>CM010611.1:8666952-9941952 GCA_003430845.1 Xanthoceras sorbifolium
AGTAATTAATATACATATATATACACATACACACACACACACACACACACACACACACACACATCAGTTAATATATAAATAGATATATTTGTTATGTGTTTTTAATTCTTAATATTTTGCATAACGTATAGAAACAACTGGAGGGAATTTCTGGAAATCAATCAACATTGATTTCAGATGATGCTGTATCTCAAGTTTTAGGGAAAGAGCATCAAGGTCGAGTTAGAGGACTTGGTGGTGGCATAACACCAACAAAAGTAAATGCTTATGTGGTTGGTAAACAAACTACAACACAACTTCGAGAAGAGATGAAAAAACAAAATAAAAGATATGAAGATGAGATGAAAAGACATGAAGATGAGATGAACGCTGTTAAGAAACAACTTAAAGACTTGCAAAGTTTTGTATTCAATATGCAGGTAACGTGTTATAAAAAATCTATAATATTAGATTAATTTATAATGATATTTCAATTGATTTTAATTACTTTTTACTTTCAGACAAATGATAGAGGACATAATGCAGGAAGACGTCCTTCTAATAGTATACATAAGGTACATAACATAAAAATCCAATAATATATAGTATTTTTGTCTTCTTTAAAACTTTATAAGTTTATAAAGTTTTAATGTCTATTGAAATTTTATATTTTGTTTTTGAAGCTACAATATTTAAGTGCCTCAAATTTATCGGGAGGTAATAAATGTGTGAATATCGCTGGAACTTCTGCAAAGGTAAATTTGAATAAACTTTATTAATTAATAAATTAAATATTGTCTTGAGATTTATTGACCTTTAATTACTTTAAATTTTATATGCAAATGTTAGTCATTTTCTAAGGCATCTACAAGTCATATGGATGGTTCAAGTGGAAAGGGAAAAAAGTGCAAATTATTACATTGGATGGGCAATGGAGAGATAATAGCCGAAGCTGAAGTTGATTGCACGGATCCACAGGCTGTGGTCCATCACATGATTCTTGGTTCAGATTGTTGGAAAGTTTGTGTGAAGAAAATTTTGGTGAGCAAGGTTCCTTTATATTGTGCTACTACTGAGTTTATGATACTTGAAGAGGCACTAAACTCATTTATTGCTTGGCCAGCAAAATATGTTATATAGTATGTTTATTAGTACATTAAGACTTTAATATTTTGTAATCAAAATGATATGATTATGTGTTTTTATTTTTCAAATTAAGTATATTAGTTTTTATTAATTGTATTATTATTTATAATTTTTTGAATTATATGTTGTAATATTGCATAATGTTTTGCAGGAAATTGAAACAAATATGAATGGTATAATAAATAAAATAGAATTTAAAAAAAAAATTGTCAGATTATCTACTTTTTAACTACGGGCATTGCCTGCTATATTAAAAAAATCAACTACGGGCAATGCCCATAATGGAAATCTTATTTACTACGGTAACCACTACGGGCTTCGCCCGTAGTCGTTACCTTGACTATCTACTACGGCCTCAGTGATAGCGTGCCTGCACCCGTAGTGGATGAGCTAATTTTTTTTTGTAGTATGTGTATTGTATAGCATCTGCCATGGCCTCCCGATAAATGTTGGCTACGTCATTAAGCAAGAAATCGCGGCTATTGCTTGCATAAAAACAGGTTGTCTTTCATTCCCAAGTTTAATAACTCACTTTTGTACTGTAGTAGGACTTGACGTCACTGGGAGTCATGGGACTATCTTGCCACCGCTGCCCAATCTCGACTGGCGAACGTACAATGAATTAGCTGCCCTTCGCAACGAGCCGCAACTCTTTGTCTATAATTTTGATCACCGAATGCGAGCCCGAGTGGACGATGAGGTTGCTAGACCTGCACAACATGAGGCCACGGGAGAGCAGCAATAACCGCCCCCATAGGCAGTTATGATGATGGTAGAATTGTGCAGCCACATTAATGAGAGGTTCGACAGCCTCGACGAATGTCTAGGCGCACTGGAGGCGTTTGTGATAACAAACTAGCTCGTCCAAGTGCATCAACAACATAATACATCCAGTCACCAACCAGAACATAAATAGGGAGTATTTCAACTCCCCTCTTAGATTTTAATTGTGGACCTCGTTGAATAATTTATTTTGTTATTGTTTCGTGTTGTGGTTTTTATTTGTGTTATGAACTGTTTCTACTGTTTATTTGTTGTTATTTGTGTTGTCAACTATTTCTGAAGTCTATCGGTATTAATTCAATTTGTGAACTGAGCTGTGTTGTATGTAATCCTCTGTTGTGCATCCATGAGACTCTTGTGCATATTTTTGATCTGCTATTTTACGTTATACGTAATTGAGGACAATTTCTACTAGGTTTGGGGGAAATAGATCAAAACAATTTTGCTTTGTAGTGTATTAATGCTATGTGGTCTTGAAACAATGTGATTTTGTCAAAATAACAACATTCATATGATTTTTTTCAGTTGTTAGAATTTAGTTTGATATCTTAGGAATCATAGTAGGCAAGGAAATCATATTCTGCATGTTTTGAACTTTATGTAGAAACAATATGCATGAGATTTTAGGATAAATAGTGGAGACTACCATTGTGAGTTATTGAGCCTTTTAATGTTATTTCTGAGAGAGCTTGTTGTTTTTCACTCTATACACTCTTCGTTGGGAGCGGAGCTAGAAAATTTTTCTCGGCTGAGCTAAAGTAATACTTCTTTCTAAGGAATTTTTATCGAATTTTTTTTCTTCTTAAAATATATATGTTTAACCTAGAGTTTATTGGAGCTTGATGAAATTTTTTTTTTAAGTGATAGATTTTGGTGACAGATTTCATAAGTTCCATGTAAATTTTATAAAAATTCTGTATAGAATTTGTTGGACTTCTCCACATATTTATATGAAATTGGATGGATTTTTAATGATTTGTATTGAAAAAAAATAGTATTTGATTAATAATAACTTGAAATCCATCAAATTCCATGGGAGTAAGGATTTGTCATGTAACTTTTTATCAATGACTTTCTCAATACAAATAGATTTTGATGGATTCTTTAAAAGTCTGGATTGAATACACTCAGATTTTTTACAAGTTTGGATTGAATACATCTAGAATTCGATGGACTTTTAAATTCCAACCAATTATAAATTGAATACACCATTCTTAGTGTTGTAAATGAATTTTATTAATAAAAATATAAAATATTTTTTTTAAGGGTACAATTGCAATATTTCTACTCTCATAAAGGAAGACATCTACTCTCAAGGGAGAAAACTACCTACACATACTGGTAAATATACACGGTAGGACTTGCACTCTCACCACTAAAGTTGAAGGGATGTGCACTAACCACTTAATCTATGAATGGATGGGCAATTAAAGAACTTAATTAAAAATTAACTGATTAGTTTTAAATATTTATTTCTCTCATTTCTATCTAACAAGATGTTTTAAACTTTACTTATATATTTATATTGTTAATATGAGAGTTTGTTAATCATTTACTACTAAATAATTACTTGTAATTAAAAATTTTAAATAATTAGTTGTAAGTAGACCTAAATTTATAATTATGTAGAAAAAAAGTCATTTATAAAATTAATATACATATTTTTTACTAAATATTTAGGTTATATAATTTTTTTTTCCAAAATCGTGGTTGGGCTGGAGCCCAACAAAGCTCATGGGTAGCTACGCCCATGCTCTTCGTACTTATTCTTTGAAATAGACTGATCTCTATAGGATTTGATTTGAATTCTATGATCTGCCATAATTTAATAAATTGCATTCTTGGTATGTTAGTGAATTAAATGATCTGTAAGAAGTGATTTAGGCTTCATGTGGTTGAACCAGTGAAAAGACCAAAATCCGTCTCATTTGTGCGCTTCATAACCCCATTTGAAGCCAAACACGAATAAATTTTTTCGCTCATCAACATGTTTTCCTCACCCCAAATCACCATATTAAAAAAGTCATACCTTATGGTTTAGGATCACATTGAGTAGATTCGAAACTGAAAAAGATCTCGAAAAACACGAAAGAAACTCTTCAATGATAAAAAGAAAAAGAAATAAAGGCATCCTTCAAAATGGAAAAAAATAGTGAATAAATAAATACTAAGTGAATTCTCTCAAAATAAGAGATCAAAAGCATAAAAGAAAAAAATAATCAAAAAGCTTATTGTGAAAGCTTGGATGCCAAGAAAATAAGAAGAAAAGAGTTATGTATGTGTTTTCAAAATTCGTAAATCTTTCAATGTGATTCTACGTTCCTTGAATTCTCTTCCCTCCATTGTTAACCATCACCTATGGCCCCATTACAATCTTTAAGAAAAGTCATATCGATCTTACAGTAATTCTGATTAACTTGCATAGGTAAGCATTGCGATTATTCTGTTCATAGCATCTGAATTCATTCATGAGATGTAATTTGAAATATTAGAGCATCTTTCTATTATATTTTACATATGCGATGTAATTTTTGAATTTTTTGTACATAACTTCCCTTCGCATATATTGATTAAGAGTGTACGCCTAGGATTCGAGTGATAATGAGAGTATTTTCTTGTGAGAATTAGGGTCAAGACGAATTCGATTCTAGATTTCATGGCACATTTATGAAGTATGAACAACTTCGATATGTTATAAACAAATTCGATAAGTTATTAACATCTGAAAATTGAATTAAACATATGTTGTTGTTCCTTGAAGAAATTCATAGTGCACTCTTCCTCGCATTATTACATAACAGAGAACGTTTGTGGGTATCGTTACTAGTAAACCCTCAAGAGACTACACTCCTCCTACTAGGGACACCTAGGGGTTTAAAGGCTTGTGGCACACACTAAGTGCCATCGTGTTTCCCTACGAAACGGCTTAGACTAAAAATTTAACTTTTCTGTTTTAGATTTTAGTTTTTAGTTTTCTCGTGAACTAGCAAAAGATAGGTTTGAGGGTATTTGATCAAAGTCAAATTGTATATGAATTATCCCGTCTTATTATCAATCTTTTGTTATATTTATGATGCATCAGAGTATTTTAAAGTGTTTATTGAGTTTTACAGTGAAATCGAGTATACAGAGGTGTTTTTAATAAAAAGACGAAGTTTCAGAAGAAAAAGCGTTCAAGTCAGAAATATTGCTTATAAATCAAGAAATCCATTCCAAAGATCTGCAAATAACCCGACCAGCGACTCACAGAAAAAAGATGAAGAAAAGAGCTGATCAAGAGCTATGACCAAGAGCTGCGATCGCAGTTAAGAGAGCAACATGCGCTCAAATATGCGACCAGGAGCTGCAACCAAGCTTGGTCGCACATCTAATCGCAGTTACGCCCATTCACAACGCCCAAATCTGCGACCAAGAGCTGCGACCAACCCTGGTCGCAGATCTCAGTCGCAGATCCTATAAAGGCAGCTGGAATCTGACTTTTACACAAACTTGTCAACTCTCGTTTGAAAGATATAAAACCTCCTCTTTTCACCACATTTTGAAGAGACTTTTGGAGAGAAAACAAATGAAGAAACTTTAGCCATCATACATCTTTTGCAATCGAGTTCTTCCATCCTCAACATGAGTTCGTATCTAGGAATTATTACTGGAATCAAGGGAGTAGTCAATGTCTAATTGCTTTCTTTCTATAAAACTCGTTTTAACCTCCATGATGTGTAACTAAATCCATAATTAGGGAATCGATGGGAAGGGTATTAATTCGCTCATGTAAACAACTATCAATTCTTTTCTATTCAGAGATTCAAGTATTATTCATGATTTAATTATTTATTGTTTATATTTCTATTGTTGATGAACTAGAATAATCGTTATTACGTGCTAGTTCTGAGTTTCACTAGATTATAGGTAATAATTATTTGAGATTCCAATAATTGGGATAATCGTTGTTATGTGCCACTTTAAGGTTATATAACTGTTAAGTGGGATAATCATTGTTACGTGTTATTTATAAGTTATATATCTCTAATGAATAATTGATGCATGATTTGTATGTTTATCATCAAATTGTGTGTTGATTCTTACGGTTCTTAGGTCTTAATAGGTGCCTTGTGTTAATTGCTGAATTCATGACCTAATGGTAGCGGGGATTAATAACGTAGGAATACTTGATTAAATAATCTGAAAGATGATAATCATACTTATGAATTGAGAACGAATCCTGAACCTGGATAGATACTTTCTTAATATAGTTGGATACTTGAGTGGATATACCTGGAATATCGATAATCTAATTTCTCTCTCTATTATGTCCCAACTCAAATTCTTTTCTCAGTATTTTAATATAGTTTTAATTGCTTTTCCTAATTCAAAACAAACTCAAAGACTTTTAAATTTCAGTTTTAATTAAATTAGAATTAGAGTATAAGTTAAATCATCAATATCTGTGGGATCGATCTTTGTACTTGCCGAAACTATACTAACATATTGATTCGTGCACTTGCGAGGTATAAAATAAGTACATCAAATTTTTGTCATACTTATGAATTGAGAACGAATTTTGAACCTGAATAAATACTTTCTCGACATAGTTGGATACTTAAGTGGATATACCTGGAACATCGATAACCTAATTTCTCTCTCTATTCTTTCACAACTCAAATTATTTTCTCAGTATTTTAATTTAATTTTAATTGCTTTTCCGAATTCAAAACAAACTCAAAGACTTTTAAATTTCAGTTTTAATTAAATTAGAATTAGAGTAATAGTTAAATCATCAATCTCTGTGAGATCGATCCTTGTACTTGCAGAAACTATACTAACATATTGTGCACTTGCGAGGTATAAAATAAGTACATCAAATTTTTGGCACCGTTGCCAGGGATTGATTGATTTAACTATTGTTTTAATTTTAGTTTATTCCTTTCCTTTTATTTCTTTTCTTTTATTTCTCTTCTTTTTATGTTCTTTTTGTTTTGTTGGTTCTTAACTTCATGTGTTAAATTGCATAATTATTTGTTGAATGCAAGAAAGAAGATCTTTGGATCAAGAGGGAGTACTAATAGGCGAGCAATCGAAATAATTGAGAGTGAAAACGAATCAGAGCATAGCTTCACCTCATCAATAGCCGAAGATATGGAGCTTGTACCACCACTTGTGAGGTATAAAATAAGTTCAGCAGTTGGATATTTTCATCGGACATGTCACCTTAAAGCGGCTGTCTAGAGATTATGCAAGGAAGTAAATATTAATAATATTCTCAATGTATCACCAATACTTACCGTATTTAGGATACCAACATCATATATATATATATATATATCCCTCAATATTTCCAACGATATTTCCAAAATTTGGACCCCCATATTTACATCGAAACCGATATTTACGTCTTAACATTTTTGGGAAGTCCATTTGGAAAAAGCATTCTAAGATTGGTTTCCATATTTATATTTTATATGTTTGGTTCAACAAAGGACAAAAGAATGTAAAGACTATTAAGCCAGGGCTAAGCAATCCATCTTAAGAATCCTCGATTAGCAAAATGAGGAGCTTTTAGAAACACCATTAAATGTCCAACATTTCAAATTTTTATAATCAAATGGGTATAAGGAAAGATCATAGGGGTTCTGGGCAGAGGAAAAAAAAAAAACAAATTCCATACAAGGTTCTAAGGGAGGCTCACACCATAGTTATGGTTGTTTTGAAAACTGAACATTCAATTGGTTTTATCTCCTTAAAACTGCTTTACTTGGGCTTGGATAGAAAAAGAGAAGAACGTAATACCACCTATCTTGCATGACCTGCCGCATTATTTCTCTGCAAAGTATTGTAGTTTTAAACAGTCTGATGTTTAGTATTCATAGGATGGAGATACTCAGTTGAAAATGCTTTGAGCAGGTTAGAAACAAGTTTGGACACCAAGTAGAAGCTTTCTTTGTGATACTAACACTGCATTAGTTTCACTTGCTGTTCTATTGCACGCGTCCTCTTCCTAACATACTAGCTTTGACTGTAGGTAATTACTTGTGTATATGATGTTTATCCTTGCAAAAACAATTAGGTCTTCTCTTTTCTATTTGCTTGAAATGTTAGGATCACTTCCCAAATATTCTATTCTTTCTTTATGTTTGTTCATTTGCTTTTCTATTCCACCCATGATATTAGAATTTGCTTATTTTGCTTACTTTTTTTTTTATATATTTATTGACAATCAATTTTCTTATCCTAAAACAATTATGAAATTTGATATTATGTAATATAACTTATGCCTTTTGTTCCTATTACACTTTGTTGAAGTGTGATGGAGGAAGGCTAAGCTATTGTGAATTGGTTTTTTGTTCACTGTAAAGGTTGTCACCTGAACTGGATGAAACTTCTCTTGGCTTTTTGATAGTTATCCATTAGAAAGTGCACATGCATTTGTCAGGCTTCTTGTTATATTGCTCTACCTTTATGACAAAATGTGTGATGTGAAAGCTCTATTGTAGGTCAAACTATTGTGTGCAAGTACTAGTGGAAGTTTCATTCATTTTTCATTTCTTGCATTACATAGTTAGCTTTATAGTTGTCTTTTAATGATGTAGAAGTGCAATGAATATTATCTGCCTTATTCATCTTTTTATCTTGAATTGGAAGGGCTAACTGTAAATTTATGTTGAAAGCATTTGTGATTCTCTCGTTCTGTGAAAAAGAAGTAAATAAATTTGATTGTGTATTTCCTTTTATAGTTGTTTTTAGTGTGTTCTACTTACAGGAAGGTTGCTCTTCACTTATGAAGTAAATTTTTATTTTTATGTTTTTGTTTTTGTGGATAGGTCTTATCAAAAAATTGACTAATATATGCTGGACTATTTGCTGCGATTTCTTTTTCCTCTTTATTTCATGCAGACAACCTGGCATATGGGCATTGGCTCAAAGGGAACTTTTATGCAACATTAAATTGTCTGATATGCCTGCATTTATTCCTAAGTTTCAGAATATGCATGGATGATATTCTTAATTTTGGATATGCTTAAACTTACTGTTGCAGGGCAACTGCAAAACTTAGGTTTATTGAATTTAGATTTGCCAGGAAGGTGTTTGTCTAATGGTGAAATAGACATAGAAAATGAAGGAATTTCAAAACCTAATTTCACAATTTTTTTTCCTTAAGGATTCAAACATGGAGTGACAAATAAAGATATTTCCGAACAATCTCGCTCATTTACCATATCAATATAGGATCAAAGCGATCTTCATTACATTTAGCGTAACTAAATCCATCAATGATCACGTATACTAATACATCCAAATGACATAGATCAATCATGGATGCGTAGCATAGAAATTACATGTAATATAATCTAACATACCTATTTCCAACTGGTCATACTTAATTCTTTAATGAGATAAAAAAACATAACAAAACACAACAAAGTGAATTTGAACTGAATACTTCATTTCTGCAGAAAATATCCAAATACACAAAAAAGGGTCCAAAATAATATAAAACATCAAAATACAAGCTCGCACTAAACCACAATATCCTCAAATGATACTACACCAATATGAGCAATGTGCTCATGCAAAACCTTAGGTGGTAGTCCCTTAATAAGTGGATCCGCAATCATGGAGTTTGTGCCAATATGCTCTATGGAAATCTGTCCACTCTGAACTCTTTCCTTCACAACCAGGAACTTGATGTCAATATGCTTTGACTTCGATGAGCTCATGTTGTTGTTAGAATATATGACTGCTAACTTATTATCACAAAACAACTTGAGTGGCCTTTCAATACCATCCAGAATGCACAGTCTATTGACAAAATTCCGTAGCGATATTTCGTGGTTGGTCGCCTCATAACATGCTACAAACTATGCCGCA
Organism: Xanthoceras sorbifolium; assembly: GCA_003430845.1. Lineage (NCBI taxonomy): Eukaryota > Viridiplantae > Streptophyta > Magnoliopsida > Sapindales > Sapindaceae > Xanthoceras > Xanthoceras sorbifolium. Next base: position 8,676,724 of record CM010611.1, read on the forward strand.
ATGGTGGAAGAAGCTATAAGTGTCTGTTTGGCACTCTTCTAGGAAATAGCTCCTCCAGCCAGCAGATAGATGTAGTCTGATGTGGATTTCTTACTATCTTGGCATCTAGTATAATTGGAATCAGAATACCTTATAATCTCCAGTTGATCTGATCTCCTGTATGTGAGCATGTAATCATTGGTCCTCTGTAGATATCGCATAACCTGCTTGGATACTTTCTAGTGATCCATCCCAGGGTTACTTAAATATCTGCCCAGCATTCCAACAATAAATGTTATATTAGGACATGTGCAAACTTGAGCATACATTAGACTCCCAACAGCTGACGTATAGGGAATATTTTACATTTGCTTCACTTCAAAGTTACTTTTAGGGCATTGTTTGATATTGGATTTGTGTTCCCTAGCGATAGAGTTGTCACCTAGTTTATTATCTTACATGCCAAACCTTTTAAGTACCTTATCGATACAGTTCTTTTGTGATAACCCAAGGATACCCCGAGAGGGATCTCGATGTATCTGAATGCCTAATACAAAATAGACATCACCAAGATCTGTCATTTTAAATTTCTTTTTTAGAAATCTCTTGGTTTCCTGCAATAAGCCTATATCATTAGAGGCAAGCAATATATCATCAACATACAAAACCAGGAAGATATGCTTACTCCCACTGAACTTATGGTACACACAATCATCAACAATATTTATTTCAAAACCAAACGAGATAATTACTTAATGAAATTTGTAGTACTATTGACGAGAAGCTTGCTTGAGTCCATAGATGGATTTCTTTAATTTGCAAACCATCTTATTTGGGTCTCCAGACACAAAGTTTTATGGTTGCACCATATAAATCGCTTCATCAATGTCGCCATTGAAAAACGCCGTTTTAACATCCATCTGACGTAACTCAAGGTCAAAGTGAGCAACAAGTGCATAATTGTCCTAAAAGAGTCTTCGTTGAAACCGGAGAGAAAGTCTCTTTGAAGTCAATACCTTCCTTTTGAGTAAAGCCTTTAACAACAAGACGAACCTTATATCTCTCCTCATTACCTTTCGAATCCCTTTTGGTTTTATATATCCATTTACAACCAATAAGTTTCGCACTTTCAGGTAATGGGACAAGATACCAAACATCATTGTCTTGTATAGACTTGTACTCCTCATTCATGGCATCAATCCACTTTTGAGATTTAGAACCTTGCATGCTTGATGGAAGTTGATTGGATCATCTTCCACCATTCCATTATCCTCCTCATATTCTTAGAGCAAGACTATAAAGTCATCTGGAATTGCATTTCTTCTTTCTCTCGTGGATCTCCTTAATGGCATTTATTCTTAAGGTTGTTGAGCTTGTTCTTCATGAACAATTACCTCATTTTGTGTGAGAAGTTATTCAACATTGTCTTCTTGTGATTCTAGATTTGCTTCTTGATCAATGACAGGAATAAAAACATGTACATTGTCAAAAGCAATAGTAGAAATCGAAACTAATTCCTCCTCAAAGTCAATGTCTCTAACCTTATTTCTTCCCCCAAACTCAACATCGTTAAAAAAATGTTACTGTTATCGTCTCAAAAATTGATTTTACTGTAGGATCATAAAATTTGTAACCCCCTTGATCGCTCAAAGTACCCAATAAAGTAGCTACTTATTGTTTTGTAGTCCAGTTTCTTTTCATATGGCCTACAAGGCCTTGCCTCAACTGGACATCTTCAAATATAAAAGTGCTTTAGACTAGGCTTCCTGCCTATCCAAAGCTCGTAAGGTGTTTTAGTAGCTGCTTAAGTTGGTACTCTATTAAAGATATAAGCTGCAGTCTTTAATGCTTCTCCCCAAAGTGATTCTATTAAAGTAGAATGACTAATCATACTCCTTACCATATCCTTAAGAGTCATGTTTCGTCTCTCAGCGACACCATTCATGTAACACCCCCTAACCCAAATCCACTAGGACCGAATCAGGGAGCGCTACTATATACTAAAATCTAACTTTTACTGTTAATAACCATAATTTAAAACTATATTAAAAACATTTGAAAGTGGTCCAAATAAATTTTTAAAAATCTTGCCAGAGTTTCCTCTGTTTTTCTGACTTTCCAAAACCTGTTTACAGTTAAAATTCATAAAAATCAACTTCTAAATTCTCAAATCAATTTTGCGCACCCTTCCAAATATAGTGCGACTTACCAACCAATTTATCTCAATATAATTTATATCTATTCAAATAGCATAAACATATAATAAAATATTTACATAATGGAAGCTCCTTAAATATATATACAAATAGTTTATGTATATGCATGCGATATCAAAATATATATATACTTATTACAGAAGGACTACCAAAATATATGCAGGAAAAATGTGATTCCGAACTCTAGCTCTGCAGTCTCTACTCTTTTTTATCTTTATCGCCTTTGAAACCTCTGTTACCTGCGTGCGAGAAAACTCAACACGCTAAGCATATTGCTTAGTGGATGTACACAAAATTGTATATACAAATATACTATATCAAATACGTTTATCTATTTTCGATCAAAATATAAATCACATATAATTAAATCATATATGGGGCTCATATCAAATCAAATCATAAAGTCAACCAGTATAATATCCAAAATCAATCAACAGGCAAATTTTTCATAATTTCTCAAATATTTTCATATAACAAATCAGTTTTTAGACTGGGCTCCTGACATACAAAATATAAGTTATCGGACTGGATTACGGGTTGTTCGGCATCGGACACATAAACGGGGCCACCCGCCGAACATCAGAACAGAATGGAACACCAATGGAATTACCCGCTATAAATGTCCCATAACAAATTTCAGAACCCTAGGACCGGCACTTTGGGCCTGTACTATCCAAAGGGTGGTATATATCGGCACAGTACTGTTCAGACAGAAACCCAATTGACATGTCAACCTCCTATATCCATATCTATGTTCATAGACATAAGAGTCATTTCACAAAATGTTTTCTCAAATCCAATGTCAACATATTTCATTTCTTCAAAATCATCGAATTCAACTTTTAAATTATTCATATCGATATATATATATATATATATATATATTTGAAATTCAAATTTCATCAAATATCATATAACGGAAATATACGAATATATTTCTACAATCAATAATCACATCAAATCAATCCAAAAATATATTCAAACGTATTTCATAATTCCATATCGAATCAAAATGTCCTAAAATCATTTTCCGATACATTTCATAAATATTATATAATTAAAATTACTTTCAACAATATATTTCCATAACACTATTAGAACCAAAACGTATTCAAATCAATTCAGAATAGGATTCACAATCAATATTTCGAATATAAATTATATTGTAAATCAAATCAGTCCAAAATCAATTTCAAATAATAAACTATAATCAACATAATCTAAATAACTCAAAATGAATCAAATGAAATCAATCCGAAATATTCTGAAAAACGGAAAAATTCGAAAAACACGTATACACCGAACCTGAACTCTTCCTCCTTCTCTTTTCCTTCTTCTACTCCTCTTTCCTTCTTCTTCTTCTTTCCTTTCTCTCTCTTCTTTCTCTCTCCTCTTTCTCTTCTCTCTCGTTCTCTGGTTTCTATTTCTGTTTGCTGATATGTTAGAGAGCTTTTGCTCTCTTTGATTCATTTAAGTACACCGCTCCACCGTTTTATTTTTTTACAATTTTTGAGCCATCGTGACCGCGTACCGCGAGTAATAGTCGCATCACTCGATCGCGTTACTCACTGGTGGAAATTTGCCACCTTCAGCGCGAGCGGCTACCGCGAGAGCTAGTCGCCAGCCCGGTAGCAGTGCTCAATGGTCCAATTTCTCCATTTTCACCGCGACCAGCTACCGCGATCCCTGGTCGCGATGCTTACTGTCCAAGTTTTCACCCTTTTCTTCGTGTATTGTTTTCGACCGTTCAAATTGGTCCATTTGGAAACCTAAAAATATACATACATTTATTACATTTTTCACCCCTCAAATCATAAATATCATATTCACATACTCAAGATTAATTCAATCATACTTTTCATATTTATTCGAAATTAGGGATGTTACAATTCATACTAGGTAATCCTAGCATGGTGTACTGTGGGACAATTCCACACTCCTCTAAGAATTTAGCAAAAGGTCCTGGACATTATTCATCTGAGTCGTCATATCTGCCGTAGTACTCACCACCACGGTCAGATCTAACGCTCTTAATCCTTTTGTTGAGTTAGTTCTCAACCTCAGCTTTGAAAGCTTTGAACATATCCAGTAACTGAGATTTCTCATGAATGAGATACAGGTACCCATAGCGTGAGTAATCGTGTATGAATGATATAAAATATTGTTGACCATTCTAATAAGCCGTAGGGAATGTTCCACAAATATATGTGTGGATCAATTCTAAGACGTCTGAAGTTCTACTGGCAACTAATCTCTTAGTTTTGGTCTTTTTTCTCATGATGCAATCAATATAGACTTCAAAATCTGTCAAGTCTAGGGAATCCAACATGCCAGCAGACACAAGTCTCTCAACTCTAGCTTTTGAGAGATGACCTAAGCGATTGTGCCATAATGTTGCTGAATTTTCATTATTTAATATGCGTTTAGTACCACGTGAATCCACATGCAAGGTTTTGTTATATGATGCAATAGTACCAAGCAAATAAAAGTTATCATAAACACACAATGAACCAGTACTAACAACATTTGAATTTAATGAAAGACTAAACTGATTATTTCCAAAAGAACAACAATATCCAAATTTTCCAATAAGAAAATAGAAACCAAATTTGATCTGAATGATGGTACAATAAAAGTGTCTTTTAAATCTAAATAGTGACTAGTTCCTAATAATAACCTAAATGTGGCTATTGCTTCAACTTCCACCAATTTTTCTTCGCCCACAAAGATGAATCTTTCAGTATCATTTGGCTTTCGGTAGCTCAGGCAACCCTGCATAGAAATACTTGTGTGAGTCATAGCACCAGAATCTAATCATCAAGTGTTTCTAGGTACTTAAGCTAAATTAATCTCAGAATATACTAAAGTAAGAATTGTATCATTCTTTGCACACCAAACGTGATATTTGGTACACTCATTCTCATGTGTCCAGGTTTGTTACAAAATAAACGATTATGTTGTTCTTTGTCCTTCTGCTGTTTCTTTTGTATTGGACCTTTAACAGCTTCATTATTCTTCTTTTTTTTCTTGCCCTTATCCTTAAAGGTGCTTGCCAAGTGAGCACTTTTAGTCCTGTCTTGCTTCAACCTTTCTTCTACTTGTACACAATATGAAATAAGCTCATTAAGAGTCCATTTCTGTAACATCCCAAATTTCGAGTAATTAATTTTGAATATGTGAAAATAAATTTTATGAATTGAGGGGTGTAAATATAATTAAAAGTATGTTTATTTTATGGTTTCCAAGTGGACCAAATTAAACGGTTGAAAACGATGCACGAAGAGAGAGTGAAAAACTGAGACAGTGAGCATCGTGACCTGGCCATCGCGACCGCAGATCGCGATGAAGAATGTTGATTCTTGGCAGTGAGCACCGCGACCAGTCACCGCGACCACAGATCGCGATGACTGGCTCGCGATGAAAAAGTGAAAATCCTAGCAGTGAGCATCGCGACCACCAGCGCGACCAAAGCACCGCGAGGTGTGCTCGCGATGAAGGCGGTGGAGTTGCTCCAGAGAGCAACGCGACCAGGTCACCGCGACCACAGGTCGTGACGACCGAAATTTTATAAAAAAAATAAGTCATCGCAGAAATCTCCAGAAAACAGAAAACAGAGAAAGCAGAGAGAAAAGAGACCGAGAAAGAAAAAGAAAAGAGAGAGAAGAAGAAGAAGAAGAAGAAGAAGAAGAAGAAGAAGAGAGAAGAAAAAGGTCGAAGAAGAAGAAGAGAAGAAAGGAGAAAAGAGAAAAGAAAGAAAAAGAAAAGGAACAAGAAAAGAGAAAAAGGAAAGAGAAAGGGAAAAGGAAATCCAGAAGAAAAACTGTGCGAAAAACGGAAATCAGGTTGGTGTACACTTCTTTTCGAAAATCCTTTTGTGTTTTGATTTGAATCTAAGTTTATTTGAATATTTTGATGAATATTTGTTTACATGTATTTTTTATTTGAATATTCTGAATATTCTGATTAAATCGATTTTTGATTTACAACGGGTATTTGAAAAGAAATTGTTTGAGAGTTATAATTGTTGATTTCGAAAGAAACGGAAAGTTTTGCTATGAAATGTATGGATTATATATTATTAATATTGTTTGAAAATGTTGATTCTTGATTTTTAATTCGAATTGTGAAACTGTTGTTTAATTGGAGAAAAGAATATAACGAATGGATGGCTGTTATATCTCGCAGGGCAAACCTGGTATAATCCAGTTTAGGTGAATCCCGGAGATAGCCATTTCACTGTATCTATGACTGTTACATCTCGCGGGGCAAACCTAGCAAATCCAGTTTAGGCGAATCCCGGAGATAGCCATTTCACTGTTATTGATGATTGTTGCATCTCGCGGGGCAAACCTGGCAGGTCCAGTTTAGGCGAATCCCAGAGATAGCCATTGTACTGATAGTGATGACTACTGCATCTCGCGGGGCAAACCTGGCTGAGTCCAGTTTAGGCGAATCCCGGAGATAGCCAGTGCACTGTATCCCTGATTGTTATATCTCGTGGGGCAAACCTAGTTGAGTCCAGTTTAGGCGAATCCCGGAGATAGATATTGTATTGATATTCCTGACAGTTACATCTCGCGAGGCAAACCTGGCTTAGCCAGTTTAGGCGAATCCCGGAGGTGAACGTTACACTGATGATACAGATGTTGAAATGTATGCTGAGAAAATGTTTATATAAATAAAATGTTACAGAATAAATAAAATAATTGTATGTTTTATTGAGTGAATTTAGATGCTTTTATTAAACTGTTTATATATGATTTCTTTCTGTACGGAAGTTAAAGATTGAAATGTTTTTATACAACCGTATTGGAATATTATGAAATGATGAAAATTGAAATGTTTTTATTATGAAATGATTATTTATTTTGATACTTGAGTTAAGTGTACACCCACTAGGCATTATTGCTTAGCGCATTGGATTTAATCACGCGCTGGTATCAGAGACACCGGGAGAAATAAAGGATAGAGAAAAAGTAACAGCAGATTGAAGGTCCAGAGTCACAGTTTCTTTTGAGTAGTTATAAGTGAATATTATTCGTATATTGTATTTAGTGAAGCATGCATATACAGAAATCTGTAATTTGACATGTATTTATATGTTTTGTAATATGTGTTTTATGATTTATATTCTTTGCAAATGTTTGTAAATACTGATTATATATGTTTTGTTTGAAAATGATTGGAAGTCGTACTAATCGGCAGAGTGCGCAGTGATTTGAAAATGTGGATATAGAAGTGTTGAAGGTATATTGTATTATATTTGTTTTATTGAAAACAGGTTTTTAGGAAATCCGAAAAATAGAGGAAACTCTGCCGAAATTTTTAAAAATAATGATTTGATGGGCTCACTAGAAACATATTTTAAATTAGTAATTGATACGATTTTCAATGGTTTGTAATATATAAAGTTAATTTAGAAAGTTTTGAAAACCCGGTAGCGCTCCCTGGGTCGATCTAGTAGGGTCGGGTCAGGGGGTGTTACAATTTCTCCTTTTGGCAGTTATAACTGACCTTAAATTGACTGAATTATGCAAGAAACGATATTAATACCAAATGCGCAAGCAAATCATTAGATAGCTCAAGCTTTAGTGTCTTTAGTTTTGAAGCAATGTAAGACATCTTCATGATGTACTCCTTTATGCTCCCTTTGCCTTTGTACTTCATTGAAGTCAAGCTCGCTAGAAGCGTACTTGTTTTAGCCTTATCGCTTTTCATAAAACATTTCTCAATTTCGGCAAGAAACTCCTTGGCAGTAGTGATCCCTTCGAATACAGCGCCCCTAAAGGCTTCTGGAATGCCGCGCTTAATGATCATAAGACTCATGCAATTTGAGCAATCCTACTTCTCAAAGTTCCTTCTATCCTTAGTGAAACTAAAATTTTCATCTGTAAGAGGAGTAGGTTGCTCAACCCTTAATGCAAGGTCTATATCAATGCAGCCGAGAACAATTAATACATTCTTTTTCCAATCCTTGAAGTTTGTTTTATTAAGCATGAGAATAGAACTTAAGTTGACAGATATGGTAGCAGCAGATACACTAGCTGAACAGAGAACAAAACAAACAAATAAGTTCGCATCAAATTCCATATCCAATAATCAATAAATTCAAATAATGGTAAGTCATATCTTAAGATACCTAGCACAACATTAATATCAAGTCTTTGGACAATAATATTAACTTGTAAGTGGTAAGTGATCAAAAATTGACAATAACTTCTGTCAAATCATAAATCTATCTTTGGTTTGATTTATTATTTACATGAAAACCTTACAATTGTCACATATTTATCATCACAGGTGTGTATGCAATTCGGCCAAATATTAACCTTCCTTTGGGCCAGCTAACATTTACATGAATAAACATACACACAACCATCTAAACATTATCAATAAACTAATTTACACAAGAAAGATTACTTTGGTTATATGTTGTTTCAATTAATGTATTTAGAATGTTAGATAATCATAATAAACATCATAAAACCATATAATTTAAATTTAAAGATTCCTTAATTTTATTTTATTTTATTTTATTATATATATATATATATAGCAGGTGGGGTGTTGCTGCGCCTTGGTTCCCAATAAACTAAGCATATAAATCACATATTCTTAAGTACAAATGGAGGTAGAGAACTTATAATATATGAAAGGATGAGCATTAACCATAACAAGGACATAACCATTTCCTTACTTGTCAAAGGATATGCTGATGTCTTTCCATTTCAAACGCTATGACTTTTACTTTGTTCTGACAGAGTTCACACATTTCAATTATTATTTTTTTTTAATTTCAACAAAGCAGACTCAAAATATGCCGGCACAAGAAATGAGGTTTACACCCAAACATTTTGACACTATATAGGCTCGGCACCACTTGAATACATACAATATTTTAACCCTTTTAATCAACAGAAATTATAAGTATATTGTACTGACATCTCATCTATGGGAATCTCGAGTTCTAAACAGATAGACAAGAACTACAAAAGCAATTACCACAGATCCTACAAAGTAAAGCACCACAAATTCTGTGAACTCCACAGACAGGCATATATATATATATATATATATATATATGTTGCTTATAATTTTTGGGTTGAAAATCACATTCCTTAAGTTCTTTAGTCCTTAGAAATAAACTTGATTCATTAATTTCATAAATTAGAACATCAGAACCCCAAATTTTTAAAAGTGTAAAACCTAATTTCACAATATTCTTTTTCCTTAATAATTCAAATATGGAGTAACTCTGATATCACTTGTAAAATATGACCTGATATATTTCTAACATGCTTAATCATACAAACACCCAAAAATAATATCAAGAACCCAACATTAAAATCTAAGCATGTTTCTTAATCTCCACGTTAAATCAGAAAAGAAAAAAAATAACCAAATGCAGAAGAGTACCTTGATCCATGATGAAATTGTAATGATGGGTTGTAATCTTCCAATTCAATATGATATTCCCATAAAATTGTATATTTTCTTCCTGTTGATGGGGTAGGCAGAGAGAGGGAATTTGTACGTCAAAATTGAGGACCAAGACCCCTAACATTATAAAATCAAACTTAAGTATTGATATTTCTAATTTAGCCCCTCGTCAAATTAAAAATATTAATCTGGTCTCTACACATTAAATTCATGACTATTTAATACCCCAATGACCAATTCTTTAAACCTTAGACATATCACTTTAAATGAGCTAAAATTAAAGATAGCACTACACATTTTAACACATATGTGTGCCCACATGTTAGATTTTTCCAACAAACCATTCTTACACTGCTTTTCCAAATGGGCTTCCTAGAAAAATAAAGAAGTAAATATTGGTTTCGATGAAAATATGGGGACCAAATTTTAAAAATATCGTTGGAAATATTGAGAGCACATATATGATGTTGGTACACCAAAATACGAAAAGTATCAGTGATATATCAGAAATGTTATTGATATTTACTTCTTTATATATAAGTATATCTCTAGGCAGCCCCCTTAAGGTAACAGATGTTCCATGAAATTTTTAAGTTGGAGGCTTTCTAAGGATATCTCTAGACAGCCGCCTTAAAGTAATAGATGTCCCATGAAATTTTTAAGTTGGAGGCCTTCTAAGTTTATATCTAGGCAGCCGCCTTAAGGTAATGGATGTCCCATGAAATTTTTAAGTTGGAGGCCTTCTAAGATTATATCTAGTAGCCACCTTAATGTCACGGCCTTAGTATTTTCTAAGCCAACCGTGCGGCACTTAACACACTTCTTCCCGTCGAAGAGGTTAAGTCAGCCTTGATCCTCACGAGCTAGGCAAATAACTTGCTAGCAAACTCAAGAAAGTTTGTAGGAAGAGAGAAGAGAAGAGAGCACAAGTGCTTAGAATGCTTGAATGCTAGAACTTTTGAATTCTTTGATTTCTTGGATGGTTTTTACAAATGAGGGGTGTCATCTATTTATAGGCACCAAAGAACATTCTTGGTCCCTACTTATCTATAATGTTCTAGAGAATTCTACAATGTACAAGAAATTCCTACAATGTACATGTTCTAGAGAATTCTAAGTCTTGAACATCCTATGAACATCCTACAAATCTCCACAACATTCTAGAATGTCCCAAGAGCTAGACTTCTCTAGGAGTTTCTCCATCCTTCCAGGTTTCTCCACAAGGTTCCCCATTCTTCCGGGTTGTTCCGAAATGTTCTAGAAAGATCGTGACATTCTCCCCCACCTAATCCGGCGACGTCCTCGTCGTAGTCTCCTTGTGGAACTCCTCGATTTGTTTTGCAAACTGCCATAAAGCCTCCTTCGGTTCCCAAGTAGCTTTACTCGTAGGAAGTCCTTTCCATTTGATTAGGTACTCGCTACTTCGAGGAACACCCCTTTTCCTCACGACTCAATCCGCTAGGATCTCTTTTACTTCCTTATCGTAGGAGGTTACTACGGCAATTGGCGCCCTTGAAGACTCTCCTCGGCTAGGGTCTTCCGTGTCCGCATGATAGGGTTTCAAATGACTCACATGGAAGACTGGATGGATCTTGAGCCTCGGAGGTAATTCAATTTTGTAGGAAACTTTTCCTACCTTCTTCAGGATTGGAAAGGGTCCTTCGTACTTCCTTACCAAGCCTTTGCGCCCCTTCCTGAAGGCCTTGAATTGTTGGGGCAGCAACTTGACAAGCACCAAGTCTCCTACTTGAAATTCCACTCGTCGCCTCTTCTTGTCTGCCCATTTCTTCATTTTTCGCGCGGCCTTGTCAAGATAGGATCGTGCTATATCGGCTATTTCTTGCCAATCCTTGGCCAGCTTATACAATCCTGGACTCTTTCCCGTGTATCCCACCATTACCGTCTGCGGAGTGAGGGGTTGTTGGCCCGTCGCCAACTCGAAGGGACTATGGTGGGTCGCCTCACTCCTCTGCAAGTTGTAAGAGAATTGGGCCACATCAAGTAACTTTGCCCAATCTCGCTTGTTGACACTCACAAAGTGCCTCAGGTATAGCTCCAACAAGGCATTCACCCTCTCTGTTTGCCCATCCGTTTGTGGGTGAAAGCTTGTAGAGAAATGCAACTTCAACCCCAGTAGGTTGAAAAGCTCGGTCCAGAATTTCCCTGTGAAGCGCGGGTCTCGATCGCTAATGATCGTTCTTGGCATGCCCCAATACTTCACTACATCCTTTAGGAACAACCGGGCTACCTGCTCCGCCGTGCAATCCGTAGGGGCAGCAATGAAAGTTGCATATTTTGATAATCGGTCGACCACCACCATGATCGATCCGCAGCCGTCCGACTTCAGTAAGGCCTAAATGAAGTCCATGGTGACACTTTCCCATGGTCTCTCGGGGATGGGTAACGGCTCTAGCAATCCTCCTGGCGATTGCTGTTCATTCTTGTCCTGTTGGCATACAAGACAAGTGTTCACATAGGCCTCAATATCCTCTCTCATATGCGGCCAATAATAGGTTGCCTCGAGTAAAGTCTTGGTCCTCTGTTGCCCCGGATGTCCTGCCCACTTTGTATCGTGGTACTCCTTGATTAGATTTTTTCGCAGGTTCCCAAATTTCGGGACATACAGCCTGTTTCCCATAGTGTAGAGCAAGTCATCATGTACCCAAAACCGTTTGGTCTTCCCATCATTGGCTAACCCCATGAGACTCTTCCCCAGTAAGTCGCGATGTAACCCTTCCTTGATGAGATTAATGACTTCTCCCTGTGGCGCACTCCTCATAGTTGCAAGCTCCGCCTTGTGGCTCAGTGCATCTACCACCAAATTGGCCTTCCCGGGCTTGTACTCGAGCGTGTAGTCGAACTCTGCTAGGAAGTCTTGCCATCTAGCTTGCTTTGGGCTTAGCTTCTTCTGTGTCTGGAAGTAGCTAGTGGCAACGTTGTCTGTCCGAATGACAAAGTGAGAGCTGAGCAAGTAATGTCTCCATGTGCGAAGGCAATGAACAACCGCAGTCATCTCCTTCTCTTGAACGATATACCTCCATTCCGTGTCATTTAGCTTGCAGCTCTCGAAGGCTATAGGATGCCCATCTTGCATTAGAACTCCTCTAATGGCAAAGTCAGAAGCATCCGTTTGCACTTCATAAGGCTTGGAATGGTCTGGAAGACTCAATACCAGTTCTTCCGTTACTGCCTTCTTCAATCCCTCAAAAGCTTCCTGGCACTCTTTCGATCATTCTCATGCCTTGTTTTTCTTCAATAGATCCGTGAGTGGAGCTGCCCTTGCCAAATATCCCTTAATGAATCTTCGATAGTAGTTGACTAGGCCAAGAAATTACCGTAGTTCGGGCACCTTTGTAGGAGGATCCCAGTCACAAATGGCTTTGATTTTCCCTTCATCCATCATGAGCACCCCATCCTTGATCTTATGCCCCAAGAAGTACACCTCCGGTTGGGTAAAAGAGCATTTCGCCTTCTTGACATAGAGCTCATTTTCCATTAGAACTTTGAAAACAGCTTGTAGGTGTCGAGCATGCTCCTCGAGGGTGTTACTATAGACCACGATGTCGTCTAAGTACACCACCACAAACCGATCCAGGTAAGGATGGAAGATCTTGTTCATAAGTGTGCAAAACGTGGCTGGTGCATTGGTGAGGCCGAATGGCATCATTAGGAACTCGTAAGCACCGTAACGCGTTACACACATAGTCTTTGCCTCGTCGCCTTCCGCAATCTTCACTTGGTAATAACCCGACCTTAAATCAAGCTTTGTAAAATATCGAGCCCTACCAAGCTGATCAAACAAGTCAGCAATCAAAGGAATAGGGTACTTGTTCTTGATGGTTACCTTGTTCAAAGCCCGATAGTCGATGCACAATCGCATGGACCCGTCCATCTTCCTTTGAAACAACACTAGTGCGCCATATGGAGCTTTGGACTGTTGAATGTAGCCTGCATCCAACAAGTCCTTCAGTTGTTTCCTCAATTCCTCTAACTCTGGTGGTGCCATCCAATAAAGGGCCTTGGCGGGTGGCTTCGTTCCAGGCTCCAACTCAATCTGGTGATCCATCTCCCTCCTAGGTGGTAGTTTCTTGGGCAAATCCTCGGGCATGACATCCTTGTACTCTTCAAGGACCTTTTTGATCTCCTTGGGTAGTTCCTCCGTTAGAACTCCACCCTCGTCATGTTTAACCGCGGCCAAGTATGTCACATCTCCCTTCTTAAGGCCTTTCTTCACTTGCAAGGCTGAAAGATGAGGGGTCTTCGTTCCGGACTTGGCAATGGCTGGAATAATGCAAGGAGTATCTTCCAAGATAGCAACAGAACGAAGAAAGGGTAAAGGAACTACCTTGACTTGTTCGAGGAAGTCCATGCCGAGCACTATCTCGAAGTCATCCATGGGCGCGACTGTCAGGTCTATCTTCCCATTTCAATTACCTATACTGATGCTTACTCCTCGAGCCATGCCAATAAGCGGTCTCACTTTACCGCCTTTAACCATCCGGTCTCCTTGGACACTTTTAGTCCAAGTCTCCTTGCCTCCTCCTCCGAGACAAAGGAGTTTGTAGCTCCCGTATCGACCATGACGCGGATAGCTTTCCCGTTGATGTGTACATCAAGGTACATAAGACCCTGACTCCCTCGGGTCTTTGGGGCTGGTTGGGCTTTGATGGCGGTGAGCATGCGAAGAGAGCCCATGTGAGATTCCTCCATCTCCTTCTCGTGCTCATCTACCAATGCATTGATAGCCTTGCACTTTGGGCACTCTCTTGCCCAATGAGGACCGTCGCAAAGGAAACAGTTGGTCTTTGGCTTGAGGTATTTCTTGCCTTGACCTTCCTTCTGCTTACCCTTGTCTTTCCCACTCGGAGGCTTGTATGGACCCTTCCCTTTGTCTCCCCCACCTTTGCCATGGTTATCCTATGGTGGTTTCTTCTTGGGTGGTTCACTCCTCCGGTAATCAATTAGAGATTCCGCAATGGCTATGGCTTCGGCGAGATTTTATACGTTACGGCAACGCAACTCCACTTCCGCCTATGGTTGTAGGTTGTCCATGAAGTTGAACAACAACTCGTCGTCCGACATGTTAGGGACTTCGAGCATGAGATTTGTAAACTCCTTGACATAATCCCTAATTGAACCCGTTTGCTTGAGCTTCTTCAAATTCTTCCGAGCAAGATATGTAGCATCTTCCGGATAGAATTGCTTCTTGAGCTCTTTCTTAAAATCATCCCAAGAATCGATAGTGCACGTACCTCTTTGGATGTCGGCATGTCTCCTCATCCACCACAGAGTGGCTGTATCGGCGAGGTATAAGGTTGCGGTCCGGATTTGCTCCTGATCATCCGTGATCCTGACGGCCTCAAAGTACCTCTCCATATGCCAAATGAAGTTGTCTACTTCCTTGGCATCTCGTTTGCCATCAAACTCCTTCGACTTAGGTATCTCCTTCTTCGAAGCACCTTGGAAAGCCCCACCACTAACAGCGCTCTTGCATAAGGCCCAATCTCCCTGCATGTCTTCAAGAAGTGTCTCAAACTCCACGAGCTTCCCCATTACCGTGTTTTCCAACCGCGCTTGGAAGATCTCGTTCCCCTCTTGCACCTCTCGCCCTGATGTAGAGCCAAATTACATGTCTCCCCGGAGGTCCTCAATCTTTTCCTTAAGATCGCCGATGTCCCTCTCCATGCATTGCTCCAACACATCCAGCCGTTCCCTCGAATCGGCTATGGCGAGCTCAATCCTAGCCAACCTTGACTCCAAGATTGAGGCAGCATCACGAGATTTGTCCTTCCTCGACCTGCTTGTGTTGGTATCCCTTCCACGGCTTGGGTCTTGGACGACAACTTCCTCGACTCCTGCCATTATGCTATCTCTTCCTTAGTTGAGCAACCGAGCTCTGATACCACTTGTCACGGCCTTAGTATTTTCTAAGCCAACCGTACGACACTAACACACTTCTTCCCATCGAAGAGGTTAAGTCAGCCTTGATCCTCACGAGCTAGGCAAGGAACTTGTTAGCTAACTCAAGAAAGCTTGTAGGAAGAGAAAAGAGAAGAGAGCACAAGTGCTTAGAATGCTTGAATGCTAGAACTCTTGAATTCTTTGATTTCTTGGATGGTTTTTACAAATGAGGGGTGCCATCTATTTATAGGCACCAAAGAACATTCTAGATCCCTACCTATCTATAATGTTCTAGAGAATTCTACAATGTACAAGAAATTCCTACAATGTACATGTTCTAGAGAATTCCAAGTTTTGAACATCCTACAAGTCTCCACAACATTCTAGAATGTCCCAAGAGCTAGACTTCTCTAGGAGTTTCTCCATCCTTCCAGGTTTCTCCACAAGGTTCCCCATTCTTCCGGGTTGTTCCGGAAGGTTCTAAAAAGATCGTGACATGAAGGTAATTGATGTCCCATAAAATTTTTAAGTTGGATTTTATCACAATAGTGATGGCTTTCTATGGCCTGCATTAAACATTGTCAAATAATAATGTATGTCTGTGCGCATGCAATTGTTAAAGTTTACCATGATTCTCAATTGAGCAGATTTTTCTATAGGTAGTTTCTATATGATGAAGCAATTATATTCCTGCATTCTCTCCTCCTACTAATTGTGTTTGTTACTACCTTCCGATAATTTGATAGTTAAAGTTTAATTAACAGTCATGGCGCATTTTAAAATTTTCAGTTCTTCAATTTTCAAATCAAGATTGCAAGAACTATACAGTGATGATGTTGGACCATTATATGTTTCGGAGTTCTTTGTTGCGAAAAGCAACCATAACTATGATGTGAACCTCCCTTAGAACCTTGTATGAAATTTTTTTTTTTCCTTTGCTCAGAACCCCTCTGATATTTCCTTATACCCATTTGATTATAAAAATTTGAAATGTTGGACATTTAATGTTGTTTCTAGAAGCTTCTCATTTTGCTAATCTAGGACTCTTAAGATGGATTGCTTATCCCTGGCTTAATAGTTTTTACATTCTTTTGTCCTTTGTTGAACCAAACACATAAAATATAAATATGAGAACCACTCTTACAATGCTTTTTCCAAATGGGCTTCCCAGAAAAGTTAAGAAGTAAATATCGGTTTCGATAAAAATATAGGGATCCAAATTTTGAAAATATCGTTGGAAATATTGAGGAATATATATGATGTTGGTTCTCGAAATACGGTAAGTATCGGTGATACATTGAGAATATTATTGATATTTACTTCCTTGCATAATCACTAGACAACTGCCTATGTCACATGAAAATATCCAACTTATACTACCTATTCAGCTAGCGGGTTTGTTGTTCTATAGAGTGTTTAGCTAGTGGATGAGCATATGATTAGACCTGGACTATACTATAATAATATAACTTCACAATAACTTTCCTACTATTATATATTTATCCACATTAAAAACTGTTTGGAGCCAGATATGTAATTCTTAATTTTTCTTCAGAGTTATGATGGTTGAAAAATCAGAGGGATTTTATCATTCATCTTCTAAGTCACCCCTTTATATTTGTTCTTATCTTCTTTACATTTTTGCAAGTCCCACAAACTAAATGAACTCCAAAAACTAATATATTTGATCTGATATTCATCAGGTATACCATATTCGCCACGCATGTGGAGAACCTTTCGGAATTAGCAACCATCTATCCAAATGTGAAAATACTTCACTTCTATGTTGATATAAGAAACAACCATTTAGATTTTAGCATTTCTTGGTCTTACTCACTTTAATATATGTATTTTGGCTGCTTCTACTGACTGAGTGATAATCCAGTTCCAACTCAAGGATGGACCAAGACATGTCCCGCACTATGGCCTTTTATTAGCAAAGGTAGCAGGGTTACCAAGCTCAGTGATTGAAACAGCCAGAACCATCACCTCAAGGATCACTGAAAATGTACTTTCTATAGAGCAACATAAGGTTTTTGTGTTGACTGTTACTACTTTGCAATTCTCTATTGGCGATTCACAGTCTTTTGATTACTAGCACTTAAAATTTTTATATTTAAACACTGAAAATGGAATGATATACATAAATGGGAAGAATAAGTCAATTATCATTTGGAGCAGATAAACTGTAAAAGCTCAAATCAAATTCATATCTTGTTCATTAACTATGTTCGATTGACAGTAATTCTGGAACGGGAGGGTCCAGCGAATGGAGGTAAACTGTCTACAACATAACCAAATTCAGATGGCCTACCATGTTGCTCAACGGCTTCTATGCTTAAAATACTCAAACCAAGATGATGATTCAATCCGAAAGCTATGCAGAATCTAAAAGAGAATTACATTAATGGAAGGCTCTGAAATTTGCTTCTAAATTTTTTGTAATGCCTTAAATTCAGACAATTTTTCCTCATCGAAGACTTAACCAATTTTTCACATTAAATTGTAAAATGGTTTGATCAGTGCAGTTCGAGTGATGATACACAATTGGATTGTGTATGATACACAATTAAATTGTAAAATGGTTTGATCAGTGCAGTTCGAGTGATGATACACCATTGGATTATGTTCGATTGACAGTAATTCTGGAACAGGAGGGTCCAGCGAATGGAGGTAAACTGTCTACAACATAACCAAATTCAGATGGTCTACCATGTTGCTCAACGGCTTCTATGCTTAAAATACTCAAACCAAGATGATGATTCAATCCGAAAGCTATGCAGAATCTAAAAGAGAATTACATTAATGGAAGGCTCTGAAATTTGCTTCTAAATTTTTGTAATGCCTTAAATTCAGACAATTTTTCCTCATCAAAGACTTAACCAATTTTTCACATTAAATTGTAAAATGGTTTGATCAGTGCAGTTCGAGTGATGATACACAATTGGATTGCATATTGCTACATTTAGCTATTGAGTCCTTCCGTCATGGCCGTAAAACTTCATTTGTGAAGCAATACTCAACTGAAAAAGGAAGGAGTTGTTCTTCTTGGATCAGTTGTAATACAACTAAACAGCAACGAAAGTCAAGTCATTTGTGAAGCAATACTCAACTGAAAATCAAGATTTTTCAGAATTCTAAAACAATTAAATTCAAAGCAAGAACTCAAATACCGTAATTTATAATGCAAGGCTTCAAAAGGGAACATGCTCTGAATATTTCAATCTCCAAAAATACAAAAACTCAAAATGGCAACTATTATGTTCTCCAGACAAGATCCAGACAGCACTAACAAAATTATCAAGCAGATCACAATGATCAACGGTAGCGACGAAGGGAAAGCGTATTGTTTCTCTTCCAGGTAGCCCTGCGAGAAGGACGCGCCTTGTGGTGCAAGTGTCCCCTTCCACGCAGACCTCTGTACTTCTTTCCTGCAGAAGTGAGACCGCGGAGCTCCCTGTGCTTGTGGACAGGATTGCAGAGCCAATTGATTCTGGGGTCATTCCGGACAGCGTTGTGAGCAATATCGACCATGATTACCTCAAAATACTTATAAGTAGAATCCTGTATAAAAGAAGCTTTACAGATGAGAATAATAGGAGTGGTATGCCAAATAAAAGTCAGCAAGTTAAGCATGCCGAGAACTTTCTGTTTCAAATACGAAATTTAGCATGCATACCTCATTGATCCAGTAAGAATTGAGAACCCTGAGACCTCCCAACTTCCTACCAGCACGCTCCTCTGCAACAGACCTCTTGCTCCTCTGAAACTTCAGTTGGGTGACACCCTGGTTTGTGGGTTTACCATACACAATACCCTTGGGAACAGGCCTCTTGCGACCACCACGCCTGACCCGGACACGGTAAACAACATAACCCTACAAAACAATTTAACCAGTGTCATCAAGTCTACAAAGAAAACTAAGCTGAATATGAGTAGTGACTGAGAGTAAGAGAGATAGAGGAGGGATCACAACCGGTACAAAGGAAAATTTAAAAAAAATCTAAATGGAAAGTTGAAGTGGGTACATATTGAAGTTACAAATCAATGTTGCAAAAATAAATGGAAACGGTAAGCAAAAATGGGCTGGACAAATGTATAGGATCCAGAAAACAGTGAAATCCAAGATAAGCGAATCCACTTGGTCAGAAGATCGATTATTGGTTTACTATAGATGGTCTCAGAAAGTACCCAATCATTGTGCGCAATAAGCATAAGGGCACCGCTTATCCAGCAAGATTGCAACAAATCATAAATATTTTATGACTCATAACAATAGGCATGAATAATTGTCCTCATACTTTTCTAATCACTCTAAAACTACAAAGACAAAGTGAACTTCACCCAGCATTATACCAACCTAATCTACCTAAGTGGCTTGCTAAAACCTTGGTGTAGACAAATACATCATTCACAGATTCAAGCAAATCAACAGCGGACTCAAACGAACTAATAACAGAAGGATAAAATCAAGCTAAAGGGAAGATGAAAAAGACCTGCTTGGCCTTGTAACCCAAGATACGAGCCTTGTCGGGTCGAGTGGGATGTGTGACCCGAACAATAGAAGGATGCTGACGATACTCCCAACACCTCACCCTCTGCAGGAATCTCATCACATCGGATTGTTTCTTCCTCCATAGCTCCGACACGTACTTGTAAGCCCCTGTTTACAATCACAACCCCATGTAAATAACAGCACCTAACCCTAATATTACATTACTCCAATCACCAATCAGTTATTTTTCACTAAAGCTATGAAATTGTATAGCAAAAGCATTTTAGTACAAAAAATGTAGAAACAAACACATTGCCCAGTAAAACCCAAAATAACAACAAACACAAACTCAACATTATAACAAAGATGAATCTATTGAAATTTAGAGAAGAGAAAGAAAATAGAATACCCATTGGATCAGAGGTGAGCCGCGCTGTGGAGAGACGGTGGGGATGAGGGTCGAGAGCGGCAGTAGGCAAAGAGTGAAGAAAAAATTGTAGAGAGCGGCTGAGGCAGACAATGGAAGAAAACAAAATCTGCTTAGTTTTTAGGGTTTGGAATTTTATATATATATATATATATATATATATAAAATTAACATCGGGCCGACGCTGCTTAATTTTGTAAGTTAACCCAACAATTTCGTATATTTTTTATATGTATGTGTATATATATATATATATGTATGTATGTATATGTATATATATGTATATGTACATCTACATATGTATATATATGTACAAGTACATATATGTATGTATGTATATGTATACATGCATGTGTATATACGGTTTTGAAACTAGTCCAACCTCAGTGACTCTGTACTCGTGTTTCTAATTCTTGCATATATGCATGTGTACAAGTACATAGTATTATGGTTTTGTATATTGTCAAGTTGTTAAACTACCTTGCTTGATTACACTATACACTACGACTATTGACTGACCGTAAAGACACCAGTTTTCGAGTTTTTTCTTTTTCTAGTTTTTATTTTTAGCTTTTTTTTATTTTTTATTTTTTTTATGTTTTCATTGTCCATGTATTCATATCATTTATATTCAGAAAAATATTTAGATTATATTTGGGGATGTGAATTCGTTTTTATTTTTATTTTTCATTATTTGTTGAAACTCTACGAAAAACCGCAATAAGTATAGATTGCATGGTACTGAGAGAGATCTCCCTTCACTTATTGCAGTATCTACTGTACATTGTTTGCTCTCTACGAAATCTTTAGATTACATGTCTCAAAATGAATCCTTCTGTATATGTCATTTATATACTCAATTGATATTACATCTAATAATCTTGGATGTTATACGCACATTATACAAACGTATGAATATAAATAAAAATATTTTTATTTGAATGAAGAACTATTACTTTTATTTATGTTTAATTACATTTACAAGCGAATAGCAGTTTTCCAAAATGCGCTAGACGCTAGGCGTTCGGCGACCTAGCGCCCTAGGCGCCGAGTAGGCTTTTCCTTGGTTCGGTCAACGGTCAACATATTGACCCCACCATTAACCACCTAAAAACTTTTTCTGTATGACTGTATTTAACAATTTATATGTAAATGCATTTAAAACAAAAATATATATGCCATTCCAAATATTCCAAACAATACGACACTAAGTCATTCCAAACATTCCTAACAATATGAAACTAAGTCATTCCAAACAAATAAATCATTTCAAACATTCCAAACAATACGAAACTAAGTTATTCTAAACAAATAAATCATTCCAAACAAGATGAAACTAATGAAATTATGAAAATATGATGAAATGATAATACAAAATCCTAAACTAAACATCATGATCAAACTCCTATTCTCCATATTCTTCCATTACACGCTCTTCATTGGACTCAAACTCAACATCAACTTGATTTTCCTCTTCCTCCTCATCCTCCGATACGAAGTCATCTTCATGAAGATCTCTTTGTGTCATCCTAGAACTCCTTCTAGGTTGTAGAATGTCATCTACACCGGTTGCATCGTCTATCAATTGCCAAGTTAGCCCTGTTCCAGGCTCTACTTCATCATCATCACCACCACCTTCAACAATCCATTCTTGTGCATTGATGGCTTCGGCATCCTTAACAAAAATGACATCCACATTCTTTTCCTTTGCTCTTTTTTGCTTGTTCCTCAACTTAGAATTGAATTGGACATAGATTAGATTTTTTTAGCTGACTCACATCTAGTATGTTTCTTTTCTTTGTATGTATCTACAAAATCAAAATGACAATAATAATAAAATAATAAATTGTTAGTTAATACTTATTTTGTAAATTTACAGTGAACTAGTGGTGCACTTACTCCTTCAAAAGTGCTCCAATTTCATTTACATCCGGAGAAACTCGTGGTAAAGTCGAAGATTCTTTTAACCATGACTTGCAAATTGGGTATTTGACCTCTATAGCTAGACCACCAAAAAGCTATAATCACAAAGATACATATTTCAAGTTTTTAAAATTTAGAACATAATATATATATATATATAAAGAAAAAAGTAAAGAACTATAACTACAAGTCTACAAGTTTAAAATAGTACATGGATCATATTCCTCATCGTTGTCTTCACATCCTAAGACCACCATTGGTCTTCTAAAATATCCTTCCTGGAACTTATACTTTCGAATTTCAGAATTTACAATTTTACTATACATCACCAAATTCTCGATACCACAAAAAGCCTCCACACAATCAAGCAATGCAATATTCACATCATCATCATCTTTAATTGTTGGATCTCTGTAGCAGTAGTATGGGTTGATGAAATAGGCCGCCAAGTGCAATGCACTATCAAGCCGACCTTTAATTTTTGAATCAATAATGTCAAAGATCGGTTTATAGTTCCTTTTAACATTGTTCATTGCCACTTTGATGTCTTTTTTTGCTTGTAGTAGCTCTCCATATAGAAACCCCATGGTTAGCTTTCTATCCTCGTCAACAAGTCTAAGCACGTGCACCAAAGGTGCAAAAACCTTCAAGCAAACGGTCATACCATTCCAAAAGCGCATACTTATAATAGTAGTATATGTCATTTTCCCCTTGCTAGTGTTAAATCATTTGCAATGCTCCCATAGGTCACTAGAAAACATTGTTCTCAATTGAGCTTTTTTCTCCATCAGACTCTGCAATGTTAGAAACGAATAGGCAAATCTAGTCACTCCCGACCTCACTATATCTCTCTTTTTTTTGTGAAAGACCTCATTAAGGATAATGTCTTCTGGTGTGCATAGATGAATACGGTAAAATCTTGGCTTGATCAATGGTTTTGTGAACTTCTAGACCTCACCAATACTTTCAAGCATGAGATTAATGCTGTGAGTTACACACGAGGTCCAAAATATCTGAGGTCTCTTCACCTTGAGTAATTTCGCCGCTGCCATGTTGTTTGTCGCATTATCTGTGACCACTTGAATGACATTCTTCGGTCCAACTTGTACAATGCACCCATCCACATACTGAAAAATGTGCTCAGTCGTGTGTGCCTCATCTGAAGACTCTTTAGAGGAAAGAAAAGTGGTTCCTTCCCTACAATTGACACACAAGTTCATTATGCTCCTTCTTTTTCTATCGAACCAAGCGTCCGTCATAATGGAGCACCCATTCAAAGCCCAGTCTTGTTCTTGCTTCTTCAGTAACTCTTTTGTTCTCTGAACCTCCTCCTTCAACAACAGTACCTTCAATTGGTATTGACTTGGCGGTTTGTATCCCAATCCAAATTTACCAACCACCTCCATCATCAGCTTGAAATTATCATTGTCAGTTGCATTGAAAGAAATCGTTGCTCCGTACACCTATCTACCCACAAACTGGTGCACATTATAAGTCATTTGTTTAAAAAGTACTTCGTGGATGTTTTGTTGTCTCTTAGTTCCAACACTCAATGAAGCTTCAGGTTTGATTCCCAATACAAATCAATCTATGGGGCCAAGAGAACAGAGATCTCTCCTCACCCCTAACTCTTCCATCGTATCTTCTTCCTCAGTTATATCAACCACGTTTACTTATGATCTCAATAACAACTCTTCCTTCTTCTTACCCCTCCTCTTACTTTTAGCCTCCATAATGGCATTTCTACACTTGGCTTGTGCTTTCGATGTTGCATTTGGACAAGCTACAATATTTCCTGATATCTGGCCTATGTGCTCTTTCATTCTATACGCTCCTCCGAACATTGATGCAGATTTTATGCAACTCTCAAGTGTACGAGATCAACACAAGTAATAAAGAGTGAGTAAAGTATCGTTCTCATGAGGACAATGAATATCAATTATCAAAATTAACTCAACCTAATTCTATTTGGAATAACAATGTTTTAGAAATTGTAAATTAATTAAAAACAATAAAAAAAAAAACAACGATTCGAATTCAAGGGAATTGAGGCGTTAGGATATCCGATTTCACTTGGTTATTATTATCAAACACTCATGAGTTACTATCTAGATTTTATTACCGATGGTTGAATGCGTGCTTAAACTAGATTAACCAATAATCTCTCTCGAGTATTACCATAATTATTCCATCGCACACCAATACCCTATCTCTCGATGACTACTGAGTGCGCAAGAACACATTAAGAATAAACAAAAACAAAACAAGCAACACAAACCAATTACTATATCTCTGTGTAATCTAGTATGTGATAGACATTAATACGAGCACGTGGTTGGTGTCTCCTCTCGGTTCATAACCCAACCACCTATAATAATTCTAAGTGATGATCAGACACAATAGAAAGCAATTAACACAATAATATCTATTTAACACATCAATAACAAATCTAAATAGAAAAACTCAATTGTATTTAATAATTAATAAACCAAGATTCATCATCAATCCTAACTATGGAAAATTAGTTCATGCTTGAGTAATAGAACAAAGCAATTATATTCTTAAATCCTAGCATGACTAAGTACAACGAAAAAGTAAAGGATGAGAAATCTTAGAAAACTTCGTTGATTCCCAATCGATTGCTTTCTGAGGTGATGCGAAATTGATGATGAATGCGATGCGGAACGAAGATGTTGCTTCCAAACCCTAGAATTTTCGACCTCCTTTCTAATTGATTAAGTCTCTATTTATAGTTTTCCCTAATGAAAAATTTGAGAAGGATATAGCTTTCCCTAATGAAGAATTTGAGAAAGAAACGATCACATGACTTCGTGCCAAAAAGCGCTAGCTGAGGACGATAGCTGAGGTAGCGCCTCTTGGTAGCGCCACCTGATGGAGAAGAAAAGCGCTAAGGTAGCGCCTCTTGGTAGCGCCACCTGATGGGCGAATTCTCCAGGTAGCGCCTCTTGGTAGCGCCTCCTAAACTTGCTCTTCAACTTGATTTTATGGTCTATTGATCCGAAATCATCCAAAACATTATCGATCATCGAATATCACCTGCTCATTAAATAAACACATCAAAACGTCCAATTTTCCTTAAGAATCGAGCAAAAACGATAAATAATGGGGTCACAAAATCATGCAAAATATGGCATTATCAAACATCACTTTTCCACATAGGATACATTTGACCCTATCCAAATTCTTTGCATCAACTAACACCCCAAACTCTCATCTAACATCATTCGACTTTCTTTTAAGCAATAACTCGGGTGTGGATTGAACCGTTTAGTCCACTGAAGCTGCCGAGGACGCCATTATAAATATAACAACCTAGAAAAGTTAACAAACATTTATAATTTATCTAATCATAATTCATAAAGACATAAATAAAATAATACAACTTCAACTACACAAGATTACAAATATACAACTATAATCTAGTCATCTATGATTATAAATGATTAAATTTCATAAACTTCCTACTTTCCTATTTGCCTATTTCCTACATAAACATTAATTACAAATTTAAAATACTAAAATAGTAAAATCTTTGTCATAATTTAATTTTTAAATTATCATTTCAAGTTCAATATAATATTATGGTAATCAACAATGAAGATTAAACTAAAAATATTCACAATTTTACAAAAAATATCCATCTAAGCATTTAATCAAACACTTGGATTGCATATATAAAATCATATTTCTTACAACTAAAAATCTTAAAAATACTAGAATGGCCGATTTGGCTATTTTCTAGGCGGCGGCCGGCCGCTTAGTGCCTAGGTGGTCGGTTTGGCCGAGTTTTCGAACACTGGCTATAGGGTATAAATCCCAATATTTTTCAGGTTTGACCGTTGACCGTTACACACTGACAGTCTCAAGTTGACAGTAAGAGATGTCCGTGCAATATTTTTTAAACATCAGGTAAGGTTTGTATTGATATGGACAAATATTATCTATTTATATAATTTCACCAAACGTCAAGAGTATTTGTGTAATTCTCCCTTTTAATTACAAAAATGTTAAATTTTGAAGTCTGACTTGTCACATGGGCCACTGAGGTTGTACAATGACTAAATTACCCTTATATTTGTTAAGTCGAACAGTCCATGTGAATATGCTCATATAAATAATAGCGTATGAATCAATATTTTAAAAATGACAAATTACAGCCCAATTACCTAAGATATTCCAAATTACAGGCGAAATCAACTTTTAGGGAAATTAACTGCAGACCTCTCGTTAGCGTTGACCGTCAATAAAAGACAGTTGATCGTTAAAAACATATAAACTTAAGAAAAATTACAGCCTGTAGTCCTCAAAAATTGCTCGGGGACATGGGGCACTACAACCTGCAAAGACAGAACGCACGTGACCCGTAGGACGTCTGGGACACCGGGGTGGTGCCAGCCAAAGTCACTCCGACGGTCAAGTTAGCGAGTGCTAATAAATATGTAAAGCTCGTAAATAGAGATGAGTGAATAATGCTTCCTGTAATCTTGGTGATTTAAGGTCTCCTTAATCGAAGGAGATGTGAGGTCGGAGGGTGATCGGAGAAGATGAGTAATGGCCGGAGGGTGTAGTTATGGTATTGTTTAGCTTTTGGATCTTCGTTTTTCGGTCCCCCTCCTATGAGGGATTACCCTCCCTTTTATATGGGAATGATGCTCCTACCTTTTGAGGGATTTCATCATTACCTCCTTGCTGTCCTCTACTAAGAAAGCATGTGGATGTCATTATGGTTTTATAGGGCCTGTTCTAAAGTAGATCATGATTTGGTCTCCCTTGGAATAAAAGAGATTTCATGTCGTATGACATATAGGTTTGTCGATTTTGGACAATCATGTTTGCGTGCCGAATGGATGTCAACATGAGGTGAGAATGTCGTGCTACATAGGGGCTCTTCCAAGCAAGGATACTGAGTTATCTCCCTTGATGCTACTTAGATGTATGGGGCATGGAGCGCAGGTCGTACTACATGGTTGTCTCATGTTGAGCGTACGTCGTACTACACGAAGATGTTGTACTGATCCCGCATCGTACTACAAGAAGATGTTGTACTGATCTCGCGTCGTACTACATGAAGATGTTGTGCTGATCTCGCGTCGTACTACATGAAGATGTCGTACTACATAGATATCTTCCCACTTTTGGCTCTGGGCCTTGTCTTTGGGACATACTTTGGGCCTGACATATTTTGTCTACTACAGTTTGCCCCCAAATGCCTTGGATTAAAAAAGCCAACGAGTTTGCGTCGTACGACATGTAGACAAGGATATGTATTTGTAAACTCTAATGCTGGTTCCACAATGTCGCACGACTGTGTCCTTCTGAAAGAATGTATTAGTGTTCATGAGTAGATAGCAATCTATGGGTTTTGCCACTGTCGTTCGACAATGTCATTTAATGGAAGAGTGACTGGTCTCCCAACGACTCCTCGATACTTGTGTCAGAATAAATGTAGTTTTTATGGAAAACGCGCACGTCTGGTTAATGATGACGGTTATGGGGGCGTGTGTCCTATGAAAAGCTGACACGTCAGCATAGGCTTTCTTTTAATTGCCGCCCTTCCCTTTTCTCCTTCACTTTTAATTTTTAGCTTTCTCTCTCATTTTCTCTCTCTCTCTAGGAACCAATCGCCTGTACAAGCTCCTCCGGCGTTGTTTGTTGATCGTCTTTTACCATTCTCACGCGTATTTCGGCGAAGCAGTGGTTACTTTGCTTTATTTGGTAAGTCTTCCTTGTTCTCGCAAATATTTTGGTTTTATTTTTGCGTTTTTTGGTTACTTGGTTGTTTATGTTCTTCGAATGGTTTTTGGGAAGAATTTTGAAAAAATCTTATTTTAGATCTAAAAATTCAACTTAGGTTTATATATAATCTGTTTGTAGCGTCTGAGTCGCACGATAGTAGCCAAGACACTTAGGTCGCACGACCTTCTTAACAGTCTTGGGAACTGGTATTAGGTCGTGCAAGGTCTTTGATTTAGGTTCTAACTGCTAACCGTGACTACTGTCGTTCGATTTGTAGGTTTTGATGTCGAGTCGAGGTGATGAGAGTCCTCTCAGTACCTCTGGGCGTGGATACGACGATACAATAGATCTGTCGTACGACTCATGGGAAGAGTTGGAGGCAGCAAGTGCTGATGTGACAGTGGCGTCCTCGTCGCACGACACTGTGACTGTCTCTAGTCTCGCGGGTACGTCCCGCGTAATGGAAGACATTCCCATGGGGAACCGTCGAGCTACCAAGCGACGCGGCTGGCCCTTGTCCCATGGGACCCAGTAGGCCGCTGGGCTTGCTTTTGAATAATCCAGCGAGTGTGCTGAGGGAGGACGACATCATGCGCATAAGGTTCAGTTATGGCATACCCAATGGTGTCGCACTGAGGGCGCCGCACAAGGAGGAGAGGCCAGACTAGGATATCCCAGGATGGACCTGTTTCTATGAATTCCCGTTTCAGCAAGTTAGTTTTAGGTTACCAGTAGTCGGACTACTGAGAAAGGTGCTCGATCATTTCGAGCTTGCCCTAGGGCAACTGATGCCCAATAGTTGGAGGATTTTGCTGGGGCTAGAGTTGTTGTGTACGAGGGAAGGCATAGTCTTCGAATTGCCTGACCTATTCTACACATACTCAGTGCGGGAGCACGACACAGAGAAGGGTCGCTATAATTTAAACCTTCGTCCAAACAGAACACACCTTATCACGGAGCTGACGACAAACGATAGGTTGTGGAAGGATAGGTATTTTTTCGTGAGGGGTCTTCTTATCGATTGGCCTCTTGGAGATACGGTTGTTCGTACGACCTGGTCCAAGGCTGGTGGGTCTTTAATTCCGTCACGTCGTTCGACTCTCTGTTTTTTTATTTTCACTTTACTAACTCTATCTTTATTTATATTGCAGTGAACATGGGAGCCCCTCAAGCTGTTGTTGGCTTAACATGTGTGACACATACAGCAAAGGTACTGTCGTACGACGTTAAGGAGAGGAGTTGGAGAAATATCTTGACAGAAGAAAATCTGCGGCCCAGTCATCTCCTAAAGTTCAGTGTTATCAACGAGCCAGTTACTCCCTACCCTGCAATCAAAAACTTAGTGGAGTTTGTCAGGGTCAGACATTGTGTCGAGCGACTGTACGACACAAGGTTTCTGACTCCAATCTCATACGTCGAGCGACGCTTTGCAGTTGACATCATGGTTGGAGAGATTGCCGCTATTGGTGCTGACGATGCGATGAGGAGGCTCAGGGAAAAAAGGAAGGGGAAAAAGAAGGCTCAGTCGAGCGACCAAGTAGATTCCACTCCTCCACCTCCTCCATCAAGTAGAGCCAAGGCCTCCCTTGACATTGCTTCAATAGGAAAAAAGCGAAGGAGGGAGGATTCAGCTTCGGGGGTCGACGCGTCGGTCGACCTTATTTTCCCTCAGGATGCCTCCGCGTATTCTGACGTTGGGTCGATCCTTCCCCATGTCGAGCGACTGCTGCTGCCCGAAGATAAGAATCGCTTAAAGGAGATAGGCCTCTCCCAAGCTACTGATTGGGGTCTTTACCATCTTTTCCAGGTATGGTCGTATGAATGATATATATTTTTTTATTGAGTACTTTGAATTTCTCTAAGTGTTTTTGTTTATTATATATTTTTTGTAGGCTCTTTAATCCCATGTTCATTTGAAGGAAGAGCTGGGCCTTGCCCTTAAGAAGGTGAGGGAGCTGAAGTCAAGCAATCAGAGCCTTAAGGCTGACAATGACAAGCTAAAAGCTTCAAACATTGAGGCCAAGAAGACAGCTCTTGAGGCGTCTAGTCGTGCGGTTGAGGCGACTCTGGAGTTGAACAAACTGAAGTCGAGTGTCGACTTACTCGAAGCCAAGCTGAAGGCTAAGGAGGCAGACTACGACTCTCTGTACGATAAGACAGAGGATAACATCCTCAACACGGTCATTAAGACCCGTGCAGATTTGATGATGGAGTACAGGGACGGTCGTGCGACCAAGTGGAAGGTCGACAGTTGGATCGCCGACCATGAGGAGCTGTCGCGTTCTGATGATGAAGATGAAGCCGATGAGCGCGTCGATGCGACAGATATGGATAACAAAGCTGTCGGTGAAGAGTCTATCCTTTCTCCTCCAGAAGGCTTGACCGTCGTGGCTTTGGCTGCTCAGCCGACTGGAGAGCCTGATGATCTTGCCCCATAAGGGGTTGTAATTTTATAACTGTTGGACTTTAATTTTTATTTTATTTTATATGTATTTTTCCTTGCCTATGGAGGCTTTGTCGAACGATGTCTTTTTACTTAATATATGATGCATTTTGATTTTCTTTATTGTCGTACGCCTTATATGACCTTTCTTTTTCATGTATGGGAATGCACTATGATTATGTTTTACTATCTTGAGTACAGGTCGAGGTCCATGACCTTGAATGCGGGTCATGTGACCGTCGATTGTGTTTGCGACCCTGAGTGCAGGTCGTAGTCCATGACCTTGAGTGCGGGTCATGTGACCATTTGGAGATGGAGACCTTAAATGTAGGTCGCGGTCCATAACCTTAAATGCGGGTCATGTGACCGTCGATTGTGTTTGCGACCCTAAGTGCAGGTCACGGTCCATGACCTTGAGTGCGGGTCATGTGACCATTTGGAGATGGAGACCTTGAATGCAGGCCGCGGTCCATGACCTTGAATGCGGGTTATGTGACCATCGATTGTGTTTGCGACCCTGAGTTCAGGCCACGGTCCATGACCTTGAGTGCGGGTCATGTGACCATTTGGAGATGGAGACCTTGAATGCAGGCCGCGGTCCATGACCTTGAATGCGAGTCTCGTCATAGACTTTGTTTTTTTATGATATTGAATTGCCCCAGTTGGAGTATGTAACTTCATAGTTTCATGTGACAACTCTGATTGAGTGCGTAACTCCAGGTCGTGTGGTATGAAAAAAGATACTCTCAACTCGGGTGCGCTCAGTAATGCTGACCTGTATAAAAAAGTTAGGGTTGGCCGTTGGGTTTATCAACGACCCTCCGATGACTAAGTGAGTTCCAGGTAGTAGGTTGATAAAATTGAAAGAATATAAAGTTCAAAAATTTTTAGAAATGATATTGTTTTAGATGGCATGCGTTCTAGCTGTTGCCGATCTCCATGCCATTTGTACATCGTAGTTTGTAGGCTTCATGTCCAACTATTTTGGTGATTTGGTATGGTCCTTCCCACGTAGGACCGAGTTTACCTGCTCCTTTTTCCTTTGTATTTTAGAAGATGCGGCGAAGGATCCAATCTCCAACATTGAATGTTTTGAGACTAATGTTTCTGTTATAATGGAGGGCGACTTTTTGTTGGTACACGGCCAATCTGATTGTGGCCTTATCGCGACGCTCGTCGATTGTATCGAGTTCGTTCAACAATTCTTTGTCGTTTATTGCTTCAGTTGCGTGTCGTGTTCTATAAGAAGGGTAGTCAACCTCTGTTGCTATGACGGCCTCCGAGCCGTAGGTTAGGGAGAATGGCGTCTCCCCTGTTGACGTTCTGACCGTCGTACGGTAGGACCACAGCACACCTTGTAGCTCGTCGGCCCATTTTCCTTTTCATCGGTCGAGTTGCTTTTTGAGGGTAGACATGATAGTTTTGTTGGTGGATTCTGCTTGTCCGTTAGCTTGAGGATATCTTGGGCTTGAATAGCTTAGTTTGATGTTCCACTTGTCGCAAAAGTCTTGGAAGTCGTATGATATGAATTGTGAGCCATTTTCGGTGACTATCTCTTTTGAGGGTAGACACGGGTCACATCTTTTGATGAAGTCGTGCGACTCGGATCGCATTGTGGGCCAGTAGTACCCAGCTGTGATTGCTCTGTTGGCTAGGCTTCTCCGGGCCAAATGGTTCCCACATTGCCCCTCACGCAAGTCCCTGAGTACCCAGCTGTGATTGCTCTGTTGGCTAGGCTTCGATTGGGTCGATGCATTTAAGGTAAGGCCCGGAGTAGGATCGCTTGTAAAGTTGACCCTCTATTATGGAAAATCGGGCAGCCTTGATCTTGATTCTTCATGCTTTTACCTTGTCGAATGGGAGGGTATCGTTCATCAGGTAGTCGTAGATCGGGGTGATCCAAGTTGGCTCGTCTAAAATTGGCTCGACTTCGAGCTTTGTTGGCTTCCACACAGCTGGCCATTGGATAAATACCATGGGGATGGTCCGCTCAATCGTGGTGTCTAGTGCGGAACCGAGATTGGCGAGCGCGTCAGCATGCGTATTCTCTGATCTTGGCATTTGTTCGATGTCGAACGACTCAAAAGAGGCTTGTAGCTCTTTTACCAAGGTTAAATAAGCCGACATTTTCAAGTCCTGAGCTTGGTAGGACCCTTGTAATTGTCTCACAATTAATTGGGAGTCACTACGTACCTTTACCCGTTTGACACACAAGTCCTTTGCCAAGGCGAGCCCGGCTATGAGGGCCTCGTACTCGGCTTCATTGTTGGTGGTTCTGAATCCGCATCAGATGGCTTCATTATGGTTTTGTAGGGCCTGTTCTAAAGTAGATCATGATTTGGTCTCCCTTGGAATAAAAAAGATTTCATGTCGTACGACATATAGGTTTGTCGATTTTGGACAATCATGTTTGCGTGCCGTATGACGTGACTTATGGATGTCGACATGAGGTGACAATGTCGTGCTACATAGGGGCTCTTCCAAGCAAGGACACTGAGTTATCTCCCTTGATGCTACTTAGATGTATGGGGCATGGAGCGCAGGTCGTACTACATGGTTGTCTCATGTCGAGCGTACGTCGTACTACATGAAGATGTTGTACTGATCCCGCGTCGTACTACATGAAGATGTTGTACTGATCTCGCGTCATACTACATGAAGATGTCGCACTACATAGATATCTTCCCAATTTTGGCTCTGGGCCTTGTCTTTGGAACATACTTTGGGCCTGACATATTTTGGCTACTACACAGCCTACCTACCCGAGGTATCCGTAATTACAGATGGAATCAACTTTTAGAAAAATTGATTTCAGACTCCCTATACTGTTGGTATTAACCGTAAAAAAAGATAGTTGACCATTAAAAATATGTAAAAAGATAAATTTGCCCATAGTCGAACGGTCCATGTGAATATGCTAATATAAATAATAGCGTATGAATCAATATCTTAAAAATGACAAATTACAACCCAACTACCTGAGATATTCCAAATTACAGGCGAAATCAACTTTTAGGGAAATTAACTGCAGACCGCTCTGCTGTTAGCGTTAACCGTAAAAAAAATATAGTTGATCGTTGAAAACATATAAACTTAGGATAAATTACAGCCTACTTACCTGAGGTATCCGTAATTACAGATAGAATCAACTTTTAAAAAAATTGATTGCAGACCCCTTTATTGTTGGCGGTAAAAAAAATATAGTTGACTATTAAAAATATGTAAAAAGATAAATTTGCCCGTAGTTTAAAAAATCTAAAATAAAATAAAAATAAATATATTTCGAATCTCCACCATCCAAATAGACTTGGATGGCGGAGATCCATTCATGAAAAAAATTAACAAATTTTAAAAATTAAAAATTAAATCTAATATCTCCGCCTGAAGATTTATCTAAATATTTTCTTTAATAAAAAAAAATTAAGGATCTGGTAGAGATCCATTCGGTGACCATGGAGCCTTCCCCTTTGCGCGATTGTTCTCGAACCTGGATACAAACCATTGCAAACCTATCGCGAACTTGGGTTTATTATCCATGGATATCACCCTTCTCCCTCTCTCTTATTCTTCTTTTATTTTTCTTTTATTTATTTTTTTAAAATTTCTATCATTAGATGGTGGAGATCTTAAGTTTTTTAATTTTAATTTTTTTTTAAATAAATATATGAGATAGACAATGGAGATCTAAACTATTTTTTGTTAAATATTTTAAAAATAAGACAAAATAACCAAAATACCTTTAATATTGTTGACTTTAACTAACATTGACCGACGTTGACTAATGGCAAGGGTTAGGGAGGTCCACATTCAATTTTTCTAAAATCTGATTCCGCCTGTAATTACGAATACCTCAGGTAGGTGGGTTGTAATTTGTTCTAAATTTTATATGTTTTTAACTATCAACTGTCTTTTATGACGATTAACGCTAATGACAGGGAGACCTGTTATCAATTAGAGATACTTCAGGTAGGTAGGCTGTAATTTATCCTTTTAAAAAATAGAATCGTATAAAGAATTGAATAAAATAAAATAAATCGGTCAAAATTGAATACAATCCAACCATTCTTTGGTCAATTTTTCTGTCCGGTAATTTTTTTTTTTTCAATTTTTCACACAATTGAATAAAAAATGAGCTCCTTGCTATCAAACGCCTTGGCGGAGCAACTGGCCACCGCAGTTTGTATTAGAGGGCAGAAGTGGTCGTCTTGGTGGTTGGAGGGAGGGTGATAGTCCAAGCGCACTGTTAGTGGATAGTGAGAGTGGAATCTAGCGGCGATTCTAACTCGAGCGTCCAACAACTCCATATACTTGAGCATACTAAAGCTGTGTTTGTTACCAGGATTAGACTGGACTAGACTATTTCCAGTCGAGTCATGTGTTTGTGGATCATGTGTTTGTGGAGTGTATGGAATTAGATTTCTCCAATTCCATGCACTCTTTAGTCCCGCCCAAGTGGGACTATTGAGTCCAGCCTGCTCGTCTAGAAGCATGAGATAAACAGTAAATATTTAATATATATTATTTAAATATTTTAAAAATAAAATTTTTAATGTTAATAAAAAATAAAATTATTTATAATATTTAAATATTTATTTTATTTAGAAATTTTTAATCAAATTTAATTTAAATCTTTTAATTTTTTTAAAATAATTT
The DNA here is from genome assembly GCA_003430845.1 of Xanthoceras sorbifolium. Classification (NCBI taxonomy): domain Eukaryota; kingdom Viridiplantae; phylum Streptophyta; class Magnoliopsida; order Sapindales; family Sapindaceae; genus Xanthoceras; species Xanthoceras sorbifolium. The sequence goes on from CM010611.1 coordinate 8,711,958, forward strand.
TATTTATCTAAAAATTAATTTAATATAATTTAATACTCATCAATCTCAACTGTATAAATATAAGACATAATTATATTTTGTTCAATTTCATATTATATAAAATAAAATATGGGACTTAATAGTCCGATATTTTTATATCTTTTTAACTTTTTTTATTTTAATATTTAATTAATTACTATAATATATTTTTATTTATAATTAATTATAAAATATTCAATATAAATATATATAATTTTTAAAATTTTATATTTATTTTAATTTAATTATATAATCTTTAAAAATAATTTTATTTTATATAAAATTAATTTAATCTAATATAATTTTATTTAATTTCATTTTATATTAAATAAGAGACAATAATATTTTTAATCTAATTTATATTTTATTAAATATATTATAGTACTAATTATTCATATTTAATCTAATTTTATTGTATTCTATAAAAATAATTAAATCAATATCGTACATCAATGCACTCTTAACTGTTTCGACAAAGAGAAAGATGATGTAAAGGAAGTAGCTGGTGAAGAAAGGAAGAAGAGTAATGGTTACATAGGCATCTCTTAGCTTTTTTGACTTTCCTGCCTCCTCCTGTTTTAAGCTTTTCTCTCCGTCCCTTGTATTTATTTAATTTCATTTGAGCCCACTTACTGTTCATTTTGGTTAAAATATCAGAAATCATGATTGTTATGTTTTATTGTGCACATCGCACTACCATATTATCAATATACCAATAATGTAGTCTAGTCTACATATTCCATTTTTTTTTATTGCTATATTAAATATATATTTACATCCAAGACTATTTAGTTTAAATATATATATTTAACACATTTTAATCTATAACATATCTCTCATTTATTACCCTTCGAATTTTAAATTTGTACTAGTTAAAAAAATAACATTTATTTATAATAATTAGAATATTAAAAGCTGTTTAGTCTAGTTTTAACTTTTCTAAAAGCAGTTGTGATAGTAGATTTGGAAAAAAACTGTTTAATATTTGGTAAAATATATTTTTATAGTGTTGTTAATTGAAAAAACTGTATTAAATTGTTTAGTAAATTATAGGACAAAAATCATTTTGGTTCCTAACTCTTTTAGAATTATTACTTTTTGATCGATGTTTCCATTTTTAACTTGCGTGGCCCTTAACTTTTTAAAAATCCATCAATTTAGTTATTTTAACTAAATTTTTAACAGTCAAACATGACAGATATGCACATTAATCATTTTGCTCTTAATTTTAAATGAATAAGTGAAAAATACGATTTTACCCTTTATTTTTTAAAAATTAACAAATTAATATTAACTTGTACATTCAATAAGAAATTAACATGTGTAAAAAAAATTAAAATTATAAAATACATAAAATTTATAAAAAATAAGTCCTTAAATATTAAAAATACATAAATTAATTAATTCATACCAAAATTAAAAATATTTAAAAAATAAAAAGAAAATTTAGTACAATAATTACTAATTTATGACAATTTAATAATTTAAAATAACCCTTTAAATTAATGTTAAATATTAAAATAAAGTATATATATAAATATAAATTATAATAAATTAAAAATTAAAATAAAAAATTTTAATTTTTTTTTGAAAATGTTAGGAGAGGAGGTATTATTATTTTAAAAAATTATAAATTTTTTATTACTATTTAAAAAAATTATTAAAAGCAATTTTTAATTATTTTTAAAAATTATTTTTTTATTTTTTCTATTTTCAGTTTTTATTATTTTATTTTTATATTTTTTTTATTTTACAATTTTTTTATTCATTTTTTAACTTTAATTTTTATTTTTGTGTCTAAAGACTGAATTACCCATAATATCATTAAATTTGACTAACTGTTTACTAACAAAAGGACTAAATTGATAGATTTTTAAAAAGTTAGAGACCACAGGAGCTAAAAATAAAAATATTAGTCAAAAAGTAATATTTTGAAAAACATTAGGAACCAAAATAATTTTTACCCTAAATTATATGGCTAAATTGTTGTGAAATTATACAATGACCAAATTGACCTTTAGTAAAATTAATTTATTTAATTTATTGATAAAAATTCTATTTATATACATTTTATTTTTATTTTAATACAAAAATAGACTTAATTAAATTTATTAATTATTTATATACATTTTATTTTTATTTTAATACAAAAATAGACTTAATTAAATTTATTAATTATCTTTTAACATTAATTATAAAAATTAATTTTTAGATAACAAAATAAATACTAATAAAAATTTTAATTATTTTTTTCAAACATTGAAGATAAAAAAAAATAGTCTAGTTTAATTTTTAATTTTTTTAGTATGAAAATATTAAAGATAAAAATATTAATTATTATTGTCTAATTCTTAATGTTTAAGGTTAGTTTTTTTTATATATAATTTTAATATAAGATGAGGGATAATTTGGTCAAAATAAAATTTAATTTAAAGTCAGCTTTCCGCTTAAACTAAAAGCTGAAGTTGGATTAAAACAGTTTTAACTTTTAGTTTTAGCTTTTAGCCAAATTCTCCAATAAGCCATTTTTGGAAGATTTACAAAATAGCTTTTGAATCTCAATTTATTGAAAAAATTAAAAGTGCTTTTATAAAAGCTGTCCCAAACAAACCGCTAATAGATTTAATAAAATTATTTTTTTTCTATTTTATATTTTTTCAGTTATTATTTTATTTTTAGAAATTTATTTTTAACCTTAATTTTTATTTTTGTATTTAAAAACTGAAATACCCCTAACACCATTAAATTTGACTAACTGACTAACAGAATGATTAAACGATTGGATTTTTTAAAAGTTAGAGACTACGCAAATTAAAAAATAAAATATCGGTTAAAAAGTAATAATTTAATAAAATTAAGGACCAAAATAATATTTATCCTTTATTATTTATATTTTAATATTAATTTGAAGTGTTATTTTGATTATTGGATTTTTATAAAAAAATTAGTTATTATTGTATTTATTTTTTTTATTTTTTTAAAGGTTTTTAATGTTGGTGTTGATTAATTAATTAATTTATTTTTAATATATAAAGACTTTTTTTATAAATTTTGTGTAGTAATTTTTTTTATTAACACATTAAATTTTTATTGAATGTATAAATTAAAGTAATTTATTAAATTTTAAAAAATAAAAAATAATTTAATTATTTAAAATTAAGAATAAAATAGTTAATATATATATTTTATTATATTTAAATGTTAAATTTTTTAAAATAAATAAAATAATAAATTTTTAAAAAATTAAGGATTACGAGTTAAAAAAAATAATAATAATATTTAAAATGATTGAGACCCAAATGAATTTAGTGTACATTGAGACAGAAATTTAAAATTCTAAAAGTAAAAGGGCCCTTTGAAGAGTCTAGTCTTTGGGTTTCTATGTGGGTCCATCTCACCACCAAGGACGGCGTCAATTTTGGTATTACGCGTCAACATTCGCCGCGAGACTTTTGACTGCCTTTGGAATTCCTAGACAACGATCACAATTCTCATAATTTACCATTTAAAAAAGTATAATTATTAATTTAGTATTTAATTTTTAAAAAATTATTAATTTTTTAAAATAATTTTATTTATTGATATTCTTAAATCTTAACTTTATAAAAATATATTTAATTAATTTAACTAATTTTCTAACAGTTAAAATTTATAAAATTTATAAAAAGACTGATTTGCTATTGGTTCTATTTAAATAAGTTAAAATTATAATTTTAATTTTAAATTTTTTTAAAAAAATTATTAATAATTAGATAGATATTATAGTCATTTTAAATTAATTTTTAATTAAAAATTTTAAAATATTTTTAAATACGTCTTAAAAAATATATTTTTAAATAGATCTCCACTGTCCATTAAGATTAATGGACGGTGGAGATTATAGTGAAATTTTTAATGGAGATCCAACAAAAAAAAAATCAATTTTTAATTTTTTTTTTCTGTTCTTGATGAGGAGGGTTTGTGATGAACCATAATAAGGTTCGAAGTCGAACCCAGATCTAGGTTGGTCGAAAATGAACCCAAATCTAGGTTCATTGAAGAACGAACCCAGATCTTTAACTTCTTTTTTTTTGTTTTTTTTTTTTACTGTTCTTGGTGAAGATTCAATCTGAATTAGATCCCCCACCAAGAACATCGAATTTTTTTATGAATAGTAAAAAATAAAAAAAATGAAAAAAAATAATTTTACAATTTTCATTTTTTAAAAGAATTTCAACATAATCTCCATCGTCCATCAATTTTAATGGATAGTCGAGATTTTTATTTATTTATTTATTTTTTTAAATTTTTAATTAAGGAAATGTTAAAAGACAAAAATACCCCTATAATAGTTAAGTTTGATTAATGGTTAACTCACAGAAGGATCAAATTGATACATTTTTAGAAGGATCAAATTGATACATTTTTTAAAAGTTAGGACCCGAGGATACCAATAAACGAAATTGCTTTAAAAAATTAATAATTTTTAAAATTTTAGGGACCAAATTAACAATTGCCCTTTAAAAAATAAATTATTTTAAAAAATTTAATTATTAGAAAAAAAGTTTAACAAATCTTAAATTATAAAAAAATAATTATTTTATAAGTTGCAACAATTCTAAATATAAAACAGTTTTAAATTTAGAGAATTACACTGCAGAATTGTATGAATGATGAAATAATGCATGTCAAAGAAAAAAAAAAAATTTGAAATAACAAAAAAATTTCTGAATTCATTAGAGGAAAAATTACCAGTTGTGTAAGTTTCGGAAAAGAGTATGTTTTATTCATTCATTTTACATTTATATTCATTTTAAATTACATGCCTCATAATTTTTCGATAATTCCACACTTTTGAAACGGCTTTAATTAAGGTTTTGATCAAGAAGCCACCATCCAAGTCAAAATCACTAATTCATAAAACAATATATATATATATATATATATATAATATATGAATTTCAAGAATAAGATATTAAAAATCAAGAATGATGTTCCACTATTTTCGTATAAATGAAATGAATTCAATTAATCTATCAAAATTGAATACAACCAAAACAATTCTTTGGTCAATCTCTCTGTCGAATCTATTATTTTTTTTTTTTCAAAATTTTCACAAAACAGAAGCGAAAATCAGCTCCCTAAAGTCAAACACCTTAGCAGCCTTGACAGAGCAACTGGCCGACGCCGTCCGCGTCGGATCTTGAACAGCCGCGTGGCTTTCAGTGCCGCCGTGATGAGCGCATAGTTCTGGGTGGCGGTGGTCGTCTTCGAGGTGGGAAGGAGGATGGTAGTATAAGCGGGCCGTTGGAGGGCAGTGAGAGTGGAATCTAGCGGCGATTCTAACTCCGGCGTCCAGCAACTCCATGTACTTCGACATATTAAATCTGTCGACAAAGAAGCGAAGCCAGAGAAAGAGAACGAGAAAGATGATCGAAAACGACACCGCACAGGAAATAAACGACAGAGAGAGATTTGATTTGGGAAAGGAAGAAACCTAGTGGTTGGTTATATAGGCCTCTTCTCCTCCTTTCTCTCTCTCTCTCTCTCTCTCTCGGTTACGCTTTTCTTTTCTTTTGACTTTTCCTGGCTCCTTCCGTTTTTTATATTTTTCTTTTTTGTTACTTTTTGGTCCCTTTTAATATTTTAGTTTCATTTATGCCCCCGCTTACTTCTTAATTTTGGATATGTAGCTTTTTTTCACAGTTAATCACCAACCATGCACACGTCTTTGAAATGACAATCTGACAAATTTAGTTGACATATGGATACAAATGTGTCACTTAAGCGGCGTTTATTTTTTCGCCTCAATAAATAGTAGTTATGAAGTTGACTAAAATTTGAACAATGAATGAAATTTAAAATGGGAATGATATGATATGTTTATATTTTTTTATTTATGATGTCTGAGTATTAATATTTGAAAACTTGTAAGAAGACAATTGTACCCTTATGACTGTTAGTGAATTTATGTTTATGGGGTCAATGTAATTCTACTGTTCATGTATTTATGTATTTATAATATTTTTAGTTTAAATTAATTAAATAAGAGGCCATTTACCTTCTTCTTCGTCTTCTAAACATAAGAGGCCATTTACCTTCAATAACGAGAAGGAAACCATCGGCCTCCTTTGACGGTAAGAAATAGGTCCACAAGCAGAGAACCTTATCGTAGGTCCAACACAAACACCTTGGCTGCCAATCTAGTAAGATTAACCCCTACTTTCCTTGATCCCACCCTTGCTCCCACATTTGTAAAATAGAGGCCTTTATACAACGTATTCTTGGGATGCCGACCCTAATAAAAAATAGTGTCGCAAGCAACTTCGCCAATTCTCCATTCGTAAATGCGATCACGCTAGTGAAGATGCCTAGGACAAATATATAGCTTTTCGACGGCACAACAGACCTCGACGATCACATTGCGTATTATCAGCAGAGGGTGTTCACCGCAGCGATTCCTCAAGACCTCAGAGAGGCATGCATGTGCAAGGGTTTCAGATCCAATCTCATCATATCGACACTTCAATTGTACTGCAACTTGCCCAATAACTCGATTAGCTCATTCACTCAGTTGACGAATACGTTCGTGGAACAATTCGCGAGTAGTAAGAAGCTAGAGAAACAGTCTGATGACCTCTACACAATCACCCAAAGGCAGATGAGCTACTTCGAGACTAAATTGGTTGCTTTAACAAGGAAAAACAAGTCAATTCTCTATTGCAATCCAACAACGACTATATCAGCCTTCCAAAAGGGCCTATTATAAGACTTCTACCTATACAAGGAACTGACTAAATACACATGTAAAACCATGGAGAACGTTCTGGCCAAAGCTTGAACAAAAATTAAGTAGGAAGATGATGAAGTAAAGTACATCATATCCAAACATAGCGGGAACGATAACATATGTAAACATCGGGTCAAGAGAAGATTAATCGAGCAAATAGTGGAACCCTACTTAACAGTCGACCACAGAGTTAACTGACCATACAACAATCGTTGACCTCTTGATCGCCCAGAGCCATTTATCAATTGCTCAAGATCTTTAATTTCGAACTACAATCTTACTATCATTCTTGGGGAAATAGTAGCCATGAAGAAAAGAGTGGGCAACAGATGACCTGGAAAGATCACGAGTTCACCCGAAAAGAGAGATACAACGAAGTGGTGTGACTTCCATAGCATTACAGGCAGTGCACAGAAGATTGTATAGCCCTCAAAATTGAAGTTGCAAATCTCTTGAAGAGGGGCCATATCAAAAATTTCTTAACAGACAGGGAAGAACACGGCTCAACGCGACGAGTGACAACAAGAACATTAACCTGTCACACTTTCGGAACCGCCACAACATGAAAGAACGGTCAACGTCATCAACAAAAGAATATGAAGTTAGAGAAGTCACCCATTCAGTAGCAAAGAGACGTGAAGGGAGAAAGAAAAGACGCAGTATAAGTTTTAATTTTTTTTCTTTTTACTTTTAAAACTCTTTTCAAGAATCGATTTGTACATATATGAATAGAAACAATATATTACCTTTGTTTTGCTTCTTGATTGATTTTATCCCTTTTATTACTACCAAGTCTTCCGAGCTATGACTCGTGGACTGACAATGCGTGTGTGAGCACGTCACAGATATCATGATAGAGATTGCAGACAAAGAAAGAAGACAACACCTTTGTCTCTTCACCTGGCCGACCGTACCTGCAAAACAATAAAGAAGAAAACTCTTTTCTTTTTCTCTTAAGTGACCGCACTTTTCCTTTTGTCTGTAATGTCTTAGGGTTTTCTTTTTCTAATAAGATATCATATATATATATATATATATTGGTCATCTAGGGTTTTAATTTGACCAGATCAAATAGGATTTTAAATCCTATTTGATTTTAGTTTCCCTTAGAATTTGAACTCTTGACCTTTTAAGACTTAAAATAATTTTTATTATTTTAATCCTTTATATTAGTAATTGTTTGAACCTGCAACCTCCTTTAATAATTAAATTAATTAATAATTTTAAATTATTAAATAAATAATAATAATATTTAATTAATTTTCTTAATTAAATCGTGTCACTTACGTAACACAATTAATTGGACTATCCAATTAATTTACTATGAACCTTATTACCAACAACCATAAGGGCTAGTAAGGAAACCTAATAGACCTATAGTTTTGAGCTCCAATAATACTTAAAAATATTAATCAAAACTCTTTAATTAATATTCCATGATTATTAACCTCGGAGTTACTCCATTAAATATCTGAGGCTGAACTCTCGAAACTGCAGATGTTTTATACAATCTGAAAAATCTCAGTGTCCATCTATTTACATATGGTGTGATCCTCCATAAGTAGTTTATAACTAGAGCTGGGTCATAACGTCCGTTATATCCCTCTAATTATATCTTTTCCTTCAAGTATCGTTGATTCTTTAATTAACAATTAGATCCTATCTTCCTTATAGAAGAAGGAGAGTGATAATAATTATTCAAGCCCCGAATCAACCCTTAAGGGAACTACTCATCTACTTTAATTAAGAATGAGTGGATTATGAAATTGTGTTCAGACCTTTTTAGCCATAAGCCAAACCGCAACTCCAAGATACGGAGGTATTGATCGAGAAAACTACATTTCATCTCACTCACGGTAAATCAAAAGTCACGATCTAACCTGAAGAAGTCGATAAGATACTCAGGATTAAGATCACCTATAAATATCCATCATATGTAGATATATATGAATCTCATCTACTAACGAATATTGGTGAGAAATTCATATAAAGTACTCAGCTTTGTTTGCTATCTACGGACTCTTTAGATTGCAAGTCTCAAAATGAATCTTCTTGTATATAACTTTCATATACTCATATTGAGATTACATTTTGCAATATTGGATGTTACACGCACATTATATAAACGTATGATTTTGAATAAACACACTTTTATTTGAATGAATAACAATTACTTTTATTAATATTTAATCTCATTTACAATTAAAAGTCTTCAGGGCATAAACCCCAATAAGACATGCTCGACAAGCTGAGAACCTGCAAATTCACATTCAACGTCTTATACACCTACATCGTTTGACCAAGTCATCAGCTTTGCCAACAGAGAATATACATATTTGGTAAACCTTCATCATGATGCTTAGTTATTTCCTTATATGTTGTTAACTGTTTCATTAAATACATTTTGATTGACAATGGTAGCTCAACGTTCTTTTTCTAGATGCTCTTAGGAAAATGTAGATCGACCAGGCCAACATTACTCGTCAGTCGACCGTACTTGTGGACTTCAGCAATGAGCAAAAAATTATTGGTAGGGAAATATCCCTACCGGTTTACACTGAAAGAATCAACTTGAACACAAAGTTCCTGTTGCTTGACAACTCATTAACCTACAATGTAATATGGGGAAACCTTGGATCCACGAGATAAGAGTCGTGCCCTCAACATACCACTAAGTCATCCGCTTGCAAACCAATGGGTGTCTGAGAGATTCGAGTACAACAGAAAGTATGTAAGTACTACCAAAACACTCTGAAGGGAAATCCATTCGACCTTCTAGCAATTAATGTAGTCCATAAGTACTCCTATGATTGTAAGGTCTTTTGATCCTATGAAAGATCTATACCAACCAAAAGAAGATAGTGAAAAGATACTTTATCTGAAAGCACCATATTTTAATGTAATTGGTACTTTCTTATATTTGGCTTTATATACTAGACACGTATTGGATTCTCAGTTAATTTAGTTACTAGATCCAGTTCGATACCATCTCAAAGATATTGAAATGAGATTAAACATATTCTTTTTACTTTCGTTAAACGAAAGATTTAGGATTAGTTTATACAAAATCTAACAATGTTTTAGGTTTCCTTGGTTATGTTGATGTCAGATATATATCTAATCTTCGTAAAGCTCAGTCACAAACATGGTATGATTTTACTTTAATGGCACAACAATCTCATGGCACTCCGCAAAACAAAATTTGTTATTACATTCTCCAATCATTCTAAGATCCTTGCACTTCAAGAAATAAGTCGAGAATGTATCTGTCTAAAGTTTGTTTTTCATCATATTCGTATTGCTTATCGATTTCCTCATCCACAAAAATGCCGACACCAATATTTGAAGATAATGCGGCTTGTATTGCTCAAATCTAAGGATGATGTATCGAAAGAGATAAAACCAAATATAATTATTCAAAATCCTTCTATACTCATGAACTTAAACTAAATCAACATATATATATGTCAAACAGATACAGTCTACAGATAATCTTATGGATTCCTTTACCAAAACATTGCCTCCATATTCAGCCAGCTTTTTCATCTGCACTAAAAAGTTCTGCCTCGGTGTCCAGAAATTTTTCTTCCTATGGGCAACCTATTCATGACTCTCAAAGTAACAAGCGAGGTGAACGACCATGGTGTGACCACTATAACCGACCTAATCTGACCACTATAACCGACCTAATCATACTCGAGAAAAGTGTTGACAGCTTCATGGGAAACCACTCAATTGGCAACAAAAAAAACCAGCCAACAGACGAGCATGTCCTACTCATTTTGACCTAAATACAATACTGGAAACAATGGCACTCCTATCCCATTCAGCAAAGAACAAATTGAGCATCTTTGTCATCTCTTAAATCAGCCATCTGCTAATTTCTCATCTAGTTCCATTGTTGGTTCATGCTCTGTAGCACAATCTAGTAACTGTTCTTCAGCCTTATATTCAATCACTTTATCTAAGGACCCTTGGATCATTGATTCAGGTGCCATCGATCATATGATAGGGAGGTCTAATTGTTTTTATTTGTATATTTCTTGTTCTAAACATACTACTGTTAAAATTACCAATGGGTCATTAACCCCTATCGCTGGAATTGACATTATTAAAATATTGTTCTAAAGTCTGTCCTCCATGTTTCTGCCTTAAAATGCAATTTGATATCTGTTAGCAAACTCACTTATGATAATCAATGTGTGGCTAAATTTCTATCTTTGTCATGTCAATTTCAGGAACTATCACCGGGGAGGACGATTGGCAGTGTTAAGGTTCATGACGATCTTTACTACTTCGAAACTGATCTTCCAAAGAGTGGACAAGCTTTTGCATCCAGTAAAAATTCTGCTTTTGTTTCTAGTAATAAGGATATTATGTTATGGCACCATAGACTTGGTCATTCTAGTTATAACTATTTGAAACGTTTGTTCCCTTCTTTATTTATTAAAACTTCTGTTTCGTTTGAATGTGAAATATATCAAATTGCAAAACACACTCGCACTTCATTTCCTACCAAATCCTATATACCATCCACACCATTTAATTCACAGTGATATATGGGAACCATCCAAGATAACCATTTCTCATGGAAAAAAAAATGGTTTATCACTTTTATTGATGATCACACACGCATCACATGGGTTTATTTACTTCAAGAAAAATCTGAGGCTTATCAAACCTTCAAAAATTTCCACAACATAATTCAAAATCAATTTCAAACAAATATCAAAATCCTACGAACAGACAATGGCCTAGAATATGTTAATTCTATCCTTGGTGAATATCTGTTTAAAAATGATATTCTTCATCAAACCTCGTGTGTTGACACCCCACAATAAAATGGAGTGGTTGAACAAAAAATCCGTCATTTGTTGGAGGTAGACCGAGCCCTCATGTTTACCATGAAAGTCCTAAAATATTTCTGGGGAGTTGTTGTCTTGACAGCAACATACCTCGTTAATCGTCTACCAAATCGCACCATCAATTTCAAAACTCCTCTATTTATCCTAAACTAAACCTATCCACATATTTCGACCTTTAATGCTCTTCCCTTAAAAACCTTTGGATGTACAACCTTTGTCCACATTCATGCACAACATGGAAATAAACTTAATCCTCGTGCTCTAAAAACTATCTTTATGGGTTGTTCTCCAACCCAAAAAGGTTATTGTTGCTATTATCCTAAAACAAAAATAAAAAATTTTTAGCTCTTGTGAAATTACATTCTTTGAAGAAACTTCTTATTTCTCCACAAACTCACTTTAAGTGGAGAATCAGAATGAAGTTTGTTGCTCATGGGATATTCTTGACTTGCTATTACTTGGAGTAGAAAATACCATACCTATGACCTCTAGTGTGCCTACAGCCCCCACCTTGTCTAATCCAACAAATATTTCTGACTCTATTATCATCTCCGAGTCAAATATTCCATCTCTCAATATACTTGTATAAGAAACAGGGGGAGAATCAACTATACCTAATCAACAAGAGTTTTGTGTCTATTCTAGAAGAAAGGTTTCCCAAAGGAACAAAGAAATCATGAATCCTACTCACAGTCAAGAAGCCGAACCGATGGTAGAACCGTAAGTGCCAATTCTGTCAGGTAATTCTAATCTTGATCTAGATATTTCTATAGCAATTAGAAAGGGTGTTAGGTCTTGTAATCAATATCCTATTTCAAAGTTCGTCTCATATTTAATTTTATCAACTCCATTTCGTGCTTTTACTTCAAACCTTTCCAATATTGTGATTCTCAAGTCTATTGAAGAGGCATTAACAGTTCCTGAATAGAGAACTACTGTATTCGAAGAGATGAGTGCTTTGAAACAAAACAATACCTGGAGTTTAGTGGAATTACCACAAGAAAAAAGGACTATTGGGTGCAAGTGAGTGTTCACAGTAAAGTATATGGCTGATGGGTCCGTTGAAAGATATAAGATAAGATTGGTGGTAAAAGGCTATACACAAACCTATGGCATTGACTACACAGAAACTTTCGCTCATATTGCCAAACTGAATACCATTTGAATTCTACTCTTACTGGCGGTAAATTCTGATTGGCCTTTACATCAATTTGACATAAAAAAAATGCTTTCTTTAATGGTGATCTTGAGGAAGAGGTATACATGAGTCAACCACTAGATTTTGAAGAAAAATTGGGTGGTAAAATAGTTTGTAAACTCAATATGTCTCTCTACGGTTTAAAATAATCTCCACGAGCTTGGTTGGATTGTTTTTCAACAGTAATCAAGAAGCTTGGTACATTCAAGGACAAACTGATAATAAAATGTTTGTCAAACACTCTAAAGGTGAGAATGTGACTATTCTGATTGTGTATGTTGATGATATCATTGTTACAGGTAATGATATGAAAGAGATAGAGAGAATTAATCAAATGATGGCGAAGGAATTCGAAGTCAAAGATCTTGGTGCTTTGAGATATTTTCTAAGAATGGAGTTCTCGAGGAGTAAAAAGGGTATCTTTGTCTCACAAAGAAAGTACACCTTAGATCTCTTAGGAAAAACCGACATGTTGGGATGCAAACCGAGTAAAACTCTAATTGAACTTGCTAACAAGGAAAAAAATGTTTAAAGGAGATCCTGTTGACAAAGAAAGATATCAACGTCTTGTGGGAAAGCTGATTTATCTCTCACAAATAAGACCAGATATAGTATTTACCGTGAGTTTAGTTAGCCAGTATATGTATGCATCGTGTCAAGGTCATCTTGATGCTGTGCATAGAATCTTGAGGTACTTGAAACGAACACCTGGAAAGGGATTGTTTTATGCAAAAAATGATTATTCAAGAATTAGAGCTTTTACTAATACAAATTGGGCAGGGTATATCGATGAAAGGAAGTCAATGTCTGGGTACTGTATGTAACATCCCAAATTTCGGATAATTAATTTTGAATATGTGGATAAAATATTTGCGAGTTGAGGGGTGTAAATGTAATTAAATGTATGTTTATTTTATGGTTTCCAGGTGGACCAAATTGAACGGTCGAAAACGATGCACGAAGAGAAGAGTGAAAAACTGGGACATTGAGTATCGCGACCACTCACCGCGACCACAGATCGCGATGAGCTGCTCGCGATGAAAAATGGTGATTCTTGACAGTGAGCACCACGACCAGTCACCGCGACCACAGATCGCGATGAAAAAAATAAAATTCGGGCAGTGAGCATGGCGACCACCATCGTGACCAGGATACCGCGACGTGTGATCGCGATGAAGGCGGTGAAGTTGTTCCAGTGAGTACCGCGACCTGGTCACTACGACCACAGGTCGCGACGACTGAAAAATTTTTAAAAAAATAAGCTTGTCGAGGAAGCTACTTGAAAAAGACAGACAGAAGAATAGAGAGGGAGAGACCGAGAGAAAGAAAGAAGAAAAGAAAAGAAGAAGAAGAAGAGGAAGAAAAGGAGAGGAAGAAGAGAAGAAAAAGAGAAAGAAGAAAAGAAGAAGAAGAGAAGGGAAAGAAGAAGAAAAGAAAAGAAAGAAAAGAGGAGGAAGAAAGGAAAGAAAGGAAAAAAGGAAAACTCAGAAGAAAAAGGACGTAAAATCGATAAAACGGTATCCAGGTTGGTGTACACACGTTTCTGAACTTATTTTTTTTTATAAATGTTTTGATTTAGTAAAGACTGGAAACATAGTTATGGATTTTATATATATATTTGTATGGATTTAGTTATATACTCGTATTGTATTTTTGCATATTGTTGGACTTTTTGTGCACTATTCTGCTATTATGGAAATTCGAATAAAAGTGTATGTTTTCAAATCTGGTTTACAATTATTGTTTAGTTTTCCTATTTATGGATTTTGATTGAAATTGATGTTCGTTGATTCCTGAAACCAAATAACTAATTTGTTATGATATTTAAACGGCTCTGATATATGTATAGGGATATATAGATATAGGAGGTTGACATGTCAATTGGGTGAATTTATAACAGTACTGCACCGTAATGTATGATGTCTCTGATTATTGATTATACGGATACCATTTCCTCGTGAAATGGGAAACCGACTGTTTACCATGGATACCATTTCCTCGTGAAATGGGAAACCGACTGTGAGAATATCCGGATACCATTTCCCCGCGAAATGGGAAACCGACTGTTTATATAGAGGGATATTATTTCATATGAGATGGGAAACCCGACTGTAAAACCCGTAATCCAGTCCAGTAAATCCTGTTATGTGTATCACGGGCCAGATTGAGAATTTATGATTAGAAAATGTTATGAAAAAGAAAGAAATGATAGTGAAACTGAAACTAGAAATTTTTGGCATATTGTATGTTTATATAGTTTCAGTAATTGAGAAACGTTTGTTTTGTATATTTATATTTCTGACATTCTGATTTTAAGCTTTACTGTTTATTTATATATATCTTGCCGAATTTCTGAATTTAAGATTTAGTGTTTTATATTATATTACCATTTACTTTAGTGTACACCCACTAAGTAGTATTGCTTAGCGCGTTAGTTTTGTTTCTAACGCGTAGGTAATAGAGATACCGAGGACGGAAAAGACTGAAGAGGTACCAGCTGCAGAGAAGAGTTCAGAGTCACAGTATCTTTTGGGGTAGTTAGTTATATAAATATTTCTGTATAATGTAATTAGATATGCATGCATATACAAAGGATTTTGTAATTATGTTTTGTAATTATGTACTGTAAATTACTTATTTTATTGCTTTCTGTTTTTATTTACGAAGGACTGTAATTAATGAAATATTTTATAAACTGTTTGAAAGTCGCACTAAACGGCAGAGTGCGCATTTGAATGAAATGATATTTGAAGTGTTGTGGATTTTATATTGATTTGAGTTTTATTTGAAAACAGGTTTTGGGAAATCAAAAAAACAGAGGGAACTCTGCCGAAAGTTTTAAAAAACTGAATTTTAATGGGCTCACTCGAAAAGATTTTTAAATTATAAATTATATGGTTTTCAGTTAATAACAAGAATTTAGAAAGTTTTAAAAACCCGGTAACGCTCCCTGGGTCGATCCAGTCGGGTCGGGTCAGGGGGTGTTACACTGTACCTTACTATAAGGAATTTTGGTGACATGGCGTAGTAAAAAACATACTATTGTAGCATGAAGTAGTGCGAATGCTGAATTTAGAGCCTTAGCGCATGGAGTTTGTGAACTCATTTGGATAAGAAGGGTGACGGAAGAATTGAAAATCAAGTATGAAGAACCTATACATCTCTATTGTGATAACAAGTCAACCATTAGTATAGCTCACAATCTTGTCCATTATGATAGGACTAAACATGTGGAAGTTGATCGACATTTCATCAAAGAAAGGTTTGATGGGGGTATGATCAACATTGAGTATGTGCTTTCTTCTCAACAGCTAGTTAATATACTCACAAAAGGACTAACAGAATAAGCATTTGATTTTCTTGTAAACAAACTTGGTCTCATCAACACCTACAGCCAAGCTCAATGGGGAGTGTAAACAAAATCAAATCTATTTAATTTAGTCAACCTAAATTAAATTAGACTTTAATTGTAAGTATCAGCTGTTAATATTTTCTAGTATAACTAGGGCTTGATTGTAGGAATTAATTGTAATTAGGCTTTCTTGTAGAACTTGATTGTAATTAGTACAGCCTATATATATATATATATATATATATATATATTGACCCATTGACCAAATAATTGACAATGAAACTTGGTGGGGCACATCAAATTTTCATAAAAGTCATAACTTATTTTGAGGTATAACTTGTTACAATATAAGTTGTATTTTAATTATATATTTAATTAGTCTTGGCATCACCTACCACTTGGCCTTGCCTTAGGTCAATTGGTTGGTCGATATCCATCCATCATGTTTTGACCCTAATCTCTCTCAAATTAATAATAAATTACAAAACTAATTACAATGTAAAATTCATTATTATTTTTCATTAATAACCATTCTGATTTTATTTTTGATGAAATGAAATAATTTTAAAAGAATCTGTCAAAATAGAGACCGTAACAATATTCTAATTTTCTTCCATATTAATCATTTATCTTTCTCTTATAGTCTTTACAAACCAATTAGGGATACAAAATTAATATTTATAAATGTATCTTCGATTTCTTATTTACCAATAGTTTCTAAAGATAAATATATGCTTCTAAAATGCTCTTTTTTTCCTTAAAATATCAAACATGTTTCTATCTTTTTAATAAAAAATGAACAAATTGTAATAGAGTACCCTGACGTTTGATCATATTACAATACAATCGTGAGTTTAGTAATTACACGTTAGTACCCTACCGTTAGTTAACTCAGTCTAAACTAACGATTTGACTAAGAATTTTGCTTAAAATGATACAACTGTCCTGATTAAAAATAAAAAAAATTATAATTTTTTTAAATGAATCTCCACCTAATTAGAACACCAAGAAAACCAAGAACACAAAAAAAAAAAAAAAAATATTATGGGACATTGAATCTGCTGCATCAATGGGAGCGGATCTGCTCCCATAGATGGAGCATATTCATGTTCCAGATTTTTTTTTATTTTTTTTATTTTTGATCCTTGGTGGGATAAAGATCCTTAGATCTCCATATTGATGGACGGTGGAGATCCAATCTCAATTCCACCAAAAATAAAATTGTCTTTTATTTTTCTCTTTTTTTAAATTGTTCTTTTTTTAAAAAAAATTTAAATTTTTTTTATCAATATGATCTCCCCTGTCCATCAATGGACAGTGGAGATCTATTTAATTTTTTAAAAAATTTTATTAAATTTTTTTTAAAAAAAAATTAAGGTAAAAATGACCATATTACTCTTTCACTATTGGTTGACCGTAAACTCTGACGGTCAACCACTTAGTTAAGGGTATTAATATGTAATTAAGGCTAAACTCGTAATTTGGTTGTAATATGGTCAAATGTTAGGGAACTTCATTACAATTTACCCATAAAAAATTATAAAAGACAATTTTGAAGGGTGAATTGCACTCAAGTACCCTGACTTTTATCATAATTGCACGTTTAATGCCAGTTTTGCCATAATTGCACTCTAATACCCTGTAATCCGTTGACCACCGTTAGAGTAACGGTTGACCAAACGAATTCAGGCAAAATGACGAGAATGCCCCTCAAAGAAAAAAACAAAAAAAAAAAAATTGAAAATCAGATCTTCGAACCCAGATGAACTGGGTTCGATCGCGAACCCAGTTGCTGGGTTGACGATCGAACCCAGTTTCTGGGTTCGATGGCGAACCCAGCAACTGGGTTCGAGTTCGAACCCAGCTGGGTTCGACCACGAACCCAGTTACTGGGTTCGCGATCGAACCCAGCTTCTGGGTTCGATCGCGAACCCAGATATCTGGGTTCGCGTTCGAACCCAGATCTGGGTTCGCGATCGACCAGATCTGGTTTCTGGGTTCGACCACGAACCCAATTTCTGGGTTCGTAATCGAACCCAGCTGGGTTCGAACGCGAACCCAGCAACTGGGTTCGTGGTCGAACCCAGCAACTGGGTTCGTGCTCGAACCCAGATCTAGGTTCGACCACGAACCCAGATCTGGGTTCGTGCTTGAAGAACACGAACCCAGATTTCTGGGTTCGTGTTCTTCGAAAAAAATTTTCAAAATTTTTTTTTTGTTGATTTGGTTTTTAAAAAATATTTTTTAAAATTAATTAAAATATGACGTGGCATGTTCTTATTGGTTGGATGATTTTTTAAATTTTTAAAAAATAAATTTAAACGTAGAAGACCATTTTACCCCTGAATCCGTTTGGTCAACCGTTACTCTAACGGTGGTCAACGGATTACAGGGTATTAGAGTGCAATTATGGCAAAACTGGCATTAAACGTGCAATTATGATAAAAGTCAGGGTACTTGAGTGCAATTCACCCCAAATTTTTTGCTTTTTTAGTTTTTTTTTTAAAAGAAAAAAACCGAGCCGGAACCGACTGTTCCTAACCTGCGGTTCCGGTTCAAATTTGATGTTAACCGGAATTGAGATTGTTGGTCCTGGTTCTAAATCGGTAGTTCGGTTCGAACTGCCCAGTTCAAATCGAATCGGGGCCAACTCTACTTGATAAACCCCAATCCCTTGATTTGAGGAATTACTCCTTCTTTCAAACCTCATCCTCTCTCACCAGAGACCCAGTACGAGACTAACTCTCCCACTATAAAAACTTTGACCCTCTTTCGATGGAACATATTCTGCAAAAGTACAATCTAAAAACTAAAAATGGTGTATTCAATCTTGACTTTTACAAACTTTTTTTAAGTGATAGACTTTTATAGATTTTACCGACTTTTATTGACTTTCATAAATTTTTATCGACTTTCATTTTAAAAGACTTTAATTGACATTGATAGATTTTTATTGATTTTTATAGAATTGAATGGAATTCTATAAATGACTTTTATAGACTTTTATACACTTTCATTTTAAAACCAAGTACATATTATATTAAAATTTGTTGGATGGTGTATTGAAACTAAGTACATAATGTAGAAAAATATGATACATTATTGAAACTAAGTACATAATATAGAAAAATATGATACATTCTTTCAATAAAGAATGCATACTCGTTGATGAGTTGATAACGAAAATAATAAGTTTTTTAAATAATTTAATTATTCATTAACCTAATATCTTTAATCCAAAATAAAACAAATAAAAAAAGTCTAATTCATATTATTATCAATATCCCCCACGTTGTCCCACATATTCCTAACTATCCTCGCTCTTTATTCATTAGCATTCTCTCTTTGTTGTTCTTGAGTCTCGAAAAATGGTTTAAAATCGTCCTCTTGATAACCTAATGGTGACGATAAAACTTCATTATCTGGTTCAACTAGGAATTCATCAGAACGGCACTCTTTGCGAAGAAAGTTTTGTAATCCTACATAAGTTAAAACTAGCTCTGCTTGCGTTTTATACGGAAATGGAGGAGCTGTTTTGAAAATTATGAATCACGATTTAAATATGTCAAATATTCTCTCAATTACATTCCTCAGGGAAGCATGACAAAGATTAAATAACTCGTTTGCATTTTCAAGGTGACGACCTTGACCATTAAAATCTTGCAAATGATAACGGACAACTCAAAAAGGAGCTAAGAATTGACGTCGATTTGGAAACCCACAATCCACCAAAAAGTATTTACCTGAACATATAATACTTGTATAATTAGTAAGCAATGTGTAACTTATAAGTTAAAATAAATAATAATCATAATAATAATAAACCTTTTAGATGGTAATAAAATAAAATAAATAAATAGATTTTCAAAAACAATATAATAATAATAAAAAAAAAACATACCTTGTGGCACTTTAAGCCCATTCCTCCTTAATAAAATATCACTTAAAACTTTTGAATCATGTACAGATTCCTCCCATCCACTTAACATGTATATGAATTCCAAATCAAAGTTACAAGCTGCTAAAATATTTTGTAAAATTGTCCCATGACGATTACGATATCTGCTTATATCACGTCCGGTTACCATTGTTGGAATATGGGTATCATCAATAGCTCCAACACAATCCTAAAAAAAAATAAAAAATAATGACGATAATAATGATGTGATAATAATAATAATAATAATTTCTACTTACTTTAAAGTAAGGGTAAAATCTTGCATTTTGCCAATATTTTTTTGGCAACTTGGATCTTGGTTTGACCATCATATCTACTGCAATTGCATTTAATGCCTTCAAAATCTTGTTGAAACTCCGGCTAGTAGTGTAATGCAATCGACCAAATGTTTTACGAGATAAACAATAACGAGCATTTTGACCAATAATCAGTAAAAATGTTGCTAGCATTTCTTCAACACAAATAAACCTTATATCCTGCAATAGTGTCTTTTTTCTAATGATGCTGCATAACTTTACAAAGACATCATGATACATTCTAAAAAATTGTCGAAAGTGTGTCGGATCCTCTCTTAATATATTATGTATATAATCATACCCACTTGTAGTTATTGGTCGCCTAGTCAAGGGACGTTGTATACATTCGCGATGCATAATTTGTATAAGCTCGTTTAGCCCATCAATAATTGCTTGAATTACTGCCAGCAATGAATATCTAATGCTTTTATCTAATTCTTCTTCCATTTCTTCTTCCTCTACTTCATCATCTATGTACATATCGGAATGAGACATTATAAATATGGAAATGCCTGAGAAAATAAAATGAAATAAAATAAAAATAATAAAAACAGTTATGTAATAGGCTATAACAAGTTCATTGCAATATCGAAAAAAAAAAAACAAATAAAGAATACACATAATCAATTACTAATTGAATGGATAAAAGTTTTACAGTGTTAAAATAAGAAAGTGTCGTCTTCGAAGTAATCATCTCAAAAATAACAAAACCAAAAAGTTCCAAAACCAAATTGGTCATCTATAAAATACCACTCATTCCATCGATTCAAAAAATATCTAATCAGAACGTTCTTCAGGTGTCATTTCCAAGAACTCGATCTTCTTTGCTCTAGTAGTAAGCAACCTAAGTGCCTTGAAACGAGTATAATTATCCAAATTTAAAATCTCTTTGAGAATTTTCCAACAACTTTGATCTCTAGAGGCCATTGAATTAATAGTTTGAGTGAGCTTGTCAACGGTTTGATTAATCTTGTTTATAGCATCTGATTGAATATTGTTGGTCTCAACTAAGCTATACCTTATTGGTCCTTCAAATTCAGTTATACTTCGTTTTCTGGTTATTGGGGGAATCTCTGAACTTATGGGTTGAGAGGGTAATGGTGAACTAGGGTGTCCAAGAGACAGAGGTTCATTTTCTTATTGATCATTATGTATGAATGCCTCAACAGCCGTGTCAAATGCTAAATCTTCCAAACCGCCCCCTTGTCTTTCTTCAGCAACAAATGTTCTTGCGTCAGTGTCATCTCTTAAAGCAATTGAGTGCCTCCCAACTGCAATTCCATTTCTAATTGTAATTCTTAAATCTTCATAGTCCGCAAAAGTGTCCGTACGATAATGTCTGTGGGTAGGATGAGACTAATAAAAAAAAATAAATGTAATCAGTGTTAATATATGACACATGTACGAGATATAATAATCAATTATAGACTACATATAAAAATATAAATTAATAAAAAAAACGCACCTTAAAATAATCCTTCCATACTTCATCACTAGCAGTGAATTTCTTTGTCACACGGTCCCATTCAAACCCAGAGTTATTACGTATAAGTTCAGAATAACTATTATACCGTTGTTTAAACCACTTCAAACTGCTTTGGTATTGGGCAAAAGTTTTATGGCAACCAAGTTTTCCATTAAGAGTGGGGAGTATTTTTCTTTCTACAGTTACTTTGTTCAATAAGCCATTGCTATCACGTCATCCACGAATGGCGGCAACAACCATGAGTGTAGCACCCCCCGACCCGATCCGGCCGGACCGACCCGGGAAGCGCTACTCGGACTTTCAAATTCTTTCAAAACTTCATTTTACATTTTAAAATCGTTGTGAGCCCATAAAACATTTTAAACTTTTTACGAAAATTCGGCAGAGTGCCGTTTGTTTTTCGGACTTTCCAAAACCTGCTTTTACACAAATCAATTCAATTCCAATTTCAATAACACTTCAATATCAATTTCAAACAATTGCGCACTCTGCCGTTTAGTGCGACTTATCAATCACAATTTATAAAATAAAACAAACAGACCTTAATATTTACAAACAGTTTTAATAATAAGAGACATAAATCATAAACTAATTAATTACAAAACATTTTACAAAACGTATTTACAAATTTCCTGTATATGCATGCTTTCAAAATATATATACACATAACATAAATATAGCTACCCAACTGTACAATCTCTGTGACTCGGTCTGCAACTTGCTCTTCCTTCAATCTTTAGCCTCCTCTGGATTCCTGGTACCTACGCGTTAGAAACAAACTAACGCGCTAAGCATAAAGCTTAGTGGGTGTACTAAAAACTCAATTAAATAAATCATAATATAAATGTATATAAATCACAAGATATATATTTCAAAACAATTCCATTTCTATTGCATTTCAAAACAATTAAATTTCGAAAATCAAAGCATTAAACAATTCCAATTACTTTAATTTCAATAATGAAGTCAATAATGTTCATTTCACTTTTGAATTTCAATCAATTCTGGCCCACTAGAATACTAAACATTCTAGGACTGGAATATGGGTCAATGTGACGTCCGGGGTTGCCCCGCAACAACAGTCACTGATATCACGTGATTGTCCGAGATTGCCCCGCAACAACAATCACTAATATCATCGCGATTGTCCGAGATTGCCCCGCAACAACAATCGCTAGTATCATTGTGATCGTCCGAGATTGCCCCGCAACAACGATCACTAAAATCGGTGTGATTGTCCGAGATTGCCCCGCAACAACAATCACACAATGATAACGGCGCAGTACTGCTCAGTAAAACCCAGCTGGTATACCAACCTCCTATATCCATTTCTATGTTTACGTATCCTAGGGCCGTTTCGAACAAACTATACTCACAGTAAATGACGTAATAAGTAATCAATAACAATAATTATTCAATATACATCCAAATCACATAGTATTCATCAAGAAACATAATCAATAGTTTTACGAAAATCTCAATCAAATATTTTTAATGAAATCGAAATGTTCGAAAATACATTCGAAATATGATCTATCATAAAAACGGTTCGAAATTAACCATAGATCTACCAATCATCAATTTTTACATATAAAATAAACACTTTTCATACGAATAATCAAAAACGAAATCTTTCAACGAAATAGAAAACGGAAACGGAAACAAAAACGATAACGAAAACAATAACGAGAAACTTTTCGTAACGATTTCGAAAACAAACGTACACCTACTTGGAATCCGTGTTTTCGTTCGACAAATCGCGGTTCCACGATTTCTTTCCCTTTTCCTTTCCTCCTACACTTCCTTTCTCTCTTTTCTCTTTCTTTCCTCTTCTTCTTCTCCTTCTTCTTCTTCTTCTTCTTCTTCTTCTTCTTCTTTCTTTTTCTCGCTCTTTTCTCTCTCTCTCTCTGTTCTGTGATCATTTCTGGCTTCCTCGAGAAGCCACTTCTTTTTTTTATATTTTTTTCGCTACCGCGACAGCCGTCGCGACCTGTGGTCGCGGTACCAGGTCGCGACACTCACTGGAGTGCGCGCACCGCCTTCGTCGCGAGCGCGCCCTGGTCGCGCGAATGGTCGCGTTGCTCTCTGCCTGTTTTTGACAATTTCATCGCGAGCAGTCCATCGCGACCTGTGGTCGCGGTGGCTGGTCGCGTTGCTCACTGCCAGGTTTTGCTATTTTCATCGCGAGCAAGCCATCGCGACCTGTGGTCGCGGTGACTGGTCGCGGTACTCACTGTCAGATTTTGCGTTTTTCACCGCGAGCGAGCCATCGAGACCTGTGGTCGCGGTGACCAGGTCGCGATGCTCTCTGGTCAAGTTTTCACTTTTTCATTTTTCATTCATTTTTCACTATTCAATCCGGTCCGCTAGAAATCATAAAATAACCATACATTTAATTACATTTACACCCCCCTCAAATAGTAAAAATTTATTTTTCACATATTTCATATATATCAAAAATTCATCACCCGAAATCCGGGATGTTACAATGAGTCTTAGCAACTCGTTGCTCTCTTCCAACGTCCATACTTTGTGCAAGTTTTTACACACCTTTTCCTTTCCTATTCCCTTTGTCATTTCTTTGGTATGAATCTTCCATTATAAATCTAATTACATTATACATGTCATATGATAAACAATTAAAAAAAACATAAAATTTTATTAAAGCATCATTTTCTAACTATTCAATTAAGTTTTTAGTATTCTATTCCAATATTTTATAAAGGCAGTGGCGCACTAGTTTTTGGTATTCTAATCCAAGATTTTTAGGGGTAGGGGCGCATTAGACACGATTCACGCACCATTCATACACCAAGTCAATTATATATACAAGCAATTATATCTTTTTAATGGTCATCCAGGCAAAAACATCGCACCATATATAATTGTGATTCACATGTTAATCATCCATTCTTTTCCCACATTATATATATTCACATGTTGGCTTTAAAACAACAAAAAATAAAAAAAACCCCAATAAAGTCACATGCCCCGCATCACAAAGTTGTTCACATGCTTTCATTATAATAATAGCAAATTTATCACATTCTTCCATTAACAAAATCTATTGCGGCCATGCAATCATATTATCCAAGAATTACAAATGGAAAAATGGCATAAAAAGAAAAACGATTTGCTTACCAAGAACTTGAACCGTGCGTTGTTACTTCTCAAATTGAAAGTCTTCAAAAGCAGTGAGGTGAATGGCGGAGAAATTGTGAGATTAGGGTATTTATACTTCATATCAAAAGTCTAGGTTTTTATAAATCCATAAAAGTTATGAACTTTTTGAATACCCTCTAACTTTTTTAGACTTCATAAAAGTCTATATTTAATACCTTATGACTTTTATGGACTTTAAAAAAGTCTATATTGAATACCTTAAGATTTTTGTAGACTTTTAAAAAGTATATGAAAGTCCATATTGAATACATATTAACTTTTATAGAGTCTTTAAAAGTCTATATTTAATACACTCAAACTTTTAAAATCCACAGAAATCATTAAAAGTCATTAAAAGTTGATATTGAATACACCCCCTAAGCCTATTTAGAGAAAATTCTCTCAACTCGAAGTTAACTATCTCCAGCCATCCCTTACTGTAGATCGGTCAGTAACCAGTCTTCCAGACCCCGACGTACTACCATTGGTTCAATCAAGGTCAACTGAACTTGCCCATTCATCACGATCAGAGTGTACTACGCATTGAGACGAGGAAGTAGACTCTTATTTTGTTTTACTATTTCCTTTCATCTTTAATACATTTCACTAACTTGAAAGTCAAAATTCACTTGGCCAGTATCACTCCAGTGTCCCAAACGATTATACGATCACAAGTTACTAGTATTGCAATTTGTTAGTAGCTATTCTGATCAATTGTAGATCCAACCATCAGTGTGGGGCCTGATAATCATCGAATGAGTATAACTAGCAATCCATTGATACGTAGGACATGGCTGATGATTATACTGATGACGTGCTAGAGGCTTAACTCGCCGCCCAAATGAACAAGAACTCGGAGAGGCTCCTAGCGCTCAAAGCAAAGAACAATGTCATGAGAGCAAAGAACTTATAACTTTATAGCAAGGTCGAGATGCTCACGACCTCAGTTAGCCTAAATCTCGGGTTCGGTCCATATCACTACGGTGCAACAGTCAATCCAACATAAATGACCTCTTTCGGTGGAACGCATTATGAGAAAGTACAATCTAAAAACTAAGCTTATTTAGAGAAAATTCTCTCAACTCGAAGTTGACTATCTCCAGCCATCCCTCACTGTAGATTGGTTAGTAACTGGTCTCCTAGACCCCGACGTACTACCACAGGTTCAATCAAGGTCAATTGAACTTGCCCATTCATCACGATTAGAACGTACTACGCATTAAGATGATGAAGTAAACTCTTATTTTGTTTTACTATTTCCTTTCATCTTTAATACATATCGCTAACTTGAGCGTCAAATTCACTTGGCGAGTATCACCCCAGTGTCCCAAGCGATTATACGATCACAATTTACTAGTTTTGCAATTTGTTAGTGCCTATTCTAATCAATTGTAGATCTAACTGTCGACGTGGGGCCCGATAATCATCGAATTAGCAGAACTAGCAATCCGTTGATACATAGGACATGGCTGATAATTATATTTATGACGTGCTAGAGGCTCAAATCACTTCCCAAATGATCGAGAACTCGAAGAGGCTCCTAGCGCTCGAAGCAAAGAACAATGTCATGAGAGCAAAGAACTTATAACTTCATAGCAAGGTCGAAATGATCACGACCTCAGTTAGCCTGAATACCGAGTTCGGTCCATATCCCTACGGTGCAACAGTTAATCCGACATAAATGCTCGATCAAGTCACTACCAACAGTTTGGGGTCAAACGGTTGACATCCAATCTACCAACTGTAGGGGATAATGAGTGGTCCACCCCTGATGATAGAGCCCATAACATGTAAGGAGAGACTAAAGCAGTCGACCTAATGACGACTAACATGTTGATCCCTCCAATGATGCAAAAAAAGACGAATCAATAGAGCGGTTTATGTCAAGAGACCCCAGTCGTACCTTCAAAGTCAAACCCTTTATGCTCATAGCTGATAGTTTGTTTATGGCTCCACTCGTGCTTATAGTTAGGTCTAGCAAAACGGCTTCGCGGGTTGGGTTAAACTAAACCTGTTTAGGATTCAACTCGACACGACTCGTTTATCTAAACGGGGTTAATCCCATTTAACCTAGCACGACACTTTTAGATAATCGGGTTACATGAGTTGACCCGTTTAACTTGATTATTATATAATACAAGTTAAAATAAGAGTTTAAAAAATTTCATGGAGGAATCACGCACATTTTTGGATCAAAAATAGAAATATTTGAAGACATTTCATTTATGGCTCAAAAATTACCATGGAATAATTCCAAATTTGAAACATACTTACAATGCAAATCAAATACACAAAGTCACATACTACAGCAAGTCAGCAATATATTTAAAAACACACACACACACGAGTTCACAACACATGCACACACAGGTTGTAACCAACAAGTCAGAAATACACGATGGGGGTGACCGAGAAGAGAGAAGGCAGAGCTGAACGAAGATAAAGCTAAACAAAGGATAGGGGACGACTCTAAACGGAGGTTGAGACGGAGCCTAACAAATGAGAGGGGATGAAGCTAAATGGAGGCGGGGACAGGGTTGCACGAAGGCAGAGACGAAGCTGAACGGAGAAGAAGGCCGCTGTGTAAACAAAGTAGAGTTGCGACTGCACACTCTTGGTTGTGCCTGCTCGGCTGTTGATAGCAGTGTTGATGAAGAGAAAATCAAAATTTTGTGATATAGGTCTTAGGGTTGACAAAATTACTTTTTATACTTAGTGTAAAATTAAAATGTCACCCCTAATATTTGTAAAATTACAATTTCACTTTTAATTAAAAAAAAAGTCACACGAATCAACCTGTAACTCGTTTAGCTCAATTCGACACAACCTGTTTATACAAATAGGTTATACAAATTGACCCGTTTATTAATTTGAACCTGTTTAAGCCAATCCGAACTTGCTTATTTACCTCAGGTTCGTGTCGGGTTCATAAGTCGTAACCCATTTTGTTGACCCTACTCAAAGCTAAACAATTTAGAAATACACCTTAATTTTCTTCTTTAACTTTCCTCTCTTTTCTCAATGTGGAAACAAACAATCTACAACATTTCTCAATAAATGTGTCAAACACTAATACAATAGGATTTGGTCATAAAAGATAACTGAAAAACTTGAGGAATGGAAGGAATTTGCAAAGTTGAGGAAAAAATGGGAAAATCTCACCATTGTTCTTCAAGGGCTGTAAAATTATTATTTTAGTTTGATTAATTCCTTTGTTACACCATTTACTTGATGAGGTTTAATTGTTTGTTGCTATGATTGAAGATTTTAGTGAAAAGAATAGGAAAAAAAAAACGAATTGAAGAAAAAGTTGCAGTATTTCATGTTGCAAGTGAAACGTGAAATACATAGGTACCGTATTTCACGTGGCACACAGCATGAAATTCTTATGTAGGAACCGACAAACTTTCTCTCTCATCTCTTCATTCTCTCTATCACTGTCTAGGAATTGATGGATCGCATCGTTTCTTCTATTCCGACGGCTTCGTCTTCACCATCCTTCTCTAGTTCTTTGCCTTTTCAGTTTTCACTACATAAGTATATTTGACCAATTTATTGAAGGTTAAACTTATTGGTCAGTCAAATACCACAAAATATCAAAATTACTTATATTTTTAATTAATTATAAAAAACACAATCATCACCCAACCCATTATCAAATATCAACCCATCACCATCACCACCACCACCATCGAACCACAACCCACTTCCATCACCACCGTGGAATGTCAACCCAACATCACCACCAGCATCAAACCCCCACCCAATATACAAATACGTAATTAAAAAAAAAAAAAATCGATCAATGGAGATGAGATGGATCTCTATGTTATTTTCTATCTAGTATTAAATGACTTTCGTGCCCTTCTGACACTAAGATCCCACTAACATCTAACCATGAAGCTAATGGTGGATACTAATGTGCAAAATATGCCTCAAAATGCGTTCGACAATGTCAACAACCGCTACCGAAACAGCTTTCATCAACATTGTAGTCAAGAAGCCACCATCCAAGTCAAAATCATTAATTAATAAAAGGATAATTATTAATTTGGTCTTTAATTTTTAAAAAATTATTAATTTTTAGATCAATTTTATTTATTTATATCCTTAAATCTAATATTCTGAAAATATATTAATTTGATCTCTTTGACTAATTTTTTAACGGTCAAACCTCACAGAATTAGTAAAAAGACTTATTTGCCCTTGATTCCATTGAAATAAGTTAAAATTATAATTTTAACTTCAAATTGTAAAAAAATTATTAATAATTAGAAGGGTAGTATGGTAATTTTATATTAATTTTTAATTACAAATTTTAAAACATTTTTTAAATACCTCTTAATTTTTTTTTAAATAGATATCCACCGTCCATCAAGATTAATGGGCGGTAGAGATTATACTAAAATTTTTAATAGAGATCCAAGAAAAAAAATCAATTTTTAAATTTTTTACTATTCATAAAAATTTAAAAACTTAATGTTCTTGGTGGAGATCCATTAAGAAAAGCAAAAAAAAAAAAAAAAAAAAAATCTGAGGTTGAAGATCTGGGTTCGTTGAAGAACTGGGTTTGTTCTTCAACGAATCCAAATCTTGAACCTCAATTATTTTTTTTTTGTTCTTGGTATTAGATCTCCACTGTCCATCAATTTTGATGGACAGTGGAGATTTTCATTTAATTTTTAATTTTAATTTATTTAAAATTTTAATTATGGGTAGGTTAAAAGATAAAAATATCCCTAGAACAGTTAAGTTTGACTAACGGTTAACTCACAGAAAGACCAAATTGATACATTTCCTAAATGTTATGGCCCAAGAATACTAATAAACGAAACTAATTTAAAAAATGGGAGATTATCAATTTGGTCCCTAACTTCTGGGAAATTATTAATTTTTTAAACCAGTTTCGTTTATTGGTATTATTGGACCATAACTTTCTGGAAACGTATCAATTTGATCATTCTGTTAGTCAACCGTTAGTCAAACTTAACTGTTCTAAGGGTATTTTTCTCTTTAACCTGCCCCTAATTAAAAAAATTAAAAAAAATTTAAAAAATAAAATAAAAATCTCCACCGTCAATTAAAATTGATGGACAGTAGAGATTATATCAAATTTTTTTTTTAAAAAATAAAAATTGTAAAATTAAATTTTTTTCAATTAAAATTTTATTTTTACTATTTAAAAAAAAATTAACGTTCTTGGTGGAGATCCATCTCCAACATCCATCATTGTTAATGGACGGTAGAGATCCAATCTTGATCTCCACTAAGAACAGAAAAAAAAAAAAGTTAAGATCTGGGTTTGTCTTCAAATCCAGAAAACTGGGTTCGATTCGAACCCAGATCTGAGTTCGAATCTTTAACTATTCTTGATGGAGATCCAAATTAGATCTCTACTGTCCATGATTGTTGATGGATGGTGAAGATCCAATCTGGATATTCACCAAGAACATTAACTTTTTCTTTAAATAGTAAAAAACAAAAAAAGAAATTGAAAAAAAAATTAATTTTCCTCTAAAAAAAGAAAAAAAAATTTATTTTGCAATTTTTATTTTTTAAAAAACATTTCGATATAATCTACAATTGATGGATGATAGAGATTCATTTAATGTCAATTTTTTTTAAAGGGCGTTTATAAATGTTTTAAAATTTTTAATTAAAAATTAATGTAAAATGACCATACTACCCTTCTAATTATTAATATGTTTTTTTTTTAAATTTTAGGTTAAAATTGTAATTTTAATTTATTTAAATGGATTCAAGGGTAAATCAATATTTTTATCAATTCTGTGAGATTTTACCGTTAAAAAATTAATCAAAGGGATCAAATTCATACGTTTTCAGAAAGTTACGATTTAATGATATCAATAAATAAAATTGGTGTAAAAAGTTAATAATTTCTTAAAAATTAGGGACCAAATTAATAATCTATCTTAAAAAATTAATAATTATCTAAAAATTAGAAATCAAATTAATAATTAAATGGAGTAGACAAAATTAACATATGAAGAACACACAAAACCAAATTCATGGGGGTAAAAATCAACAATTATATTCAATATTCTCGTATAAAAGAAATGAATACAATTGATCTGTCAAAATTGAATACAACCAACCAAAACCACTCTTTGCTCGATCTTTCTGTCGAATCATTTGTCTTTTCCAGCTTTTACACAACAGAGTAAATAATTAGCTCGTTACTGTCAAACAACTTAGACGCCTTGACAGAGCAACTGGCCATCGCGGTTCGAGTCGGATCTTGAACCGTCGCGTGGCCGACTCTGCCTCCGTGGAGAGTGCTGAGGTGGTCATCTTTATGGTTGGAAGGAGGATGGTAGTACAAGCGGGCCGTTTGAGGGCAGTGAGAGTGGAATCTGGCGGCGATTCTGACTCCGGCGTCCAACAACTCCAGGTACTTTGACATTCTATATCTTTTAAAAAAGAACAACAATAAGCTTTTTCAAAAGAGAAGAGAAAAAGACGACCTGAGACGACACGTAAAAGCTCAGTGTGTTTTGGTTTGGAGGAGAAAAGAGGTAAGACTATTTGCTTATATAGGCCACTTTTTTTTTTTTTTTTTTTTTAAGCCATTGTTTTTATTTAATTTTATATATGGCCCAATTAATATGATGTGCTTTCGTTGGTTAGGGCACAAGAATCTTTCTTGATTTAATTACAATTATTTTTTTATTCACTACTGAAATTCTAATATATTTTTATTTTGTAAGGGGTATTTTCAGAAATTAATGAGATTAACTACTATAAAAGAGATCTCATCACATATTGTTTATCTATGGACAATAATATCATTTGTCTTTTTCCACTTACATCTTAATGAGTTTGAATTTGATATGTTAAGTTTATTTATTTATTTTTTTAAATGGTCAAAATGTTAAAAAATAACTTAAAATAAAAAAAGTTAGAAATTATAACTTTTCACTTAACGCCTAATTATTAAATCATAATTTTAATATTTTTTTATAATTATCGTTATTATATTAATATATTTTCAATTTTATCTCCATCTAGATATTTCTATCTTTAAAAAAAAAAAAAACAATCAAGACTCTTATTTTTTCGTTAGAATGAAAAATAATAAACATGTCATTTATATTTTAAGTTTCAACCTCTATTTATTTTTTAGAAAAATTCAGACCTATTCAGTTTTCGGATAAAAAAAAACAAATGACCCCTCTATTTGAGTTATTGGGTGGATCGTCTGAAATTAGGGGTGGACACGATTCAATTCGGGTTGAACCGTATTGAAATTGTGAACCGAACTGATTTTGCTCGGTTCGATTCGGTTCGGTTCATTTCGATTTTGGACCTTTTAGCGCTAATGTGGTTTTTACATGTATTTAATTTTAATGGTTCTGAATACTAATTTTGGGTCATAATTGTTGATTTCACCCTTTGGGATGTTGATTTTCATCCCAAAAGTCGAAAATCAAACATTATATGTAGCATTTTATATAAACAATTTTTAGGGAGTCAAACCTGTTTCGAAAATCTAACTGAGATCAATTTGAAAATTACCAAACTAAGTAGGTGAATAAATTGAACTCTATTTTTCGGTTCGATTCCGAGTCAATTTATTTTTTATTTGGTTTTGGTACCCTCCCCAACCTGAATTTTCAATATCTGGTAAGTCATTTATAACAATATTAAGGATGAAACTTGGTGGTGCATAAACTATTTTATAAAATTCATCACATTTTTTGAGGTGACTTTGTTAGTTGTTTTTATTTTATTACATTTTCTATTACTTTTAGTTCTCCCGAACAGAGAGGCCATTTTGTAATTGCGTTAATGCGTTTTGGAATCCTCTCAGCGGTTGGGTTTGTATTAATGTAGTGGATGTTGGGGTCCAATTTGGAATGCGTCAGCTTTGGTATTACGCGTTCAATGTTCGGTCACGGCGTGACTTTGACGACGCTGACTAACGTGTATTATTATATTACTCTTTTTAAAAGTCTCCAATTTTAAGCCACTTGTTGTCCACGATTTCTCCTAAACTTGACTAAGCCAAAGCACTTTCTACTCTACTCATTTCAATTATTGGTTTATTGAAGGTGAAATTTGTTTAACAATTAAGTTAAATGTTCAAAATAATAAGTAAGATAAAAATAGGTCAAAAAGTATTTATTCTATAGCCAAAGTTTATGTAATCGAGAAGTTCTTTATTGAGACGATAGATTTTTTTGAGAGAGCATCGGACTTATCTCGCATTTGAGAAATTGAGTACACTCCAATAGTCAAGTCAATTAACTGTTATTAGTAAGAGAGAATCTAGAGTGAGAGAACTAGAACTTTTGCTTGTAAATATCTCTTACCTTGTTGTTAAAGATTACCTCTATTTATAGAGATGAGTTTAATGCTTAGCTGGAGGGATATTCAGTTGGAGGGCTGGTGTCACCATGAGGTTGTTGGCCGAAAACCATCATTGCTCGGCCACCTCCTAAACATTAAAAATTCTTGCTTTTATTAAGTAAATCAAGGGATTTGTGAGCGTGTTAGAGATTAGGTGGCACGAGCAGTGATGCATTTATTACGACGTGCACTTGGCATTAATGTCAATGACACCCGCATTAATTGTCACTTAGCATGTGCAATTAATGTTAATTGGGCAACACTTCAACCACTTGTGTCCTCTCTCGACAGAGAGGCCCGACAGATATGCTTAGAGAGCGAGTAAGTGAGGGTCCCCCTTCTCATTCTCATCCTATGGGCGAGAGAGCAGTCAGCTACCAAATAATTAAGATCTTCGACAGTTTCTGCAAGAACACCTCTATTAATAGGCACAACTTACACCTTCTTTTTGACATTCTGATGACCTTGTTTGCTAATCGAGAACTACCCACCATAATACAACCTAAATCCCCGAGGCAATCACTTGAGTTTTGGGCAGGGCTTTAATCATCACTTCGCAGGTTCTTGGTGACTTTTTGCCATTTTTGCTAGTGAAAAACTTCTACATCTGGTTAGTTCGCGAGAGCCCATGGGTCTCGCCTTTTGAATTTTGATTTTAATGTGTCATTTGAATAATCTTGTCACATTTAAAGTGAGATTACGATTTACAACTCAAGTTGATTGATCACTTAATCACTACTCTTACTATAACCCAATACTACCTACCTGCAAGCCTTTTACAGAGAACATTGCTGGTGCTACTCATGGAACTCTACACGCTGTAAAACTTCATGATTCTTTCGTAAGGTCGAAAAATCAAAATCCCTTAAAACTGAGATTACGATTTAGGTGCTTAAGAATGCATGAACAAAAAAAAAAATGTAAGATCAAAACATATTATGTAAACCAAAAATAATAAAGCACAATATCAAAAATAATCTCGTCTATGAACTTTCAAAATCTTTCACAAAAAATTAATGAAAGAATAAACGCAAAAAGAGAGAGAATAATAAAATATAAGAACCGTATTAAATAGTGAATTAGATCAACTATTTTAGGCTTCAGTAAAAAAACCTATCTCCAATAGAAATAAGAAACTTTTACAACAGTAGGTTTTCTAAAACAATTTTGAGAAAAAAAGTTAATTTTTCAAAAGAATAAAATAAAAAAAGGTTTTGAATTGATGCACAAGAAAGTTTTAACACTTCCTAAACCATAAAAACAAATATCCAAAACAATTTTGGCAACAGTAAAAACAAGTTTGAAATTCAACGGAATCAAAATAGAAAATCAACTACAAGGAGAGTGGAAGCTCGGCCAACCTAACAGCCCTTCACTGCCTTAGGCGGCTGCCACCACCTCAGGCGATGAGGTATGGTTAGGTCTCACCACCTTGGGCGATGACCATTGGCTCAAGCGGTGAGGTGTTGCCCGAGTACCTCCCAAACAGCTGCTCTAGTCACTACAAAAAAAGTGACATGTAGTGACACATTTTAAATGTATCACTGTAGGTAATGTTTTGTGACAGATTTAATTATTTGTTATTATTTTTTAGACCAAAATCTCCCTCCCAAATTGTCTGTTAAAAACTGTGCTTCAATTGAGATTTTTTCTAATAATCTGTCACAATTGAATAAAAATTAAGGAAGTTATGACAATTAATAAAATTAGTCATAAAATTAACTTGTCAAAAAAATAATATTTTGTGACTCATATAAATATGGCAGTATTAAAATTAATGTTCAAACTTTTTTTTTATTCTATCTGTCTTTTATTTATTTTAGATGAATTTATTGTAAAACTAATTAATGGTAACATATTTTACTAATAAGTCACAAGATTTTAAACAAATTAATCATACTATATTACTACTAAATTAATCAATTGCGGGCCGATGTGGACAATGCAAACCACACAAAACTGGAAAGTATTAATTTGGGTAATAAATTTATATAGAAAAAAACTATTATTTCATATTTTAAAAAACCTAGAAATGGGTTTAAAAAAAATTCACCACCTAAACTATTGACACCTAAAGAGACCATTGATGCCGCCATAATTTTGGATGGTTTGGCGTTGGCATTTTTAGGGCACAAAAAACCTGCCAGAATTTGTTTTCCTTATTACCAAAACTTTATCACTTTCTTTTCTCCACCTTTTACCCATTCTCTACCAATTTTTCACAAAACAATTTGTCTCGAAACTTTTCTCTTTAAGTTCTCACATTGGACTTTCTTCATTGTTTGGCAAATACAGGAACTACTTTTCTTTTGGATTCCTTCTAGCAAATCAATTCCTCTGCCTTGGCCTATAGATTTTGGGTTTTGATCGAAATTTCAATTGGTAAGGTTTTCTTAATTTAATTGAGGTTTTATTGTGTCTGCATGACTATTGTTTGAATCCCATGATGGTCTAATTATGTCATAATTCCATTATTTGTGGCTAACAAAAATATTCTTCGAAGATTCAATATAACGTTTTACATTATACTGGGGAGGGTATAAATTTATATGTAAATTTTTACTTGTTTTAGTATCTTTACTTAAACAATGTTGGTACTGACTGTTTAATTGCAATAAAAAATAAGGGAATGTGAGTTGCGCTGTCATTAGGGTATGGGGGCAGAGTGCTTGAAGTTATAAAAAAATTACTGCTTAATTGCTTAATTGTATTTACTTTATTAGATTGATTTTACTGAGAAATTACTAGTTTTGTAAAAAAAATGGTAATATAACAGAGGATGGGTATGTTTAAAAAAATAAAAATAAAAAATAATATGGGGAACAAGTGTGTTAAAATTTGAAGTGTAAATTTATTTATTTATTTATTTTAATTTTTGGCTTAAGCTGCAACCAAGGTTTTTTTAAGTTGCTGTTTTTTTGGGTTTCCTATTGTGATCTTGTTTCAGTCTTTATTTATGGATATGTTGTTGTTTTAGAGGACTAGGATCCTCTTCTTACCTAAACTGTACTCACCTTCTTTTAATCTCATGACACATAAGCATTATAATAAATAAGTGGTTAGGATATATTTACTTTTCACTATTATTTTATTAACATCTAATCACATGCTTCAAAAAGGTGAGGAACAAAGGTGAGGTGAAGAGAGGATCCAAATTTTGTTTTAGAAGCCTCACAAATAAAATTACGTGGTAAATAATATTTTGTGCCTTCGACTATTTTTTTAGGTTAAACGTCTTAGTAAAAGATTGTATTCTGCTCTTATTTTCAGGTGATTTTTGAATTTAATACTTGTACAATTTTTGGTGTTTCATTTTATTTGTCAAAGTTGCTAGACAATATTTTATTTCTTTTTTCTTTGTTGTTAATTTTTTAGTTTTATTTGTCAATAGAATACTCAATTGTAGTTATACATAAACTTAATGAATTTTAATCCTTAAAGCTCCTGACATTATTATTAGTGGATATGTGCTAAACAATATGTATATGTAGTTTATTCACTTAAATTTTGTAACTAAAATTTTTTTGCCTAGCTTTTGTTATTTTAGATATATGAATTTAGTATATTTATCTATATTTTTTACAGAATCGAATGGATGAGCTCGTTACAATCCAACCTAATGCATCTACAAATGAAATCTTCAGTCAAGTTATGGGTGAAGTTATTGGTCCGAAGGTTGATGTATCTACTTTAACTTATGGTCTTAGGATCGGTCGATAAAAAAAAAAAGGTAAAATTTTTTCTCATAATGAAACATTAAAAATGTTGGAGGATGAGAGAATCCAAAGAGAGACAGCAACCGAAAAGATAAAATATCTTGAGACTGAAATGAATGGGTTAAGATCCAAACTTAAAGAGATGGAGGAATTAAAATCTCAATTTGACTCATTTTTGGTGATGTTTCAACACCAACTTCCAAATTCATCTGATTCTATGTTTCATTAGTGGATTTTATGGTTTTATTTAGCTTAGAAATTTTTTTAAGTTTCATCATGTGATTAGATTGATAACTCTGTATCGACTTTTATTATCTTATATTAATTTTGAAATATTAAGTATAATATTTTTTTTATAGTTTGATCTCAAGTTAAATATAGATATTTATATATATATTTTTTATATAGATTTATAAATTTTATCGTATAAATAAATTTTGTTAACAATATAATAGAATTACTGATAAATATAACCATAACTATTATACCGCTATTAAACTAGAGACTAAAAAAGTTTTAAATTTGAAATGTCACTAAGCATGCGCACAGTGATGCAATTTTAAAATAATCACTGTCACTAAGTTTGCTTATAGTGACACAATTTTATATTTTTAACTGTCTTTGTGTAGAGTGACCTAAATTAAGATAATTTATTGTCACTAGATTTGTGAATAATGGCACAATTTTAAACAATTAATTGCCACTAAATATACATATAATGACACTAATTGCATGCTATGAACTGTCACTAAAATTATATATAGTGACACAAATTGCATACGACTAACTGTCACTAAATTTGTATACAGTGACACAATTTTGATACGATTAACTATCACTAAGTTTGTATATAGTGACACAATTTCCAGATGATTAAGTGTCGCTAAGTTTGTATATAGTGACAAATTTGTCTAATGATTAATAGTCACTATATTTATAAATAGTGACATAATATTTAAATAATAAATCGTCACTAAATATGTATATAGTGATAAATTTATAAATAGTTAACTGTCACTAAATTTGTGCATAGTGACAAAAATATTATTCGTCACTCATTAAAGTTCCCGAATAATGTGTCACTAAAAGTCATGGTTTGTGACACATATAAAATTCTGTCACTAATCATAGTGACGAGATGACTTTAACTGTCACTAATATTTTTAGTGACGAGAGCAAATGTGACAATTTTATAGTGACACTTTTTATGTCACAATATTAATATTGTGACAAATTTTTCTTTTCTAGTGGCAAATATTTTTTGTCAATATAGGTCACTTTTCTTGTAGTGAGTTGTTTTCCTCTTGTGTTTGAATCGTGTTTGATCCCTTTGAAACCTATCTAAATGAATTCAAAATTTTTCGTATAATATTCTATTGGAAAGATATGAATGTTTAGTTTAATCTAAAATTTATAAAACACCATTTAGATATATAGATAAAATGAATTCGAAATTTTTCGTATAATATACAATTTAGAAAAAAAGAGTTAATTTTTCAAAAGAATAAAATCAAAAAAGCTTTTGAATTGATGCACAAGAAAGTTTTAACACTTCCTAAACCATAAAAACAAATATCCAAAACAATTTTGAAAACAGTAAAAACAAGTTTGAAATTCAACGGAATCAAAACAGAAAATCAACTGCAAGGAGAGTGGAAGCTCGGCCAACCTAACAGCCCTTCACTGCCTTAGGCGGCTACCACCACCTCAGGCGATGAGGTATAGTTAGGTCTCACCACCTTAGGCGATGACCATTGGCTCAAGCGGTGAGGTGCTGCCCGAGTACCTCCCAAACAGCTGCTTCAGTTGTTTTCCTCTTGTGTTTGAATCGTGTTTGATTCCTTTGAAACCTATCCAAATAAATTCGAAATTTTTCGTATAATATACTATTGGAAAGATATGAATGTCTAGTTTAATCTAAAATTTATAAAACACCATTTAGATAAATAGATAAAATGTTATGACAAAAAAATGTATGCAAATGTCAGTTTTTAAAATGAAATGTCTGTAAATTAATTCTCAAACTAGACCAAAACTATTAAACTAACAATTAAGGCTCTATACTTATATGATAGTCCTAACGTAATCTCAAGAGTTTAGAGTTTCAAATCATGGATTTACCTTGAAATGCTCCTCTTGAATATCTTTGGAAGCTTGTCACCTTTTGATGAACAAAATTATATCTCTCAAGTGCACGAGTGCATATAATGTTAGCTTTGGCAAGTCCGAGAGTCGATTCCACAGAGATTGATAATTTAATTAACTAATCTAATTTTAACCTAATTACTTAAAAACGTAAAAGTAACAAGAATTGATTGAATGAAGGGGATTAAAATCTAACAACTAAATTAATTAAAAGCAAAGTTCTTTTGAGGGAAAACTAAATGGAAAAAGGACTAGGTAACCAATGCTTTGAACATAATTACTCAATACAACCAATTAACTCATAAAAAGATGTCTATCCAAATCTAGGATTCATTCTTATCTTTATTATGGTGACTATCGCTTGGGTCACAGGCTTAACCAAGTATTTCTAATTATTGTCGCTATTACCACTTGGGTCACGGATTGAGCAATTAACAATTAAAAACCCATTAAGTGATAAGAATTAAGAATCAATACCAATTTATCTTGGTCATGCATAAATTAAATATCATTCATTCACAATAGCGTTATTAGTTAAGATTTAGCCATGGTGGATACAATGCACTATCTCTTAAACTTCTCAAATAATTCTAATCCTAAATCTATGCCAAGAATTGGTCCTTCATTCACATAAACAAGAATTAGAATATTGAATTAGTGAATAAAACAAGACCTGAACCATGATTTTTTTTTTCTAGAAATTAGACTTCTAGATCATTCTAGAAATATGTTGCTCACAATTCAGTTCATCCTGTGGAGTTTTTGGCAGCCTTCGAAATATGACAAGTATAAACAAGAAATCTTCAACTCTCCAATGCCTTAAAAACTCTTCAATTAAGTTCAATATCTTATTTAAGGATAATTACCTATATAATGCTCACAAAACATATTAAACAATTAATTTCACTCAAAAATATTGAATAAAGATTATGATCTGGGGTAAAAATCATTTATAGAAATGGCGTGATCACTTTTGCATGAATTCTTAAAATTTTCATGACGTCCATTTCACGCTCTAGTAAAGCTATCTAGGAATTACAAACAAAAAGTATTTTGCTCCGGAATTTAAGACAACTAAAAATAGTGACTTTACAGTCTGCTTACCAGTAAAAATTCCTCATTGTTGATTCGATTGGAACTATGTTGTTCTTTATATGTCTGTGAGATTCTTATTCTATTTCTCACTTTACTTTATGGGCATCCCTTCTTTAGTACGAATCAGTCGAATGTTGATAATATCAAAAGAGAAGGTTTCAGGATTTCAGACAATGTGAAATGTGTTTCTCTGGATAGCCGAGACCTATTAACATTGATTTATAGAATTTTCAGGTTGTTGCAATTGAATTTGGGAATTCTTACGAAGGTTCACATAATTCCTCCTAGATCATTATTTCAAACTCTCGCCAACTTGTTATTTATTGCAAAAGGCCCTTCCCTTGTTGGCAAGCAGAGTATCACTAACTTAGACATTCAAGAGCATGATGTCAAGCAAATCAAGTTCTCACTATCGAACCGAAGCTTCATTGACTGCGAGAGGAATGTGATCAAGCCAGATGATCTTCCTCGATATATGCAGTATTTCGCAATTCTCGAAGGTGGGTTTTTTGATTTCAGGCAAATGAGCGGCATGGAATCTGCCTCGAGGTGCCGTGGCTATTACGAGGCCTGTTATGCTGTAGGGTAACTCTGCCGCTGGAGGTCGGTTTATCATGTTGTGTGTTTCTATTAGGGATGGCAACAGGTTGGGGTTTGGCAGTGTTTGGCCAAATCCACACCCATATCCGCATCCTGTTTTAACATTTACACCAGCCCGTGAACCCGTAAAAATTATGCAGGTTCACGATGTTGAAATTTATACCCTAAAACTTGTACAAGTAAATGTAAATGAGACATAAATAAAGTAATCGTTCGCATAAAAGTGTATTTATTTATATTCATACGTTTATATTATGTGCACGTAATATCCAAGATTGTAAGATGTAATTTCAAATTGAGTATATAAATGTCGTATACAGAAAGATTTAGCTTGAGACATGCAATCTAAAGAGTCCGTAGAGAGCAAATAAAGCTGGGTACTTTATTTGTGGTTGATCTACTGTTGCGGTCCATTCTATAGTGTACGGTGGTCGTATCCTAGATTGCACATGTAGTGACATGAGAATGGAGACACATTATATAATGAGATCATATAGGACATGTCTACGATTTATATGAATCTCTCACCAAGATCCGTTAGTTGATATTCATATATATCGACAAATGATGGTTGTATATGGGTGATCTTAATCTTGAGTGTCTTATTGACTCTTTCAGGTTAGATCGTAGCTTTTGATATACCATGAGTGAGGTCGATGTAGTATTCTCGATCAATACCTCCGTATCTTGGAGTTGCGGTTTAACTTGTGGCTGGGGAGGTTTGAACACAATAATAGAACCCACTCCTTCTTACGAGAAGTAGATGAGTAGTTCTCTTAAGGGTTGATTCAGGGCTTGAACAATTATAAGCGCTCTCCTTCTTCGATAAATGAAGATAAGATTTAATTGTTCATTATAAAATTAACGGTACTTAAAGGAAAAGATATAATTAGAGGGGTATAACGGACATGTGACCCGGCTTTAATTATGAATTACTTGTAGAGGATCATGCCATATGTAATAGCTATGTCGATGGACACTGAGATTTCAGATTGTATAAAACATCTGAAGTTTCGAGGGTACATCATCAGATTTTTAGTAGAACAACTCCGTGGTTAATAATCATAGAGTATTAATTAACATTTGTAATATTATTAGAGCTCAAAACTGTAGGTCCATTAGGTCCTCTTACCAGTCCTTATGGTTAATGGTAACAAGGGTCACGATAAATTAATTGGATAGTCCAATTAATTGTGCTACAAAAGTGACACGATTTAATTAAAGAGAATTAATTAAATAATATAATTATTTAATTAATAATTTAATGATTAAATAAATATTAATAATTTAGAATTATTAATTATTTTTAATTATTAAATAGGATGTTGCAAGTTTACACCTTGACTAATACAAAAAATAATTTAAATAATAAGATTATTTAAAAATCCTAAAAAGTTAAGAGTTCTAACTCTAGAGGTGACTAAAGTCAAATAGGATTTGAAATCCTATTTTGACTTGGTCAAACCTAAAAGGACTAATATATATATTAGAAAAATAAAAAGAATGCAAACCCTAGGCAAGTAGAGAGGTGCGGCAAACACAAAGTATGAGAGAAAAGAAAAAACATTTTCTTCTTCTTCCCTTGCAGGTTCGGCCGACCATAGTCAGAAGGCAAAGAAGTTGTCTTCTCCGCTTGTCTGTAGTCACCATCTCAACAGTTGTGATATGCCCATACACGAGTTGTCAGACCGCAGGTCATAGTTTAGAAAACTTGGTGGTGAATCAAGAAAAACAATAAAGGTAATTGTAGTTTAGAATTACATTTGCATGTATACAATAAACAAGATCGTTTTGAAAAGAGTTTTCTAATAAAAGGAAAAATTTTAAAACCTCATGATTCCTTCCGCTGTGTTTTTAATGAAAAACCAAATCCATTTTCTCCTACACGCGAGTGTGAGTTTCACCAGCAAATTTTGTTTACATCCACGCCAGCGAACTCGTGAAATAAAAATACTAAAAATACTTTTTTTTGTGAAAGAAAATATTAAAAGTACTTAGTTATTGAAGCATTTATTTGTATTATATATATATCAATACAAATTGAAGTAAAAATTAAATAATCTTCAAGTTATACCACATTTAAGTCCATAATAATCTTCTAGATAGGCTACAAGTCCATAAAAATCATCAATTTCTACTTAAGTTCATAAAAATCATCAAGTTTTACCCTAACTTATAAGTCGAAAAAATACAAAAAAATATGTATTATATATATTTTTTAATTTATGCCGGTTAGGTGTGGATTTTTTTTTCAAATACATACTTGAACCCAAACTCGCATCTGGTTTTAATTCTAACCATCCATAACCGCCTATAAACCCAATTAGTAAAATCTATAGCAGCCAATTACGGTGGGCATCCGCGAGTATACGGGTGGAATTATCATCCCTAGTTTTTATGAAGATTAAATAATAAGAACTGACACGAATGTGAGAGCAATTTTAGAAAATAGCACTGGTTTATTAGTTTAAGTAGAAATAACACCTAATTTGGTTTGCCCTGAATGAAAGTTTTTTCTTTCTCTTATCTTTACTTTTATTTTTTATTTTTTATTTTCTCTTTCCGTTGCACGTTTGGATCTAATATTTTTTGTTCATGTCTCTTTTAATCGAAAAAAATTATTCGTTTAAAAAAATCAAGCTTTTTTAATTAGATATTGTTGGTGGCCGCCTGTTAGTTTGAAAAAAAGTTGTTACTTTGATTGATTATATTCGAGTCAACAATTGAACTCTAGTAGATTAATAAAAATCATTTGCATGCACGCATTAAATATTTAAACCTTGTCCAATAAAAAATGTCTCTAATTGGCGTCAACAACATTAATTAATTTAAACCAATGAAGGGTGATCTCAACTCACAAGCAAAAAAGTAGTTAAGAATCTCATTAGCATTATAAATTATAATCTTAAAAACGCAATGCTAGTAGTAGTTGAGGAAGAAATATGCTTACAACTTTGAAGTTTCATAAACACCAACCCTTCAATTTGTTGCCTTTTGACTATTCCATAGGTTTTGAATTTAGTATCGAAATTTATAATTGTCCTTGTACACAATAAATGGTCGCCCAACAATTGGCCACCTTTTCGCTCGTGTTAAAGTCCAAGTTCACTTGCTAATTTTCTAGTTTGGTTGTTACTAATCAACTTTCAAAATCTCATTTCACTCCTTATATAGAAAATTACAAAATTATCCCTCATAGTCATACACAAAATACATCTTCTTCCTTCATCCTATCTCTTCTCTCTCTTCTCCCACTAATTATCCTATAAAATCAACTTATTTATGTGGTTAAAAACAATTTTGAGTTTTTAACAAAATTACCCTATTAATGAAGTGAACTTGCATAAATACCCAACACATGATAATTGTTGCACATTACCTAAAATTTCTAACACTACCCTTAATAAAACTCTCTCTCTAATCTCTACCCAATATTGTTAAGTTTTCCCCCAAAACAATAGCCTTGTTTAAAGAGGAAATTGAAAACTTTCAGAAATCTGATTTAAATATAACTTATTTATTAAAAATAAGGGCGAATTATAATAAAGTACACTAAAGTTTAACCATATTACAATAAATTCATGAGTTTAACCTTAATTACACATTAGTACCCTTAACTAAGTGGTTGACCATTAGAGTTGACGGTCAACCAATAGTTAAAGGGTATTTTATTCATTTTAACCTTAATTTATTTTTAGGGAGCTTTTCATTTGGTCCCTAACTTTTAAGATATTATTAGTTTTTTAAAACAGTTATGGTTAATGGTATTTTTGGACCCTAACTTTTAGGAAATGTATCAATTTGGCCTTTCTGTTAGTCAACTGTTAGTCAAACTTAACGGTTCCAGACGTATTTTCATCTTTAAACCTATTAATAGCTAAACAGTAAATTTTTTT
Source organism: Xanthoceras sorbifolium (assembly GCA_003430845.1). NCBI lineage: Eukaryota > Viridiplantae > Streptophyta > Magnoliopsida > Sapindales > Sapindaceae > Xanthoceras > Xanthoceras sorbifolium. The sequence continues at coordinate 8,756,884 of CM010611.1, forward strand.
AGTAAAATGACATATCTATTCCTAGTTAAAAATTTAAAACAAATTAAATTAAAAAAATTTCAGTGGATCTCCACTGTCCATCAATCTTGATAGACGGTAAAAATTATACTGAAATTTTTTTAAAAAATGAAATAGAAAATAAAATATTTTTAAATTTATTTTAAAAAAAAATTGAAATTCAAAATATCTCCACCAACATAAAAAAAAAAAAAAAATTCAAACTATGAAGTTGAACGAACCTAAAAACCTTGGTTCGTTGAAGGTTCATTGAAGATCCTTTTTGGGTTTGTTAAAGATCAACGAACCCAGTTTTCTGGGTTCGTTCAACTTCAAAGTTTGAATTTTTTTTTGTTGGTGTTCACTATTTTGAATTTCAATTTTTTAAAAAAAATAAAAAATATTTAATTTTATTTTTTTAAAAAAATTTCAATATAATCTTTACCGTCCATCAATCTGGTGGAGATATATTAAAAAATATATTTTAAATATTTTAAATTTTATTTTTTGAATAGTAAAATGAAATGATCATATTACCCTTCTAATTATTAATAATCTTTTTAAATTTTTGAAGTTAAAATTGTAATTTAACTCAATAAAATAGAATCAAGGGTAAAATAGTTATTTTATCAATTTTGTTAAGCTTGACCGGTAGAAATGTAGTCAGAGGGACCAAATTGATACGTTCCCTAAAAGTTAGGGTCCAAAAATACCATTTACCAAAACTGCTTTATAAAACTAATAATTCCATAAACATTAGGGACCAAAATGAAAATCCCCCTTATTTTTAAAAAAATAAAAAAAAATTGTTACAAATTATAAAAAGATTAAATGAATCTCTACCTTCCATCAATCTTGATGGACGGTGGAGATTATATTGATAAAAAAAAAATTAAAATTAAAAAAAAAAAATAAAAAAAAAAATTATACTCATGGTGTTCTCGGTGGTGGAGATCCAATCCAAAAAAAAAAAATTTCTGCAGATCTGCTCTATCAACGGGAGCAACGCTCCATCGCTGTTCCCTCAACCGGAGCAGATGTTGATGGAGCAGATCTGCAGAAACAATTTTTTTTTTTTTTTTGTTGGGGTTGTGTTCTTAGTGGAGATCCAACCGTCCATCAATGTTGATGGACGGTGGAGATCCAATCTGGATCTCTACCAAAAAAAAAAAAAAAAAAATTTCATCATAAAATAATTTTTTTAACTTTTTTTAATTGTTTGATTTTTCAAAAAAAAATTTAAATGTATCTCCACCGTCCATCAAGATTGATGAATGATGGAGATCTATTTTTTAAAAAAATTAATTTTTTTTATTTTTTTATTTTTGTTTAATTTAATTTTTTAACTAAGGAGTTACGTCATTTCGTACATAAGTCAAGGTCAAAGCGTTAAGTTTGACTGGGTTAATTGACGGTAGGGTACTAATATGTAATTAAGATTAAACTCACGATTTCATTATAATATTACTAAATGTCAGGGTACTTTATTGTAATTTGCCCTAAAAACAATGTTTAAAACACTTTCCAAAACTTAAACTTGCTAAATTTGAAAGACGAGTTAATTACACTCAACCTCCCTGAGGTTTGGCTAATTACATTCGGAATCAAAGTTTGCATTAATGAACACTAACCTCCCCTCACGTTAACGTTGACCGTTAAAATGACCGTTGACTTTTTCCAAATTTTTTAAATGACCAAAATACCCCTCTAACAAATTTTTTTACTGTTCATTAAAATTTTTTACTGTTCATAAAAACAAAATTAATGGTGGAGATCCAGATTGGATCTCCACCAAGAAAACAAAAAAAAAAAAAAAAATTTTTTTGAAGTTCATCTTCGTTCTTCGAAGATGAACTTCATCTTCGAAGAACCACGAACCCTCTGGGTTCGAGATTGAACCCAGAGGGTTCGAAGATCGAACCCTTCTGGGTTCGAGATCGAACCCTCTGGGTTCGTGGAACCCAGAGGGTTCGAAACCCAGGAGGGTTCGATCTTCGAACCCTTCTGGGTTCGTGGAACTCAGAGGGTTCGAGATCGAACCCAGAAGGGTTCGATCTCGAACCCTCTGGGTTCGAAGAACGAACCCTCTGGGTTCGTGGAACCCAGAGGGTTCGAAGATCGAACCCTCTGGGTTCGATCTCGAACCCAGAGGGTTCGAAGAACGAACCCTCTGGGTTCGTGGAACCCAGAGGGTTCGAAGATCGAACCCTCTGGGTTCGATCTCGAACCCAGAAGGGTTCGAGATCGAGCCCAGAAGGGTTCGAAGACATGAACCCTTCTGGGTTCGAAGACACGAACCTAGAAGGGTTGATGGACGGTGGAGATCCAATCTAGATCTCCACCATTAATTTTGTTTTTATGAACAGTAAAAAAATTTGTTAGAGGGGTATTTTAGTCATTTAAAAAATTTGGAAAAAGTCAACGGTCATTTTAACGGTCAACGTTAACGTGAGGGGAGGTTAGTGTTCATTAATGTAAACTTTGATTCCGAATGTAATTAGCCAAACCTCAGGGAGGTTGAGTGTAATTAACTCTTTGAAAGACAGAATACTGAAAATTTTCAGAAATCCTAATTGAATAAAACTTCCTTATTAAAACACTTTGAAAAACCTAATTGTAACAGGAAAACTAAAAGCTAAAAATTGCGAAAAACCCAATCCATGCACCACTGCTGCCAGCGGTGGGCTCTCGACCCTTTGGCCGTTGCCTGTTGCCACCACAGCTTCCAGTAGTGGCTTCTCGGCCGCCACCGCTTCCGTGGTTCCAACAGATAAGGCCTTTCAAACCTATTTTTGACCTATCAAATGATCTTCAAATTCTTTGTAAAATATACCGTTGAAAAAGGTATAATGCCTAATTTCCATAGCGCTTTAGAAAAAAATGATTTGAAGGTCTATAGAAAAAGTTGTGATCATTTAAGTACTGAAAGGTCCTCTGTTTTCAAAATCATTTTTCACGCATCAAATGAACTTCAAAATTTTTGAATAATATATCGTTGGAAAGATATGAAAGCCTAATTTCCACTGAATTTTGTAAAACATGATTTGAAGTTCGAAGTAAAAAGGTATGACCGTTTAAGTACACGAAGGTCATTTTCGGAGAACATTCAAAGTCCTCAAAATTCAAGGTCAAAACTAGATTTTCAAAACCATTAAAATCAAACACTTCTAAATACATCCCTAAACATTATAAATATGTCAATAAAAAAATTGTAATACACACAAATGAATTATATGACGTGATGAATACATGAGTGTAAATCCTAAGTTCTCTCAAGGATAATTACTTGAATTTGAAGTTTACTAACCTTTCGATCCTTGAAGTTTTGTCTTGACACTTGTATTCAATATATCTTCCTTACAATCCATCAAACTTGATGACCTAAGAAATCTAAGACTTATATCAAATAGTGTTTTGTTCATAAAATTTAGCCAATACACAATCAATGAACTTACAACATGAATGGTATCTTCTTCCACCTAAACTAACTCTAAAAGAATCCTAGAAGTGATGGACAATTTAAATGTTTTAGCAGCCCTCTGAATCTCTCAAAGGTCAGATCATCAATGAAACTCGAGGAAGATAGATATTAGATGAAAGCTACTGCCCGTGAATCATATAAAAAAGGTTTAATGTTCTCCAAGAATATTCCTACAAGAAATAGTCTTCTCCGAGGACCGAAAATGTTCAAAAATGTCAAAATCCGCTCGTTAATCAAAATTCTGACGGGAATAGGCAATGGTCTCCCTCATAAATATATTGTGGGAAATAACACTTTTGTTACAATATTAACCTAGACTCAATGAATCTTGACTTGATGAATCTTGATCTACATGCATCTAGAGTTTGTTGTGGATAAATCTAGTTTTATTCATGTATCTAGGAATTTTAAATTAGTGTTTAAGTTCGTAGCCAAGTTCATGTAGTAGTAATTAATTATTATGTACTAAATGTAGTATAAAAAGGGTTGCTCATTTGTAGTATGAAAATATCAAAGAAATATGAAAACACAGTAGTTAAGAAATATTTGTGAGTTTTGAGAGAACAATTTTCTTCTCTTAAATTTCTATCCTAAATTTGTGTAAATTTTCTTGAGTTTGTTTGAAGCTCATCAAACGCTTTCAACAAATTGGTATTAAAGTTGAACAATATGTTACAACCTCAACTTCCGCTTCGATGGGAAGAATTATAGTCGATGGAGTCAACAAATGAAAGTTTTATATGGTTCCCAAGACTTATGGGAAATTGTTGAGAATAGATTTGTTGACCACAATATCAAGGTGCTCTTACTCAATAACAAATAATGAATTGAAGGAGAATCACAAGAAGGACAAGAAGGCGTTTTTCTTTATTTATCAAGCGGTTGATGAAGCAATTTTTGAGAGAATTTCCACTGCAACTTCAGCAAAGGCGGCATGGGACATTATGCAATCAACTTATCAAGGTAAAGATAAAGTTAAAATGGTAAGATTGCAAGATCTAAGATCTGAATTTGATACACTTAAAATAGAAGACTCTGAGTAGGTGGAGGTATATTTTAATCGTGTTCTCTTGATTGTCAGTTAATTGAAAGTAAATGAAGAACAAATTTCATATCAAAGAATTATTGAGAAAATTCTCAGGACCATGACTAGAAGATTTGAACATGTTGTTGTTGCTATTGAAGAATTAAAAGACTTAAGCCACTTCATCAATATATAGCTTGATAGGATCTCTTCAATCTCATGAGCTTAGATTGAAGCAATTTGATACTGTTCCTTTAGAACAAGCTTTTCAATCTCAAGCTTCTTTTAGTCAAAGTTCTAGAGGAACAAAAGATGGACATGGACGTGGTAGAAATTTCGAGTCCCGAAACAACAACAATGAAAGTAAGGAAGAAGAATCAAGTTCCTCTTCAAGCCGAGGAAGATGAAGAGGCAGAGGCAGAGGCAGAGGAAGAGGCCAAGACAGAGGTCGTGGTGATTTCTTTCATATTCAGTGCTACAATTGCAATCGTTTTGGCCACGCTAAAGCGTATTGTAGGTTAAAGAAGAATGACGGTGACAACAACAACTCAAATTTTATTCACGAGGAACAAAATAATGATGAAGGTACTCTTTTTGTGGCTCGTAGAACACAAGAAGTGGTCAATGAAGATGTCTGGTATCTTGATAGTGGTTGCAGTAATCATATGACTGGTAACAAAAATATTTTTACAATTTTGTATGATTCTTTCCAAAGTGAAGTCAAGAGACAAGCGACTTCAAGTAAAAGGAAATGGTGATATTCATGTTCAAACAAAGAAAGGTATCAAACGAATCACCGATGTGTTCTATCTTCTGGGTCTTAAACATAACCTGTTGAGTGTTGGGCAACTTCTGCCAAAGGGACATAACATTATTTTCAAAGATGATTTGTGTAAGATCAAAGGCAGAGATGGTGTTCTTATTGCAAAAATAAAAATGTCTCTACACAAGATGTTTCCCTTGAATTTTTCATATGGCCAAAGCTCTTGTTTCAGCACTTTGGTGAATGATATTTCATGGTTATGGCATTTTTGGTACGAACATTTGAGTTTTAGTGCCTATGTGCCAAAATCATATGGTGAGAGGAATAGCTAACACTAGTTAGAGAGATCATCAAGTTTGTGAAGCATGCATTCTTGGGAAGTATTATCGTAATCAATTTCTAGTTGACAAAGCATGGAGAGCCTCAAACCCACTTGAATGAGTTCATACTGATTTATGTAAACCAATGCATACATCGTCAATTGGAGGTAATCGATAATTTCTCCTTTCATTGACAATTACAGTAGAAAGACGTGCATTTATTTGCTTCAAGAAAAAAAAAATGGAGTTTTTGAATGCTTCAAAACCTTCAAAGCTTTTGTTGAAAATCAGAGTGGCTATATAATAAAAACTTTACGTTCCGATTGTGGAGGAGAATTTGTTACTTTGGAGAGTTTTTTTTTTTGAAAGATAATAGAAATCGACATCAACAAACTGCTTGTTACTCTCCTTAGCAAAATGGAGTTGCCGAGCGGAAAAAGAAACCATTATGGAGCTAGTAAGAAGCATGATGAAAGCCAAAGATATGCCTAATGAATTTTGGGGTGATGCTATTACATGTGTTGTCTATCTACTAAACCGAGCTGTAACTAAAAGTGTTTATAGAATGATTCCTCAAAAAGCATGGAATAGGGTAAAACCATGTGTTGGTCACTTGAGAGTGTTTGGTAGTATATCTTACTCTCATATTCTAGATAGGTGCTAGATGATAAATCAAAAAAATATATCCTAGTAAGATACAATGAAAATTCAAAAGCATATCGTTTGTACAATCTCATCTCAAAGAAAATAATCATAAGTAGAGATGTGCAATTTAATAAAGAAGAGCCTTGGAAGTGGAATGTTGCTGATAAAAAACATAAATCAATTTCTATTAATATTGAAGACAATAAAGGTGCACAAGTAGCTGAACCAGAAGATGTTGAACCAGAAGGTGCTGAACCATTATCCTCAACTTCCAGTTCATCATCAAGTTATGAAGAGTCAACTTTGCCATCAATAAGAAGATCAACTCAACCGCATCAACCATCTAAAAGGCATCCCTCAAATGACTATGTCATGGTTACTAGTGATGGAATGAATTTTATATTACTTGTAAATACAGACCCAATAAGTTTTGAAGAAGCATCCAAGGAGGAAAAATTTAGGATTGCCATGAATCAAGAAATATATGCAATTGGAAGAAACAAGACATGGGAGTTGACAGATCTTCTAAAAGAAAAGACTGTGCTCGGTGTAAAATGGACCTATTAACAAAGCTGGATTCAAATGGTAAAGTAGATAAAAATAAAGCAAAACTTGTTGTGAAAGGTTACAGGCAGAAGTTCGGTGTCAATTATGAAGAAACTTTTGATCCTATAACTCGTTTGGAAACAATTCATCTATTTTTATCATTGACAGCTCAAAAAGGTTGAAAGTTGCATCAAATGGATGTGAAATCAGCTTTTCTTAATGGCTTCCTAGAGGAAGAGGTCTATGTCAAACAGCCCCCGGGATACGAAAAGAAAGCAGAAGAACACAAGGTGTATCGCTTAAAGAGGGCTATACAGACTGAAACAAGTTCCAAGATTTTAGTACAGTTGAATTGACAATTTCTTCACGAAGAATGGATTTAAGAGATGCCTATACGAGCATGCACTCTACACTAAACAAGATGAACCATGAATCAAGAAATAGATGCAATTGAAAGAAACAAGACATGGGAGTTGACAGATCTTCGAAAAGATAAGACAGTATTCGGTGTAAAATGGGTATACAAAACAAAGCTGGATTCAAATGGTAAAGTAGATAAAAACGAAGCAAAACTTGTTGTAAAGTGTTAATTGCAGAAGTTCGGTATTAATTATGAAGAAATATTTGCTCTTGTAACTCGTTTGGAAACAGTTCGTCTATCTTTATCATTGGCAGCTCAAAAAGGTTGGAAGATGCATCAAATAGATGTGAAATCGGCTTTTCTTATTAAAAGAAGAGGTCTATGTCGAATAGCCCCCGGGTTATGAAAAGAACGGAGAAGAACACAAGGTGTATCGCTTAAAGAAGCTATTGTACGGACTGAAACAAGCTCCAAGAGATTGGTATAGTCAAACTAACAATTTCTTCAAGAAGAATGGATTTAAGAGATGCCCATACGAGCATGCACTCTACACCAAACAAGATTAAATAGGTAGTTTTCTTATTATTTGCTTGTATGTTGATGACCTTATCTTTATAGGCAATAATGAGAAAATGGGAATGGATTTTAAAAAATCCATGATGAAAGAATTTGAGATGACCGACTTGGGCCTTCTTCATTACTTCATTGAAATTGAAGTAAAACAAATAAATGAAGGAATCATTATTTCTCAATAGAAATATGCAAAAGACTTGTTAAAGAAATTTAGAATGAATAGTGACATCCTTTGCAGTACTCCTATGGAGGCAAATTTGAAGTTAAGCAAAGTTGATAGGAGTGAAGAAGTTGATGCTAATCTTTATCGAAGTTTAGTGGGAAGTCTAATGTATTTAACAACAACAAGGTCAGATTTGATGTTTGATGTCAGTATGTTGAGTAGATTTATGACTTTACCAAAGAAGTCATTGGGAAGTTGGTAAAAGAATCCTTCGTTATGTTGTTGATACTATTGAGCATGGGATTCTTTACAAGAGATTACATGAATCAATCTTGATTGGTTACAATGACAGTGATTAGAAAAGAGATACAGATAATCACAATAGCACACCCAGGTATGTTTTCAATATTGGTTCAGGTGTAGTTTCTTGGTCTTTAAAGAAACAATTTGTTGTTGCTCTCTCTTCTACAGAAGTAGAGTATATTGCTTTGTGTGTAGCTAGTTGTCAAGCTTTATAGTTGAAATGGATGTTGAAAGAATTCAAGTGCTCTCAAGAGGAGACATTGTTGTATTGTGATAATAATTCAGCAATTGCATTTAGCAAAAATCCAGTTTTTCATGGTGAAAGCAAGCATATTAGGATTAATAACAAAAATCCAGTTTTCTATGGAAGAAGCAAGCATATTAGGATTAAGTATCACTACATTACTTGATCAAAGAAGGAGAAGTAGTGGTCAAGCATTGCAAGACACAACATCAAATTGCAGACATTTTCACAAAGGCATTGAAGCTGAAACTTTTGTCAAATTGAAGGAGAAACTTGGCGTTACTCGAGCCTAGATTAAGAGAGGATGTTAGAATATTAATTTAGACTCAATGAAGCTTGATTTGATGAATCTTGATCTACATGCATCTAGAGTTTATTGTGGATGAATCTAGTTCTATTCATGTATCTAGGAATTTAAAATGAGTGTTTAAGTTCATAGCCAAATTCATGTATTAGCAATTAATTATTATGTGCTAAATGTAGTATAAAAAGGGTTGCTCATTTGTAGTATGAAAAAAATCAAAAAAATATGAAAACACAGAAGTTGAGTTAAGAAATATTAGTGAGTTTTGAGAGAACAATTTTCTTCCCTTAAATTTATATCCTAAATTTATGTGAATTTTCTTGAGTTTGTTTGAGACTCATCAAATGCTTCCAATATCCAACTAACCCTAGAAAATAATTATTTTTGAGGGCTAAAAGTGGTTAGAGATAAGAGGAAAGGCGTAAAAAATGTTATGAAAATCCCTTCACAAACCGTTGATAATAACCTGCCAAGCCTAAGAAACTTCTGATCTCTGTTACATTCTTTGGAGGCTTCCATTCCATAATTGCTTTAATCTTTTTGGGATCTGCCTTAATGCCCTCTGCTGATATAATATGGCCCAGAAATGCAATCTTAGCCAATCAGAACTCACATTACTCAGTTTACCATAGAGTTGCTTCTCGCTCAGAATCTGCAATACCAATCTGAGGTGTCTGTCATGGTCCTCTGTCGTCTGTGAGTATACCAGGATATCATCAATGAACACAAATGGCAGGTGCATTTGTCAGCCCAAATGGCATCACTACAAACTCATAGTGCCCATACCGTGTTCTGAATGCTGTTTTCGGTATATTAGAATCTTTTACCCTCAGTTGATGATACCCTGATCTAAGATCAATCTTCGAGAAGACAGTAGCTCTTCTCAGCTGATCAAATAAGTCATCGATTCTAGGCAACAGATATTTATTCTTCACAGTAAGTTTATTCAGTTGCCTATAATCGATGCACAATCTCAGTGACCCATCCTTCTTTTTCACAAATAACACTGGAGCTCCCCACGGGGATACACTGGGTCTGATGAATCCTTTATCCAGCAATTCTTGTAACTGTATCTTCAGTTCTTTCAGCTCTGCTGGTGCCATTATGTAAGGAGCTATTGATACTGGTGCAGTACCTGGTACCATGTCAATTACAAACTCAACCTCTATCTGAGGTGGCAAACCAGGAAGCTCCTCTGGAAATACATCTGAGAAATCACACACTGTGGGTATATCCTGAATCTTAGAATCAACTTGTTTGGAATCAACCACCTGGACCAAATAAGCCTCACAACCCTTTCTGATTAGTTTACAGGCTGTAGTGGCTGAAAAGACATTAGAGAGAAAATCCCTCCTTTCACCCACCGTCGTGATTTCTGTACTATTGACTATTCTGAGTGTTACTCTTTTCACTTCGCAATCGATCACCGCCTTGTGTCTAGATAGCCAATCCATGCCTAAAATAACATCAAACTCATGGAATGACAACTCCATCAAATCTCCTAAAAATTCATATTCCTGAATCCGAATGGGACAATTTCTGTACACATGATTTACAACTACACTTTGGCCTATCAGATTACTAACTAATACGTCATACTCAGTAGGTTTAGTTTTCAAACTTCGTTGTTTCAACAATGCATCACATATATAGGAACGAGTAGAACCTGGATCTATCAATGCAATAACTGTGGTGTCAAAGATAGAAATAGTACCAGCAATCACGTCTGGCGCATCCTTATCTTCCTGAGCCCTAATACCATAGGCTCGTGCTGGAGTACGAGTCTCCTGTCTGCCGGTGGACTCCGATACTCCCCTGTGACTGCTCACTTCGGCCCTAGACTGAGTGGGCCTCCTCCCTCGCGATGCAGCTGGAATTGATCTCTCCAATTGCTGAGCAGGTGTGGATGTGGTCCAATTTTTCGGGCAATCTCTAAAAAAATGGTCACGGGACCCACATTTGTAACATGCTTCTGTGACCCTCCAGTATTCTCCTGGATGATTCTTTTGGTAATGTACACATGGAGATGAGGCTGGTCCCCTAGCTGTACTCCCAGGGGTACTGGCAACTGAAGCAACTGGTTGTTATGATCTGACTCTGGATCCTTACCTCTACTGAGATGTCTGACCTGAAATCTGAGGTCCTCTGAATCTCTTACTCGGTGGCTGATAAGAACTAGACTGTCTGGGACCTCGCCTCTATTGGCTTCTGTCTTTCCTAACTTGTTCATCTTTTTCGACCCTTTCTACATCAAGGGCTGCTGCCACCAGTCTATTAAAATTTTCCATCCTTAATGCTGCAAGATGGACTAGTATGTAATTATTCAGGCCATCTTTGAATCGTCTGCATTTTTCTACCTCTGTGGCCACCATCTCCTGTGCATACTTACTCAGTCTGACAAACTCTCTTTCGTATTCTGTGACCGTCATCTGTCTCTGCCTCAAATTTATGAACTCTCTTTTCAAATTATCTGTATAGATTCGGCCAATATACTTCTCTCTGAACTCCCTCAGAAAGAATTCCCAAGTTCTGGCTTCTGGCAGAACTGTTGGCCTAACTGAGTTCCACCACTGGTATGCATCTCCCTGTAACAATGACACTGCACACTCCAAGCTCTCCGCATGTGTGCAATGCATCTGCTCAAATATTCTTTTTGTCCGCTCTAACCAATCCTCTGCAACAGACGCATCTTCATCTTTCTTGCCATAAAAGTCTGTGGGTCTGTACTTGGACAACCGCTCTATGGCTGACCTCTGTGGCGCTGCTCTCGCCACACTCTGTAATAGTTCTGTCACCTGTTGTAGTACTGCAGGCTGACCTTGAATTTCTGGCCCCGCCACTCTGGGACCCATTGATTCTGCAGAACCTCCCCCAGCCACATTGGCAGGACTACCAGGTCTGCTTCTATTTCCACTTCCAGTAGGTTCCATATCTTCTTTCTTTCTTTCACCATATATAAGACATAAGAGACATTCTGCAGGTTAGAGTTGCATCCTCCAATATATATATATATATATATATATATATATATATATATATATATATATATATATATTATACAATGCATGCATGACAATGAATGACTCTTTGGTCCAGAAACGCCTGAACCACGCTCTGATACCACTAAATGTAACACCCTCTGACCCAATCCGCTCAGACCGAATCAGGGAGCGCCACCATATACTGGAATCGCTGATTTTCTTTTATAAAACCTTAAAATTTACTAAACCTTTTGAAAATGGTCCAAATAAATTTCTAAAAATTTTGCCAGAGTTTCCTCTGTTTTTCTGACTTTCCAAAACCTGTTTTCAATCAAATCATAAAATTTACACTTCGAATTTATCATGTCACTTTTGCGCACTCTTCCAAATTCAGTGCGACTTTCCAAACATTTCATACAACTATTTAATCAAAATCAATTCAAAAGTGATAAAATTCATAGTTTCGCAAAACATAAACATTTTTAGAAAATATGTGAAAACAACATAACTTTTACAAATATTTACAAAATTCTTCTGTATATGCATGCTAATAAAAAACATATAAATGGAATATAAAAACTACCCAAAAACTCAGGAATGATGTGACGCTGGTCTCTGTTCCTGCAGATTCACCTCTTCACCTCTTTTCAACCCTGAAATCGTCTTTACCTACACGCGATAAAAATCAACGCGCTAAGCATATTGCTTAGTGGGTGTACACAAAACTTGACAAATATACTATAATAACATTATTAATCGAATAATAAAAAATATAGATAACAATTAAATGTTCAAATATGGGGCTCAATTCAAATAAAATACTTTTAAATAACATATCAATTTCATAATTTCACTAATAATCTCAAATCACTTTTCAAATTAAATTACGTTTCAATTCAAATCAAATTTCTATTTTCATGTTGGGCTCCTGACATACATAACATAATTTCAGGACTGGATTACGGGTTGTTCAGCACTGGAACCCAACGGGGACTGCTTGCTGAATTATATACAGTCGGGTTTCCCATTTTAGCATAGAATGGTATCCCTATACAGGTATCATTTTCGACATCGGACCCTACGGGGACTACCTGATGGAAATGTCTTCACTCTAGGACCGTCCACAACGGTGGCTACACATAATCCAAAGAGTGGTATCATAATGATCAAAATATCAGAAATCTCAATGCAGTACTGCTAAGTGAACCCAATTGACATGTCAACCTCCTATATCCATATCTATATTTACATATATTAGAGCCAAATCACTTTTCGAAAATCATATAATTCATTCCGAACAAAATCGTCAATTTAAATTATGAAATCATATCCAAATCAATATACACATTTCCGGAATTCGAATCGCATCAATATACATATACAAGCGAATTACAAAATCATTTCCGAAAATATTTCTGAATCCAGAAATCGCTTCAAATCACATTTAAAATCACATGCAATTATATATCATAAATCCATAGTAAATCCAAATACCCCGAATCACTTTTCGAAACAAATCGCAAAACAATCTATACGAAATTGCTTTTAATAATATTCTCCGTAATATTACTATAATCAAAACATATCAAAAATCAATTCAGAATATTTTTCGTAAACAATATTACAGATCCAAATTATATTTCAAATAAACGTAATCCAAATCACTAACAATATATATATATATATATATATATATATATATATTCAAAATCAATTTATTACAAATAATATATATATACCAAATCATCCCAAAATCAATTTCAAACAGCATATCATAATCAATATAACTCAAATAAACTAAAAACATTATAATATAACGATTCCGAAATATTCTGAAAAATCTGAAAAATACGAAAATGGTATCACCAAACCTGAAATGCTATTCTCCACCTAGACTTCTTCTTCTTCTCCAACTTCTCTATCACTCTCCTTCTTCTTCTTCTTCTATCACCTTCTCTCTCTAAACTCTCCCTCTTTCTCTCTCTATAACTCACTCTCTAACTCTCACGTTTCATGGTCAACTCTCATTTCTCTCTTGCTTTGTGAAATCAAGTGAATACATGTATGTTGCCAAGTTTCAAATGCTTTTAGGTGTCAAATGCCCCTTTTTTTTATTATTTTTTTATTTTTATTTTTTTGTGCTTTCAAGGTATGTCATGCAATAATGTTGTTTTCCACCACCGTACACTAACATTATATTATATATAAATATCTCACAATTGCAATTTGCTCCCTTGACTTCCACAAATCACCAAATGGCAAACAATTTACAATTAATCACATCCCATCTCGATAATTATTCCAAAAATATTCCACACCTATCAATTACCAAATTGACTTCACCAATATTCAATTGGACCCATTATCATCCAAACGCACTATAAAAATAATATCTCTAATGGGATTTAACTCGATTAAAATCACTATTCATTTTTCAACCATATACCGAATATATATACTTTCTACCAATTTAAATCACATACTTAACTTCTGCATGCTTAATAATAATTAATAATAATACTTTTCATAATTATGAAAAATTAGGGGTGTTACAAAATTCTTCTTCTATCGTTCTTCTCTCAGATTCACTATCTAATTTGGGCGTCGGAGACTATTTGGCTGGCACCATTCCGGTGTCCCTAAGAGCACGACCTCTTTTTGTAAGACCCCCAACCTAACTTCCATTATAATGTAAAATCGAGTTAGAGGATGTCACCTACTTCGTTATTAATAAGCTGGGGAATAATATTATATCTATTTTTTTTATAAAAAAAATTTCGGCAAAGTTCCGCTTGTATTTTGAAAATCCCAAAAATATCAAAAACCTGTATAAAACAAGAAAAAGCACTTCTAAAAGCAAATTCATTTCTCAACTACCATTCGGACATTCCGTCCATCTCAAAATCCACCCATCATTCATGTTGTTATAATAATCCAACCATTAATAAAATAAAATCATTCCCATTACATTCAATACCAACATAAAAGCATAAGCAACATTTTGTCTACTAAACTAATATATAATTCAAAATATTATCATAATTTATACAAATCGGCTTAACAAAAATTGGACCCTTTTATTATAAATACATGGTCCCATGTTCATAAATATTTAATATATACATACATGATATTCAAAGATAAAATATCTACCCAAAGTGATAGGAAAGGATGTGACTTCTTGGATCTTTTTGCAGATGTAACTTTCCTTCAGTCTTTCCCTACAACGCTCGATCTACTACCTGCGCGCGGTAAATCCAACGCGCTAAGCATATTTGCTTAGTGGGTGTACACAAATTGAAATTCATAATTTTGATTTCAAATATCATAATATCACATTTTTAAACTAGAAAATTCAACAAACAATTCGATTTTAAGCAAATAAGCATTCAACATAAACTATGTATTTTCCAAACCCTTTTTCATATAATTTTACACAAAATTATTTATTTCTTATATAATAAAATTTATAAACAATAAAGTTTCTAGTAAATCAAATATCACTATATGTACCAAAACATATTACTCAATTACAACCAAACAAAGTAATAAATACGCAGTATACTTTTCCATGCAATTTTCATATGCAATTACACAAATGTGCTTTCTCATAATTTCACAAATGTTCTTATCCATAATTTCATTATATATATATATATATATATATATATATATATATATATATATATATATATCTTTTAATCCATGCCCATAGTAAAGATTAACATGATATCATGGATTGGAATACGGGTTGTTTGACATTGGACACTTGGTGCCTCCCCGCCGAACTATTTCACATATACTTTCCAATTCGACATCGGACATTCAGTGCCTGCCCGCCGAATTGTTTCACATATATTTTCGAATTCTAGGACCAAACACTCGGTGCCTTCTCAAAATCTATAGAATAGGAATCATCACAATGGTATTTCCGATACAGTACTGCAATAATTACCCTATTGGCACTCCAATCCCCTCCTACCAATGTCTAGGTTTACTAGGGCCATTCCAATTTTCAATATAATATATATATATATATATATATATATATTCTCACAATTACATTAGTAAATAAACTTTCACAAAATTCATACTCGACTATACTTTCATTTCCGTTTTTCACGTTTAATCAAATACGAATGTCACGAAAAACATTTATCAATTCGTAGTGCAAAGTAAAATTTCAAAACCATCAATTACACACATATTCGGCCAACCAAGTTCAACTCTTTACATTTGTTTAAAATCATCAATTTACTTTATAATTTATTAAGCATGCTATCAATTTAACCTATAAGATAACTTAAATTGAATAAAAATACCCAAGTTTACACACATGACCAAATAAGGGCAGCCATGAACTCTTTGCAAAATCAACCAATTTTTATCATTTAACACATCCAAACAATTCACAAACATTATTCACATATAATTTTCAACTTACATTAAATAAAAACATGGAATTCATGACATTTTATTTAGGAATACCATACTAGTAAAAATAGAATTTCAATCTAAGTGTACACCAACCTTATTAGTGTTTGATTCCACCTTTCCAAGGCTCCAATGGCACTCCTACTACTTTTCTTTCCCTTTTCCTTGCCCCTCCTTGGTTAGGGTTTCTCCTTGCTCTTCAAAAATGAGAAATTTATCAAAAGAAATCAAATTAAACAATTCTAATGCATGATCACTAGTTCTAACATGTCTAAAATGAAACTCCAACACTTAAAATTCAAATTCCTACTCACTAGAAATTCTTGCTAGCTCACACACCTTTTTTTCCTTTATTTTCTTCTTGAATTTTTTCTAGAATCAAGGGGGTTATCACTCCAAATGAAGCATGGAACACTTATATAGCAACAGAAGAGATGATTGAAGCAATTTGTGGTAAGAAAATTGAAGAAAAAATGGAGGAGAAGTGAAGATGAAGTACACAGCTGGAGTGAAGAAGAAAAATGCAGAAATTTTTTTTCTAAGTCTCCTTTATATAGTCAAACTTCAATGTCTAATTGCTTATTTAGTCCCTCAAAAATTCCTTAATTGCAATACTACCTTTAGTCCATTTAAAAGCATTTTGATTGGCTAAAAATTCATCTATAACTTTCTTAATTTAAATGAAATTACAGTTAAGTTCAAATCAATTAATTCATGCCATCAATCTAACTTTTAATATATCTTGTTCTCATTAACCAATTTCTCATGACATGGATCATCAATTTGATATTATTTTTTGTCTCTAAAATATATATATTTCTACCAATCAAATCCTCCCATTTATTTCTAAAATTAATTCCTTTATAGAAAATGCTTCTCAAGAAAATATAATTTCCTTAAAACTTCACATTAAAATAAATTTCACAATCTAATAAATATTTTCTAAACTTTATTCTTCTCCAATCTACTATATGCATCACTTACTTCTCTTTTCCATGCTCAATAATAATTAAAGAATACTAATCGTATTAAATAAAAAAATTAGGGGCGTTGCAACTCTTCCCCTCTTAAGAAATTTCGTTCTCGAAATTTACCTTATTCGAATAGTTATGGGTGTTGTTGCCTCATTACCTCTTCGCTTTCCCAAGTAGCCTCTTCCACCTTGTGGTTTCTCCAAAGGACCTTAACTAACGCAATTTTCTTGTTCTTTAGTTCTCGGATCTCACGATCCAGTATTCTCACAGGTTCCTCTTCATAAGTCAAGTCGGGCTGAATATCAATGGCTTCGACCGAGACAACGTGAAAAGGATCCGATCTGTATCTCCTCAACATAGATACATGAAATACATTATGCATCCTATCCAACTCTGGGGGTAAAGCTAATTTGTAGGCTACCGGTCCCACACGCTCAATGATTTCGTATGGACCGATAAACCTAGGACTCAACTTTCCTTTCTTCCCAAACCTCAACACTTTCTTCCACGGAGATACCTTAAGGAAGACTTTATCTTCAATTTCATACTCTATGTTCTTCCTTTTTAAGTCTACATAGGACTTTTGTCGATCAGATGCAACTTTCAATTTTTCTTTTATAATTTTCACTTTTTCCTCGATCTGTCTTATCAATTCAGGTCCTACCAACCTGTCCTCACCTAACTCTGTCCAACACAGTGCTGTCTTGCATTTCCTTCCATACAGTGCCTTATATGGTGCCATATCTATGCTCGCCTGATAACTATTGTTATAAGCAAATTTAATCAATGGGAGATGCTCGACCCAACTCCCTTCAAAATCAATTACACAAGGAGAAAGTGTCGATTCCTCACTATAATCAAGCTAAGACCATTTCCGCATTCAGGAAAGGGCCCCTCCACGACTCTAACCTTTACAAGGAGCTGACTAAATACCTTGCAAGACAATGGAAGACGTCATTGCCAAAGCTTGGTTACAAATCAAGTGGAAAGAAGACAAAATCAACTATACTTCATCGAAGCATAATAGAAATGATGACCAACGCAATCGACGCGTTGAACAGAGATCAGCAGAGCGCAGACCAGAACCCTATCTTACAGGAGGTTATAGGAATGATAGGATATCCAGGGAAGCCAAGGACCAGAATTCCCGCGTACAACCTAAGCATCACACCTGTCGAAATCGTAGCCGTAATGAAGAACCTAGGCTACTCGATTAAATGGCCTAGAAGGATGTCGAACTCAGCTGATAAAAGGGATTCTATTAAATGGTACGACTTCCACGTAGACCACGAATACTGAACAGAGGACTGCATTGCCCTCAAATGTGAGGTGGTCGAGCTCCTAAAAAGGGGGCACGTGAAAGAATACCTTACCGATAAGGGCAAGAACATTCTAGCCTACTGAGACGAGCGCCAGAATGAACACAACACACCACCTCCTGAACCCCCACGACACGAAAGAGTCATGAACATTATCATCGGTGGATCAGAGATAAGTAGAGTCTCCTACTCAGCGGCCAAGTGTTACACTCGATAGGCAGACAATCCAGAGGTCCATCCCAAGAGGCCAGTCGACCCTGTGTTCGACCAGACCATCAACGTCAACAATGACAAGCACATCAAACTGCTCAATCCACACATAACGCGCTCGTCATATACCTTCATATGTCTAACTTTATAATAAAGCACTTCTTGATAGACAATGGCAGCTCTACAAATGTACTGTTCCTCGAAACGCTATGTAACACCCACTGACCCGACCCGTCTGGATCGACCCAGGGAGCGCTACCGGGTTTTCAAAACTTTTCTTAATTCTGTTTATAATTTGAAAACCAAATAATTTATAATTTAAAATCCTTTCTAATGAGCTCATCCAAAACTGTTTTGAAAAATTTTGCCAGAGTTTCCTATATTTTTCTGATTTTTCAAAAACCTGTTTACAAAATCATAACTTTCCAAAATACACTCTTCAATTTCTCAACAACCATTTGCGCACCTTTCCATTTAGTGCAACTTTCTAAACAATTTCAAATGAAACCAATACATAATTTATACTTACAAAACTTTGAAATGAAAATATGAACCATAAAATAAATATTTACAAAACATATATATGACACATTTACAAATTTCTGTATATGCATGCATAACTGAATATAATATACAAAACTGTATAACTACCCAAAGGTATGGTGACTCTGATCCTCAGTCTGCAGTTATCACCTCTTCAGTCCTTTCCTCCGCTGGTATCTCTATTACCTACGCGTGATAAAATCAATGCGCTAAGCAATAATGCTTAGTGGGTGTACACTAAAATATTTTAAATAAAACATAAAACAATAGAACTAGTTTCCAGAATATAAATATAAACATCAATGTATATATATATATATATATATATATATATATATATATATATATATATATATCCAATACTGAAACTATGCTCATTAACTTATGTTCAAATGTCTCTGGGTTTCAATCTCAATAACATTTCTTTATTTCCACATCATTTTCTAACTTTCAGTTCTTAATTGGGCCTCTGATACACATAACAGGGTGGACTGGATTACGGGTTTACAGTCGGGTTTCCCATCTCAAAATGAAATGGTATCCCTATATACACAGTCGGTTTCCCATTTCAAAATGAAATGGTATCCGTAGAATCACAGTCGGTTTCCCATTTCAAAATGAAATGGTATCCGTATATTCATCATAATCATCAGGTATTTTGTTGCAGTACTGCTAAATGCACCCAATTGACATGTCAATCTCTTATATCCATATTTTCCTATACATATATCAGGGCCATTATTCATGAATTCCAAATATTACAAATTATTCAAAATATTCAATATTTAACAATTCACGAGATTCAAAACATATAAGGTACGGTACATAACAGTAAAGTTCAAAAATTAAAATCATTAAACTTAACATAAATTACATTTCTGAAATTCAAAATCATTCTCAAAGATTAATCACAAATAAATTCAATCAAAACATACACATAACATGTGTACACCAACCTGAATACCAGTTTTACGAATTTTTCTTTCCTGGATTTCCTTTTTTCTTTCCCCTTTTCTCTTTTTCCCTCCTCTTTTCCTTCTCTTTCTTCTTCTTCCTTTCCTCTTCTTTTTCTTCTATTCTTCTTCTTCTCTTCTTCCTTCCTCTCTTTTCTTCTTCCTTTTTCATTCTTTCTCTCTCTTTTTCTTTTTCTTTTTTTCTTCTCCAATCTCTCTCTCTATTTCTCTTTGCTTCTTCGTGAAGCTTCTCATCGTCTCTTATTTTTTTATAAAATTTCGGTCATCGCGACCTGTGGTCACGCCACCTGGTTGAATTGCTCACTGGAGTGATTTTACCGCCTTCATCGCGATCAACCATCGCGGTGTCTGGTCGCGATGTTGGTCGCGTTGCTCACTGCCCAAAATCAACATTTTCACCGCGAGCTGCTCATCGCGATCCCTGGTCACGGAAACTGGTTGTGTTGCTCACTGCCTCAAATCATCATTTTCACCGCGAGCTGCTCATCGCGATCCTTGATCGCGGTGACTGGTCGCGGTACTCACTGCCAACATTTTCCTTTTCTTTCATGTATTATTTCTGGACCGCTCCACCTGGTCCACCTGGAAACCTTAAATATATACAATTACATTTTCCACCTCTCAAATTATAAATATCATATTCACATACTTAAAAATTAATTTAACCATACTTTTCATATTTATTTGAAATTAGGGATGTTACACGCTACGAGAGATGCAAATCGACGAGTCAATCATAGTGCGACAGTCGACCATGTTAGTCGAATTCAACAGTAAGTACAAGAACACTATAGGGGAGATCACCCTCCAATCTAAGCGGAAGGAGTCAACATCAACATCCAATTTATGGTGCTCGATTGCCCCTAGGCGTATAACATCATAATGGGTTAACCATGGATACACGATATGAGAGCAATACCTTCGACATACCACCAAACGCTTCATTTCCCAACTAGATAGGAATTACGAGAGATCCGAGGGGAACAATGAGTTTTAAAAGAATGCTATACCAAAACCTTGAAAAATAAGCCGTTATAATTATAGCAATTAAAGAATGCTATACCAGGGCTCGAGCAACATAATCCAAAAATAGAGGACCTCGACGTAGTTCAAATCCATCCAGATTACCCCGAGCACACAGTCCAGATCAGGTCGCTTCTCAATCTAGATATCAGAGCTTGACTAATCGAGTTCTTAACTCGACACTACGACTGCTTCGTGTGGTCACACATTGATATGACAGGCATAGACCCCAACATCATGGTCTATGAGCTCCATGTCGATTGTTGGCTCCATTTCTTGATCAAAAATGGACCTTCATTAGTACCTTTCTTCACCTACTTGTGTTCCATTCACTAGTACCGTACTCGTGAACAGTGACGTGAACAGTACCGTATACGAGTGAACAGTAACCATAAATAGTAACCAGACATCTCCTATAAATAGCTCATCATTTGTGATATTAAAAAAAAATAACTTATCCAACAAAGAGAGTTCGGCTAGGGCTCTAAAAATTTGACCAAAAGGAGACCAGGGGAGAGACGAAGAGGCAAAAGAGGAGAAGAAGATTACCTTGGAGACAAGAGGGTTTGAATTCGATCCTTGAGTCATATTCTCGCCATCAAGTTTGGATTTGGAGATTAAAAGTTAGATGAATTCGCAACAGGAGGAGGATGAGAGTTCATCATACTTGGAGTTTTTCTACCCCTTTCCCTCTTTATTTTCTTATTTTTAACTCTCTTTTATCATTGAAAAACATATTTGGTTGTAAATATTTGATTATGAACTAAACTTGTAAGTTAGGGTTTTGATGAATCCTTTTTTATGAAGGTTGAATGAATTGATTATCTAATTTTTGTGGTTGATTATTATATTGTTGAGTGGTATTATTGTTCTTAATGCTTCTGAATGTGAAAGCCTGCATTTAGTTGATATTATGGTTGTGTGTTATGTACTAAAAGGAGACGCCCACAACATGCTCGATGTTATGTCCACCATAGGTAGAATTAGATAGAGATATACTAATTTACTTATGTGATCATATTGGGTGTTTATTGTGACTAATGCATTTTCATACACTTGCAGGTACAAAAAGGCGTAACATCGACCCCGACATCAAACCAGTCAGACAAAAACGAAGAAAATTCACCCCAGAGCGAATCAAAGTGATCAACGAAGAAATATAGAAATTGATCAACATTGGTTCTATAAGGGAAGTCCACTATCTTAACTGGCTAGCAAACGTGGTAGAAGTGCGAAAGAAAAACGAAAAATGGAGGGTCTGCATCGACTTCACAGACCTCAACAAAGCCTACCCTAAAGGCTCATTCCCTCTACCTCACATCAACATGCTGGTAGACGCTACAGCAGGGTATGAACTACTCAGTTTTATGAACGCTTTCTTAGGTTACAACCAAATCCTGATGCACCCCGACAACTAAGAGAAAACAGCCTTCGTGACCGAGTATGGCATCTTCTACTATAAAGTAATGCCATTGGGACTCAAGAATGCTGGGGCAACCTATAAACGACTGGTCAAAAAAATGTTCAGAGAAATGCTCAGATCAACAATGAAAGTATATATCGACGACATGCTCGTCAAATCTCTCCAAGCCGAACAACATTTAGAACACCTACAGCAGTTGTTCGACATACTCCAAAAATACGGTATGAAACTCAACCCTTCTAAGTGTTTCTTTGGAGTGTTGTCTGGAAAATTCCTAGGTTACTTAGTAACACACCAAGGAATCGAGGCCAATCCAGATCAAATCTAGTCAATCATAGGAATCCCCTCCCCTCAATTAGTGAAAGAAGTTCAAAAACTCACTAGTCGAGTAGCGACGCTCAACCATTTCATCTTAAAATCCTCAAAAAGGTGCCACCCTTTCTTCGACACTTTAAGGAAGAACAAAAGCTTCAAATGGAAAGAGAAATGTTAGACTGCGCTACAACAACTAAAGACTTATCTGTCGAGCCCGCCTCTACTCTTAAAGCCAACCATCGTAGCCGTCAGCGTAGTACTAATCCAGGAAGTCGAGCAAAAACAACTACCTGTGTACTACACTAGCAAGTCTCTGCTCGACGCAGAAAAGAGATACAGTTAAATGGAGAAATCGGCTCTAGCACTCACATTAACAGCTAAGAAACTACGACCTTATTTTCAATGCCACCCCATCGTGGTGCGCACAACATTCCTATTGAAAAATGTGTTGCACAAGCCCGAACTCTTCGGTCGAGTTACCAAATGGGAAGTAGAACTGAGTGAGCACGACATATCCTACCGACCCCGGACAACAATCAAGTCCTAGGTCTTGGCAGACTTCGTCACTAACTACACTTCGAACACTCACCCCCTAGCAGAACAAGAATTACTTTCACTAACGGAGGGGTCGATATCTACCTGGACACTCTCGGTCGATGGGTTTAGCAATTCCAAGGGTAGCGGTTTAGGCCTAGTGTTACAATTACCTAAGAATGATATCATCGAACAGTCGATCAGATGCGGCTTTAAGACGACAAACAATGGAGCTGAGTACGAGGCACTTATAGCCAGACTTACACTCACCAAAAGCATGAACATCAAACGAATTAAAGTTCGGTGCGACTCTTAGTTAATTGCACGACAACTCGATGGGTCATATCAAGCTAAAGATCCTAAAATGATCTCATATTTAGCCGTAACCACTTAGCTACGCGCAACATTTAAGCAATTTGAACTTGAACAGAAACCAAGATCGAAAAACGTACATGCAGATGCCTTGGCTAATCTAGCCTTGGTCATTCAAATAGTCGAGCCCAAAAACATACCACTAGTCTACCTACAATAGCCAGAAGTTTGGGCCAATAAAGAGGAAGTCATCCCGATCGACGTCCAAAACAACTGGATGACTCATCTGCTCGATTATCTCATCAACGATACACTCCCAACCGACCGAAACGAAGCACGCAAACTCAGGGCCAAACCTGTCTGCTTCAGCGTCATCAAAGGCAAGCCTTATAAAAGGTCGTTCTCTGGACCTTACCTACGTTGTGTCGACCTAACAGAAGCTAGCCTCGTTCTCAAAGAAATCTACGAGGGTGACTGTGAAAATCATTCAGGAGCCAGAAGCCTCGTAAGTTGAGCCCTCGCAGCAGGATACTATTGGCCGACCATGAGGTCTGATTCAGCGAACTATGTTAAGAAATGTGACAAATGCCAAAAGTTTACGCAGGTCGTACATCAACCACTAGGACGACTACACATTGTCACATCGCCTTGGCCCTTCATAAAGTGGGGCATGGACATCGTCAACAAAATGCCGACCGCAATAGGAGGAAACATTTATATGCTAGTCCTAACAAACTACTTCAGTAAATGGGTCGAAATTGAAGCCTACAAAAGGATCAGAGACTTCGAAGTCAAAAGCATCATATGGAAGAACATCATGTGTCGATTCGGCATACCAAAAGAGATAGTCACCGACAACAGTTCGCAATTCATTTCCTTTGACTTTCAAGATTTTTACGAGAAATACGGGATCAAATTGATATTCTCGACACCTCGCTACCCCCAGTCGAACGGACAAGTAGAGTCGGCCAACAAAACCATCATTAGCATACTCAAAAAGAAACTTGACGCAGCAAAAGGACTTTCGGTCGACATGCTCCCAGAAGTCCTCTGGTCGTACAAAACCACTCAATGAGTGTCGACCGGATAGACTCCTTTCTCCATAACATACGGGGCCGAAGCTGTACTACCAGTCAAGGCGAAACTCCATACAGCAAGATATGAACACACCACATAAGCTTCAAACTCGCTAGCACTTTAACGCGAGCTCGACACACTCGACAAGCATCATGACCAAGCATCCGTACGATTAGCAAGTTATCAACAGATAGTCGCTCGACATTACAATAAAAATGTCTATATCCGAGCATTCAAAGAAGGAGATTGAGTATTACGTCGAGTATTTTAGAATACCAAAGATCTGGGAAATGGCAAGCTCGGTCCGATATGGGAAGGTCCCTACCAGATCAGGAAAGTGGTCAGACAAAGGATATACAAACTACACGACATTGACGACTCAGAGATCAACAATAGCTGGAACGTTATACACCTAAAACAGTATCATTTATCTCTTTTCCTTTCACTTTATTTCAAAAATTTTACTGACTTGAGCGTCGAAGGGCCGTTGGCCATTTTCTTTCCTCGATAGGTCGAAGCCTCTACAGTAACCCTGCTCTCATGGCAAGCTAAAAGAGCTCAACCATTGCACGCTCGCACATTTTCTCTACACACGAGCATAAAAAGAAAGTGCGCAACAAACACTCCAACCCTATAAATAGGACTTACAGACTTGGGGGTAACACATATTACAGATCGCGTACGACATTCTTATAAACTGCTCTATGCATGAGCATTTGATTACATTCGATAATTGTAAATTGCTCTACACATGAGCTTTTTTGGTTACATTCGACAAATTTTAAATTACTCGACACACGAGTTGATTACCAAAATTTTTAATTATTGGTCAAGCATTTCTTCATCTTTCCTCTCTACATTTTGAGTAATAAGAAAGTCTTAGCATGTTTTACTCAACATGATTACTTTTCAACACACTACATTTGATCAAAATGTCTACTCAACAAAATAAGAGAACTGCCAACAGAATGGAGTTGATAAAAATGACTTGTTCGTAACACAAACAAATATTGTTCGACAAAAACATATGCACGACAAAGGAAAATATTTCATACAAGCTTGAAAAGGCCAATTCTCGGGCCAAAGAAAGTAAAGGGCATGGAAACCCAGTTCGACAGGGGCAGTTCTCGGCCCCCAATTTTTTTTTTTTTTTTTTTTAGAAAAAAGAGCACGAAGGCCACGTTTGACAAAAAGGAAAATTTAAACATTTACAATTTCTTCATCTTGTCATTGTTGTTGTTGTTGTTGTTGATTTTTTTGCTAGTCGTCCCCCTACACCCGACTTGTCTCAGCCTGTTCAGTCGTAGCCTTATTAACAGTTGGCACCTCCTTAACTCCTTCAACCACCTCCTTCTCCAACTCAGCTGCAGCCGTTGCTTAAACCTCCTCCTACGCCGCTATGGCTTTATTAGGGTTCCAGCTCTCGGCCTTTCCCTCCTTGTACTCTTTCATCAGCTCGACCTTAGTTTGAATGATTGCGTCGCATCACCGGCTATGGTCTCGTACTTCTCCATAAGGAGACTTACTTGAGCAAGGAGGTTTTCAACCTCGGCTTTTTGCTCCATCCGGTACCAGTCCTCATTGGCAGTCAACACGGTGACCCGTTCCTCCAGCTCTTCTAACCTCTCATCCTTCTCAACTTTCTTTTTCTTCAGCTCTTCCACTTTCTTGTTGTTGAGCTCCTTTTTCAATGAGGCAATATATTGGTGACAATCCTTTAAGCGTCGAGAGGAGTTGGAGAGTTCATTCTTCAGGTAAACTTGAATCTCTAGAGTCTACATACAAATGTTGTCAGATGGCAGTTCAAGCCCTCAAAATTCAACAAAAGTACGAAAACTTTACAAATTACATGGAAAGCACTGGCGATCCCCCAGTCGATCGTATTTAGTACGCCGACATTCCTTATATACTGAGCATCGCGTGGAAAAATAAACTGGTCGGCATTGTCGATCAAGGCCTCAAAATCTTTATAAGTAGAGGTTCTGATAGGGAAGGAGATCGTAATATCAGAGCTCTACTCGTCCGTCACCTTCTGCTTCTTCTTAGCCTGCTTAGAAGCATCCTTCTCAATATTCTGGCTTGACGGCAATGCAGGAGTTAAAGTTGAGGATTGACCGGCCTGCAGCATTTGAGCTACGCTCTATTGTCCGCTCGACTGTTTTCTCTTCTGGGCCTAAGCTAGAGCTTTTTAACGATGCCTAGCTAGCGCCTCGTCAGCAGAAAGGATCTTCAGCTTGATGTTCAACATAGAATCTGAAGTGAATTTACGCTCGACCTCAGAAATAAGAGTAAGAAAGCATGTCCCACAAAGCAATTCAAAGCTATGTCGAAACCTTGGGCATTCAGGTTGACTTGTGCCCACAATCGACTTGGCCTCAAACTCTCCTCGCTAAGCAACTTCCTCCAACTCCTTCGTGCACTCCTGTTCTCACGACCGACAAGGACGTTAGAACTAACGATAGTCTCTATAAAAAGAAAACTCAAATCAGAAAAAATAGTCAACTAAAATCAAACAACAATTCAAAAAGACAAATCCTACATTTCACGACGAGCGAATATAGCGTTCACCCTCAAACGGACCCATAACCAGCTCTCCCATCGCAAAGAAATACCTATCTTTCTAGCCACGATCGTTGGTCATGAGGTCAGTGATAAGGTGTGGTCGATGGGGATGAGCTGAGATCACGTAGCCCCCGGGCTCATCTTCATGTCCCTTCATATAGTATGAGTGGAACAAGTTGCCCAACGAAAAAGGTAGACCCCTCTTCTCATGGAAGACTTCTATCAACAGTAGAAGCCTCCATCTGTTCGGCATCAATTGGCCTGGAGCTATGTCGAAGAACCTCAACACCTTGCGACCTAAGGTAGGGATCGGGAACCTCAAGCCTTATCGCCATCAGAATAATCGACTTATTCAGTCGACGTTGGCATCCTTAGCTCAATAGATTCAAGGAATCCATATTGAAATATGATCCGGAGTAGATCAGATTCAGTGAGCCTGGTCGCCGGGTTCAAACCCGCAGGGAGAATTTCTCCTCCATATATTAAAGCCTCAGCATCGACAACCTGGTCGCTCGACCTATCACTCGCTGCGACTCCCAACGGAACGTTGTCAACTGCGACTGTAGATGGACCGCTCCCAAAATCGGGGTCTAAGTCAATGATCCCCATTGAAGTCACGACAGCCAAAGGACGCAGCTCACTATCAGTCGACTCTCTGCTCGACTTACTTTCCAACTCGATCTCCTTCACAGCTTTCTCAACAGGACTTGACATGGCTCCAAACATTGTTGAGTAAAAACAAAACTTAGTGAGGAGATCGAGTCTATACACCTAGATGGCTCTATACCCACCCTTGACACTAATCACATTTACGTACAACATCTACTTTTAAATGCCCTAGAATCAGTCACAAACAGTTTTTTCAAAAAAGCTTATCTAAAACAGGATCTAGAGACAATTACCTATCTGGTTTTCAAAAGCAAGAAAATAACATGCGAAGGAAAAATAGCAGTTTACCCAAAGCGAAAGAAAATTACCATTACAAAACAAAAACACAAAGAAAACAATCAAAAGAAGTCTTGCGAAAAACATACCTCAAAGATTGTAGGGAAAACTAGAAGAAAATCACACTGGAATCGCCTAGAAATTATAGAAGAACTCTCTGGAAGCAAGTTTCTCTCGCTCTACAAATGAGAAGTGAATTTTCAGAAGTGAAAAAAGAGAAAAAATGGAATTATAGTGATTTATATAGGACTCTGGAGACTTCTGCATGACTAACACGTGACACACTACAGTTGGCTACGCTATCCCCGAGAAAACAGGCGAAGAGAGCTTCAATCATTTCAAACGTCTGCTCCTCCTGAAAACCATGCAACGTAAATGTGACACGTCAGCCCTAGTTGCCACCTCGAACAGTCTAAAATGCGTCATTAAAGACCTTCGGTCGACGCCACCGCCTCACCACCCACCATTAAAAGTACTTGTATCACCCGCAAGTGATACATTTTTTCGATTGACAAATGTCAACCCCTATCATCACCTTGTGTCATAACTAGATCGCCTTTTTCAATCGACAAATGTCAATCCCTCCCAGCACCTCGTGTAATAACTAAATTGCCTTGTGTGATAACTATCACCCTCGAGTGATACATTTTTTTCGATAGAAAATGTCGATCCCTCTCATCACCTCATGATAAAATACCACCATGCAGCCAAATACGGTCAACATATGACGACCCCGCTAATAATCATCCAGTATGACTGAACTTTAATAATCACCGTGCGGTGAAATTTGCTCGACATTTCAAACATATATATCGCCTTCGAGCTCTCTTATACTACTCTTTGAGCTTTAAAAGAAGTTAAGAGAGTATGGGGCAAACTGTAGTAGTCCAAAATAGCTCAAAGGACTTAGACCTAGCCCAAACAGGTCCAGTAATTAACAAAACCCAAAAGACAGACCCAACGGTCAACGAGGCCCAAAAGCCATTTTACAAGTGGACTAAATCAAATGTTGACTGGGTCTAAACATTTAAACATGAGATCAGTCAACCAACAGCTCCGAGATAACAGGAATCCCTGATATCTCGAAGCACAACATCCTCGATTGCCCCTCTAACAGTTAACCCATACTCCTACAGATACAGCCCTATGGTTTCATAAAGGGGGGGTGAGGCATTTTCTATCAAAGCCATCATTCTGCTCTCAAATAACCAGAACCACGTAAGACCTAATTGCTATCTAGCCACGATCGACATAGTCAATACCGAGCTCTCGAACCTACGTGTAACATCCCGGATTTCGGGTGATGAATTTCTGATATATGTGAAATATGTGACAATGAATTTTACTATTTGAGAGCGGACCGGATTGAATAGTGAAAAATGAAAAAAATGAAAAATTGGAAAACTGGACCAGAGAGCATCGCGACCTGGTCACCGCGACCACAGGTCGCGATGGCTCGCTCGCGGTGAAAAAACGTAAAATCTGGCAGTGAGTACCGCGACCAGTCACCGCGACCACAGGTCGCGATGGCTTGCTCGCGATGAAAATGGCAAAACCTGGCAATGAGCATCGCGACCAGCCACCGCGACCACAGGTCGCGATGGACTGCTCGCGATGAAAGTGTCAAGAACGGGCAGAGAGCAGCGCGACCACTCGCGCGACCAAGGCTCGCTCGCGAGGAAGGCGGTGCGCACATTCCAGTGAGCATCGCGACCTGGTGCCGCGACCACAGGTCGCGACGGCGGTCGCGGTAGCGAAAAAAATATAAAAAAAAGAAGAAGTTTCTCGCAGAAGTGAGAAAACAGAACAGAAGAGAAAGAGAGAGAAAGAGCCGAGAAAAAGGAGAGAAAAGAGAGAAGAAAAAGAAGAAGAAGAAGAGAGAAGAAGAAGAAAGAAAAGAAAAGAAAACGAGGAAGAAGAGGAAGAAGGAGAAAGGAAAAAGAGAAGGGAAAGAAATCGTGGAACCGCGGTTGGTCGAACGAAAAACGGTACCGAGGTTGGTGTACTTTCGATTTCGAAATCTTTACGAAAAGTATCTCGTTATTGTTTTCGTTTTCGTTTCCGTTTTCGTTTTCGATTTCGTTGAAGTTTCACGTTTTCGATTTTCGTAAGAAACTTGTTTATTTATATGAAAAATTAATGATTTATATATATATATATATATATATATATATTGTTGATTTGGAATGATTTTATGATAGATCGTATTTGGATCGTGTTTTCGAATATTCCGATTGTTATGATTTGTGAAAAATACTGCTCACAGGATTATTGTTTATGATTTGTAATATATTGTGATTTCTTGAAAATTTATTTATTGTAACGGCCCTAGGATACTTAGACATAGAAATGGATATAGGAGGTTGGTATACCAGCTGGGTTTTACTGAGCAGTACTGCGCCGTTATTATTGTGTGATTGTTGTTGCGGGGCAATCTCGGACAATCACACCGATTTAGTGATCGTTGTTGCGGGGCAATCTCGGACGATCACAATGATACTAGCGATTGTTGTTGCGGGGCAATCTCGGACAATCGCGATGATATTAGTGATTGTTGTTGCGGGGCAATCTCGGACAATCACGTGATATCAGTGACTGTTGTTGCGGGGCAACCCCGGACGTCACATTGACCCATATTCCAGTCCTAGAATGTTTAGTATTCTAGTGGGCCAGAATTGATTGAAATTGAAAGATGAACCGAATGATTCTAATGAAATTAAAGTGATTGAATTTGTTTAATGCTCTGATTTTGGAATTCATGTGATTTTGAAATTAACTCGAAATGAATAATATATATTGTGGTTTATTTACTCATAAAAGATATTTATATTGTGATTTTATTTAATTGAGTTTATAGTACACCCACTAAGCTTTATGCTTAGCGCGTTAGTTTGTTTCTAACGCGTAGGTACCAGGAATCCAGAGGAGGCTAGAGACTGAAGGAAGAGCAAGTTGCAGACCGAGTCACAGAGATTGTACAGTTGGGTAGCTATATTTTTGTTATGTGTATATATATTCTGAAAGCATGCATATACAGAGGATTTGTAAATATGTTTTGTAATATGTTTTTAATTAATTACTTTACGATTTCTAAAGGTCTGTATATATATAAAAGTTTGAACTGTTTTATTTTATAAATTGTGAGTGATAAGTCGCACTAAACGGCAGAGTGCGCAATTGTTTGATTGATATTGAAGCGTTTGTGAAAATGTGAATTTGAATTGATTTGTGCAAAAATAGGTTTTGGAAAGTCCGAAAAACAAACGGTACTCTGCCGGATTTTCGTAAAAAGTTTATTTATTGTTATGGGCTCACTTGAAAAGGATTTCTATTTTGTTTTATGGGCTCACAATGATTTTTGTGAAACGTATAAAACTAGTTTTGAAAAGTTTGAAAGTGAGAGTAGCGCACCCCGGTTCGGTCCGGCTGGGTCGGGTCGGGGGGTGCTACACTACGCTCGACGCAATAACAAATATCTTGCGTTCGACACATAATAGCCTCAGGTAGTAAATTCTTCTTCTATCCTTCTTCTCTCAGATTCACTATCTGATTTGGGCGTCGGCGACTATTTGGCTAGCACCACTCCGATGTCCTAAAGAGCACAACCTTTTTTACTTTGTTATGCAAGTTGTTGGCCCCACTCCTATCCGACCTAAGACCTTCGAATCTTTAGTGTAGATTTCAGTATCTACAATGTCCCCCTCTCCAAATTCCGAATTAATTGTAATTGTTCAAAAAAAAAAAAGACATGTACTATATTTATAAATGAAGTTTAAATATAAATTATAATTGAAATACATAGTCTCCAAACTGTCAACTTCTAACCTAAGAACACAAACATGAATAGGTTATCTAGTAATTTTTCTACGTCTCTTATTCTCTTGCCCTTGAATTTTGATCACTTGTAGCAGTAGACTTCCGTGACCAATTTTTTCTGCAATGGAATAAAACACATAAAAATAAACAAAAGTTCCCAATAAATATATACGTGCATTATCATACAATTGATGAATAGAAATATTTTAAACCAACAAATATAAGATAACCTACATGCCTTTTTTACAAGGTTAAGGCCATCTCCAATGGAGCAACAAATTGGTATGAAAACATTAATTTGGTGTGATTTGGTATTCTAATAAAGCATCAAATCCCAAGTCCCAACACCAATAAATTGGTGTTGAGTTACAATGTCACACCAAATTTGATGTGGCACTGTTAGGGGTTGACACTGTTCGATTCGGTTCGATTTTGGGTACAATCAAACCGAACTAAAAATTTTTCAGTTTTTAAAAATTAAAACCGAATTAAAATTATGAATCGAATTGAATTTAACAGAATTAACTCGATTCGATTCGGTTAGGTTCATTTCAGTTTTGAGCCATTGGGCTAAATGAGTTTTTTTACATGTATTTAAATTTAATAAGTTCTGAATGTTAATTTTGGACCATAATAGTTGGTTTTGGCCTTTGAACTACTGATTTTCATCCAAAAAGCCCAAATTCAAACAACATAAAAAAATAAATTATCACTAATAAGGAATAATATTCTAAATTTTCAGTAAATATTTTTAACAAAAATATATGAATCGAGCATAATAAATAGCTCCAAAACAATAAGATTATTATTTTTATTATTTTTATCTCTTATATCACGGTTTTGATTCAAACTAGTTTTGAAAAATCAAAACCAATTTGAACCTAAATTAATTCAGTTTTAAATTTTGAAAACCAATTTGAATAAAATTAAGTGGGTGAACTGAACCAAACTATACTTTTCTATTTGAATTTGAGTCGATTTGGTTCGGTTCCGGTTTTGATGCCCACCCCTAGGTACTGTAGCAAACACCAAATTTTTGGGTTTTTATAAAATTTCCAGTTTTCCCTCCTTTACTTAATTCAAACAAATTGTATTCCTTTTATATCATTTTATCAATTTAATGTATTTATAAAATTTGATAAATAATAAATTTATAAATCAAAATATTATAAAAAAAATATCGTTAAAAATATCTCGTCGAGATCTTCAAAATGATGCCAAGATTATATATATATATATATATATATATATATATAATATATATATATATATATATATCTATTATATATAATTTATTTAATTTACTTATTAGGGCAAATTGTAATAGAGTATCTTGACGGTTAGTCATATTGCAATAAAATCGTAAGTTTAGCCTTAATTACACGTTAGTACGCTTGACTAACTGGTTGACCGTTAGAGTTAACGGTCAACCACTAGTCAAAGGGTAATATGGTCATTTTGTCTTAATTTTTTTAAAATAAAATAAAAAATTTTAAAAAAAATTGTAAACAGAATTAAATGAATCGCTATCGTCTTGATGAACGGTGAAGATCCATTTAAAAAAATTAAAATTTTTTAAATTTTAATAATTAATATTAATTATTTTATTTTTTAACATGGGTATTTGTGTCATTTCAAGTAAAATTCTTAGTCAAACCGTTACTTTTGACTGAGTTAACTAATGGTTGGGTATTATTGTGTAATTAAGGCTAAACTCATGATTTTATTGCAATATGGTCAAATGTCAGTGTACTCTATTGCAATTTGCCCTATTTATTAATTATATATTTAACTAATGTTGAATTCTTCACTAGAAATTATGTGAGTAATTATGTGAATATATTATTTTTTAATATTATGTGATTAATTATTGAATAATATTTTTTAGGTCAAATAAATTAATTAATTTTGTTATCAAATAAAAATTAATTAATATTGTATAAGAATAAAGATGCTCTTTTAAATTTGGAGTATAAAAAATTTAGTATAATTATATTCTATAAAGATACTTTTTTAATACTAAAATAGTGTAATATTTGGTGCACAACATTAGAAATGCCCTAAACACCATTTCTAATTAATATAGAAGAAAAACTCATTTATGTTAATATTTAGTTTCCTATCGATCATTGACTAATTTAACATATTAATATATATCAGTGTTCTAAAATTCGCTAGGCGCTACCTATTCGGCAATAGGCGGCGATTACTCAGTGTCTAGGCGGATCCTCGATAAGTCAACGGTTAACGTGTTGACCGCACCGTTGACCACCTAAAATTTTTTTCTGTATAACTGTATTTAACAATTTACATGTAAATGCACCTAAAACAAAAATATATATGTGATGCCAAACATTCCAAACAATATGAAATTAAGTCATTCTAAAGTCCAAACAAATAATTCATTCCAAACAATATGAAACTAAGTTAATCCAAACAAATAAGTCATTCCAAAAACATTCCAAACAATATGAATTATAAAACTAAGTCATTCTAAATAAATAAATCATTCCAAACAAGATGAAACTAATGAAATTACGAAAGTATGAAAATATGATGAAATGATAATCCAAAATCCTAAACTAAACATCATCATCAAACTCCTCTTCTCCATATTCTTCCATTACACGCTCTCCATCGGACTCAAATTCAACATCAACATCATTTCCTGCTTCCTCCTCATCCTCCGATACGAAGTCATCTTCATGAAGTTCTCTCTCCTCTGTCACCCTTGAACTCCTCCTATGTTGTAGAATGTCATCTAAACCGATTGCTCCGTCTACCATTTGCCAAGTTAGCCCTGTTCCAGGCTTTACTTTAGCATCACCACAACCTTCAACAATCCATTATTGTGCATTGGTGGCTTCGGCATCCTTAGCAAGAATGACATCCACATCCTTTTCCTTTGCTCTTTTTTTCTTGTTCCTTAACTTGGAATTGAATTGAACATAGATTAGATTATTCAACCAACTCACATCTACTCTATTCCTTTTCTTTGTATGTATCTACAAAATCAAAATGACAATAATAAACTATTAGTTAAGAGTTAGTTCGTAAATTTACAGTGAACTAGTGGTGCACTCACTCCTTCAAAAGTGCTCCAGTTTCGTTCACATCTAGAGGAAATCATGGTCAAGTTGAGGACTCTTTTAGCAATGACTTGCAAATTGGGTGTTTGACCTCCATAGCTAGACCACGAAAAAGCTACAATCACAAATATACATATTTCAAGTTTTCAGGATTTAGAACATAATATTAAAAGAAAAAAGTAAAGCACTACAACTACAAGTTTAAAAATAGTACCTGGATCATATTCGTCATCATTGATTTGATATCCTAAGATCACTAATTGTCTCCTTAAAGCTCATTCCTGCAACTTATACTTTCGAACTTCAGAATTTGCAACTTTATTTTGTATCTCTAAATTCCCAACACCAGAAAAAGCCTCCACACATTCAAGTATTGCAAAAGTTACATCATCGTCACATTTAATTGTGGTGTCCCTGTAGTAGTAGTAGTATAGGTTGAGGAAACAGGCTGCCAAGTGCAATGAACTATTAAGCCGACCCTTAATTTTTGCATTAATAATGTCAATGATCGGTTTGTAGTTCCTTTTAACATTGTTCATTGCTACTTTGATGTCCTCTTTTGCTTGCAGTAACTCTCCATATACAAAACCCATGGCTGGCTTTTTATCTCCATCAACAAGTTTAAACACCTTCACCAAAGGTGCAAAGACCTTCAAGGAAGTGGTCACACCATTCCAAAAGTTTACACTCATAACAGTAGCATAAGTCTTTTAACCCTTGGTAGTGTTAGACCATTTGCATTGATCCCATAGGTCACTAGAAAACATTGTCCTCAATTGAGATTTTTTCTCTATCAGACTCTGCAATGTTAGAAACAAAGAGGCAAATCTAGTCACCCCCGGCCTCACTATGTCTCTCTTTTTTGTGAAAGACCTCATTAAGGATAATGTCTTGTAGTGTGCATAGATGAAGACGGTAAAATTCTTGGCTTGGTCAATGGTTTTTTTGAACTTCTGGACCTTACCAATACTTTCAAGCATGAGATTGATGTTATGAGTTGCACACGAGGTCCAAAATATCTGAGGTCTCTTCACCTTGAGCAATTTCGCCGCTGCCATGTTGTTTGTGGCATTATCTGTGACCACCTGAACGACATTCTTCGGTCCAACTTGTTCAATGCACCCATCCACATACTAAAAAATCAGCTCAGCTGTGCGTGCCTCATCTGAAGACTCTTTAGATGAAAGGAAAGTGGTTCATTCCTTACAATTGACACACAAGTTCATTATGCTCCTCATTTTTCTATCGAACCAAGTAGCTGTCATAATGGAGCACTCATTCAAAGCCCAGTCTTATTCTTACTTCTTCAGTAACTCTTTTGTTCTTTGAACCTCGTCCTTCAATAATGGCTCCCTCAATTGGTGTTGACTTGGCAGTTTGTATCCCGATCCAAATTGACCAACTGCCTCCATCATCATCTTGATATCACCATTCTCAATTGCATTGAAAGGAACCCCTGCTCCGTATACCTATCTACTCACATACTGGTGCACATTATGAGTTCTTTTTTTTTAAAAAAATGTTTCGTTGATGTTTTGTTGTCTCTTAGTTCCACCATTCAATGAAGCTTCAGGATTGATAACCGATACAAATCGATCCATAGGACTAAGAGAACGGGGCTCTCTCCTCACCCCTAATTCTGCCGCCATCGCATCTTCTTCCTCGGTTGTTGTGTCAACCACATTTACTTGTGATCTCAACAACAATTCTTCCTTCTTCTTACCCCTTCTCTTACTTTTAGCCTCCATAATGGCATTTATACGCTTGGCTTGCACATCCGGTGTTGCTTTTGGACAAGCTGCAACATTTCCGGATATCTAGCCTATGTGCTCTTTTATTCTATAAGCTCTTTCGGACATCACTTTTCCACATAGGATACATTTGACCATGTCCAAATTATATGCATCAATTAACACCCCAAACTCCCATCCGACATCATTCGACTTTCTTTCAAGAACTGATTCAGATGTGGATTGAACCGTTTGGTCCACTGAAGCTGCCGAGGACGCCATTATATTTATAACAACTTAGAAAAGTTAATAAAGTAAAAAATATTTATGATTTATTTAATCATAAATAAAATTATACAACATTACAACTATACAAGTAGTCAACTATACATTAACATTACAACTATACATGTATTATTTTTCAAAAACAATAATTAAATCCTAAACTTCATAATAGCCTAATATTGTATAACTATAATCTAAATGTATTTGAAAGTTGAAATATTAATTACATTTACAACTTATTTTTTAAATTATTATTTCAAGTTCAAATATTCATAATAACATTATATTAACTAACAATGAAGACTAAACTAAAAATATTCACAATTTTATAAATAAAAAAAATCATCTAGGCATTTAATCAAACACTTGAATTGCATATATAAAATTATATTTCTAACAACAATAATTCTTAAAATACTAAGATATTGAAGAACAAAACCTTGGAGATGGATGATGATGAAGACAATGGATTGAAAATAGAGAAGAATATGAGATTTGGGAGCTGGGGTTTGCTGATGGCGTGTATTGAAGAAACAAGAGCAAAACAATTTTTTTTGGCTTCTGCCCGAAGCTGTCAATTTTTTTATATATAACAAGACCAAAACGACATCGTTTTGGGCTTGTTATTAAAATACTCAAAACGACATTGTTTTGGTTGTTAGAAAAAAAAAATTCGCTGTGCGCGGCAGCGAGAAGGATTCGGCCATCTAGGCGGCCACGGTCTACGCGGCTCGGCGGCCGCATAGACCGAATCGGTCCGCTATGAGACCGCTTGGCATTGCCTATGCGACTGGCCGCCTAGAATGGCTGATTTGGCCATTTTCCAAGTGGCGGCCAGCCGCACAGCGCCTAGACGGTCGAATCGGCCGGAATTTAAAACACTGATATATATATATATATATATATATATATATATAAAATTTTACTGGCAAAAGTTAAACAAATTGATACAACCACTTTTACTCTACATTCTTAAAATTCATCCCTTCGATTATTCAGTTTGTTTTTATCAATTCCTAAAATTTCAGATTTGAGATCGTAATTGTAGATCATGGAAATGGTAAGGTGATGATCGGGGCACTACAACCTGCAAAACTAGATAATGCGAGGTCGATAGAATGCTTGGTCACCGGAGCGGTATCGGCCAAGTACATTCCGACGCTCAAGTCAGTATACGATGATCGGAATAAATAGAAAGGGTATAAATTTAGTATAAAAATACCTCCTGATTTCATAGGTTAGATCGCTGATGGTAGACAGTATGAATGTGAGACGATAGAAATCGTGTATGAACAGTGTATGCCAATCGTCGTAATTTGCTTGGGAATGATTATTCTCGGGAATCATGTAAATTGAAATGCTAAAAAGTAAGTCAGGTGCTCTAAGTAAGTTCAGAATATGTAAAAAATTGTGAACCCTCACTTAGAGTGAAGGTTAGATTTTATAGAGGGTGATCCACCCGTTGGGGAGTGGATCATTCCCCTGATATTTCAGGCCCAAATCAAGGAGGATATGATTACCTTCTTGACTTGGTCCACCAAACTTCAAATTTAAAGTCTGATGGTTACGACTTAGCTTAATGGTCGAGGTCGAGGCATGCCTATGAACCAATAGCTAAATGGTCGAGTTGTGACCCTTAACTAAGTGATATGATCGAACCTTGAGAGTCAAGTCGGCCGACACAATCGAGTCATGATCCTTGATGGTCGTGATCGGTCAAAGGTTCTATAGTCGAACGACAGGATCGAATCATGATCCTTGATGGTCGTGATCAGATCAAGGATCTACAATCGAACAACATGGTCGAGCCAATAGTCGTTTTAGTCGACTCAACATGGTCGAGATGATGAATCTACGTTTGAACAACATGGTCGAACCATAGCTCCATAGTCGAACGACATGATCAAGCCATGATCTTATAGTCAAGCAACATGATCGTCATATGATTTGTCTCTTGGGCCTTGGGTATGGTCTATCTGTTTGAGTATTGGGCCTAGGTGTCTTATAATCTTAAGTCTAATCTTAGCTCTGGGCCAGACCTTGATTCAGGCTTTAACGTTCTTTGGGCTTGACTGTTTTTTGTCACTATAGTAATATAATATATATTTTATATTTTTCTTTTTTCAAAACCTGTGTTATTTATATTTGTTATTATATTAGTTAAGAAGTTATTATTAAGTGTGATTTTTTTATTTATTAAAACAACATAAAAAATAATATGTCTTTGTTATAAAGTCTTTGATCATGTATAATGAAAGGAAAATCGTATAAAAATTTAGTACAAATTCGATTATAGATAATTTGTAAGATTTAAAAGAACGAAGAGTTCCATTTTGATTCATAAAATTTTTGTCTATTTTATTTATTAATTTATTTTTTGTACTTTTACATATAAGACTAAATAGTATTAAATTTAATTTTTAAATATTTATTTTTGTGTTAATGTCCAAAACCAAAATCCTAGCTTCGCCCTGCATATCTTGTTATTTATGTAACAGTAGTTATGACTTATGAGTATTGTCGGCCTTAAAAATGATATAAGTTTTTTAGATTTTATTTTTATTTTTGAACATTAAAGTTAATTCGAGATTTTATAGAGCGAGATGCGACTCATATCCATAACATGTAAATGTGAGAGTTATAAAAGTGGATCAATCTCATCTTGATATAAAAGTGATACAATTTTGATAAACTTGCGTCTTGACAATAAGCAACAATACTAACAGAAGGCTTTGGACAATGAGAAAACTCAACAAAACAATGTTATGAAGGAGTATGTGAATTGTAGCTCTATTTATGTCACCTTCAAGATAGCTGAGCTTGAGTGATAAGCATTCTTGACGTAGAATTTTCAGGTCAGAAACCCAACCAACTCTACCATTTATGTGGTTGATGATGCAATTGCAAAGCCATGATTATTATAAAAAAAGAAAAGGCTCTCAAATGGAAATTGATGATTTTCCTGCCTAACAGAGTGAAATAGCAATGACAGAACTTTTTCAGGCTGCATTGCCTCGAGCGGTTTCAAGGGTAACATAATTTGTTGCACGCAGCATTTGATACTCACCTCCTGGTCAACATTGTCTCTGGACTACTCACTCAAGTTTTCAGTTTCTATTCAATTACATTTATACATTTCCACAGATTTTGTTCCAAACCAACTCTGGTTTCTGTATTACTAATTAATAGCCTTTCTGTAAACATCAGCTAGCCCTCTTAGCTTTTCCTCTTGATCTTTTTTTGAAGAAAATATATCAGGCAAAAGCTATTAGAATTCGTTTGCTCGGTTTCATTCCCGCCAAGTCTGTTCTCTCTGCAATAAAAGAGGTTCGACACCTATATACCAGTGCCAAAAGGCTTCTTTGTGGTTTCCATATTATATGTGAATCGACCATTGTTTCACCGAAGATCAGGAATTTGGTTTTTTACCACTGGGAGATGTGACTATGGAAAGACACATTTAGCGCTTCCACTCTTGGCTTTAATAGATAATATATAAAGAGAAGAGTCTAGTTCAATATTCAAGACAAATTTTTAAACGATAAAAGCCCTAAAAAGAAAGACAATTTTGAAAGGAAGAAATTTCCCATCCCGTGCAAATTGTTTGCCGTTTGTAAATGAATACGAAGTTTTCTAATGAAGATCAAAATGATCCTACAGCTAGTTCAGATACCAAATCAATTCAGACAGCTCTACTTAACTGAAAAACTTGCATAAAAAAGTTAACAATTAATAACACATAATTAGAGTGAAATGCATGCATGATAAAATAAATGTGAATGTAAAACGCTTTAGTTCTTGCTGATCATGACATCGACCATCTCTGTTGCTTATAAATTGTCATTACCATTAAGCTATATATGGACAGGATATTGTCACTGCCATTATCACATCCCAATAAAAGTTTGTTACAGAGACATATATATCCTTCCATTTACCTATGACAAGTATAGCTCTCTAATACTATAACTATAACTATATATACTCCCCTATTAATTCTCAAATTTACCTTTTCATTCCTGAGATGATCAAAATGGGATGCCAAATCCAAGCAGGTCCATCTCTAATCACTCACGCTATCTGCCAAAATAAATACAAACCACATAAAAATTTTCTATTATATAAATACAATATTGTTTGTATCAAATTTTCAATTATATTGAAGGTAACAAAATAGTAAGAAGTATGAATACTGTGTAAATATAGGGATCCTGACGCCCTCCATTGCCTGATCTCTTGACTTCTTCCTGCTTCAACAACCTGCAAACACCTTTCATTTATTATCCAATTCCACATTATTTCTCTTGCAAAACCATCAATTTTCCATTACTTAATTAACAGAAGCCACTGTCCTTTATTCTGTAGATTGCTTTTATTTTATTTATTTTTAACAATAACACTCATGTAACATGTTCATACAAACAATATTTGTTCGGTTGGTTTCTCTCAGTTATGATGCCACGTCATCACTCCAGCCAGTCACGTTTTGCCTAGTCAGAATAAAAATATTTTATTGTTTGAATACGGCTGAGTGTTGACGTATATGTATTCCACGTGGCATCATAGAAAGAACCAACTCATGGCACGTGCAAATGACACGTGGAGGCTCAAGAGAAAGGGGCTCACATTCTCAGCGCTTTACTGGTGTCAGGACTATCACCAAGCACCCGCCGTATTTTGACTTCAGAGGAACAACCGCCGGAAGAGAGCAGCTTCAAAATGGCTTCGGCTCGGCGCTCAATGTGATTATAGCCGCCGCGGACATTTTTCTTCCTCGGCTCGTTACGAGCGCCTTTTCTTGCGTACTGGCTTCGCGCGCTTGAGTCCACGCTCGTGCTGCTCGATAAGCATGATCCAGCATCTATTGACACCGATTCTGACGAAACAACCTTCGCCGGCGGCTGTGGCTTCACAAAAGTCTCCAGTTTCTGCCTGAGATTTGACCGACTCTTTCGAACCACCTGATAACATTCAAAAACTCAATAAGCGAGCTAGGTTATTCAAATTTAAAGAAATTAAAACAAAGCGCGAATCAAGTTAAAATCGTACCAAAGAAATATAATTGAAGAACAGAGAGATTCCAAGTAAGAGCAAAGTGAATTACAAATAATTTATGAGCTAAAAAGTTGGAGAAAATGTGATCACCTTCCGCTGAATACTGAATTGCCAGTGAAATCTGATTCAAGAGGACAGTTCAAAAATATAACAGAATTTAAATCTTCTATTAAATTACAAGCAAAATTCGAGTTAAAAATTCTGGTGAGATTTAAAATTCACTTGTTCTATCAAAATGATGAGAAAACTAGTTCAATTAGATTTTATACAGAAGCTAACTAAATAATCAATCATATTACATGTAAAGTTGAATTAAAAACAGAGTAATAATATGTCATCTTGAAACTCAAAACAAACAAGAACTCAAAAACAACAGAATTCAAAATCAGATCTGACCAAAAAAACGATGAGATAGTTGATAGAAATAAATAGTAAAAGTATAAAAGAGCTCAAAATAGAATCCAAGCAATACTCACTCAAAATGTAAACAAAAAAAAGAGAACGAAAAAACAGAGAGATGAATACCTGGATATTCATTTCATGACAGCGAGCCACAACAGCGATGATCCTCAGTTTACGAGCTCGAATCTCATCAGATGAGCCGTCGTCACTAGTAAGCGATGAAGCGGACCGTTTTGATCCACCAATGGACTCCAAGCTCACGCTCTCTTCATCGCTGCTGTCGCTCTTGCTTTTCAGCAACAATTCACCGTCAGTGTCGAACCTGCACATATACAAACCGATGACTAAAATTCAAACAAATTGACGACGACGATGATGACAACGGAAACAGAATCGGAAAGCGAAATTGAAAGTTATACAGTGGAGGAGAGAGAGAGAGAGGGTTGGTAGTAGAGAGGAGGAGAAGAGCTGAAGCAACAATGCGTTCACGAGGAGATGGAAATGGTGATTCCATTGTTTGTTTTTACAAAAACGACGACGCGTAAAGTGGCGGGTTAATTCAAAATTTTGAATCTCTACTCAGATTTTTTCAAATTCTCTTCATTCTCTCTCTTCTCTCTCTACATAACGGAAAAGGGAATCAATTCTGTTACGAAGAGCGAGTACATATAATATGCAAACG
Source organism: Xanthoceras sorbifolium (assembly GCA_003430845.1). Classification (NCBI taxonomy): domain Eukaryota; kingdom Viridiplantae; phylum Streptophyta; class Magnoliopsida; order Sapindales; family Sapindaceae; genus Xanthoceras; species Xanthoceras sorbifolium. Next base: position 8,800,293 of record CM010611.1, read on the forward strand.
CACATGCTCGCGTGAACATGGGATCTCAGCCGCTGGATTTTGCATCCAATGACTGTCATACGTCATTTGTTTTTCTTAACGGACTTTAATATTTCCTGAAAAACAAAATTCTTCACTTCAATGAATTATAGAGTTCGCACTTGATAAAATAAAGTGGAAATTCAGTTGCTTCTTTAAATTTTTTTAAAAAGTCATTTTTTTTACTTTATTTTTTATTTATTTTTTTGTTATTCATTTAGTCCCCAAATTATTAGAAAATGTTTAAATTGGTTATTCTAACTAAATTTTTAATGGTTAACTCTCATAAAATCCGTAAAAAGTCTATTTTACCATTTATTAAATAAATAAATTAAAATTTTAACCTCTAAATTACATTAAATAAGAAATATTTAATAATATTATATAATCTAAATTATAGAAAATCAAAAATTATATAAAATGTTTTTTTAAAAATTAAATTAAATTACTTTATTTAATTAATAAAGTTAAAAAAGAAAGGAAGTAAAAGAAACATTTATGTTTTTAGTTTAATATTATTTTATTTATTTTTTCTATTTCTTTATTTTATATTTTAATTGGAGATAAAACTATAATTCTATTAATTCTTTAAGGGTAAAATTGTCAAATAGTGATGGTTGACCAATTTGATCTATTTAGTAAACATGAAGGACCACGCAAACCAAAAAAAAAAAGTAAATAAAAAAATAATGTTTCATCAAATTTTAGGAACTAAATTAAAGTTCTTCATATATATATATATATATATATATATATATGAATGACTTATAAATTAAAATAATAATGGATGTGGTCGAAATCTAATGGGTGTTTGTTAAAATACCTCCATGTAATTTGGGATAATGGCCAAAATCTCTCCTCTGAAATAGATTTATGTATTCAGTTTACTTACATTGTCTCATTAACTATTTAGTTAGTTTATTCAAATGAATTTTTGTATAAGATTGGATTTAATTTATTTATTTTCTTTATTTTGTCTCAGAAACTTGTGGCTTTTAGTGTCAAAATTAAAACAATAAGTAGTAAGTTTTTTGTGAATATAAAAAATAATTTTAATATTAAAAATCTAATAATTACACAAGTTATTACTCAATAAATTTTAAATTCAAACATAAACTTAATTTAATAAAACACAACATTTGAGTTTAATAAAATTTATCCAAACATAAAGTTCAAACACCAAAAGAATTTTAAGGATAAAGTTTTAAGTTTATCCATTACGTCGTCCGTCGTTGCGGCACCAACACTAGTCACTACCAAGTCCTGCATGGCGCGACATCTATCGTCGCGTCCATTGTCGCACTAGTAGAAGTGTTCACTGTCATGCCACACGACGTCTGTCGATGCGACCTGTCATTGCACCAGAAACAGTGGACACTGCCAAGCCACGCGATGACATAGCCAGACGCTTATCGTTGTGTCCTGTAGGAAAAAAAATATTTTTTTATAAACGCAGCGGAAAGAATAAGGTTTTAATATTTTTTTCTTTGTTGAAAACTTTTTTCAAAAGAGCTAGTAAACAAGTGAATAGAAATTTAATCTACAATACTTTTTATGCTTTTCTTGGTTATTTGATTTCTTGATTCATCACCAAACCTTACAAACTATGACTCGTGGTCTGATAACGCATGTGTAAACACGTCACGGATATAGAGATGGAGATTGTAAACAAGTGGAGAAGACTATTTTTATCTCCTCTAATGGCCGGCCGAACTTGCAAGGAAGAGAAGAAAAAACCTTTTTTTTTTTTCTTTTGCCTTTGTATTTGCCGAATATGCTTAGCTTGCCTGGGGTTTGCATATTTGTCTTTTACTGATATAATGTATCTTGTATATTAGTCTCTAGGGTTTTTAATTTGTGGTTGAACTCTTAACCTTTAGGGACTTTAAATAATTTTACTTTTTATCCCCTCCTTTTTAATTTGTCAAGATTTGAACTTACAACCTCCTATTTAATAATTAAAATAATTAATAATTTTAAATTATTAATATTTATATAATTATTAAATTATTAATTAAATAATCATATTATTTAATTAATTCTCTTTAATTAAACCGTGTCACTTTCGTAACACAATTAATTGCACTATCCAATTAATTTACCGTGAAACTCGTTACCAATAACCATAAAGGCTAGTAAGGGGACTTAATGGACCTATAGCTTTGAGCTCCAATAATACTTAGAAATATTAATTAAAACTCTTTAATTAATATTCCATCATTATTAACCTCGGAGTTATTCCACTAAAAACCTGAGGCTGAACTCTTGAAACTGCAGATGTTTTATACAATCTAAAATCTCAATGTCCAGCAATATACCTATTATATATGGTATGATTCTTCATGTAGCACCCCCCCCCCCCCCGACCCGATCCGGCCGGACCGACCCGGGGTGCGCTACTCGGACTTTCAAAACTTTTCAAAACTTCATTTTACATTTCAAAATCAGTGTGAGCCCATAAAACAATTTAGAAATCCTTTTTCAGAGTGAACCCATTCAATACAATAAACTTTTTACGGAAATCCGGCAGAGTGCCGTTTGTTTTTTTTCTTTTTCTCGCTCTTTTCTCTCTCTCTCTCTGTTCTGTGATGATTTCTGGCTTCTTCGAGAAGCCACTTCTTTTTTTTATATTTTTTTCGCTACCGCGACCGCCGTCGCGACCTGTGGTCGCGGCACCAGGTCGCGACACTCACTGGAGTGCGCGCACCGCCTTCGTCGTGAGCGTGCCCTGGTCGCGCGAATGGTCGCGTTGCTCTCTGCCTGTTTTTGACAATATCATCGCGACCTGTGGTCGCGGTAGCTGGTCGCGTTGCTCACTGCCAGGTTTTGCCATTTTCATCGCGAGCAAGCCATCGCGACCTGTGGTCGCGGTGACTGGTCGCGGCACTCACTGCCAGATTTTGCGTTTTCACCGCGAGCGAGCCATCGCGACCTGTGATCGCGGTGACCAGGTCGCGATGCTCTCTGGTCCAGTTTTCCAATTTTTCATTTTTCACTATTCAATCCGGTCCACTGGAAATCATAAAATAAACATACATTTAATTACCTTTACACCCCCTCAAATAGTAAAATTTATTTTCACATATTTCACATATATCAAAAATTCATTACCCGAAATCCGGGATGTTACAATTCTTCCCCACTTAAGGAATTTCGTCCTCGAAATTTACCTCAGTTAAACAGTTGGGGATATTGCTGTCGCATTGTTTCTTCACTCTCCCAGGTAGCCTCTTCCACTTTATGGTTCCTCTAGAGCACTTTTACCAGTGGCACTCTTTTATTTCGTAATTCTTTGATCTCCCGATCAAGAATCTGTACTGGTTCCTCCTCATATGTCAGGTCTGGTCGGATTTCAATGCTTTCGGCCGAAATTCTGTGGGAAGGATCAGTTCTGTATCTCCTCAGCATCGATACATGGAACACATTATGGATCTTTTCCAATTCTGGAGGTAAAGCTAGTCTGTAGGCTACTGGTCCCACACGTTCAATGATTTCGTATGGCCCAATAAACCTAGGACTCAACTTACCTTTTCTGCCAAATCGAAGCACCTTCTTCCACGGAGATACCTTCAGAAATACTTTCTCACCGACATCATATTCTATCTCTTTTCTTTTTAGATCTGCATAGGATTTCTGTCGGTCAGAAGCAACTTTCAATCTGTCTCTGATAATCTTCACCTTCTCCTCAGTCTGTCGAATCAAATCTGGGCCTACTAACCTGTCCTCTCCTAACTCTGTCCAGCACAATGGAGTCCTGCATTTTCTTCCATACAGTGCCTCATACGGTGCCATAGCTATGCTCGACTGATAACTGTTATTGTAGGCGAACTCAATCAATGGAAGATGATCCGCCCAACTGCCTTCAAATTCAATTACACAACTCCTGAGCATATCTTCAAGCACCTGAATTACCCTTTCTGATTGGCCGTCTGTCTGCGGATGGAAGGCTGTACTAAAGCTCAGTCGAGTACCCAAGGCTTCTTGAAATTTCTTCCAGAATCTGGATGTAAACCTCGGATCTCTATCTGATATATTGGATACAGGCACTCCATGCAATCTAACTATCTCTCTGATATACAATTCTGCTAGTCGATCCAAAGAGTAGTCAGTTCTGACAGGTAGAAAATGTGCCGACTTCGTCAATCTGTCCACTATAACCCATACTGCATCGTGCTTACTCCGGGTAAGTGGCAATCCAGTGACAAAGTCCATAGTGATGCGATCCCATTTCCATTCAGGTATTGCTATTGGTTGTAACAATCCCGATGGAACCTGGTGTTCAGCTTTCACCTGTTGACAAGTCAAACATTTATTCACAAATTCCACCACATCCTTTTTCATACCAGACCACCAGTACTGAGTTTTCAAATCTCTGTACATTTTCGTGCTACCTGGGTGCATTGCATATGAACTGCTGTGTGCCTCTGTCAGGATCATTTTTTCTCAATTCTTCATTTTCTGGAATGCAAATCCTGTCTCTGAAACACACAATACCATCAGTTCTGACTGAATAATCCGGATGCTTCCCTTCTGGGATTTGTTCACATATCAGTTGGATTCTAGCATCCTGCTTCTGTTTCTCTGCAATCTGCTGAATCAAACTGGGTCGGCATATCAACTCAGCTACCAATGTACTATATGGATTCAGTTGCAATTGCACATTCATAGCTTTCAAAGCAAACAATGCTTTTCTGCTCAGAGCATCTGCGACTACATTCGCCTTTCCTGGATGGTAGTCGATTATACAGTCATAGTCTTTTATCAACTCCATCCATCGTCTCTGTCTCAGATTGAGCTCTCTCTGGGTAGGCAGATATTTCAGACTCTTGTGATCGGTGTATATGTAACATTTCTCGCCATACAAGTAATGCCTCCAGATTTTCAAAACGAAGACTATGGCTGCAAGTTCCAGATCATGAATCGGGTAATTCAACTCATGACTTTTCAACTGTCTGGACGCATATGCAACCACCTTGCCTTCCTGCATCAATACACATCCCAAACCATGGTGTGAGGCATCACTATAAATCACATAGTCTTTACCTGAAACAGGCTGAATCAGGACTGGAGCCTCTACAAGCATTGCCTTCAATCGGTCAAAAGCTGCCTGGCATCTGTCAGTCCACTCAAATCTGACATTCTTGTGCAGTAGCTTGGTCAACGGACTTGCTATGGAGGAAAACCCCTTCACAAACCGTCGATAATAACCTGTCAAGCCTAGAAAACTTCTGACTTCTGTCACATTTCTGGGAGGCTTCCATTCCACTATCGCTTCAATCTTTTTCGAATCTGCCTTAATACCCTCTGCTGACACAATGTGACCCAAGAATGCAATCTCAGGTAACCAGAACTCACATTTACTCAGTTTACCATACAGTTGCTTCTCCCTCAGAATCTGCAATACTACTCTGAGGTGTCTGTCATGGTCCTCAGCTGTCTGTGAGTACACCAGGATATCATCAATAAAGACTACTACAAACTGATCCAAGTATGGCCGGAATATTCTGTTCATCAGATCCATAAAGGCTGCAGGTGCATTAGTCAGCCCAAATGGCATCACTACAAATTCATAGTGTCCATACCTGGTTCTGAATGCAGTTTTCGGAACATCTGATTCTTTTATCCTCAGCTGATGATAACCTGATCTCAGGTCTATCTTTGAGAAGACACAAGCTCCTCTCAGTTGGTCGAACAAATCATCGATTCTTGGCAACGGATACTTATTCTTCACAGTCAGTTTATTCAGCTGCCTGTAATCGATGCATAGTCTCAGGGACCCATCCTTCTTCTTCACAAACAGGACTGGGGCTCCCCAAGGGGATACACTAGGTCTGATAAAGCCCTTATCCAGCAATTCCTGTAATTGTATCTTCAGTTCTTTCAGTTCTGCTGGTGCCATTCTATAGGGTGCTATCGATACTGGAGACGTACCTGGTACCACATCAATCACAAACTCCACTTCTCTCTGAGGTGGCAAACCAGGAAGCTCCTCTGGAAACACATCTGCGAAGTCACACACAGTGGGTATATTCTGGATTTCTGCATTCACTTTTCTAGAATCAACCACCTGTGCCAAGTATGCTTCACATCCCTTTCTTATCAGTTTACAGGCTGCAGTGGCTGAAATGACATTGGAGAGGAAATCCCTCCTTTCACCCACCATTGTGATCTCTGCACCATCTACTGTTTTGAGGGTCACTCGCTTCAGTTCACAATCGATCACTACTTTATGCCGAGTTAACCAATCCATGCCTAGGATTACATCAAACTCATGGAATGGCAACTCCATTAAGTCTCCAGGAAAGTCACACTCCTGTATCCGAATAGGACAATTTCTATATATACGATTCACTACCACACTCTGACCTATCGGATTACTGACTAATACATCATATTCAGTAGGTTCAGTTTGCAAACTTCTTTGTTTCAACAATGCATCACATATATATGAGTGTGTAGAACCTGGATCTATCAATGCAATAGCTGAAGTATCAAAAATAGAAATAATACCAGCTATCACATCAGGAGCATCCTTGTCTTCCTGAGCTCGAACACCGTATACCCGTGCAGGAGCTCTACTATCAGGTCTGGCCACTGACTCTGACGCTCCTCTATGGCTACCACCTTCAGCTACTGCCTGACCAGGCCTCCTACCTTTGGAAGTAGTAGGGGCTGATCTCTCTGGCTGCTGGGGTCTCAGCTGTGGGCAATCCCTCACGAGATGATCATGGGAGCCACATTTCAGGCAGGCTCCTGTAAGCTTCCAGCATTCCCCATGATGTCTTCTGCCACAATGATCACATACTGGAGGGGCTGGTCCCCTACCTGCACTCTTAGGGGTACTGGCTACAGAAGTCGCAGATTGACCAGGCCTAGCTGTAGGTACAGGCCTCTGTGACTGCACTGGACCACTGGGCTGCGGTCCCTTAAACTTCTTGCTCGGGGACTGATATGAGCTGGATGGCCCTGCCCCTCTTCTTTGCTGCCCTCTGTCTCTTCTGGCCTGCTCTTCTTTCTTTATTCTCTCTACATTCAGAGCTGCCGAGACAAGTCTGGTAAAATCCTCAAACTCAAAGGCAGCAACCTGTAACATTCCTCAATTAATCCACAGTCTAATGATAATCAATTACTTAGAAATTTAGAACGTTACACAACCTGTAGACGGATGTAATCATTTAGCCCATCTTCAAATCGTCTACATTTATCTGCCTCAGTCGCCACCATCTCTTTGGCATACTTACTCAACCTGACAAACTCCCTCTCATATTCAGTCACAGTCATCTGCCGTTGTTTCAGGTTGATAAACTCCCTCTTCAGATTATCCAGATAGATGCGACCAATATATTTTCTCCGGAACTCCGTCTGAAAGAAGTCCCACGTTCTGTCCTCTGGTCGCACTGTCTGTATAATGGAGGTCCACCATTGGTAGGCATCCTCCTGCAGTAAGGATACTGCACACTCCAATCTCTCCTCAGGTGTGCAGTGCATCTGCTCTAATATTCTGTTCGTCCGTTCAAACCAGTGTTCCGCGGCAGATGCATCCTCATCCTTCCTACCATGGAAATCAGTAGGTCTGTGTTTAGCCAGTCGCTCTATGGCTGATCTTCATGGCGCTGCTCTGGCCACATTCTGGAAGAATTCAGCCATTTGCTGCATAAACGCTGGCTGTACAGGGTCCGGTACTCTCGGACTCACTGATTCCCTCGATGCTCCCCCAGCCACGCTGGCGGGACTCTCAGGTCTATCGCCACTTCCTTCCATTCTTTATCCTATATCAGACAGAAGAGTTCTGCAGATTAGAGTCATACATTCCTATGGGTAGCTTTAGACAATGCATGCATATACAGACTCTTTGGTCCAGAAACGCCTAAACCGCGCTCTGATACCACTTAAATGTAGCACCCCCCCCCCCCCCCCGCCCGACCCGATCCGGCCGGACCGACCCGGGGTGCGCTACTCGGACTTTCAAAACTTTTCAAAACTTCATTTTACATTTCAAAATCAGTGTGAGCCCATAAAACAATTTAGAAATCCTTTTTCAGAGTGAACCCATTCAATACAATAAACTTTTTACGGAAATCCGGTAGAGTGCCGTTTGTTTTTTTTCTTTTTCTCGCTCTTTTCTCTCTCTCTCTATTCTGTGATGATTTCTGGCTTCTTCGAGAAGCCACTTCTTTTTTTAATATTTTTTTCGCTACCGCGACCGCCGTCGCGACCTGTGGTCGCGGCACCAGGTCGCGACACTCACTGGAGTGCGCGCACCGCCTTCGTCGCGAGCGCGCCCTGGTCGCGCGAATGGTCGCGTTGCTCTCTGCCTGTTTTTGACAATATCATCGCGAGCAGTCCATCGCGACCTGTGGTCGCGGTGGCTGGTCGCGTTGCTCACTGCCAGGTTTTGCCATTTTCATCGCGAGCAAGCCATCGCGACCTGTGGTCGCGGTGACTGGTCGCAGCACTCACTGCCAGATTTTGCGTTTTTCACCGCGAGCGAGCCATCGCGACCTGTGATCGCGGTGACCAGGTCGCGATGCTCTCTGGTCCAGTTTTCCAATTTTTCATTTTTCACTATTCAATCCGGTCCACTGGAAATCATAAAATAAACATACATTTAATTACCTTTACACCCCCTCAAATAGTAAAATTTATTTTCACATATTTCACATATATCAAAAATTCATTACCCGAAATCCGGGATGTTACACTTCACAAGTAGTTCATAATCAGAGCTAGGTCATAAAGTCCATTATACCCCTCTAATTATAGCTTTTCCTTTAAGCACCGTTGATTCTCTAATGAACAATTAAATCCAATTTTCCTTACGAAAGAAGGGAAGCGCTCATAATTGTTCAAGCCTCGAATCAACCCTTAAGGGAACTACTCATATACTTCTTGCAAGAAGGAGTAGATTCCTTTATTGTGTTCAAACCTTTCCAACCATAAGCTAAATCACAACTCCAAGATATGGAGGTATTGATCGAGAAAACTACATTCAACCTCTTTCATGGTAAGTTAAAAGCCATGATCTAACCTAAAAGATTTGATAAGACACTCAGGATTAAGATCACCTATATATAGCCATCATTTGTCGATATATATGAATCTCATCTATTAATGGATTAAATCGTGGCTCAGTCCTATATAATCTTATTATATAAGGTGCCTCCATTCTCATGTCAACTATATGAGCAGGCTAGGATAAGACCACCGTACACTATAGAATGGACCGCATCAGTAGATCAGCCACAAACAAAGTATCCAGTTTTGTTTGCTCTCTACGGACTCTTTAGATTGCATGTCTCAAAATGAATCCTTCTATATATGACATTCATATACTCAGTTTGAGATTACATCTTACAATCTTGGATGTTAAGCGCACATTATCTAAACGTATGAATATAAATAAAAACACTTTTATTCGAATAAAGAACTATTACTTTGGTTTATTTTTAATTACATTTACATTTATAAGCTTTAAAACATAAATCTCAACAATCTTCCACTTGCACTAAAGCAGATGGGACATGTCTCGTAATCCTAGACCCTCTAGGTGACTTTCAAACACTTTAGCAGTTAAGGTCTTTGTAAATGGATCAACCAGGTTGTCTTGCGACGCGATCTTCGTCACGGTCACGTCACCCATCTGCACTATCTCTCTAATGAGATGATATTTCCTCTTTATATGATTCTCTCTTTACTGGCTTATCAGTTTTTTGAAATTAGTCACAACTCTACTGTTATCACAATAAAGTGTCTTGAGCTTATCCAGATATAGAACAACTTCTATATCATTTAAGACATTACGGAGCCATACAGCCTTCTTAGCAGCTTTACAAGCCGCTACATACTCGGCTTCTATGGTGTAATCAGCAATTCAAAATTACTTGATACTCCTCCATACTATGGCTCCACCGCCAAGGGTGAATACTGACCCAGACGTAGATTTTCTAAAATCCTTATCTGACTGAAAGTCATAATTTGTATATCCTAATGGAATCAAATTCTGTTCGGAATATACAAGCATATAGTTTCTCGTTCTCCAAAGATACTTGAGAATAATCTTTACAGCTACCCAATGATCCAATCCTAGGTTGGACTGATATCTGCTGGCTACTCTTACTGCAAAGCAGATGTTGGGACTCGTGCATAGCATAGCATACATGAGACTACCTACTGCTGACACATAGGGAATATGTCTCTTATCCTCAATTTCTTGAGGTGTCTTAGGACACTGTTCCTTATACAAGTGAACTCTATGTCTAAAAGGAAAGTTACCTTTCTTGGAGTTCTCCATTGAAAATCGTACAAGTACCTTGTCTATATACGATGCTTGAGACAATGCTAATAGTTTGTTCTTGCAATCCCTTATTAATTGGATCCCTAGAATATAACTTGCCTCTCCCAAATCTTTTATTTGGAATGGGTTAGCAAGCCAATCCTTTACTTCTGATAATGTTCCTATGTCATTCCCAATGAGGATGATATCATCTACATAAAGGACCAGAAATACTACTTTTTTATTAATGATGTGCTTGTACATACAAGGCTCATAAACATTTTGCTAAAAGCCAAAGGTTTTGATAACAATATTAAATCTAATATTCCAAGATCTAGATGCTTGCTTAAATCCATAAATATGGACCTCTGCAACTTGCAAACTTTTTTCTCTTGATCTTAAGACATCAATCTCTATGGTTATATCATGTAGATGCTCTTATCAGGATTGTCATTCAAGAATGTAGTCTTGACTTCCATTTACCAAATTTTGTAGTTGAAATAGGTGGCAATGAATAAGAGTATTCTAATAAACTTAAACATGGCTACTGGCGAGAAGGTCTCTTTATAATCAACCCCCTACTTCTAGGTATAACCCTTTGCCACTAGCCTTACCTTGAAGGTCTCTACCTTCCTATCTACTCCTCTTTTCCTCTTATAGATCCACTTACATCCTATAGATTTTATCCCATTATGTAAGTTTATAAGTTCCCGAACCAAGTTGGAGTACATGGACTCCATCTCGAGATTCATGGCTTAAGCCATTTCTTTTTGTCAGAGTCATTCATTGCATATCTAAATGACAATGGATCATCCACACTATCATCATAAACGATACCCTGTGCCCCTCCAATACCTAAATAGCGATCAGGTTGTCGTACAACCCTCTCACTACGTCTAGGTGGTAGTGCATCCTGACTAGGGATCGTCTGACTATCAGACATGGATGGAACAATAACTTTGTCAACAAATTTTGTTGACTGAGCACTGGTCATATCAGATTTTAGCTCTTTTAATACAATCTTTGATCGAGGTTTACGATCAGACATATAGTCTTCCTCAAGAAACGTTGTGTTTGTCAATACAAACACTTTGTATATTGATGATTATAAAAGAATCCATCTCTAGTTTCCTTTGGGTATACTACAAATAGACATACATGTGAACGAGGTTTTAGTTTTCCACTTCTGTTCTTCATTACATGTATCGAACACCCTCTAATGCGAAAATGTTGTAAACTAATTTTACAATCATCCCACAACTCTTGAGGAGTCTTAGGAATAGACTTGGATGGAACTACATTCAAAATATACGATGCCGTTTGTAGTGCATATCCCTAGAAGGAATATGGTAGTGATGCGAAGCTAATCATAGATCTCACAATTTTCATTAGTGTTTTGTTTCTCCTCTCCGTAACACTATTCTGTTGTGGTGTTCTTAGAGATGTGAGTTGTGATACTATCTCATGTTCAATCATGTAGTTTTCAAACTCTTGGTTGAGATACTCACCTCCACGATCTGATCATAGAGTTTTAATTGTTTTTTCTAATTAATTTTCAACTTCAGCTCGAAATTCTTTGAACATTTCAAGCGTTTCCAACTTATGTTGCATTAAGTAAACATATTCGTATCTTAAGTAATCGTCAATAAATGTGACATAGTACTCATACCCACCTCTAACTCTAACACTCATGGGTTCGCAGACGTTTGAGTGTATAAGCTCCAGTGGTTGCGTAGTTCTTAGCCTTTTTCCTGTAAAAGGTCTCCCGGTCATATTACCTTCCCGAAAAGACTCGCAGACAAGTAAAATGCCGATCTTTAACTGACTTAAAGGTCCGCCTTTTACAAGTTTATCTATCCTGTCAAGGTTGATGTGGTTAAATCTCAGATGCCACAGATACATTTCATTATTTGGAGAAACTTTTCTATCGTTTTGTTTTAGATTTTTCAACCTTAAACATTTCAGTGTTAAGCAGTGTTGTATGAATTAACGGTCTTAAAGCATACAAGTTGTTTTCATTTATTCCATAACAAAGATTTATTTCATTTCTTGAAATAATAACAGACTTATTATTAAAAAAAACTTGATAAAATTGTTCAAGTAATCTGGATACATAAATCAAATTCCTTGTAAATCTAGGAATAAAATAAACAATGTTCAATAAAGAAAATGATTATTAAATGGTAGTTTGACTACCCTCACTGCTCGTGCTAAAACGACATCCCATGTTCCAACGCATATTGTGAAGAACCCCTCCTCTAACTCTGTCTAAGAATCATTCAAATGTAAAGTAGAACAAACATGGTTAATGACCCCTAAAATCTACTATCCAATGTGAAGAATTATCTTCCACTAAACAAGATTCAATGATAAGTAAATCTGATTTACTTTTCACTTTTTTCTTATTAGAGAGCTCCTCGAGGTATTGAGGACAGTTCCTCTTCCAATGACCAACCTTGTCGCAATGGAAATATTTTCCATTTGCTTTGTCAGTCGTGGTGCTCTTTAATCTTAGGCTTAGCCTTTGCTTTTTCCTCTTCTTGAAACTAGAAGAAGATGGCTCAACAATATTTGCTTCGCCGGTCTTACTTTTGACGGCTCATCCTGCGTTGGTTATAGGCTCTGGAGGATATTCCTCCGTAAGCACAAATTTAAGGTTTTTGCATACCATGATTGTATTCATGTTATGTTTTCATTTCGTATAGTTATCCTCGGTTAATATTTCATTTGCGAGGATTTGTAATAATGCAGAAGACATTGCTGATCTTAACATAAATAAAAATTAAATTTCATTCAACTCATATATTCATATTATATGCTAAATATTTGGCATAAAATTAAACATGATGCACGAACATATTTAATGAACTAGAAATATCCCTAAGGGTGCGTTTGGTACGTGGACGGGACAGGACAGGGTGAGACGGAACAGGACAGGACAGGACAGTTGTTTCATATTGTGTTTGGTATGTCTGGGACAGAACTGTGTACTGTACTGTTATGTATTTGGTATTGCTGGGACAAGATAGTACAAGAGGTTTAAATGACTAGAGTACCCTTCTTGTGCTGTCTAATATTTGTTATAACATATTAGTGATAAATGGGACAGAACAGAACATAATTTAAATATTTTTATTAAATAAATTATTTTATATAATGAAATAATAATATAATTAAAAAAAGTGTAATTAATAATTTTTATTACATATCATTCCAAAAGAGTATGGAATCTCTATCAAAATAATAATATAGTTTTGAGCAAACTCAAACCGACTCGAAATTTACACAGTTTTTAAAAAATCAAAATTGAACCTAACCAAATAGAAGATGTAAATTGAACCAAACCGAACCAAAATAATACGGTTCAATTTAATTCGGTTTATACGGTTTTGGGCCTAATTGGGCCTAATGGGTTTTTATCATATTTTTAAATTGTAATATACTGTTTTTGCTGTAAATTTTATCATTTTTTCAAACAAGTTTGTATAATTACTGTCCGGGAGAAAAAGATGATCAGGAGGCAGCTTTGACTGGTTCTCAGCTTCGAAAAAAGTGACATGATTACTTCTTTGAATCTAAAAACAATCAATAAAATCACCCACATAGATCGAAACTTTTACTTGATAATCCAATTAGAATTTTGAGATTTATTATGGAATATATATATATATATAATTTAACCAACCAAAATACCAAAAACTGGGAATTCATGTTCTTATGAGAAGTAGTGAAATTTTATAATCATCTAAAATCGAAATCAAGGTGAATACTTGAAACCCATGTCCGTTTGGTTGATGAGAAAGTGCAGGAAAAGAAAGATATGAATCCTAAGCTCATAACACACAACCAAAACAACAAAGATGCATGTAAACATGTTGGGAAAAATGTGTTTGTAAAATAATAAATTTTACGGCCCCAGGATAATTTCCCAAACCAAATAGAGTAAAAATAACTCCAACAATTTTTAGCGTGGAAAACCCTCCAAAATGAAGGTAAAAACCACGGGACCCGTAGGCCGCTTAACAAACTCCACTATAATAATAATGGGATTACAAACTTCACCCTTGGGTGGATCTCTCACAAATTACAATAACAATGTAACTTCAATTTGTGGATAGAACCTCACAAATTGGCTCACAATTTCTCTCTCAGAAAAACTCTCTCTATTTTTCTCTGAGGATCTCTCAACACACACACTCTCTCAATTGTTGTGTTTTTGCTTGATTTTGCTTGATTGATTGTTCTAAGAGCTCACCTATTTATAGGTGAGGATTTGTAGAAAGAATCAAACACAATTATGTTGATCCACCATGAAAGAAGCATTTACACCTAGAGTTCATGTGCTTCATTCTTTATTTCACATGAGATGAGCATCTCATGCTTTATTCCACATGAGGTGGACCAACAAATCTCCCCCTCCACTTCATGTGAAGCAGGGTTCCTCCATACCAGCAATCTCTCTACATATAGCAAGCTTTTCTCTAGGCAGATTTTTCGTCATCATATCTGCGCCGTTGTCATTGGTATGAACCTTCTCAACTTGTAACAGTTTATTTTTCAACACATCACGAATCCAGTGATACCTTACGTCGATGTGCTTGGACCTTGAGTGAAAGGTTTGGTTCTTACTGAGGTGAATTGCGCTCTGACTGTCGCAATAGAGAACATAGCTTTCCTGTTTCTGATCCAACTCTTGTAGGAACTTTTCCATCCACAGCATCTCCTTACAACCCTCAGTAATTGCGATGTACTCTGCTTCTGTGGTGCTTAAGGCAATACATTTTTGTAACCGTGATTGCCATGAGACAGCTCCCCCTGCAAATGTTATTAGGTACCCGGATATAGACTTTCTCGTATCCATGTCACCAGCCATATCTGAATCTGTATATCCTTTTAATACAGGTTTACAATTACCAAAACATAAACAATGACTGGAAGTACCTCTGAGATACCTGAGTATCCATTTGACTGCTATCCAATGTTCCTTTCCAGGATTAGATAGGAATCGGCTCACAACACCAACAGCATGAGCAATATCTGGTCTGGTGCATACCATAGCGTACATTAGACTGCCAACCGCCGATGCATAAGGAACTTTGCTCATTTCTGATTTCTCTTCCTCGCTAGAAGGACACTGACTTGCATTAAGCTTGAAGTGACTTGCAAGTGGAGAACTAACAGATTTAGCTTTACTCATGTTGAATCTTTCAAGAACCTTTTCAACATACCGTTCTTGAGATAGCCAGATTCTTCGATTTTGTCTATTGCGGGTAATCCTCATGCCAAGAATCTGCTTAGCGGGTCCTAAATCCTTCATTGCAAAGGACTTGCTCAACTCTTTCTTCAACTTGTTAATTTTGCCGATATCTTGGCCAACAATTAACATATCATCAACATAAAGCAAAAGAATGATAAAATCACCATCAGAGAATTTCTTGATGAAGACGCAGTGATCAGCCGTCGTTCTGTTGTACTCATTTTTCTCCATGAACGAGTCAAACTTTTTGTACCATTGCCTTGGTGCCTGTTTCAGACCGTACAAACTCTTCTTTAGTCTGCATACTGATTTCTCCTTCCCTTTGACTTGGAAACCTTCAGGCTGCTCCATGTAGATCTCCTCGTCAAGATCACCATGTAAGAATGCGGTTTTTACGTCAAGTTGTTCAACCTCCAGATTGAGACTAGCTGCCAAGCCAAGAACAACTCGGATTGAAGACATTTTTACCACTGGTGAGAATATTTCTTCAAAATCAACACCCTTCTTCTGCCCGAATCCTTTCACAACCAGTCTTGCTTTGTAACGTGGTTGTGAGTTGCCTTCTTCACTTTTGATTTTGTACACCCATTTGTTCTTGAGAGCTTTCCTTCCCTGTGGTAATTTCACCAAGTCAAATGTGTGGTTCTCATGTAGGGATTTCATTTCTTCCTGCATGGCTTTTAACCACTCCGTCTTGTGCTGGTCAGTAATAGCTTCATCATAGCTCTCTGGTTCTCCCCCGTTAGTGAGCATCACATACTCGTTAGGAGAATATCTACGACTTGGTTGTCGCTCTCTAGTGGACCTCCTCAACTGTACTTCTGGCTGGACTTGTTCTGGTTCTGGACTGTGAGCTGGTGGATGAACATCATCAGTATCTGGTGTTGCTCCCCCTTCATCAGAATTTGTTGGTGGAGAGACTGGTTCCAGATTAACTGGAATTTCATCTGACTGTGGCTTCTCGGGTTTCTCGAAATCCTCGATCGTCTGATCTTCAAGAAACACCACGTCTCTACTTCTGATGATCCTTTTGTTAACAGGATCCCAAAGTCTGTAGCCGAATTCTTCATGGGCATGTCCCACAAAGATACACTGTTTTGCTTTTCCATCCAGCTTGGACCTTTCGTCTTTTGGGATGTGGACAAATGCTCTGCAGCCAAATACTTTCAAGTGTTTGTAAGAAACGTCTTTCCCCGTCCAAACTCTTTCTGGTACGTCATAGTTCAACGGAACTGATGGAGAAAGGTTGATTAAGTCGACTGCGGTTCTCATTGCCTCCCCCCAAAAGGAGTTTGGCAGTTTTGCATTTGAGAGCATACATCTGACCCTTTCACAAATGGTTCTGTTCATCCTCTCTGCAACACCGTTATGCTGAGGTGTCTTTGGTACTGATTTTTCCAGCCTGATGCCGAAACTTCTGCAGTACTCCTCAAATGGTCCGCGGTACTCACCGCCATTGTCTGCACGTACACACTTCAAACGTCTGCCAGTTTCTCGTTCAACTTTTACATGAAAGTGCTTGAAAACTTCCTGCACTTGATCTTTAGTTTTCAAAGCAAAAGTCCATACTTTTCTAGAATGGTCATCAATGAAAGTCACAAAATAAGTAGCACCTCCTAGTGACTTACAACTCATTGAACAGACATCTGTGTGTATCAAATCTAGAATATTCGCCTTTCTAGATGGTGGGGAACTGCGAAATGCAACTCTATGTTGTTTTCCCATAATACAATCAACACAAGTAGGCAATGATGTACCTTTCATTCCTGGCAAGAGCGCCTTCTTGGAAAGAATACTGAGACCTTTTTCACTCATATGGCCGAGCCGCTTATGCCATAGCTCGGTGGGAACTTCTTTCCTGGTGGTGTTTACTTCTCCTCTACATAGCTTGGCTTCTGTGTGGTAGAGGGATGTATCTTTCTTGCCTTTTGCTATTACCAAATTGCCTTTGGTAAGCTTCCATTTTCCTTCACCAAAATAATTGCTGTAACCATCGTCATCAAGTATTCCGGTGGAGATCAGATTGAGGCGGATATCAGGAACATGCCTCACATCTTTCAAAACTAGCCTGCATCCAAGGTTAGTTTCTAAATGAATATTTCCGATGCCGATAATTTTGGAGACATCATCATTTCCCATCCTCACTCGTCCGAAATCACCTTGAGTGTAGGTTGAGAAGAACTCCAGTCGTGAAGTGACATGGTATGATGCACCTGAGTCAACTACCCATGTAGAATCTTGACTTGCAAGATTGATATAATCCTCAGCTTGAACAACGACAACTTCTTCGGTGACTGTTGCGGTGTCATTTGTTCGGGTTTGTGCATCCTGATTTCTGGTTCGCTCCGCCTTTAACTTTCGACATTCTCGAATGAAATGTCCGAGCTTACCACAGTGGTGACACTTCTTGTCATGCCTTGATCGGGACTTTGACCGTCCTCTTTGCTGACTTTGGTTATGGGGATTTTTACTCCTTCCCCTCCATTCTTGCTTGCCTTGTTTCTCCGTAACAAGTGCTTCATTTTCAGGGGTATGCCCTTCGTCTTTTCGTCGAGACTCTTCGTTGAGCATTCTGTCTTTTACCATATCCATGGTAAGTTTGCCGTCAGGAGCAGAGTTACTAACTGACACAACCAGAGTGTCCCAGCTTTTTGGTAGAGAACTCAGCATCAACAATGCTTGCAACTCGTCATCTACAGTCATTTTCATAGAGTTGAGTTGATCTACGATGCCTTGGAACTCACTCATGTGCTCTGACACGCTGTTTCCATCTTTATACTTCAAGTTGACTAATCGTCGCATCAGATTAGCTTTATTCTGTGCGGTTGTCCTTGCATACATTTTCTCCAACTTTTGCCAAAGAACGTAAGCATCGTGTTCATTAGCAAAGTTTTGGAAAATGCTTCTGTCGATCCATTGTCTGATTTGAGCAGCACATTTTCGGTTTAGCACAGTCCACTCAACGTTTGATGTGGACGTCGAAGTGCTGGATGTCTTGGCATCCGTCGAAGCTGTAGTCACTGCTTCCTCCTTCGGCATTACAATCGGCTTCCACAGATCTTTAATGTATAAAAGATCCTCCATCTTTGGCTTCCATACTGCATAATTAAATGCAGTTAACTTGATCATGTTGCCTGTGCTCTCCTCCATTTGGATCGTTAGTCAACAAGTTTCGCCGAGTTTGATATTTTTCAGCGATGAATAGTACTTCGTGAATAGTACTTCGTATGCTTGAATAGTGCACGTGGTCGTGAACAGTGCACCAGGTAAGTTCCCAGGAAAGAGAGGTGGGTCACAACGGACACACTTAAATACCAAATCTTTCCTAGCCAGAATCTTTCCTAGACATGCACTTTCCGCACCACCACACTTCCAGCAATCACAAAAATCAGTAAACTCAAGAATAATTCTTTTCTGATGTGGAAGATCAGATAATACTGCAACCACAGAGCATACTAAGAATTTTCTAGAGAATCTGAACCAGGCTCTGATACCACTTTGTTGGGAAAAATGTGTTTGTAAAATAATAAATTTTACGGCCCCAGGATAATTTCCCAAACCAAATAGAGTAAAAATAACTCCAACAATTTTTAGCGTGGAAAACCCTCCAAAATGAAGGTAAAAACCACGGGACCCGTAGGCCGCTTAACAAACTCCACTATAATAATAATGGGATTACAAACTTCACCCTTGGGTGGATCTCTCACAAATTACAATAACAATGTAACTTCAATTTGTGGATAGAACCTCACAAATTGGCTCACAATTTCTCTCTCAGAAAAACTCTCTCTATTTTTCTCTGAGGATCTCTCAACACACACACTCTCTCAATTGTTGTGTTTTTGCTTGATTTTGCTTGATTGATTGTTCTAAGAGCTCACCTATTTATAGGTGAGGATTTGTAGAAAGAATCAAACACAATTATGTTGATCCACCATGAAAGAAGCATTTACACCTAGAGTTCATGTGCTTCATTCTTTATTTCACATGAGATGAGCATCTCATGCTTTATTCCACATGAGGTGGACCAACAAATGTGGAATACAATTATGTGAAGCTTCATCATAGTTTTTTCAAAACAATTAGTTTTTTCCCATTCATTTTCCTCAACTTTCTCAGAAAACAAACACCCCAAAAACAAGAAGAAGAGAAAAACACACACCCCCACAAATAGAAACACAGAGACATAGAAGAGAGGTACGGCATTCATTTACCTCAACTTTCTCAGAAAACAAACACCCCAAAAACAACAAGAAGAGAAAAACACACACACCCACAAATAGAAACACAGAGAGACATAGAAGAGAGGTGCGGCTAGAGAAGAGAGGTGTGGCGAGAGAGAAGAGGTGCGGCTCAAGACAGAGAGTTTTGGGTTAGGGGTTTAATTTATATTAGGTTTAATTGTAATTTTTGAAAGAATTAAAGGTATACAAGTCATTTCCAGGTTTGTCCTATGTCATGGGACTACTTGTCCGAGGGTCAGAGGTTGAATAAGTTTTTGAATTTTTTATCCCACGTCCATGTTGCGCCAAATATGGGACACGAACAGATTGTCTCACATTGTCCTGTCCTATCCCATGTACCAAACGCACCCTAAATAAGTTACTACGACACGATAATCTAACATAACATAAGCAAGTGCTGCCGTGGGGTAGGTCAAATATTTGCATGTTAGATAGAGATATTCTCAATCGAATGATACACCAGAATAACTCTTTATTTTTATATAATTCAATCCTTGTTTGATTTAGTCAGGATTTTAATCAACTAGTTTAATTAAATCCTTGTAAGTGTAACTCATCGTTTCAAATTTCACGAACTTAACTTGAGAATTGCCGCCGTGGGGTAGGTCAATCCCAAAATACATTCAGAAACCCTATTCATTAGGAAGTTAACCTTGATATTGACTCTCATGAACACCTTTCGTAGGGAGGACGAAAGCTAAGTCGTCACAAGACCCCACTTGAGTCTCATGGTGTTGAGGTAACGATGGAGACTACGGGATATAATGTCATATATCCCTCTTCCACTCACTATTTGTAGTTTAGGGTTTTCTTAATGACGTCGAGTTATTAAACTCTATGTCTCTAGTTTTAATTTAGATTAAACGACTAATATTAAAATCTAAGTCACTAGACATTTATTATGTTAGTTGAATCTTATCCAATTAACACTTAATAAATTACCAATCTTTAACCATTAAAGACTAATTTATTATTTTATTTTTGATCTATGTAAACTATTTAAATAGATTAGAAATTAAATATGAATTTACCAAATTTTAACTTATTAAAACTAAATCACATTATTTGGTCCAATTATCATTTTGGCTTTAATCGAATTAATTCTAATGAATTATTGAGCCTAACTAATCTAATTAATTAAACATTCTAATTAAATTGATTAGTTTGTTAATGAGTATTATCAAGTTTTTACTCGTAAAAACTAGACTCATTATGAGATTGCCAATCATGTAGATGTTTATTATTTTATTCACATTAAAATAAAATACATAAAACATGGTAATCATGTATGACATGTTATAATGCAAATGTAGGCACACCTAATCTAAATGACATTTATATATATGATCATGCTTAATAATTCATCACATAAATTTGAAGCATACATGGATGACCGAGTGACATGGGTTATCCAACTTAAACAAATCTTATTACAAAAAAAAAAAATAATCCAAAACATTCCTTGGTCTTCTTGTAATTCTTCGTTTTCAAGTCCACCACTTTTCGTATTGAGGTCCCTATCAAGTCCAGTTTGATTTAATTTAAGTGACCCATCTTATAGATTGGACCTTAAGGTCCATTAATTAAATCTAGTAAGGTATGGCTCTCCATGAAGCCCATTAGACTACCCTTTTTCAAGCCTCAAATCCGCACACACGCAAAAAATACGCACAACAGCCTTGGACGCTTTAGGGCGATCCAAATCACTTCTATGAGCTTCCATATTTTATATAAAAAAACCAAACATTACACTAACACGTATTCGAGGTCCGAACAAGGCCCAAAATAACCCTAGCACATGCAAAGACGCAGCCCCAGCAGCAATAGCCGTGCATACACATGGTGTGCGCCGCCTTCACTCACAGCCCCGCAACGATCGCTTAGGCAGTTTTTCGCTATGATTTTCTGCCATTTTTCCGGAACAATATTCAACAATATTTTTTTGCAGCAAAAATCATTCGCAAAAAACCACATGAACAGCCCTAAACAACAGCAGCAGTAGCCAACGCACAGTGCACTGCCCTGTTTCAGGTCTGCAGGATCATCACTTCCGACAGTGCGTGAGAGTGCGTCCGACTTCCATTTTCAGTGCCATTTGTATCGTTGTCTTTGTCTTGATCTCTTTTTTCCTTCGGTTTTTGAATCACTTCAATCAGACACTATTTGTTATATCTTCGCATCAGTTAATTACGAGATATACAAAACAACCAATAAACAATTAGGCTAGGACAAGAACTTGAATAAAAAATCCTAAACCCATAACACCATACAATTAACGATTATCCATGTAAATATATAAAACAATTATATATATATATATATATATATATATATATATATACACACAAATCATACAATCCCTAAATGGTGCCTACACATGTCATACATATATGAAAACAAAAACAATAAAGATTGTAGTTTTCTTTTTCGTGTATATACAAAAACAAAAGAGAACTAGGCTCTGATACCAATTGTAGGGAAAAAAAAATATCTTTTTATAAATGTAGCGAAAAGAATAAAGTTTTAAAATTTTTTCCTTTTTTGAAAACTCTTTTCAAAAGAACTAGTAATTGTACATACGAGAACAGGAATTTAATCTACAATACCTTTGATGCTTTTTTTGGTTTTTTGATTTCTTGATTCATCACAAGCCTTCTGAGCTATAACTTGCGGTCTGATAATGCTGTGTGGGCACATTACGAATATAGAGATGGAGATTATAGACAAGCGGAGAAGACAACCTCTTGGTCTCCTTTAATGGCCGGTCGAACTTGCAAGGAAGAAGAAGAAAAAATTTCTTCTACCTTTGTGTTTGCCGCATATGCCTAGCTTGCCTAGGGTTTGCATCTTTTTTTTCTTTTACTGATATAATGTATCTAATATATCAGTCTCTAGGTTTTTTGGTTTGACCAGGTCAAATAGAATTTTAAAACCTATTTAATTTGGTCACCACTAAAGTTTGAACTCTTGACCTCTAGGGATTTTAAATAATCTTATTATTTAATCCCTCCTTTTTAATTTGTCAAAATTCAAACTTGCAACCTCCTATTTAATAATTAAAACAATTAATAATAGTAAATTATTAATATTTATTTAACTATTAAATAATTATATTATTTAACTAATTCTTTTTAATTAAACCGTGTCACTTTCGTAACACAATTAATTGGACTATTCAATTAATTTACTGTGAACTTCGTTATCAACAACCATAAGGGTTAGTAAGGAGACTTAATGGACCTACAGTTTTGAGCTCCAATAATAATTAGAAATATTAATTAAAACTCTTTAATTAATATTCCATGATTATTAACCTCGGAGTTACTCCACTATAAACACGAGGCTGAACTCTCAAAATTGCAGATATTTTATACAATATGAAATCTCAGTGTCCATCGATACAGTTATTACATATGGTATGATCCTCCACAAGTAGTTCATACTTAAAGCTAGATCATAAAGTCTGTTATACCTCTTTAATTATATCTTTTCCTTTAAGCACCGTTAATTCTCTAATAAATAATTAAATCCTATTAACCTTACGAAAGAAGGAGAGCGCTCATAATTGTTCAAGTCCTGAATAAACCCTTAAGGGAACTACTCATTTACTTCTCGCAAGAAAGAGTGGATTCCTTTATTGTGTTCAAACCTTCCCAACTACAAATTAAACTGTAACTCCAAGATACGGAAGTATTGATCGAGAAAACTACATTCAATCTCACTCATGGTAAATCAAAAGCCACAATCTAACTTGAAGGAGTCGATAATACACTCGGGATTAAGATCACCCATATACAACAATTATTTGTCGATATATATGAATCTCATATACTAACGGATCTTGGTGAGAGATTCATATAAATCGTGGTCCAGTCCTATATGATCTAATCATATAAGGTGCCTTCATTCTCATGTCAACTACATGAGTAGTTTAGGATAAGACCACCGTATACTACATAATGAACCGTAGCAGTTGATTAACCACAAACAAAGTATCCAGCTTTATTTGCTCTATATGGACTCTTTAGATTGCATGTCTCAAATTGAATCCTTTTGTACATGACATTCATATACTCGGTTTGAGATTACATCTTGCAATCTTGGATGTTACGTGCACATTATATAAACGTATGAATATAAATAAAAATATTTTTATTCGAATGAAGAACTATTAATAAAAACACTTTTATTCGAATGAAGAACTATTGCTTTTATTTATGTTTAATTACATTTACATCTACAAGTTTTAGGGTATAAATCTCAATACGTCCGTCGTCACGCCAACAACAATAGTTACTACCGAGATGCACGACGTCTGGGTATGACGTCCATCATTGTGGCACGTCATCACGACTGTAGACATAATAATGAAGATGTTTGCATGACCAAGGACTCTATTAGTTTGGTTTGAATATCAAATAAAAATTAAAATATTTTAATTTTATACCTATCTTTAGATATTATATAAATTCACAACAATTAATAATAAAATTTAGCAGACGTATATATACTGTTTTTGAGTCTTATAACAATTCTAGCAATAAATTAACTAAGCAGTCATCTGATTAACTTTATGGCAGATTATTTCTTCAATATAACTAATAATAATTATTTTAAAAGTGACCTTAAACAAATAAAAGAATTTATCCAAGAAACTTCTTACAAGATTCCATTTCGTGATGGATGCCTCCATGTGGTTTCTTTTCCACCAGCCAAACATGATCTTAAGAATATAGTGAAAAAATAATAAATGAAAACATTTTTTTAATGTACTTACCAAATTTTATTAAGGGTTGATCAACACCCTTTTCTTTTTATTAGGAGAGTAGGATTTTAACTTGGAACTTCAACATTTATTTTTAACAGTACGGTTATCACAAAATTATATTTGTAACTATTACTCGAACGATTTAACTAAATCAATAGTCAACTCTATAAGAATGTCCCCATTCAAATAGTTAGTCTGAAAAGAGAAGAGAAATAGACCAAAAATAGTATAAGATAGAAAAACAAAAGAAATAGAAAAAAAAAATTTGACTATGTTATGAAATAATTAAAATAAACAAGAACAAAATAATATAAATTAAAATAGTGGCCCGAGAGAGAATAGATTCTTTTATTTCTCAAAGCGTGACAAATACAATATGTAAGGACTCATTTTATAGCCTCTCAATTGAAAGGAGAATGATCATAATATTTAGAATAATGATCATAAATTGAATCATAAACAATTCGATTGTTCCAAGAGAAAGTGGGAAGATAAAAGATAAAAGAAAGTGGGTAGGTTACGAGTCCGGATGTGGGTTTACTTGAAACCCGCAAAAGGCCCGGTCAAAATACTTAGGTTAGCAATTCTACCAAGAAGTAGCCACTCGAACCCCATCATATTTTCTCTCCAAATTGCCAACTTATATATTATTTTTTTTTTTAAAAATGTATTCAAAATTTAAATTTCACCTTGGAGATGTACAGTATTTTTTTAAAAAAATACAAGTCGCTGAATCCCTTTTAGATTACTTAACATCTTTACAGTCAAAAGATTATATGATGATGTCCAGTTAATTTAATTTAAAATCAAATATAGAAACAGTGCACACTTTTTTTTTTGATATCTTATTTTAGTTTGTGCATCATTAAAAGTAAGATTAATTAGAAAAGGCGTAATTAAGTAATCTAATTTTGAATAAGATGTCGTTTGATTCATCAGATTAAACTTTTATATATGTATACACACCATTTTGTAGGACAGTAACTTAAATTTGGGACATTATAAAAAATAAGCGTCATTTAATTTGTTACATATTGCTATATATAATTATATTGACAGCATATACAAATTAGTTTATTTGGATTGAGTTGATTTAATTTAATTTATTTTATTTTTTTAAGGGTGGTTTAATTTATTTTTAATAGTATGTTTAATTGATTTGAGTTGTAAATTTGAATTAAGAATTAATAAAAGATAATCCAGCATAATAATTTCCCCACCATAATTTAAATTGGTTTATTTGGCTTGAGTTGGTTTAATTTATTTAGTGTATGTTTAAATTAATTTAGATTGTAAATTTTGGATCTACAAATTTTAATCCTTAAATATCCGGGTAAAAAATATGGATAAATTATCAGATTAAAATAAGGATTAGATAAAATCTAAATATTTTACTGACCGAATTCATACTCACATTGAATACCTATACGAAGGATTTGAGGCCGAATATGGATCCGGATCTAAACAATTTATTGACTTTTTACAAATTCAAATAGCGTTCCGAGTTTCTACCCTTATTTTGCTAACCCAATCTAAATTGAACCTTAAATTATGTTAGGTATATTTACTTCATCTTTTAGCAAGTTATCGTGGCAAATTGTGTTCTCTCTAGATTAATACCTGAGTGTACAGCTGCCGCCAGCTTGCCTTCCACAAGAATAATATATTACTAATATTGGCTAAAAGGTATAAAATTGTGTTGAATCATTTGACAAAGAATATATTATGATATAATATCTTAATATTTTAATCATATTACAATAAAATCGTATTTTTATATAACCTATAACTTAGTATTTCAGATTAATTTGATCCCTAATTTATTTAAAAATATTATTTTTAACCTAATTTTACATTTTTAATTCACATAGTCCTTAATTTTTCAAAATACATTAATTCTATTGTCAAAATTTAACGGTCAAACCTAACATAAAATATAGATTGATCATTTTACTATTTTTGTTAAATTATTAAATTATAATAACATTTTTACCTTTCAACTTTTTATATTTTAATAATTTTACCTATTTAGATAGTCCAATAAAAAATTAATGTGTTATAAAAATTTAAAATAAATATGATAAAATTGATTAAAAATTTAAAATAATTATAAAAATATGAAAAAAATTTAAAAGTAATATTATTTAATAGAAATAAAATAAAATTCAAAATTTAATACTTATAAAACTCAAAATATAGTTAAAACTAAAATATTAAAATATCATATATACATACTTTAGAGTATTATATATATATAGGGATAAATTCAAATATAACCCTTTAAATATGGAAAATATTGTTTTTAACTTCATTTTTAAAAAATAATTGTTAGTAACTCTTGTCAAATTTTTAAAAAAGTCCATGTAAAATTACAGATCAACCCATTATATAATATACTTAAAATCTGATTTCCAAGCCCTAGTTCATTTTATTTGTTGCTGCTGGTTTCTTTTTTTTTTTTAGTGGCAGTCTTTAGAGAGAGGAGAGATTGACGGAGAGCACCCATCGGAGAGAAGAACGCCGCCGAAGAAGAAGAAAAAGAAGAAGAAGAAGAAGAGCCGTTTGCCGGGGAGAGAGAGTCCGGCTTTGTTCAGACGATTGCGAGTTAGGTGAATTTTTTAAATTTTATGGTGTAATTCTTGATTTTATTTCTATTTATTTTATTTGAATGTTATAATTATTGGATTTGTTTTTGTGGTTGATTGGGCGGGTGGTTTGATTTTAGTTTATGTAAATTATATTTGACTCAAGTTTTTGATTTGATAATGTACAAATGAGGTGGTGGTGGTGGTCTTGGTGTTTTTTAATTGAGTGTGAATTTCAATGGATTCGTCCTCAAGTCAGTTGAGTTTTGATTACTTGTTCAAGCTGTGGCTGCAATTCAGAGATCTACAATAGATTTTAAATATTGCAATTACAAGCTTGTCAATAATAGGTTTTCTATATTTTTTTTTTTTCATTTTTCTTCTCGGGAAGTCCTATATTCTACATATTCAGTATAATTCAATTTATTTTCCCCCTTTTATATAACTGTTCTGTATATTCTTTTGATCATGCAGAAAGCTTGGTCTAACTTTAAGCCGTATTGAGTAATTGTTGGTTGTTTGTGACAGTTCAATCATAGAATGGAAACTATATTTTCTTTTCAATTTCCAATGTTATGTTATTGTGGTGTGAACTGTAGAGCTTTAAGGAATACCAAGTAATTTTTAATTTATGTTACTAGCCAGTTACACTTACACATGCTTTGCTTGTGGAATGATTGTCATATACGAGAGTAGTGGTGTGCAGGGAGAGGAGTTGAAGAAAATGATTTGAGCAGTCACTTACATAGAATGCAGCTCCAAAACTCAGCAGGTATATATCAAAACGTTTTTCAATTATTATATGTATGTATCTTTTTTTTTGTTTTTCTAGATTTGTGAAGCCGAAAAACATGTTCTGGAAACAATACTAAACCCCAATTACAACCATAACCATTTTAAAACGTTTAAGCTGATATTTTTTATTTCTGTTCTGTATTTTTTGAGATTTTGATGCATCAACTAGATCTTTTTTCCTTTGCAGGAAAGTGACAGAGTTGTAACAAAAAAAGAGGGAATAAACTTTGCTAGAGAATATGGATGCCTTTTTATCGAATGCGGTGCTAAAGCTCGTGTTAACGTACAACAATATTTTGAAGAGCTTGTTTTAAAGGTATGAAAGATAACCCCACCTCTGTTATCCTGTTTCTGAAAGATAGTGTTTTCCCTGTGTTGGTGTATCAATAGCACCTTAATATTAGAAGAAAATTTGCATGGATACTTGTAGGCTATGAAATAGTAACTGTGTTGAGCTTGAGTTTGGTTGAATCCAATTACTCAAATTGCAGTGTAGTTGATGTATGTTAAACAGCCGTATTTGCAGCAATTTTTTTTTGGTGACAGCTGCAATATTTTTTTTTTGGTGACAGTGGGCACCAATCAGAAGTAGGAGAAAGCCGAAGATCATTTATTTATTTTTTTAAGTTGTTGCAGCAATTGTTTTTTGGTGACAGTGGGCGCCATTTTTTTTTAGTTGCTGCTGCAATTTTTTTTTTGTGACAGTAGGCGACGATCAGAAGAAGTATTATTCTATTCTAGTTTGTATGTGTTATTTGTATGTATTATTCTATTCTAGTTTTATATAAACTTTCTCACACATTATAGCTCGCACAATAAATACTCCATTATAATTGTACATTACAGGGACATTTAGCAGCTACCTTGAAACGTAAATTTTTATCAACCGGACGGGATATGGAATATGATGCTAGTACGTATGAGTGCCCGTATTTATGGTCAGCGTATGTGAGTGGAGAGAAGGACGCAGGCATTCCTTGGTGGGATATTGAAAATGTAAGTATCTTTTATTAGCATGATCAATTTAAACTGTATATATTATTTTGACAAAATGTATATATTTATTTATAATTTTCCACCAGGTTCTTATTCCGTGTTGCATTAACAACTATCACTGGGTCCTGTGTAAGATAGTTCTACGGCAAAAGAAGATATGCATATATGATTCGCTTTGTCGGGGTAAGGATCCGAAGCAGCGAATTAAAGACGTAGAACCTCTCACAAGGTTCTTACCATCCATGCTAAGATGTGGGGGTTTCTTCGATCACACGAACATAGATCCATGGGTTGATGGTATTGATGTGTCCGTGGTCGATCATCAATTACTTCCCCAGCAGCCACCTGGGTATGTCCAGTTTGTCAAGTGATGAATATTTTTTGTTTATTTTTATATACTATTAACAAATTGAAGATAAATTTTTAACTCATTCTCAGGGTTAGTTGCAGGGCATTTGTGATGAAGTACATGGAGAATATAATGACGTTTAAAGACCACAAATGGGACTTTGATGGGAATGATGAAAAGCGTATACGGGAGGAAATAGCTAGAGATATTTTTCTAAATAGTGAACCAGTTAATTGATGTGTATTTTTTATAATAACTTTTCATATTGTATATAAATGGTGGAAAATTGGGACAATACAATGGTGGAAAATGATATGGAAAGTCGTACCATACAATGGAAGGATACGCAGTGTTTGAATAAATTTTGAAGTGTTGGAATTGATTTTGAAAGACTTGTGATTTGCTGTAATATGTTGGGAAAGTTCAAAATTCAGGGGTAACTCTGTCAAATTTTTTTAATAGGAAATTCAGGGGTAAGTCTGTCAAAATAAATTTGCTTTAACCACCTGAACAAACGACTCCCCACCAACAATTTTCGTTAAATTTCAGAGTGTTTCAAACCATATTTCATATACTTTCATTTTAGCGTGATTCAATCAATAATTTCAGGGTGATTCACGCTATAATTGTTGCGTGAAACACGTTTCACGCTAAAATTTCAGCGTGAATCACCCTAAAATTTTTGCATGAAACCCGGTTTGCATGAATTACGCAAAAAATTCTACATGAATCACGCAGAAATTATTGCATGAAACGTGTTTCACGCAATAATTATAGCGTGAATCACACAGAAATTATAGTGTGATTGACTCAATAATTTCTGCGTGATTCACGCTATAATTGTTGCGTGAAACACGTTTCACGCTAAAATTTCTGCGTGAATCACGCTGAAATTTTAGTGTGAAACCCGGTTTGCGTGAATCATGCTAAAATTTCTACGTGAATAACAAAACAATTATGTTAACCATAAAATACGTGCCCACCTATCAACCCCAGCCTCAACCAACATGTTAAATGAGGATGGGTGAGAATTTTGAATTTGAGTCAAGCTTGCATTACATGAATGAACTTGGTATGAGTAAGCAGCCTTGGCATAAAGTTCCATGATATCTTTACGTCCCCTACAATGATTCTTTAGGTTTTGCTTCAGATGGTAATAACATACTAAGTGAGGTACACTCGGGTATACACTGCTCATTGTCTTTGCAATGCTTTTGTGTCGATCAGAAACTATTACCAAGTTAGTAGGATTACCGTACGCTTCTCGTAGGTGTCTTAGAAAACAAGTCCACCCTTCTTCTGATTCACCATCCCCAAAACCAAAAGCCAATGGGTAGCACATTTCGTCCCCGTCCTTACTGGTAGCCACATAAATCACCCCGAAAAATGCACCCTTCAAATGGGTAGCATCAATGGCTATGACTGGTCGTATAACTGACCGAAACCCATGTATGCATGGCCCAAGTGCAAGGAATGAGTAAAGAAACTGACTGTTTTCATTTGTCTGTACCGCTGTGACAGTCCCTGGATTAGTCAATCTTAACATATGAAAATATGATGTCAGTAAACTGTATGAATCCTCAGGTTTACCGTAAAGAATTTTCTCCGCATGTTCTTTTGACCGCCAGGCCTTGGTGTACATTAGTTGTACACCATGTTGCTCTCTCATATCAGAAATGATGTCAACGGGTCGAATGACACGACCATTCGTATTAAGTTTAGGTGCAAATATCTCACCAATGACAACAACACTAACAGACCGAAAGTGTGACTCATAAGCATCCAATGAACATGAATGGACCGTATTGAACTTCCGTACATGCCACACCGAGCAATTCTCTTTACGGATGGCCCGTAAGACAAACTTGCAATTAATGTCCCTACACCCTGCCTCAAAACGCCTCTTCGTCGACCGTCTTATCCTATGATTAAACTTCTGCATCATAGCATATTTACCCAGCGCAGCTTTCAAATGATCCTTAGTTTGAAAAATCTTACCAGTATACAAAGCTCCACGTAACGAATTAGAAGTTTCACTTCTGATAGGTTCAATACAATATTGATCTGCCCCCGGAATTACCCATCTAGATGGAACCGCATCAACTACTGGGTAATATGGGGGAACAACACCACCGGCCTGTTGATTATCTTGTTGTTCATTCCTTAACAATCTTCATCTGACAAGTGCTTTGGAGTATGACACGAGGTTAGAGGCAACAGAATCCCATCATCATCGGACGAATCTGAATGAGTAACATTATCTGACTGTTCGTAATCATCTGCAAATGATGGTGGGATCCCGTGGTCACCCTTCCATAATGGGACATCCATAGACGGAGTGAAATTACTAGTGCCAGCACCTGCAAAATTGGTTCCAAAAGAAGGAGGACGTAGTGCATCTGGAATTTTAGTGGACCACCCTGGAATCGGTGCAGGTGTTTGCGGAGAATATCTAACATGATTGTCTACCTTTTCAACAATACCGACATATATCTCATGAACAGCTCGGTCACAAACTAGCAAAAAATAAACATCTTCGTCACGTCGGATGATGTATTTTCTTCTTTCATTCATATCATTGGAGACGACCGAACTGACAACTACATCATGCAAACTTCTATCAACCCCAATCAAACCATATATTAAATCTAACAACTGCGCATATGTCAAATCATCTGTAACCACCTGAACGAACAGCTCTCCACCAACATACTTCAACCCATCCCACTGCCCGTTGTAGTTAATTATCAGCCTGCGTATAGCCATTTTTCTGAAAAAATTAAAAAAACTTGGTTACAATTCATAACATTTTACGTAAAATTTTAGAGTGTTGTAAGCCATATTTCATAAACTTTCATTTTACCGTGAAACATGTACCAATTTATGTGTGAAACATGGTTTGCGTGAATCACGCAGAAATTATTGCGTGATTCATACAATAATTTTTGCGTGATTCAAGCAAAAATTTCTGCGTGAAACACGCTAAAATTTTAGCGTGAATCACGCAGAAATTTCTGTGTGAAACCAGGTTTGCGTGAATCACGCAAAAAAAAAAATAACGTGTTTCACACAAAAGTTCCTACGTGAATCACGCTGAAATTATTGCGTGAAACCTGGTTTGCGTGAATCACGCAAAAATAATGTGTTTCATGCTAAAATGTTTGCGTGAATCACGCAGAAATTGTTGCATGAAACCCGATTTGCGTGAATCACGCAAAAATAATGTGTATCACGCAAAAATTTTTACGTGAATCACGCTGAAATTGTTGCTTGAATCACACTGAAATTGTTGCGTGAAACCCGGTTTGCGTGAATCACGCAAAAATAATGTATTTCATGCTAAAATTTGTACATGATTCACTTTAAAATTTTAGTGTGATTCAAGCATAAATTGTTGCGTGAAATCCGATTTGCGTGAATCACGCAAAAATAATGTGTTTCACGCAAAAATTTCTACGTGAAGCACACTGAAATTGTTGCGTGAAATCTGGTTTGCGTGAATCACGCAAAAATAATGTGTTTTACGCTAAAATTTCTACGTGAATCACACTAAAATTTTTGCGTGAATCACGCAGAAATTGTTGCGTGAAACCCGATTTACGTGAATCACGCAAAAATTATAACGTGTTTCACGCAAAAATTTCTACGTGAATCACGCTGAAATTGTTGCGTGAAACCCGGTTTGCGTGAATCACGCAAAAAAAATTGTGTTTTACGCACAAATTTCTACGTGATTCACGGTAAAATTTTAGCGTGATTCACGCAAATCGGGTTTCACGCAAAAAATTTTGTGTGATTCACGCAAAATTTTAGCGTGAAACGTTTTATAGGTTGAAGAAAATATTAGGGAATCAATCTACACCATTTCTACTCAATTAATAGATCAATGTAACAAATACTTATAACATATGATGTATTAACATACCTCAAAATTGGTGGTAGATTTATGAACCAATACAGAAGTATAAAATGAAGAGAGAAAAAAATGCAAAGAGGAGAGAAATGACGAAGGAAATGTTTCTGATGAAGGAAATGAAGAAGATGAAGAAATGTTTCTGATTTTCAATTTGAAATTTTGGTCAAAGGGTTTTTTGTAATTTTATTTTTTTAGGTATCTTTGTAATTTTATATACAATTAATGTGGGGTTAACTTATGTAATTTTCTCAATATTTGGTTAAAATTTGAAATAAAATTTTCAAAGAGGTCACTAACAATCATTTTTGAAAATGAGGTTAAAAACAAATTTTCACAAATTTAGGAGGTTATTTTTGACAATTACCACACACACACACACACACATATATATATATATATATATATAAAATTTATTATCATCATATTATAAAAATAAAATGTAATAATGAAAATGTAATATATATACATTTATTATATATGTCTATATATATATATATATATATATATATATATATCAAATTACTAAATTTTGAGTTTTTATAATTATTATCTTAAATTTTATTTTATTTTTAATAAAAAATATGACTTCAAATATTGTTTTTGATTTATATATATATATATATATATATATATAGATTTTTAATAAATTTTAATGATTGATCTCAGAAGATCCGGCAATTATTAATTTTGTAATTATATACTCTTAAAATTTTTTTTTATCATATTTATGTTAGTATTTAATCATTTTTAAGTGTTTTTTTTTTAAGTTTAAATTTTTATAACACGTCAACTTTTTATTGAAATATCCAAATAGATAAAGTTATTAAAACATTAAAGGGTAAAAGCACCATTTTAATTTAATAAGGGCGAATAGCAACGAAGTGCCTTGACGTTTAGTCATATTGCAATGAAATCGTAAGTTTAGCCTTAATTACATATTAGTACCCTTGACTAATCGGTTGACCGTTAGAGTTGACGATCAACCAATAGTTAAAAAGTAATATAGTCATTTTCACCTTAATTTTTTAAAAAAAAATAAAAAAAATATTAAAAATTGTAAAAAAATTAAATAAATCTCCACCGTCTATTAATCTTAATAGACAGTAAATATCCATTTTTAAAAAAATTATTATTTTTTTATTTTTTTCAATTTTTATTTAATTTAAATTTTTAACCAATGATAGTTATGTCATTTCACACATAAGTCATAGTCAAATCGTTTTGTTTGACTAAATCCACTGATGGTAGGGTAATATTGTAATTAAGGCTAAACTCACGATTTCGTTACAATATGACCAAACGTTAGGGTATTTCATTACAATCCGCCCATTTAATAATTGTTAGTCGTGTCTTATAGGGATCATCGAATCAATAACAATAAATCATATTTGAAGAGGGTCATATACGGAACGTATCGAAATAATACATAGAGCGATAATAATTGTTAGTCGTGTCCTATAGGGATCATCGAATCAATAACAATAAATCATATTTGAAGAGGCTCATATACGGAACATATCGAAATAATACATAGAGCGAGAGATTTAATTAATTGAGATTCAAAAGCTAAAATTTTACCTCAATCGTCAAGAGGTTTATCCAAGGCATTTATAACGCAACCCAAATAAGCCTCGCTTACTGGCATCTGAGCAATTTTTCCTGTTGCTTTTACAGAACTTCCTTCTAGTATCCTTAGATCATAACCCATTAATACAACATCCACATTATTTAATTCCAAATTCAAAGTAAAAAGGGTAAAATGTTCAATTTATACTTTCCGTTAGTTTTAACTGTCAAAATTTTAGTCACTGGGACTAAATTTATGTATTTTGAAAAATGCACAAATTAAAAAAGTAAAAATAAGCCAAAAAGTGATATTTCTAAATAAGTTAGGGATCAAATTGATAATTGCCCAAAATAATTTGGTTACAATATGACTATATATCAGAATATTCTATTACAATTTTCCCAAAAAATAATAGAAATGAGAGGAGATTTGCTCTATTTAAAAAATCGAAAACACAGAAACTCCATCAACCTAGAAATTAAACAATACACAAAAACTCCATTAACCTAGAAACTAAACAAAACACAGAAACCATAAGCCAAAGAAAAAAAAAAAATTTGATGATCGATGAATATTAGGGAAAAAAAAAAACAGAAATCACAAACCATTAATCCATATTCTCTCATGACAAAATAAATAAAAGAAAGAGAGAGAGAGAGATTTGTCACTACCCAACCCACGGCCATGACAGGCACACCACCCAACCCAAAGCCTAACCCATAGATCTCCCCTCCCTTGCCACTGACGAGGGAGGCAGGGAGGCTGAAGACTCCTCCGTTCACGACAGGGAAGGCTGGGCGAGCTTACCCCTATTCGCGATTCGTCGTTAGCCTCTCTCATCACTGCTATAGGAAGTGCGAGCCTCCCCTGCCATGAACGGGGAAGTCTCCAGCCTCCCCGTCTCCCCCGTCGCCATCCATAGATATCTCTTTGGTCTGGTTGAGATCGAATCCCACCAAATTGGATCTCTACCGCCTATCAATCCCGATTAACGGTAAAAATCTAATCTGAGATTGGATCTCCCTTTTTTTAAATTTTTTTTTAATTTTAATTTTTTTTAAATTTTTTTTAATGTGATCTCCACCAGAGGTCTATTAATTTTTTAAAACGAAATTTTTATTTGTTTTAAAAATAATTTGACGATGGAGTTCAATATTTTTATTTTTGTTTTTAGTGCATTTTTATAAATAATTTCTGTTTTTATCTTTAAATGGAGGGGTACTTTGATCTTTTCCGATATTTCTATTAAGGTTAACAAACTTATGTTAATTTTTTTTTTGAGCTATTGCCATTAATTCGAAATTTAGGGAAGAAGGACACGACTCGAACACACAACCTCAAGATGTTAGTGTTAAGGGCATACCACTGACCATTACCACGTACATATGTTAATAAGAGGGGAGGTAAGAGATTTCAAAATTTGAGCTATTGCCATTAATTCGAAATTTGGGAAAGAAGGACACGACTCGAACACACAACCTCAAGATGTTAGTGTTAAGGGCATACCACTGACCATTACCACGGACATATGTTAATTAGAGGGGAGGTAAGAGATTTCGAACACACAACCTTAAGATATTAGTGTAAAGGGCATACCACTAAACATTACCACAGACATATGTTAATTAGAGGGGAGGTCAAAGCAATCTCTTAATAAAGTTTACTTCTGAGGTATAGGAAGCAAACCTCACATAGATGAAGTAAACTTTATCAAAAGATTGCATTAGCCTCTAAAATGCCAAAAAAATTCAAATGAAAATACATTAAATAAAATAATATTTTTTAAATTGATTTTTTTTTTACCCCACACAAATATAAATAACTCCGGAAATATTTACTGTTGTTGCATATTTGATGAAAAACGGCATTAAATTGATGTGTGACGATATCAAAGACTGGATAAGCAAGGCAGTGGCAACTTTTGAACCAACCACATTATTGTGCACCAAGAACCAAGTGATCGATATGTAAATAGAATCATAGATGGTGAATATTAGACATATTCAAGTATTGCACCTGTGTGATTGAATCCACATGATACTTCCAATGCTCTCACGTTCTTTCCAAAGTTGACCATAGTAGGTTGTATGTAGTCAATATCATTACCATGACCCTAGAAAGTGCAAAACCAAATGGACAATGACAATCATCAGACACAGTTGAAGGTCAATCAATCCAGCAATATATTAAGCACTAAGGGTAATAAGAAACTTGTCTACACAATAACAATATCATTTCAATAGTTTTCTTCATACTAAACAAAAGAACCAGGTGTTGTACTAAATTCTCTAAGACACACCCTTTACCTTTTACTCCAATCAGACATTACAGGAAGAGAGAACGTTCGACTATAAAATATGTTTACTTGAGATAAATAAAGAGGTACCTCCTTGCCTTTCACCTACCTATGATTCAAATTAATGCGATGAAACTGTCTATGTTTAAAAATTGTGTTGTCTGAAAAACCGGAAGATTTAACAGTGAAAAAAAGGAAACGAGAAAAGCTTTGCACTCCGTAATAGGGATTCTGACCCTATTTTTTAAAATTTTAAGTCGCTTCTTTTGCAAGTTTTCTTGGCAACTGCTTTTACCCTAAGCTACACAGCAATGTTCTCATCAATCCAAACATTTCAGAAAAAGCAAGAATAAAGGCAGAGCAAAGCACTACCCGTAAAATTGGCTTTTATACACCGTATTAACAACTGCTCAACCCAAAATCTTAGACTGTTAGAAAAAATCCCAACAATAGTATTTAAACACACTAACAATAAAAAAATTTATATAGGAAACACTTGTCTGGGTTAGGTTAGGTTTTATTTACCTTGTTTTAGTCAATTTATGGTTAGTTGCTAATAAATAAACTTCTATATGTTAGTTTCAAGTAGTTGAATGAGAAAATCGTCGTTTCTCCTCCTATTTTTTCCACTTCTTATTCTAATTTCTCCCCTTATAGTTCTTGTATCCCTCTCCTAATTCTATTTCACTTCTCTATCCTATTTCTCTTTTCCCGTCCTGCATATTTATATCTCAGTCATCCAAGTTACAACCATGAAGCATTGTCAAAGTTGGCTATGTTGTAATATTTCCATTGTAAAGGAGTTGGCTTAGCCAAGATTCATTCCAACATGTTAGAGCAATTTGGAATTGAATGAAAATTATGAGCTAAAAAACATTTGGTAAACACCATTGTTCAAACTGCTTCAAACAGTATCTCACAGGTAGCATGGAGACATAAATGGAAGACTCAAGGCCAGCTTTTCTGAACAAGTTGCATTTCTTTCAAAGTCCTGCCATTAGACATTGCTTCTTTCATTGGAAAGTGTAAATTAAGCATTTCACCAAGCTGTATATGGTAGGAATGAACCAAAGTTTAAGACTATATTTCTTATTGTGTTTTTTTAAAGAAAGCCAAACCCAATACAGCAATACTACAAGCAAATAAGACAAACTTGTGACAATGTGATGTTGGCTGGCTGTATCACAAATATAGAGACAGTTTGGTAGAACCGTAGCTTTTTTATAATAAGCTCTAGCTCTAGCTTTTTTAAAAGCAGATGTAGCTTTTTAAAAGCAGTTGTAGTTGTGCTTTGGGAAAAAGGACTGTTTGGTAAACTGTATTTTTAGCACTACTGTGAGTTGGAAAAGTTGTCTTAAGGATTTTGGTGAACTATATAGCTGAACACTATGGAAATATATAATGATCAAAATAGACATCGTAGTAAAATTAATTTATTTAATTTGTAAATGGAAATTCTGTTTATATACATTAAGCATATTTAAATGTTTTTATTTTAATTTTGTTTCACAGCTTATCGAATAAGCGAAAAGCACTTATAAATAAACTCCCCCAAACTAGCCCATAAGGTAGTGGTAGGTAGAATCATAAATGCAAAGCATTCATTAATCTAACCACATTCAAGCATCTCTATTACAACAACAATAATGATTTATCGGACAATAGAATTAAACTTGGTACATGAAAGGTAGAAACTCACCAATTGTCCCCCAGAAGAATGTCCATCATCGGAGAATGTTCCATTAGAACCGCCCCAGCCCCAAGTGAAGACATTGCCTTCTGAACGTCAACAATATATACACATCATTTGAGCCCAGCATTCATAAATATATAATCTGACGTCATGTATAATGCACAACAGTAAGTAGTAACGCCACAATATAGACATCAAGTAAACACCATGAAAGTACAATAAAAACGAAATCTTAACCAATCTAAACATGTATATTTGAATGTTAATAATTCTAATAAATGGCGCACATAACATCACAGATTCATATGGATTTAAATATGGTTTATAGACTTATAATGTGGCAGACATATCGAGAAATCAGATACTGGGACATAGTGTATATGTATGTGATTCTAAATTAGTAATCATGTACAGTAAACTATAAATGAATGTTTATTTCCAAGCAAAAATCCAAAGACTAAAATAGTGTTTTGAAAATAAGATTTGTAACTATCTTGACAATAAAGCAATGCAGCCACAACTTTTGACAAATAGGAATGTGTTAAAGTTCTTGTGAGTACATCTCCTTAAGAGCTATCCAAATCTTTTTAGCACTCCCCAAGGAACTGTACATATGCAGCCACGTGAGGTTCCATGCTATTTCAAAGCCATGTTATCAAAATAGCATCATTACTATTCCAATCATCATAATTATATCC
Source organism: Xanthoceras sorbifolium (assembly GCA_003430845.1). Classification (NCBI taxonomy): domain Eukaryota; kingdom Viridiplantae; phylum Streptophyta; class Magnoliopsida; order Sapindales; family Sapindaceae; genus Xanthoceras; species Xanthoceras sorbifolium. Next base: position 8,839,748 of record CM010611.1, read on the forward strand.
TCTTTCTTAGGAGGTCATCAAAGAGATGACCTGATATTTTTCTTTGAATCGAGGTTGGTACAAATTGCATGTGACCATGACCAGTAGTTAGTATCCCTTAGTTTTATTGAGGTTATTTGTTTCCCACATCATCACTACGGTTATAAACACTCCTAACAGTAATTAGGGTTTTCCCATCTCCACCAGAAGCCATCTAAGGAAAAACAATTCTCCACACAACAAGCACACAATCAATTTCTGAATAACAACCCTCTGTTTCCTTTTCTTAACAACTCCTCTTTGTCATTTTATGTTTTGTTTTCCAACAGCAGTTCCTTTTCTCAGATTATCAGCACTTTTTTTTCTTATTTGTTATTCAAAAGTAAAAAAAAACAAAAAGAAAAAGAAAAAATGGGGTTTTCTCACTCACCAGCAGTACAAAGGAAGGAACAAACAAATAATAAATCGCTGCAGCCAACTAAGATATTTGTTGAACTAGTTCACCACCAAACACTTGCTACAATAACAACACTTCACTACTATCTCATTTTAGTCCTAGATTCACAACTAGGATCACAGAGACATTGGAAACTCTCTTTCCATTTACCTCAAAATGATTAGATAATGCAAACCCAAACAAGATAATTTTTTAAAATAAAACAAAATCTCTAATAGAAAGTTGAATTATAAAAAGTAGAATAGAGAAGAAAAACAGAGAAGATATGGTGTTGTAAAGAAAATATAAGAAAGAAAGAATAGGCATAAACTTTACCAACTCTCGAGTTTATTTTTATAGGCATATGTTTCCAACCTAATAGACATACTAAGGAAAAAAATTTAGTTTAGGCCTAACCCAACAAACCTAAAACCACATACAACAATAAATGTAAATAACAATATATAACTCTAACAGAAAGAAAATTTCCTTTTTTATTGTAAATCCAAGTGTTAGACATGGATGGATGTAAATATGTCCTCTACTTTGCAGCATAACTATCTTTCAACATAACAATTATGCCACAATTAATATGGATTTAATCTTTGCGCAAATTCTTGCCAGATATTGCCGCTGTATGCTTCCAGCCACAAGATACCTGTGAATATAAATTTATCGAAAATTAGAAATAATGTAAAACCAAGCAAGGATGTGAATATTTTGTTGATTGTAATTACAACATTTACTTCTTTATTCTTATGTATCTTTCGGTTTTATTATTTCGTTTTTCTAGGATCTAAATTAGGGGGATCTAATTGTGGGATTTGATTCTCCAAATAAGGAGAAACAAGATCCTTGTACAGCCAAGAGTTGACCACTCTTGTGTATATATATATATATATATATCATATATATCAAAAATATTCAAACAATATCTTCATATTTGATTTGTGTATCAATTTTCTGAAGCTCATACGTCTTTTTATCCATCTGAATTATCTGTTCATCTTAGTGCAAAAGAAAACATGGATGCAGCCGCAAAAGCATAAAAGAAAGTAACATCATTCTACATGTTTTACATTAGACATAAAGATATCATGTTACACCAACAGAACATTCTAAAACATATGGAATCACAAACCTTGTAAACAGGAGATTCTGCAAAGGGACCTTGAACTTTTTCGGGTGAATTACAGACATCCGTAGAACTGACAACATAAAACACAACCACCAAAAAGAATATCAGCATGTATGAACAAAAACTCTAACTAGGCATAACCAGAAGTTAATATCTTAATCTGAGGATTCAACAAAGTTTGAACTAGAAGATACCCGATACCAAGGCAACCATTCTCATTGGAACCCCAACTGTAAAGTTCCCCACCACCTAGAAGTAAATTGTAGAAAGATAAAACAAGAAATTCCACGATAAGATCACATTTTATGTACATAACTGAAAAAGGAGGATACAGAAACCTAAATGAAAATTAATCTAGAACACCCACCTAGATACAGATACACAGAGATATATAGATTTACAAGCTTGAAAAGTATACGAAAGACGTTATAATATCTAACAATAAGTTCTTCAAATTGATCACCATACAATACATCATCAAATGGCATACTTGATATCAACTACCGCACCAGAAATAGTTGATTGGAGATTGAAGATTATGTAACCCAAATGTACCCAAAATTAGTACTCAATTTTCAACCAAAAAAAAAAGTGTGGATATGATCAGATAGCTATAGAATTTTAATGAATTTTAAATTGACATGCATTATGGGATGGGTTTTAATTTGGCATTGAAATTATTAAAACACAAATGTCATATTTGATGGGGTATATATAGGGTCAGCCCTTAATTTTAACACAAACAACGACAATTTTTCAACTGTTAAAATAAAGACAAAAAATATGACAAGCTTAATTTCTATATTGTCTACAGATGATCTCTAGGTTACATTTGTCTTCCAGTGTTATTAGTTTGAGGCAGTATCATATAGTATTAAATAATATTCTTCTTACCACTGATAAATTCAAACTTTTTAATTTTCAATATCATCTGATACAGCAGTTTTTAATATCTCTATCCTATCTTTCTTTATACTGTGAGTTGAAATTCTTTTTATTGCTCGTCTTGAAATTCTTTTTATTGCTCGTCATACACATTTGCTATTCTATAGATAATCCCCTTCTCAGAAAAATTAAACCTTCAAGATGTCCCCTTTAATAAATTCCTACAAGAAGCACTGGAAAATTGCATTTTCAATTTTCTCCTCTAGGAAAAGGCTCTTCCAACAAGGTGCCTTCTTGTGCTGAAATTAGGATCCCAACTTTAAACGTTGGACCACTAGAAGCGTTCTCTTCCTCTGAGTATCAAGTTGATATTCTTCTCTTCAATTTTATTGTTGTTTTCTGTGGCGTTACTCTCTTTAGTTACCAATCTGTCAATAGAACTACAGTTTCTTTTGCCATTGACCATTCTATGCAACATCCTTTGTGATATTATCTCCTTGCTTAGCTCATTCTGCCTATGCTATTGATTGGTGAAGAAATAAAAACCTGAATTATTTTTCTCTAATCTCTACATTTCACTCTTCACTCTAATTACTTTCTTTCTCCCTCTTTTCCTCTATTCTCCACCCCCAACTAACATAAAAAAAAAAAAAAAAACCACCTCAGGGGTACAAAACTTAAGTACATCGGATTTATGCAAGAAAGGTTCCATAAAAGAAATCAACGGGGTCTGAAAATCTTAAAACAAAATAATTCTCTACTCTTTAAAAAAAATAACCAAGATAAATGTAGAAGCTTACTTGTCACAACACATGTGTGATAGCCACCACAGGCAACATCTTCCGAATACGGTAGTTCGCTAACCAAGGATGGTGTTGTTACATTGTTTCTGTCTTGAACAACCTAGAGTTATTTTCATAAGTAGTTATTAGTCATAGTAAATAAGTTGTTTCTCACACCAGGTGGAGAAGGGGTTTTGTTCATATTTATTTTAACAATAAAAATTAAAAGAAAATGATACAGAAAGGTAAAGAAAGAAGGAAATAATATGAATTTTGACTGCTAAAAGCCTAAAACTAATCAATGCAGTAATTCTAGAACTCACCATCTTATCCACTGCTCTCTGACCAAATATAAAGACACAACCATTTTCTGAAATTTAGACAAAATAATGATATGTAAGGGCTTTCAAAATTTTCCAGAGAACCAATTATCACACTAGAGCTTAACCAAAGAAGGCCAAAATACCATCGATGCAGGTTGAATGCAGCAATCCAGCAGCTGCAGTTTTAACCTAAGGTTTCATCAACAATGAAGCCAAAAGACCAAGACATTAACGAGGATGACACATTTAATCTCAGAGCTGACAAAATCAAACAATTATTCCAGTATCTAACAATAGTAAAATACCTTGATCCCCTCAAGTTTCTTGATAAGTCTTGGTGTGTATTCACTACACAGAATCCATCAGTTAATACACAAATAAGAAGAAATAGAAAAATTCCTACCAGAAAGAGTAAAAGGAAAAAGAAAGGTAAAAAGTGCAAAGTTATGGCTAGGAAGCACTACCAGAAAATTGACATTTGCAAGTCAGACATCAATTAATAACTTCCTGATACCGTGTAACAATTTTCAAGAAACTCTTAATTGTCACAATTTTATATACTTTATTAAACTCAGAAAAACCATGTCACTCAATTGGAAGCACCTTTGACACTTCAAGTCACTCATGTCCAAGCTTGTGTTATACAGGATGGAGTTGATATTTTCGCTACAGTTTATACTTTTAATTTAAAATTTGTTCACTATTGTCGCTAACATATCATATAACTAGTACCTCAGCACCTTAGCATTATCCACTAACAGAAAGTTGTACCTTGATATCATACATTGACAAGATTCTGTATACATCTAGCCTTTTTTAGGAATAACTATGCATCATATTTTCAAGCGGCCATGAGGAAAGTATCAATTTTGCAAGCAATAGATATGGAAGAAAATTTCCTTTTCTCAGTCCAAGTGTGGTGCCTAGTAAATCAATTAAAGATCATAAAATCAAAAAATGTAACCTGGTGCTTCTTAGAAATCCTAAAATGCTGGATTTTTGCCCATGTCCAAGTCTTCCAGATCCTCCTCCCCCCCAGCTTAAGACCCTACCTCCATCTGGTGGACAATGTGAACAACAATCGAGGCAACATAAAGATTACTCCTCTAGCATTTCCTTATTAAAAATGCAGCCACTGACTAGTATATAAAATAGAATCTGTCTTTTCAGTTCCAAACCAGTAACAGCAACAGAGTGTTCAGAACCCAAAGCTGCCAGTTTTATGAAGATTCCACTCAAGCATTCCACTTTAGTTGGTACAGGAATTACTTTTGCTGCCTCTGCATATGTGTACAATATAGCATTCACTAAAAATAATTTGGTATCTAACATTTTATAGTTGTCTATGGAGCTAATATTGCAGAAAGTAAGAAATGCTTGTAGACAAAGAACTTCAACCATAACAATTCAACTACTACAAAATTATATACCAGTCTAAAAGGAAAATTTAGGGAAAATATCACACAATTATCTAACAAAAAGCCTTTAACTGTTACTTTTTCCAAGGCCAAGCTGTCCATGTGAGTTCTTTCCCCAAATATAGAGCTCCCCATCCACTACAAGAAATTGACAATTGTTTTGGAAATACATTAGAGAACATGCGTTTGCAAGGACATAATACAAATATGCAAATATATATATATATATATATACAAGTTGGCATATTAGTATAATGATGAACTTTAACAAAGTGTAGAACTGAAATCTAAATGAGAAAAGAAAAAGCATATTTCCAAATGGAAGAAAAAATAAATTCATATAATCATTGTCATCTTTGCATATTTATGGGGTAAATTAAGTAAATCCTAGCCAAGCAAGTTTCTTCAACACTAAATAATTGTTAACCTAAAAGCTTAAGCGTGCAAGTAGCAGAGCAAACTGTTGTCTTAGGTAATTTCAGCTTTTTCCATAGGCCTTAGCCAAAATCGAAGACCAAAAAGGTTAAAACTTTATCAAACATTTATGCCATGGGTTATGACATATCAAGCTAACTTGATTTTGTGACTTCAACATCCATCAATCTGTTTACTCTTAATCCAAGGGTGATGGATGTTGAAATCTTAAATTTATCAAAATTTTAAGTTAATATAGTCTGATCCTTATGTTCTATCTTTACATTTAAATTTACAAATCAATAATTTTCATATTCTAAAATATCTTCTTAATTTAAATTCTTTTAAAATTGTTAACATTTATTTCTTACTTTAAAAGGTAAATTGTTTACATTCTTTTCTTTCTAGATTGTATTTTGAAAAACTTAAATATTATTTTCAATAAGGTTATTCACTCTCTAGTAATCTTTTTCACTTTAAATAAACCTCATCTCTTCCTTTTTATTTGTATATTGTTAATCACTCTCTTGTAATCTTTTTCACTTTACATAAACCCCACTCTTTCTTTTTTCTCATTTGTCACATTTTCTCTAAAAACAAATCTCTATGATTTGAAGAAAGTGAATATACAACAAAAGGTTGTAAATTTTATCTTGCTTTAATTAAAATATATTGATAGGTTTTACAATTCAAAAGACTTTTTTAAATTATTTATTTTATCTACAAAACAATATTATTATCTTTTTTTTTCTAATGTTTTTATTTGCTATAAGTTGCAAATATGTGTATTAGAAAAAATGAACCTAGATATAAAATAAGTCATCACAGTTAGATAATTATTATTAATTAAAAAAATGTATTGAAAAAAGAGTATATAAAATTTTAATTAATTTTTTTCTTAATAACAAGAAAATTAAATTTTTAAATAAACAAATTTTATTATAAAAATTAATATTTTTTTATTAACTATTAAAATACCTATATTGAGTTTTTCATCTTAGGCCTAAGATAATATTTAGCCGGCACTGGCAGGTAAAATCCCAAATAAAGATATTACACTCTCTAACATGTCCCTTCACATACAAAACCAACAGGCTCAATGATAGACCAATGTGTATCTTTTTCTACTTCTCTATGTTTTTTGGACTATTTTTAAAGTCTTTTTGTTAAGTTCCTCGAGCTTTCTTTTGTGGTTAGTTTGTTCACTCTCTTCGCATATAACTCCTCGTTTTAGCTTTTTACTTTGAATACACTTTTCTTTTCCCTGATAAAAATACAAATATAATCATATCACATTGGAGACTCAGGAACTTTCAGTAAAATTGACTCTAAATATCATATTATGTAATTACTAGACCTAAAAGCTTAAGTTTACAAGTATAAGTTCAAGCGGCAATATTTTTTATATATAAGAAACATAAAACTTTATTTAAAGAAGAAAATAAGTACAAAAGTGAACTTGTAGTCCACCAAAACAACAAAATAAACAAAAATAAAAAATACAAGGAATTTAATAAAATAATAAGTCTTAACATGATGAAAATAGAGAATTGTCTCTAAATTCTTCAGAGGTAAATGCTCAACGCTCGTAGAGAAGCTAACTAGTACTTCAAGCAGTGATATTAAGCTCTCTTAACACTTTCTAACACTCTTGATTTTGGATAATTGAAGGCTATCTCAGGAAGAATATATAGATAGCTGAAAATAATCTTTCTTTAGCAAAATCCAAAGAGAATATGAGGGAACAGGAAAAAAGTATCATGATCTTTCAAAGAAGATCTCAAAAGCTATTCCTAGCAAGCCAGAATAGCCCCCCAAAAAAAGGAACATGACCACATTTTTGACAGAGCTGAGAGAAGAGGGACTGCTGGCTGCTGCTTCAACTTGGTGAGGATGTTTGAAGAAGTGTGTGCAAGAATAGCGGAGAGGGCAAACGGCAGAAATAGGTTATAAGGGTATTTATTTTATATTCAAAAATCATTTTTTTTAATTAAAAAAAAAACCATTCTCAAATCGACCTGCCTCGAGTCGCCTCGATTCGCAGGCGGTTGCCTTGACCCACCTCGTGGAGATAAGGCAGAACCGACCATTCATGAGAGTGAGGTGGCCAAGTCAAGGCACACTCGGCCGGGAGGGAATCTTGTTACATGGGTATTGCATGTTTATTGGAGGGAATCTTGTTACATGAAAAAGTAAGAAACAGCTCGTGGTAGCTAGATCTAGTGTTGAAGCTGAGTATAAAGCAATGGCCCAAGGGATATGTGAGTTGATGTGGTTGAAGACATTGCTAAAGGAGTTACGGATTGTTCAGATTAACACTATAAAGCTTTATTGTGATAATAAACCTGCTATCAACATTGCTCATAATCCTATTCAACATGATAGAACTAAATATGTTGAAATTGATAGGCACTTTATCAAGGAAAAGATAGAGAGCGGTCAAATTTGTATACCATTTGTCACTAGTGGGCAACAGTTAGCGGATGTTTTGACCAAAGGATTGTCTTGAGACCCGTGTTCTAAAAATCGCTAGGCGCTACCTAGGCGGCGGGGTAGCGCCTAGCGATTTTTCAGCTAGGCGCCCATTAATCGGCGCCTAGGCGGTTCCTCGGTGGTCAACGGTTAACGTGTTGATCGCACCGTTGACCACCTAGAAAAATAATGATACATATATTGTTTACCTTTAGAGATGATCATAATACTTAGGGAGTGATTATTTACCTAAGATTTTTGTGTTTTAGGTGTTAGTTGAAAAAAAATAATAATAAATAAAAAGGCTTCCATGGTTGGGCGGCCGCCTAGGACCGCCTAGGTCCGACTAGTCCGCTTAGGACCGACTAGTCCGCCTAGGCTGACCGCCTAGGCGGGCGCCTAGGGCCGCCTAGGTAGGCAGCCGCGGAATATGGCCGAATTGGCCATATTCGCCGCGGCCGGCCACCGCCTAGGCCGATTTTTAGTTCAATACTTAAGGTATATTCTGAAAATTTTTATAAATTAGAGGGTTTAAAAAAATTGAAAAATAAAATTAGGGGGTAAAAATAAAAAATATTTTAAACTATAGGGGTCAGAATGTAATTATCCATTATTTAATCAACAGCCACTTGCCATTGAAAAAAATAAAAAAATAAAAAAAATCTGAATGTCATCGTGTCCCACGTCCAAATGTCCCCATCTAACATCTTCTTTGTAAAGGTCCATCTACATCTACATCTAACATCTTCGACTTTACTGGTAGTAATGCCTTTCATTTCAGAAACAAAAAACACAAAAAACTGCACCTTCGTCGCTGCTCCACCGCCTCCTCCTTCAACCATCTCACTCTTTTTTCTTATTTTCGACCCTATCTCCGGTCAAAAAGCCATTTCCGGCTAAGACCCACTCTTTTCCGACCATTTCCGGCCAAGATCCAGTCTTTCCATACTGTTTCCGGTCAAGACACGAAGCCGGCCGCGGAATATGGCCGATTTGGCCTTGTTCGGGGCGGCCGGCAGCCGCCTAGCGCCGAGGCGGAGCCTAGGCGGCCGAACTTTCCGTTTTTTAGAACACTGCTTGAGACCTATGTTCCGTTCGTGTGTTAGCAAGCTGGGTATGATAGTTATTTTCGAACCAGCTTGAGCGAAAGTGCGGAGAAATATCTTGCAAAGTTTTTCACTTATTTGCTTTATATATTTATTGTATATAGTTGACTGCATTAATTCCTTCTTTCCTTTCATGTATAGGCTACTTTATAGGAGAAAATCAGGATAGTTTACATTTTAGTTTTTTTTTTCCATTTATGGTGTTTGTCGGTTATATATATGTGTAATGTTTTCAAGTGATAAATAATCAGTTATTCACCAATTTGAACTCCCTAAACGGGGGTGGAGGCGGGGGAAGGGTAGGTTTCGAGAAACAGGGCAGGGACAGGGGAACCTCCCCCCGCCCCCATTTGCCCAATTGACATTCCCTAAGACAAGATTTACACAAAATAGAGGGAAAATTTAATTTCCTTTTCCTACCTGTAACCCCCTTCCGATTTGACAACACCTTGACCATTGTCCTACACATATAACCCACTAATTCCTCCCCTAAAGATGAGAAACCACGAGTTAAATTCCTGTAGCAACTAGACAATACATCAAGAGGTAACCAACTTTTTGACTGTTTCCCCATTCCAAATATAACTAAAACACCAACTCATCACAATAATTTTTTTCTCTTCACCAAATTTTCAGAGGTTATAAGGCAAGTGTAGCAGTTCTCACAAAATAAATTTACTCTATTTTTCATCATGTTGGATTGAAAGGCTGTTCTTAATGATTGAATTCGTTATATCTTTGATTTTTGTTCAGTTTATTGTTTGGTGGACTACTGGTTCACTTTTGTACTTATTTTCCTCATCTTTAATAATGTTTTTTTGTTTCCTATCAAAAACAAAAAAATAATAATAACTGCTATCAGAGCCCCAAACTTCCAGAGACTGCAAGAAAGCTCTGTCGGTAGTTCACTTCAAACATTTTACTAGATAGGTCTAAGAAACACAAATATTACACATGAAATGCAACCTTGCAGTCCAAACAAAAGATTTGAAGAGTCCACTTGGATCAAATGCCGTTACATCTAAGTCTCTGCCATCCAATCTTGTACATCTAAGTCTTGAATCAAATGCAGTCTCCTAGAGGTACATACTCATAAAAAAAATTATTTTTCTTGATGATATTGCATATAACAATCATATGTATCCATGTATTCTCAGTTACAAAATAGGAAGTCAGAAAACATGTCAAGCACAGTTCTTTAGAAAATAACTTCTACATAAAGAAGACAGCCTCTCATCCCTCACTCTGGAAGCACTTTGCTTTACAAATTCTTCCAAACCAATTCTAATGACCTTTCACAAACTAACAAATTAGTGCTATCATCTGATAAGAAACATGGGTAGCAAATCTCTCATTACAATCTATGTTTTGAATCTCAATATTGAATGATATACCAACATCACAGAAGAAGGATATAGAAATATGAAAAGAGATGGATTCAGTCCATCAGCCTTCTATGTGCCAAAAGGGAAGAAATACAACAAATTCTAGCTTTTACTGAATTTATGCTGTAATTGAGTACTTCTCTCGCCTAATTCTATTTTAACGGTCAAGGATTCTGCATTCCCTTCTGTCTCCCTTAGAAAAGATAAGAATTTAACTTTTAGGAATAATGTGGAAAACAATATATATTTACAGCTATACCAGCTCCTAACCTGTAATGGCAGAAGAGTGATGATAACCAGCCGAGATTTGCGAAATTTCCTTCCCAAGTCCTGAAACTTCATGTGGCTCCTGCAGCAAAACAGGCAGGCAAATAAACAATCTGAAAAAGAACTCCTTACTCCATAGAAATTTTTCAAAAATGCATTACAGAAAACCAGAGTTGTTAGAGGCGCGCCTAGGCACGAGGCGCACTCAGGTGCCATGGCTGCGCCTCAGGCATGGGAGGCGCAGCGCATGGCGCCAGGTGCGCACCTCTTTGAAAAAATTCTACATTGTGTTATGTATTAAAAGTTTGTGATTTGCCTCAGTACAGTTTTGTCAAATCGAGATGAGAATGGCTTATACCACCTTTAGTTGTTAGCTATTCTTTGTATAAGCTTTCATTCATTATTAGTCCATCATTTGCACATACCAGAAATGTTTACGAGAAAATTGTTTCATTTTGTTAGCTACAAAACAGTCCTCGGCTTTTTATATTTCTTCTCCATTGTAGATCTTTAATGTTTTTTATATTTCCTTTTATCATTTTGTTAGTTACAAAACAGTATACAACAAAATAACAGGTTAAAAAAGCCTAAATTAGTAACAGGTTAAAACCCTAAACGAAATAGCATATACATACTAAAACCCTTGGGATAATACTGTCACTCCACAACTCCCGCAAGCCTGGTCCGGCGAGCTCGACCCCCGTGTTGCTTCTGCATAGCATAATCAGGCTTCACAATCCAACACCACACATGAAAGTTAGACTGAGACTAAAGTTTGCAGACCAATTGAAATACAATTAGAACAAAACCAAAGGAGTTTGATATGAATTGGAAGAGCTAGAAACTAATTTATACATCTTTGGGTTTTTTTTTATGTGTTTGTTACTTTCTATTAATATAATGATTGAATGTTAGTTACTTTATGAATTATGACGTGTTATCTATATTTTCTTTCAAGTAATTTTGCTTAATGACTTGAAAGTTATATGATAAATTAGGTTAAGACAACAATTATGAATTATTTTCATTGACAAATTCATATAAAAGCTATCGTGCCTAGGCTCAAAGAAGACCTTAGCGCCTCGGTGCGCCTTGCGCCTTTAAAAGCTACGCATAAAACCTTAATCAGCCTGAAATACCATTTAAACAAGACTAGAGTAACCAAAGTAAAATTTGACATGGGATTTTGCATTCCCAACACGGAAGATGTTCATTTCATTTAGCTAATATGGATCAAGAAATATCATTCCATAGTAATTTTCCTCATTATTATTATTTTTCTCCCAATAGAAAGGCAATAAAATTATTTTTCTCCAATATCTTTACCAATAAAATAGCTCAAACAACACATTCGAAACCCAGAAAAAAAAAATTAAAATAAAGGGAAATGCACTGAAATCCCTAAGGTATGCATAATTGCAGCTGGATGAAGAAAGACTGTTTTTCTACACAGAAGCCCCTATACTTAAGAGTCGTCTATGATGCCGTCAAATAAACCAAATATGATTTCTGAAAAGTCAACAATAAATTATATTAGATTCAACATAAAATTGTTAAAATTAGCTGTCGATTAAAGCTTCAATTAGGCCTCCAATTAGCTATAGATTGATTCTATTAGGTAGGTGATTGAATGAGTATTGATTCTATTTCCTATTTCTCTTCTAAGCTGAATAATATGTCTCTCTCAGTTTTTTCTTCCTCTCATTTCTCTCTTATTTCTTTGTATGGTTTTATGCTCTTTGTGAACAAAAATAAAATATTAAAAAAAAGGAAGGCTTATCTCCAGGTAGCCTTCTCCCTAATGAAAAAATGGAGGCGGTGCGGACCCCACACCTCCTCCATCTTTCTCCCACTTTGGTCACTGACATTAGTGGAATTAAACAAGTAAATCGTTCTAACTAAATCATCAATGCTCTTACATGTGAAATTATTAACAAGAGAGAAAAGAAATAGAAAGAAAGGGTGCATGTAGAGAGCTTTTATTCGTTGCTATTTTCTTGTATAATGTTCTGCAGAAAGACGAGCTTACATACAACAGCATAGAGTCTTGAGAATTTTAAGCCATATCCAAAGAATTCAATACCATAATATACGTAGATCCACGCCAAATCTACATCCATGCCATAACAGTCCCCCGTAGATTTCAAACACAAATCCACAATAATTTCAAATACAAAACTTCAAAATCCATCCAACAAAATATCAAAAATCATCCAACAACACAAACCCATCATCCAAACCTTTACATAGCCCAGACTATGCAGCCAATGGAGGCTACATCCTCGAGGCTCCAGTCTTCGGCGGGTCACAATTACTTGACTTAGAAAGTTCACTAGTTTCATAGGCTCAATCTCCATGGAGGTGAAGGATGGATGATTATTCAAAGGAAATTCCAAAACATGGGCCTCTCTCCTTTTTGCATTATGTGCAAACATGAGGAAAGCATAGATCATCTTTTCCTTCATTGTGATGTTGCCTTTAACCTTTGGAGTACTTTATTAAATCTATTTTGGAGGCTCCTGCTTCTTGTAATCAAGTTTTTGTGGAACATTTTTGTGTTTTTGCTAAAGGAAAGAAAGCAAAAACCCTATGGAAGTGCGTTGTCTTAGCCTCACTGTGGGTTATTTGGGAACAAGGAAATAACAAAATTTTTGAAAGGAAGATTGAGGGGAATATTGATGGCTCGTGGGATCGGGCTCGATACTCTGCTTCCTTATGGGCTTCAGCCTTCAGTGTGTAATGAATTTAGGGGCTCTACTTTTTTCTTAATTCACTTTAATTGGAAAGGCGTTGTAGGATTATTTGTCCCGCTTTGAGTTCCATTTTGTTTTGTAGGCCTCGTTTTTGTCTTGAAAGCTCTATTGGTTACCCTAGGAGGTCTTTGTCAGCGTAGGTAGACTGCTTGTTCACTCTTCTATACGGTTGTGTAGCTAGAATCTATGATTTTTGTGTAGGGCTCTTTTGTTTCATTCTTTCTTTTGCAATAAAATTTTGTCTTCCTACCATTAACTCTAAATGGATGGTCGTTAAGTGCAAGAGGTGTTTGTGTAGAAAAACAATCTTTCTCCATCCAGCTGCAAGGGATGTTAATGCAAATTTTCTCAAAAACAAAAAACCTAAAGAAGAAGATAAGGGGAATTTTCAGAATTAAGTATTTGAATAGGATTAGTTTCTTGTTAGAGGTAGACTAGGGGTCATTTGTTTTTTATATAAAGATTGAATAAGCCTGAATTTCTCTAAAAACTGAATAAGAACTGAAACCTGAATAGCATGTTTGTTTTTTTTCCTTCTAACTACTAAACGAAGGTGTTGATTGTGTGATTTTTTAAGATAGAAACATCTGAATAAAAATAAATTTAAAAATATATTAATATAAGGATGATAATTATGTAAGAAAATATTATAATTATGATTCGGTGATTAGGTGTTAAGTGATAAGTCATGATTTTTAACTTTTTATTTTAAGTTGTTTTTTAGCATTTTTAAATTGTTTGACTACTTAAAAAAAATAAAATAAAAACAACTTAATGTTTCCAATTCATACCTATTAAGTGTTAAGTGGAAAAAACAAGCGACCCCTAGGTTAATTATTTGAAAAAGATTTAGCTTACTTAAATTAGGTTTGGTTTGTAATCTATGTAAATAGGAATTCATGTTTGTTGTTATTGGAGAATATATGAATAAGTGAATTGAGAATTCAGCAATGTGACTCCCTTTCTTTTTTCTTTTACTCTCTTTTCTACCTTCTCTCGACATTCCTCCATCTCTTCTTCTCTTCTCACTAAATTCTATTTTCTCTCTCTCTTTCTTCTTCTCCCTTTTTCTATGTCACCTTTTATTTTTCTTCAATTTTTTTGTCTTAATCAACTGGCAATGAAGCTTAGTTTCATTCCACATTACAGCTGCTGGGAAAAATAAAAGAAAACCAAAAAAAAAAAAAAAAAAAAAAACCAATCTGATATTCTGATTAAGAGTTGTGATACTCTAAATTGGGAGCGAAAGGAAAAAAAAAAGTACGCGGATAAGTGGTATCCCTTACTTCTCAAGCACCGTTGCTCTCTCCTGCCACCACATGTGCAACCAGTAATGGTGCAATACATGAATAATCACTGCCCCCACCATATTATCAATCTACATAGCCTTTAAAAGCCTCATCTCCTCTGTGGCTGATGTACACACTATGACGTAGCTAAAATTTATTCTTTGATTCACCATCAATCAACAGTGCATTAAACCTCACAAACACCACCATTTTTTTCAGATGGGTCTAATTTTGCTCAATCACATAATGATCATTGTTGTCTACTTGTCTTGCACTTTGTGTACTTAAACATGTTGCCAAAGCTCTTGGGCTCCTTTGTAATCACCAATCACTACAGTTCAGCCCCCATTACCTGCACCAACATGCTGCTCGACATGTGATCCATCTAATGCGAGCATCACTAGACCCCATCAGTCTAGCCAATCGTGAGATGTGCCTTGTGTCATATGTGGCACTCGCTCGAGGCCTAATTTAAACCAACTTAATATAGATTTGACTAGTTTAGCCCCATTGAGATCAGGTTTTGCTCCATTTGACAGACTTTGGCTCGTAATTGATTTAAACCAACTTAATAAAAATTTGGCTAGTTTAGCCCCATTGAGATCAGGTTTTACTCCATTTGTCAGAACTTTGTCTCGTAAATGATTTAATTTACCTATTCAACCTCAACGTAGGCATATACTCTCATTTCAAAGGATATGAGATTCATGAGTTTGAACAATATGACCAAAAGAGGATAAATGTCATGACAACGGGTGTGCTAACATGAGAAAGCACGCAAGCACAAAAGTGATATGAAGAGCTTTAAAAAAGTTTTACAAGACTAAGTATACCAATAAAAAGCTCAAACGTTGGACCTCATTATTAAATTGATCAAATCTAATCATCATAGGCCAATGTGTAATAGAACCTTCATGATAGTTGAACTCATACAACAATCACCATTCACTTTTGCATAACCTACCCACCTTATAGATTTAGTATGCTTAGTTTCAGCAGAATAACCAATGCAATAACCATGATTAAGCAAGCCCGGGAAGTAAAGGATTCGAAGAAGCAAAAAGTTGAGAATATCATACCAAAGTGTAACTTGTGTTTTCTGATATTCCTAGCTGTCCAAAATCATTAAGACCGGTAGCATAAACGCGGCCAGTTTCTGTCAAAGGACGAGGATTATTATGAGCCTCTATCCGAACACTGGCCATGGCTGACAATCTTCCCAATTAATCACCAATTTAAAGCGAATTATTTTCTAATAAATCAAAGTTGCAGGAACATGCTTGGATTATAAAATAAGGAGCACTGAATTATAAAAAAAAATAAAAATAAAAATGGTATGTTGAGCTAGTTACAGAATTCCACAGATCAATAAGGATAGAAGAAATCATCTCAACATAAAAAAAATTAAAAGAAAAGTATGCAGAAAAAACCTGTTAAGAAGAGAGTATGAGCTCCACCGCAAGCAATAGCTTTAAGGCTCTGATTCTCAAAGGAGGAGCAAACGACGGGCCTCCACTGAGACTCCAAGCTACTTAAACCCAAACGCCCATAATCTCCGTTCCCCCACAGAGCAGCAAATCTCTTTCTCGGCTCGCTACATATCCATCTTCTCCATGAATCTTTTTCTAAAATTCTTATAAAATTGTGCTTTCTCATTCTGGCCAAACTTCTGCTCCACATTTTTTTTCCGTCTTGGTTTGAGAACAGGGTCGACTCTTTTTAAAGAGTTGAAATAAACCACCATTCAGTGAATTTGAGTGCACTTGTGGTCCAGGATTGGAATGTACGGATAGAATTTTATTGTACTAATTAGCGCTGTGGTAAGTGTACCAGAGGTTGAGGTGCGTAATTGGACTCTACCGTTATTGGATTAGATTGAATTGTATTGATAGTACTATCATAAATAATTGGACTAAAAATAATTTTTTATTTAGTGTAGTATAAAATTAAAAAAAAATTATTATATTTTATGTCTAGTGTGAGATTTGATAATTAAAAATTAAATTAATTTTAAAGTAAATTATTTTAAATTAATAATAAAAATTAAATTATTAAATTAAATTTTTTTGAAAAATAAAATATTTATATTATTTTGTATAAAAATAAATATAACTATTTATAATTAATTGTAAAAAATAATATTTATATTCTTATTTTGGGTTATACCACAGGGGATTTGGATGTTTAAATAGGGCATGATTATTAGCACAATAGGATAGGAGGGTTTGTTTAAAGTCGTCAAAAGACTGGGGACTCTCTTAAAGAGAAAAGATCTTTAAAGCTGTGATGAACGGTTTGAAATCTCTTTTGTATCTAATCCCATTTGGAAGAATTCTGAGTTTGTCAAATTGACAGTATGTATCCCATCCTAAGAGTAAATCCTTTCCTGACAAAGGACTACCAATGAATTTGCTCCATATGACGCATACAGGGAAGAATTTGACACTAATTCTTTTCTTGGTGATAAGCTTGGTGGTGAAGAGTTCTCCATTTGCTACTTTGAAATGTTGGATGTGAGTGGTCCAATACTATGGAGGAAGGACTTTTGGGTCCAACATAGACTTGTAGGCTCCAGTATCAATGTAGGCTACAACATTGATGGGTTTGTCATACTTATCTAGGAGAATTTGGGTCTGGACATGTGGGCTTTGGATGTTTTGACTAGATAGTATGCGTGGTTGTGACTGGAATAGTTTTAGCTAGAAGATAGTGGATCCAGAAGATTCATAATATTCTGTTTTTGAAGCAGATGAAACAGATTCTGGTTCAGATTCAGGAAGAGCAAAAGCAGTATCATTGTTCATCTCAGACTGTTCTGAATACAGAGATTCAATGTCTGCATCTGAGTCAATGGATGGGTCAGAGGATTGGATTTGATGAATCATCTTGGCTTTCTCCATGAGGCGGCCGGAGCCCTCAACACAAATTAGCAACACCCATTCCTATTGCCCTTAATCACTCAAAACGGGACTTACAGCGGAGCTCAAGGTTAACTACTACAGTGTGAGAGGGACCGTAGCAACTGGATCAAACTGTATATTCGTTCTGTTGTGCAGGATCCTCTACCGGAGGCATGCACAGAGCATACTTGAATAGTCTAACATGATTCTATCATAAAATAAAATAGATTTAGGGTTTTTAGGAAAGAATGAGAAGTGTTTAAGCAAACATTTTATTGATCACAATATCTTACAAAGGTTTTTCTTCTGATGATCCCAAACTTGAGAGTGATCTAGCCCATATATAGGCATAGCTTACTTTCTGGATCCAACATCATGATTGCAAATAAACAAAGTAAATTACATGATTACAAACGGACAATATACTTTTTAAAAAAGTATATGCTAAAGCAAAAGTAAAACGGATAAAGGAATGTCACATGCAACTTCCATGATTACAACAAAACAAAATATAAAAAGTAAACTTTGGATAAAGCAGGAATCTTGTTAGCTGGCGAGTCACATCAAATTCTAAGAAGAAGACAAGTTGTCGTCGTCATATTCTTCATCTTCTGAGCCAACGTTTCCTGAAAACTGTTTATACCATGGGTTAAAGGGTCTAACATCTTGGTTACGATCTGGCTGAAAGAAGCGAAGAACATCAGGTTCAAGGTCCATAGGGTCGTATGAATCTGGAAAGTATTCAGGAGGAGTGTGGGAATCTGGGTAGTCAGGCTTCATATTATTAGCTTCACAAAGAAACTGTATAAGTGAAGGATAAATGTCTGGCCATTGAACGTTCATATCATAGACAGTCTGGTACTCATATGCATTGTTAATGGACCAAAGCATTTTTTGTGTGTTTGTTAAACATATAAGGCCTGTGGAAAATGTAAATGCAAGTTATCTTGTTGCTCATGAAGTCATCCATTTTCCAGACATTATGATAACTCATTAATTTAGTAAGTTCTTTTCTGTGGAAAGAGGGAAGAACCATTGTAGAAAAGTCCAGAGTAGAAAGTCCTAATTTTTTGGTTCATAGAGGTGCTGATAAAGTTGCATCAGTGGAAAAGCAACAGGGTGAAAATAAAGGAGGGAGATACACTAAAGATACCATAAAGTGTTATGGGTAAAAGTGGTAACTCGGTAAGGGTGAATGTGAAAAAGGTTAAGAAATAATCTGTCTGTCTGGATGAGAGTCAGACTACAGTGGCCTGGTCCATAAAGATTGAATAGGTAACGGGAAACATTCTAGAGGGCAAAATTCTTAACATCATCTGCAGTTTTTTCATGAGGAAAATTCATTAAAAAGGAGGGAGGAAAAATGGGTGTTTGTTTAACAGGGAGATTTTCTATTGAGTTGGGATCAGACAGGGTTTTGGAGGACAAGGTCATTGTTGATGAGAAAGTGTAGACAAAAGGGATAGTTGTGGAAAGAGTAATGAGTTGAACTGGTTTTGGGCGTGAAAACATATCAGGGATAAGGTTCTGGGATCCTTTTATATGTGAGGTCTGAAAGTCATATTTCTCAAACCAAGACTTGAGTCTGACTAGCAGAGGATCAGGGTGGACATTGTTTTTGAATTCAAGGACAGGTGGAAAGGATGGGTTATCCATTTCTACTTTGAATGAGTGTCCTCTGAGATAAAAATCAAATTTCTCAATACTATATCTGACAGCAAGAATCTCCTTGTAGATTGTGTGATAGTGCTACTGAGAAGGTTTGAATGTACCGCTGGCATGAGCACAGTAGTACCTTTTTTTGTCCTGTTCTTCTAACAGTAAAGCACCCCAATAGCAATCAGAGGCATTTATCTGAAGGATTCAGATGCCATCAGATGGGATGTGCAATGGTGGTGGCTGTTGTGCTATGCTTTTGAGGTGGCAAACAGCTTGAGTGTGCTCTGGGTCCTACGGGGGTGGTTTTTTTCTCAAAAGACTGGAAAAGGGGAGATGTATAAGTGGCAACATGGGGAATAAAGTCAGGAATATAGCTAACTGTTCCAATAAACTGTTGGATTTGTTCTCTAGATAGCTGTGAGTCAGGAAATTTTAATAATTTCTATGCAAGATGTGTTTCAAGGGAATAGGTTCCATGTGTGATATGCATGCCAAGAAAATCAATTTTTGTTTGAGCAATAAAATTTTTCTTCTCAGAGAGCATAATTTCATGTTGTTTGATGAGTTCACAGAATTGTGAAAGAAGAGAACGGTGTTCATCTTCTTTTGAACTGAACAACAGGATGTCATCAATGTATATCAATGTGCTATGAAGGATAAGGTGAAAGATACGGGTCATAGCCTTCTGGAATAAGGATTAAGCAGTTTTTAAATCGAAAGGTAGGACACTCCATTGATATTGAGCATTTGGAATGCAGAAGGTTGTTTTAGGACGATCTGATGGGTGAATATCTAATTGCCAAAAAGCACCTTTAAGATCAAATTTTAAAAATAATTTGGCTTTGGCTAGGTAAACGAGGAGGGTAGAAGTTTTTGGTAAAGGGAACTTGTCATCTTGAAGAAATGTGTTTAAGGGTTTGTAATCAATAACAAGTCTATTTTTCCCTCTGAGTTTTTCAGATCTTTTTTCAACATAAAAGGCTTGGCAAGCCCAAGGAGAGGTAGTGGGTTCAATGAGGCCTTATTACAAGAGAGTTTCACATTCTTGTCGGGCCAGTTGGAGGTCTGAAGGGGACATAACAGGATGAAAGGCTTTGGTGAGATTAACATCTTCATTAAGCTTAAAAAAGAGCTTAATAAAGAAGTTTGGGTTATACCACAGGGGATTTAGATGTTTAAATAGGGCATAATTATCAACAAAATAGGATAGGAGGGTTTATTTAAAGTCGTCAAAAGACTGGGGACAGTCTTGAAGAGAAAAGATGTATAAAGTTATGGTGAAAAGTTTGAAGTCTCTTTTGTATCTAATCCTATTTGGAAGAATTCTGAGTTTGTCACATTAACAGTATGTATCCCATCCTAAGAGTAAATCATTTCCTGACAAAGGACTACCAATGAATTTGCTCCATATGACACATCTAGGGAAGAATTTGATACCAATTCTTTTCTTGGTGATAAGCTTAGTGGTGAAGAGTTCTCCATTTGTTGCTTTGAAATGTTGGATGTGAGTGGTCCAATACTGTGGAGGAAAGAATTTTGGGTCCAACATAGACTTGTAGGCTCTAGTATCAATGTAGGCCACAACATTGATGGGTTTGTCATACTTATCCAGGAGAATTGGGGCCTGGACATGTGGACTTTGGATGTTTTGACTGGATAGTATGTGTGGCTGTGACTGGAATGGTTAGAGCAGGAAGATAGTGGATCCAGAAGATTCAGAATATTCTGTTTCTGAAGCAGATGAAACAGATTCTAGTTCGGATTCAGGAAGAGTAAAGGCAGTATCATTGTTCATCTCGGACTGTTCTGAATACAGAGATTCAGTGTCTGCATTTGAGTCAAAGGCTGGTTCAGAGGATTAGATTTGGTGAATCATCTTGGCCGACTGTCTGGTTTTACTGGGACATTATTTGGCAAAATGTCCTTTTTTCTTTCAAATAAAGCATCGGTTGGTTTTACGAACTCCTCTGCGTTGCTTCTTTCTGAAGTAACGGAACCTACGGTTCTTTATTCCTTCTTTGGGCAGGAAATGTTTCTTTTTCTTTGTAGGACAAGAACATTTGTAAGGTTTACATTTGATCGGTAAATGAGATTTATGGCAAACGCGTTCAAACTTCTTTTTGTTTTGAATTATTTTGGAGAAAAGTTTATGTGTATCACAGAGCTTTGCTAAAGAAGCAAGGGCCATTTGGTGGATTTCTCCCAATGTGATATTTGCCAAATTTCTTCATGTAGAAGCAATTTGCCTTTGAAGTTCAGAATGTAATTCTTCTAGGAGAGAGTTGATGTAGACCTGTGTCAATGATTCATCATTGTAACCATTAAGCATGTAATATCTTTCTGACATCTTTTTGTAATGGTAGTTTAAATCTTTTCTTTTAAGAGAGCAGCATTTCATATCAAAAAACTCTTGTTTTTTCTGCTTGTCTACCAATTAAGCATCACCAATAAAGGTAGTAAATAGGACGCTAAGTGTAACATCCCAAATTTCGAGTCATTAATTTTAAATATGTGGATAAAAATATTTGAGAGTTGAGGGGTATAAATGTAATTAAATGTATATTTATTTTATGGTTTCCAAGCGGACCAAATTGAACGGTCGAAAATAATGCACGAAGGAAGAGTGAAAACTGAGACAGTGAGCATCGCGACTTGGCCATCGCGACCACAGATCGCGATGAGCTGCTCGCGATGAAGAATGTTGATTTTTGGCAGTGAGCATCGCGACCAGTCACCGCGACCACAGATCGCGATGACTGGCTCGCGATGAAAAAGTGAAATCCTGGCAGTGAGCATCGCGACCACCAGCGCTACCAGGGTACCGCGATAAGTGATCGCGATGAAGGCGGTGTAGTTGCTCTAGAGAGCAACGCGACCAGGTCATCGCGACCACAGGTCGCGACGACGGTCGCGACGCCCAAAATTTTATAAAAAAAATAAATCATCGCAGAAATCCCTAGAAAAGGGAAGAGAGGAAAACAGAGAGAAAGAGAGAGACCGAGAAAGAAAAAGAAGAGAGAAAAGAAAAGAGAGAAGAAGAAGAAGAAGAAGAAGAAGAAGAAGAATAAGAAGAAGAGAATAAGAAGAAGAGAGAGAAGAGAAAAGAAAGAAGAAGAAAGGAAGGAGAAAGAAAAGGAAAGGAAAAGAGAAAAAGGAAAGAGAAAGGAAAAAGAAAATCCAGAAGAAAAAAACTGTACGAGAAACAGAAATCCAGGTTGGTGTACACTGACTTCTGAATTCGTTATAATTTTTGTTATATATTTTAGTTATATATTTTAGTTGAATTTTCATATTTTTGTTATTTATGGATTTTATATAATTATGTTTTGTTTCCGAAAATTTGTTAGAAACTGTCTGAAAAATAATTAGGAAATATAATAGTATAATGAAATTTCTATGGATTCGAATAAATCGATTTGCACGTAATGTTTGGAAACGATTTTCGAAAAACCTATATGTCGTAAATATAATTTGAAAATTTAATTGATGAGTTTGAAAAAAACGGAAAGTTTGGCTATGAAATATATGGATTATATATTACTAATATTGTTTGAAACTGTTGTTTAAAGGGAAAAAGAAAATAACGAATGGATTACTGTTATATCTCGTGGGGCAAACCTGGCTGAGTCCAGTTTAGGCGAATCCCGGAGATAGATATTGTACTGATGATGTTGATGACTGTTGCGTCTCGCGGGGCAAACCTGGCAGGTCCAGTTTAGGCGAATCCCGGAGATAGCCATTGTACTGATAGTGATGACTGCTGCATTGTAACACCCCCCGACCCGATCCGGCCGGACCGACCCGGGAAGCGCTACTCGGACTTTCAAAACTTTTCAAAACTTCATTTTACATTTCAAAATCATTGTGAGCCCATAAAATAGTTTAGGAATCCTTTTCAAGTGAGCCCATAGCAATAAACAAACTTTTTACAAAAATTCGGCAGAGTTTCGTTTGTTTTTCGGATTTTCCAAAACCTGCTTTTACACAAATCAATTCAAATGCAATTTTTAACAACACTTCAATATCTCATATTCAAACAATTGCGCACTCTGCCGTTTAGTGCGACTTGTCAATCACAATTTATAAAATAAAACAGTTCAAACTTTTATATATACAGACATTCAGAAATCATAAAGTAATTAATTAAAAACATATTACAACTCCCCTATATATGCATGCTTTCAGAATATATATATACATAACACAATATAGCTACCCAACTGTACAAATCTCTGGGACTCTGTCCGCAACTCTTTATCTCTTCAGTCCTTAGCCTCTTCCGGATCCCTGGTACCTACGCGTTAGAAACAAACTAACGCGCTAAGCATAAAGCTTAGTGGGTGTACTAAAATCTCAAATATAAAACAAATCATATATATATATATAACTTTTAAATCGAAATAATATCACACAATATATTTCAAATCAACTCAATAATGGACATAAATCATGTTAATCTCAAAACCAAACCTTAAAGCAGATTCGATCACTTTGGTTTCAATGACAATATCAACATTTAAAAATCAATAAATAAAATCATTCAATTCAGTCAATACTGGCCCACTAGAATACTAAACATTCTGGGACTGGAATATGGGTCAACATGACGTCCGGGGATGCCCCGCAACAACAGTCACTGATATCAACGTGATTGTCCGAGATTGCCCCGCAACAACAATCACTAGTATCATTGTGATCGTCCGAGATTGCCCCGCAACAACGATCACTAAAATCGGTGTGATTGTCCGAGATTGCCCCGCAACAACAATCACACAATAATAACGGCGCAATACTGCTCAGTAAAACCCAGCTGGTATACCAACCTCCTATATCCATTTCTATGTCTAAGTATCCTAGGGCCATTACAATAAACAAATTTTCAAGTAATCACAATATAGTACAAATCATAAACAATAGTCCTGCGAGCAGTATTTTTTCACAAATCATAACAGTCGAAATATTCGAAAACGAAATCGAAATACGATCTATCACAGAATCAGTCCAAAATCAACAATAAAGACATCAATCATCAATTTTTCTTATAAGCAAACACTTTTCATACAAAAATCGAAATCGAAATCTTTTAACAAAATCAAAAACTTTTAACGAAATCGAAAACGAAAACATAAACGAGAAACGAAATCGAAAACTAAAACGAAAAAGTAAACGAACTACTTCTCGAAACGATTTCGAAAATGAGAGTACACCTACCTCAAATCCGTGTTTTTCGTGGGTTCTACGATTTCTTTCCCTTTTCACCTACACTTCCTTTTCTCTTCTCTCTTCTTCTTCTTCTTCTTCTTTCTTTTCTTTCTTCTTCTTTCTTTTTCTTCTCTTTTCTTTCTTTTCTCGGCTCTTTCTCTCGCTGTTCTGTTTTCTCTGGCTTCTGCGAGAAGCTTCTCTTTTTTTTTAAATTTTTTTCGCTACCGCGACCGCCGTCGCGACCTGTGGTCGCGCCACCAGGTCGCGATGCTCACTGGACCATTCGCACCGCCTCCGTCGCGAGCGCGCCTTGGTCGCGCGAGAGATCGCGTTGCTCTCTGCCAAATTTTGACAATTTCATCGCGAGCAAGCCATCGCGACCTGTGGTCGCGGTGGCTGGTCGCGATGCTCACTGCCTAAAATTGCGTTTTTCACCGCGAGCGAGCTATCGCGACCTGTGGTCGCGGTGACCAGGTCGCGATGCTCTCTGGTCCAGTTTTCAATTTTTTATTTTTCACTATTCAATCTGGTCCGCTGGAAATCATAAAATAAACATACATTTAATTAAATTTACACCCCCTCAAATAGTAAAATTTATTTTCACACATATAAAATTAATTACCCGAAATCCGGGATGTTACATGCATCTCGCGGGACAAACCTGGCAAGGTTCAGTTTAGGCGAATCCCGGAGATAGCCATTGTACTGATAGTGATGACTGCTGCATCTCGCGGGGCAAACCTGGCAAGGTCCAGTTTAGGCGAATCCCGGAGATAGCCATTGTACTGATAGTGATGATTGCTGCATCTCGCGGGGCAAACCTGGCTGAGTCCAGTTTAGGCGAATCCCAGAGACAGCTAGTGCACTGTATCCCTAACTGTTATATCTCGCGGGGCAAACCTGGCTTGGTCCAGTTTAGGCGAATCCCGGAGGTGAACGTCACACTGATGTACAGATATAGAAATGTATGATGAGTGTATGATCAGAATAGAGAATGAAAGTGAATAAAATGATACATAATAAATAAAATGATTATAAAAGAACTGAAAACTAAAATGTTGTATGCTTTACTGATTTCATTTATATGCTTTTATTAAACTGTTTTCATATGATTTCTTTTAGTGAGAAAGTTACAGCTAGTGCACTGTATCCCTGACTGTTATATCTCGCGGTGCAAACCTGGCTTGGTCCAGTTTAGGCGAATCCCAGAGGTGAACGTCACACTGATGTACAGATATAGAAATGTATGATGAGTGTATGATCAGAATAGAGAATGAAAGTGAATAAAATGTTTATAGAAATAAAATGATACATAATAAATAAAATGATTATAAAAGAACTGAAAACTAAAATGTTGTATGCTTTACTGATTTCATTTAGATGCTTTTATTAAACTGTTTTTATATGATTTCTTTTAGTGAGAAAGTTAAAGATTGAAAAGTTTTATACGATCATATTGGAAATGTTTTATTATGAAATGATTATTTATTTTTGATACTTGAGTTAAGTGTACACCCATTAGGCATTATTGCTTAGCGCGTTGATTGTATCACGCGCAGGTATCAGAGACACAGGGAGAAATAAAGGATAGAGAAGAAGTAACAGCAGATTGAAGGTCCAGAGTCACAGTTTCTTTTGAGTAGTTACAATTGAATATTATTTGTATATTGTATCTAGTGAAGCATGCATATACAGAAAATTTGTAATTCGACATGTATATATATGTATTGTAATATGTGTTTTATGATTTATATTCTTTGTAAATGTTTGTAAATACTAAGTGTATATGTTTTGTTTGACAAATGATTGGAAGTCGCACTAATCGACAGAGTGCGCATTGGTTTTAAAATGTGGATATAGAAGTGTTGAAAGTATATTGTTTTATTGAAAACAGGTTTTTGGGAAATCCGAAAAATAGAGGAAATTCTGCCGAAATTTTTAAAAATAATGATTTGATGGGCTCACTAGAAACATGTTTTAAATTATAAATGGAAACGATTTTCATTGGTTTGAAATATATAAAGTGAATTTTGAAAATTTTGAAAACCCGGTAGCGCTCCCTGGGTCTATCCAGTCGGGTCGGGTCAGGGGGTGTTACACCAAAAACTTGGGTAGCACTAGTCATTCGGACAAGTTGGAGTTGTCTGTACTCACCAAGACTTTGGAACTAATCTCAAAGAATACCAGTGAATCGATAAGTAAATCCTTGAAGGATATCTTCTAGTGTCCGATTGGACTTTGTCATTTAAAGATCGATCCATGCACCAAATTCTTGAATTTTCTAGCGCCAATCTTGAGGATGTTTTCCTTCAAAGAAAACTAGGGACCATTGGTAGCTTTATCTGAGGGTTGAGGAGGAAATTCTTGCCTTAAGTTTGTATATTGGGGAGTGTTAGGGGCCTCATCTTCAACAATAGGTTCGTTTTCATGAGTACAAGAACTTTCACCAAAAGTATGGCCTATTGGTGTGGCCATGAGCATGCAGCTGATATCAGCTGTTTCTGAGTCTTCAAATTCTGAAGAAACAAAGGTAGATGATGAGGATAATTCTGAGAATTTTGGTTTAGAGATAAAAAATGACTTTTTGGGGTATTTATTTTTGGGCTTGGATGAAAAGGATTGTTTTTCTCGATCTTAAGATTTTTTGTATTCGTGGGATGACGTGAAAGTAGGTCGGGAAGGTTGGTCTTGAATAGGGTGTTTTCTGAAAGTCTCATGATTCATTTTGAACATCTGAGAGTAGTCTGTGGGTGAAGAAGGAGTAGGTGGTGATTCAAAAAGAGAATAGCCATACAAGGGTGGTGGAGATGGTTTCTGTCTGTTAAGGTCTTTGTGTATGCGTTTCATCTCTGCCTTTAATTTCTTAATCTCTTTTTCTTTTTGATCAAACTCAACACAAAAGTGTTGTTTTTTCAGCAAGGATCTTAACTCAGAATCAAGGCAGGAAATGCGCTCTTGAAGCTCTAAATAGAACTTTCTGAGTGTAGAATCTAGACCAACAATTCTGTCATCTGTTTGAACTGTTTTTTTTTTTTAAAGCTCTAAGCTTAGAATTAATGGTCTTTAAGATCTTATTCTGTGATCTGGCATTTTTTGTTTGCTAGTTGAGAACTTCTTCAACTTGTGAGCAGGGTTTTTGCCGTCTATCTGGAAGAACTTCAGTGTGATGTACAAAGGCACGTGTCGTACTATTGTGGTCCTTGTCAGTGAGGCACTCGAGAGGAGGAAAATCTTCATCATAGTCATAGGAGGATGCTATATGGCAAGGGATTGGTTGAGGTGCTGGAGGCTTGATGAGCTCAGGCTCAGGAGGAGAAGGCAGAAGGAGACCGTCGTCTTTGAGAATTCGCAATTTAATATAATTGTAACACCCCCTGACCCGACCCGACTGGATCGACCGAGGGAGCGTTACCGGGTTTTCAAAACTTTCTCTATTCATTTTATAAACATTTCAAACCATTGAAAATCATATCAATTTGTAATTTAAAAATGTTTGTCTAGTGAGCCCATTGAAAATACAGTTTTAAAAATTTCGGCAGAGTTCCCTCTGCTTTTCTGATTTCCCAAAACCTGTTTCAAATCACATTCAATTCCAATAAATTCCACAACAACACCTCAAATCTCATTTCATTCAAATGCGCACTCTGCCGTTTAGTGCGACTTTCCAACAGTTTTTTTTAAAATAAAATAATTCAGAATTCAATATTTACAAACATTCTAAAAATGAAAAACAGAAATCGTAAAATTATTTACAAAACATATATATAAACTCTTCGAAATTACAGACTTCTGTATATGCATGCTTACAGAGAATATATATACAAAAATATATTACTACCCAAATCAATGTAGTGACTCTGAACTCCAAGCTGCAGGAACCCCCTCTCTACTCCTTATCTGCCTCGATATCCCTGTGACCTACGCGCGATAAAAACCGACGCGCTAAGTATATAGTTTAGTGGGTGTACACTAAACTCATGTATTAAAATCATAAATATAATTGACATACTCTAAATCGCCATGTAATTAACAAAAACAATACCATAGTCAATTCAATTATGAATTTAAATCATATGAAATCTATGTAATAAAAACAACTAACTCATTTTCTTTTACAATTACGAAAACTTTCTTTTACAATCAATTTCACTTACTATAGTAAACATATAAATAACATTAATTTCTAACTTCACTTCTAAACATATTATTCAATTCATTTCAACTCTGGCCCTCTAGAATACTCAACATAAACCAGGACTGGAATATGGGTCGTTCGACCACAGTGACTGTCTGTCGAACATAACTCCCACCCTAGGACGAATCCTAAAAGTGGTACGAATCTCCCTACCCTATGACCGAGGGTTCGGACCCTAGAGAGGTACATATCTCCCTATCCCAGGAATGAATCCTTAGGAAGGTACGTGTCTCCCTACCCCTGGACGAATCCATGAGGAGGTACATAATAAATCATCAATAGCAATGTCAATGTCGGTGCAGTACTGCTCACTGAACCCAGCTGGTATACCAACCTCCGATATCCATTTCTATATCTACGTATCCTAGGGCCGTTTCAAAACATTTTTCATATAACAATTCACAATCCGAAATTAAAATAACTAATATAAAACTTTCGATCAATATTCGGAAAACATATATTCAACGATTTGGTCATTTGAACTTCGGAACAAATGATTTTAACCTAATCAACAATCAAAATACAATAAATACAATTAAATCAAACTTAATTAATCGAAAAACAATATAAACATATATTTACTAAATTATTCAAAACTAAAATATAAATCAAAACACATAAAAATGTCGAAAATAGGTGTAAACCAACCTGGATACCGTTTCCTTTCGACTATCGTTTTTCTAGATTACTTTTTCCTTCCCTTACTCTTTCTCCTTCACTTTCCTCTTCTCTTTCCTTCCTCTTCTCTTCTTCTTCTTCTTTTTCTTCTTCCTCTTCTTCTTCTTCTTCTTCTTTCTTTCTTCTTCTTCTTCCTCTTCTTTCTTTCTTCTTCTTCTTCTTTTTCTCGGTCTCTCCCTCTCTATTTTCTTTTGTTCTGTTTCGATGGCTTCTGTGAGAAGCTAATTTTTTTTTTATATTATTTCGGTCATCGCGACCTGTGGTCGTGCCACCAGGTCGCGTTGCTCTCTGGAGCAACTCCGCCGCCTTCATCGCGATAACACATCGCGGTACCCTGGTCGCGATGCTCACTGCCAGGATTTTTAATTTTTCATCGCGAGCCAGTCAGCGCGATCTGTGGTCGCGGTGACCAGGTCCCGGTGCTCACTGCCCAAAAATGTCATTTTTCGCCGCGAGCAGCTCATCGCGATCTGTGGTCGCGGTGAGGAGTCGCGGTACTCACTGTCCCAGTTTTTCACTCTTCATGCATCATTCCTGAACCGTTCCATCCGGTCCACCTGGAAACCATAAAAATAAACATAGTTTTAATTACATTTTACACCCTTCACATCACAAAATTTATATTTACATATTCAAACTTAATTATTCAAAATTTTTGGGATGTTACAATAATATAGTATATTTATTAAAAAAAAAGGTATAGTAAAACCCCTATAAAATAATATTGTTGGGATCAGAAAAAAATTATAATTTTAGAGAGGTTATTTACTTATCAATAAATGAATAATTTATTAATTTATCAATAAATGAATATTTATTAATTTAAAAAGAATTTTATGTTTTTACTACTTTTTTTTATTTTAAGTTTTATGTTTTTACTTTTACATGTAGTATACATATTTTCGACCAAGATACATATGTACATAGAAGTTAATAAGTACTCACATATGTATATACATAAACATTAATAAGTACATGTACGCAATGCCAAAAAATTAATGTACATTCATAAAAGTAGATACATAAAAATTAATAAGTACATATTAACATGCATATAATACCAAAATTAAACGTACGTACATAAAAATTAACAAGTACATGTATAAAAATTAATAAGAACATATGTACAGTACAGTAAATGTGACTTGAAAATTTAATAACTTAGAAAATAAAGTGTTTTAAGATATTTTAATGTACATAAACATAACATCTATAAATAGTCATAAGTTTTATTCTTATATTCTACTCATTACAATTTTCATATCTTGTTCTTCCATGGCGTCTCATTTGAAAGAAGTGAAAAAATCTACATTGACCGATGAGATGAGGAGAGTCTTCTGTGAGTATAAAAATGATCATCCCTCTTCTAGTAAAAAGATTCGCAACAAGGGGTTCAACAAAATTTTCATCTCTCCATCAGCCAATCAACAATATCAAACACTCTCAAAAGGTCAGTATAATATTTGTCAAATGAGATGAAAAATAGCAATGTCAAGAGGCACAAATCAACAAAATATCCTGAGTTAAAAAAGTTATTATATGAGTGGTTTCTCTAATATCAAGAGAAAGTGAATATGACTGGAGAAATGATCCAGACCAAAGGAAAAGAGTTTTTGTAGAAAATGTCTGGTGAAACTAATCTAGAATTTAACATTTCAAGTGGTTCGCTAGACCGTTTCAAGGCAAGACATGAAATTTAAGTCTTATCGGCGCTTTGGTGAAAGTGATTCAGTTGTCATTGAGAACATTGAAATTGCTTTACTTGAAATACGAGTTAAACTAGATCAATTTCATTGGAAGGATATGTACAATATGGATGAAACCAAGTTATTTTTTTCGTTTAGAAGCAGATCATTCACTTGCTTTAGAAATTGGAAGGACACAAGAAGGACAATGAGAGAATTACTATTGCTGTTTGTTGCAATGACGATGATTCAGACAAAGTACCTCTTTCGATTATTGGTAAGTATGCTAATTGTAGATGCTTTAAACATGTGAATATGAGCAATCTTAGTTGTCACCAAGCAAACAAAAGAGCATGAAAACTGGTTTACTTTTTCAAGAATTTGTTTGTTGGTTTGACAAGAGAATGAATGGTAGAAAGGTTCTTCTAATAGTGGACAATTGCCCAGCCCATCCAAAGGTTATCGAAGGTTTGACAAATATTGAACTATTTTTCTTGCCTCCTAATACAATATCAAAGATTCAACCATGCGATGCTATGATTATTCGAGCACTAAAAATTCATTATCAAAGTCGTTTATATTCTAGCATCTTGGAGGGCTACGAGGTAGAAGAAACAAATCCTGAAAAAATTAACATATTAATGCTATGAAATTTATTAATGCGGCTTGGAACATTGATGTGAAGACAACAACCATTGCAAATTGTTTTCAACATTGCAAGATTCGTTCAGATGAAGATATGGTTTTTGAACCATAAGTTGGTGAAGATGAAGGCATCGATGAATTACATGAAGCCATTTCTAGTCTACACTATAGAAATGTGATGGATGTTGATCACCTTTTGAATTATCCTAGTGAAAATGATGTAGTGATGGAATTGCCTACTGATGAAGAAATTATTCAAAGGGTAATGAATACATCTACCGATGATCATGATCCAGATGACAGCAGTACAATTTTACCAAGTGTTTCTTCAAAAGAGGCCTTTCAAGTAGTAGTAACATTAAATAATTTCTTGCTACAAAATGAAATATATATATATATATATATATATATACACACACACACACACCAAATATGGTGTATGATTTGTAAAAAATTAATGATCAGATTGATTTCAGTTTAAGTACAAAAAAAGACAAACGACTTTATATGCATATTTTAAGAAAGATTTGAATTGAGAAAATAGAAGTTGTTAAGTTTTTTTTTTTTTTTTTTTAAAAGGAAGTTGTTAAGTTAAAAGTTTAGTGATATGTATTATGAATTTTTATGTATTATATTTTTTTATATATTTAATATATTATTAATTTATATATTCGTTGGGACCTAAAGGACTTTAAAAGAATATATTATCTTATATATTTAGCAAGGTTATTAATTTAGTACACAGACTCGAGTCATGACCGAAAGATTTTATTATTTAAATGTGGTTATTAATTTATTGAACATTCATTTATCGAAATTTTACTGTAGCTTGAGATCTCAACGAGACAAATTGTCCTGCCTCAACTGAATAAATTATCCCACCTTAGTAGTTGCATGAAAAAGTGAAATTAGATTGAGAATAGTTTAATTTGAGGTGATCTGAATTTATTTTTAAAAAAGAAAAAATCAAGCAGGAGGTCTATATAACCCTGTCACATGGTGAAAGGGAACGTGGCACTTTCCTAAACAGAATATACATTGCCCAAACTCTTTTTATGTTTGGGAAAATTAAATTGAACCCTGAGGTTTGGCCTTCAAATATTTACATGGAGAAGTTTCAATATTTTACACTCAAACCCCTGCACTTAATAAATAAATAGTAGAGGGTATTTTATCTTTTTAACATTTTATTTATACAAATTTATAATAAAATATGAAGTAATATTGATAAAAAAAAATACTAATCTCAAATTAACCCCTCTCTTTCTCACTTTCTCATAGTTAGGGGTAGCAGCGGGTAGAGATGGGCATGAAACCGAACCGAACTATGAAACCGCTGAACCAAACCGAACTGGGTGGTTTTGAATCGGTTTAGCAGTTTTTATTGGTTCGGTTTGGTTGGTTTTTTTCAAAACCAACCGAACCAACAAACCAAGTATATATATATAAAAAAAAATCAAGTGTATATATAAACCAATTTAGTTTGTACGTTTATTGATTCTAAGTTATTGTACAAATATATCTTTGCATGCCCCGCAATTGTTTTTCGATTGATTGGTGTTTGTTATTATTTGTTGCTGCTTTTTTATTCCTGTTGCATGAGACTTAATTCTATGGGTTTCTAGGTTTTTATTTGTTTAAAGAAACAAATAATTAAATAATAATGATGTTTAAAGGATGTCTCATACTCAGGAGTTTGTATAGTAAAAGCAGACAACTAATTGAATACTTATTAAGTTGAAGTTATGATCAAATTATTAGAAAATCAAAAGGTAGAACACTTGGGCCATGATTTGGAGCTGGGAGTTCACTTGTCCGCTGTTCCCCCTCCTCAGATTTTTAGGTTTCTTGCTAATGACTGTAAGCAGATTGCTGTTGCCAGGAACAAGCTGTTGCCAGACTTGTTCCTGGCTAGCAGCTTTGCTGTTTTTCCCTTTGGTGCGCTGGGCTGAGCCCTCTTTCTTACCAAAAAAAAAAGTAGCACACCTAGAACTTAGGCTTCTTAGATACTCAGGATTGAAGCAGATTCGTCTGCTTGTGAGTTTATTTAAATCAATAATAGTGGCAAAGGGAACTACTCCCTATTTTTTGATAAAGTTAACTTGAGTATATCAAAACGAGAAATTACTTTGTTAAAGTTGGCTGATAATAAGATCAAAGCAAATGTGATATTGTTAGGAAGCATGAAATTTTTATCATGGTAGAAATGAAGAAATGTTTAACAGATCAACACCACTTAGAGAATTTATCAAACATTTGATGTAAAAAAAACCTCAAGCCCATTATAATTTATATGGCCCATAAACCAACCAAACCGATCTAAACTGGTCCAATTCGGTTTGGTTTGGTTCGGTTCACTTTATTCCCTATTCTCGGTTTGGTTCACTTTTTTTAAAAATCGATCAATTGTCGATTTTTATCGGTTTTACCCAAAACCGAACCAGGCCCACCCCTAGTAGCAGGTTTAGTTCGAATGGATTTGGTCAAATTCAAACCTAAACCTGCATTAATTTTTCATATCCACACCCACTCGCAAACCCGCAAAATTATATGGGTTCGGATTTGCACCCATGGGTTTGACTCAAACCCGCACCTACCATGAACCCGCATAATTTCACTGTTTGCGGGTTTGGGATGATTTAATGTATTTTTATTTTATTTACAAAAAAAAATTTCTCGTGAAAAAAAAAATATTTTTTTAAAATAAAATAAAAATACATTAAATCATCTTCAAATCTCAATTTTATCATATTCAAATCCCAACAAATCTTGATCACAATATAATTAACAACTAAAATTACTCAATTCAGGAGTATTACGTGGCACGTAATTCATTATCAAATGTAATTTGATCCAAACGTGTTTCATGGCACTTGCACGTAATTAATTACAAATTGCTATTTAACCCAAACTTTTGCATAGAATAACTAAAAATAATCAATTTAAGAGTATTACAATTAGCTTAATTCATTGAAAAACGTAATTTGACTCAAACATATTTCATGGAACTTGTAAATATCTAACGTAGCGCGTAATTAATTTCAAAATGTTATTTAACTCAAAGGTTTTACGCATAACAACTAAAAATACTCAATTAGAGAGTATTACGTGCCACGTAATTCAAAAAAAAAAAATGCAATTTGACTCAAACTTATTCCATAGAACTTGTAATTGTCTAACGTGGTGCATAATTAATTGTAAAATGTTATTTAACCTAAAGGTTTTGCCTATAACAACTAAAAGTGCTCAATTCAAGAGTTTTATTGCAAATGCTGGAATATACGGTTGTTGATGATGGTACGTTGAACGACTTGAAAGGACAGAAAAAATGGTCGAGTACTTGGGTCGCTGCTGCTAGCCAAATAGACTATGACGTTCAAGTTAGCAAGTAGGCTCGAAGAAGTAAAGTTATTACAATGGAAATCAAACCTGTGATGGGCAATTGTCGAGCGTAATAACCTATGCTGAATGTCGAGCGTAGGTGGTACTGGGGATAGCATAGTGGATTGGAGTCGATCGTAGACGAACTGACAGTATTAGGACTTGGTGTCGACAGTATCAAGTGGTGGCTAGGCAATAGTTAATTAGCGTGATGTCGAGAATAATATCCCAGTGATTGCTAGTCAAATATCGTGCTCTTTACTTTTGAGGATTGGGTTTGCATTTATAGGAAGGGTTTGAAGCTCGTTGGGGTCGGCTGATGAGACCATGCTCTAAGATCTCATGTATCTCTGAAATCTCGGGGAGAAGTTAGACCTACATAGCCATTACCAGACCTGGTCTACTGTGACCTAGTTTATTTTTTTTATTTTTTTTTTAACTTTGGCCCAACCTTTTGGTTAGTAGTTGATGTGCTTCTGAGCTCGTTTTAAGTGTCTTGGGTCAATTGTAGGCCCAAGTCTGCTTTGTACCATTTTTTGACCACTACAATTATGTGCCGCGTAATTCATTAAAAACACCATAGAACTTGTAAATGTCTAGTTTGACGCATAATTATTTGGAAAATGTTATTTAACCCAAATATGTTTTGCTTATAAAGCTAAAAGTACTTAATTCGAGAGTATTGCATCTCGTGTCATTCATTAAAAAAAGGCAATTTGACATAAACGTGCTACGTAGAACTTGTAAATATCTAGCGTGGCATCACAACCCAAAATAATGGATAGAGAGAGGAAGGAGTTTGGGTGGAGGGACTAGGGAGGAGGGAAAAACAAAGGTGGGTGGGATCTCCAACTGACCAATTACAAAAAGTACTATAATATGTGGTCATATTGTAATGAAATGGTGAGTTTAGCCTTAATTAGGCATTAATATATTTGACTAACTGGTTGACCATCATGCCTAATATATTTGACTAACTGGTTGACCGTTAAAGTTGACGGTCAACCAATATTCAAAGGGTAATATGGTCATTTTCACCTTAATTTTTTTAAAAACTAAAAAATTATTAAAAATTGTAAAAAATAATTAAATGAATATCCACTGATGGTTGATGGACGGTAGAGATCCATTTTTTTTAAAAAGAACTAATTTTTATTTTATTTATTTAATTTTTATTTAATTCAATTTTTTAAGAACGGGTAGTTATGTCATTTCACACATAAGTCATGGTCAAACTGTTATATTTGACTAGGTCAACTGACAGTAGGATACTAAAATGTAAGTAAGGCTAAATTCACGATTTCATTACAATATGGTCATTAGTGTACTTTATTACAATTCCCCTGATCTCCAATTAATATAATAGCATTTTGGTAATTTTTATTGTTAAAGTAAGGATAAGTTGGTCTTTTCAAATTCAAATTAAGTAACTGTTAATTTAACCATTTGAAAATATAATCGTTTTTAGTCATTTTTGAAATGACAAATTTATTTAAAACTCTCCTATAAATATCTAGGGTAAAATTATCAAAAAAACCCACACAATTAATTGGTAAAAATAAAGTTGATGATGAGAGAGGTATTTACCCAACATTAGAAGACCTAGGTCAAAAGAATTCAAAATAACAAATCCTTAACCCACCCAATCACCGTCGCATTCGTCCCTAACCTTCGCCGCCGTCGCGTTCGCTTTGCCTTTGACGTTCGTCCTTGCCGTTCTTTGTCACCGTCGCGGAGAGGAACATACAAACCGAGATGAACTACTCATTTGTCCTTTATCTTCGATGCCATCGGCTTCACATTTGCTGTTTATCCTTGCTGTGAGACGTCGCCGTTGCGGAGTGGAAGAAACAGTTCGAGACGAATTGGTTGGGATTCGTTGGTCGCGATTTGAAAGTTTTGGAGGTGTTCGAAATTGATTCGTTGGTCGCAATTTGATGGTAGACAAAATTGATTTTGTTGCCCAAAGGAGATGTGTTCTAAGAGAAAGGAGGCCATCGCGAAAGAATGAGGCCAGGTCTGCCGGGGTTTCCACATCGGAGACAGTGCCAGACGGACATCCAACCAATGTGAGTTTTTTTTTTTGAAAAATAAATAAATTAATGTTTATTTTCCTTTGTTCATCCTCTTCCACGATAAATTATCTTCTATAAGTTAATTTCGTAAGTTATATATAGGGGTCAGTCGTCTGCGTTTTTTCAAGCATTTTGAGATCAGAACTTGCATGCGAGTTTCAATTCGATCCTTGGAATAATATGTTTGTTTTGAGATTGTTGCATTGATGTCGCAGTTATGTCTAAAAATATTGGCGTTCAATTGAATATTTTGGTTGTAGTTTGTTTCAATGAACAAATGTTTATTTGAGTTTTGAGCTGGATTTGCATAGAAGTGACGGTTGTACAATTGAATTGCATTTTAGTTATTGAAGTGAACTGTTTGGATTCATTGTCCATCTTAAATAACTCAAACTTTCTTTCTCTTACATATATGTTCCAGATATTTACCTAATTATGCTTTTGAATCAGAATAAGCATTTTTTGAAATGGTTATGTTTGTGAAATCTTGTTGTGAAATCTTATTGTGAAATCTTCGTGAAATGTAAGTTAGTATAACAGGTTAGTGAATGTATATAGGTTTATGAAATGTTTGTTTGTAAAATATATATTTGTGAAATGAAGATTTTTCTAATGTAGTTTTGTGAAATATTTTTTTGTAAAATGTTGTTTCGTGAAATTGGTGGTTATTGGAATGTAGGTTCCTGAAATATAGGTTCGTGAAACGTAGTTTCGTGAAATGTTGGTTTGTGAAATGTTAGTTAGTAAAATGTTCGTTAGTGAAATATTTTTATTCGTTTTCTAACAAATATTTTTAAACCAATGTTTATTATCTATATTATGTGAAATAATCTTTTTATTCCCTTATGTATACATGTGCTTTTTGTCCACGCAGCTCATCGATGTGGATAGTCGACCGAGTGGTTAGTTTTACAAGCATGCTCCTAAAAATTGGTTCGTAGCACGTGTTAATATGCATTGTCGTATCGGAGAACTGGGCACGTTGCAAGATGTTTTTACTCGAGATAGTATGCTGGACAGATGGAAGCAGGGTGTTTTTGGTAGCTTCTTGGGGATGCGAGGTGACTAATTGT
Organism: Xanthoceras sorbifolium; assembly: GCA_003430845.1. Classification (NCBI taxonomy): domain Eukaryota; kingdom Viridiplantae; phylum Streptophyta; class Magnoliopsida; order Sapindales; family Sapindaceae; genus Xanthoceras; species Xanthoceras sorbifolium. The sequence goes on from CM010611.1 coordinate 8,877,888, forward strand.
TTAGTGGGAAGCTATGCCACTTATTGCTATGTCGGGAGATCCAATACCCTAGCGCCCGAGAGGATGAGATATATTTTATTGCTATGTCGGGAGATCCAATACCCTAGCGACCGAGAGGATGAGATATATTTTGATGTTTGTGGGCATGCATTAAGGTTTAGGAAGAAGGAGTTCCTATTATGCACTGGTCTGAAATTCGGACCCTTCACAGCTGGACTGGTTTCTCAAAACATGGTAGTGGATGGTAGTGTTCACGATAGACTATTCAATGGGTTGCCCATATTCACAGAAAGTGTTTTGGTTAGGTTAAACGAAGAGGGGGTTTACAACCGACGATGATGCCATTAAGTTGGCTTATGTATTCTTTGTTGCACATATTTTGCTTGGACGTAAATAGAACCGAATTGTTCCACCTTGGTTGTAGAGTTTGGTGGATGACCTTGCAGCTTTTGAGACTTTCCTTTAGGGAACGTACGTATATAGTTTCACGCTATACTGGTTGGGTAAAGCTCTTTCTTCTCGTAGTTCTAGTAAGAAAAAGAATCAAAATAAAAAAAAGAATAAGGACACTGCAAAATCACAAATTTTTGGGTATAACATCTATGGATTTACTTAGGCGCTTCAAGTTTGTATTTCAGACACTAGAAAATAACGATCCCAAATTTTAACATTACACTTCACTAAATTGAATATTAAATTTGTTTATGTACTATATTGGCATATTTGGGCATTGGAGACAATACCTTGCTTGACGGGTGTTATAGGGACATTTGATGGAGCGGATTACCCCGTTGTACAAGGTGGTTTAACATGAAGAAACTGACGAGTTTGGATGATAACTTGAACAATGAAGTATGTTTACAGATTTAACTTTTTTAATTTAGTATTTTATAAACAAGCTAATTATGTTTTGATTATCATTTGTCACTTTCAATTCAGACTAGACCTTTACGGACCTTGACCGCGTCGGATGCCGAGAAGGCCGCGAATTATTACTCATCTTTTGATCCTGATCAATTAGTGTGACCTAAACTTCATATGAAAGGGGGTTTAGGCGACCACTCCAGAGATAACAATGTGGTCGAGGAACAAGTCGACAATGTAAGTGAAAAGGAGCAGTCTGAAGACATCCTTTAGCCGGAGAACCAGTCAAAGGTAAGAGATGATCGACCGAATTAGCCAAATAAAAGGGTTCCTTGTAAAAGCCACACACGACGTACAATCGATAATGAACAGGTATATTATGAAAAATATCACTTGATATGATATTTTTGTTACTACTAGTTTTTACGATTAAATATGTTTGTCCTTTTGTAGGTTCATTTAGAGGATAGTATAAGGTCATTTGTTGCAAATATGGCTCAGGAACTACGTGATGAGTTACGGGCTTCTGAAGCCCGTACTTGTAGGCTTATATACGAACTGAGGGACAACTTTCATACTGCATTTCCTGATGTCCATCCAGCAACCCGGACCCATACAGATTCTGCAGAATCGACATGGTCTGATATCCGTTCTCCTGCATTTTACTCACAAAGGGAGGTAACAAAAATTTCTATTGTGTACCAATGTTAAAAAGTATTTTGGGTATTGTTATGGTGCGTAAATAATTCAATTAAACACAGGATTCCAACGAGCAGACTTCCATATCAGGTGATTGGGTGGGTGATGACCCGACAATGCCACCTATGACATCAGTATGCCAAGACCGGCGTTACAAGTTAGTTGATGTTAATCAATGACTGCTATATACATGATCCCATTATCGTCCTTACATTAGATACCGAGCCGCAGTTACCTCATGTTGTTTCTCCAACTTCAAACATTGATACATTGGATTGTGACAACAGTGTTGAGGCGTTAGAGACGCATCAGTTTATAAGGAAAGGTCGGAAGTGGAAGCCTGCTGCAGCGTATAGGACTTCTTACATAACAATAGGTGCAAACTATGGCAGTGAAGAGGGCGCTCTAGTAAGTTCACTATAAAAAGTTGATGGTTAACTTTATTTTATGTAACAATTTTAAAATTGACAGTTATCTGTGTTCATGTTATTAGTCGATCGGTTGGCTGAACCAAACATTTTACCCAAAAGCATTTGCGACAGATTAGTGATCCAAATGAAAACATACAGGGTGTGGTATGTTTAGTTTAGGCTAAGAATTAACATGTTTTAATATGTTTTGTTTGAATTTACTTTCTATTTGACAAGTATGTATATGTATGCCACATTTCAGCACATAGACACGTACATTACAGTAGCAACGTAGATAACGCCGGTATGCACCCTTCATATGGGTAGCATTTATAACTATGACTGGTCGTATTACGGACTGAAACCCCTAGATACAAGGCTTGAGTGCAAGTAATGAATACAAGAACTTATTGTTTAAATCCGTATGAACTGCTGTCACGGTACCTGGGTTTGACATTCTCAGCATATGAAAGTATAATGGAAGGAGATTGTAGGAATCCTCTGGGCTACTATACAGAACCTTATCAGCATGCTTTATGGCTTGCCAAGCCTTACTATACACTAGATGAACACCATGTTGCTCCTTCATATATGAATTTATGTCAATTGGTCGAATGACACGACCTGTGGTGTCAACTTTTAGTGCAAACATCTCTCTAATGACAACGAAACTCACATATCGCCAGTGTGAATCATACATGTCCAATGTACATGTGTGAACACCAGTAAATTTCTTAACATGTCAAACCGAGCAATTCTCTTTATGTGTTGCCCGGAGAACAAACTTACAATTAATGTCCCTGCACCCTGCCTCAAATTGTTTATTCGTCGATCGACGTATCTTGAAATTGAACTTCTGAAATAGAGCAAATTTACTCAACTCTAACTTCAATTTTTCCTTGCTTTTGAAAATCTAACTTGTAAACAAAGATGACTTTACTGAAGTAGGAGCTCCACTACTTGGCGGTTGAATCGAATACTGATCTACACCTAGCAAAACCCACCTAAAATGAACACCATCAACTACAGGATTATAGCGAGAAGCTACGACTGCGGAAGGCCAACCTACAGATGCACTAACTGGATAACCACCAACACCTCCTCCAACTGGTTGACTGTATGTGTTATCCATGCCTCTGTCATCCTTATCAGATAAATGCTCTACACTATTAGATGAATCGAATGATTACCATCTTCAGTTTATTGATCGTGGTCCATAAACGCAAGTGTAAACCCATGGTCCCTATCCGGTAAAGAGACATATTCATCATGTGTGATATTTTGAAATGCAGTAGGGATTGATTATGAATGTCGGCTACATCCGCCAGCATCTAAAAACTGGGTTGCAAATGGAGGAGGACATGCTATAGGGGATGCTTGTTGTCTAGGTGAAAGTGCCCGAATAGGATCTCTAACATTGTTGTCCAAATTTTCCACAAGTTCCATATATACCTCAGGAATATGTAGTTCATCAAGCAAAAAAATGTAACCTCATCGTTGCCCAGAATTTGTAACTTTCTCGGGTGATAACTATAAGCAACTGTACTGATGACTATATCATATCGTGTGCTATCAATGTTAAACTTCCGATATATCAACTCAACCAATCCTGTAAGTGTCAACTCTTAAGAAACCAGTACCTCAATCGGTGAATAACCAACATAATTTAGCCCATCATATTGTCCATTATAATTGAGTATACGCCTATGGTTAGGGCCGACCCTAACTTTTTGGTGGCACGGGGCTCAACTGAAAATGAGGTCCTAACATTTTATACTTCAATAAATTCTAATAAATATAAAATTTTACAAGACATATATTTTTTTTTATGGCTGGAACCTAATGAGAAGCTAGGCCATCACGCCTTTAATTTTATTAAAATTAAAAGTCATTACAAAAGCTGGATAAAGAAAAACAAAGTTATAAAAGGCAGCTTACAAAAGCTCAACAAAACAAACAGATTACATGGCAAAAGTGTTTTGCTACTTGCTAACTAATAATCTTCCATCTACGCATGGACTTATTCATATCTTTTATAATATTTTTGACTGCATCATTGCTCATTCCTCTTTCATCCTCTGCATATTCAAGTTAGGAAACTCCTAGATCTCAAGAACACAATAAGTAGAAACAATAACAAAAAGACTTTGGATCTTGAAGCATTTTGAGAAGCAAAATCATCGATAACAGTTTCAAAATCCAACTTATCCAACATATTCTTTTCGATGTATAAAATAGCCAATCCATTTAACCTCTCATGTGATATAGTTGACCGCAAATAAGATTTCAACAATTTAATTTTAGAAAAACTCCATTCAGCGGATGCAATAGTAACAGTAACAGTTAACAAAATTCCATAAGCAATTGAAATGTTTGGGGAAAAAACATTCTAAAGATTCCACAAACTCAAGAACTTGAATGACTGTCTTTGTTCCTGCAAGTAAGTACATTGTCAACACATGCAACTCAAAAAATAATTCATCTGCAATAACGTCTGATTTATTGTTAAGTGTTAAAGCAACTTCAAGATTAGAACAACATTCTCGCAATCTGTTATGCTCCATCATAACCAACTTTTTAGGATCAAATAAAAATCCAAAAATACCTTCAAATGCTGCTAGTTGTTCAAACCTGCTCTTCAAAAAAGAAAGAGCAACATCAACAACGACCAGAAAATAATTAATCCCGAATGATTCTTCAGCAGATAGTGAGGTGTCTTCATGTTCAGGTTCATCAAATTGCTTTTTTCTACGAGGTTGCCGTCTTTCAAGAAAGATAGGATTAATTTTCAAATCAGATGTAGTCTCTTTGGCCTTCTTCATAGCATATGCGAATTCATGTTCCTTATACTTCTCAAAATAAGAAATCAGCAACTTCAAATTCATAATTTATATCAGCAACTTCAAATTCAAATTCATAATTGCAACATCAATTTACATATCTTCATATTGCAAAATTTTATTAATTTCCTTAATGTAACACCCCCTGACCCGACCCGTCTGGATCGACCCAGGGAGCGCTACCGGTTTTAAAACTTTTCTTAACTCACTTTTATAATTTGAAAACCATTAAAAATTAAATAAATTATATTTTAAAATCCCTTCACATAGTGAGCCCATCCAAAACTGTTTTAAAAAAAAAAATTGCCAGAGTTTTCTCTGTTTTTCTGATTTTCCAAAAATTCTTGTTTTCCACAAAAATTCAAACAATATAATTTCAACACTTCAAAATCAAACTTTCAAACATATGCGCACTCTGCCGTATAGTGCGACTTTCCAAACATTTTCAAATAAAACATATATAATCAATATTTACAAACTTTGAAAGAAAACATAAACCATAAAACAATTATTTACAAAACCAGTATATCACACTTTTACAAATTTCTGTACATGCATGCGTAGCTAAATATAATATACAAAAATATATAACTACCCAAAGTTTGGTGACTCTGATCCTCAGTCTGCAGCTATCACCTCTTCAGTCTTTTTCTCCCTCTGTATCCTTGTTACCTATGCGTGATAAAATTAACGCACTAAACATATCGCTTAGTGGGTGTACACTAAACTCATTTATCAAATTCATAAAATAAATTTCATAATAAAAATATCACAATACTATCGTATAAAAACATGTCATTATTCAACTTAATCACTGAAATAAATCATATGAAATCAATTTAATAAAAGCAACTAATTTAAATTAATAATTTATACGAAATCAAGTTTTCAATTCTTTTATAATCATTTTATTCAATTCATTCTCAATCCTGGCCCTTTGGTATACTCAACATAATTTCAGGACTGGAATATGGGTCTAGTCTCTGTAATATCGGTGTGACGTCCGGGGTTGCCCCGCAACAACAGTCACTAATATCGGTGTGATTGTCCAGGGTTGCCCCGCTACAACAATCATTGGTATCGGTGTGATGTCTGAGATTGCTCCGCTACAATAGTCACTAGTAATAACGGTGCAGTACTGCTGAAATAACCCAGCTGGTATACCAACCTCCTATATCCGTGTATATGTCCACGTATCCTAGGGCCGTTTCACAACACCATATATTCAATTTTCATTTCAATTAACATTCATCAATTCATCAACAATTATATTCACAAAACAATATTCGAAAACATACTATATCACAAATCTATAATAATTTTCAAAATCAAATACAAGTTTTCAATTCATTTCAAATCATTTAATCAAAATATATAAATTCAAATCAAATAATATAACGAAATTCATAAAGTTTTCAGAAATACGTGTACACCAACCTGGATACCATTTTTCCTACAGTTCTATTTCTAGATTTCCTTTTTCCTTTTTCCTTTCCCCTTTTCTTTTTTTTTCCCCTCCTCTTCTCCTTCTCTTTCTCTTTCTTTTTCTTTCTTTCTCTCCTCTCGCTCTCTCTCTATTTTTCTGGTTTGCTTCCTTATGAAGCTTCCACCGCTTCTTATTTTTTTTATAAAATTTCGGTCATCGTGACCGCTCCTCGCGATCTGTGGTCGCGTTGCTCACTGGAGTAATTTCACCGCTTTCATCGCGATCAACCATCGCGGTATCTGGTCGCGATATTGGTCGTGTTGCTCACTACCCAAAATCACCATTTTTGCCGCAAGCTTCTCATCGCGATCTCTAGTCGCGTGACTCACTGCCTAAATCACCATTTTTCACTGCGAGCTGCTCATCGCGATCCCTGGTCGCTGTGACTGGTCGCGGTACTCACTGCCAACTTTTTCCTTTTCTTTCATGTATTCTTTCTGAACCGCTCCACCTAGTCCACCTGGAAACCTTAAAAATATACATACATTTAATTACATTTTCCACCCCTCAAATCATAAATATCATATTCACATACTTAAATTTAATTTAACCATACTTTTCATATTTGTTTGAAATTAGGGATGTTACACTTAATCTTCCTTAAAATATTATGCCATACAATCATTGTCAACAAAAACTCAAAATTCTCAAGTTCATGTGTTGCTAAACTTTCAACTTCACTGCTTACTTTTGGATCTTCACTAACTCTTACCAATTCAAACAAAGCATCTTTTATATCACTAGTTTGAGTTATTATGGCTGTAACACTATCAACATGACTTTCTCATCTAGTTACTGACAATAATTTCAAAGTTAAGTGATGCACGAAATCCTGAAAAAAATTTCATCTCATTATAGTGCTAACAAACAAAGTATACATGCGTTGTACCACACTAAAAAATGACTTAGCTCTAACACATAAATTAGTCATATCACAAATTGTTAAATTAAGATAATGACAACCACATGGTATAAAAAAAAAGCTCTAGGATTAATTTCAAGCAACCTCTTTTGAACACCTTGGTGTTTCCCTTTCATATTAGACTCATTATCATAGTCTTGCCCTCTTAAATTATCAACATCAAGCTTTAGAAACTTCAACACAGCTAATAACTCATTAAAAAGCCCTAAACAAGTTGAATCATCAACCTTTAAAAACTCTAGAAAATACTTTTCAACTTTTACCGAACTGTTTGACACATCTACACATTAAATGATTAGACTCATTTGCTCTTGGTGACTTGCAGCTGGGGTACAATTAAGCATCATAGAAAAATATTTTGCATCTATAATTTTCTGAATTGTAGAGCTTTTAATCATTAGAATCTAACAAAACAATCAACTCATTTTGAATTTTATGAATGAGATAGTGATGATGAATCTCTTTGTTACTAATGTGTTTAAAATGTTCCTGCATAATCAAATCAAACTCAGCAACCAATTCAAGTAACCTCAAAAAGTTATCATTTTTATCTTGGTACATTTTCTCATTCTCTCCACGGAAAGCGAAACCAGGAGATGCAAGACACCTCACAACAGAAATAATTTTCACTAAAACCTGCTTCCAATATTTTTTTCTCTTTTCTGTCAATTATTTCATTCTTTTTCAATCTGATTTGCAATTCAATCCAGGTCCTAATATTACTAAGATCCTTAAAATTGTTCTCATGTTGTCTAAGCCTCTCACTTAAATATTTCCAATCATTCAACCCCTCATTAGCTAATAATATACTTTTGTGGTCTGCTGATTTGAACAACTTATAACTAAAACAATAAACTTTGTCCACCTTCATTAAGTACACAAGCCATTTTCTATCTTGGTTCTCTCCATTTTCCAATTTTCTTGTATAATAAGAATATGAAAAAAAATGTTTAGAGAGCCCATCCTCAGGAAAATTCAAATTATATTCTCTTACAAGGCTCTTTTCTACCACAAGATCTTTTGTTTTGTTATCAAGAATATCTCAAGTTCTAGGATCATATATATTCACATTCAAGACATGCTTATTATGTCTTGCTTCAACCTTTGTCTCAACTAGACCAATTTCATTTTCATTTGCAGTCATATCAATTTCATTTTCATTATCAATCAAATCAACAACATTTTCATTCAATTCAGTCATATCAGTTTCTCTCGATTCTTCTTCATTAACTGGTTGCTCTAGTTCATTAACTAAATCATTCACTGAATCATAAGTTAAACAACTATATTCCAAAAATTTATCAAGTGCTTCCTTTTGAGATTGAACCATCGTTTCAATATTTTTTTATTTTGTTTCTTTTCTGACAACCCGATTCATGTTTCCTAAGAAACATGCTTGATGCTTTAACTTTCAAGTACAAGTACTACGCACAATCAATGAACCAATCAAAATACAACGACTGATTCAAAGTATCAAACACAACTAAGAAACTAATTTCCAAACACAACCAAGGAGATAAGGAACCAAACACAACAAGTAGAAGGCTAGATGCAACAAAGAGAGATAAAACATGGTTTATGCTCATATAAATGGAGGTCTAAATCTTACAGCTGTAGAGTGCAAATACAGTTTCACCTTCCAAAGATAAAATATTAACTATTAACAAAAATCTCATATGCAATTCAAATTAAAAAATGATATACTCAAATAAAACAAAATTATTACTACCTTTTAGTTTCTAATTATAGGTGCAAGTCTGTAAAACTATAAACCACAATGTTTTTTTTTAAAATATAAAAAACTAACTAAAATTGGATAGATAATCTCATTAATATAAATTATATTATTTGCATCCAAGTATACAAATTGCATATAAATTATAAGTTTATAATTAATGTCTCATTGCTATTAAATTCCTTTTTCCCCCTTCTAAATAATAATAATAATAATAATATCAGTACAATAAATGTAAATAACATTAAAAATATTATTTACTAAAAATTTTAAAAAATCTAACAAATTAATCACCAAATACGCTTCCTAAAATAAAAGGACAGAAATAACAGATTATAAGAATCGCTTCTTCGAAAAAAAAAAACCATAACTTTTGTTTCATATAATAATATACATAAAACAGTTTATTGAAAAAAAAAAAACTTAAACAAATATTCAATAAAATTACCTTACAATAAAATCTTACTCTATAAACAATAAACATCAATTTAAACAATAAAAAAAAAAAATTTAAAAAAATCTTACTTTATAAACAATAAACAGCTGATGCCGCCTGCCAAGTCACCCGCCCACCCCAATTTGTAGAGGAATAAACAATAAAACAATAAACTTAAAGGGTAAAATTAGCCAATTAGCGATAATGATCGATGGGTTTAAAAGATTGGGATACTAATTTGTAAGTTTGGTAAAATTAGGGATACCAATAGACCTTATATTCGGTGGCATAATAAACATAAAAATATAAAAATTAAATTAGACCTTATATTTAGTGGTTTTTTTGGTATAATTAAAAAATGACATATTGGGCCCTTGAGTTTGGGGTACTGGACAATCGCCTCTTTTGCTCTGGCCCAGCACTGATCCTCTAATTTATTCAATACAAAATAGATGATTTCACCTAAATGTTTTATATATGTAAATACTAAAATTATTTTGAGAGTATTGTAGGGCGAGTAATTCAATACTGCGATATACTGCGATTTCAGATAAATATTATGAGTAGCTACATCAACAGCTCCGTTAGTTGCTGACCATGGAGTAATAGTTGACAGCTGGTAAGAAGAAGAAGGTGGGGAGGTGGTCATCTTAACCAATCAGTAATAGTTGACAGCAAAGAGAAGAATGAGTCACCGTCCGATCATCAATCATCATCAGCAGTGAGATTGATTTCTGAGAAGGCAGTTGGGTGTAATAGATGAGTTACAAATGTACATCATTCATTACAATAATATATATTATTAATGTAAATATATATATATATATATATATATATATATTATTGTAATGTTTTTCAGAACTACCAATTTAAATCTGAGAAAATAGTAAAAAATGACATTATTCTCACTACTCTTTGGTCCTGTTTGGTACGCGGAATTGGATTGAACTATTTTATGGGATTTAATTAGACTGGAATTGAATTGGATTGGATTGGATTAATATAGCACTATCCATCGTTTGGTATAACATGGGATATGACTAAAATAGTGTAATTCTATATTTGGAATGATTTGGGATTAGACTAAAATAATGTAATGAAATATTTATTATATGACTAAATTATAACTAAATTTAATAAATTTAAATATAATTAGTTTATTAAATAGATACATAAATTATAATTAAATTAAAAAAATAATTGAATAAAAAACATAAATTTATTTTTTTAAATAATATAAAATTTAATTTAATTTAAATAATAATAATATATTGATAAATTAAGTATAATCCAATTCAAATTTATTAAAAATCACGATGAAAGTTTACAATTTTAAAAATAAAAGTTCACTTTAATTTTATTTTTAAATGAAAAAATTATTATTAAAAGGACAAAAAGTATACATATTAATGGTTATTAATTTTAATTAAATGGGTGATCACAGAGAAGTGTGTTATGTGAGATAGAAAGATAAGGAGATAAGAAATCATTAGTGATGAGGGAGGGTTTAATAAAAAACCAATAAAATATTCTTTTTTTTTTTTATTAGTCCCGGGACTATTAGTGATAGGGGGTGGGGTGAATTTTTATAGTCTGGTCAACATGGAATTATTTTAGTACACGGGATTATGAATCTCATGTCTACGCACTTTACTAAACATAAGATAGGAACTAAAATAGTTTAATCCCGAGCTAATCCCGTGTACTAAACAGGGCTTTTAAGAATTAGCGGTGGATTTATATTCTTTTTAAAATGACACCTATTTTAATTTAAACCCTAAAATTCGCTTAATAAAAGCTTTTTTTTTTTTATCTTATTTCTTATTTTCTTGTTTTGTCTCTTTTATCACCTGATAGTTCTTTTCTCTTGCAATACTAATTTCTTCTCTTTAATTTTTTTTTTTTTGGTATTAGATTTGTTTTCTTCTTTTTTATTTTTTCTGTTTTTTTTTGGATATGTTCATTTTCTTCTCTTTGATATATTTATATTTTTTGAAAATGATTTTGTTTGTGATCAGGAGGAAGAAAATAGAGGAACAAAAGATAGAGAAAAAGAAAGAATTAATTTATTTGTGATCAAGAACTAATTTGGTCTTAATCAAAAATTGATTTATTCTTAATTAAGAACTAAATTCACTTTTTTAGTTCTTGATCAAGAACATATTAGTTCTTCTTGATCAATAACTATTTAGTTCTTGAAATAGTTCTCGATCAGACCAAATTAGTGCTTGTTGATCAAAAATTAAATAGTTCTTGATCAACTAATTTGGTCTTGATCAAGAACTAAATTCACTTTTTACTTCTTGAAATAATTGTTAATCAAGAACAAATTAATTCTTCTTAATCAAGAACTAAAATCAGTGAATTTAGTTCTTGATCAAGAACAAATTGATTAAAAATAGTTATTAATTAAGAATTAAATTAGTTCTTAATCTCATACCACTATAGAGTAATAGTATCGGCACTAGCAGTTCCGGAACAATTGTCGGCCAGAACCGCCGCAAATGTAGTATTTACCTTGAGGTTGGACACGATTGTCTCACATGTACTAATAAAAACCGGTATAACGTACTGAGTACCATGTAAATGTCGAAGACAACGCCAACTAGTTATGTCAATATTTTTTAAGACATACAATGTGTTTGAATATATCTGACTTTAGAGTTTCCATTTAAATCCAGTTTGTTATAATTTGTAATGATATTTATGGTGCAATTTTAACTTTTTTGTATTAATTCCGAACCCGTGAACAAATACATAATAATTTCGAAAACTAGGGTGTAAATGCATCGTAATTGCATTGAAAGTTAATGGATGCCTTGTGAGTATATACTCTATAATTCGTAAGGTTAATGCATCGCAGTTGCCATTTCTACAAATAAATACATGAAAAATACGATTTTCAACATCTTTTGGTTTTTTTCACGGATCTTCAGTGCTCGTAAAACCCATGTGTTAAGAAGTCTGACAGCATCCACCGTAGGCAAAATAACTTAACTCTTCTACCTTGTACGACACGTTCTTCTTTCCTAGATTAATACAACATCAAAGTTAATGCAACATCAAATGGCCTGCGATCAAGTCAATTACAATTAACCTTCACAATGGCCCAATGGCATCAGCTCAAATTACACAGGATCAAGACCTACAAAATATATAGGTTATATTAAATTTCATGTTATGTAAATTAATATCTCCTCCACAAAAGATGCAATAATATTTAGTAACTTACATAGTGCATCTCATACCACGGACTTATACGACGGTTATCCCTATCAGAAAAACACATATAACATTAAAAAAATAATTATAATTATGTATAAAATAAATTTAAAATGAATACTTATTTACAAATCACATGTACATTGTTACTTATAATCACATAGAACCACAAATCCATCATGTTGATCTTCTGGCTATATACTGTTGATGGTAAAAAATGGGTTCTACAGTCAACGAAGGTCAAGGAAGCCAAATAAGGTGATTATTGGCTTGGTCAGGTAATTCGAGTAAGATTATCTAAGATAATCTTATTAAAGAGGTTCTCGCAGGATGAACAGACTTATCGAAGTGAATTTCTGTGGTCCGCCACCTTTCAAGAAAGAAAGACTCGTGAGAGATGCCGGACGTAAGCCGGCAATCAATCTCCGACGATCAAGTCAGTTATCTCTTTCCACGAGAGGAGAAATATCCTTAGCTCTTTTAGGGTTTTGATGATAATTAATTGCTTACATTCTTCATTGTTACAGTACTTCTTATATACCCTGAACCTTTTCCCCTTTGTTGGGAATGTTCAGGTTTTCTTTCAGGAAGGGGTCAGGAGATCGTATCCTTAAACGTGTAATTCCTGACCTCCTGCAGAAGATCGCTTGACAGTGGCAAAAACGGTGAAAGGAACGGTAACCTGTGCTGCCTGGGCATTAAATTCATCTGCTGCCTTCGATGACAGGTTTCTGACACCGACTGTACTTGTGGCAGGTGTCAAACTGGCGCGCTGCAGAGCCCAGGTTCAGGTTCGACGTATCGCCTACATTTCTGTCTCCCGCTTGAGGCTTCCTCGGGGAGACACCGTGGTCGCAGGTAAAGTTCTCGTAGCAAGCTTAAACGCTCCTACGACCTTTAAAGTTAAACAATGCCGTTTTTGAGAGATGAGAGGAAGCAGTCCTTCCGCTTTTCTTTTCTTGGTGATTGGTTGCTTAGGTGGCAGTTTTCTAAAAGATTATACTCATAACAATACCCCATAAATCCTTCGAAGAAAAAGCTCTTTCTGATGGGGATTTACTTTTATAGTTCAACAAACACCTCCTAAACTCTTCCTGCTGAAGTAGCATCTAATGACGTGTTGGTTCTGGGAATGAACGTTTGGCTTCACATCTCCCGCGCGCGTCATTCTTTTTCAAAAAGAGCTTGCTACCGTTTTGCTTCCCTTGTACACGTGGCGCCTCCCTAATAACTTCCATTTACTGTAGGTTCTTTGCACAAGGCGTTTAATTAATTATTCTTGTCATTTCGAAACGTCTTTCGCGCCGTTTAGCCTGTAGGAGGTCGACGGTTGTGGCTGTTATTGATGAGGTCTATTTATACCTGCTTACCCTTCAACTTTCAGTTTTACTCTCTCATTCTTTTTATTCTAATAAGCTTCTTAAGCGTTTTCTCTGGTGAAGTTGTTATTCGTCGAAGTTTCTCTTGTGGGAATTTTTCTTCCGGTGTTCATCTCGTTTCTACTTCTCGAGTAAGCTTCTTTCCTTTCCTTCGGGTTTCCTACTTCGTTGTTATGGATTCGCCGTCGAGGGACATGCACGTGTTGGAGGAAATTGAGGGGAACAATTTCCTCCTTTCCGTAATTCCCTAGGACCCTGTTCCTTTAAACATTGACTTTTCACATGTACAGGATCCTGTCAGTCCCATAATCCTTTCGTCTGCTAATTCGTCCTCATCCTCGTCCTCGTCCTCGACTCTAGACATATCCGAGATTCTCCGTGAAACTGTCCCGACGAGAACAACGGTACCCGAAGCAGACATGGCCAAGCGATCTCTTGATGAGGAACAGCGAGCGAATCCCTCCGATAACAGTGTCCACAAGATCCGGGTACATGAATTTTCGTCATCAGCGCCGAGCTTCCTTGACACTAAGCCTAACGTCGTTACGGCTGAGCACCTGCAGCGCTACATGGAGTACTATGAGATCCCAAACTCGGTGGAGCTTCTGTTGCCTGAGGGAAGAACGGCGTGGAATCCGCCTAAGGGTTTTGCAGCAGTATACTGCTACATACTGAATTGCGGGGTCACTTTGCCGCTGTAACCTTTTATCGCTCGCTTTCTCGGTGACGTCAACCTTGTTCCAGCACAGTTGACGCCCAACAGCTACAGAACCTTACTAGCCTTGTGCGCTTTGTGGCACAAGTTGGGTTACTCGGATCCCACCCTCAGGGAGATACGCCACTGTTACAAGCTTCGACCGTATGGGGCGGGGTCGTATTACCTCGTGTCCTTCAACTCTGCCTAATGGCTACCTATCGGTGAGGACGGTAGAAAACTTTCCGGTAAGCTCGACATCGCTGGTGAAGGCAAGGGGGGATTATATGGGGGCTTCCTTCTTCCAACAAATTCTGGAAGGGAGCCTGGTTCTTTGTCGGATGAGAGTGGGGACGTTGGGTTCCTGCCGACAGAGAAAAATCTTTTCGCGAGGCGTATGTTCCTCGTTTTTTTACAAAACTAGGTATTCTTTTCTTTTCTGCCTATCTTTTCTATTTGTAGAGATGATTCTCTCGCGTCACTAATACTTTCTTCCTTCGAACAAATACCTAGAGTGAGCCTTCGATATTGAGTTCGTAGGAGGCCCAACATGTCCTGCTAGCTGTTACTGCTCGCGCGGAGGGTCGGCATGCTGGTATACTTTGCTGTGATCAGGCGTTGATCCAGTGTGCCTTTGGCGCTTTCCATTATGCGGCCGGGAGTCACCCCCTTAATCGTTCTCGTGCTATGCGTGATGTTCCTGTATTTCATTTTGGTAATGTATTTTGTAAGGTATAACCATTCTTACTTGCTTGCTTTTATTGCAGTTCAAGAGGAGGATCCCGTGTCCAGCCGAGAGGTGAGAAACTTGAAGAACCTCCAGGATGTCTCTCGCAGGGAGGGGAATAAAGGTGACGATAAGAAAAAAACGTTCCCCTGCGAAGAAAGATGTTGATGTTGGGGAAAGAATTTCAGTCCCGGTGAAGCGCTGGTCTGATGATTTGGGAGCCTCTTCGGCTGTTGGCAAGGGGATCCGTGATCCTACCCCTGAGACTCCCATAAAAAGGGCTAGGCTGGTCGGCGGCCCTAGTAATCCCGGCTTAAAGTCGAAAAGGGAGGGCGCCAGAAGGGTTTTGGTGAAGCATGTTCCTCCGAGGCGCCCTCCTCGCCAGGCAAGGAGGATGTCTTGTACTTTAGAGATCCCTACTTCTGCTTACCCTATTAATTATGCGCCTCCCCCTCCTTCTGGTGATGTCCCTGACGCCACTTCGACAATCACCCCCGAGCCGAAGGTCCAGTCCTCTGCTAATTTCGACGGGGAAAACTTGGAGAAGAAGCCTTTGATACGCCACTCGTCCTTGAAGGGTAAGGGCAAGGCCACCCCAGAGGATAGGAAGCTTCCTGATTCGGCGGTCGCAGGGGATGACGAGATCACTGCCGTCCCCTCCGGTGAGAAGGGTGTTAGGACTTTTTCCCGTCCGGTTGGAGTTAGCGGCGAGGCGTCAGCGCCGTTTTATCCTTCTTTGAAGGCCATACTTACATGAGTATTGAGCAAGGACGTGGGCTCTGAGATACGGGGCGAAGCGGGCAAGTTTTTGGGGGAGTCTGTCGATAGGCAACTCCAATCTTTTTTCAGTGTCACTGGCTAATTTTCACTTTACTTTTTTCTTCGTTCATTATCAATCCGTTGTAGGTATTAACTTCCTTTCTTTCGCAATGCAGTTTTTGATGAAGTTCGACACCATTGCTCGAGACAGAGAGTGTCTGCAGTATCGTCTTGCTGAGCTTGAGGCTGAGAAGGTTTCGTCTGGGGTCGGCGAGGAGATCGCTCAAGAACGGGATATTCTCAGAGAGAGAGTGGGCGATCTCGAGGACATGATGAAGGCGCTTTCCTCTGAGAGAGCGGCTCTCCAGGAGAAGGTCAGCGTATTGCAGACTAGGGTAGAGGGCCTTGAGGCTGAGAAGGTGGTTCTCTTCTCTGAGAAGGAACAAGCTGTTGTGAGTGTCAATAACCTTCTTGATGCTGCTGTTGCTGCGCATGAGGTGGCCGAGGCGAGGCTCGCTGAGTCGCAGAAAAGAGTAGCAGAACTGAACAGTGAGCTGGATGCTTTTCGCCTCAACCTAGATGGGGCGAAGATGGAGCTTGAAATTAAAGCAGTCGATCGTTATAAGGTTTCTCCTGCCTTCGACGCTTTCATGCATAGGGAGTTCAGAAACGGCATCAATGAGTGTCGCCTGATCGTGGAGGGTCACCTTAGTCCTGAGATGCAAAAAACGCTGGATCTTGCCATTGCGCAGAATAAGGACAAATCCTTGACAGATCTCAAAGAGGCTAGGAAGGTATGGCGATCTCATTGTCGGCTCCAAAAGCTGCCTATTTTCGACATGCACTTAGAGATACCTGATCAAAGTGGTCGTCCTAAGTTTTTTGGTAATCGGAAAGCTGGGCCTAGCGTTCTCGGTCATAAAGTGGATTCTGGTCCAGAACCTGGCCTTGACTATGTATTCTCCGAAGGGGAGGAGGAGATCGCACTTAGCGATAGGGAACCTTCCACTTCAGTTGAGACCGATCCCGACGACTATTTGAATTTAACTGATTTGGCGAAGGGGGGGAAGGGTGTCAATGATCCTGGTCCATCTGAGCCTTAATTTTCTTTTGTAAATTGTAATTGACCATTGTAATCCTTATTAGTTCTAATAATAATATATTATTTTGAGGATTTCTTTTGAACATATTTTTTGTTGTAATTTGCAAGGCTTGTTGACTGTTGTAATTTTTCAATCTCTTCTCGCAACTTTCCTTTTATTGTTCAGATGTTTTTTTATCATTATACCCCCGAATTGGGCGAATCAATTGTAAAAGTGATCGCGTGATTCTTAAAAAATGACTTTGATAGTGTTTTGGAGGTGCAGCGATATCTATACGAAAAGGCTTCTATTTAACTTGTATCAGAAGATAGAGGGGTTTTCACTATTATCAAATTTGTGACAGAGTTTTACTCTTAATTTTTCTCAAATTCGATTTTCGTGAGGCATTTTGGCCGAGACTGAGTTTCTGTGAGAGAGTTTTATTCTTAACTTTTCTCAAATTCGATTTTAGTGAGGCATTGTCGCCGAGACCGAATTTTTGTGAGAGAGTTTTATTCTTAACTTTTCTCAAATTCGATTTTAGTGAGGCATTGTCGCCGAGATCGAATTTTTGTGAGAGAGTTTTATTCTTAACTTTTCTCAAATTCGATTTTAGTAAGGCATTGTCGTCGAGACCGAATTTTTGTGAGAGAGTTTTATTCTTAACTTTTCTCAAATTCAATTTTAGTGAGGCATTGTCGCCGAGACCAAATTTTTGCGAATACAATAACCATCGACGGGGCTTCCTCGTATTTCATTCAAAAATTACAAGAGTACATGTTTGCTTCTTCCTACGGGAAATACATTTTGAGGTATTGCGCATTCCATGGATGATTAATGACTTCCCCTTCTGGTTGCGCAATCCTGTAACAACCGTGACCCGCTTATCCGATGATTCGATATGGGCCTTCCCATTTGTCTGCCAGGGTACCTGCAGCTTTGTCCTTGGTGTTCAGCGATACCTTTCTCAATACCAAGTCGTTGAGTTGGAACCTTCTCTCCCTTACTTTAGAGTTGTAGTGTCTGGCAACCCTTTGCTGATACATTGCGTTCCTTATTTGAGTCCTATCTCGAAAGCTTTCCAGTTCGTCGAGGCTGGATTCCAAAGTAGTGACGTTATGGGTTTGGTCGTACATGGCTACCCTGGGTGATTGGATTCTCATTTCAATCGGGATCACTGCTTCAACTCCGAAAGCCATGGCAAATGGCGTTTCAACCGTAGATGTTCTCGCAGTTGTTCGGTAGGCCCAGAGGACTTCGGGAAGTTTCTCAGCCCATTTGCCTTTCTTAGAGTCCAGCTTTGCTTTTATCGTATGTTTGATAATCTTGTTTACTGCCTCGACCTTCCCGTTTGTTTGTGGGTGGGCGACCGAGGCATAATAATTTTTGATCCCCCAACTCCTGTAAAATTCTGGGAAATTGAGGTTGTCGAATTGTGTGCCGTTATCGAAGATGATGGTATCTGGGACTCCGAATCTGTATATGATGGATTTCTTCACAAAGTCAGTGGTATTTTGTTCGGTGATCCGAACTAGAGGTTCCGCCTCAGCCCACTTGGTGAAGTAGTCAACGGCTACGATAGCGTACTTAGCTTATCCCGTTGCTGCTGGCATAGGTCCGATGAGGTCGATTCTCCACTGCGTGAAAGACCAAGGAGATGTGAGACTTCTCAACTTCTCCGGCGGTTGCTTGATGTTGTTAGCGATCCTTTGGCATTTATCGCAGTTGGAGGCCTTGTCTTTGGCATCTTGGAACATTGTTGGCCAATAGGAGCCTTGTCGTAGGGCATTGTGTGCCAGGTTGTTTTCGAAGGCATGATTTCCGCAGACTCCCCGTGTATTACTGTCAAAATTTTTACAGACTCTTAGGGATTAACACACCTTTGTAATGCTCTGGAGAACCCTCTTCGATACATCTCGCCGTCCATCATAGTGTATCGTGCAGCTCGATATCTTAATCTTTTGGCTTCGTTCTTGTCCTCTGGGAGGATTCCTTGCTCTAAGTACGCCCTGATGGGTGTGATCCAAGTTACCTCCGCTAGGTTAACTTCGACGATAATGAAGTCGTCTTCTTGGCAGATGCTTGGCTGCGAGAGGTACGCCACTAGTATTGATTTTTATAACAGGACATTAGTGGCGGATGCCAATTTTGACTAGGCATCGGCCTTCAAATTTTCTGCTCTGGGTATCTGGGTGATTCTGAATTTGGTGAATCTGTTAAGAGCTTGTTGGGTCTTTTCTAGGTAGGCGATCATTCCTTCCTCTTTCGCTTGATACTCATTGCATATCTGGTTGACCACCAATTGTGAGTCGTTGTAGATATCTATCTTGTCGGCTCCCAAGACAGTGGCCACTCTCAGTCCTACGAGTAGAGCTTCATATTCCGCGACATTGTTGGTGGCTTTAAAATCAAACCTTAGTGCGCATTCCACTTCGTCTTGCTCCGGCGTCGTGAGGACCACCCCTGCTCCGCTCCCATGTGAGTTTAAGGACCCATCGACGTGCAGTTTCCAAGGGTAAACACTATCCTCCTCTCCAAGACTGGTAACGGCCTCATCGTCAATTAAAGGTTCAGTGAACTCTGTGATGAAATCAGCGACCGTCTGTGTAACACCCCCCGACCCGACCCGGCCCGGCCGGACCGGCCCGGGGAGCGCTACACGGTTTTCAATACTTTCTAAATTCATATACATTTCAAAATCATTGTGAGCCCATAAAACAAATTTTCGACTCATTGGAAACCATAGCGTTTATTATTTTAAAAATCATTTTTGAGTGAGCCCAAATCGCTAAACTTTTTACAAAAATTTCGCAGAGTACCGTTTGTTTTTCGGACTTTCCAAAACCTGTTTTTACACAAATCAATTCAAATTCAATTCTCAATAACACTTCTATAACATTTTCAAACAGTTGCGCACTCTGCCGTTTAGTGCGACTTACCATCACAATTTATAAAATATAACAAATCGAACTTTAATATTTACAAACATAATAACAATATATGACAGAAATCATAAATAATTGATTACAAAACATATTTACAGACTCACTGTATATGCATGTTTACAAAATACATATATAACAATAGAACTACCCAACTGTAGTAATTATGTGACTCGGTCTGCAATTCTTTTTTCTTTCAGTCTTTAGCTTCTTCCGGATTCCTGGTACCTACGCGTTAGAAACAAAACTAACGCGCTAAGCATAAAGCTTAGTGGGTGTACTATAAACTCAAATATGGAAAATCATAAATAACTTGTAATGAGAAACAAATCACAATATATATATATATATATATATATATATATATATATATATATTCAATTCGAATCAGTTACAAAATCAATTTAACTTCCAAATCAAACCATAAACAGTCTTAATCATTTTCATTTCAACAATAAGATCAATGTATAATATCAGTCGATAAAGCTATTCAATTCATTTCTCAATTCACTTCAAATCTGGCCCGCTAGAATACTCAACATACTCGGACTGGAATATGGGTCAAACTCCCAACCCCCAGGACGAATCCTGAGGAGGTACGTGTCTCCCTACTCTAGGACCGTGGGTACGGAACCTAGAGAGGTACATAACTCCCTATCCCAGGAACGAATCCTTGGGAAGGTACATGGCTCCCAACCCCCAGGACGAATCCTGAGGAGGTACGTATCTCCCAGCCTCTGGACGAATCCAAGAGGAGGTATATCAGAATCATCAATATCAATCAGTATCGGCGCAGTACTGCTCAGTAAAACCCAGCTGGTATACCAACCTCCTATATCCATTTCTATGTCTAAGTATCCTAGGGCCGTTTCAGATAAACTATATTCACAATAAATGTCGCAATAGTTACTCAATAAACATACAAATCACATAATATTCTTCAAGAAACGTAATCAATAATTTTACGAAAATCTAAATCAAGTATTTTAACGAAATCGAAATGTTCGAAAATACAATCGAAATACAATCGATCATAAAATCGGTCCGAAATCAACCATATATCTACAAATCATCGATTTTACATATAAAATAAACACTTTTCATACGAATAATCGAAATCGAAAACTTTTAACGAAATCGAAAACGAAACGAAAACGAGAAACGAAAACGAAAACAAAACAATAACGAAAGACTTTTCGTAACGATTCCGAAAACAAAAGTACACCAACCTGGAATCCTTGTTTTCGTTCGACAATCCGCGGTTCTACGATTTCGTTTCCTTCCCTTTCCTTTTTCTCTTCACTTTTCCTTTCCACTTTCTTCTTCCCTTTCTCCTTTCCTTTCTTTCTTCTTTCTTCTTTCTTTTCTTTTCTCGGTCTCTTTTTCCTTCTTTCTCGCTCACTCTCTCTTCTCTCGCTATTTTCTGGCTTCTGCGAGAAGCTTCTCTTTTTTTTATATATTTTTTTCGCTACCGCGACCTGTGGTCGCGCCACCAGGTCGCGATGCTCACTGGACCATTCGCACCGCCTTCATCACGAGCGTGCCTTGGTCGCGCTGGAGCTCGCGTTGCTCACTGCCCGAATTCGACGTTTTCATCGCGACCTGTGGTCGCGGTGACTGGTCGCGATGCTCACTGCCAGAAATCGCGTTTTCCACCGCGAGCGAGCCATCGCGACCTGTGGTCGCGGTGACCAGGTCGCGATACTCTCTGGTTCAATTTTCAATTTTTCAACCATTCAATCTGGTCCGCTGGAAATCATACATTTAATTACATTTTCACCCCCTCAAATAGTAAAATTTATTTTCACATATATAACATTAATTACCCGAAATCCGGGATGTTACAGTCTGCCCCTTGATAGCGGATCGTGGCTTGAAGCTTACGTCGAACTTGCTTAGCTCTATTGCCCATTTGGTCAGTCTTTCGGAAACTTTTGGTTTTTGCAGTATTTGTTTCAAAGGGTAATTGGTTAGTACTACTATGCTGTGTGCCTGGAAGTACGGTTGCAGTTTTCGCGCCACTATGATCAAGGCTAAAGCCACCTTTTCAGTGTTGGGATACCTTGTTTCTGCGGCGATCAAAGCTTTACTGACATAGTATACGGGTTTTTGGAATCCTCCTTCTTTGCGGACGGTAGTCGTCACTCATAGGTAAACATATAGGATTTCTCCGGGCAACGGCTTCGAGAGCATTGGCGTCAAACCGAGGTAGGTCTTTAATTGATGAAAAGCTCGGTCGCACTCTTCAGTCCATTCTATTCCTTTTCCTTTCTTGATAGCTTTGAAAAATGAAAGGCACTTGTCAGTAGATCTAGCGATAAATCTGTTAAGAGCAGCTAAGCACCCTGTGAGCCGTTGGAATTTTTTAAGTGTTCGAGAGGGCTTCATTTTCCATTCTATTCCTTTTGCCTCAATTCCGCGTTGGTGTACCAGAAAGCCTAGGAATTTGCCTGAAGATACACCGAAAACACACTTTTCAGGATTTAGTTTCATCTCATATTTTCGGAGAACTTCGAACGTTTCTTGCAGGTTATCAGCGTGTTCTTCTGCTGTGAGGCTTTTTGTCAGCATATCGTCGACATACACCTCCATGGTTCGCCCGATTTGCTTTGCTAACATATGATTGACTAACCTTTGGTAGGTGGCTCCCGCATTTTTTAAACCAAAAGGCATCACTGTGTAACAATACAGTCCCTGATCTGTGGTGAATGTTGTCTTTTCTTCGTCAGGGGCGTGCATTTTGATCTGGTTGTAACCTGAATAGGCATCCATGAAACTGAGGAGTTCATGTTCGGCTGTGGCGTCCATTAGCTGGTCGATTTTTGGGAGGGGGAAACCATCTTTGGGGTAAGCCTTATTCAAGTCAGTGAAGTCCACACACATCCTCCATTTCCCGTTTTTCTTTTTGACCAGTACCACGTTCGCGATCCATGAAGGATAGTATGATTCTCGGATAGAGCCTGCGGCGAGAAGCTTTTCAACTTCTTCCCTTATGGCTAAGTTTCTTTCGGGGTTGAAGTGATGCATCTTCTGGATCACTGGTTTCGCGTCGTGATGTACCGCCAGCACATGAGAGACGGTAGAAGGATTGATCCCCGTCATGTCAGCGTGACTCCACGCGAAGATATCTTTGAACTCTTGGAGCAGTTTCGTCAGATCTTTTTTAACTTTCGGCTTTAGTTTTGCTCCTATCCTGACCATTTTCTCGGGAAAACTTTCGTCGAGAATCACATTTTTAGTGGGCTCCACTTCGCCATCGCTTTCTTGTGCCGTAGGTTCTCGCAGGTCTAGGACGAACTCTTTGGGGACTTCGGCGTTTCCCTCTCCGTCCGCAAGCTTTGATTGCTATAATTTTTCGGCGATTTGGCAAACTTTTGCTTTTCATTTTCCTTTGAAAGCGGACAGGTTGGTTT
Source organism: Xanthoceras sorbifolium (assembly GCA_003430845.1). Classification (NCBI taxonomy): domain Eukaryota; kingdom Viridiplantae; phylum Streptophyta; class Magnoliopsida; order Sapindales; family Sapindaceae; genus Xanthoceras; species Xanthoceras sorbifolium. The sequence goes on from CM010611.1 coordinate 8,901,498, forward strand.
GCCTGGCGGTTTCTTGACAGCCATTTATTTCTCCGACCCCGTTCTCCGTCGGGAACTTGACTTTGAGGCAGTAAGTGGCGGTTATTGCCCTTGTATTGTTAAGGAAAGGTCTCCCCAACAGTGCGTTGTAGGGCCAGTTGGGTATGTCCACCACCATGAATTCCAACAAAACCGTCTTTCTACAAGATTTGGTCCCGATTCGCACTGGTAACATCACTGTCCCCCATGGCCTGATTTCTGATCCGCCGACTGCCCGGAGTGGCGTGTCAAACGGTTCCAAGTCCTTGTGTTGGAGACCTAGTTGGTCGAAAACGGAGAGGTGGAGGATGTCAGCGGAACTTCCGCTATCTATCATGATTCTGTAACATCCCGGATTTCGGATAATTAATTTTGAATATATTAAAATAAATTTTGTGAATTGAGGGGTGTAAACGTAATTAAAAGTATGTTTATTTTTATGGTTTTCAGGTGGACCAGATGGAACGGTCCAAGAATGAAGCATGAAGTGAAAAACTGAGACAGTGAGCATCGCGACCACTCATCGCGACCACAGATCGCGATGAGCTGCTCGCGATGAAAAATGGTGATTCTTGGCAGTGAGCACCGCGATCAGTCACCGCGACCACAGATCGCGATGAACTGATCGCGATGAAAAGAAGAAATTCGGACAGTGAGCATGGCGATCACCATCGCGACTAAGATACCGCGACGTGTGATCGCGATGAAGGCGGTGAAGTTGGTCCAGTGAGTACCGCGACTTGGTCACCGCGACCACAGGTCACGACGACGGTCGCGACGACCGAAATTTTATAAAAAAAATAAGTTATCGCAGAACTGTGTAGAAAAATAGAAAGGGAAAAGAGAGACCGAAAGAAAGAGAAGAAAGAGAGAAAAAGAAAGAGAAGAAAGAAGAAGAAGAAGAAGAAGAAAAAGAAGAGGAGAAGAAGAGAAGAGGAAGAGGAAGAGAAAAGGAAAAGAGAAAGAGAAAGGAGAGGAAAAAGAAACCCTAGAAACGCGATAGTCGAACGGAAACGGTATCCAGGTTGGTGTACACCCGTTTTCGAATTCTTTACGAAACGTATTAAGTATTTTTCGTTTGAATTTGTGATTTATTTGAAAATTTTCATGTTTATGTGTTTATATTATTTCTTTGGAATGATTTTATTAGAGATCGCATTTTGATCGTATTTCGAGTATTACGATTTCGTTAAAAATACTTGATTTAGACTTTTGTATGAATATTGCTTATTTTCCATGAAAACCTAATGTATTTTTGACGAATATTGTGTGAATTGTATATTTATTGCGTAACTGTTGAATTGTAACTTACAGTGAACATTTGAAAATGTTTTATCGAAACGGCCCTAGAATACTTAGACATAGAAATGGATATAGGAGGTTGGTATACCAGCTGAGTTCAGTGAGCAGTACTGCACCGATATTGACATTGCTATTGATGATATATCATGTACCTCCTCATGGATTCGTCCAGGGGTAGGGAGACACGTACCTCCTCACGGATTCGTCCTGGGGTAGGAAGACACGTACCCTCCTAAGGATTCGTTCCTGGGATAGGGAGATATGTACCTCTCTAGGGACCGAACCCTCGGTCCTAGAGTAGGGACATACGTACCACTCTTAGGATTCGTCCTAGGGTGGGAGTTATGTTCGACAGACAGTCACTGTAGTCGAACGACCCATATTCCAGTCCTGGTATATGTTAAGTATTCAAGAGGGCCAGAAATGAATGATTTGAATAATATGTTGATAAGTGAATTTCGAAATCGATTGTATACGTTTACGCTTTGGTTTTACATGAATTATTTATTGTAATGAGTGTCCCTTTAAAATGATTTCAACCGTTTTATTTCTGAAAGTGATTTGCATCGTAATATGTTTATATCTGATTATATTGTGATATTTTGTTTATTATGAAAAGTTATTTATGAGTTTTTATAAATGAGTTTAGTGTACACCCATTAAGCTATATGCTTAGCGCGTTAGTTGTTTTTATAACGCGTAGGTGACAGGGATACCGAGGCAGACAAGAAATAGAGAGGAGGTTCCTGCAGCTTGAAGTTCAGAGTCACTTCATTGACTTGGGGTAGTTATATATGTTTGTATTTATATAATGTAACGTGCATATACAGAAGTTTGTAAATTCGAAGAGTTTTTATTTATATGTTTTGTAAATAATATTATGGTTTCTATTTTTTATTTGTAAAGGTTTGTAAATATTTAATTTATGAATTATTATATTTTGTTTGAAAAGTCGCACTAAACGGCAGAGTGCACAATTGATTGAAAATAATATTTGAAGTGTTGTTGAGGAAGTATTTGAATTGAATTGTTTGAAAACAGGTTTTGGGAAATCTGAAAAATAAAGGAAACTCTGCCGAAATTTTTAAAAATTGTATTTTTGATGGGCTCACTAGAAAAACATTTTTTTAAATTACAAAGTGATATGATTTTAAATGGTTTGAAATGAATAACGAGAATTTAGAAAGTTTTGAAAACCCGGTAGCGCTCCCTGGATCGATCCAGACGGGTCGGGTCAGGGGGTGTTACAGATTCTGCGTATGTTCATGTACGCGATTTGGAGTTCTACAACTATCGCATCATTTGGTTTGGCGTTGATTCCCAGACCGTCTTCTACAGTGAACAAGATGGGGTCCCAACCTTCTCGCAGTCTTTTCTCGTCTCCTTGTACGGAGTTCACAGTCGAAAATTCGCGGTGTTGGGATGCTTTCCGAATTTCTGACTTTCTTTCCCTGTTGCTAGCACCTGTTCCTGGGCCTCCATGTATGGTGTTGATGGGGCTAGCCTTTGGGCTTTCCGATCGTCTGTCAAGTTTTTTAGGGCTTTGGGGGTGACTCTGTCTCGTAGGTCCCCTTGGGTGCTCTGGTCCCTTATCTGCTGATACCCTTGGTTGCCTTTGAGTGTTGTCGCTATCCCTCTTTACTATGAACTCCTTAAGGTGTCCGTCTCTGATCATGTTTTCGATGTGATCTTTGAGTTGGAAACATTTAGAAGTGTCGTGGCCATGGTCGCGGTGGAAACGACAGTATTTATCCTTATCTCTTTTTTGGGGAGCCGATGTCATTTTTCCGGGCCATGTCACTATCCCTTTATTCTGTGCGACTGACAATATCTCCTCATGTCCTCGCGTCAAGGGCGTATATCGATCAAATCTTCCTTCCAGCTGATCGGTCATTTATTTTCATATATTTACGACCCCTAAACCGTATCTTTTAGTTGTATTCTTAAGTATTTTTGGTGCTTTTGACGTGTTTTCCTCTAGTGTACAGGTAATAAGGTTTTGTGCATAATTGAAGAGTTTTGGTGGATTAAATTGAATATTTGGGAGTGCACAGCTGTCATTGTTTGGAGGCTGCCATAAATTCTACAAGATGAACTGGGTTGAGCGCCTTATATTTCTGGAAAGGTCACGATGTCTGCTTTCCGGCAAATTTTACGGTTCGTGATTCCGAGTTGTCTAGAGAAAGTTATGCTCATTTTCACAACAGTGTGCAGACTCACGACTTTCATGTCGAGAGTTAAGTCATGAGTCATGTTTCGGAGGCCGTCATAAATTCCATAGAACGAACTGGGTTTCGAGCTTTATATGTATGGAAAGATATAGATGTCTACTTTCCAATACATTTTACGGTTCATGATTTGGAGTTTTCTAGAGGAAGTTATGGTCATTTTCGTAACAGTGCGCAATCCTGAAATTTGGACCAGTGAGCACCGCGACCTAGTACCGCGACCGTAGGTCGTGCTACAGTGGTCGCGATGAAACATCAATTTGTTGGCAGTGAGCACCGCGAGCACAGTGCCGCGACTACTGTAGCGCTACAGTGGTCGCGATGAAACATCAATTTGTTGGCAGTGAGCGCCGCGAGCACAGTGCCGCGACCGTAGGTCGCGCTACAGTGGTCGCGATGGCGACGCGAGAAACCTATTTTTCAATGCCTATAAGTAGAAAAGGGGCTCAAAAGAGAGGGGATTCGACTAGGGCTCTAAGGAGAGGACCAAGAGGAGACCAAGAGAGAAGAGAAGAGGCAAAGAGGGGAGAAGAAGATCATCTTGAAACCAAGAGGGATTGGATTCAATCCTTGAGCCAAAATCTCACCATCAAGCTTGGATTTGGAGAAAGTGGAAGCTAGACAAATTCCCAATGAGGAGGAGGACGAAAGTTCATCACACCTAGAGTTTTTCTATCCCTTTCCTTCTTTATTTTCATGCTTGTAACTCTCTTTATTAATTGGAAAACATGTTTAGTTGTAAATCTTTGATTATGAACTAAATTTGTAAGTTAGGGTTTTGATGAATCTTATTCTATGATGATTGAATGAATTGATTGTTTAATTTGTTGTGGTTGATTATTGTGTTGTTGAGTGGTATTATCATGCTTAATGCTTTTGAATGTGAAGGCCTACATTTAGATGATAAATTGGTGGTGTGTTATGTACCGAGAGGAGACGCCCACCACGTGCTCGATATAATGTCCACCACAAGTATAATTGGATAGAGATATACTAATTTGCTTGTGTGATCACATAGGGTGTTTATTGTAACTAATGCATTCTCATGCACTTGGATATACCATCGAGAGATAGGATATTAGTGTGTGCGGAATAGGTCCAATTTACCTCGAGAGGGGACTTTGGATAAATTAGATGAACACGGTCATCATCATGCATAGTTAAACCTCAACAATGTGCTTTTATGAAATTCAATTAGATGGAATAAGTGAATTCAAATACCCTAACTAATCTCTCATATTGGTTGTTTGCTTTACTTTTATGTTTTTTATATTTTCATCTTTCAATTCTATCAATTAAAATCTTTCGATTATCCAAATAGAAATAGGCTTGGTTAATTTTAGTACTCAACGCCTAAATATCCCTGTGGAGACGATAATTTACTCATCATTTTATTACTTGTGCCGACCCCGTATACTTGCGGGTACAAAAAGTCGCATCAAGTTTTTGGCGCCGTTGCCGGGGATATTTTTAGTTGTGTTGATATTAATACCGATTAAGTCTATAGCTAATTTGGATTTGTATATATTTTATTTTTATTCTTATTAATTTTTTTTTTTGTTTTCTATGGAGGACATGTATCCTTGGTATGAGGCGCATGAGCTTACTGAGGAAGTGGCGGCTAGAGACTACGAAGCACCTTTGGGTTGTTTCTTATGTGGGGGGCCGCATGTGAGTACTGATTGTCAGGTGGGCAATCCGTTTGCTGAGAGCCATTCTGAGCAAATGCAGTACGAGGGCTATGTACATTATCAACAGAACAACCCCTACCCGAGTTCCTACAATCCTGGGTGGAGCAATCATGCTAGCTATTCATGGAGCAACCAACAAGAAAATGGGTCAAGACTGGAAGACATGCTTGTCGATTACGTGACAAAGATGGAAATCCAGGAACAGCAGGAAAAAGATGCAGCTTTGGAAGACATGATTATTAAATTCATGATAAAGCTGAATGAAAGAATGGATTCCCAAGATGAGGCCCTGAAGAAGCTGGAAGCTAAACTTGATCAAGTTGCTCAACATACTCAAGCAGCTACACAACACTTGGAGATTCAAATCAGCAAATTAGCTACAGAGATCCAATGGCAAGAGCACGAACCATATCCTATGGTGCAATGCAATGAAACGGCCGTGGAAATCGAAGAGCAAATTGAGCATCAGATTTGGGTTGATCAAGTAGAGACGGAAGGGAGCAAGAACTTTTTTTATGAAGATGAGGCATCTACCCTTCCATCACCACTTGAGTTATGTCTAGTCCATAGCGCCACTGCGAAAGAAGAAAGCCACCAAGATACATACGTTTCTGTAGACCTCGGAGAAGGGAAGCCCAAACCGCCTCCGCCTTTTGAGCAGAACCCGCACTTGGGCCGTAAAGAGATACCTTCGCATTCAAGGTATGCAGTGCTGGGAGAGTCATCTTCTCTTCCAGTCATTTGGTTAGGATGGTGCGGTAAGCTGATGAGGAGATACCAATCATGGGCGAGGTGGGCGAAAGCTCAAGCGATGAGGTAAAATCTGTATATTATTTTCTTTTATTTTATTTTGAGTTTTTTAGTTTAAATTTTTCTAGTGTTTAGTAACTATTTCCCATGAACCTTTTGAAGTGTTGTGCCTTGTGTTGAAAATTTTGAAGTTCGGGGGAAGTTTGGTTGGATGTACATATTATTGAAGTGTTTGATTTCTTTGATTTTGTTTTTGTTTGTATTTGTGTGTTTATTTTAGATTTGTTAGTTGTGGATATCTAGGGTTGTTAGTTGTGGATATTAGGACTGTTGTTTTGTGTTAATTTATTTTGTGCATTTTTGTTTTTGTGTCTTATTTATTTTTGTTTTTAGTTTTTATTTCTAGTGTTTAGTTTTTTTTTATTTCTTTATAAGCCCATTTTCTTCGTACGTAAGGTGTAAAACATTGAGGACAACGTTTATTTTAAGTTTGGGGGTATTGTTTGGTATTTGTGTGTTTGTGCGTCTTGTTGGTGTATATAGGCTGGAAACCTAGACTTTCCTCATACGCAATGCGTTTGGAAGACTTAGGTATAACAATGCCACGTACACCAGTTTTCGAGTCTTTTATTGTATTTTCGTATTTTGTTGTGTTTGTGTTAGGATAGCGAAACCATATGCATACTTTACAGATAATTGAGTAATAATATATAAATACTTAGGTCATTTGAGCGTACAAAGTTGTTATTTGGAATAATGCCGGTAGTGTTTGTGCATCTAAACATATAGGTTTGACCTCTTTGCATTGTAATATGTGACAACTTTCAATTAATAGCTCTGATTAATAGTGGAGACTACCCTTAGTGAGATTTGGAGATTATTGCGTATTTATGCTGAGGGAATTTTTCGTTTCTACTCTTATACACTTTCTTGAGCTTTATTGTCATTAGATTGATCTCTATAGGTTTGCATTGGATGTTAATGAACTGCATTATGAAAATCTTGTATATATGTTTCGAATGTTCGATTGAGTAGATTTTGGAGATATGATCTAGGCATTGTGTGTGAATTCCTAAATAGCTTGATTTCCTATCCGTAATTGTGTGCTCCCTATCCCATTCGCGGCCAAACACTATCATATTAGCCTTTTATTGTATGACCTACATATCCAAAAATCCTAGCCGAAATTGTAAGACGTTACCTTTGACGCTTGGAAACTAGAGACAATTAAAAGAAAAATGTGTAAGTGTTGAGTGAGAAAGAGGAGTGGAGTTAAAAATATGAAAAGGATGTGGAAATGTGCAGAAAAAGAGAATAGCCAATAAATAAAAATATATATATAAAAAGAGTTGGCTAAAATGAGAAAAAAAGGAGTGGAATGCACAAAGTAAAAATTGAAAAAGGGTTGAAAAAGAGGTTGAAGGAGAAAGGTGTAGAAGAGGAAGGGAAGAAAGTTGAGCAAATTTGGTAGTCGTGAGAGAAGTTGCACGAATTGAAAATTTTATGAAGTCTCTCAATAGGTTTCCAAGTGAGTTGAACCCGATTTCCGTTCTTTTTGAGCCAATCACCCTAAGCCCCATTACAACCATATAAAGACCTGTTGATCTCCTTAGGAAACTTAATTGTAATATTTGACATGTATGTATATTGATTTTTCCGTTCTTAACATTTGATATCATTCATGAGATCCTTTGCTTAATCTGGGCGTTCTTTCTAATTATTGTTGCATACGACATATTTTGAAATTCTTTGTTCGTTAATTCCAGTCGTATGCAGTTGAAAGTGTGATAGCTTAGGTTCTGAGTGTCATTGAGTGAAAACTTGTGAGACTAGAGTCGAGGCGAATTATATCAGTGGTTTATTAAAATGGAAGGTGTCACGATTATAAATGCATTGTATGTCAGTGTCCAGTATGATATAGGATGTATTAGACTTATTGACAGCATTTTGAATTTCTAATTTTGTGCTATTCTTATACCTTTGCATTTGTGTATATATTTAATTTGATGTTGAGGTATGTATGTGTTTAGCTTAGGACGTTTGTGGGTATCGTAGCTGGTAAACCCTCACGAGACTATAACTCGTCCACTAGGGCCACCTAGGGGTTTAAAGGCTTGTGGCACGTGCTAAGTGCCATCGTTGCATCCTACGAAAATGGATATAGCTTAGTTCGTTTTTTATTTTAGTTTTAGTTATTTTTGTCTTTATTTTTAATCGTGGTGTGTTTCGATTTGCTTGAGGACAAGCAAAAGATAAGTTTGGGGGTATTTGATCGGTCATTTATTTTCATATATTTACGACCCCTAAACCGTATCTTTTAGTTGTATTCTTAAGTATTTTTGGTGCTTTTGACGTGTTTTCCTCTAGTGTACAGGTAATAAGGTTTTGTGCATAATTGAAGAGTTTTGGTGGATTAAATTGAATATTTGGGAGTGCACAGCTGTCATTGTTTGGAGGCTGCCATAAATTCTACAAGATGAACTGGGTTGAGCGCCTTATATTTCTGGAAAGGTCACGATGTCTGCTTTCCGGCAAATTTTACGGTTCGTGATTCCGAGTTGTCTAGAGAAAGTTATGCTCATTTTCACAACAGTGTGCAGACTCACGACTTTCATGTCGAGAGTTAAGTCATGAGTCATGTTTCGGAGGCCGTCATAAATTCCATAGAACGAACTGGGTTTCGAGCTTTATATGTATGGAAAGATATAGATGTCTACTTTCCAATACATTTTACGGTTCATGATTTGGAGTTTTCTAGAGGAAGTTATGGTCATTTTCGTAACAGTGCGCAATCCTGAAATTTGGACCAGTGAGCACCGCGACCTAGTACCGCGACCGTAGGTCGTGCTACAGTGGTCGCGATGAAACATCAATTTGTTGGCAGTGAGCACCGCGAGCACAGTGCCGCGACTACTGTAGCGCTACAGTGGTCGCGATGAAACATCAATTTGTTGGCAGTGAGCGCCGCGAGCACAGTGCCGCGACCGTAGGTCGCGCTACAGTGGTCGCGATGGCGACGCGAGAAACCTATTTTTCAATGCCTATAAGTAGAAAAGGGGCTCAAAAGAGAGGGGATTCGACTAGGGCTCTAAGGAGAGGACCAAGAGGAGACCAAGAGAGAAGAGAAGAGGCAAAGAGGGGAGAAGAAGATCATCTTGAAACCAAGAGGGATTGGATTCAATCCTTGAGCCAAAATCTCACCATCAAGCTTGGATTTGGAGAAAGTGGAAGCTAGACAAATTCCCAATGAGGAGGAGGACGAAAGTTCATCACACCTAGAGTTTTTCTATCCCTTTCCTTCTTTATTTTCATGCTTGTAACTCTCTTTATTAATTGGAAAACATGTTTAGTTGTAAATCTTTGATTATGAACTAAATTTGTAAGTTAGGGTTTTGATGAATCTTATTCTATGATGATTGAATGAATTGATTGTTTAATTTGTTGTGGTTGATTATTGTGTTGTTGAGTGGTATTATCATGCTTAATGCTTTTGAATGTGAAGGCCTACATTTAGATGATAAATTGGTGGTGTGTTATGTACCGAGAGGAGACGCCCACCACGTGCTCGATATAATGTCCACCACAAGTATAATTGGATAGAGATATACTAATTTGCTTGTGTGATCACATAGGGTGTTTATTGTAACTAATGCATTCTCATGCACTTGGATATACCATCGAGAGATAGGATATTAGTGTGTGCGGAATAGGTCCAATTTACCTCGAGAGGGGACTTTGGATAAATTAGATGAACACGGTCATCATCATGCATAGTTAAACCTCAACAATGTGCTTTTATGAAATTCAATTAGATGGAATAAGTGAATTCAAATACCCTAACTAATCTCTCATATTGGTTGTTTGCTTTACTTTTATGTTTTTTATATTTTCATCTTTCAATTCTATCAATTAAAATCTTTCGATTATCCAAATAGAAATAGGCTTGGTTAATTTTAGTACTCAACGCCTAAATATCCCTGTGGAGACGATAATTTACTCATCATTTTATTACTTGTGCCGACCCCGTATACTTGCGGGTACAAAAAGTCGCATCACCAGCCTCCTTATTTCTAGCTGCCGGTTCTTAACTTCTCGGCGGTCATCTCTAGGACCTTTTCCTTTGAAATGGTCATTGCTCCCTTTGTTGGGATAATTTCTTTGGCGTTCTGGTTCGTTAGGTTGTCCTCCATGTACTAGATTGCCGCCTTGGGCGATCTCTTCTTCTTTGGCGTACGCATAGTCAGCAGCTGTTTCTACCATTTCCGGGTAGGTCTTTGGTCGCTGTTTTCTCAAATGGAAAGAAAACACTCCGCTTTGTAGCCCGTTGGTGAATATGTTTATAGCAGCGGCGTCGTTGAAATCCTCTACTTGGACTGCTTTTCGGTTGAAGCGGGATAGGTAGGTTCTGATGGGTTCCCTCTTTCCCTCCTTTACCGAAGATCAATGAGATAGGGACTTCTTTCGCTGAACGCTTCCTATGAACTGTCGGGAGAAAGCACGGCCAAATTCTTCGAAACTATCGATACTTCGCGGGGGGAGCTGTCGGAACCAGCTCCCAACGAGGTCTCCAAAGGTGATTGAAAAAGCTTGGCACAACAGTCGATCATCCCTGGTCTGGGTACCCATGAGGGTGGTGAAGCGAGATATATGTTCGACTGGATCCCTGTCCTCCTTATACTCAATGACATTTGGCATTTTGAAGCTTCTCGAGAACCTCTTTGCTAATACTCTGTCAGTAAACTTACTTGTCGCCGCTCCGGTGCAGTCGGCTGGATCTTTGGAGCTGGGTCCTTTTCGATGGACTTGCTCGAGTCCTTCCTTCAGTTGCTGGATTTCCCTTTGCATGGACTCTCTCTCATCGGTCGATGCTTCGCTAGGACTTGTCGGCCGACTTCTCAGCGTGTTTATTGAACTTTCGTCAGTTTCGCTATTGTCTGACTGTCATTTTATCTTGGTTGGCTTTACCTTCGAGACAAAGACGTGTTTTCTCTTGATTTCTCTGCGGCGTTTTCTTTGGTGTTGTCTCGAATCTCCTTTTGTTGATGAGCTGCCTGTACTTTGAGATGAGGATTCACTTGTGAAAGGAGCTGGAAGGGGTAGTACCTCCTTCCCCTTGGCTTTGCTGCGTTTATCGATGTTTTCGTTGTTGGGTCCTATACATCCTCCTTGTTTCCCCCTAGGGGGGGTAATCCTACTACCCACTATTTTCATTAGTTTTTGGAGGTGATACTCCGCTTCGTCAGTGTCTTTAGTCGATATCACCGTAGATGGGGTTACAGGAGGAGATTGGGATGCTGCGGGCACACTGTCAAGTATGATGAACCCAAGGGGGGTCTGCCTTATTGGAGATAAAGGATTCTCCGAGGGCGTTGTTTGCTGGGGGCTACGTTCCTTTCCTGGATTGACAGAGTCTATGACAAGGTTTCCTCAGAGAAATATGCTTCAGCCCTCCTTCTAGCGCCAAATTGTTGATGGTAAAAAATGGGTTCTACAGTTAATGAAGGTCAAGGAAGCCAAATAAGGTAATTATTGGCTTGGTCAGGTGATTCGAGTAAGATTATATGAGATAATCTTACTAAAGAGGTTCTCGTAGGATGAACAGACTTCTCGAAGTGAATTTCTATGGTCCGCCACCTGTCAAGAAAGAAAGACTCGTGAGAGATGCCAGACGTAAGCCGGCGATCAAGTCAGTTATCTCTTTCCATGAAAGGAGAAATATCCTTAGTTCTTTTAGGGTTTTGATGATAATTAATTGCTTACTTTCTTCGTTGTTATGGTACTTCTTATATACCCTGAACCTTTTCCCCTTTGTTGGGAATGTTCAGGTTTTCTTTCAGGAAGGGGTTAGGAGATCGTTTCCTTAAACGTGTAATTCCTGACCTCCTGCAGAAGATCGCTTGACAGTTGTAAAAATGGTGAAAAGAACGGTAACATGTGCTGCCTGGGCATTAAATTCGTCTGCTGCCTTCGATGACAGGTTTCTGACACCGACTATACTTGTGGCAGGTATCAGACTAGCGCACTGCAGAGCCCAGGTTCAGGTTCGACGTATCGCCTACATTTCTGTCTCCCGTTTGAGGCTTCCTCGGGGAGACACCGTGGTCGCAGGCAAAGTTCTCGCAGCAAGCTTAAATGCTCCTACGACCTTTAAAGTTAAACGATGCCGTTTTTTAAAGATGAGAGGAAGCAGTCCTTCCTCTTTTCTTTTCTTGGTGATTGGCTGCTTAGGTGGCAGTTTTCTAAAAGATTATACTCATAACATATATATATATATATATATATATATATATATATATATTTATATCTGGAAATTGGTTTGTCGCTTGCATAATAGCAACAAATAGGCATACAAGTGCTGCAACTACATTGGATCAAACTATAAGTGTACGCAGGGACGGAACGAGAAGATGAAAATTAGGGAAGGGGGGTCCAAAATCCTTAGTTTATTACTATATATAATTTATTTTTTATGTTTAAATGGGGTAATTGCAATAACTTCCCGTGTATATAGTCATAATTGCATAAAAATCTGAGAATAATTTATAATAACAATCACTCCTTAGTTTATTACTATATATAATTTATTTTTTATATTTAAATGGGATAATTGTAATAACTCCCCGTGTATATAGTCATAATTATACAAAAATCTGAGAATAATTGATAATAACAATAACTCCCCTTTGACTGGTTGACTAACCGTTGACCACAGTTAGTCACTAATAGTCAAAGGGGTAAAATCATCTTTTAGAGAAAAAAATTTTTTAAAAAAAGAAAATTTTAAAAATGGACCAGATGAGATATGGTTCATTAAGTGGGATAAAAATATCTTAATCTAATGAACCAGATCTGGTCCATTGCCAAAAAAAAAAATTAAATTTTTTTAAAAAATTTTTTGTTCATCACCAAATCTTCTTCTTCTTCCTATTTTTTTTTTCTTTTTTCAATTTCTTTCTTCATCATTTTTTTTCCTTTTCATCTATCTTCTTCTTCTTTTTTTTTTCGAATTTTTTTTTATTTTTCTTCTTCTTCTTCTTCTCTTCTTCTTTTTTTTCCGAATTTTTTTATTCTTCTTCTTCTTCTTCTTTTCTTCATTTATTTCAGATTTTTTTTTTTTTTTTCTTCTTCTTCTTCTTCTTCTAAAAGATAATTTTACCCTTCTTCTTCTTCTTCTTCTTCTTCTTCTTCTTCTTCTTCTTCTTCTTCTTCTTCTTCTTCTTCTTCTTCTTCTTCTTCTTCTTCTTCTTCTTCTTCTTCTTCTTCTTCTTCTTCTTCTTCTAAAAGACAATTTTACCCCTTTGGAACCCAAAGGAAAAAAAATGAAAAGTCAGATGAACCCAGATGAACTGGGTTCGCGATCAAACCCAGATCACTGGGTTGGAACGCGAAATCGAACCCAGCTGGGTTCGCGATCGAACCGCGAACCCAGCACCTGGGTTCGTGCTCGAACCCATTTCTAGGTTCGAACACGAACCCAGGTTACTAGGTTCGTGCTTGAACCCAGCAACCTGGGTTCGTGTTCGAACCCAGAAATGGGTTTGAGCACGAGCCCAGGCACCTGGGTTCGTGCTCGAACCCAGAAATGGGTTCGAGCACGAACCCTGTTCTTCGAACACGAACCCAGTTCTGGGTTCGTGTTCTTCAAAAAAAAAAATTTAATTTTTTTTAATTTTTTTAAAAATATTTTTAAAATTAATTAAAATATGACGTGGCATGTTCTTATTGGTTGGATGATTTTTAAATTTTTTTAAAAATAAATTTAAACGTAAAAGACCAATTTGCCCCTGAACCCAGTTGGTCAACCGTTACTTTAACGGCGGTCAACGGATTACAGGGTACTCGAGTGCAATTATGGTAAAACTGGTATTAAACGTGCAATTATGATAAAAGTCAGGGTACTTGAGTGCAATTCACCCTATATAAATTTTCTATATATTAAAAAAAATTAAATTATTGGGGGGGCCGCCCCTGAGCGTACGCGTTATATATTGATGGAAAAGAAAATGTTTTAATGGTTGTATCTACGTACAGTTCCTTCCAGCCATGCATTGTCACTCTCAAATTGTGCAAACCATCAAGTGTCTGCATGAACAACTAGCCCAACATCTCGCCTAATCCAGAACTCACATTAGTACACAAACGGTATTGATCGAGAATACTACACCGACCTCACTCATGGTATGCAAAAGTCACGATCTGACCTAAAGGAGTCGATAAGACACTCAGCATTAAGATCACCCATATACAGCCATCATTTATCGATATATATGAATCTCATCTATTATGGGATCTTGGTGAGAGATTCATATAAATCGAACCCCAGTCCTATATGATCTCATCATATAAGGTTACTCAATTCTCATGTCAACTACATGAACAATCTAGGATAAGACCATCGTATATTATAGAATGGACCGCAGCAGTAGATCAACCACAAACAAAGTACTCAGCTTTGTTTTCTCTATACGGACTCTTTAGATTGCATGTCTCAAAATGAATCATTCTGTATATGACATTCATATACTCAGTTTGAAATTACATCTTGTAATCTTGGATGTTACACGTAGTCATGGCCCCGATTCGGTTCGAACAGAACCGACAATTTTGAACCGGAACCAAAGGTTCCGGTTCAAAACCGGTTCCTAAACCGGTCAACGGAACCGATACACCCGGTTCCGGTTCTAATTGGCCTTAAAAAAAAATCGAAACTGCCGATTAGGAACCGCCAGTTCAAGCGGTTCCTGTTCAAACTGTTTTTTTTTTTTGTATTTAAAAAAAAATTAAAAAAATTTTGGCTACAGGCTACAGCAAACTGTAGTATGCTGCAACCTACTGTGCACTGCTAGCGCACAGCCCCAAGCATGTGGCAGTAAAAAGTTTTCAATTTTTTTTTTTAATAAACACTCCCTAAAAGGCTAAAACACTTATCAGAAAACACAATATCTCAACTTTTCGAATAATTCTCCACAAACCCACTCACAAAAAAACGCCCCACATTTTGAGCTTGAAAGATTTGAGAGATGAGGATGTGATGTTGGTGAGTAGATCACATTTAGATGGGTTCGGTGAAGAAGAAGAAGAAGATATGGTGGATGCTGGTTGATTGTTGTTTTACGGTGGTGTTGTTTACTGGCTCTGTTTTCCTGACCATGTTGTTTGGAAGAAAAAAAATAATAACAAGAAAAGAAAAATTTTGATCTGCATTTGTGATTTTTTGGGTTGGGTTTTTGGAGATCGAAGTTAAGGGTGTTGATTTTCCATGCATTTTGTTGACTAATAAGAGAAAAAAATGTGAAGTGAAGTGAAGTGGTATGGTGAAAGATTGGCCGTCCGGTTACGGTTATGAAACCGGCGGTTTAACCGATGATTGAACCGCCGGTTCCATAAAATCGGAGGAGGAGCTGAAACTAGGTTCCTCCTCCTGATTTTAACCGGAACCGGAACCGGGACCGTGGTTAGGTCAAAAATGGAATCGGAATCGGGGGTTCCAAAACCAGAACCGTCGGTTCCGAAACCACAACCATAACTAGTTACACGCATAATATATAAATGTATGAATATAAATAAAAACACTTTTATTCGAATGAAGAACACAAAGAGACAAGTTCTTGATTCAAGAACTGTGAAGTTCTTGATGACAGTTCTGTGATTTGAATCAAGAACTTGACAGTTCTTTGATCAAGAACTGTGAGTTCTTGACTCAAGAACTCACAGTTCTTGATGAAAGACTTTTGTCAGTTCTTGATCAAGAACTGTGACTTACTTGATTAAGAAATGTCAGTTCTTGAAATTCAAGGAGTAATAAATTCAAATTTTATGCAACTTGATATACTGGTTTGACAGATTATTATTGCAACAAGTTAAAAAAAAAAAATTCATAAGCCAAAACACAATCCAAGATCATTATAATTCATAGCGGACATCTAGTCGGCATAATTGATCAAGCTACATATGAAAAACTGAATCCACAGAGAAACTGCATCTTTTGAAGATTCAGACATGGAAAAAACAGACATAACAAAATCATCACATAAATAGAAACACAAAGAGACAATTCTTGATAAAGAACTGTAGAGCTTTTATAAGTAGAGTTTTTATTAGTAAAACTTTTAAAAAAAAGTCATTAGCGTTTGGTTGTCAAGTAAAAAACTCTTTTAAACTATAAATTGTTTGGTTTTTTTAATTTTTAAAGTTTTTAGAGATTTGAAACATAATAAAAAAATATATAAGAAAATATTTTTCCTTATAATTATACAATATTATAAAAGAATATTTCAATGATTTTCTTTTAAAGATATTTTACTTCTAAACAAATGATAGTACATAAATTAATAAAATTAAATATAATACCTAAAATGTTGACCAAGAAACCTATACTTTTTTATTTCATATAATTAATATTATATACACACAGCTAGACTCAAGGCAATTAGTATTGTTCAATGTACAGTAAGAAAAATCTTAGAACATATACAAATATATATACACACATACAAAATATATAAATATATATATATATATATATATATATATATATATATATAGAATAATCTTTCCTTGTTTATAGATGGCCTCTTCCTTTATTTATTATGCATTTAATAAAATAATTTATGGTTTTTAATTTAGGGGGATTTTTATTTTGGTCTCTAACTTTTGGGGAATTATCACTTTTTCAAACCAGTTTGACCCTGACTTTTTAGAAACGTATCAATTTAGTCCTTTGTTAGTCAACCATTAGTCAAACTTAATTGTTTTAGGGGTATTTTTAATTTTCAACATATCCCTAATTAAAAAATTAATTAAATTAAAATTTTTTAAAAATATTAAATAAAAATTTCCACCGTCTATTAAAATTGATGGACGGTGGAGATTATATGGAAAAACAATTTTAAAAAATAAAAATTGTAAAATTTAAATTTTTTCAATTAAAATTTTTTTTTACTATTTAAAAAAATTGATGTTCTTGGTGGGGATTGGATCTCCACCAAGAAAAAAAAATTTTGAGCTGGGTTCGAAGACGAACCCGAACAAACCCTTGTGGGTTCGTCTTCGAACCTAGAAACCCGGGTTCGTCTTTGAACCCATAACTGGGTTTGAAGCCAAACCCAAGGTTCTGGGTTCGCCTTCGAACCCTGTTCAACTTCAAATTTTTTTTTTTTTTTGGCTTGTTATTGGTGGTGATCCAGATTGGATCTCCACCGTCCATCATTGTTGATGGACGGTTGGATCTCCACCAAGAACATCAATTTTTATTAATAGTAAAAAAAAAATTAAATTGAAATTTTTTTAATTTTTTTTAAAAAAATATTTCCATATAATCTCCACCGTCCATCAATTTTGATAAACAGTGGAAATTCATTTAAAAATATTTTTTTAAAGGCATTTAAAAATATTTTAAAATTTTTAATTAAAACTTAATCTAAAATGACCATACTACCCTTCTAATTATTAATATTCTTTTTTAAAATTTGAGGTTAAAATTGTAATTTTCACTTATTTAAATAGTGCAATGGGCAAAACAGTCTTTTTACTAATTCTATAAAGTTTGACTAGTAAAAATTTAGTCAGAGAGACCAAATTGATACATTTCCTAAAAGTTAGGGTCCAAGGATACCATTAACTATCACTGGTTTAAAAAATTGATAATTCTCTAAAAGTTAGGTACCAAAATGAAAATCCCCCTTTTATTTAATCAAATGGTTCGTGCAGTAATCAGTGACAACTAGTATAACCAAATGTCTCTTGTCTTGGTGGTTAGAGAAGCTTCAAACTCTCTCAAGCCACCAAGGTTTAACACCTTGGTTAGGGATGGGCATTTTACCCGGACTGACTCGACCCGAATCGAACTGAGAGTGTTTTGGTTGGTTCTGGGTAATGGGTGGCACATGTTTGGTTTTCTCTTTTGAACACCGAATAGAATCGGTTTAGTTCGGTTTTTGGTGGTCAAATCTGAAACCGACCCGAAATCAATGATTAAAAAAAAAAAAAAACTACATAGACACTCCACCCACACCCAATCAGCTCTTTTCTCATTTGTGATTTTCTCTCTGGCGTAGTAGCCACTGGCCAAACCTTACCCCCATCTCTCTCTCTCTCTCTCTCTCTCTCTCTCTCTCTCTCTCTCTCTCTCACTGTTGCATGTCTGTCTCTTATTTCTCGTCTTCCTCTCGTCTCGCTGTTGGTGATCTTGTCGTCCGCTTGTTGCGCTGCTGCTGTTCCGCTACTTTGTCGTCGCCGTTGATCAGTGACGGTAAGTCAATAATTTTTTTTAATTTAAATTTTATATTTTAATATTTATTAATAGGAAAAAGATGAATGGGAAATGGAACCCAAGATATTGATGACTAGGAAATGGAATTAGTTGACTGTGACCCAAAAGGAGAGCCACTCCTAGGAACTAATTAAAGGAAGTTTGTTTTGTCATCAGAAGTTTCTTTGATTTCTATACCTTTGACTAATTTGTGGTTTTGTATCAATTCACCGTAATAAAAAATTTTAAAAAAATAAATCTTTTTTCCTCAAATTAAGCTCATTGCAATTATTCTATTACTATTGTGCGGGTCTGGAAACTTGCTGATGCTAAAAAAAAATGACAAATTCCAGTACACACATTTTGCACACAAGATGAATAGCTTTGAGCCTTTGACACCCAACTCTTTTCTCCTTCCAGATAAACCAACGTAATCGACCGACCCGAACTGAATTTTTGCAGTTCGGTTTTGGTTGGTTTCTAAAAACAAAATTCAGGGTGTTCGGTTTTGAATAATAAAAACAGACTAAATCTCGGGTATGTTTGGTTTTAGGTAAAACCGAACACTTTTGCTCACCCCTAACCTTGGTAGTGTATATATTATTTCCACCATTGCCCATAAAAGCAGAATTATTTGGGTAGATCCCTCCCATTATTGGGAGTAGACGGCTTTCAAAATGGAAGTAGATGTTCGAATCATGCTCGTATGGTTTAATCTCGGTAGAACCCGGTAGTCTTTTAATCTGTTGTCAAATTTTTAAAAATAAATAAATAATTATCTACATACAATCTAGATCAACTCTATACGATAAAACCCAAGGGGTTAGCCTAGCAGTTTTAAGTGGTGGAACTTTCAACCAAATGGTTACCAGTTCAAGACCTCTTGGGGCCACCTCATATAGAGATGGTCGCGGTTCCGGAACCGTCGGTTCTGGTTCCGGAACTAATGGTTCCGATTCCCCTAGGGAGGGAACCGGAATCAAAACCGCGGGGTACCGTTTTCAGTTTCAATTCCAGAACTGGGGGTTCCCTGTCGATTCCGGTTCCACGTCGGTTCCGGTTCCGATTTTGAACTGGATTTAATTTTTTTTTTCATTTCCCAACGCACAAAATTTTTTTTTTCAATTTTTTTTTAAAAAAGGAACCGGAACCGGCGGAACCGCATATTCCAGTTTCCTGTCGGTTTTTAATCAGCAGTTCCAGTTCTCAAAATTAAAAAATTAAAATCGGGATCGTTAGTCTTGATTCCGGTTAATCGGTTCAAAATCGACAGTTCGATTCGAACCACCCGGTTCGAACTGAAACGGGGCCAACCCTATCTCCATAGGCTACCAAATTTGTAAAAAACAAAAACTCTATACTAGGCAAGGGTCCAACTTGATCTGTTCACGATGGTCTTATACATTTTTCATTGATAATTACAATTCTATGAATATATTATAATAATTTTTACCCATACTTCCCTCGTTTCTCTATACAGTCATGATTTGTCTACTTTGTATTACCTATTACCTATGCCATTTGTTTTTTATCTATGATGGAATATAGATACTTTATTTGTCATTGCCAAACAATCACTCCTCCTAGTTGCAGGAACTTGAGACGGTTATACGTTATCAATATTTTATGACTGTTAGGTTTACTACCAAATGAATTTATTTTGGGGAGAATTACACATATAACCCATGTGATTTGATAAAATTATACGGATACATAAGGTTTGAATATATCAACATAAATCTCACATGACGTTTCATAAATATTATACAGACATCCCCTATCATCAACTTGAGACCGTTAAACGCTAACAGTCAACTGTCAATGGTGCAAAAAGTCTAAAATGCCCTTATTTATATTTTTAAAAATTAAAAATAAAATAAAAAATCAACATATAATGGACATGATGAGATCTGATTCATTAGAGGGAAATGGAGCCAAAGGTTCCATGGCGCGCTCCAACGGTTCATGAGATAGAGCCCGTAGCTTATGGAGTGTCGGGCTCCATTTACGAAGTTGGAGATGGAGCAGACGTTCATCTCTAGATGGAGCTCATCTTCTCCATCATGGAGCAGACGAGCTCTATAGAAGTGATCTTCTCCATCATGGAGCAGATCTTCCATCTCCCTATGATTTTTTCTTTCTTTCTTTCTGTTTCTGGACATAGATGGAGCTCGTCTGCTCCATCACAGAGTAGATCGCTCTATCTCCCCATGATTTTTTTTTTCTTGTTTCTGGACATGGATAGAGCTCATCTCTCTATCATGGAGCAAACGAGCTCCATCGGAGCGATGTGCTCCATTATCATGGAGCAGATTGCTCCATCTCCCTATGTTTATTTTTTTCCTAGACATGGATGGAGTGAGCTCCATTCCACCCATGGATTGTTTATTATTTTTTTTCTTGGATATTGATGGAGATGAGTTTTGTTGGTTTTTTTTTTTTTTATGTGAATGAATTATTTTGTAAATTGATATTGTTGATGTTTTTCTTGTGGATTGATGAAGATGTTGGGTAATATTTAGTGATGTTTGATGGTTCGGAGATGATGTTGTTGTGAAGGAAAATATTGAATTTGGAGATGGACCAGATGGTGATGAGAATTTGTTGAAGAAGATGAAGATGTGGATTGATGAAGATAAAATAAATGTTTAATAATCATTCGGAATATTATTTTTTAATTTTTTAATTATTATTTAATTTTAAAAAAAATGAAAGAATGGTATTTTAGGCATTTTAAGAATTTTTGCACCGTTGACAGTTGACTGTTAGAATCTAACGGTCTCAAGCAACGTCAGGAGAAGTTTGTGTTGATATGTCCAAATCTTGTTTATTTGTGTAATTTCATCAAACCACAGTGGTGTTTGTATAATTTCCACTTTATTTTGCAATTAAAAAAAAAGGAAGAATTTATTTTGTTATCAGTAACAACCAATTAACTTCACATGATTATGATCAACCCTCTAAAATTATAGTTCAAGATGATATTTTATGTGTTACCTTTAAAATTATAGTTCTCATAATATTTTGTAATGTTTATAAGCCATGCATACTTTTCCTCGTGTTGCTATACAGAGTCATGAACTTTGTACATTTTACAATTTAGATAGTCCATGCATTGCATAACCTATATTGGTCCTTTATTTCGGATTGGCGGATAATCTTGAATGGTACTGACATCTAATCACTCATGGAAGCAGAAACTTGGGACTGAATTGTCTATATGATGAATTTTTTATGAAGCTCTCATTGTTTTCCAACAATTCTTATATATTGATGAAACCGCATGGCCGCAAAGAAATTAACTGGCTGCTAACCCACGTATTTATTTATTTATTATTATTATTATTGATACACTTGTCAGCAGCACTAATGCTGACCTGCCATGTGGCATGCCTCTGAAAGTCAAAGTGAAACACTACTGAAGATCTACTGACAGGGTTTCGGAGGAGCATGGTTTTGGTGAAGAATGTCAAATCAAACATTACTTCCTATCCGAAACACCATGTGTCGAGTATCTGGGAAGACAACATGACACCAGGACCCCTATAAAATTCAAGTCAACAGCCAAATTCATATGTAAGAAAGACTAGAATAATTCATTCTTTTATGAGTTCTGAGTTTAAAATATGGGATTATTCTATAGCTACTGACTTAAGTGTTGGAATGTGGTAACCGGTATACTGTTGGTACCCCTTCTAACGTATTTTTTTTGTAGGCAAATAGCCCCGAGGGGTAGGACAACCGAAGCATCAACAATTATTATTATCATAAATGTTGTTGTTTTTTTGTTATTGTTTTCAAATTAACTGTTATGAGTGTAATGTGTTCTGTAGTATATGATTATTGCTGCATGTGAAGATGATTACACACTAAAAAAAATCTGAATGAGGTCACAACTCACATGGCTCAATTCTCAGCGGTTTATATAGTCAGAATCTCGCCTACATTATATAATAATTTGCAACTTTCCAATAATGATGTGGAGAACAGAGCATCTTATTTGTTAAGTATATAAAATTTCATCTTAGTTTGTATTTTTAAATTGAGTAACTTGCTGCTTGTCTGTTTCAATCCTTCATTACATTTTAAAGGCAATTACTGTTTTTTGTCTTTTTATGTCAAAGAGAATACCATTACATATAAGTCGAATTGCAATGAAGTACTATAACGTTTGGTCATATTGCAACAAAATCGTGAGTTTAGCCTTAATTATATATTAGTACTTTACAGTCAGTTGACCCAATCAAACATAACGGTTTGACTATGACTTATGTGTGAAATGATATAATTACCGTTGGTTACAAAATTAAATTAAATAAAAAATAAAAAATAATTAATTTTTTAAAAAATAGATCTCCACCGTCTATCAAAATTGATGGACGGTGGAGATCTATTTTTTAAAATAAAATTATTATTTTTTTGTGTTCTTGATGGACGATAGAGATTTATTTAATTTTTTTACTTTTTTTTATTTTTTTTTTTAAATAAGGTAAAATAACCATAGTACCCTTTGACTATTGGTTGACCATCAACTTTAACGGTCAACTAGTTAGTCAAGGGTAATAATGTGTAATTATGGCTAAACTTACGATTTCATTGTAATATAGTCAAATATTAAGATATTTTATTACAATTTACCCTTACATATATTATAAAAATGGCAAATAGAATACAATATATCTATTGTATATTCAGACCAAAGCTTGTTTCCTATGCAGGTTGAACTTTCCCAAGCTCTGAGGCTAACCCAAGGGAAAGTCATAAGAATACATGCTTCCAGTCTTTTCCCAATTCAAATAAATGGGGAACCATTCATTCAACAGTCAAGTTTGTTAAATTACACTCGAAATTAAAATTTATAGACACTCACACTACATCCCTTCGGCATTAAGTTTGACCATTAAAAAGTAGGTTCGAACCTCTCCTGGTTCACATTCCATGGTGGATCATCTATGGATCTCTCGCTTCTTTTCTATTTTTTTTTTTTAACGGTCAATCATACTTTTTAACGGTTGAACTTAAAACTAAGGAGTTTAATGTGAGTTTTTACAAACTTTAATTCCGAATTTAATTCAATAAATCTCATGTAGATTCAGTGTTATTTATTTATTATTTTTTTTTTAGAAGTGGAATATGCGCTATTATATGGTATGATATAATATGCTTTATGTTTGAAAACTTGATTGTGATTATTGTACCTAGATTTTGATGAAATTATAGTTGAATTATTTAAGTTAATTGACTGGAAAGAAATTTGTTTCTCCTAATGCCACTTAAGACTTGGCAATTACTATTTGTTCGGGTGTTCATGTTAAGGAGGGCCTCAGAAGAACCTAGAGGGCATGCAACTGCTATTATTACAGATGTGTTATTGGACGCTAAGGGTAAAGGAATTATCAACGCATCTCAAAATAAGATTTTACTCCAGCAGATTGTGTTGAATAAATAAAGTACAAATAGAAGAAGACAAAAAAAAAATGGAAGAGAAAACTTATGTTTCTACCATATTATTTTATTGAGCAACATGCCTTTATAAAGGCAATACACCAATACTTAAATGCATAATCTTAGGCACTATACTACGTGCCAAAACTACTATAAAACATGGTTAAAAGATAGAAATTACTGGTTACGTACCATAACTTAAAACCATTATAAATACATGAAGTTACTTCCTAAAGACTCGGTCATACTTTGCAACAAAAAAGAAAAACAAGCTAAATAAAAGCCTAAAGACTAGGATAACACGACAACCAACTAAGACTACGTAACCAAGTCTTTCAACAATCCCTCCCTTAAACTGAAAGTTTGTAAACATTCAGTTTAATAAAACTATTCAGTGTGCAAACACCAAGCAACTTTCTTAGCTTCTGAATCATGGGCACTTTAAGAGGCTTGATAAATATATCAACAACTTGATCTTCACACCTACAGTATATAAGATCAATAACTCCTTCATTTGTTAGGTTACTTAAAAAGTGAAAACTTCACATCTATATGTTTGCTTCTTCCATGTAAAACATGATTTTTGGAGAGTTTGATGGCTGAGCTGTTGTCACAAAAAATTGTTATAGGGCCTTGTCGCTTGAAGTTTAATTCTCTAAGAATTTTCTTCAACCAAATAGCTTGACAGGCGCAGGCTGTTGCAGCTACAAACTTCGCTTCAGTTGTCGACAAAGTGACAATTGCTTGCTTTTTCGATAAATATGAAACAGCTCCTAAGCCAAGCATGAAGACATATCCTGAAGTGCTCTTCCAAACATCTAAATCTTCGGCGTAATCACTGTCAGTGAAACCGAACAAATATGATTTTTCTTTCTTCTTGTAAAATAGCCCAAATTCCAAAGTATATTATAAGTATCGAAAAATTCTTTTAGCAGCCAAAAGATGCATTTCCCAAGTACACTTCATGTACCTGCTAATAAGACTAACAACATGTATAATACCTGGCCTTGTTGCAGTTAAATACATCAAGCTACCCACAGTTTGCTTGAAAAGAGTGCTGTCAACTCTCTTCCCTTTAGGATCTTTAACCAGCTTCAAACCAAGTTCAATTGGCGTACTCACAAAATTATAATTTTCATCTGAATCCTGTCTAAAATTTCTTGCACATATTTCTTTTGAGAAATAAATATTTCAGCAGCAGATTGCATCACCTCAATACTGAGATAGCAATGCATCATTCCAAGATCAGACATATCAAATTCAACCATCATAGACTTCTTAAAATTTTCAAACATGGCACTATCATTTACAGTAAAAATGAGATCATCAACATATAAACACACAATGAGCATTTTTCCTCCATCTCCGATTTTGACAAAAATAGTATGAAAACCCTCATTCAAAAATTAAGCATCAATACGACTATACCAAGCCCGTGGAGTATGAATATCCTCCTTCACCATTTTCTTTCAGCTTTGTTTTGTATACCCACTCGACACCAATTGTCTTGTGTCCTCTCGGAAGATCAGTTAACTCCCAAGTGTTGTTCCTTTAAATGGCTGCAATTTCTTCATCCACTGCCTTCCGCCTTTTTGTTTATTTGACAGCATTTCCAAAAACCGTGAGGTCACAATCTGAAAATAAAACAAAATGCGTGAACAAATCCTTATAATCATCAGTATCATATACCTCGTAGTCAATCATCCATGCGGGTCTTTTTCTAGCACGCTGGGGCTGTTGTTCTCCTTCTTCATCAACTATACTTATAGGTGGGCTTTGTGAGTTTGCAGTAACATTTTCAGTGACTGGTACTATTAGAACTGCTTGCTGCTGGTTTATCTCGGCATTTCCACCAATGCGATTGCATCCATAAATAGGGAATCTGCAAAGTTATTTATTGCGCTATTCTTGATAGGAGTTGGCATTATGGGAATGCATTGTATCAACTCTTCTATCTCTGCAAACCTGCGAGTTACATCATAGTTAAAAGCAATAGGGTTAGGATTTACCAATTCTACATTATGTGGGGTCAACGTTTAAGATGTCATGAGTGTCTCGGGTACTAGCCAGCTACGGTGAGCTGTTCCACCCATCACCAAAAGAGGGATTTGCAAACGTGGAGTGGTCGTGCCTTCATATAGATCGTCTGCTGCGTTCGACATTGGGGCTACTGCTTGTGGCATTCTACTGTCGAGTGCTCCCTCTCGTGGAGCTGTCGTGCCTCTATGTAGACCAGCCGCGTTCGACACTGGGGTTGTTGCTTGTGGCGTTCTACTATCGAACCCTCTTTCATCGCCTATGTTAGCATGTTCCCTGCCCATTTGAGGTTGACCTCCATTGTTTGGTAAGGCAACCGGTAGTTGGTGCTCTACATTCACTGCTTGGTCAAATGCTCGAATGAACCCTGGTAGGACATCGTTAGTTGTGGAGAGCGTTTGCATCATACTCTGAAGTTCTTGGTTCTTCACTCTCACTGCTTGTTTCTTCGCCCTCATGGCTTGGTTCTCCACTTCTAAGGCCAAAAGCCTTTGGGAGTTTTCATTCATCTAGGCTACTAGTGCTTGGAGTTGGGCTTCCATAACACCATGATTTGAGTCATCTATCATGTCGTTTATGAAAGGTTGATCGTTAGCTATGCTCGTTCGAAGATTGTCATGCCCCATTGTGGGCGCCAAATTGTAGATCCTAATTCGCATAGGGTAGCGAAACAGATGCTACAACCTGCACAACCAACAATCAAAAGAATTAAAATGTACTTGACACTAGGATGGTGCCGGCCAAGGACACTCCGATGCTCAAATTAGAATGGTATAAAGAATACTTAAACAATAAGAATGTAAAATAAAATAACTTAATATTGAATAAATAGTAATTTGTCCCTATAAGGAATTCTTGGGGAAGTGTATTCGAAGCTCGTGGGTATATGGCCGGAATATGTGATGGAGGACCTTTGGAGGGTCACCGGAAGAATGATTGAGGATTCTGATTAAGTGAGCTTCGGGAGTGAGATTGAGAGATTTTAGAGAGTATTTTTATAACCAAATGCTAACCTCTTGGCGTGTGAGGGATTTACGTATTTATAGATAAGGTTTTTGGGTGTTCGTTGTAGGGTCTCCAAGACATTACGATAATCTCATTACATGGAGCTGTCTATCGTTATACATTATGATACTCTTCATAACTCTTATTAGTACATGGAGCGGTTTACCGTTGTACTTTATGATACTCTTCATAACTCCCATTAGTGCACTCGTTGAAAGGGTCTACATAGAAGTTATGGGAATTACATGGATGCATTTATGACTTTTAAGTTAGTATCCCGCGAATCACGGGAGCATTCTACCATGTGACCTATGTTATACTTTGATTTGTATACCTCACTGGACTTTGTTTCTTTTGGGTTTTATGGATTTCTTTTGGACTTTTAAGTACTTCTTGCTTTTGGGCTTCTTTTTTTCGGGCTTGATTTATTAATTTGTTCTTGGTCTAGCCCTTTGACAATTTTTGGACACTACAGGAGGTTGCATGATGGTGGAGATCTTCTCAACTCGTTTGTGTTGTTTAAGGCTGGCCTTTGATATCTTTTTTTACATTTGCTAGTTTCTTAAAAACATAAAAAATTAATAAGTTAAGTTTTTGTACCACTTATAATGTCATTTTAAATAAAATCTCTCGTTCTTTTAACTAGATCTGCTCACTCCTCTAAATGATCCTTTCAAGATATAATATTTAGCAAGTAAAAAGAGTAAAAATTATTTTGATCCTTATTTTTTTAATTATTACTTTTTGATCGATATTTTCTTTTAACTCGTGTGATTTTTAATTTTTTAAAAATCTATCAATCTAGTCATCTTTGTCAATCATTAGTCAAATTTAACGATCTGAAGCGTATTTGAGTCTTTACATATAAAAATAACAATTCACGTTAAAAAATAAATAAAAATTTAATTCTAAAAATAAAAAATAAAAAATAATTGTCAAAAGTTATAAAAATTAGTTTTAATAATTTATTTCGTGTTTCAAAATAATTATTAAAAACTGATAGTTTTAAAAAATAATAATGTCTTCTCTTTACATTTTTAAAAATTATTTTTAGGTCAAATTATAGCCAACCTATATGAGATTTAGCTTTTGACAGGTGGAATCAATTTATTAAAAAACTAACAATTAACTCCCCTATCGTTAGCGTTGACCGTTAAACATTATAGTTAATCATTTTAAAAGTTTAAAAAGACCAAAATACCCCTAATTAAAAAATAAAAAATAAAAAATGAAATAAAAAAAATAAGGACAAATTGCAGCCAACCTATTTGGGGTTTGTCTTTTTACAGGTGAAATCAACTTATTGAAAAACCAGCAGTTAATTCCCCTGCCGTTAGTCAACCGAAATAAAATGTTAGTCAATATTGGTCAAAGTCAACTATTTCAATAGCATATTAATCATATTAATTTATTTTTATAATATTTTAAAAAAGAAAAAAAAACTTTAAGATCTCCACCGACTCATTTGAGATGGACAGTAGAAATTTATTTTTAAAAAATAAAAAAATAAAAAATAAAATACTTAAGATCACCACCGTCAATCTCAAATGGATAGTTAAGATTAAAAAAATGAATTAATAAATAAACAAATATCTGGCAACATCCATGGATCAAGGAACTAGGGGACACGAAGGGCCTCCCCTCGTTGCACGATAAAGGGAAGGGGAAGAGCCTCTCCTTTATTGCACTTGGTGTGACAAGGAGGGGTGATTCTCTTTGCCTTCCATGGAGGACCTCCGTGGATCTCTAATGAATTCTAATCTTTTTACATTTTTAAAATAGTCAACGATCATCTTTAACGGTCAACGCTAATGGTAGAGGAGTTAACTATTATTTTTTTAATAAATTGATTTCCCCCGTCAAAAGCTAAACACTAGGTCAATTAGCTTTAATTTGTCCTTTTTTTTATTTGATTTTTTTTAGTTAGGAGTATTTTAATCTTCTTGCACTTTTAAAACGGTCAACATCACTTTAACGGTCAATGCTAACGGTAGGAAAGTTAACTGTTAGTTTTTCATTAGTTGATTCGCGTGTAAAATAACAAACCCCAGGTAGGTTGGCTGTAATTTATTATTATTCTTAAATTATTTTTATTATTTTATAATTTATTTATTTTTGGACAAATTACAGCTAACTACCTACGGTTTACTTTTTTACAGATGAAATCAACTTATTGAAAAACTAATAGTTAACTCCTCTATTATTAGAGTTTATTGTTTTAAAAGTGTAAAAAGACCAAACTACTCTTCATTAAAAAATTTAAAATAAAAAAATAGATATTGACGTGGAGATTTTAAGTTTTTTATTTTTTAATTTTTTTAAATATAAATATTCACTGGCCATCTCATTTGAGATAGACGATAGTGATGATTCTCTTTGCCTCCCCTTCGTGGTCTCCCATGAAGGATCTCCGTGGATCTCTAATGAATTCTAATCTTTTTATATTTTTAAAACAGTCAACGATCATTTTTAACGGTCAACGCTAATGGTAGATGAGTTAATTATTATTATTTTAATAAATTGATTTCCCC
Organism: Xanthoceras sorbifolium; assembly: GCA_003430845.1. Classification (NCBI taxonomy): domain Eukaryota; kingdom Viridiplantae; phylum Streptophyta; class Magnoliopsida; order Sapindales; family Sapindaceae; genus Xanthoceras; species Xanthoceras sorbifolium. Next base: position 8,930,755 of record CM010611.1, read on the forward strand.
CCATTAAAAGCTAAACATCAAGTACATTAGCTGTAATTTGTCTTTTTTTTTTTTATTTCATTTTTTTTTAATTTTTAATTTTTTAATTAGGAGTATTTTGATCTTTTTGCACTTTTAAAACGGTCAACATCATTTTAACGGTCAATGCTAACGGTAGGGAAGTTAACTGTTAGTTTTTCATTAGTTGATTCGCGTGTAAAAAGGCAAACCCCAAGTAGGTTGGCTGTAATTTGTTATTATTCTTAAATTATTTTTATTATTTTATAATTTATTTATTTTTGGACAAATTACAGCTAACTACCTACGGTTTACTTTTTTACAGATGAAATCAACTTATTGAAAAATTAATAGTTAACTCCTCTACTATTAGTGTTGATTGTTTTAAAAGTGTAAAAAGACCAAACTACTCTTCATTAAAAAATTTAAAATAAAAAAATAGATATCGACGTGGAGATTTTAAGTTTTTTAATTTTTTAATTTTTTTAAATATAAATCTTCACCGGCCATCTCATTTGAAATAGGCGATGGAGATCTTAAAAATATATATTTTTTAAAAAATATTTTAAAAATAAAATGAAATGACCAAAATACCCTTAATATTGTTGACTTTGACTAATATTGAGCAATGTTGACTACGATAGGGGGGTCTGCAATCAATAATTTTTTTAAAAGTTGATTCGCCTGTAATTAGGGATACCTCAGGTCGGTGAGCCGTAATTTGTCCTTTAATTTTTTATATAAAATTTATTTATATATTTTAATATATATTTGAAGTGTTATCTTTAATTATTAAATTTTTACTAATTGGTTATTTATTGTAATTTTTTAATTTTGGTGTTAAGTAATTTTTAAATTATTTTTTAATATTTAAGGGTTTTTTTATAATGTATTTTATAATATTAATTTTTTTAAAGGAAAAATTGATGAAACATGTTTTATATAGTATTACATCCATACTTATAGGGTCATTATTAAAATCCACAGTAGTTTGGGTTAATCACCAAAATTTCCTCTTGTTTCATTTTTAATAAAAAAAACTTCCTATAATTTCATTTATTTTTTCCAGTGTCTCATATAACTTTAACTTTTATTAATTTTAGAAGAAAAATAACTCATTTACCCTCTAAGGAAAATATAAAAACATATAGATGAAATGTAGAAATCCATGCGATATTTTAAATTTAAGATTTTTAGTCATGATATTTTAAGATTTAAACTAACGAAAATGGAGAGTTTGGGAAAAAAAAAAATGAAATTATAAAGGTATTTTAGTTAAAAATAGAACAGGGAGATTTTGATTATTACCCAAATTATAAGGGATTTTAATAATTACTCTTACTTATAAACGGATCCATGATAAAGGAAGGGGTGGTCTGAGTAGAAAAACACAAGCTGACTCTCTAGCTACAATAACATCAAATCTGAGGTGTACCACTGTATTTACCCCTTCTTTTTAATAAGATTGTGCAAGAACTGTACATCTGAATCTCTGAGTCACCTGAAAACAGCGAAAAGAGAACAAGTTTCTTCGCATGTTGGCTTCCAGATGAAGAACGCAATCCCCATTTCTGGTGTCAATCCAACGGCGAAGATTTTTCCCAAAAAAATGAAAAACAGTGGTCCCCACACTACCAATCCAACCATAATAAATCGGCATATTGTAAAAAATACCAAAAACAAATTAAAAATAAGACAGCGACCCACTGACCTCCATCTCACCAAACTAGTAGTTACATTACATTGAAGCTTAAGAAACCCCCCTCACTTCAATCATCATCATTTCCTGTCGGCAACCACACTCTTATTTTCTCTCTCTCTCTCTCTCTCTCTCTCTTTCTGTTGGAGAAGACAGAGAACACCAAAAAATTCCCCTGAGATTTTCAAGAATCAGAGACGAAGTGGCAAGACCAGAGCAGCTTCGTTTCTGTTTCTCATTAGTGACCAACGCAAACAAGTGAAAGATTCAAATGATTTCAAGTTCTTGAGCTTGCTCAATCTTGAAGAAGAAAACCCCAGTTCAAATTTCCAAAGGTTTTGATTCAATGTTGGTCCAAGACCGTACTGTCCCGAATTCTCCAAAGTCTCAGATCAGACAACAGCTCCCTACTATCAACCATCATCGATTCTCTGAATCGAAATCTCTGGATTTCTCGACATGGGTATCTGAGAATCTTTACAAAATCATCGTAGTTTTGCTTCTAGTCACCACCATAGCCGCTTTGTTTGTTCTTCGCAGTTCTAGCGACGCTGCCAGTCTCCTACAATCGCAGTCACAACAGCACTCTCCGAGTAGCATTTCGTTGCCTGTTATTAAGTGGAATTCAATCACACCCATCACTGATAGGTCATCAGTTTATAGCAAGTTTAGATCGGAGAAGTGGATTGTTGTTTCTGTAGAGAAATACCCATCTGATGCTCTGAAAAAGTTGGTCAGGATCAAGGGATGGCAAGTGCTTGCGATGGGGAATTCGAGGACTCCAAAAGATTGGAGCTTGAAAGGTGCGATTTATTTGTCTTTGGACATGCAAGCTAGTTTAGGTTTTCGTGTTCTTGATTTCTTGCCTTATGATTCTTACGTTAGAAAAACTTGTGGGTATTTGTTTGCCATACAACATGGTGCTAAAAAGATCTTCGACGCTGATGATAGAGAAGAGGTTATTGGTGATGATTTAGCGAAACATTTTGATGTAGAGTTAGTTGGTGAAGCTGCTAGGCAAGAAACTATATTGCAATATAGTCATGAGAACCCTAATAGGACTGTTGTTAACCCTTATGTGCATTTTGGGCAACGGTCTGTTTGGCCTAGGGGATTGCCATTGGAAAATGTAGGTGAAATTGGTCATGAAGAGTTCTATACTGAGATTTTTGGTGGAAAACAGTTTATACAACAAGGGATTTCGAATGGGTTGCCAGATGTTGATTCGGTTTTCTATTTTACTAGGAAATCTGGTTTGGAACCCTTTGATATTAGGTTTGATGACCATGCCCCAAAAGTTGCATTACCACAGGGTATGATGGTGCCGGTGAATTCGTTTAATACAATTTATCAGTCTTCGGCATTTTGGGCACTGATGCTTCCTGTTTCAGTTAGTACCATGGCGTCAGATGTGTTAAGAGGTTATTGGGGACAGAGGCTATTGTGGGAGATTGGTGGATACGTCGTGGTTTATCCACCTACAGTTCATAGATATGATAAAATAGAGGCATATCCGTTTTCAGAGGAGAAGGATCTTCATGTGAATGTTGGTCGTTTGATTAAGTTCTTAAATTCATGGAGATCGAATAAGCATAGGTTGTTCGAGAAGATATTGGAATTGAGTCATGCTATGGCAGAGGAAGGTTTTTGGACTGAGAAGGATGTGAAGTTTACTGCTGCTTGGCTACAGGACTTGCTAGCTGTTGGTTACCAGCAGCCAAGGTTAATGTCACTGGAATTGGATCGCCCACGAGCTACTATTGGTCATGGGGATAGGAAGGAGTTTATCCCTCGCAAGCTGCCGTCTGTTCATCTTGCGGTTGAGGAGACGGGGACTGTGAGTTATGAGATTGGGAATTTGATTCGCTGGAGAAAGAATTTTGGGAATGTTGTGCTCATTATGTTCTGCAGTGGGCCCGTGGAGCGTACTGCTTTGGAATGGAGACTGCTTTATGGACGGATATTCAAAACTGTGGTTATTTTGTCAGAGCAAAAAAATGAAGACCTTGCTGTTCAAGCAGGCCAACTAGACCAAGTATACAGGTATGTATAATTTACTTTTGGTTATGGTTTTGTTTCCAATTTATTGTGTTGGCCATGCATTTGTGTATACTGTAAAGTTATTTGAGTTTCCTTATTCATTTGAAAGATTGGATATCATAGCAACATTGCACTCCAAGGGAAGTGTTATTTCGTAAATTTAAATTATTCTTCATCACAATTTGTTTATTTTAATTGTATCTGGTCCTTGGATAAAGTATTTGAAAAGTTGGATGTCAGCTTAGAAGAAGTTTGTTTGAAATTCTTATATAAAAAGTTACTTGATCACTAATTAGCCATTTCTTATTAGTCATTTCTCAAGAGTTTGCATCTGGATTACAATTCTGATTTACTTGTAGAAGCATCTCATTTACGTGCACTGGATCTAGTTTTCCTACTGTGTTAACTTGGTAGGCATGAAGCATAACTTGTAAGATGTATGGGATCTATCTCTATTCTAAAGGGACACTATTACCAAGGAGGTGATCCATTGTCCCGCGCACTTCCTTTATGACCCTGAGATCAGTCTTGGTTAGCTGAACAATGTTGTCAGCGCATGCCTGGCAGTTAATGGTACAAAACACAGTGGTAAGGGGTCATATAAAATTTTGCGTGCTGTCTATGTAAAAACTTGTGTGAAAAATTATGTCTATTAATTCCGTTAATGGTGTTTTGATCTTTAGTATTTTATAATAAGGTTAGACTCCATCTATTGAAAGAATATTTAACTTCTAGAGGATTTTGATCAAAAGTTTACTGGCAAACATATAAGGTGTCGCATGACAACTTCAAGAAATCAAGATACGTCTTGGCTATGCACGTGTGTTTGGAATATTTGCTATTAAGTTTATTTCTTACTCTAACTGAACATATTTTGGCTTGTAAAAGAATCATAGATTCTGATTCTAATATTATAGGAAAAACGAAAACCAGTACTAAATGAATAGTTTGTGAAGATTTTCTGACCAGAAAGGATAGTGCTAACCATAATTTCACTTGTGCTCAAAGTAATTGAAGGTATACTTCCAATATGAGTATCCATCATCAGTGTAAACAAGGTTCATTTCCTCAAGTTTCTAGCAAGCTGGGTTTATGATGAAATTCCTGCAGATAACATGTTTTGATGCTAGTAAACAACTCTATATCTTAAAATATGTATTTAAGGGATTGCATAATGTGAGATGAACGAACTATGGAAGCCATGGATGATGTCTTCCTAGCTCAAAAGTGAATCTCTTCTTCTTCTTCTTCTTCTTCCTTTTCTTTTATTTTTTGGCTTATTTGTCTTTTTAAGTTTTCTAGAATCCCTAAATAGTTTGAAGGTGTTGCAGTAAATTATCTTTGTTGTAAGTGAAATATACTGTTTGTTTAAGTTTTTCTGCCTGAAAAGTTTGGTTTATTGTTGTTGGCTTGAGTTGTTACTTTCTTTTGAACTAAGGTTCTCTTAGAAGCAACCTTCGGTGGTTTTGTTGTCAAAATCTTGATAATCAAGGAGAATGATGGGTTTATTGAAAATCGTTGTGGTTTATGTAACATTGCTGTAGAAAATCCTTCTTAAAAATGTTTTAGGTAGCACAGTCCATCAGTCACATTCACTTATTATGTTGTCCTACATAATTGCAGGCATTTTCCCAAGATCTTTGATCGCTATAGCAGCGCAGATGGCTTTTTATTCCTTCAAGATGATACCATTCTTAATTACTGGAATCTAATGCAAGCAGACAAGAATAAGTTATGGATCACTGATAAGGTATTAGATGTCTAAACATCCCTTGGTGCTTCATTTCCTCACATTCTCTTATCATCCTTTGCTTTTTCTTTTATTTTTTTTTGAGGTTGGACTTATGTTTGTTTCGTTTTCTGTTATGCATGTTGACCATCATTATTACATGTTTGTTGAAGTCTTCATCTTTTTTGATTCTCTCTCACTTCATAAATCAAATTCAATATTTTATTTGCAAGCAACAATTTAAAAGTATGTAACACATATTTATCGAATGTACAATTGGAGTGAAAACAATGATATGCTTTATCTTTTCCTTAATTTTCCATGATAATTATGATAATTTTATTGAAATATAACTTTCATATAACTGCTCTCTCTCTCTTTAACAACTTGATGGAATTTTAGGTGTCGAAGTCTTGGACTACTGTGTCTACCAATGGAAACTCAGATTGGTATATAAAACAAGCAGAGATGGTGAAAAAAGTTGTTAGCACAATGCCGGCTCATTTTCAAGTCAACTATAAGGAAGCTGTAAGAAGTGAGCAGACTCTCATCATTTGCAATTCTGAGATATTCTACATTCCTCAGCACTTTGCAGCTGACTTTGTCGATCTTGTTAATCTGGTGGGCAATCTAGAGATGCATTACAAGGTTGCCATTCCCATGTTCTTTTTGTCAATGGATTCACCGCAGAATTTTGACTCTCTGCTTAGTACGATGATTTATAAGAGAAAACAACCTTCAGCTAATTCGACAACTCTTTACTCTGCCCAAGCACCTGCGGTTCATCCATGGAGTGTGTCAAGTGAACAGGAATTCATAAAGCTGATCAGAGTAATGGCAGAAGGTGACCCTCTCCTAATGGAATTATTTTGATGGTAAGAACACCATTGATACATTAAAAAAAAAAAAAATAAAAAAAAACCTACGAAAACATGTACCACTTTGTAACTGTATTACCAAATACTGTCTTTTTTTTTTTTTTTTTTTCCATGAGGGGGTGCTTTTTCTTTCATTTTTGTAACTTCATTTGTACATTACCTTGTATGATTCATTTACTGATGGGAGATTCCCTTCAAAGAGAAAATTTGTTCATCTTTTTTACCATCATATGTGAGAAAAAAAATATATTGGCAATCAAATGAAATCTGTTGATTCAATTTTTTAAGGTCCTTTCAAATGAAACATTTTACCTTTTTTTTTTTTGGTATATTTGTGATTGTTTTGGAAGATCAAAAAGATGTAAAGCAGGGTAGAGAGTTAGATAATAGCATTGACTCTATTGAATTCAATTGAGAATATATCCCTCACACATATCTACATATTAACAAGTGAACTTATTTGAAACTTTTTTTAAAAAAAAAAATAATAATAATTACATGAACTTAAATTAGAATATTACTCATATCCACATAGGCTAATTACACATTTACACTAAACTTGAGATTTATTATAAATACATATGGAGCAAATTTTCAATCTTTTATACAAAATTTTGCTCTCCCATTAGTGTTCATTATCCAAAAGGTTAGGTAACTTCCTTTCACTTAAAAATAAATATCAAAATGTAATTAAAATAATTAAATATATTTTTTAAAAATAATATTTAAATCAAACGAATATAACAACCTAATTATCATTTTGATCTCTATGTATTTTCAATTTATTACTTTTTAACTTATGTTAGCATTTTTTTAAGTGCGTATTCCTTAAATATTCTAAAATATATCACTTAGGTCTCTCAAATTAAAATTTTAATAGTTAAACGTGACAAATATAAAAAAGATATTTATGCCCAGAACATGAATTGAATGAGTTAAATGTACGATTTACCCTTAAATTGTTTAAAATTTGACAACCTTACCTTAACAAACTTTCAATAAATATTTGACACGTGTTTCTGATTTTTTTTTTAAATAAACTTAAAATAAAACAAAATTGATATATTTTTTTTAGCAAAGATCGTTAAAATTGATAAAAACAGTCCCTAAATTATAATAAAAGATATTAAAAAAATTTGAAAACAGTACTTAAAAATTACAATAAAATTATAAAACTTTGAAAAAAAATAAAAAATAAAAAATTAGTAAATTAGTTTTAAAAATGACTCATTAAATAATTTTTTAAGTAAAAACTAAACCAATACAGATAATTATTAAAGAGTGAAAAACCTACAATGAAATTTTAGGGTGGAGGCTTCGTCCTCCCTAAGTCTTAAGGGAGGTGTGCTTCCCTCCCAGTTAGGTAACTCCTCCACAATTGAGTAAGGAAACTAAATATCGATAGATAAATACTAAAATATCCACTGATTTTTTTACGTTTTGAAGGGACCGATATCGGAATATATAAAAATTTAATATTCTGCAGAATATTTGGACATGTTCAAAATATTCACAAAATATTCCGATATTTTCAAAATTTTATAATTTTACCTTAAAAAATCATGAATATTTTACAAATTATTAAATATTTTTTTACTCTTAAACATCTAAATTATTGTTCAAATAATATAGATTGAAAATTATTTTAGAAGAAGTTTACTACATTTATAAAAATTTCTAAGACATATTAAAATTAGACAAAGAACCAAAGAGTGAATGTGTACAACATGTCATGCATATTTCAAATAAAAAAAAATGTCCTGCAAAAGTTGAAAGCAATGTAAAAAACCAATAAATATTTGTTATTTATGCAGTTAGCATATTGTGACAAACAATAACATCTTCTACCTGCGAAAGAAATTGGTCTACATTTGCTTTAATTCACACAAAACAAAAGGACCCGTCTTGCCTATTATAAGATTGAACAACTTGTTCATTATTATTATTATAATATGAAGTTGAAACTTAGGGATATGACAGCTTAAAAAGATAAAATAAATAAAACTGATTTCATGGATCTAGTTCCAATAGATGCTGAAGCAGGGGTGATAATGAGAATTTGATGAGGTCCATACTTAGAAAAGAAAGCCGCGACTTCCTAAGTCACGATTAAATTGAAGATTTGTGACAATGAGTACCGCAACTCATGGCCACAACCACAAGTCGCAGTACACACTGGTGGACAGCTCTTTGCCTAGATTTGATGCGTTTTATTTAGGAATTCAGATCATTAGTAAAATTGAGATATTTTTCTCTACTTCGGCTTTTCTAAAGTTTGAGCTAGTGCTAAGGCTAATAACCTTATTCTAGATTTATTCGGCTTTTTTTGAGACCAAAACCTTGGGAATCGTTTGGGCTAGGGTTAGTTCTCTAATAAGAGCTAATTCTAGATATTTGATTAGTCGAATCTTCGATTAATCAAATCAAAATTCTTTAATCTTGGAATTCTATTTCTAGGGTTGGAGTTTCGATTTGGCGAGTTGGGTATTTTGACCTAGGTCTTCAACAATTTGGTGCTTTCATTAAGAGATTTAGAGATGTCGAACGGCGACAACGATCAAACCCCGATGACTGTTCTAACCGACGAGGCCCGCATAGAAACCTTGGAAGCCGGACAACAAGCCTTGGTAGCCGGGCAACAAAGGGTGGAAGCAGAACTAGCAAGAATTTCTATAACATTGGGACTGATTCTAGCCAAGTTGGAGCGAAATTATACAAAAGGGGAGGTTGTTCCAAAAACAAGGGTCGAAAGAGAAGTCATTCAGGAGACAAGGCGAACTCATAGAATAAAACTACCGCCTGTTGAGCTAGGGTGTGAGACGGACGAGAGAGACGAAAAATAGTTAAAGGTTCCAGAAAGCAAGGAGACTGAAGTCAAGCCTAGTGAAACTGTTAATACTTAACAAGCAGTTGCGATTACCAATGTTGCGGCTGCCAATGTTGCATCCATTGCTGAGTTGCAAGCAAAGCTGATGGCTGATGCAATTTTGATTTCAAGTGGGGTAAATTCCATGCAAGGAGAATTTGGTAAAGTTTTTAAAATAAAAAGAAAACATGTTTTCGGGAATGAGTGGGATTTGAAGACTGAACAAATTATGGTGCTACTAAGTACTAAATTGGAAATTCATGCACGAAGAAAATAACAAATTATTGGGGCTGTATGAGAAGGCAATGCAAGAGAGAGATGAAGCTACTTTGGAAGGTCATAATGGCAGAGTGAAGAGGATTTTAGATGTTGCCTTTGAGGGCAAGGATATTCTTGAAGGAAGGGAGAATGGTGAGGTCCATACTTGGAAAAGAATGCCGCGACCACGACTTCCTAAGTCGTGACCCAAGTCGCGATTAAATTGAAGATTTGTGGCAGTGAGTACTGTGACTTATGGCCGCAACTCGCGGTCGCGACCACAAGTCGCGGTACATACTGGCGGACAGCTTTTGCCCGAATTTGATGCGTTTTATTTTGGAATTCAGATCATTAGTAAAATTAAGATATTTTTCTCTATTCGGCTTTTCTAAAGTTTGGGCTAGTTCTAAGGCTAATAACCTTGTTCTAGATTTATTCGGCTTTTTCTGAGACCAAAACCTTGGGAATCGCTTGGGCTAGGGTTAGTTCTCCAACAAGGGCTAATTCTAGAGATTTAATTAGTCGAACCTTCGATTAATCAAATCAAAACTCTCTTTGACCTAGGTCCTCAATAGAATTCTATTTTTGACTTGGTTAGACATGCCTACTTAGATGACAAGAAGAGAAATCTCGATCTACATATTGCTTATCATGCTTGAGACATGAGAATAAATGTTGAACAAATGATTAGAGAAGAAGTTGATGTAGATCGTGAAGTTACGGTTAGTAGCTCTTTGGATGACCAACATACCTCTAATGGAAAACGTTGAGGAAAAAAATGACGGAGATGAGGGGATGAGGGATGAGATTGGGATGCTGATGCAGTAGGTTGGAATGCTGGTGCTGCAAGTTAGGATGTTCGTACAAGAGGTTGAGATGCTGGCGCAGGCAGAGAATAAATAGGAAAAGTTTTGATCAAAATCGTGGTTGACAACAAGGAAGAATTATTCAAATTGATGAAGATTATTTGACTATAACTTTCTTTAATGAATATAAACACAAAAAATAGTTTTTTGGATGATCCGTAGACTGGGTCACATTCCTAAGAACTATATTATAGTAGTTATGGACTTTATGGTGGCAACAATATATTTGATTATCATTCACTATAAATGTCATATGCATGCTTATTAGCAATTTCTACCAAGTTGGATAAATTCAAACTTCATTGATCCCTTAGAAGAGATCAAACAACATAAACATAGTATATTAACAATTACCTTGAAAAGTGAAAACTATACAAACACATTTTTCTGAAAAAATTATTGTTCGAATCAACATGGAAATGTAATTTATGTCTTTGAACCATCAAAAAATTTATTTTGATATTAAATTTCAGACATGCATTATACAATAGAATTATAGAACTATATTTTTTTTACGATAATTTTATTTATTAAATATTTAATTTCTTTATATTGTATATAATATTGTAAAAGTGAAACAAAATATTATTCTATTAAATACTTAATTTTAAAAATAATATACATACTCTATCTATATTATAATTTATAATAAGTTCGTAACTATGCTAATTTATTGTCAAAATATAATTCAGTTTATGTATAATTACTTGTTTAAGATTGATCTAAAATTTTACAAAATATTCCCACTTTTAGGTGTAAATATTAATATTTTTTTTAATTTTTAACAGAATATTCACCGATATCGATATTGTTTTCTAAATATAAATTTGAAAGCATATAAATACCGATACCAATATTTTCTTCTTTACAATCAAGGCAGCACCTTTCGCATGGAATAGGTGCGGTCTCCTCTTGGAAAACTTTAGGGGAGGAGGCCAAAAAAATTAGGTGGAAGTTGCTGCCTCCACAATAGAGAAGACATTAACCTCCAAATTTTTTTAAATTTTTTTATTTTTTTATTTTTCAATTTATCTATTTAATTGTATTTTTTTTTCTATGTATGAACTAATGGCATATTTTGGTGCTTAAAAATAAAAATGTCTCTGAAAACCGTTAAATTTAACTAATGTTAAACTAATAAAGGGATTAAATTGATGTTTCCAATAAATTAAGGATCAAGCGAGCAAAAAATGCAAAAAATGGTAAAAATGGGATACAAACCAAAATAATAATAATAACTCAATATATACACAGAAAAATAAATAAATAAAAGTGGGAGCTTTTTAATTTTTAATTTTTTTTTCTTAAAGGGTAGTGTTTTTTAATTTTTAATTTTTTTTAATAATTTTAATTTAAAATTGATGTATGTAAAATGAAGGTAGATTACACATGAAAACTGATAATGATGCGGAAGATGATTTTGAAGATGATGCTTATCAAACTATGATTGAAAGGCAATATGTGATGGCAATTTTAATCTCTGAAACTTCAACTGATTATTTGCAGTGAAAGCAAAAGAGATGACAGATTCCTGTAAGCAGTTCAAATTACATCCTCTTATCTTATGAACAAATTCACATTCCAAGTCTTCCTGTAAGTTAACTACATTCAATCATCTGAGAGACAAGAAGAGAGGCCTCAGGTAATTTGACAATGTCAATCAATATCTGCACATCAGGATTACTTGAAATTTGATTTATAATTTACCTATCAATGCCTTCAATCTTGTCTTCTACTTCTGAGTACAACTGCCTCAACTTCTCAATGTTCTGTTCTGAAGTTTCCCAATACCCTCGTCCGTTAGCTTCCAAGAATGTCTGCACCATCTTCCTAAATGAGTTTGGATTAGTACTCATGAGTCTGTTCAGCATCTCCTCATCTTGGATGAAAGTAGAGTTAGCCTCTTCATACACCCAGTTGTCTACTTGGCCTGAAGTTGCACTCCACCCAACGGTGTTTGTAAGCCTCTTCTCGATTTCGCGGACACCCTCGTAACCGCTAGACATCATTCCTTCATACCACTTGGGATTCAAAAGTTTGGTTCTTGCATCAAGCCGAACAGTCTCAGAAAGTGTACGAACCTGCACAGTAACAATTTGAGATTGTTTAGCAAAAAAAACAGACAAGGAATTAAGACTTGTCATCATTTGTGAGTTTCAAAATTGTAAGCAATGTAATTGTCTCTGGAAAATTTAAAGTTTGAATGCATGTCGCAACCTTATCTGAAGCCAAATAGCAAGTTCACAATATGTACCTGAGCATTGGCTGTGGTAGTGTCGGCAATGTACGCACTAGGTTTCTTTCCATCTTTCCTCAAGTTCTGAACCAAATTAGTTGGGTCTGAATCAAAGTAGTGGCTCACATCAGTGAGTGATATTTCTGAGGAGTCCAGATTTTGGAATGTGGCATCAGCTGTGCTCAGAGCCATCTCAAAAACTTTTCTATTCTCACCCATGCCTGCACCAGGTGCATCACAGTCAAAGGCAAAGGACTTTCTGCTTAAGTACATGTCTTGAAGCTGTTTCTCATCATTCCATGAGGAATTCTCAACAGCAAGATTTATGTTGGAAGAGTAGGAGCCTGAGGCATTGGAGAAGACCCGTGTTGCAGCTTCTCTAACTCCAATACCGAGGGCTTCAGCTTGTTCGAGAGCATGCTTCCTGACATAGTTTTGGTCTGCTGGTTCATCTAGTTCAGCAACCATCTTCACTGCCCGGTCAAGGAGGTTCATCTGTAAACAAAACAATAATTTCAAAGAAACAATAATCAGAAAAAGGATGAGCAAACTAAAGGGATAAAAAAATAAAACAAAAAAGGCAGGGGGCAACTGAATAATCAAAATGACATTGTTTAACATTTTCTATATGCATATGGTTCTAAGTTTAAGCACTTGATTCAGCCAAATGTAAGATCAGAAAGGCAACCAGACTTCATATCTTAACTTGTACATGACATTACAAAAACATAGGAGGAACATGAAAAGAATGGATACCTGATTAATGAAGAGGTCTCTGAAAACTCCCGAGCAATTAACAACAACATCAATCCTGGGCCTTCCAAGTTCTTCGAGACTAACTGGTTCCACCCGATTGACTCTACCAAATGTATCAGCCACAGGTCTCACCCCAATCATCCACAGAACTTGGCCCAGGGATTCACCATAAGTTTTAATGTTATCCGTTCCCCACAACACAAGTGCAACTGTCTCAGGATACTTTCCCCCATTGTCAACCTTCTGTCTCTCAATCAACCTGTCCACAACAACTTTGGCACTCTGCATTGCTGCTGTTGTGGGAATAGCCTGTGGATCCAGTGCGTGAATATTCTTTCCTGTTGGCAACACTTTTGGGTTCCTGATAGGGTCACCACCAGGACCTGGCTCCACATATTTTCCCTCCAAAGCTTGTTTCAGACTCCCCAACTCATTGTCGGCTACAATCAGCTTCAGACACTCTCCTAGAAACTGAAACAAAGTTCTTAGCTTATCTCTATCTGCCCGGTAAAATTTTGTGTTTGACAAATACTGAATCCATGGTTCATTGATACCAAATCCAAGAATTGAGCTCAACTTATTAGCCACATCAACGACTTGACCCTTCTTATTAGTTGTTCGTTCCACAAAAGTGGTAATAGCCCCACGTGATGTTTCAGTTATTTGCCGAAGAAGCTCTACATCCTTCAATATTCCCTTGTCACTTCCTCTATAGATGTCCTCTATGTCTCTTCCAACAGTCTCAGCTAGTATACCAGGGAGTGATGAAATTCCTTCCTCAACACGGTCCAGTGCAGCAATGTTAACTAGTGTTGCAACTGCTTCCAAGGCAGATGGAGGCTCACCAATGACATGGAGTCCACAAGGCAGTAGCCTGGACTCAATCTCCATGATTTTGGAATATACCTTTCCAACCACAAGATCTCGTTCCTTGGCTGAGATTTGCTCATCGTCATCTGGAAGATTCACATCTTTGTCAAGATTGCATTGTCTAGCCGTGCTGATAATGGAACTCACAATCTGTGGCCCACGGCCCGTTTCTTTAAGTGACTGATATGAGGAGATGAGTTCACTCAACTGCTTGAGGCCCTTGTAAAGCCCAGCATTTTCAGCCGGGGGGGTCAAATAGCTAATAGTATTAGCATAGCTCCGACGTTTGGCAATTGTTGCTTCTGAGGGGTTATTAGCTGCATAGTAATATACATTGGGAATATTCCCAATCAGACTATCGGGATAGCACACATCGCTCATTCCTACCTGCTTTCCAGGCATGAATTCAAGTGAACCATGAGTGCCAAAATGAAGAACAGCATCAGCTTTAAAAATTTTCTCAACAAAGGAGTAGTAAGCTGCAAATCCATGATGTGGACTAGCTGATTTAGAGAAAAGTAGCCGCATAGGATCACCTTCATAACCAAAGGTGGGCTGGACCCCTATGAAGACATTGCCGTACCGTTTTCCATATACCAAAAGACTCTCTCCATCAGAATTTAAGTTTCCAGGAGGTTTTCCCCAATTCTCCTCCAGTGCTGTGGCATAGGGAGTTAAGGTTTGATACTCTCTGACACCCATTTTATAGGCAATGTTTAGATTTGGACTACTAAATTGAGCCTCTTTATCATGAATAATTTCTTCAATTAAGGCCTCAGAAGTTTCCGGAAGGCCCTCAACATTGTAACCCTCTCTTTGAAGGTCTTTTAGGACTGAAAAGATCGAGGAAAAGACGTTAAGGTAGGCAGCTGTTCCGACATTTCCTTTGTCTGGAGGGAAACTGAAGACGGTGATTGCTAACTTCTTCTCTGCCTGCGTCAGTTCACATGTTCTGATTAGAGCTCAGAAAAAATAAAAGTAAAATTCTATTTAGTGTGATCTCTATAGCAGAAAACAAAATACAATGAGACATCATAGCCTTATAGTACAAGGAAAATATGTATTTCATATGATCCATGAACAATACTCTAATTTAATATAGACAAGTGAACTCAAAGGGAATATTGATAAACTGAAGACTCATAAATAAGTGCCAAAAAAAGAAAAATAATCACATCAACATGTCCTTTCAGATTTATTAAAATCATATTTACAAAGTTTAGATTGAAAAATAGAGATGGTCTGGGTCCCAGTCATCATTTTCAAAATCAATTACATACCAAGCAATAGATCAAAGCATTCTTTAACTGAATAAGATAACTGTTAATAGATTATTCTTTCATTTTCTTTTCATTCACTTTCTATATCATGGAATAACATGATACTCTATCATAAATTATAGGAACAGATAATTTAATAGAAGGCCAACTAGGAAAAACAAATGAGAAGACCAAAAAAAAAAAAAACACCTTTGTTTTTCTTTTCAGTTCAGCCCATCTAATTGCCCTGGTACAGAGCTGCTCCACCCTCTTGTGAAGAGCATGTGATTTCCCTGCAATCAAATCAGATCATTTATTAACCTTTAAGGACTGGCATCATAGATACTACTTTAAGTATAAGCAATAAACTACACAGCTTCAAACGCTGGGAGAAAAGGCTTGTGTAAGGCATGTTATATCTCTTTGAAGGAAGTCCAATTGCTTCTTTGATGGTTCCTAAATATATATTTATACTTGTAATAATAATTAAAAGAAAACAAATAAAATGAAATATCAGACATGATAAGTGAGGTTGACTTACCAGTTCTTGGATCCCGGCCAGCGAAAACAATGGGCTCCATGCCTCCGTCGAGCTCTGGAAGAGCAACTTGCAAAGCTACTTGAATTGGGTGCAGTCCCAAAGTACTGTTCAACCACTCCTCGGTTGTTTGAAACACCAAAGGTACTGCCACAATGTAAGGAACATTAAGCTTACTCAATGCCTCAATAGCCCTTGGATGATCCTGCCTTGCTGGACCCCCAACAAGAGCAAAACCAGTCAATGAAATTACTGAGTTCACCATTGGTTTCTTAGTAACTGGATCGATCAAGAACCTCTCGACTGGCCCTGAAAAATCAAGTCCACCAGCGAAAATCGGTATCACTTTAGCCCCTCTTGCTTCTAACTCCATAATCACAGCCACATAATGACTCTCATCACCAGTTACAATATGACTCCTTTGCAAAACCAACCCAATAACTGGTGCTTCAGAACTCTTAAGCTTCTCATTAGCATCCCTTCTGGTACCATACCAGTTCAAATACTCCTTGACATCATCATACATACAAGGAGCCAAAGGATGCCAAATTCCACTGTCCAAGTACAGAACAGGATCAGAGTACTCAATCTTCTGACTTTTCAAGGCAGGCACATAAGAACCAGAAATCATTTTCAAGAAATTCTGCAAGTTGTCAGGTGACCCACCAAGCCAAAACTGTAAACTCAAAATATAAAGCCTAGCATCCTGAGCCTTATCACTAGGTAAATACTTGAGAACCTTAGGCAATGTCCTCACCAACTTCAACATACTATCAGCAAAACCTGCACCTTGCTTCTTTCTTTTAAACAACTGAAAAAATGGACTTTTTGACTGACCCAACTGTGACATACTAAAAGAACCCAATTTGTTGAGTCTCATTACCTCAGGCATTGAAGGGAAGACCAAGACTGCATCAAGCCTGTCCCTCTCCTTCTCCACAGCAGCCTTGACCTTCAAAGCAAGCTCTTCGACAAAAATCAAGGACCCAATAAAGATATTGGCGTCTACAAGATCTTCACAGAAAGTATTATACGTGTTTTTGTCGCGAAGCTCCTCAACCAAGTAGCCAACAACCTCAAACGAAGCAACTTTGGAAGTCTGGTTTAGAGACTGAACTGCAGCTGAGAGAGAGGATTGGTACTGAGCTTCAAGGACGACATAGACAATCTTTACAGTGGGGAGATTGTCCTTATTTTCAGGGACAATTCGACGAACTTCTTGGGTGGTTTGTGTGAAGAGACCGTTGCCAACTGCGGCACATTTCACTTTGATGGAGCATTTAGAGACGGTTTGGTTGGTTGCTTTCTTTGGGAGAAATGAGTGGAGAAAATAATGTTTCTGGGCAAGTGAAGAGAGCTGGTCTTGCTTCAAAGATGGTAAAGTGAATGGTGAAGACACTAAAGAAGCCATTTTTTATATGAAAATTTACAACTACTCCAAGCAGAGTTTATCTGTTTCTCTCTGTTTCTAAATTACAGAGAGATGGAGAAATCAAAGAAGAAGAAGGTTGATGGTGGGGAAATTATAATTGTAAATGTATAAAAAGCTTCTCTACAAAGTGTTTTCGCTGGTCTCTCTCTCTTTCAAAGGTTGATGGTGGAAAGCTTATATTTAATTTTCTGTATAGAAGTATAAAAGAGAGGGATTTTTGAGAATGGAAACAGTTGGTTAATATGGTTAGCGGTGGAATGAAGGAACACGTGGCGAAATGGGTAAGTCAGGGAGTTATAATGTGATTGGAGACATTTATGAGGTTGGAGTTCGTTTACGTTTAGAGAGAGAAGAGGAAAAGGGGGGGTGTGTACTCATCTATCTATAAGCTTATTGCCGATGGAGTTTGGTGGATTCTTATTGGTTGAATTGGATTTCCCAAAAGTACTGCAAGGGCAAGTGAGGTAGATTTTGGATGATGAGAGAGATTTAGATTCTTCTTTTTGAGCTTGTGTCTCTCAATGAAAAGGGATTGATATTTTTTGTGTGACATTTATGGGACCAGGTGCCCTACTTTTTAACCATAGCCACTAAATATGAATTTCTCAAGCGGAAAGGAAATCAATTCTGTGGGCTTCCCAGTCGTCACCTTTAACTTTCACACTCCAAATCACAAGATTTTATCAACAATAACATAATCATGGGATTGTATTGATAAATGATGCAGTTATTACCATTCAAAAAATTAAAATATATATGCAATTTTACAGTGAATCAAACCATTTTCTTCCCAACAGGAAAAAGAATATTCACTTGGAAGTTCCATTTCGCACCTAATTTTGCATATTGAATAGCCATTTTAATGCTAGTTTGTTTAGAGCCTCCTGGTAGTGATGGAATTTTTGCCCATCAATGAACTTTGAACCACTTCATGCACATATTTACTTATTTTCTTCCAAAGCTCCTTACATCTGAACTACATATTTACAAGACATCACTCTAAATGACAATGCAGGCATTGACGATTGAAATGAACCTCATAAATCTAATGCGGTCCGTATCGCTAATTTAATATACACATCAAGTGATAATACCGAGCCTGAAACCACAAAAGCTGACGAAAAAAAAGAAAAAGAAATTAATCACAACGGAAAAAAGCA
This sequence comes from Xanthoceras sorbifolium, assembly GCA_003430845.1. Classification (NCBI taxonomy): domain Eukaryota; kingdom Viridiplantae; phylum Streptophyta; class Magnoliopsida; order Sapindales; family Sapindaceae; genus Xanthoceras; species Xanthoceras sorbifolium. The sequence goes on from CM010611.1 coordinate 8,949,339, forward strand.
GGAGATAGTCCACATTAAAGCAGTCAGCAAATTGATCTATCAAAGACATGTTGAACCACTCTTTTAGTTAATCAATTGCTCTCAAATTGTAATAAGTTCGTTTCCCCACAAGTGCAGCCAAAACTGACTGATGACCTAAGAATTCTCTTCTAATATTACCGATACAACCAAAGAAATGAGATACAGAATGAACAAATATAATTTTGAGACAAAAATGACTACCCAGAATACACTGGTCAAGGAACAATCTCCTCAAAAGATTAATGCCAGAATTAGTCAATTTCCATACTAGAAATTGCCTCATCTAAAATGTTCTGAAGTTCCTTTACTCTTTGCCTTGTCAATGCAATACAATCCTGCAAAAACAGGAGAAGCAGCATCCTTGTTAGCTTTTATCTCATAACATCATCGCAGGTTAATACATCCCTGTCTCAACAAGCATGTAATGGAAATCATAATAGGAGGTTAACTCAAAATACTTATTAAAATGAAATATTGCTTAAACTTAGTAAATCAGTTCCTGTGCTTTACGAAACCACTTGGCAAATATTCTTTCCAGTTCTCTGCTCTTTTTAACGGCCAAGTAAACGTGTGACTGAATTGATTTACACATAATACATCATTTCTATCTAGAAATATTAAAGAGAAGATACATTTTCTTCGACTTTGGATCCCTAAACCCACATTCAAAATTTTTATATGCCTCTATGTATATGCATGCCAAAAAAAAAAAAAAAAAGTTAAAAAAAAGAAAAGCAATTAAAACAACTGTTTACAAACACTGGAACCATATTCAAATTCTATCCTGTTGTATGCATGTATATTAATGTCAAAAATTGAGAACCAGCTTCTACAACTGTGGTACAGATCATGTGACCCAAATTTAAAAGTTATATTTGCACATATGCATGTATGTACATATGTACTTTGGTGAAACACTCGAATGGAAAATAAGCTTCAATTATAATCGCTTCATAGAGTAGATTCTGAAAACAGCACTATGGACATACTGTACTCCCAACACAATAGCAGATTTACATCAAAAGTGAACTTTCTAAGTGCCATCAAAATATATGGTTGAAATAGTAAATTCACCTTGACAGCTGAGGTATAGGCAAGAACTGATCCACCTGGTTTGTATAGAGACACAAGTTGACCAGATGAATCCAAGACCACAGTTACAAGAGTTTCCATAATTGATTCTTCCTCTGCTGTGGGGTCTGCCAAGATGTAACTCTTGTGAAGTATGCATGTCAATGAGAACGGGATAGTGCTCAGTGTGAGTTTCCTCTTCTCTTTATTGACTGGCTTTGTTTCTGACTTTTCTTCTTTTTGTTCTTCAGACATGATAACTATTTTTCCATCGTAATCCAAGGAAACTACGGGGATTTGCACTGGGAGGTACAGACAGGCAGTTAGAAATATGATTACAGATGAAAGATCTTACTATTTTGCATTTTCCAAATTAAACTAATGCAACGATAGTACATACACAATTAGTCAATTAGATATAAAGAATGATAGCAAAATTGCAGAATACGCAAACAAACTTGAAATCTGAAATCAGAAAGAAATAACCTAATTGCTCCAAACATGGTTCACAAAGAAATGATTTTTTGTTCAAGACCCAATAGCAGATTGGTCTTGCATGATATATCACAATTCTAATATACTCGAAGATAATTAAATTTACAGGAAGATAATGGCACACAAACTTCTAAAATCAGATTATCTTGAATCATCCGATCACTGAAACTATTGAGATTGAGAGAAGCAGGCCCAAAACGTTGTTGACCTTGCATGATATGCTAAGTTGCACCCATGGTTTGAGGCTGAGGTTCACAGAATTGGCTCTCTTCACTACATGACTATATAGTAAATACAATTGAAAAACAATATAAGGAGAAGCATTTTTGCTCACCCAGATTGAGAAGAAAACAATACATTAAAGTGCATATTGAACAGAAACAGCTATTTGAACATTCTCTGTAAGCTTTAACAAAAATGCATTTTAGCGAAGCAAAAGCAAAAGCTTTATAGACAAATAAACTTACTGAGTAAAACCAGAATTACATATACAGTATTATTGTTTCAGTGAATCTATAAACTGAATTAAACAAGTGTGCCAAAGGACAACCTCTCGCAAAAACTTTAGCTATCAATTATTCCTATGGCCGTATCCTACCAAATGAATGATCTTTAGAAAGAGGCAGGGGCTAACGGGCACTCAGACAAAATTTTTATTAGCCATTCACCCACACAACCCAACCCCACCCCCTACTCCCATCCCCTTTATCTGATCTACACATGGAAAGCTGAATTTCATCCTTAATATTGTACAACTGATATAAACCTATCAAAGTAGTAGAGTCCATAGTGTTTGTCATGGCATTTGAGTAAATACACACACACAAAAACAACTCATATTTAACTCCTAAGGGTGTGTTTGGTATCGTTTTCAAAATGGTGTTTCTAAAAACTACTTTTCAAAATGAAAATCATGTTTTAAAAATGATGTTTTTAAAAATGGAAACGCATTTGGTAGAGCTTTTTAAAAGTAGTTTTCAAAAACTGAAAATGATAAATGTGTTTGTTATTGTTTTTAAAATGGGTAAACTAGTTATTTGGACCATAATATATTTTAGGACAGCAATGCTCTTGAAAAAAATCTGAAACAAATGAATAAGTTTAAAAAGTCAAACGAAAAAAAAAAAATGTGAATGATTCGAAAGCAAAAAAAAAAAAAAGAAAGATATAGATCACGGCCACACCTTCACTTGACACACACAAAACCGGAAAAAAAAAAAAAATTTACTTGGCTGTGATCTATAGATCACGGCCAAGTGTGCCAAGTGAAGGTCACACAAAACACAAAAGGAAAAAAAAAAAAAAAAATTTTACTTAGCCGTGATCTATACCAAGTGAAGGTCACACCTTCACCTTCACTTGGCACACACACACACACACACACACACAAAAAAGTTATGGCCAAGTGAGTTTTCACTTGGCCATGGCCGTCATCTATTTAGATCATGGTGCCCTGGCCGTCATCTATTTAGATCAAGGTGCCTTGGCTGTGATCAATTTAAGGAAATAGATCACGGTCAAAGGAAAATAAATCACGACCAAAGAAAAATATGAAAAAAAAAATTAAATTTTTTTTTATTTGTATAGTTCACACTTTCTTTTTAATTTTTCCGAGAGAGATTGATGAGAAACTTAGAGAGAAATAGAGAAAGAAGGGGAGTATTCGTTCAAAATAAAGAAATCTTCAATGAGAAAGAAGAAAAACTAACTCTAAGAACTCAACTAATACAAATGAGTTTGTATGAGACATTAAGTAAGTTTGAATGAGACAAAAATCACTTTAAGGATAAAATTGGGTTTATATGAAAAATGGTGCTATTTCTCAAACTTTTATTAACTTGGTGTTAGTCTCATAAAATCAATTGAGTTATGTGCTAAATTTGACCAATCTCTCAAACAATAAATTGTTGTATTTAACTTTTTAGTTATAAATTTAAAAATACTGCTTTTTGTTTTCGAAAACAAGTTTTAGAAACACATAAATAAATAACTTTACACCTATTTTTTGTTTTTGAAAACAAAGAACAATTTTCAAAAACAAAACCAAACACCACCTTAAGGACTGCAAATTTTACCCCTATATGCTTCCGCATATGTTTAAAATAATTTGGGCTAGAAAGTAAAAAGTTGAAGCAATAGGGGGCTATTATTAGTGCAAAGCTAGTTAGGCAAGTTGGTTTGCGACTTTGCGCAAGTATGGTGCTTTGTTGCCAACTCTTCTGTGGATTGGACATACCACAGATTGATGGAAAGGGGAGAAAATCTTACAATGACAGAAAGCAGCAACCGCTGAAAGTAATGCCGCGTCAAAAAGAGCACCATCAGCATCCAAGCAATATATATCCTGTAATGGAACAAATTTAAGTTAATTTTCCATGCAGTAAAAGCACAAGCATTAATAATTTTCTGTATCTTAAAGCTAAACCAGATTGGGTAACATAATTCAGAGAAAAAAGCTGCAATCAAGTAGAATTTACATCCACGAGATATAAAACCCATTAATACTTACCAAATAAGCCATCCAAGCAGCTTTTCCACTCACCAAGGACAGCTCCTTCAGATTAATAATGCCGGTACTGAAACAACCCAAATAGAAAAAATAGTTATAATTAATATATATATATATATATATATATATATATATACATATATACCCCACAAAGAAACACATTTGAGTAAGGTAAGAAGGTAGCATAAGACAAGACTGGTGACTATTAAAAGAAAGGTTTTTACCAACACTGAAACAATTGTAGAAAACCTAGTGGTATCCTACACTAGAGCGCAGAGCAAGTTAAAGAAGCACCAAAGAGAACACAAATCTTGGAGCTAATGAAAAACCTAATGCATACAGTTCGATTCCGTTCAACATATGGAACAGATGGGTTGAACAGATAATAGCATTGGTATTACTAACTCAAGGAGTTAAGATAAAGTTTAGTCAGCAGGTTTGACTCCAAGAACAAATTTAGGCTTAATGGTTTAAGGAAATGGTAAATCTATATCATTGCAAATCAGAAAAGACAATCTCAACATCAGGAATTTCATTTGGACAAAGTTAAAATGAGACATTAAAATTCAAAAATAAATTGGAAAAAAATGAGAAAGCCAACACAAAGAAGCAAATATCAATTAAGTACATTAACCAGCCACATCGAAAGTACATGTAAGGGACTGGAAGTACAAGAGTCATATCCAAATTTGCATACTTTTCTAGAATTTTACATGAGAGGATAATAACTATTATCATAATCCACATAATTTCTTTAGCACAAGAGAAGCCAACTCCTGCAAAAGAGACTTCAGAATCTAAATTTCAGTAGCAATATCTAACTGGTGAACAGAGTTTACATGCCTTATAATAGTATCCGATAACTGCTTTGACAAAACTGGCGCTGCCTCAGCTGGCCTGCCAGGCCTAACAATTGGAGAACAAATTGGAGGCATGTGGAAATCTATAGCTGAAAATAAAAAGAAGCACGATGGCACCATTTTTAAGTACACCATGAAGTAAAGAGTGCTACAAATATTACCAAAACAAAAATGAAAATATGCAGTTTAAGAAACTAAACCTATGCAGCCCTCATCTGGAGACTCTAAGGAAGGCGTCATGACTTCCATTTTGATGGCAGCCAACATGGTCTGAACAAGAAACGAACATAGTTTAAGAGTTGAATGCAACAGAGGAACCACTTTTTATTCACATATAAAGCTATATCTGATATAAACAACTCAGCTTTCCACACACACACGAGGAGGGGGGAGGTAGACAACAATTGGGGCACTTACAGTAGAACCAATTTTTGCTAGAGCTGACCCATCGGCAGATGCAACAGCACCTACATAAATAAAGGAATCAGTTTAAGTAGGATTATAAGTCAAGCAAAAGCCAAATCTGTAAGGATGAACATGCAAAATCCTTCACCAACCAAGGGCTATAGTTGTATCTCTAGCCTTCCCTAGCGGTCTGGCATCGGGCCGTATAGATTCTGAGAGATGACGCTCAAAATAGCGAAGAGGGAATAGGAGTCTGAAAGCATCCACCTCCATTTCTGATGACAAGTCCTCAGAGGCATTGGGCAACCCCATTCTCTCTTATGTTTTATCCTAAAAATGCTCCCTCGCCTATGGAAACTCAACCTTTTACTATAAAGACAAATCAATTAACAAAATAGGCAAGTTCATCCTTACATATGTAACAAAAAAAGAAAAGACAAATATGATAAGAAAGTAGAGTAACAACTTCTTCTAACTAAGTAATTTTATATGGTTATATGTGACCAAACATTTCATACTCTGCTTGTATTTGATCAGTTTTAGAGTTGCAACGAACAAAACAGCTCAGAAAATCACAAAATCAACTACAAACTGAAAAAAAATAAAGACACTAATAAGCGAAAGGGTTATAAGAGAATGCTAAGTGCTAAGTAAAAGGCAAACCTCACACACATAATAAACAACAAAAGAGCCTCCTTGATGAGCATCTAGTTTCTTCTCACAGACATTTAATCGAACATGTAGCATATATACAAGAAAAGAATCCGAGACCAAAAGAGAGACCAACAAAATAACAACTTCCTATAATAAAAACTAAATGAGACCATCAAATGGAAACAGCATTACATAATCCATTGATGATTTTTAAAAGGTTTTCACTGCTTAGGTTTTCTAAGCAACCAAACAGAATTAAATAAGAATCAACACAAAAACAAATGTCAAGTTAGAAATAAAGCTTGCCTCCAACTCTAGCTCAACGACTTCCGGAGTTCACAGCTACAATCAGACGCTTGAAATTATTATTTTTTTTGTTTTCGCAAAAAAAAAAAAAAAAAAAGAATATTTGACAGTCGGAAAAGCTTGAAGAACACTGGAGCTTAGCTAAACCCTGGAAAAGAAAACAAATAAGAGCTAGGACATGAATGTCTTTTCGCTAAAAGAGGAAGGATATTTTAGGTATTTAAAAATGACATGGCAGAATGTTATTGGGTTAGAATTAGAACAGAACCTAAACCCTAATTATAATTTGTAAATTGTATTGAATTGGAAACGAAGACACAGAAACATCGAAGCATGGCATGCGATTCCTCGACTTGCCAGTCCAACTGTTACAAGCGCCAACTTGTAGAAGAGGAACCAATTGCATCAAAATCAGGTGATTCCAATAAGCAGAGTGTGTGCGTAAAGTGCAAGGCCAAAGAAGCCGTGTCCGGCGCCGGTGAAGATGGAAGGTTTTGCAGGGAATGCTTCAGGAGCAATCTGTACGGAAAGTTCAAGCTCGCTGTCACTTCCAACGCCATGATCACTCCTTCTGACAACGTTCTTGTCGCTTTCTCCGGTGGCCCCTCTTCCAGGTACTTTATTTTCTTGTTTTCTAGTTTTTCTTAGTAGACCTGAAGATATATTTATTAATTGCAAAAACCAAAAAACACAAAGATTGGGATGTTTCTATGGACGTGTTAAAATGTTGTTAAGTTTATAAGTCGTTTCATTTTCGAAGTAAAAATGATTTTGTTTCAGGGTTGTTCTTCAGTTTATACATGAAATGCAGCAGCGTGCGCAGAAGAATTTTGATGCAAGTAAAGATAGATCTTTACCGGTATTTGGTGTTGGTGTCACTTACATCGATGAAAGTGCTTATCATTCAGTTCCTTCGTGTGAAATTGACGAAGCAATAGAAGACATTAGATCCATCGTATCAAATCTAGCTCCACCCGCAAAAGAGTTACACATTGTTCCAATTGAAGGTGTCTTCGCTTTGGATTCATTAGATTGTGAGAGGGAGAGATTAAAAACTTTGCTAGATTCTGTTAGTGATGCCACTGGGAAAGAAGATCTTCTGCTGCATCTAAGGATGTTGACTCTGCAAAAGGTTTGGCTCTAGATATAATAATGTTCAAGATTTATTCACTTATACAATATTTTAAAGAATACTAGATTCTGTTACTGATTCCATTGTGAGAGGAGATCTGCTGCATTTGATGGTGTTGTTCAAGATGTATTCACTCACAAGTATCTTCGTTTGCAGGTTGCTTCTGAAAATGGATACAACAGATTGGTACTTGGATTGTGCACATCGAGGATTGCTTGCCATGTTATTACAGCCACTGTAAAGGTCTGTGTATGGTTATTTGTCTCTTGATTGCTTATCTCTGCTGGATATTCACATGTTTTGTTGCTGGAATCTATACTATATTCTTGGGATAGGCAGCTTGACCTTAAAATGTGGGGCGTGCTGAATGATAGTTGAAATTTATGCTTGATGTATAATATCTTCAAATTGAGACTCCATCCAAATTACCCCATGATGTTATGTACTGTCTATCTTTGATGTTATTGGAGAGCTAATGTTTGTGTTTTGACAACATACCACAGTGCAGTTGATTAATACAATTACTTTACGGGGTTGTTCTATGAAACATCATTCACTTGGGCAAAGTATATTCTGAGCTGGTTATAATTAGTAATGCAGTTATCTGTGAGGGATGGGCGGAGTAGTAAAAGACCCCTCCAACCCAAAGGTCATAGGGTTTCAATTCCTCTTCGGGCCTTCTGTCTGGGATATCCTGCAAGTTTCATGACTACTAAGTTGTAGGGTCTGGCAGTAATATCTAGTTTCGAGTCAGCTGAGCAAAGAAGTCTGAGGATTTATTAATTAGTATGAAAAGGCAAAAAATAGGCAAACATTGGCATGGAGTTTGTGAACGTTGGAAATACAATTCTATTTGGGCCAAGTGGGAGGCATAAACAATCTGATGATGTGTAACATTCATGTGTCAAATGCATTTTTCGTTTTCAACTGGGAATTGCTAAATATCTCAATTGAAATTATTATATGTTTTGTTTTCTCTAGAATCATATTCGAATTGACAACATATCAGGTATAATTACAAATTGCTTTTACAGGGTCAAGGCTATTCTTTACCAGCTGATATACAGTATGTTGATGCTCGGTGGGAGGTTCCAGTAGTACTTCCACTTCGTGACTGTCTTGCTTCAGAGCTCAACATGTTTTGCCACCTTGATGGGTATCTAACTTCCACCTGTATTAATTTATCTTCATATAAATGCCTTTTGTGCTTTACAATATCTTCACTGTTTGTTTTGTTTTTGACAATATCTTCTTTTTATATCTGTGAACAAATACGCTATTATAATAACTTTTTCATTTTGATTTTAAATTTACTTTATCTAAAATACTTTTATGATTGATACGAATGGAATCATCTAGATATTACTGAATGATAGGTCTGATCTTCTATTGGCAGGGCAGTCTAAAGACTCTGGAGTTTTCAAATGGTCCTTGTTCTGGTATCAATGGCTTGGTATCATCATTTGTGAAACTATTGCAGGTATTGGACCTTCTTTTTGTGTGTGATTTGCTTAAAGGTTTCTGTAGAATGAGGTTTTCCATATTTCTCCTGAGAAGTTCAAACGGTTGATTTTAGTTTAAAGAAATTAACTTCTTGTACTTACCAGTTTTGGTTGGGGATCACTTTTATTCTTTGTAAAGAGGAATTCACATTTGTAGCTTGTTCAAAATTATGGATGTAACAAGCTGTTTTGTTGCATTAACTTAATACCCTAAGGAACCTTGACTAGCAAGTCTCTAACAGAACTGTATTTTTCAGGAAGAAAATCCTTCTCGAGAGTGCACAATTGTGCGAACAGCTGGAAAGCTCACTCCGTTTCACTTTAATAGGATTCCGGAATTGAATGACTCCAATGTTCCTTTGGCAACCCGAAGGCGTCAGAAGAGATTTAATCTCAAGCCTAATGAATCAATTTCCTCAGAGTCATTCTGTCCTTTATGCTTTAGCCCACTCAGCAAATCAGACTTGTCGAGTTTGAGCAGTTTTGAGAGTTGCCAAGATTATGATATTCTTGGTGCTGCCTGTTCAAGTTGCAGATTTCAGATATTTCCCAAGGATCCATCATCAATGGAGCACTTCTATTCTGTTCTACCCCAGCCACTGCTAATCAGAGCAAAGAAATGTAGCAATGGCAATCGCAGCTTGCTAAGGTGAGAACTAACCCTTATAACCAGTACTACATCTGCAGTATGTTGTGATTTTAGCACTTCAAGCCCCTAAAAATGGCCTGTCACATGCAAATGCAAGTCTGTGTTACACAACCTTCCACCTGCCAACTAATATACATAAAAACCGTCTTTTTGTGTGTGTGTCTCTTTTTCACTGTGTACAGAAAATAGTCTTTTTTTGGTTTAAAACTCCTTGTAGATGAGGAAAGAAAATTCTCATCCAGTTGTACATGCTGAGAAGGGATAGCTTTTCCAGCAATGCAGCTTCGAAACTATACCTCTTTTCTAGGCTTGTATGCTATGCATTTATTCCTTAAGCTTGATATATTTGGACGATAAATAGCGAGAATTATTAATGCTGTTCAGTTTTTCTTCTCTCAGGAAGCAAATACAAGATTGCCTGCTTTCAGAGAGTGAAGATGAAACGTGAATTGCCTATTTTAAGGTCCTTGTTATGGTTGTCAGGCACTATAATGTTTTGCTTGGTTAAGACAATTTCAGAAAGATGGCTCGAACTTGCAGCCAACCTCTAACATTGACAACCAAGTACTTGCTGCTGCCAATTGCTTGCCTAAAGAATGACATCCAACTTTTATTACAGCCAGTGATGACTGGTTGCCTTGTATTATTTATAGGAAGTCTATCCATTTATTTCAAGTGACAAACAAGGATATACATCTTGTTGAATGTATTTCTGAGGCTAGTCCTGGGCGATCAACAAATAGTACTTGATGGCTTCTGTTTTTTAAAATATTTTTGAACGAATTGTAACGGAGTACCTGACGTTTAATTTTATTATAATAAAATCGTAAATTTAACCTTAATTATATATTAGAGTTCTACTGTTAGTTGATTCAGTTAAAAATAAATATTTAACCATAATTTTTATTCAAAATGATAAAAGTATATCTAGTTAAAAAAATACTATTAACTATTAAAATTAAAAAAATTAAAAAATTAAATAAAATTAATTTTTTTTAAATGGACGGTTTTATTTAAATTATTTTTAAAATTTTTTAATCTTAAAAATTAATATTATTTTTATTTTTTAATCAGTAATATTTTTATTATTTCAGGTAAAAATTTTAATCAAACTTTTAATTTTAACTGAATCAACTAACGGTAAGATACTAATATATAATTATGACTAAACTCACGATTTCATTATAATATAGCCAAACATTAGGGTATTCAATTACAATTCACCCTTTATTTTTTACCTAATATTTTCTCTCGGTCTCAGTTTTTCGCAAGATTGTATTATGGATTCTTATAAATACCGAACTTGTGTTGGCTTTAGCTAATTTGTTCAAATAAATAGGTCTACATAAAATCAGCTTCTCAGTTTAAAATACATGTAATGGGTAGCTCATTTCACATCCCAACGACGTAACAAATTTGACGACACAACACAATCGACATATGGTTTAAACTTTAAAACACCATATCGATCAGAGCACAATTATGATTTTGAAGCAATATATCCATCAGAGCACAACATGATTTTAAAACACCATATCGATCAGAGCACAAAGGCATTCTGTTTCATAGCTCGTGTGAATTTTATGCTATGAAATATAGATGACTGAAACAACAATTAAAATCAGGAAAAGATGTTGGGTTTCACATTTGGGTATGTAACAAAAACTCAATTTCTAAAATAAGCACAGAAAGAATGGGCAGAAGTTTAGTGAAGACTGAAGAGTGGCCGAGTGGTGCAGCAAGTCATTTATTTCTATGTACCGAGGACAATGTTCATTCCAGGAGATATACTTGAGAATTCATTGAGAGACTTGGGAAAAGAATTCCTCCAGCTGATTTTCATTCATTACAACACCAAGTTTGTTATTAAAAACAGCAGTAATCAGATCAGCTCCAACATTTGTTGTGATTTCTTCGGCACGGATTTCAATATACTCATTTAAGTTGTGCACGGTCTTATCTGCAAAAGCGGGCACAGGAAATCAATTATATAAAATCTAGACGAAACTTCCAGTCATCGCATCTCATAGTAAAAATCAGACTTCACTAATTCAGAGACCAGCCATCATTGGAATTATATAAAATCAACTATATTCTTTTTGTTTATCTTCTGATTTCATCATTATGTCCTAGTTTGTTTGTTGGTAGAGCTCCCTGGCTATAAATAGGGGCTCCCTTCTTGGTGTTGATCATCCAAGTTCTTAACCAATCTCATTGTAATAAACAGTCCCAGTTTGTGCAATTCAGAGTTTTCTTTTATGTTCTATGTAAGCTATTCTCTTTTATTTAATCGCATTTACTATCAAATCGTTCTCAAGTTTTGTGTTCTGAATACTTTAAATTAAGATTGCTAGTATGCTCTTAGCTTGCGGCTTAGACCGATCTTGCTAATCATAATACATTTCTAGTTTGATATCAGAGCCACAATGCTATTTGATTGATATTAGTTTTCGAAAATCTTAATGGTTCATGACAAAGTTTTTGAAATTAAAGATTTAAAGAGAATATTTTTTTCAACTCAAAGAACTGTCACATGTTAACAATCTGGTAGCTAAAACTTCCCCGTTAGCATCTCATTATGATGATCTTTGTTGCATAATTTATGATTTAGAGAAGGAAATCTTTGATTTAAAACTTTTACTCGAGGTTAAGTGTGAGTGCCAAAAGGGGTAAGGATTTTTACAAAACTTTTGTCTTTTGATTTTCCAAAAAAGGTTTCTAAGCCGAACTCTGGGCCCGAACGCGGTAATGTGGTCTTTAGCAGTAAGTCCCGTTGAAGGTAAAGTAGTAAGTCTCATAGACAGACAAGTCCTTAGGCCGTGCCAAAACCAGTGACGAAATTAGAAAGTCTTTAGGAAATCATTATGGCAAGTTTAGTAAGATCTTTTGCCTCCAAAAACTCAGAATGGACACTTCGGTCACTTCCTTTTTCCAATCTTCCCAGTACATCCTCTTCATCGGATTCTACAAAAGAAATTATTCAAATAGAAAATGTTGAGCAATATCTCCAGAATTGGGATATTCCAAAACTAGCAACCGCAAAAGTCTACAAAAAAAGGAACTTTTGGGTTTCGATCTCATTATATCATCAAAACTGTGGAATCAACAATCCCAGTGTCGGATGAAATGACCGATTAGGCTTCTCTAGAGAAGCTAATTAACTCCTACATCAAAGAATTCAAGTTTGGGCATATTGGCCTAGTGCAGGTGGGAGTGAAACCGTTAGTTCGACAAGGGTTTAATGTTTCAGCCCTCATTTGCCTACGAGATAAGAGGCATGAAGGATTCAAAGATTCTCTATTTGGTTGTCTTGAATCAAGTCTACAACAGGGACCAATCTACTTTGATTGTTGTCCTAATATATCCTTGAATATCAGATATAGCAACGCTTGAGATTCTCTGATTTTAAGCCTTAAAACAGCAGGCTTTAGAATGGCACCAGGAACAAGCCACATTGCAGTCGTATACAGAGTCTACTCTACTGCAAGGTAATGAACACTATTGCACCAAATCTCAACATCAGAGAAGTGGTAAGAGATAAAAGGGGACACACAACTATGTTCCGAGTTAACCCGACCATCTCAAATCTAGCCATCCCAAAGACAATTTCATGGGATGAAGTAAAGCTCCCAGAGGAATGGACGTTAGAAGCTGCAGTCAGGCCTCAACCGTTAGTACAAAACACAAGCCTTGACAGTATTGTGGAGCTAGAAGATGGAACAGTTGAATTAAGATTCAACTCCGAAAGAAACATTTAAGATCAATGATGTGGTTAAAACAATCTTCTATGTTGATGGAAGTTGTTTTTGAAATTACCCCAAAATAGAGTGCTTCTATATATGGGTGGTATGGTGTAGGTGGAGGCCCTTTGTATATCGATTGTTAGTGTGTTTAAATACTATTGTTGGGTCATTTTCTATCAACTTAAGCTTTTGGGTCTACTAGTTAATAACATGATATCAGAGCCTAGTTATACCAAGTACTCCTAGGTTTGAATCTCCCCACGCAATACTATTTGAACTTGTTATTTGTTTAATGAATTTGTTGTGTGTTTGTGTTCGGGCTCAAGTCACATGATAAGCACGTTAGCTTTGAACTTGAGGGGATGTGTTAGAATACTTAAATATTATTGTTGAGTCCTTTCTTATCAACTTAAGCTTTTGGTCTAATGGTTACTAACATTGGTTATGGCAAATTTTGTTGTATGTAGTCGTATCACTGAAGTGGTTAATTATACCAGAACCCACAAGTTTGTTCCTCATCTGTAATTAACTTATGGGATATTATGCCAAACTTTATTCTTCTTCAAGTTAATCCATATCCAGTTTATATATATCATGAATTTGATAGCTATATCATAGAGACCCCCAACACTTTAACAAGTCTCTTACACTTTGACAACAAATTTATTTAACATAACTCAAAAGTAGTCCCTCTCTCTTTCTCTCTGGTACACCCCCTCTCTCTTGGACACAGATCATTGAGACACAAACACACTCACATGCAAAAGATGTAAACTTTTATGACTGATTTTGAAAGGGCAATATCTGACTGACATTCTGTTATCTCTGATTCCAGTCCTAGATCTACAATTTAAATGGGATCATTCCCCTAAGGCCATAACTCAAGGAAAAGAGGAAACTAAAACACAGCATGTACACAGGTTGAGATAGAGAAATGATGATAACGATCATGATACTTCTTAAGCCGTATATGTGTCATACTTCTCTATGTCTCGGCAGAGTCAAGCTTCTGTCCAACTACAATATTCTGAGCAGTAGCGATATCTTATAGCAAATTTGACTACCAAATATATCAATCAATGCTCTACTTACCCCTAATATACAAAAATGCTATATGCAGATCTGTAAGTTTGTATCTATTCAAATCTGACAATGATTGGAAAAGATCACAGCTTTAAAATTCACAGCCAAGATTTCTACAAGATCATAGTGTTTACCTTCAGCAACTATGGGTTCATATGAAGGAGGCTCCGCAATCCAGTTCCCAGCAGGATCTTTCATATGTCTTCTATCAGAGGCAAAAAAACGTAGGAATATTGGAGCATGCACCATTCGGAAAAACCTGATGCCAAGAAGAGCAGTTTCTTGAGACAAAAATGATACAATTTTATGCCTAGGTTTTACAGTATACTTATGTTGAACACATAAAACACTGATTTATCTAATAAAAATGAGAGATAAAAAACAACAGAATGATAAAAGCAGTCTCTCTCTCATAATGTAAAGATATAACAAAATCAGATGATGGCAAAAAACTAACAAAAAATATAGCTGTTCACAAAAGTAATTTTTCAGCTTCATTAGAATGTTGTAGAGTAACATACAACATGCTGCCGCCTCTTTGGATCAGTGTTAAAAAGGTTATGCGGACTTTCTTTGAAGTGTAGTTGCAGAACATGGACCCCAGTAGACTCCAAATACTTTTTATAATAGGTAACGAGATTATTCTCAGGTATAAAAGTTGCTGATATAATTGGCAGACGGATGCTTGCAAGTTCCAATCATATTTAACTTTTCGAGGAAGTTATTACTGTTTCTTATCTCTCATCCATTCCAGAAAACAAGAAACCAAAGACCTGATTCATGCTTATTGCAATTATATTGCCATCTAGATTTACATAAACACACTTAGCATAAATGCATTAAAATCACCTTAAAAAGAAAATTTCCAGAAAAATACCTCTGAAATTCAGAAAAGACCGGAAAAGATGGTCGGATGGTTTCCGACACATAAGAAGCTAAAGGAGAAGGAAATGGAAGACTTGAATCAAGATCCCACACTAAACAAGAAGAATCACCATCTCTTTTTCTCTATAAATTCCAATGAGACAAAAGAAATAAACTTAGTGAAAGTCGATCCCTTCAGTCATTCTGGTCTTACTAATAAAGTAAACCTATTATATCAGTCCATAACTGATAAACAGCAAAGTAGATTAAGCTTTCACCTGAATGCAAACAACATGATAATCCCAGAGAGTAATACCATCTGCTCTCTTGCTTGCCTTTTGATGCCACAGTGGGATCTAGAATTAATTGTTAAAAATAACAGCAAAAATAAGAAGCAATTTTCAATCTTACAGTAAACTAAATCAACTCAACAAAACTTAAACTTAATCCTATGTCAACGAGAATCTCCACATTTAATGAAACAAAATAAAATCAACAAAACTTATTTTGACGTTTGTGATTGGTATCTACATAAAAAGATATGATGCCGGCTGAGCTGAACAATAATGTTAATAAATTCGACAACAACAGAGCAAACAAGGAAGCTAAAATGATAACATACATGCCTGTTTCTTCTCATTGGAAATGAAAACCACAAAAAGATCAGATCCGTCAGCATCTGCTACTCCTTTGGCACATAATTTCTTACAAAGCAAGTAAACATTCTCCTCACTAGATAAATGATAAACAAAGCCAATTAGCACAAAACCAGCTTTGATTTATGTTGTAAAACATCTAACAGTAAAAATCAAATTAACAAATAAAGCATATGAACAACCCTAAAACACCAACAATAAACACAACACAGAAATTGAATTCAATAAAAAAATGACTTCATGTAATAATAAAAGAATTACCAGTAAAAGGGAGTGTGATCGAACTCAGAAGAGTACTCCGAGTTGCTCACTTCCATATTTCTTCTTTTTCACTCTTCCTCCTGTTATCATATTTTATTTCTTCTAATATAGCGGGGCCAGATGACAAAAACGACGGCGTTTCAGGTTACTATCTCAAAATTTTCCTTTTACACTGACCCGCTAGCACTCATTTGGATTGTTAGATCCGATCCCATCCGAATCCAGTCAGAAAAAATCGGATAAAAGGAAGTTCGAATCCCATTTTTGAAAATAGGAGAGTGGATAGTCGAGTGATCGGATAAATCTGAATCCGAAAAATGTCAGAATCTGGATGTCAATCCAATTCGAATCTCAACCCGGACCACTCCCGTTTCGGTTCTAATTGAATCCCAAAAAATCCGAATTCGAAACCTTATATGGAAAAATATTTTTGTTTCAAATATATATATATATATATATATATATATAGATATATTTAATTTTAAATTAAAATTTATGGAAACTATTAAAATTAACCACCTAAGTTTACTAAAAAAATTTTTAACCACATCTTTCAAAATAATTGTTAGGACCATTATAAAAAGGACAATTATCAACTTGGTCCTTAATTTTTGGGGAATCATTAATTTTTTAACGTAGTTTCGTTATTTATATTTTTGGGCCCTAATTTTCTGGAAACGTATCAATCATTCTGTGAGTCAACCGTTAGTCGAATTTAAAGGTTCCAGAGGTATTTTTGTATTTAAACCTATCAATGGGTCAACGGTAAATTTTTTAATGAAATGAAATATCTACCCCTAAGTAAAAATTTAAAATAAATTAAAAAAATTTAGTTGGATCTCCACCATCCATCAACCTTGATGGACGGTGGAGATTATATTGAAATTTTTTTAAAATAAATTGAAATTTGAAATCAAATTTTTTTTTTACCAATAAAAAAAAATTGAAACACTAGAGATCGAAGTTCAACGAACTCAGTTTCTGGTTTCGTTGAGTTCAATGAACCCGGATCTGGGTTCGTTGAAGTTCAACGAACCCGAATCTGGGTTCCTTAAAGTTCAACAAACCCCGTTTTTGGGTTATTCTTCAACGAATCCAGATCTGAGTTCGTTGAAGTAACTGGGTCTCTATCGCTGGAGACCCTTCGATTTCCAGCAATGGAGACCCGTCGACCTCCAGCAACGACCTCCATTGCTGGAGGTCGCTTTATCTCCAGCGATGGAGATTGATCTCCATTGTTAAAGATGCTTCTTAATTTTTTTTCCTTTTCGTTGTTTTCGAATTTCAAATTTTTTTTTTTGTTCATCTGCATCTCCACCATTTGAAGCTTCAATTTTTTTTTTTGATGAATAGCAAAATATTTGATTTTCAATTTTTATTTTTTTTAAAAAAAATTCCAATATAATCTCCATCGTCTATCAAGATTCATCAATCTTGATAGATAATGGATATTTATTTAAAAAAAAATTAAAAATTAAAATTTATTTTTTTAAAATTAATATAAAATGATCATATTACCCTTCTAATTATTGATAATCATCTTTAAAATTTGAGGTTAAAATTGTAATTTTGACTGATTTAAATAGAGTCAAGGGTAAATCAGTCTTTTTATCAATTCTGTAAGGTTTGACCGTTAGAAAATTAGTTAAAAGAATTAGAATGATACATTTTCAGAAAGTCAGAACCCAATGATACCAATAAATAAGACTACGTTAAAAAATTGATAATTTCTCAAAAATTAGAGACCAAATTGATAATTGCCCTTATAAAAATTGTATTTCAATCCCTAACCAAAACATTACAAACAACACCCCTAAATAATTTCAAAAAGACTCATAAACAAATCGGCTGTATAATTACACCCTAAAAATGATCGAATAATTGCATGGAGTACCCTTAAACAATTCAAACCTTTAATTTTTTCTTTTTGAATTCTCAGAACTCTAAAAAGTTAAACGTCAAACATGCTAAAATGTAACGTGAAATATGCTAACATTTAACGTGAAACATGCTAAAATTTAACGTGAAACCTGCTAAAATATGAGACATGCTAACATTTGATGTGTAACATGCTAACATTCAACGTGAAACATGCTAATATTTAACGTGAAACATGCTGATACTTAACGTAAAACCTGCTAACATTTGACATGAAACCTGTGAAACCTATAAATAGGGTTTTTTATAATTTGACATGGTCATTAACAATTAAAATGAAAAATGTGGTTAAAAATAATTTTTTGTATATTTATAAGGTTATTTTTAAATTTGTCCCATAAAATTTTTGTATAAAAGTATTACAGTTTTTTTTTTATAAAGAAACTGATTGAATATCAGAGCGTAAATTTCTTTTATTAAATAAAAAGTAATATTACCAATATCACTTGCCTTGATGGTTAAAGAGCTTCTTTAAGCCACCAAGATTCAAAACCTAGGTATGTATATATTTGTCTCGTGTTTTTGTCCCTGTGTGTTTAAAAGTAATCATAACTCTTTGCCATCGTGCCACATTGGATAGGTATTAAATTTATAAGTTAGTAGCCACTGGTGCGTCGACTTAAACCTGTAAAATTGCCCGTGTGTTTAAAAGTAACCATAACTCTTTACCACCATACCATATTAGACAGATATTAATTTACAAGTTAGTAACCACTAGTGCGGTGACTTAAACCCGTGACATTGCTAGGCTGAATGAGACTCTTTACCACCATGTCAAAGTTAGTAGCCACTAGTGCGGCGACTTAAACGTATGACATTGTCAGGCTGAATAAGACTATTTACCACCATGCCACATTGGATAGTATGAATTTACAAGTTAGTAGCCACTAGGGATGGTAAAAATCTCGATCCGATCCAACCGGCAGGGCTCCGATCCATTTAAGGTGCAACTAGGTCGGGTATGGATCAAACCATTATGACCCAACTCGTCCCGTTTGACCTTATATTTATATAATTATTTATTAAAATATTAAAAGTATAAAAGGAAAAACAAAATTCAATCGCTTATCTCTTTATCTAATTCTTTATATTTAAATTATACATGTTAATTAATTAGTTTAGTAACTTAAATTTTCTTTGTTGCTACAGGTTTGTGTTTCAAACAAATTATGCTTGAGTTGTAGATATCGAAAGTGTTGGATGGATTTTAAATTGAAGCTTCGATTTTTTTTTTAATATATTACTAATGTTATAAGAAGTTAATAAATTTTGTGTTATTTAGGTTATTTTGGTGCTTGTACTTTATATTTGAATTTATAGTTTATTAGTATTGTATGGTTTATTGAACTAAGTGTTGTATGGTTTTATTGAACTTAAATGTTGTGTAACTTGTAATCTATTAAATTTAAGTATATGTGTATTAATATATTTAGTTCTATTTTATGCTTAATTTCAATTGTATTTGAAATTTATTTAATTAGTGGGTCAAATGTGTTTTTTTTACAAAGAAAATATATAAATGAAACGGGTTAGTTCGAGTAGGGTATGAATTATCCCCCCCTAGATGGGTTCAGGCTTGGAATGGAAATCGAAAACCCATTCATGGCACGGTCGAGTATGGAGCACCATGCCCAACAAATGGGTTTCAGGTATGGAGCATGCGGTCGAACATCGATTCGATCCATTGCCATCCCTAGTAGCGACAATACAAATAAATAAATAAATAAAAATTAACCCTAACACAGAAAGTACCCTTTAACATTTTGACCAAACCCTTTCTAAACTCGTAGAAATCTCGTATAAATATGAGTTAGTCTCAAGTCCATATTCCCTTTGAAATGCCTCTGATGGATAACATCATTAACAGGCTTATACTTCCTTAAGAAAATGTTAGATAACTCTCCAGCTTCGACCCTATCATCAAATAGAACTCATTTTGACATAATTTTGCCTTCTTACTCCTAATGAGAAAATAAAATGCCTTACTTGTACCCTGTAATGCACAAGTTTTGTAGAGAAGTTCCATTCTTGAGGGAAGTCCACAAAATGCTTAAACTAGCTCTTACTAAATTCTTCATAATACCCTTTTCTATGCAACACATTTTCAGTTGACGTAAGTTTTTAAAATTGCAATGGACATTGACGGTGGTGTAAGGTCATATCTCTTTACTCCGTATCAAAATTCCTTATGCTTGTAACTCAGGTTTTTTAGTGTCCTAGGATAATTGGTGCCTCAAGCTTCGTTCAGGTTAGCTTCGTCTTGTCTTCAGAGAGCTCACGGGTTATGGTAAGCAATAGCTTGACTAAGGATGGCAAAAATCTCCCATCAACCAAAACCGGTGGGGCTCTAATTCGTTTGGAGTGGATTTGGAGCACTTAAAATGGGCTCGGGTCCGGGTCAAACGTTTTTTACCAGGTTTATAATAAGTCAAACCCTTATGCCCAAACCCACCCCATTTGACCCGCTATTTATACAATTATCTTTTAAAATATTAACAATAAAAATGAAACTCTAATTTCTTTATTTCTTTACCTAATCTTTATGTTTAAATTTTATATGTTAATTAATCAATTTAGAAACTTAAATTTCTTTGTTGGTTTGTATTTAAAATAAACCATTTTTGAGTTGTGGATATTGAAGATGTTGGAGGGATTTTCAAATTGAATATTTGATTTTTTAAAATATATTACTAATGTTGTAAAGAGTTAATATATTTTATGTGATTTAGGTTATTTTGTACTTTATGTTTGAAATTTAAGGTTTGTTGAATGTAAATGTTGTATGGTTGTTGAACTTAAATATTATATAACTTATGTTCTATTAAATTTAAGTGTATATGTATTAATATTTAGTTATACTTTATGTTTAATTTCAATTGTATGTTAAAATTTGTTTAATTAGTGGGTTGAACATAAAAAAAAAAAAAAAAATAAAACGGGTTAATTTGGGTCGGGTATGAATCACCCTGCCACAAATAGATTCAGGTTTGGAGCTGAAATCGAAAAACCGTTTAGGGAACTGGTCGGGTATGAAGTACACAAGCAAAACAGTTTCGGGTATAGAGAATACCGATCCAATCTGTTGTCATCCCTAAGCTAGACTTTACCTCTCGGAAGTTAGTGCACACATATACACATTGTCATTTGTGTCCCTGCATCGTTGTTCAACTTTACACGCGTGCATTCTAGGAATTGTTGTTCTTTAGAGTTCATATCAATTAGTTTGCATTTAGTTGTTCATAGTCATTTTCCGTTGTGTCTCAAAAACGTCTGTACGTGAGTTATGTAACTCTTTGGGTAAGCTTGTTGAGTGTAGCCATATATGGGAAACTCGATGATTCCCTAGTTGCAAGTTCAACCTTTTCTGTGCTTGATATGGCTAGTTGCATGCTTAATCCAGGCCTAGCTGATACTAGCGACTGTGTCTCGTGAATGTGTGCTCATGGTCTTGAGTCGTCGCTGTCTCACAACCTTGACTCGTGACTTGTTGGTCGCGGTGTGTCTCGTAGTTTGGCTTCCAAAGTCTTTGGTTGTAACTCACAAATGCATCCTGCAATGCGTTTCTTATAGGTTTAGCCTCGCGATCTCCTTCAATCTTCTTCAATTGGGACTCACGACCTGCAACTCGCAGTCATTCCTTTGTGGTTGTTGCTGAAGGGAGTTTTAGAAAAGATTTTGATTATCGTATAACATGCGGAATTGGGTTTCAAAAATTTTTCTTATATTGAAAACCTTTTTCAATCAGGAACGAGTTCCTGAATATACGTAGAAAAAGACTTTAGAAACTACATACATTTTTCTTGATTTTCTTTTTTCTGATTTCTCGATCTATCTCCAGATCTTTCGAGCTATGACCCGCGGTCTAAAAACGTGTGTGTGGGCACGTCACGGCAAGAGATGAAGGTCACGTGAAAAGAACGCCGGCCGAATCCTACAAAAGAGGGGAGAGTCAGAAAAAACTTTTTTTTTTCTCTTTTCTTCTCTCTTTGATGGCCGAATTCTCTTTCTTTTTCACTTATGTGTTTGGTTAGGTTTTTCCTAACTATATAACACTTATATAGTAGTCCTTTAGGGTTTTAATTTGACCAAGTCAAAATAGGATTCTAAATCTTATTTATTTTTAGTCTCCCTGAAGACTTGAACCTGTGACCTTTTGGACTATTAAAATAATCTAATTATTTTAATTATTTTGTCCTAGTCATTATTTAATCAAATGACCTCATATTTAATAAATAGAATTATAATTATTAATTATTAATTTCTATTATTTTATTAAATATTTAATTAATTAAATAATCACATTATTTAATTATTCTATTTTATTTAAATCGCATTATTTTCGTAACACTATTAATTGGACCCTCTAATTAATCTACCGTGACCCTCATTACTAACAACCATAAGGGCTAGCAAAGGGACCTAATGGACCCACAGTTTTGAGCTCCAATAATACTTAGTAATATTAATCAAAACTCTTTAATTAATATTTCATGATTATTAACCTTGGAGTTATTCCACTAAAAACCCGAGGCTGCACTATCAGAACTGTAGATGTGTTTATACAATCTGAAGTCTCAATGTCCATTGATATAGTTAATTGCATATAGTGTGATCCTCCACAAATAGTTCATGACTAGAGCTGGGTCATAAAGTCCGTTATACCCCTCTATAAATATCTTTTCCTTTAAGTACCATTAATTCTCTAATGAACAATTAAATCCTATCTTCCTCACGGAAGAAAGAGAGTACTCATAATCGTTCAAGCTCCGAATCAACCCTTACGGGAACTACTTATCTACTTCAATCAAGAAGGAGTGAATTCCACTATTGTGTTCAAACCTTCCCAGCCACAAGCCAAATCGCAACTCATCAACCTCACTCATGGTAAATCAAAAGCCACGATCCAACCTGAAGGAGTCGATAAGACACTCAGGATTAAGATCACCAATAAATAGCCATCGTTTATCGATTATATATGAATATTATCTACTAACGGATCTTGCTGAGAGATTCATATAAATCGTGGCCCAGTCCTATATGATCTCATCATATAAGGTGCCTCCATTCTCATGTCAACTACATGAGCGGTCTAGGATAAGACCACCGTACTTTACAGAATGAACCGCAGCAGTAGATCAATCACAAACAAAGTATCCAGCTTTGTTCGCTCTTTACGGACCTTTAGATTGCACGTCTCAAAATAAATCCTCTCTGTATATAACCATCATATACTCATTATGAGATTGCATCTTGCAATCTAGGATGTTCTTGCATAATACGAATGCATTGCTAAATATAAAACATTTATAAACTTGAATGATAATCTGAATAATTCTTATTATTGTCTTTAACCATTTACAATTACAAAATTTAAGGCATAAATCCCAACAGTTGCATCACGGTTCAACCCAAATTTTTATCTTGAACTTGTGGCCTTATGTTATGCGATCTTGTGCTTGCAGCTTAGTCTAGTGAGTCCTTACTATAAGTAACTCGCGACCTTATCTCACGACCGTCTGCTCGCGGTTCGTGGTCGCGGTTTGGTTTGTTGTCTTCATGCGACCTAACTCGCGATCCTTTAGTAGCGGTGTGACTTTTTATGGGTCTCATTAAATGAGCTCTCTATAAATACACCTCTTATCTCATTTTCTGATGTGACCCTATAGACTGAAAATTTATCTAAAATCAAGAGAAACCATAGAGAGAGAAATAGGTCAGTCATTTCCAAGCCAAGAGAGTCTCATGCGATTTCAGTTCGTTTTCATTCGGAATCGGCTCTCCCTTTTGTGAGGTCGATAAATATTTTATATTTGAGACTCTTAATTCCTATGTTTATTGATATGTTTTCTTACAACATTGGTCTTTTTAATGTGTTTGTTGAGTTCTTGTAGAAATTACTCTTAAGAAGAAATTTATTTCAAAATGGTGATTTTTAAGACTTCTTGTGCAGACCTATTGTCGGGATTTATGCCCTAAAGTTTGTATAGGTAAATGTAAATGAAATATAAATAAAGTAATAGATCTTCATTCGAATAAAAATGTATTTATTTATATTCATACGTTTATATTATGTGCACGTAACATTCAAGATTGCAGGATATAATCTCAAATTGAATATATGAATATCATATATAAAATGATACAGTTTGAGACATGCAATCTAAAGAGTCTGTAGAGAGCAAACAAAGATGGGTACAGTATTTATGGTTGATTTACTAATGTGGTCCATTCTGTAGCGTACGATGGTATTATCCTAGACTGCTTATGTAGTGACATGAGAATGAAGGCACCTTACATGATGAGATCATATAAGACAGGGCTACAATTTATATTAATCTCTCACCAAGATCCGTTAGTTGATGAGATATATATATATATATATATATATATATATATATATATATATATATATTGACAAATGATGGCTGTATATGGTTGATCTTAATCCTGAGTGTCTTATTGACTCCTTTCAGGTTAGATCGTGGCTTTTGATATACCATGAGTGAGGTCGATGTAGTATTCTCGATCAATACCTCCGTATCTTGGAGTTGCGGTTTCGCTTGTGGCTGGGGAAGTTTGAACACAATAGTGGAATCCACTCTTTCTTGCGAGAAGTAAACGAGTAGTTCCCTTAAGGGTTAATTCGGGCTTGAACAATTATGAATGCTCTCATTCTTCCGTAAAGGAAGATAAAATTTAATTGTTCATTAGAGAATCAATGGTGCTTAAAGGAAAAAATATAATTAGAGGGGTACAACAGATATTATGACCTAGCTCTAATTATGAACTACTTGTGGAGGATCATACCATATGTAATGGCTCTATCCATGGACACTGAGAGTTCAGATTGTATAAAATATCTGCAGTTTCGAGAGTACAGCCTTGAGTTTTTAGTGGAATAACTTCTATGTTAATAATCATGGAATATTAATTAAAGAGTTTAATTAATATTTCTAAGTATTATTAGAGCTCAAAACTGTAGGTCCATTAGATCCTCTTGCTAACCCTTATAATTAATGGTAACGAGGGTCACGGTTAATTAATTGGATAGTCCAATTAATTGTGTTACGATATTATATTAGAAAAATAAAACTAATGCAAATTCTAGGCAAGTATCAAAGGTGCGGCAAATACAAAGAATGAAAGAGAGAAAAAAACGTTTTTTCTTCCCTTCCTTTGCAGGTTCGGCTGGCCATAGTCAGGAGGTAAAGAAGTTGTCTTCTCCACTTGTTTGCAATCCCCATCTCAATATCCATAATGTGCCCACACACGCATTGTCAAACTGAGGGTCATAGTTTAGAAGACTTGGTGGTGAATCAAGAAATCAAGAATCAAGTAAAGCAACAAAGGTAAGTGTATTTATTTTTCCACATGCGTATATACAATTAACAAGATTGTTTTGAAAAGAGTCTTCTAATAAAAGAAAACTTTTAAAACCTCATGATTCCTTCCGCTAGGTTTGATTCCTTCCGCTAGGTTTTTAACGAAAAACAAACTTTATTTTTCCTACAACTGGGAGCCATTGATACTTTTTTTTTTTTTGTATATACGCGAAAAAGAAAACTATAATCTTTATTGTTCTTGATTTTCTTTTATGATTCTTGATATGTATAACATGTATAGGCAGCATCCAAGGATTGTATGATATATATAATTGTTTTATATATTCACATGATGATCGTTAATTATGGTGTCCTGAGTTTAGGTTTTTTCATTCTTGTTCTTGACATAGCTGAATGTTTATTGGCTGTTTTGTATAATTTTTTTTGTATTGTATATATATATATATATATATATATATATATATATATATATTGTATTATTCTATATGGCGTGAAGAGAACGTGTATATGATGGATACAGAAAAAAAAAAAAAAAAAAAGCAAGGGGCAACAGCTCGTACGTGTGCAGTAGTGGCTGCGGGCAGGTTGCTGCCGCAGCGCGTTTAGGGCTGTATGTGTAGTTTTTTATGGACGATTTTTACTGCGTATTTTTTGAAAAATATTGTCAAATATCGTTCCAGAAAAATGGCAGAAAATAGGAGTGAAAACTGCAGCAAAACGTTGCCTAAGTGCGCGTTGCGCGACTGTCGCTACTAGCAGCCGCGTCTTCGCATGCGTTAGGGTTGTTTTGGGCCTCGTTTGGACCTCAAATACGTGTTAGGGTAATGCGTCGGCCTTGGTAAAAAGATGGGAGCCTATAAAAGCCATTGGGACAGCCCTAAAGTGTGCAAGACTGCTGCATGCAATTCTTGCGCGTGTGCGAACTTGAGGCTTGCAAAAAGGTAGTCCAATAGACTTCGTGGACAGCCATACCTTTCTGGATTTAAGTGATGGGCCTTAACGTTCAACCCATAAGATGGATTACTTAAATTAAATCAAGCTGGACTTAATAAATAGCCCAATACGAAAAGTGATAGACTTGAAGACGAAGAATTACAAGAAGACCAAGAAATGCCTTGGATTAAATTTTGTAATTTGAGTTGTTAAGTTAAATAACCCATGCCACTCGATCATTCATGTATGCTTTTATATTTATTTCATGTGATGAATTATTACAGTACGATCATACATATAAATGCCATTTAGATTAGGTGTGCCTACACTTGTATTATAACATGTCATACTTGATTGCCGTGATTTATATGTTTTATTTTTAATGTGATTAAAATAGTAAACATCTACATAATTGGCAATCGAATAATGAGTTTAGTTTTTAGGAGTAAAAACTTAGTAATACTCATTAATAAATTAATCAACTTATTTAAAATGTTAATTAATTATGTTAGTTAGGTCCAATAATTTATTATGATTAATTTGATTATGTCTTTAATAATAATTGGACTGAATAATGTGATTTAATTTTAAAAGTTAAATCTTAATAAATTCATATTTATTTCTTGCCTATTTAAGTTTATATAGATTAGAAATTGAATAATAAATTAGTCTTTAATAATTAAAGATCGGTAATTTATTAAATGTTAATAGGATAAGATTCTAGTAACTTAGATTTTAAATTAGCCGTTGAATCTAAGTAAAATCTAGAGACATAGAGTTTAATAACTCGATGTCAATAAAAAAACCCTAAACTATAAATAGTGAGTGGGAGAGGAATATATAACATTATATCCTGCAATCTCCATGGTTAGTTCAATACTGTGAGATTCAAGTGGCGCCTCGAGACGGTTTTACTTTCGTCCTCCCTAAGAAAGGTGTCCATGAGAGTCAATACCAAAGTTGACTTCCTAACGTATAGAGTTTCTTAATGTATTTTGAGATTGACCTACCCTACGGCGGCAACTCTCAAGTTAAGTTCGTAAAATCTGAAACGATGAGTTACACTCACAAGGATTTAATTAAAATGGTTAATTAAAATCCCGATAGAATTAAGCGAAGATTAAATGATATAAGAATAAATAGTTATTCTTGGGTATCATTCGATTGAGAATGTCTCGATCTAACATGTAAATATTTGACCTACCCCATATCAGCACTTATTTGTAGAATGTTGGATTGTTGTGGTGTAGTAACTTCTTTAAGGATATTTCTAGTTTATTAAATATGCTCATGCATCATGTTTAATTTTATGCCAAACATATAGTAGTATGTGATATGAATGTATGCAATGAATGAAATTTATTTTATTTATATTTATATCAGCAATATCTTTTGCTTTAAAACAAATCCTCACAAACGAAAAATTAACCGGTGATAACTACATAAAATGGAAACACAATATGAATTGCAATCATGGTCTGTAAAGATGTTAAATTTGCTCTTATGAAGGAATTTCCTCCAGAGCCTGAAGCCAACGCAGCACGAGCTGTCAAAGGTAAAATCGGCGAGGCAAATGTTGCTGAGCAATCCTCTTCTGGTTTCAAAAAGAGGAAGAGGTCTTCTAGCAAAGCAAAAGCTAAGCCCAAGATAAAGAGCATCATGACTGACAAAGCAAAGGGAAAATATTTCTATTGTGACAAGGTTGGTCATTAGAAGAGGAACTATTCACAGTACCTCGAGGAGATGTCCAATAAAAGAAAGTGAAAAGTAAATTAGATTTACTTGTCATTGAATCTTGTTTAGTGGAGGATAATTCTTCACCTTGAATAGTAGATTTAAGGGCCACTAACCATGTTTGTTCTTCTTTATATTGGACTGATTCTTGGATAGAGCTAGAGGAGGGTGCCTTCTTAATACGCATTGTAACAGGAGATGTCGTTTCAGCCGAGCGGTGGGGAAGTCAGACTTCACATCACTGCTTATCACTGAGTTGTTTAAAGTTGAAAAATCTAAAACAAAACGA
The DNA here is from genome assembly GCA_003430845.1 of Xanthoceras sorbifolium. Taxonomy (NCBI): domain Eukaryota; kingdom Viridiplantae; phylum Streptophyta; class Magnoliopsida; order Sapindales; family Sapindaceae; genus Xanthoceras; species Xanthoceras sorbifolium. The sequence goes on from CM010611.1 coordinate 8,977,787, forward strand.
TAAGGGTGCATTTGGTACGCGGGATTGGATTGAATTATTATTATGGGATTGACTGGATTGGATTGGATTGGATTGGACTAAATTAATACTGTGATGTGTTTGGTGCAGTCTGGACTAAAAATAGTACTTGTCTTTTGTTTGGTATATGATGAGATGAGATAAATCAGAATAAATTTATTAAATTAATTTTCACATAAATAAAAACATTTTGAAGTAAATTACATCTATTTTAACCTAAATAAAAAAAAGATTAATTTTAAATTAAATAAAAAATATATTTAAATTAAATTTAATTAAAAATGTATATTTTTTTGAATAAACAAAATATTTAAATTATTTTTAAAATAAATAAAATCATTTTAAATTAATTTTAAATAAAATAAAAATAAAAATATTAAATTAAATTTACTTAAAAATATTTTTAAATAAAATTAAATATTATTTTAAAAACATTAAATGAGATATTTAATTTATTTTTAAAATAAATAAAACTATTTAAAATTAATTTAAATAAAATAAAATTAATTTTTATTTATACTAAATATTATATTATATTGAAAAAAAAATAAAAAAAAAGAGGTGGGACTAAATAATCCCACCAATCCTACCAATTTTGGTGGGATTATTTAGTCCCATCAATATGGGATTAGGTGGAACTGTTGGGATTGGATATGTCCAATCCCAACATATTCCAAACATGGGACTAGGAGTAAATAATCCAATCCCACTCCTAGTCCCATGTACCAAACATGGCCTAAAAGGTTTCTCCAGATAATGAAACGTATATGTGGCATCTAAGACTTGGCCACATCAATCTTAACAGGATAGATAGACTAGTAAAAAGTGAGTCTTTAAGTCAGTTAAAGATCGGCACTTTACCCGTCTGCGAGTCTTGTTTAGAAGGTAAAATGACTAAGAGACCTTTTATTGGAAAAGGGCTTAGAGTTACGTAACTACTAGAACTTATACACTCAGACGTCTGCAGACCTATGTAACGCCCCTAATTTTTCGTAAATATAATAAATATCCTTGGATTATTAATAATTATTATTGAACATGAAAAAGTTAAGTATGTGATTTAAATTGGTGGAAAATATATATTCGATATATAGTGTATAAATAAATAGTGATTTTAACTAATTTAACTCCCATGAAAGATGTTATTTTCATGTTGCATATGGAGAATAATAGGTCAAACTGAATATTTGTGAAGTCAATTTAGTAATTGGATAAGTGTGGAATATTTTTAGGAATATTATTGAGATGAAATGTGATTGGTGGGGTAGTTTGATAATTAAAGGAGGATTGGTAAATTACATGTGATTAAGAGTAAATTTATACCATTATAGGATTTTAAGAAGTTCAAGGGAGCAATTTATAATTAAAGATATATATATATATATATATATATAAAAATTGAGTTAGTGGAGGCCAACTAAGAAACAACTCACACAAATAAAATAAAATAAAATAAATAAATTAAAAGAAAAATCAAACCAGAAAACATGGGAAGAAACAAAAACAAAACAAATAGAGACAGAGAGTTCGGCGAAGGAGAGAAAAGAAGTGAAAAAAAAAGAAGGAGAAGAAAGCCAGGAGAGAAAGGAAAAGAAGAAGAAAAAAAAAGAAGAAGAGGAAGAAGAAAGAAAGAAGAGGGAGAAAGAAAGGAGGAAGAGGAGTTTTGAAAAAAAAAAGGGTATCCAGGTTGGTGTACACTTTGATTTGAAGTGTTAGATTTCAAATTTAAACTGATTAGTTGAATTTTTAATAATTCGTAAGTTTCTAATTGAATTGATTTGTGAATAAATTTTGAAAATGATTTTTGAAATGTTATATATGTGGATTTTGTTGATTTTGATAATTTTAGTTTCCGAAATTTATTGTCATAATTAACTTTCGGTTTCTATATATATCTATTTGTGTTTTGAATACTTTGGCTTTATAAATATTGCTTGATATTGATTTTGGAATAGCTTGATATTGATTTTAGAATAATTGAGAGGATTTCTGTTTTATAAAATTTATTTGATTGTGCTATATAAATTTTAAAGTTGAAAGTTGAGAATTTTTGATGATTTGTGAAATCTGGAATACCTGAATAATGACCCTGATTATATATATATATATATATATATATATATATATATATATATATATATATATATGGGTATATGGATATAGGAGATTGACATGCCAATTGGGTGCACTTAGCAGTACTGCACTGAGATTTCTGATGATATAGGGATACCATTTCATTTTGAAGTGGGAAACCCGACTGTGTAAATACGGATACCATTTCATTCTGAAATGGGAAACCGACTGTGGATATAGGGATACCATTTCATTTTGAGATGGGAAACCCGACTGTATAAACTTGTAATCCAGTCCTGTAAACCCTGTTATGTGTATCAGAGGCCCAATTAATAAATGAAAAATGGAAATGATTGAAAACTATGAAACGTTGTTGAATTAAAGAAATGTTATTGAGACTTCAAATCAGAAACATTTGAAAATATTTTAATTAATGTAGTTTCAGTATTTGAAATATTATGTTTGTTTTATGTATGTACGTACGTTAATATGTATTTATGAAATTAGTTCCATTGTTCTATATTATATTGAAAATATTTTAGTGTACACCCACTGAGCATTATTGTTTAGCACGTTGATTTTATCATGCGTAGGTAATAGAGATACTAGCGGAGAAAAAGACTAGAGAAGAGGTAGCTGCAGACGAAGATTCAGAGTCACACTACTTGAGTAGTTATATTTAAACTTTGTTTATATAATTATTTATGGAAGCATGCATATACAGAAGTTTTGTAAAGTTGTAATGTATAAGATTGTAAATATAAATTATGTATTGTTTTATTGAAAATGTTTGGGAAAGTCGCACTATATGAAAGAGTGAGCAAATGATTGAGAAATGAATTTTGAAGTGTTTGATACTATACGTTTGAGTTTTTATTGGACACAGGAGTTTTGGAAAGTCAGAAAAATAGATAGAGGAAACTCTGGCAAAATTTTTCAAATAATTTTTATGGCCTCATTGTAACGTATTTTAAAATATAACAATATTTGTTGGTTTTATAAAGGTTTTCAAATTATACACTAAGTTTAGAAAAGTTTGAAAACCGGGTAGCGCTCCTTGGGTTGATCCAGGCTGGTCGGGTCAAGGGGTGTTACATTTTTGGTGGTATCAGAGTGCGGTTTAGGCGTTTCTGGACCAAAAGAGTAATATTCTGTATATGCATGCATTGTAAACGAAAACTATAGGAGTATGTGACTCTAATCTACAGACCTCTATTCTGTCTTATATAGGATAAAAAGAAATGGAAGGAAGTGGAAATAGAGATAGACCTGAAAGTCCAGCCAGTGTAGCTGGGGGAGCATCTGGAGAATTTGTAAGTCCAAGGGAGGCTGGACCAGAAGTTCAGGGTCAGCCAGCATTTATGCAACAAATGACTGAATTCTTTCAGAACGTGGCCAGAGCAGTGCCAAAAAGGTCAGCAATTGAACGATTGGCGAAATACAGACCGACAGACTTCCATGGTAGAAAAGATAAGGATGCATCTACAGCAGAATATTGGTTTGAGCGGACAGAAAGAATATTACAGCAGATGCATTGCACACCTGAAGAGAGTCTAGAGTATGCAGTATCGTTACTACAAGAGGATGCTTACCAATGGTGGACCTCCGTTATATAGTCAGTGCGGCCTGAAGAAAGAACTTGGGAGTTTTTCCAAAGGGAATTTCGAAGAAAGTTTGTCGGTCGCATCTACTTTGATAATATGAAGAGAGAGTTTACCAACCTGAAGCAAAGACAGATGATAGTGACAGTACGAGAGAGAATTTGTCAGGTTGAGTAAATATGCTCGAGATATGGTAGCCACAAAGGCGGACAGATGCAGGAGATTTGAAGATGGATTGAATGATTACATTCGTCTTCAGGTCGCTGCACTTGAATTTGAAGATTTTACCAGACTTGTCTCTGTAGCTCTGAATGTTGAAAGAGTTAAGAAAGTAGAACAAGCAAGAAGAGACAGGAGTCAACAGAGAAGGGGATCAGGGCAGTCCAGCTCATATCAGTCTCAAAGTAAGAAGTTTAAAGGACCGTAGTCTAGTGGTATAATGCAGTCACAAAGGCCCATACCAACAGCTAGACCGGCTCAATCCACAACATCAATAGCCAGTACCCCTGGGAGTACAGCTCGGGGACCAACCCCAGTACTATGTGAGCATTGTGGAAAAAGACATCCGGGGGAGTGCTGGAGAGTTACAGGAGCCTGCAACAGGTGTGGATCCCGTGATCATTTTTACAGAGATTGTCCGAAAAACCAGACTACTCATGTTCAGCAACCAGAGAGATCTGCTCCTATTGTTTCCAGAGGTAGGAGGCCTAGTCAAGTTGGGACTGAAGGTAGTAGCCATAGAGGGGTACCAGAATCAGCAGCAAGACATGATACTCGTACTCCTGCATGAGCCTATGCTATTAGGGCTCAGGAAAACAAGGATACGTCAGATGTTATTGCTGGTAAAATTTCTATCTTTAATACCACAGCTATTGCATTGATAGATCCAGGATCTACTCATTCATATATATGTGATGCTATGTTGAAACAAAGAAATTTGAAAACTGAACCCACTGCGTATAAAGTACGAGTCAGTAATCCGATAGGCTACAGTGTAGTTGTGAATAGAATGTATAGAAATTGTCCTATTCGGATTCAGAAGTATGAATTTTCAGGTGATTTGATGGAGTTGCCATTCCATGAGTTTGATGTAATTTTGGGCATGGATTCGCTATCCAGACATCAAGTAGTTATCGATTGCAGATTGAAATAAGTGATACTCAGAACTAATAATGGCACAAAAGTCACATTAGTGGGTGAAAGGAGGGATTATCTCTCCAATGTTATTTCAGCCACTACAGCCTGTAAACTAATCAGAAAGGGTTGTGAAGCTTATTTGGCAGAAGTGGTTGATTCCAGAAAAGTTGATTCTAAAATTCAAACTATACCCATTGTATGTGATTACTTCAGATGTATTTCCAGAGGTGCATTCTTGATTTGCCACCTCAGAGAGAAGTTGAGTTTGTAATTGACGTGGTACCAGGTACTGCACTAGTATTTATATCTCTTTACAGAATGACACCAGCAGAACTAAAAGAACTGAAGATACAGTTACAAGAATTGCTGGATAAAGGATTCATCAGACTCAGTGTATCCCCGTGGGGAGCTCCAGTGCTATTTGTGAAAAAGAAAGATGGGTCACTGAGATTGTGCATCGATTATAGGCAGCTGAATAAACTTACTGTCAAGAATAAATATCCCTTGCCTAGAATCGATGACTTGTTTGATCAATTGAGAGGAGTTAGTGTCTTCTCAAAGATAGATCTCAGATCGGGGTATCATCAGTTGAGAATAAAAGATTCAGATATACCGAAAACTGCATTCAGAACACGATATGGACACTATGAGTTTGTAGTGATGCCATTTGGGCTGACAAATGTACCTACAGCCTTTATAGATCTAATAAACCGAATATTCCGACCATACCTGGATCAGTTTGTAGTTGTATTTATTGATGATATCCTGGTATACTCACAGACGACAGAGGACCATGACAGACACCTCAGAGTACTATTGCAGATTCTGAGTGAGAAGCAACTATATGGTAAACTGAGTAAATGTGAGTTCTGATTGGCAGAGATTGCATTTTTGGGCCATATTGTATCAGCAGAGGGAATTGAGGCAGATCCCAAGAAGATTGAAGCAATTATAGAATGGAGGCCTCCAAAGAACATTGCAAAAGTCAGAAGTTTCTTAGGTTTGACAGGTTATTATCGACGGTTTGTGAAGGATTCTGATCCATAGCAAGTCCGTTGACCAAGCTACTGCATAAAAATGTCAGATTTGAATGGAATGATAGATGCCAGACAGCTTTTGATAGATTAAAGACGATGCTAGTAGAGGCTCCAATCCTGATTCAGCCGGTTTCAGGTAAAGACTTTGTAATATACAATGATGCCTCACACAATGGTTTGGGTTGTGTACTGATGCAGGAAGGCAAAGTGGTTGCATATGCGTCTAGACAGCTGAAAACTCATGAACAGAACTATCCGATACATGATCTGGAACTTGCAGCCATTGTATTTGCCTTGAAGATATGGAGACATTATCTGTATGGTGAGAAATGCTACATATACAAAGATCACAAAAGTCTGAAGTATCTGCCTACTCAGAGGGAGCTCAATCTGAAACAGAGACGATGGATGAAATTAATCAAGGATTATGACTGTATGATTGATTACCATCCAGGAAAGGCGAATGTGGTAGCATATGCTCTGAGCAGAAAAGCATTATTCGCCCTAAAGGCGATGAATGTTCAATTACAGTTGAATCTAGATAATGCATTGGTAGCTGAATTGAGATACATGCCAAGTTTAATTCAGCAGATAGCAGAAAAACAGAATCAGGATGATAGAATTCATATGATATGTAGACAGATCCCAAAGGGGAAGCATCCGAATTTTACAGTCAGAAGTGATGGTATTGTGTGTTTCAGAGATAGGATATGTGTTCCAAACGATGAAGAATTGAAAAAGATGATTTTGACAGAAGCACACAGTAGTCCGTATTCGATGCACCCGGGTAGCACAAAGATGTATAGATATTTGAAGACTCAGTATTGGTGGTATGTGATGAAGAAAGATGTGGTGAATTTTGTGAATAAATGTATAACATGCCAACAAGTGAAAACTGAACACCAGGTTCCATTAGGTTTGTTACAACCGATATCTATACTTGAATGGAAATGGGATCGTATCACGATAGACTTTGTCACAGGGTTGCCACTCACCAGGAGTAAACATGATGCAATATAGGTGACAGTGGACCGACTGACGAAATCAACACATTTCTTACCTATCAGAACTTACTATTCACTGGATCGACTGGCAGAATTATATATAAAAGAAATAGTCAGATTGCATGGAGTGCCTGCATCAATAATATCAGATAGAGACCCGAAGTTTACATCCAGATTCTGGAAAAAGTTTCAAGAAGCTTTGGGTACTCGATTGAGTTTCAGTATAGCTTTCCATCCGTAGACAGACGGACAATCAGAAAGAGTGATTCAGGTGCTAGAAGATAGCGTACAACAACAGTTACCAAGTGAGCATAGATATGGCACCGTATAAAGCACTGTACGGAAGAAAATGCAGGACACTATTGTACTGGACAGAATTGGGAGAAGATAGGTTAGTAGAACTTGATTTAATTAGACAAATTGAGGAGAAGGTGAAGATTATCAGAGACAGATTGAAAACAGCATCTGACCGACATAAATCATATGCAGACCTGAAAAGAAGAGATATAGAATATGAAGTCGGTGAAAAAGTGTTTTTAAAAGTATCTCCATGGAAGAAAGTACTCAGATTTGGCAGAAAAGGGAAGTTAAGTCCTAGGTTTATTGGCCTATACGAGATCATAGAACGTGTGAGACCAGTAACCTATAGACTGGCTTTGCCACCAGAACTAGAGAAGGTTCATAATGTATTCCATGTGTCCATGCTAAGGAGATATAGATTTGATCCTTCTCACAGAGTATCCACTGAGATTATTGAGATTCAACCAGACCTGACTTATGAAGAGGAACGCGTGAAAATCCTGGACAAAGAAATCAGAGAATTACGGAACAAAAGGATTTCGTTGGTAAAAGTTCTCTGGAGAAACCACAATGCTGAAAAAGCAACCTGGGAGAGCGAGGAAGTAATGAAACAACAATATCCGCAAATGTTTGAATAAGGTAAAATTTTGCGGACGAAATTTCTTACGAGGGGAAGAATTGTAACGCCCCTAATTTTTCGTAAATATAATAAATATCCTTAGATTATTATTGAGCATGCAAAAGTTAAGTATGTGATTTAAATTGGTGAAAGTATATATATTCGATATATAGTGTATAAATGAATAGTGATTTTAACTGATTTAATTCCCGTGAAAGATATTATTTTCATGGTGTATTTGGAGAATAATAGGTCTAATTGAATATTTGTGAAGTCAATTTTGTAATTGGATAAGTGTGGAATATTTTTATAATATTATTAAGATGAAATGTGATTGGTAGGTTAGTTTGATAATTAAAGGAGTATTGGTAAATCACATGTGATTAAGAGTAAATTTGTGCCATTGTAAGATTTTAAGAAGCTTAAGGGAGTAATTTATAATTAAAGATATATATATATATATATATATATATATATATAATTGAGTTAGTGGAGGCCAACTAAGAACCAACTCACACAAATAAAATAAAATAAAATAAAAAATCAAACCAGAAAATATAGGAAGAAACAAAAACAAAACAAATAGAGACAGAGAGTTCGGCGAAGGAGAGAAAAGAAGAGGAAAAAAAAAAGAAGGAGAAGAAAGCCGGGAGAGAAAAGAAAAGAAGAAGAAGAAGAAAAGAAGAAGAGGAAGAAGAAAGAAAGAAGAGGGAGAAAGAAATGAGGAATAGGGAGTTTTGAAAAAAAAAAAGGGGTATCCAAGTTGGTGTACACTTTGATTTGAAGTGTTAGTTTTCAGATTCAAACTGATTAGTTGAATTTTTAATAATTCGTAAGTTTCTAATTGAATTGATTTCTAAATAAATTTTGAAAATGATTTTGAAATGTTATATATATGGATTTTGTTGATTTTGATAATTTTAGTTTCCAGAATATATTGTCATAATTAACTTTCGGTTTCTATATATATCTATTTGTGTTTTGAATACTTTATAAATATTGCTTGATATTGATTTTGGAATAGCTTGATATTGATTTTGGAATAATTGAGAGGATTTCTGTTTTATAAAATATATTTGATTGTGCTATAGAAATTTTAAAGTTGAAAGTTAAGAATTTTTGATGATTTGTGAAATCTGGAATACCTGAATAATGGCCCTGATATATATATATATATGGGAATATGGATATAGGAGATTGTCATGTCAATTGGGTGCACTTAGCAGTACGGCACTGAGATTTCTGATGATATAGGGATACCATTTCATTTTGAAGTGGGAAACCCGACTGTGTAAATACGGATATCATTTCATTCTGAATTGGGAAACCGACTGTGTAAATACAGATACCATTTCATTTTGAAATGGGAAACCGACTGTGTATATAGGGATACCATTTCATTTTGAGATGGAAAACCCGACTGTATAAACCCGTAATCCAGTCCTGTAAACCCTATTATGTGTATCAGAGGCCCAATTAATAAATGAAAAATGGAAATTATTGAAAACTATGAAATGTTGTTGAATTAAAGAAATGTTATTGAGACTTCAATTCAGAAACATTTGAAAATATTTTAATTAATATAGTTTCAGTATTTGAAATATTATGTTTGTTTTATGTATGTACGTACGTTAATATGTATCTATGAAATTAGTTCTATTGTTCTATATTATATTGAAAATATTTTAGTGTACACCCACTGAGCATTATTGCTTAGCGCAGTTGATTTTATTACGCGTAGGTAATAGAGATACTAGCGGAGAAAAAGACTAGAGAAGAGGTAGCTGCAGACGAAGATTCAGAGTCACACTACTTGGGTAGTTATATTTAAACTTTGTTTATATAATTATTTATGGAAGCATGCATATACAGGAGTTTTGTAAAGTTGTAATGTATAAGTTTGTAAATATAAATTATGTATTGTTTTATTGAAAATATTTGGGAAAGTCGCACTATATGGAAGAGTGCGCAAATGATTGATAAATGAATTTTAAAGTGTTTGATATTATTTCGTTTGAGTTTTTATTGGACACAGGAGTTTTGAAAGTCAGAAAAACAGAGGAAACTCTGGCAAAATTTTTCAAATAATTTTTATGGGCTCATTGTAACGTATTTTAAAATATAACAATATTTGTTGGTTTTACAAAGGTTTTCAAATTATAAACTAAGTTTAGAAAAGTTTGAAAACCGGGTAGCGCTCCTTGGGTCGATTCAGGCGGGTCGGGTCAGGGGGTGTTACACCTATGAGTGTAAGAAATAGAGGGGGTTATGAGTATTATGTCACATTCATGTACGATTACTCAAGTTACAGATATGTTTACCTAATGCAATGTAAGTCGAAAACATTTGAAAAGTTCAAAGAATTCCGAGATTAAGTTAAAAATCAATTAGGCAAAACAATCAAAGCTCTACGATCATATCGTGGAAGTGACTATCTCGAGCAATAGTTTAAAGACTGCATGGTTAAGCATGTGATAATATCCTAACTCATATCTCCAGGAACACCGCAATAAAATGGTATTGTAGAGAGAAGAAGCAGAACCCTGATGGAAATGGTGAGATCTATGATTAGTTTCTCATCATTACCAAACTTTTTTTGAGGTTATGCACTACATACGGCGGCCTATATATTGAATGTAGTTCCATACAAATCTGTTCCTAAGACTCCTCTAAACCTCGTTCACAAGTATGCCTATTTGTAGGTTATTCCAAAGAGACAAGAGGAGGATACTTCTATAGTCCTTAAGATAGCAAAATGGTTGTATCGACAAATACAACGTTTCTTGAGGAAAACTATATGAATGATCATATGCCTTGAAGTAATATTGTATTAAATGAGTTAGAACCTGGTATGACCAGTGCTCAGTCAATAAAAGTTGTTGACAAAGTTGTTCTATCAATGTCTGATAGTCAGACAATTCCTAGCTAGAACACACTACCACCTAGACATACTGGGAGGGTTATTCGATAACCTGATCGCTACTTAGGCATTAGAGAGACACGGGGTGTTTTCTCTGAAGCGTGGATGATCCATTGACATTTAGACATACAATGGAAGATTCTGATAAAGAGGAATGACTTAAAGCCAAGAATCTCGAAATGGAGTCTATGCACTCCAACTCATTCTGGCAACTTGTAGACTTACCTGATAGGATAAAACCCATAGGGTGTAAGTGGATCTATAAGAGAAAGAGAGGATTAGATAGGAAGGTAGAGACCTTTAAGGCAATGCTAGTGGCAAAGGGTTACACCCAAAAAGAGGGAGTCGATTATGAAGAGACCTTATCGCTAGTGGCGATGTTTAACTCTATTAGGATACTTTATCCATTGCAGCCTATTTCAACTATGAGATTTTGCAAATGGACGTCAAGACTACATTCTTCAATGGCAATCATGATGCAAGCATCTACATGATACAACCAGAGGAATTCGTGTCCCAAGGTCAAGAGTAAAAAGTTTGCAAGCTGCAAATGTCTATTTATGGACTAAAGCGAGCATCTAAATCATGGAACATTAGGTTTGATATTGCTATCAAAACCTATGGTTCTGAACAAAACATTGAAGAGCCTTGTGTCTACAAGCAGATCATTGGCAAGAAACTAGTTTTTCTAGTCCTTTGCGTAGATGATATCCTACTCATTAGGAATGACATAGGAATATTATCGGAAGTAAAGGGCTGACTTGCTAACCAATTCCAAATGAAAGATTTGGGAGAGGCAAGTTATGTTCTAGGGATCCAATTAATAAGATATCGCAAGAACAAACTGTTAGCATTGTCTCAGACATCGTATATCGACAAAATACTTGTACGATTTTCGATGCAGAACTCCAAGAAAGGTAATCTACCTTACAGACAAGGAGTTTACTTGTCTAAGGAACATTGTCTTAAGACACCTCAAGAAATTGAAGATATAAGACGAGTTCCCTATCCGTCAGTAGTAGGCAGTCTCATGTATGTTATGTTATACATGAGACCTGACATCTGTTTTGCATTAGGAGTAGCCAGTATATTTTAGACCAACCTAGGATTGGATCATTGGTTGTTGTGAAGGTTATTCTCAAGTATCTTTGGAGAAAAAAAAACTATATGCTTGTATATTGAGGATAAGATTTGATCCCGTTAGGATATACAAATTCTGACTTTCAGTCAGATAAGGATTCTAGGAAATCCATGTCTGAGTCAGTATTCACCCTTGGTAGTGAAGCTATAATGTAGAGGATGTTGGAATTTATGCCATAAAGCTTATACTTGTAAACGGTTAAAAACATAATAAGAATTAGTCAGTTTATCATTTCAGTTTATAAGTGTTTTATATTCAGTAATACATTCATATTGTGCAAGAACATCCTAGATTGCAAGATGTAATCTCAGAAAGAGTATATGAAGGTTATATACAAGAGGATTCATTTTGAGACATGCAATCTAAAGAGTCCGTAGAGAGCCAACAAAGCTGGGTACTTTGTTTGTGATTAATCTACTGCTGCGGTCCTTTCTGTAAAGTAAGATGGTCTTATCCTAGACCATTCGTGAAGTTAACATAAGAATGGAGACACCTTATACGATGAGATCATATAGGACTGAGCCACGATTTATATGAATCTCTCACCAAGATCCGTTAGTAGAAGAGATTCATATATATTGATAAACGATGACTATTTATACGTGATCTTAATCCTAAGTGTCTTATCAACTCCTTCAGGTTGGGTCGTGTCTTTCGATTTAACATGAGTGAGGTCAATGTGAATCTCGACCAATACCTCCATATCTTGGAGTTGCAGTTTGGCTTATGGCTGGGAAGGTTTGAACACAATAATGGAATCTACTCCTTTTATTGAAGTAGGTGAGTGGTTCCCTTAAGGGTTGACTCGGGGCTTAAACAATTATGAGATTTCTCATGCTTCTGTCAGGACGACATAATTTAATTGTTCATTAGAGAATCAATGGTACTTAAAGGAAAAGATATTTCTAGAGGGGTGTAACGGACTTTATGACCCAGCTTTAGTTATGAACTACTTGTGGAGGATCATGCTATATGTAAATAATTATATCAATTGACGTTGAGACTTCAAATTGTATAAACACGTCTACAGTTTTGAGAGTGTAGCCCCAGGTTTTTAGTAGAATAACTCCGAGGTTTATAATCGTGAAATATTAATTAAAGAGTTTTAATTAACATTACTAAGTATTATTGGAGCTCAAAACTGTAGGTCCATTAGGTCCCCTAGCTAGCCCTTATAATTGTTGGTAACGAGGGTCACGGTAGATTAATAGTAATGCAATTTAATTGAAAGAGAATAATTAAATAATGTCATTATTTAGTTAATTAAATATTTAATAAAATAAAAAAATTAATAATTATGAATTATATTTATTAAATATGAGGTTACGTAATTAAAATGATGACTAGGATAAAATAATTAAAATAATTATATTATTTTAATAATTCTAAAAGTAAAAAGGTTAAAGTTTTTAGGAGACCAAAATAAAAAAAGGATTGCGAATCCTATTTTGAGTTGGTTAAACTAAAACCCTAAAGAGGTAGTATATAAGAGTTAATGACAAGTGAGTGACACAGAGGCAATTCGGTCACAGCAAAAGAGAGAAAAGAGAAAAAAGTTTTTTTCTGACTCTCTCATTTCTTACAGGATTTGGCCGGCCCATAGGGAGAAGAGATTCTCCGTCCGTTCTTCTCATGTAATCTCCATCTCTTGCCGTGACGTACCCACACACTGCGTTGTCAGACCGCAAGTCATAGTTCGAAAGATGTGGTGGTAGATCAAAGAATCATCAAAGTGAAAATCAAGAAAATTTATGTAGGTAAACAAGTTCTTTTTCCGCGTATATACAGGAACTCGGTCCTTGATTGAAAAATAGCTTTTCAATAAAGAAAATTTTTGAAACCCCATTCTGCACTTTATATGATAATCAAACGTTTTTCTAGTTTTTTCTTGTTGCAACCGTTTTTTCCATTCTACTGGTCACACAGCAGAATTGGTTTTAAAATTTTTTTATACGGATCGCAAAAACGATCTATGACCTAGTAAAACTTTGGAACTATATTTTCGGAACTATAAAATTAATATATATCACATATATATTTATCTTTACATACAGGAAATTGTAATCAATTAAGAAAAAAATAAGAATCATACCATCGTTAGAGGCTTCTTCGTTTTTTCTTTCCTCCTTATCTGTACCACTACGTCTTCATTGCTATATCCCGGCACCAGTAACTTGCGTATGGTCATGTCACAGTTGTCAGGAACAGTGAAAAGGTTGAATGAAGAAGAGTTAGAGAGATACTGTATCTCTCCTGGTCACTTTTCTATTTTTTTTCCTGTATCTTTTACGTATAAACTACTTTGAACGTAAAAATTTGGTTCAGTCGTTTGTAATATTAAAAACTCCTTTTTAATATATATATATTTAAGTTAATAAATTAATAAAAACTCTTTTTATTAATTTATCAATAACTTTTGAATTTAAACCCTTTAAATTCAAATATATTTATTTATTTTATTTTATTTAATAAATGAGATAATCCTATTATCTCTTTATTCAAAATAAAATATCAATATTATCTGTAGCTTTTGAATTTAAACTTTTTAAATTCAAATAGTATTTATTTATTTATTTTTATTTAATAAATAAGATAATCCTATTAGCTCTCTATTTAAAATAAAATATCAACTATACCCCCCTCTTATGACTAATTACATAATTAAATAATCTCATTATTTAATTTTTGTAATTACTATTATTTAATTAATTAAATCATCACATTACTCAATTAACTTTTAACACGTGTCACTTTCGCAATGCTATTAGTTGGACCATCCAATTAATTATACGTGGCCCTTGTTACCTAAATGGATCGAGCTATCAAGGGGACATAATGAACCCACAATATTTTGAACTCCGATAATTCTCGGAATCATTAATTAAGCTCTTTAATTAATATTCCTTGATTATCAACTTTGGTGTTATTCCACTAAAAATCTCAAGCTACACTCTCTCAACTACAGACGCTTTTACACAGACCGTTATCACTTGGTGTCCATCAATATAGCTATTACATATGGTGTGACCCTCTACAGTAGTTAATAATTAGAGCTGGGTCATAATGTCTGTTATACCCCTCTAATTACATATATCCTTTAAGCACCGTTGATTCTCTAATGAACAATAAATCATGTTTCCTCACGGAATCAAGAGAGCGCTCATCTTGTTTAAGCCCCGAATCAACCCTTAAGGGAACTACTCTCTACTTCTCACAAGAAGGAGTGAATTCCACTATTGTGTACAAATCTTCCTAGCCACAAGCCAAACCGCAATCCCAACATACAGGAGAATATTGATCGGGAATAATCATCCGACCTCACCCATGGTATATCAAAAATCATGATCTAACCTGAAGGAGTCGATAAGACATTGAGGATTGAGATCACCTACATATAGCCATCATAAGTTGATATATATGAATTTGATCGGTAAACAGATTTTGGTGAGAGATTCATATAGATCGTGGCCTAGTCCTATATGATCACATCATATAAGGTGCCTCCATTCCCATATCTCTATATGAATGATTCAGGATAGAATCTTCAGTACAATATAGAATGGACCGCAGCTATAGATTAACCACAAATAAAGTACCCAGCTTTATTTGCTATCTATGGACTCTTTAGATTGCACATCTCTTACTGTATCTATCTGTATATGACACTCATATACACAGTATGAGATTACATCCAGGCAATCTAGGATGTTATAATGCACAAGTTTATATAATATAAATGACACAATAAGAATGAATTGAACTCTTCTTTTATTTATTCATAAAAAACCATTTTATAAATTACATCTTTAGGGAAAAAGCCCAACAATCTCCCACTTGCACTAAAGCATATGAGGTATAAGACGTAACCCTAGACCTTTTAGGTAACTCGTGAATATATTAGCCGATAAGGTCTTCGTAAATGGATCAGCATGATTATCTTGTAAGGCTATCTTAGTGACGATCACATCTCCTCTCTATACTATCTCTCTAATGAGATTATACTTCCTTTCTATATGCTTCCCTCTTTTGTGGCTTCTTGGTTCTTTGGAATTAGCCACAGCACCATTGTTATCATAATAAAGTGTGACGGGCCTATCTATATCTAGAACAACTTCCAGATCACTCAAAAACTTATGGAGCCAAACAGCCTCTTTAGCATCTTCACAAGTAGCTACATATTCGGCTTCCATGGTGGAGTCAGCAATGCAAGATTGCTTAATACTTCTCCACACAATGGCTCCACCACCAAGGGTGAAAACTGATCCAGACTGTGGATTTCAGTAGAATCCATGTCTAACTGAAAATCAGAATCCGTGTATCCTAACGGGATCAAATCTTATCCAGAATACACGAGCATATAGTTTCTCGTTCTTCCGAAGATACTTGAGAATGGTCATGACAACAACCCAATGATCTAATCCTGGGTTGCTGACTACTCCCACTACATAGCAGATGTTCGGTCTCGTGCATAACATTGTATAGATGAGACTTCCTACTGTAGATGCATAGAGCACACGTCTCATATCCTTAATATCTTAAGGTGTCTTAGAACACTATTCTTTAGACAAGTGAACTCCATGCTTAGAAGGTAAATTACCTTTCTTGGAATTCTGCATCGAAAATCACATAAGAATCTTGTCGATATACGATGCCTGAGACAGTGCTATGAGTTTATTCTTACAATCCCTTATAAGTTGAATCCCTAGAACATAACTCACCTCTCCCAAATCTTTCATTTGGAATTGGCTAGCCAGCCCTCCCTTAACATCAGACAACACTCCTACATCATTCCCAATGAGTAGGATGTTATCTACGTATAGGACTAAGAAAACTATCTTTTTGTCAATGATGCGCTTGTACACAAGGCTCATCAACGTTTTGCTCAAAGCCATAGGTTTTGATCACATCATCAAACATTATGTTCCAAGATCTAGATGCTTGCGTAAGTCCATAAATGGATCTTTGCAGCTTGCAAACTTTTTGCTCTTGATCTAGGGACATGAATCCCTCTAGTTACATCATATGGATGATCTCGTCAAGATTGTCATTCAAGAGTGCAATCTTGATGTCCAGTTTGCCAAATTTCATAATCGAAATTGGCAACAATGGATAAGAGAATTCTAATAGACTTAAATATGGCAACTGGCGAGAAGGTCTCTTCATAATCAATCCCCTCATTTTGGGTATAACCCTTAGCCACTAGCCTTGCTTTGAAGGTCTCTACCTTTCCAGTCTACTCCTCTCTTTCTCTTATAGATCCACTTGCACCCAATGGGTTTTACCTTCATCTAGTAAGTCTACAAGATCTCATACTGAGTTGGAGTACATAGACTCTATCTCGAGATTCATGGCTTTGAGCCATTCCTCTTTATCTGGATCTTCCATTGCATTCTTAAGTGACAATGGGTCATCCACACTATTAGTAGAGACAACACTTGGTCCCTCACCTATACCCTAAATAGCATTCAGGTTGTATCACAACCCTCCTGCTACGTTTAGGTGGTAGTGTACCCCGATCAGGAATCATCTGACTCTCAGATGTTTGTGGATCAACAACTCTTGTTGATAGAGTGCTGGTTTCACTAGGCTCCAGTTCATTTAACACAATCTTGGATCGAGGCTTATGATCACTAATATAGTTGTCCTTAAGAAACGTTGCATTTGTCACTACAAACACTTTGTTATCTTTAGAATTATAAAAGTGTCCGCCTTTGGTCTCCTTGGAGTATCCAACAAACATGCAGACCACAGACTTGGAGTCTAGCTTTCCACTTATGTTCTTCAGCACAGTGTGCTGAACACCCTCATATGCGGAAATGTCACAAACTAACTTTACTACCATTCCAAAACTCTAGGGGAGTCTTAGGAACAGATTTGGATGGCACTACATTCAAAATGTATGCCGTTGTTCGTAACGCATATCCCTAGAAGGAATTTGGTAATGATGAGAAACTAATCATAAATCTCACCATTTTCATTAGGGTTCTATTTCTCCTCTCCGTTATACCATTTTGCTGAGGTGTACCTAGAGCTGTGAGTTGGGATACTATCCCATGCTCTACCATAAAGTCTTTAAACTCTTAGTCAATGTACTCACCCTCACGATCTGATCGTAGGTGTAACACCCCCTGACCCGACTCATTTCGATCGACGCAGGGAGCGTTACCGGGTTTTTAAAACTTTACTGAATTCTGTTTATAAACTGAAAACCATATAATTTATAATTTAAAAACCTTTTCGAGTGAGCCCATCAAAATTCAGTTTTTAAAAATTTCGGCAGAGTTTCCTCTGTTTTTCTGATTTCCTAAAACCTATTTTAATTAAAACTCAAATAAAATAAAATCCACAACAACACTTCAAATCTTCATTCAATTAAATGCGCACTCTGCCGTTTAGTGCAACTTCCAAACAGTTTTTAAAATAAAACAATTTATAATTGCTTATTTACAGTCCTTTAAAAATGAATAACAGAAATCATAAAACAATTAATTACAAAACATAATTACATAACTCAATTACAAAATCTCTGTATATGCATGCATAACGAACTATATTATACAGAAATAGGACTACCCAAATTGTGGTGACTCTGAACTCTTCACTCTGCAAGTACCTCCTCTCTACTCTTTCTCTGCCTCAATATCCCTGTGACCTACGCGCGATAAACATCAACGCGCTAAGCATATAGCTTAGTGGGTGTACACTAAAATAAATTTCAATATAATATAAAACACTAAATTGTAAATTTAGAAATTCAGAAAGATATATAAATAAACAATAAAGCTTAAAGTCAGAATTTCAGAAATATAAATATATAAAACAAACGTGGTATTTCAATTACTGAAACTATATAAACACAACGTATTTCAAAAGTTTCTGGGTTTCAGTTTCAATATCATTTCTTTATTTTCCATAACATTT
This sequence comes from Xanthoceras sorbifolium, assembly GCA_003430845.1. NCBI lineage: Eukaryota > Viridiplantae > Streptophyta > Magnoliopsida > Sapindales > Sapindaceae > Xanthoceras > Xanthoceras sorbifolium. The sequence continues at coordinate 8,996,558 of CM010611.1, forward strand.
TCTAACTATAAATTCTCAATTGGGCCCGTGATACACATAACAGGGTTTACAGGACTGGATTACTGGTTTTACAGACAGGTTTCCCATTTCATATGAAATGGTATCCCCATATAAACAGTCGGTTTCCCATTTCACGAGGAAATGGTACCCGTATAATCAATATCAGAGGCATCATATATCAAGGTGCAGTACTGCCATTTATTCACCCAATTGACATGTCAATCTCCTATATCCATATCCCTATACATATATCAGGGCCATAAAATTTCAATTCAGAGAATACAGATATTTTAGTCACTTTTCAAACAACTTAACAATAATCAAATTCAAACTCAATATTCATTGATAATTATAAATAATAGAATACAGAAAATAAATCAGTAAATTCGATATAATCACAATTTTTGTACCTCAAAATCATTTTCAAATATTATTCACAAATTGAGAATAATTATTTCAAACAATATACGAAATACGAATATACGAAAATTGTAAATGTGATTCTAAATTCTTTAAGTCAACAAACAATATAAAAGTTTTCAGAACTGTGTGTACACCAACCTGGATACCGTTTTACGACAGTTTTCTTTTTGGATTTTTCTTTTCCCTTTTTCCTTTCTTCCTCCTCTTCCCTTTTTCCTTCTCTTTTCTTTTCTTCTTCTTTTCTTCTTCCTCTTCTTCTTCTTTTCTTCCTCTTCTTCTTCTCTTCTTCTTCTTTCTTTTCTTTTCTTTTTCTTCTTTTCTCCCGTTTTCTGCTTCTTTCTGTTTTGGCTTCCGCGAGAAGCTTTGTTTTTTTATACAACTTCGGTCATCGCGACCGTCATCGCGACCTGTGGTCGCGCCACCTGGTCACGGTACTCACAGGAAGGCTTCCACCACTTTCATCGCGATCACCCATCGCGGTACCATGGTCGCGCTGGTGATCGCGTTGCTCACTGCCCGAATTTGATCTTTTTCACCTCGAGCAGCTCATCGCGATCTGTGGTTGCGGTGACTGGTTGTCGTGCTCACTGCCAGAAATTTTATTTTTCACCGCGAGCAGCTCATCGAGATCTGTGGTCGCGGTGAGGGTCGCGGTACTCACTGCCACTTCTTCCTTCACTTCATGCAATCTTTCTGGACTGCTCCATCTGGTCCATTTGGAAACCATAAAAATAAACATACATTTAATTACGTTTTATACCCCTCAAATCATAAATTTTTATATCCACATATTCAAAATTAGGGATGTTACAGTAGGGACTTGATAGTCTTACCTAACTGATTCTCAACTTCAACTTGAAATTCTTTGAACTTTTCAAAAGTTTCCGACTTATGTTGCATCAGGTAGACATATCCGTATCTCGAGTAGTTATCTATAAAGGTGACATAATACACATAACCACCCCTGGCTTTAACATTCATCGGTCCGCAGAAGTCAATATATATAAGCTCCAGTGGCTCTTTAGCTCTAAGGCCTTTTCCAGTAAAAGGTCTCTTAGTCATCTTACCTTCTAAACAAAATTCACAGACAGGTAAGGTACCAACCTTTAACTCATTTAAAGGTCCGCTTTTTACTAGTCTGTCTATCCGGTCAAGGTTAATATAACCAAGCCTTAAATGCCAGAGATATGTGTCATCATTTGGAGAAATCTTATATCGTTTTGTTTTAGGTTTTTCAACCTTAAATAATTTAGTGTTGAGTAGTATTGTATATATTAACGACCTTAACACATACAAGTTGTTTTCATTAATTCCTGAACAAATATTCAGACCACTCTTTGAAATAATAACATTATCAAAAGAAACAGTATAATTGTTCTAACAATTTAGAAATGGAAACTAAATTCCATGTAAATCCAGGAATATAATAAATATTGTTCAAAAGTAAAAATCTAGCGTTATTACAAAAATTTAATTTTATTGAACCCACTGCTCGAGCCGACACAACATCCCCTAACCTCACACGCATCGAGAAGGCTCCCTCATCTAGCTGCGTCCAAGAATCAGTCCACTGCAAAGAAGAACAAACATGGTTAGTGGCCCCCGAATCAACTATACAGAGAGAAGAATCATCTTCCACTAAACAAGATTTAAGAACTAGTAAATCTATTTACCTTTCTGCTTCTTCTTCTTGGCTATCCTTCTCCTAGGTATTGAGGATAGTTCCACTTCCAGTGCCCGACCTTGTTACAATGGAAACATTTTCCCTTGTCTTGGCTGGTGGAGGTGCCCTTCTTTTTACCTTGGGCTTTCTTGGCCTTGGGCTTACCTTTAGCCTTCCTAGCAAACCTTCTTCCTTTTCTTATTTCCAGAGGAACGATGGTTAGACAACATTTGCCTCACCGATATTCACCTTACTGTCCTTAGTCAAGGCCTCGAAGGTGGCGAGCTCATTGAGCATCTGAGTGAGATTGAACTGCAATTTGTTCATCCTGTAGTTGCTTTTAAACTGATTAAAACTCTTCGGAAGAGTCGTCAGTATGATGCTTACTTGGCTAGGTTCATCAATGGCCCCACCATTGATTTTTGTTATGTTGAAGTAGGACATCATGGTCAGGACATGTTCCCGAACAGATGTGCCTTCCTTCATGCGAGCGAGCATAGTAGCACGAACAACTTCGTGGCGCTTTTACTCAAAAGGTTACTCGAACATATCTTGCAATGATTCTATGATTTCGAATGCTATAGTCATTGCTTCGTGCTTTGTGACAAGCACTTCTATCATAGAAGCTAACAGATATGTACGGGCTTTCTTGTAACACCCCCTGACCCGACCCGTCTGGATCGACCCAGGGAGCGTTACCGAGTTTTCAAATACTTTCTTAATTCTTTTTATAAACTAAAAACCATATAAAATCATATAAATTTGTAATTTCAAAATATTTTGCTAGTGAGCCCATCAAACTTTTATTTTCAAAAATTTCGGCAGAGTTTCCTCTGTTTTTTTGATTTCCCAAAACCTGTTTTCAAATCAAACTCAAATTCATATAATCCACAACACTTCAAATATCATTTCATTCAAATGCGCACTCTGCCGTTTAGTGCGACTTTCCAACAGTTTTTAACATAAAATAACATAAATCAGAATTCATAATTCAATATTTACAAACCTTTAACAACCTTTAAAAATGAAAAACAGAAATCGTAAATTTAATTACAAAACACAAATATAAACCACAATTACAAATCTCTGTATATGCATGCAATCTACACATATTATACAACAATATATTTATATATCTACCCAAATGTAGTGACTCTGGCTCTCTGTCAGCAACTCTCTCTTCAATCTTTGGCCTCTTCAGTATCTCCGTGACCTACGCGCGATAAAAACCGACGCGCTAAGCATATAGCTTAGTGGGTGTACACTAAACTCATTTATAAAAATCATAATATAATTGACATACTATAAATCTCAATGTACTTAAATAAAACAATACCATATTCAATTCAATTATGAATGTAAATCATATGAAATCAATGTAATAAAAACAACTAAATCAATTTAATAATTCGTACTAAATGAAAGTCTCACTTTCTTTTCCAATCAATTTCACTTACTAAAATAAACGTATAAATAAAATCAATTTCTAACTTCACTTATAAACATATTATTCAATTCACTTCAATTCTGACCCTCTGGAATACTCAACATCAACCAGGACTGGAATAAGGGTCGTTCGACCACAGTGGCTATCTGTCGAACATAACTCCCACCCTAGAATGAATCCTAAGAGTGGTACGTATCTCCCAACCCTAGGACCAAGGGTTCGGACCCTAGAGAGATACATATCTCCTTATCCCAGGAACGAGTCCTTAGGAAGGTACATGTTTCCCTACCCCAGGACGAATCCGTGAGGAGGTACGTGTCTCCCTACCCCTGGACGAATCCATGAGGAGGTACATAATAAATCATTAATAGCAATATCAATGTCGGTACAGTACTGCTCACTGAACCCAGCTGGTATACCAACCTCTGATATCCCTTTCTATGTCTACGTATCCTAGGGCCGTTTCGATACAATATTTCACATAACGATTCACAAATCGAATTTTAACCGTAACTAAAATAAAAACTTGATCAATATGCGGACAACATATATATACATAATTTCATAAAAATAATTCAACGATTTGTTTAATTTCCACATAATCAACAATCAAAATACGATAGATACGATTCAATCAAAAGTATTCAATAGAAAAACAATATAAACATATATTTACGAAATTATCCAAAATCTCAAATTCGAATTAAAACACATAAAAACTTTAAAAACAGGTGTACACCAACCTGGATACCGTTCCTACACTTTTTCCTTCTGGGTTTTCCCTTTTTCTTTTTCCTTTTTCTTTCCTCTTCTCTTCCTTTCTCTTTCCTTATTTTCCTTTTTCTTCTCTTCTTCCTTCTCTTCTCTTCCTCTTCTTCTTCTTCTCTTCTTCTTCTTCTTCTTCTTCTCCTCTTCTTCTTCTTCTTTTTCTCTCTTTTTTTTCTTTCTTTCTTTTCTCTCTTTTTCTCTCTTCTCCCGTTTTTTTGCTTCTTCTTTTCTGTTTTTGGCTTCTGCGAGAAGCTTTTTTTTTTTATATATATATATAAATTCGATCATCGCGACCTGTGGTCGCGCCATCTGGTCGCGGTACTCACTGGAGGACTTCCACTGCTTTCATCACGATCACCCATTGCGGTACCCTGGTCGCGTTGGTGGTCGTGTTGCTCACTGCCAGAATTTGACATTTTCACCGCGAGCTAGTCAGTGCGGTGACTGGTCGCGGTGCTCACTGCCAGAAATTCTATTTTTCACTGCAAGCAGCTCATCGCGATCTGTGGTCGCGGTGAGGGTCGCGGTACTCACTGCCACTTCTTCCTTCACTTCATGTAATCTTTTTGGACCGCTCTATCTGGTTCATCTGGAAACTATAAAAATAAACATAACGTTTTACACCCCTCGAATCACAAAATTTATATATCCACATAGTCACAATTAATTATTCGAAATTAGGGATGTTACATTTCTCATCAGATGAGATCCATCACTGGTATGCCTCACGAACTCTTTGTGGGGCATTGACAGCAGGCTGTGGAGGACATTCCTCCGTAAGCACAAACTTAAGGTCTTTGGTGACCAAAATCGCGTTTATGTTAAGTTTCCACTTTGTATAGTTATCACCAGTTAGTTTGTCGTGTGCAATTATTTGTAATAAGGCAGAAGACATTATTGCTGAAAAATAAATAAACATCCATTCAGTCATATATTAAAAACAAGTGCTAATACTTTGGCATAAATTTACACATGATGCATGTACATGTTTAACGAACTAGAGCTACCCAATCAAAATAGTTATTATGCCACGATAATTCAACATACCACAAAGAAGTACCACTTTAAGGTCGGTCAAGTCCTTGCATGTTGGACCTAGACATTCTCAATAAAATAATATTCTAGAATAACTCTTATTTCATATTATTCAACCATCGTTTATTTAGTTAGGTTTTCGATTAACCACATTTAATCTAAACCTTGTGAGTGTAACCCATCATTTTAGATCTCATTGGCTTAACTCGAGAGTGCCGCCTTAGGGTCGGTCAGACCCGAAATATCCCAATAAATCCTATCCGTTAGTAAGTCAACCTTGGTATTAACCTTCATAGAAACTCTCATTAAGGAGGACGAAAGCAAAGCCGTCACGAGGCCCTACTCGAATCTCACGATGTTGAACTAACAATGGAGACTATGAGATATATATGTTCTATATGCCTCTCTCACTCACTATTTTAAAACTTAGGGTTTTCTACTTGTTAATGCCCCTAAACTCTACATGATCAAACGGCTAATTTTAATCAAGTTATTTAGGGCATTAACTAATTTATTATTAGAATCATATTCTAAATATTTACTGATTTTTAACACTTAAAAATATTTAAGTGAATAATCTAAACTTAGAACGTTTTACTAAAGTCAGATTATTAATTTGGTGTTTACCAAGTTTTAATTATTTAAAACTCTAACACATTATTTGGTTCATTTATTTATTAGGTGATTAATCATATTAAACCTAATTTTAATAAATGACCGTATTAATATAAATTTATTAAATACTTTAATAACAAGATTAATATTAAGAGAATTATCAAGTTTTTAACTATTAAAAACCAATCCCTTTCTCATAGCAAACTATAAATATATTATTTACCATTTTAATCTCATTAAAAAAAATAATATATAAATGCTATGATGCATATATGACAATATCAACATATATTTGTGTAGGCATACTTAAATTTAAATGATATGTATATGCATGACAATGCTAAATTATCACATAATAAAACATACATGAGTTGACCAAGTGTCGTGGATTATTTAACCTGAAAAAAAAATTAAAAAATTAAATTACAAAAATAACCCCAAGGCATTCCTTGGTCTTCTTGTAACTTCATACTCTTCCAGTCTCTTCAGGACTCTCCAATTCATCTCATAAATCCAGAACAATAGGTGATTTGTGCACATGAGTTCACGTAGTGTCCAATAGTACATTAATATTGTTGATTTGCAATTGCATTAAGCCAGCACACTTGCAATCATTAATACACAATCTGATTTGCAATTGCAATCATTAAACCAGTACACGAACTCATTTCATTTGCGCATTCAATACAATGGCGCAACAACAGCATTAAACCAGCAAATATTAATGCTTGCAATTACACAATCTGATTTGCGCACATATAGTACAGTGGTGCAACAATTGCGCTTTGTCTCCGCAGCCAGCTGATTCAATTTTCGATCACAACTTGTTCTTCGATTTCCAGCATCTTCGTCTTCGATTACATTTTATATATAAAAAATATAATAAAAAAAAAACAAAAAACTAAAAAAATAAAATAAATTAATTTACAACCTAGTAACACTTAAATCCATAACACCATAAAACATTACGATCAACCATTTTTAAAATTAAACTATTTAATTTAAACAATCATACAGTCAAATAAAAGAAATGCCTACACAATCATACATCAGGAGCATCGAAAATAATTTTCTGTTTCGAAAATAAACCGTCTCTGATACCAATTGTTGGAACCGTTTCCACTGGTCACACAGCGGAATTGGTTTTAAAAAGTTTTTTATACGGATCGCAAAAACGATATGTGACCAGTAAAAATTTGGAACTATATTTTCGGAACAATAAAATTAATATATATCACATATATATTTATCTTTACATACAGGAAATTGTAATCAATTAAGAAAAAAAAAATAAGAACCATACCACCGTTGGAGGCTCTTTCATTTTGTTTTCCTACTTGTTTGTACCACTACGTCTTCCTTGCTACATCTCGGCACCGATAACTTACGTGTGAGCGGGTCATGTTGTCAGGAACAGTGAAAAAGTTGAATGAAGAAGAGTTAGAGTGATATTGTATCTCTCTGGTCACTTTTTTTTTTTTATTAATTTATCAGTAACTTTTGAATTTAAAATCTTTAAATTCAAATATATTTATTTATTTTATTTTATTTAATAAATGAGATAATCCTATTATCTCTCTATTCAAAATAAAATATCAATATTATCGGTAGCTTTTGAATTTAAACTTTTAAATTCAAATAATATTTATTTATTTTTTTATTTAATAAATAAGATAATCTTATATCTCTCTATTCAAAATAAAATATCAACTTTACCCCACTCTTATGACTAATTACATAATCTTATTATTTAATTTTCGTAATTACCATTATTTAATTAATTGAATAATCACATTACTCAATTAACTCCTGATACATATCACTTTCGCGCAATACTATTAATTAGACAATCTAATTAATTATACGTGACCCTTGTTACCTAAATGGATCGGGCTAGTAAGGGGACCTAACGAACCCACAATATTTTGAGATTCGATAATTCTCGGAATCATTAATAGCTCTTTAATTAATATTCCTTGATTATCAACTCCGGTGTTATTCCACTAGAAACTCGAAGCTGCACTCTCTCAACTGCGTACGCTTTTACACAGACCGATATCACTCAGTGTCCATCAATATAACTATTACATATGGTGTGATCCTCCACAATAGTTCATAATTAGAGATATCGGTTATACCCCTCTAATTACATATATCCTTTAAGCACCGTTGATTCTCTAATGAATAATAAATCATGTTTCCTCACGAAATCAGGAGAGCACTTATATTGTTCAAGCCCCGAATCAACCCTTAAGGGAACTACTCTCTATTTCTCACAAGAAGGAGTGGATTCCATTATTATGTACAAATCTTCCCAGCCACAAACCAAACCGCAATCCCAATATACGGAGAATGTTGACCGGGAATAATCATCCGACCTCACCCATGGTATATCAAAAATCACGATCTAACCTAATGGAGTCGATAAGACATTCAAGATTGAGATCACCCACATATAGGCATCATAAGTTGATATATATGAATCTCATCGGTAAACGAATTTTGGTGAGAGATTCATATAAATCATAGCCCAGTTCTATATGATCACATCATACAAGGTGCCTCCATTCCCATATCTCTATATGAATGATTCAGGATAGAATCACCGTACAATACAGAATGGACCGCAGCTATAGATTAATCACAAATAAAGTACCCAGCTTTATTTGCTATCTATGGACTCTTTAGATTGCACATCTCTTATTGTATCTATCTATATATGACACTCATATACACAGTATGAGATTGCATCCGGCAATCTAGGATGTTATAATGCACAAGTTTATATAATATAAATGACACAATAAGAATGAATTGAACTCTTCTTTTATTTATTCATAAACCATTTATAAATTATATCTTTAGGGCAAAAGCCCAACATTCAATTGGTATCAGAGACATTGGTTCCAAGTTTCTGTATATTCGCAAAAGAAAAAAGAAAAACTACATCTTTCTTGTTTATTATTTTTCTTTTTTGATTCTTGATCTATGATATATTATTGTGTAGGCACAAATCTAGATTGTATAATTTGTTTTATTGTTATATAATTTGATTGTATAATTATAAAAAAGTAATTGGTCATTAATTATATGGTGAATGGAATATATGATTGTTTTTGTTTTTGGGCCAATTGTTTATGGCAAAATTTTCTTTATTTCTACTATTTTTTTATATTGTTCTTGTAATCGATCTGCTGTATGAGGAGTCATTGAGGCGGATGATGTGAAGAAGAAAAAAAAAAAACCAAAGAGGCGACAGCCCTGCACGCGCTGCAGCAACAGCCGCGCATGCCTGTGCTGGCTACTGCTATGGTTCCTTGGGGCTGTTGCCATGGCTTTTTTGTGAACGTTTTTTGCTAGAATTTTCTGAAAAAATATTGTCGAATATTTTCTAGAAAAAGTACATAAAATTGGAGCGAAAAACACACGCGAAAGCACGGCTCGCTCGAGCGCCGTGCGCACCTTGCGTGCGCGCAGCTACACGGCTGGCAGCCGCACTTTTGCATGTGTTAGGGTTGTTTAGGGTTTCGTCTTGACCTAGGGTGCGTGTTAAGGTAACATGTGGACCTCTAGAAAAGATGTTGACTTTTTACAAAAATCAAGTTTGACTTGATTGGAAAACGAAGACAAGAAGAATTCAACTCGGAGAAGAACTCTTAAAGACCAATGAATGCCTTGTGAATACAATTGTAATTAGAGTTGTTTAAGTTAGATAACCCATGTCACTCGGTCAATTACGTATACTTTATTTTATTTTCATGTGATGATTAAATAGATGTTAAGCATTGTCATACATTTGAATGTCATCTAGATTAGATGTGCCTACACATGCATAATAATATGTCATGCATAATTGTCATATTTTATTATTTTATTTTAATGTGATTAAAATAGGAAACAATTTCATAAATGACAATTAAATAATGGATTTAGTTTTTAGGTGTAAAAATTTGGTAATATCCATTAATAGGCTAATCAACCAATTAAAGAGTTTAATTAAAAGATTAGTTAGGTTCTTATAATTAATTAAGATTAATTACTTAATTAAAAGAACCAAAAAATGAGATTAGTTTTTAAGAGTAAAAACTTAGTAAATCTAGTTTTAATTAAGATTAATTGGACCAAATAATGTAATTTAGTTTTAATAGTTAAAACTTGGTAATTTCACATATAATTTCTAGTTTATTTAAATGGTTTATGTAAATTAGAAATTGCATAATAAATTATATTTTAAGTGTTAAAATTGAATAATTTATTAAAACTAGTAAACTTAGATTTTATATTAGCTATAGAATCTAAGTAAAGACTAGAAACATAGAATTTTAGAAACTCTTAGTTTATAGAAAACCCTAAGCTACAAATAGTGAGCGAGAGAAGAATATATGATATTATATCACGCAGTCTCCATTGTTAGTTCAACACAGTAAGACTCGAGTGGCGCTTCGTGACGGCTTTACTTTCGTCCTCCCTACGGAAGGTGTTCATAATAGTTAATACTAAGGTTAATTTCCTAACAAATAGGTTTTCAGAATGTATTTTAGGACTAACCTAGCCTACCTAGGCACTCTCAAGTTAAGTTCATGAATTCTGAAACAATGGGTCACACTCATAAAGGACTTAATTAATTGTTAATTTATTGTCCTGACTAAACCAAAGTGATGGTTGGATAATATAAGAATAAAGAGTTATTCTGGTGTATTGTCCGATTGAGAATGTCTCGATCTAACATGCAAGGATTTGACCTAGCCTACCTAGGCACTTATTTGTTGTATGTTGGATTATCGTGGCATAGCAACTAATTTTAAGGATTTTTTAGTTCATCAAAATTATGCTCATGCATCATGTTTAATTTTATGCCGAACATATAGCATGAAATGAATGTATGAATGAATGATATTAATTTAGTTTTATGTCTTTAAATATAAGCATTGTCTTCTGCATTATTATTTCCTCGCAAACGAAAAATTAACCGGAGATAACTATACTAAGTGGAAACACAAACGTGAACGCAGTCATGGTCTATAAAGACCTTAAATTTGTGCTTACAAAGGAATGTCTTCTAGAGCTTGTAACCAACGCAGGACGAGTTACCAAAGGTAAGACTAGCGAAGCAAATGTTGCTGAACCATCCTCTTCTGGTTTCAAGAAAAGAAAGAGGTCTACTGGTAAAGTAAAGGCTAAGCCCAAGATAAAGAGCACCACGACTGACTAAGTAAAAGGGAAATGTTTCCATTGCAAAGAGGTTAGTCATTGGAAGAGGAACTATTTACAGTATCTCAAACAGCTTTTCAATAAGAAGAAAGTGAAAAGTAAATCAGATTTACTTATCATTAAATCTTATTTAGTGGAAGATGATTCTTCACCTTGAATATTGGATTCAGGGGCCACTAATTAGTTTTATTCTTCTTTACATTGGAATGATTCTTAGACAAGAGTTGGAGAAGGGGTCTTTCACTATGTGCATTGGAACAGGGAATGTCGTTTCAGCACGAGCAGTGGGAGTAGTTAGACTACAAATAAATTATCATTTTCTATCATTGAACAATGTCTATTTCATTCCTGGATTTACAAGGAATTTGATTTCTGTATCCAAATTACTTGAAAAAGTTTCATAAGGTTTCTTTTAATGATAAATTAGTTATCATTTCAAAAAATGGTTTAAATATTTGTTCAAGTACTATAGAAAATAATTTGTATTTAAGACCGTTAATTCATACATCACTGCTTAATACTGAACTATTTAAGGTTGAAAAGCCTAAAACAAAACGACAAAAGATTTCTCCAGATGATGACAAGTATCTGTGGCATCTAAGACTTGGACATATAAACCTTGATAGAATAAACAAACTAGTAAAAAGCAGATCTTTAAGTCTGTTAGAGATCGGCACCTTACATGTTTGTAAATCTCGTCTGGAGGGTAAGATGACCAAGAGACCTTTTACAGGAAAAGGGGTTAGAGCCATACAATCACTAGAACTCATACACTCAGACGTCTGTGGACCCATGAGTGTTAGAGCTAGAGGTGGTAATGAGTATTATGTCACATTTATTGATGACTACTCAAGATACGGGTATGTTTACCTAATGCAATGTAAGTCGGAAACCTTTGAAAGGTTCAAAGAATTTCGAGCTGAAGTTTAAAATCAATTAGGGAAAATAATCAAAACTCTATGATCAGATCGTGGGGGGTGAGTATCTCGACCAAGAGTTTTAAGACTACATGGTTGAGCATGGGATAGTATCCTAACTCACGGCTCCAGGTACACCACAACATAATGGTGTTGCGGAGCGGAGAAACAGAACCTTAATGGAAATAGTGAGATCTATGATTAGTTTCTCATAATTACCAAATTCCTTTTGGGGATATGCACTACAAACAATGACTTACATACTGAATGTAGTTCCATCCAATTCTGTTCCTAAGGCTCTCTTAGAGTTGTGGAATGGTCTTAAAGCTAGTTTATGATATTTTTGCATATGGGGGTATCCAGTATATGTACTGAAGAATAGAAGTGGAAAGCTGGAACCTCGTTCACAAGTATGCCTATTGGTAGGGTATCCAAAGGAAACTCGAGGAAGATTCTTTTATAATCCATAAGAAAAGAAAGTGTTTGTATCGACAAATGCAACGTTTCTTGAAGAGGATTATATGAGTAATCATAAACCTCGTAGTAAGATTATGTTAAATAAGCTAGAACCTAGTATGACCAGTGCTCAGTCAACAAGGGTTGTTGACGATGTGATTATTCCACAAACAACTGACAGTCAGGTGATTCCTAGGTAGGACACACTACCGCCTAGGCGTAGTGAAAGGATTGTTCGATAACCTGATCGCTACTTAGGCATTGGAGAGGCACAGGGTATCGTTTCTGATGATAGTGTGGATGATCATTAACATTTAGGCATGCAATGGAAGATTCTGACAAAGAGGAATGACTTAAAGCCATGAATATCGAGATGGAGTCTATGTATGTACTCTAAGTTAGTCTAGGAACTTGTAGACTTACCAGATGAGATAAAACCCATAGATTGTAAGTGGATCTACAAGCGTGAAAGAGGAGTAGACAGGAAGGTAGAGACCTTTAAGGTAAGGCTAGTGGCTAATGGTTACACCTAGAAGGAAGGCATCGTTTATGATGAAACCTTCTCGCTAGTAGCTATGTTTAAGTCTATTAGAATACTCTTATCCATAGCTGTCCATTTCGATTACGAAATTTGGCAAATGGTCGTCAAGACTGCATTCTTGAATGCAATCTAGCTGAGAGCATCTACGTGATGCAACCAGAGGGATTCGTATCCCAAGATCAAGAGTATAAGGTTTGCAAGCTGCAAAGGTCCATTTATGGACTAAGCAGGCATCTAGATCTTGGAACATTAGGTTTGATATTGTGATCAAGACCTATAGCTTTGAGCAAAACAATGATGAGCCTTATGTATACAAGCGTATCATTGACAAGAAAGTAGTTTTCCTGGTCCTTTATGTTGATGATATCCTCCTCATTGGGAATTACGTTGGGACATTATCAGAAGTAAAGGGTTGGCTTGCTAACCAATTCCAAATTAAAGATTTAGGAGAAGCAAGTTATGTTCTAGGGATCCAATTAATAAGGGATCGCAAGAACAAACTGTTAGCGCTGTCTCAGACATCATATATTAATAAGATACTTGTGTGATTCTTGATGCAGAACTCCAAGAAAGGTATTTTACCTTCGAGGCATGGAGTTCACTTATCTAAGGAACAATGTCCTAAGACACCTCAAGAAATTGAGGATATGAGACGGATTCCCTATGTGTCTGCAGTAGGTAGTTTTATCTATGCTATGCTATGCACGAGACCCAACATCTGCTTCACAGTGGGAGTTGCCAGTAGATGTCAGTCTAACCCAGGATTGGATCATTAGGTTGCTGTTAAGCATATTTTCAAGTATTTTCGGAGAATGAGAAACTATATGCTTGTATATTTCTATCCGAATTTGATTCCATTAGGATATACAGATTCTGACTTTCAGTCAAACAATGATTCTAGAAAATCCACGTCTGGGTCAGTATTCACCCTTAGTCGTGAAGCCATAATATGGAGGAGTATCAAGCAATCTTGCATTACTGATTCCAGCATGAAAGCCGAGTATATAGCAACTTGTGAAGCAGCTAAGGAGGCTGTTTGGCTCCGGACGTTCTTGAGTGATCTGAAAATTGTTCCAGATGTGGATAGACCCATGACACTTTATTGTGATAATATTAGAGCTGTGGCCAATTCCAAGGAACCAAGAACCTATAAAAGAGGGAAGCATATAGAGAGGAAATATAATCTCATCAGAGAGATAATACAGCGAGGAGACGTGGCCGTGACGAAGATTGCATCGCAAGATAACTTGGCTAATCCATTTACGAAGACCCTAATGGTTAAAGTGTTTGAAGGTCACCTAGAGGGTCTAGAATTTTGAGACATGTCCCATCTGCTTTAGTGCAAGTGAGAGATTGTTGGGATTTATGCCTTCAATTTTGTACTTGTAAATAGTTAAAGACGTAATAAGAATTATTCAGTTTATCATTCCAGTTTATAAGTATTTTATATTCAGTAATACTTTCATATTGTACAAGAACATCCTAGATTGCAAAATGTAATCTCAAAATGAGTATATGAAGGTCATATACAAGAGGATTCATTTTGAGACATGCAATCTAAAAAGTTCGTAGAGAGAAAATAAAGCTGGGTACTTTGTTTGTGATTGATCTACTGTTGCGGTTCTTTCTATAAAGTCCGGTGGTCTTATCCTAGACCATTCGTGTAATTGACATGAGAATGGAGACACCTTATATAATGAGATCATATAAGACTGGGCCACTATTTTTATGAATCTCTCACTAAGATCCTTTAATAGATGATATTCATATATATCGATAAACGATGGCTATTTATACGAGATCTTAATCCTGAGTGTCTTATCGACTCTTTCAGGTTGGATCGTGGCTTTTGATTTACCATGAGTGAGGTCGATGTGAATCTCGACCAATACCTCCGTATCTTAGAGTTGCGGTTTGACTTGTGGCTGGGAAGGTTTGAATACATTAGTGGAATCCATTCCTTCTTGATTAAAGTAGATGACTAGTTCCCCCTTAAGGGTTGATTCGGGGTTTGAACAATTATAAGATCTCTCATGCTTCCGTAAGGAAGCCATGATTTAATTGTTCATTAGAGAATCAATGATACTTAAAAGGAAAAGATATTTCTAGAGAGGTATAACGGACTTTATGACCCAGCTCTAGTTATGAACTACTTGTGGAGGATCACGCTATATGTAAATAGTTATATTAATGGACGCTGAGACTTCAGATTGTATAAATACGTCTACAGTTATGAGAGTGCAGCCTCGGGTTTTTAGTAGAATAACTCTGAGATTAATAATCGTGAAATATTAATTAAAGAGTTTTAATTAATATTACTAAGTATTATTGGAGCTCAAAACTGTGGGTCCATTAGGTCCCCTTGCTAGCTCTTATGGTTGTTGATAACGAGGGTCACAGTAGATTAATTGAATGGTCCAATTAATAGTATTACGAAAGTAATGCGATTTAATTAAAAGAGAATAATTAAATAATGTGATTATTTAATTAATTAAATATTTAATAAAATAAAAGAAATTAATAATTATGAATTATGAATTCTATTTATTAAATATGAGGTTACGTAATTAAAACGATTACTAGTACAAAAGAATTAAAATAATTAGATTATTTTAATAATCCTAAAAGTCAGAAGGTTAAAGTTTTTAGGAGACCAAAATAAAAAAAGGGTTTGCGAATCCTATTTTGACTTAGCCAAACTAAAACCCTAAAGAACTAGTATATAAGAGTTATATAGCTAGAAAAATTTACCTAACGACAAGTGAGAGACACAGAGGCAATTCGGCCACAACAAAAGCGAGAAAAAAGAAAAAACGTTTTTTCTAACTCTCCCTTTTCTTGCAGGATTCGGTCGGCCCCTAGGGGGAAGAGATTCTCCGTCTGTTCTTCTCACGTGACCTTCATCTTTTGCTTTGACATGCCTACTCACGCGTTGTCAAACCGTGGGTCATAACTCGAAAGATCTGGTGGTAAATTAAAGAATCATCAAAACGAAAATCAAGAAACGTTATGTAGTTAAACAAGTCCTTTTTCTGCGTATATACAGTAACTCGTTCCTGATTGAAAACAGTTTTTCAATAAAGAAAATTTTTGAAACCCCCTTCCGCACGTTATACGATAATCAAACATTTTTCTAGTTTTCCCTTCAGAGGAGTATCAAGCAATCTTGTATTGCTAATTCCACCATGGAGGTCAAATATGTAGCGACTTATGAAGAAGCTAAGGAGACTGTATGGCTCCGTAAGTTCTTAAGTGATCTGCAAGTTTCTCCAGATATGGATAAGCCCATCATACTTTATTGTGATAATAATGGTGTTGTAGCTAATTCCAAAGAACCAAGAAGTCACAAAACAGGGAAGTATGTAAAGAGAAAATATCATCTCATCAAGAAGATAGTATAGAGAGGAAACGTTACCGTGATGAAGATTGCGTCGCAGGACAACCTAACTGATCCATTTACGAAACCCTTAATGATTAAAGTGTTTAAAGGTCACCTAGAGGGTATAGGGTTACGAGAGATATCCCAACTGCTTTAGTAGAAGTGGGAAATTGTTGGGATTTATACCATAAAGCTTGTAATTTGTAAATTTAATAATAAACTTGAATACAAAGGAGTTGTTTTTCATTCTATAAATATCATTTATTTAAATCATATATTTATATCATATGTGCAAAATATTCAAGATTACAGGATGTAATCTCAAACTGAGTTTATGAGTGTTATATACAGAGGGATTCAGTTTGAGACGTGCAATCTAAAGAGTCAGTAGAGAGCAAACAAAGCTGGGTACTTTGTTTGTGGTTAATCTACATCTGCGGTCCACTTCGTAATGTACGAAGTTTTATCCTAGACTACTCATGTGATGACATAGGAATGAAGATACCTTATATGATTTAGGATAGGGCCACGATCTATATGAATCTCTCACCAAGATTCGTTAGATGAAGAGATTCATATATATAGACAAATGATGGCTGTAATGGGTGATCTTAAATGTAACATCCCCTAACCTGACCCGCATGGATCGACTCAGAGAGCGCTACCGGGTTTTAAAACTTTTCTCAACTTCACTTTATAATTCGAAAAGCATTGAAAATAAAATAATTTAAAATTTAAAATTATTTATAGTGAGCCCATCAAAACTGTTTTGAAAAATTTTGCCAGAGTTTTTTCTGTTTTTCTGATTTTCCAAAAATTCCTGTTTTAAATAAAAATTCAAACAATATAATTTCAACACTTCAAAATCAAATTTTCAAACATGTGCGCACTCTGCCGTATAGTGCGACTTCCCAAACATTTTCATATAGAACAATTCATAATTAATATTTACAAACCTTTGAAAACGAAAACATAAACCATAAAACAATTATTTACAAAACCAGTATATCACACTTTTACAAATTTACAAACTTCTGTATATGCATGCGTAACTAATTGATATACAACAAAAAATACAGGTATATATAGCTACCCAATAAGTATGGAGATTCTGAATTCTCAGTCTGCAGCTATCACCTCTTTAGTCTTTTTCTCCCTCTGTATCCCTGTTAGTTACGCGTGATGAAATCAATGCGCTAAGCATATAGCTTAGTGGGTGTACACTAAACTTATTTATCGAAATCACAAAATAAATCTCAAAATAAAATGTCATCATGCTGTAATATAAAAACATATCATTGTGTAACTCAATTAATGAAATAATAATGTGAAATCCATTTCTAATTTCATTTATAAGCATTTTATTCAATTCATTTCATTCCTGGCCCTTTGGTATACTCAATATAATTTTCTGGACTGGAATATAGGCTGAAATAACTCCCTACACTAGGACCGGTACTGGGGGCTTGAACCATCTTTGGGGAGGTACATGATATCAATATCGGTGTGACGTCCACCTCCAGAATTCGCCTAAACTGGTCTATGCCAGGTTTGCCCCGGGAGGGTCCAACGGTCACTAATAATAACGGTGCAGTACTGCTGAAATAACCCAGCTGGTATACCAACATCCTATATCCGTTTACTATGTCCAAGTATCCTTGGGCCGTTTCCATACATATTCACAATTCATAAAATTCATATTAAAATATTCCATTTCTTTTGAAATCAACAACTGTAATTTTCAAATTTGAATTAAGCTCAACAATATAATTTCCGAACGATATTTGAAATTCAAACAAGATTCTCAAACAATTTATTCTAATATAATCGTTACAAATCAAAAAGCGAACTAACTCAAAACATTCAAATAAATAACTATATAAACATATATCCATCAAAATTTTGAAGAATCTCAGTTTCGAATCAAAACACAAAAATAAAATCACAGAGTTTTCAAATAGTAGCGTACACCAACCTGAATACCTTTTTTACTACTTTTCTCTTCTGGATTTTCCCTTTTTTTTTCCCTTTTCTCTTTTCCCTCCTTTCTTCTTCCTTTCATCTTCTCTTCTTCTTCTTCTCTTCTTCCTCTTCTCTTCTTTTCTTTCTCTTCTCCCTTTCTCTTTCTTTTTCTTTCTCTTCTTTTTCTTTCTTTTTTTTTTCTTTTTCTTTCTCTCCTCTCGTTCTCTCTCTATTTTTCTGGTTTGCTTCCTCGTGAAAGTTCCGCCGTCTCTAATTTTTTTTATAAAAATTTGGCCATCGCGACCGCTACTCACGACCTGTGGTCGCGCCACCTGGTCGCGTTGCTCACTGGAGTGATTTCGCCGCTTTCATCGCGATCAACCATCGCGGTGACTGGTCGCGATGTTGGTCACGTTGCTCACTATCCAAAATCAATATTTTCATCGCGAGCTACTCAGCGCGATTCCTGGTCGCGGTGCTCACTGCCTAAAATCACCATTTTCACCGCGAGCTGCTCATCATGATCCCTGATCGCGGTGCTCACTGCCAACATTTTCCTTTTCTTTCATGCGTTCTTTTTGGACCGGTCCACCCCTCAAATCATAAATATCATATTCATATACTCAGAATTAATTCAACCATATTTTTCATATTTTTCAGGATTAACCTGAGTATCTTACTGACTCCTTTATGTTGGATTGTGACTTTTGACATACCATGAGTGAGATCGTAGTCGTATTCCCAATAAATAACTTCATATCTTGGAGTCACGATTTAGCTTGTGGTTGGAAAAGTTTGCACACAATAAAGGAATCCACTCCTTCCTGTGAGAAGTAGTGGAGTAGTTTCCTTGAGAGTTGATTCGGGCTTAAACATGAAGGGAGTTTTAGAAAAGATTTTGATTATTGTATAACATGCGGAATTGGGTTTCAAAATTTTTTCTTATATTGAAAACCTTTTTCAATCAGGAACGAGTTCCTGTATATACGTAGAAAAAGACTTTAGAAACTACATACCTTTTTCTTGATTTTCTTTTTCTGATTCTTCGATCTACCACCAGATCTTCCGAGCTATGACCCGCGGTCTGACAATGTGTTTGTGGGCACGTCACGGCAAGAGATGGAGGTCACGTGAAAAGAACGCTGGCCGAATCCTGCAAAAGAGGGGAGTGTCAGAAAAAACTTTTTTTTCTTTTCTCTCTTTCTTTGGTAGCCGAATTCTCTTTCCTTTTCACTTGTGTGCTAGGTTAGGTTTTTTCCTAACTATATAACTCTTATATAGTAGTCTTTTAGGGTTTTAGTTTGACCAAGTCAAAATAGGATTCTAAATCCTATTTATTTTTAGTCTCCCTAAAGACTTGCACCTGTGACCTTTTGGACTATTTAAATAATCTAATTATTTTAATTCTTTTGTCCTAGTCATTATTTAATCATATGACCTCATATTTAATAAATAAAATTAATAATTAATAATTATTAATTTCTATTATTTTATTAAATATTTAATTAATTAAATAATCACATTATTTAATTATTCTATTTTATTTAAATCGCATTACTTTCGTAACACTATTAATTGGACCATCCAATTAATCTACCGTGATCCTCATTACCAACAACTATAAAGGCTAGCAAGGGGACCTAATGGACCCACAGTTTTAAGCTTCAATAATACTTAGTAATATTAATTAAAACGCTTTAATTAATATTTCACGATTATTAATCTTGGATTTATTCCACTAAAAATCCAAGCCTGCACTCTCAAAACTGTAGACGTGTTTATACAATCTGAAGTCTCAGTGTCCATTGATATAGCTAATTGCATATAGTGTGATCCTCCACAAATAGTTCATAACTAAAGCTGGGTCATAAAGTCCGTTATACCCCTCTAAAAATATCTTTTCCTTTAAGTACCATTGATTCTCTAATGAACAATTAAATTCTGTCTTCCTCACGGAAAAAGGAGAGCGCTCATAATCGTTCAAGCCCAGAATCAACCCTTAAGGGAACTACTCATCTACTTCAATCAAGAAGGAGTGGATTCCACTATTGTGTACAAACCTTCCCAGCCACAAGTCAAACCGCAGCTCCAAGATAAGGAGGTATTGGTCGAGATTCTCATCAACCTCACTCATGGTAAATCAAAAGCCACGATCTAACCTGAAGGAGTCGATAAGACACTCAGAATTAAGATCACCTATAAATAGCCATCGTTTATCGATTATATATGAATCTCATCTACTAACGGATTTTGGTGAGAGATTCATATAAATCGTGGTCCAGTCCTATATGATCTCATCATATAAGGTGCCTCTATTCTTATGTCAACTATATGAGCGGTCTAGGATAAGACCACCGTACTTTACAAAATGGACCACAGCAGTAGATCAATCACAAACAAAGTACCCAGCTTTGTTTGCTCTCTACGGACTCTTTAGATTGCACGTCTCAAAATGAATCCTCTATGTATATGACTATTATATACTCATTATGATATTACATCTTACAATCTAGGATGTTCTTGCACAATACGAATGTATTACTGAATATAACACTTTTATAAACTTGAATGATATTCTGAATAATTCTTATTATTTTCTTTAACCATTTACAATTACAAGCTTTAGGGCATAAATCCCAACAAAACAATCTCCTTTTTCCATAATGGAAGATAGGATATAATTGTTCACTAGAGAATCAATGTTGCTTAAAGAAAAATATATAATTAGAGGTGTATAACGAACTTTATGACCTAGCTCTAATTATAAACTACTTGTGGAGGATCATATCATATGTAATAGCTATATTGATGGACACTGAGATTTCAGACTATGTAATACATCTACAGTTTCGAGAGTACAGTCTCGAATTTTTAGTGAAGTAACTCCGAGTTTAATAATTGTGGAATATTAATTAAAGAGTTTAATTAATATTTCTAAGTATTGTTGAACCTCAAAACTGTGGATCCATTAGGTTCTCTATCTAGCCCATTTGATTATTAATAATAAGGGTCACGGTTAATTAATTGAATAGTTCAATTAATTGTGTTATGAAAGTGATATAAATAAATTCAGGAAATTAATTAAATAATGTTATTATTTGATTAATAAATTAAGAATTGAATTATATTATAATTAAATTATTAATTAATTAATTATTAATAGTAGGTCACAGGTTTGAACCATAGTACTTGGGTTCTATTTTTGTTGAATAACAAGAGCATATTGGTTACCTTGTCTAGGACCTTGAAACTGTTGATGAAGCCTTCTATAGCACTAA
Organism: Xanthoceras sorbifolium; assembly: GCA_003430845.1. Classification (NCBI taxonomy): domain Eukaryota; kingdom Viridiplantae; phylum Streptophyta; class Magnoliopsida; order Sapindales; family Sapindaceae; genus Xanthoceras; species Xanthoceras sorbifolium. Next base: position 9,018,253 of record CM010611.1, read on the forward strand.
AGTGCACAGTGGCCTAGTTTAGCACATAATTGACAATGAATGTTGATTTGACTTCCAAAGGTACCTGCCTCCTCTATTTCCTTTTCCTCGATTGCCATTTAATCCTTTGAAACTATTAGAGTCATTACCTCTAGACTTATTATTAAAACTAGTATTGTTGTTAGATGCAAAGTGTACAACATGAACATTGATTTGAGAAGGAGTATTTAATTGATCAATTCTTTGTTCATGAATGAGTAATAAGAACTGTACATCTTCTAAAGGCATAGTTTGATGTTGTGAAGAGATTAACACCACTACTGCATTATATTCATGACCTACTCCATTCATTAAATGTTACGCTTTTTTGTACCATCAAGTATATGGGGTCGGCACAAGTAATACAATGAGAGTAAATTATCATCTCCACAGGGATATTTAGGCGTTGAGTTCTAAAATTAACCAAGTCTATATCTATTTGAATAAATCAAAATGGTTGTGAAAATAACTAATTAAAACTAAACAAAACAAAATAAAAAGTGAAACTTGGATCAAAGGGAGAACTAGCTAGGATTTCATTTTACTAATTATGTCCTAATGAATAGAAATACAAATGTAATGAAAATGAGTTATTACTGGTTGATGATCGTGTTAACTAAATTATTCAAAGTCATCTCTCTCGATAAATCAAACCTATCCCATATACACTAATATCATATCTCTCGATGAATATCCAAATGTATGAGAATGCATTAACCACAATAACACTATTAATGATCACACAAAATAAGTTAATATATCTCTATTTAACTCTAAAATTGTGGTGAGTATTTTAATGAACACATTGTGAACGTTACCTCCCAGTACTTAACTCACAAATGAACACATTGTGAACGTCACCTCTCCATACTTAACTCACAATAACAAAATCAACTAAATGCAGGCCATTACACTTAGAGGCATTAAAAACAAAATACACACTCAACCAAATAATAATCAACAATCAAAACAATTTGTAAACTCATCCAAAATTCCATAAATAGATTCATCTTCATCCTAGCATATAAATTTAGTTCATCATCAAAAAATCAAAACTAAATACTAAATTCAAAATAGAAGTCATCAATATAAAAGAAAACGCTTTTGCCCTAGCACATAAAAGAAAAGGAAAGAAAACTCTTTTGGATTGAGAATCGTTCGAAGTCACATCCCTAGTCTCCTAGTAACCATTCCTTCTCATGTTTCATCTTCAGTTTTTTTCTGTTTTCTTCCTCTTCTGGTCTGCTGATTGCATAGCCCGAAGGCTGCTGTCTTCTCTTCTTTTTTTTTCTTCTCTTTTCCCTACAGGTCCAGCCCTTTTTTCTCTCTTTTTTCTTCCATTGGCTGCTGCTGACTTCTTTTCTCTTCTGGTTCTTCTTCTAGTAGCAACTGCTGCCTCTTTCTTCTTCTTTGGCCGTAGCTCCCAGTCCAGCCAAAACCCTCGTCCAAGCCTCTCATCTTCTTCCTAATACTGCTTCTTTGTATTTTTCTTTCTTTTTCCAGCAGCTCCCAGCCCCAGCTCGCAAGTCTGTAGCTCTCTCTCTCTTCGTCCCAAAATTTACTTGTCCCAGCCTCCCCAAAAACTGCTGCGTTGTTCCCTTTTAAAGCAATTGCTAGGGCACACAGGTGCATGGCCGCAACATGCACTAAGTCGCGTGCATGTCACAGCCTTTTTATTTTTATTTTTTTGTTCTCCAGGTTTAAAACGGTGTCGTTTTGCACCTGGTCTCATTTTCTTCTCTTGGTGCAACGCACCGTTTCACTTAAATTGGAGGAACTTTCTAAAATTACAGTTTTGGCCTATAATTCGAAAATGCTTCCACAAAGGCCTTTATTATCAATTTATGAAAATTGCAGTTTTTCTCTAAAATGCTATAAAATATGCATTTGGATCCTTATACCTGCACACTAAAGAAAAATATTAAAAACAACCGATAATTATCCGAGAGCGGAACAAAAGTAGGTAAAGAAAGGTACTAATGAATGTCCATTTTTTATCAAGAAATGGAGCCAACATTAAACTTAATAGCAGATCTCTCTCATTTACAACCTCACTAACAGCCATTAGAGCATAACCAATTGTTTTGATTTCCATTATAAAATCACTTATACTATTAGATCACTTATACAAAATCACCAATTCAACTGATTTTGAGCTAGCACGACTTGTAACTCACGCACGAACTCGCAGTACTCTCGGCTTTTGCTGGCAGGACTGCACACATATACGAAAAATTTATCGAAAACTAAACTTCTAGATCTTTCCAAAAATATATGGCTTGCTACCAAATTTGTCATGTGAAATTTATCGCGGCGGCTTCCGCAACATATGACAGGTATGCACAAGAAGTTTTAAAAACCACCATTTTAAACTCAATTTCTTCTTAAGATCTAATTTCTGCAATGACTCAACAAACACATTAAATAGACCAATGTTGCAAAAAAAAAAAACATGTTAATAAACATAGGAATTAAGAGCCTCAAATATGAATATTTATCAACCTAACAAATACCCTCTAACCAATTTTTTTGCTAGTACTCGAGCAAAACTAGAACACTAGAACAACAGCCTAAAAACAAAAATAAAACTAATCTAAACTAGGCCACTTTCGTAGGGAATACTACAGTATTTAGCATATGCTACAAGCCTTTAAACCCCTAAGTATCCATAGTAGGAGAAGTAATAGTCTACTGAAGGTTTATCAGCTACAATACCTACAAACGCCGCTCTATGATTACTAGTATGTCAACTACCACTTTAAACAAACTAATAAAAACCAATGAATGCAAAAGCCACTAATTCAAAACTAAGTTATATCATTCAAGTAAATGCACCATGTATTAAGTGTAAGTCACTACTCAAAATATCTTAACTTGAAAATAACTCTACTTAAGTGTCATGGATAAAATTCGTCTTAATTCTAAGTTGAAGTTATGCATAAGAAGATCAAATTATATATCGTATATGAATATAAAGTAGAAAGAAACTTAGATTTCTATATAGAGGATCTCATTATTGGAATTAGATACTAAGAACATAGATAGAGCATACTACTTACCTCCACTCTTTAGCTAAACTCCCTAAAAGATCACTTCCTTTTCGGTTGTAACGTGGCCAAAGGTGAAGATTTAACAACAAAGTGAATGGAAAACAAAGAACTTAAGATCACATCAAGACACTTTCTTGTTAACACAAAGGTAGCTCTTTGTTTCTATTTTTGATTTCTTGGCACCAAAGCTTTCCATTTTTTTTTCTTCATCTTTGATCTTTTGATCTCTCTCTTTTTCTTTTTTTCTTTTTTTATTATCTTCTTTTGAGAGAAATCTATCATCGTAATTTTTTTTTCTGATGATTTTTTCTTTCTTAGAACATGCCTTTTTATGAGCTCCACCTTTTGTCTTTTCTTCATATCACCTCAATCGTGTTTGGTTTCGAAATGGTTAATGGGGCACACACATAGTTAGGGAATTAGGCATTTTATGGAGTTTAAACACACATGCCTAACCTCATGCCTTAAGGATTATCCAACTCAAGAGTAGAGGAGTAATGTGGTACCTATAAAAGAGAATAATTCACTAGTATCCAATGTAAAAACCTGGTGAGATCAATCTATAACTTGAAGAACATGAGAAGTGTATAGGAGTAGAAATAATAAAACCTCTTAAATAACGCAATAAGACTCAAAATATCACTTGGATAGTCTCCACTATTCTTTCATAGGCATTCAGGCATGATGCTTAACATATTTTAGAGGGAAAATCTGTTAAGTTGTTAGAAAGTTATAGTTAGTTATTCCAACTCAGCATTGTTAGTTAGATATTCTGCTAAGAATGCAATGCATGCTCAATCTCTTGTTCAAAGTGTATATATAGAGCTGTTGCTCGTGTATCAAAAGCATTGAAAAATATATACCAAAAACAGAGAAAGTTCTCTCAATCTAGTTCATCATTTTCTTAGTTTAATTTTCTCAAGAAAGCGATAGATTTCAAAATGGTATCACAGCAAAATTCCACAGTGTTACGCCTTTTTGTACCCGCAAGTATACGGGGTCGACACAAGTAATACAATGATGAGTAAATTATCATCTCCACAGGAATATTTAGGCGTTGAATACTAAAGGTAACTAAGTCTACTTCTATTTGGATAATCGGATGGTTTAAGATGAGAAAATAAAAGATAAAAATATAAAACATAAAAACGTAAAAGAAACAACCAATTTAAGAGATGAGCTAGGGTATTTGAATTCACATAATCCATCCAATTGAGTTTCATAAAAGCACATTGTTGTAGTTTAATTATTCATGTTGATGATCGTGTTCATCTAAATTATCCAAAGTCCCCTTTGGAGGTAAATCGGACCTATTCCACATACACTAATATTCTATCTCTCGATGGTATATCCAAGTGCATGAAAATGCATTAGTCACAATAAACACCCTATATGATCACACAAGCAAATTAGTATATCTCTATCTAATTCTACTTGTGGTAGACATTACATCGAGCACGTTGTGGGCGTCTCCTCTCGGTACATAACACACAACCAATTTATCATCTAAATGTAGGCCTTCACATTCAAAAGCATTAAGCACAATAATACCACTCAACAATATAATAATCGACCACAACAAATTAAACAATCAATTCATTCAAGTTTCATAGAAAAGGATCTATCAAAACCCTAACTTACAAGTTTAGTTCATAATCAAAGATTCACAACTAAACATGTTTTCTAATAAAAAAGAGAGTTACAAGCAAGAAAATAAAGAAGGAAAGGGATAGAAAAACTCTAGGTGTGATGAACTTTTGTTCTCCTCCTCTTGTGAATTTGTCTAGCTTCCACTTTCTCCAAATCCAAGCTTGATGGTGAGATTTTGGCTTAAGGATTGAATCCAAACCCTCTTGTTTCCAAGATGATATTCTTATCCCCTATTTGCCTCTTCTCTTCTCTCTTGGTCTCCTCTTGGTCCTCTCCTTAGAGCCCTAGCCGAACTCCCTCTCTTTAGAGCCCCATTTTCTACTTATAAGCATTAGAAATAAGGTTTATCGCATCGCCAGCACGACCGTGGGTCGCTACTGCTGGTCGCAATGCCGTGGTCGCGGTACTCACTGGTCCAAATTTTAAGATTGCGCACTGTTACAAAAATGACCATAACTTCCTCTAGAAAACTCCAAATCACGAACCATAAAATGCATTTGAAAGTAGACATCTATATCTTTCCATAAATATAAAGCTCGAAACCCATTTCAGCTTGTAGAATTTATGGCAGCCTCCAAAAGATGACAGCTTTGCACTTCCCAAATCTTCAATTTAATCCACCAAGGCTATTCAATTACGCACAAAACCTTATTACCTGCACACTCAAGGAAAACATCAAAACATCTGATAAATACCCGCGAACGGGACAAAAGAAGGTAAAGAAAGGTACTAATAAAGGCCCATTTTTTATCAAAAAATGGAGCCAACACACATCCTTTGTTGGAAATTAGCTCACACATGGTGTTGCTAAGCGTATGACTCCATTGAAGCTGGAGCTGGCTGTCAAGCTTGACCACAACAATTTCTTATTGTGGTGTCATTAGATTCTTGACGGAATCAAATGTAACAGGCTTTCATCTTATATAGATCCGAGTATTCTTCCTCCAAATAAGGTGAATCCAGATGGATCCATCAATGAATCATACCTAGATTGGGAACAACAAGATCAAGTACTACTAGGTTAGATGCTAACTTTGGTTAGCCTTGAAATCCTTCCTGAAGTGATAGGCTATCAAACATCAAGCGAAGCTTGGACTACAATCTAGAGACTCTTTGTTTCTCAATAAAGAGCAAACAAAATGCAGCTCAAAATTCAGCTGCAAACACTAAGGAAATGTGGCTTGACTATGAGTGAATACTTACTAAAAAAAAGAAGTATTTTTTATGCCTTAACACCCTCAGATTATATCATCTCTGATAAAGATAAAATCTTGTATGTGTTGAGCAGCTTTGGCCCTGAATATGATCTGTTTGTTATCCCTGTGACCTCAATACCAAATTCTTATGCATTGCCTGAAATAACAGCTTTGTTGCTTACAGATGAGGTAAGGATTGATTAGCACAATCAAGTTGAATCATTGAATGCTAACATGGCAGTTAATAAGAAAAATAACAGTAGTGGAGGAAACAATCAGACTACTTATGGAAAAGGAAATAATCAAGTCTCAAAAAATGGATGAAGGTCTATACAAGGAAACAATGAAGGAAAAAAAGGTCGAGGCAGAGGGAAATACAACAACAATAACAAAGTGTTTTGTCAAATCTGCAGAAGAATGGGACATGAGGCACATAGATGCTACTATCGCTATAATCAAATATTTTAAGGACAAAATAATAATGTGTAGAATCTGAATGCTATGAGCAAAGGAGCACCAAATGGTCAGATGGCAGCAATGACAACATCACCTGGGGTAATGACTAACATTATGTGGTATTTTGATTCAGGTGCAACAGATCATTGCATGCCAGATTGTAGCCAATTGATGAATAGATCAGCCTATTAAGGCAAAGACAAGATTTATGTTGGCAATGGTACAGGTTTGAACATATTCTTTATTGGGTACAATCGTTTTAATGCACATAAATACTCTTTAGTTCTTAAAAATATTTTGCATATTCCTTAAATTACAAAGAATCTTCTTAGTGTCTCTAGATTTGTCAAAGACAATAATGTTTTCTTTGAATTTTACCCTCATTTGTACCTTGTGAAGGATCAAACCTCGAAGAGAATTCTTCTTCAAGGTGTTCTTAGAAGAGGTCTCTCTGTCTTTGACTTGCCTTTCTAGTCTAAGGTCTCATCCAAAACTCAAGTCAAGACAACAGTTCCATGTTATACTGGTACAGCTGCAAATTTTCAATCTATTGCTAGTCACATATTGTCATGTTGTTCTCATTCTATGCAATCTAATAATTGTGCCTCACCTACTGTGAATATAACAACTACAAATTCTTCTTCCATCTTACAAACTTGGCACAAGAGGTTGGGTCATCCCTCATCTCCTATTGTAAAATCTGTTTTGAAGCAATGTAATATACCGATACATTGTAACTCTTTCTTCTTGTGTGCTGCTTGGCAAATAAGCAAAGCTCATAAACTTCCATTTTCCACTTTAACAATACAATATAAACTGCCCCTAGAACTTATTGTAGCTTATGTATGGGGGCCAACTCCTCTTTTTTTCCTCTAGAAGTTTCAAATATTATGTGAGCTTTGTTAATGTCTTCTCTAAGCATTCATGGATATATTTTTTAAAAACTAAGAGTGAAGTTTATGCTGCATTTATTCAATTCAAGAAGCAAGTAGAACTTAAGTTTTCTAGGCCTATCAAGATATTACAAACTGGCTGTGGCAAAGAGTTCTTAGTTCTTGAAAAATTCCTAAAGGAATGTGGCATTATGTTTAGACAGTCTTGCCCCTACACACATAAGCAGCAAGGTATAGTTGAGAGGAAGCATTGGCATATTGTGGAGACAGGTTTGAGCTTGCTTGCACACTTTTTCTTACCTATAAATTCTGGGATGAGGCATTCCAATTTGTTATTTTTCTCATTAACAGACTGCCATCACTAGTGTTGCAACATAAGTCCCATTTTGAATTACTGCATCATGTCAAACCTGATTATAAGTTTCTTAAGGTTTTTGGTTGCATGTGCTTTCCTTGCTTGAGGCCTTATAATAGGCATAAACTTGAATTTCGAAGCACTCCTTGCACATTTTTGGGGTATAGTGACAGTCATAAAGGTTATAAATGTATGGATTCTAAAAGAAAAATTTACATATCTAGACATGTTATGTTTGATGAATTTCAGTTTCCTTATGCCTGAAAGACTAATACCCCCATTTGCAAGTCTTCTCCAACCTGTACACCTTACCTGCCACATGTTATCCCTCAGCACAGATAGCCTATTTCACATGCAGTTAGTGCTACTTTAGGCTCTTTGGCACATGATATAGACTCCGCTACAAATGCTACTTCAGCTACTTCTCTGCCTCCTGATATTGCATTACCAAATGCTACTCCTTCAGGCTCCTTGCCACATGTTCTTGGGTCACCAACAGGTACTAGTCCAATTGGTTCTGTTCCATTGCCTGATGGGACAATTGCTCAAACCCCTGCAGCTTCTGTTTTACCTACTACCAATCTTCACCCTATAATTACTCGAGCCAAGGCGGAAATACACAAGCCCAAACATGTGTGGCTTGCAGAATTGGATGACATGGAACCTACTTCTGTTAAATCTGCATTGGCTTATCTAAGTGGCTTGCTGCCATGCAAGCTGAATATCAGGCTTTATTGAATAATCAGACATGGAGTCTTATTCCACCTCCTTAAGATGGGAAAGTTATTGGATGCAAGTGGATCTTTAAGGTCAAAAGGAACCCAGATGGTTCTCTATTGAAGCGCAATCCCCGTTTGGTAGCCAAGGGCTTCCAATAGCTACCTGGTTTTAACTTTACCAAGACTTTTAGTCCTATCATCAAGTTTGCCACCAGTTCGCATCATTCTCTCCATTGTAGTAAACAAAGGCTGGTAGTTTTGACAGCTTAATGTTAACAATGCTTTCCTCAATGGAAGTATTGAAGAAGATGTCTTTATGCTTCAACCCCCTGGTTTTGAGAATGCAGATTCCATTTTGGTTTGCAAACTACACAAACTCTTTATGGCCTAAAACAGGCTCCTTATTCGTAGTTTGATAAATTCAAGAGTGCCTTGTTTAATATTAGGTTTCATGAGTCTAAGGCTGGCAGTTCTCTTTTTCTTTTCTTTGGCTTATCACATACAATTTTCATATTGGTTTATGTTGATGATATTATTGTAACCGGTGATAATGCAGCTTTCATCAATGCCTTGGTTCATTAACTTCATGCAGCTTTTGCCTTGAAAGACTTAGGTCATCTTCACTACTTTCTTGGCATTGAAGTCTTGACTACTTCCTCTGGTTTGCACCTGTCCTAGCACAAGTATATTCTGGACTTGCTGAAGAAGGCTGAAATGCTTCATGCTTCATGCCAAGCCATTTTCATCTCCTGTAGGTGGCTAGCACTGGTGCTCAATTGTCTACCTACAAGTGGAGTCCTATTGCTGATGCATCACAATACAGAAGCTTAGTTAGTGCCCTATAGTATGTTACAATTACCCGCCCAGATATTTCTTATGCAGTAAATAAAGTCTACCAATTTATGCAAGCTCTTTTTGATGAGCATCTTAAGGCAGTTAAGCTGATTCTTAGATACTTGAGAGGGACAGCTTCCTTTGGTCTAAACTTTGTTCGCAGCTCATCTTCACTTGATGTTGTAGGGTTTTCTAATGCTGATTGGGCATCAAATCCTGATGACAGGAAATCCACGACTGGTTTTTATGTCTTTTTTTATTCAAACTTAGTTACTTGGAATGCCAAAAGGCAACAAACCATTTCATGTTCCTCAACCAAAGCTAAATATCGTAGCCTGGTCCTTTATGGTGGCAGAAATCACTTGGATTAAATCCTTACTTGGGGAATTTCATATTGCTTTGGTTCGGGTTTCTGTTGTATGGTGTGATAACCAAAGCACAATAGCAATGTCAAAAAATCCAGTCCTTCATGCGAGGACCAAACACATTGAGTTAGATCTCTACTTTGTGCAGCATAAGGTGCTTCAAAAAGAGTTACTTGTGAATCATATGCTTTCCCTTGATCAAACAACTGATCTTTTTACTAAGCCACTGTCCAATCCTCGATTTCGCTTTCTTAGACACAAACTGAATGTGACTGACAATCCCGTCAGTTTGATGTGGCATATCAGAAGTATAAGTGATGTTGCAAGTGATGCAAAATTAGCTTGCGTGCTAAGCAAGCCTATTCATACAATCAATAACAAACCTCATTCAGCTGATGCAGAAACAAGTGTGCCATGTGTTATGCATTCGATGAAGGTGTTTGATAAACAACTAAAAGAGAGAAGTGATTATGAGAAATGGCATATTGATCAACAGTGTAAAACTAATCATAACAGATGTTATGATCACAATGCTTAACATATTTTGGAGGGAAAATCTGTTAAGTTATCAGAAAGTTAGTTAGTTAGTTATTCCAACTCAGCATTGTTAGATATTCTGCTGAGAATGCAATGCATGAAATGCATGCTCAATCTCTTGTTCAAAGTGTATATATAGAGTTGTTGCTCGTGTATCAAAAGCATTGAAAAATATATACCAAAAATAGAGAAAGTTCTCTCCATCTAGTTCATCATTTTCTTAGTTTAATTTTCTCAAGGAAGTGATGGATTTTAATACTTTTATCTTTTAATTAATTCTCCACCCTGCCATGATGCGGTAGAGACGTAGTTAAAGACAAAAGAAATCCGATGTTGCACATAAAATTAATACAAAAGCATTAAAGATATATGAGAATAGAAGCCTCCAAATAAACTATGAAGTCATATATATTTAATTAGATAAAGGTAATTTGGATGACATGAGATGACAGTCGACAAAGCATTTGAGTGTATCACCATCAACTCTGTGGTGTTTCTGTGTGTATTGCATCATATCTGACCATATGAAATCTGGGTACTTCCTGTGCTGATCTTCTCTGCAGACAAGATCTTGTGGTGGTCTCACCACTTTGTTCTCCTTTGGAGACACAAAGAAAACCAGCGACCTCCTCTCCTTTTCAGTGTTCACCACTGCCCTAGCTTTTGTATTTTCCATTAGATAATGCCTACACATCAAACAAACATATAAATGTATACATACATTGCATCACGGTTATCCAAATCGTAAAATCAGTTAGTTATTCAAATTGTGGACGTAAAGATGTACCACAAAGGTGTCACCAATATTGATGACAAAGGCATCGAGTCGGGGACAGACTGATTGCCACTTGTTATTGTAAAGAACTTTGAGGCCTCCTACTTGGTCTTGGTGAAGAATTGTTATAGAAGTTGGGTCACAATAAGGGCCTGTGCTTAACGCCAGCTCTGCATTCTTGCATAGGAGGATAAGAGTTGACTCTCATTAACAACTTTCCATCTTCAAAATATTTCTTATATTGCAAACGATCTTCAAGCCCCAAGCTTATTGCCAATAGCTCAAAAATCATCTCAAATACTTTCTTCATTTCTTCACAGAACTTCTAGTAGACCCGCCTACAAAAATCACCCTTTTATATTAGTAAAAATTCAACCTCACCCGCAATGTGTGGTTAATAACGAAAAGAACTATAAGAACCTGAGAGAAAAGTGATGGATGAGTCTAATACCATATTGTACTTAGTAACTACTCAAACGTTTCAAAAAATTAAACCGTTAACTAAAGGTTCAACGATAGTATATATTTAAAATATGAAATTTGATGTGATATCCGCACATAATAACTGTACTGTGAACAGTGTTTGATTAAAACGCGCCTTAGACTTACCCTAATGATACATAGTCTTGCCTATAATAGATTTGAAGTAGTTAACCACTTCGGCCTCCTCCGAGCTTCTTGTCATGTGAGTAAAGGAAAGAAAATAACTCATTCCATGGAAGGTTAGATGGGAAGCGATGGGAATGAGCGCTCGAGTAACCCGTGAACGAACCTGGCTTCTGAGAAATGCTCAGCTTCTTGTCAAGAGGCAGCTTGAAAACAACATCAATTTCTTGGTGTGCTGCTTGGATAAGACTGGCATCCACACCATGGTTGATTATCTGGAAGAAACCATGGTTCAGACAAGCCCTTCGGACCTGCTCGGTAGGCTATGAAAATCGCCTTCTCACACCTCTCACCAGCCCATCCAGGTCTATTAACGGCGCATCGAGCTCCTCCGAGTTAGGGTGAGCCAAGTCCTCCTTTGGCCACACGAATTCAGTTGGCAAGTTCGGTTACTTTTGCAGCTTCGAGGAAGTCAAAAATGAAGCCCCCCTGCTTCTGATCAGCTTTGTGCTCCACCATGATCACTAGATATATCTCCAAGTATACACACACAAACTCTTGAAGGTATATATAACTACAATCTCTTGAAATGAAACTGTATATGCAATTCTGCAACCATGGTCTCTGTGCTTTTATAGACCCATGATCTACTCAGAACCAGAGAATGAGTAGACTAGTGGACTCCATATATGGTTGTATCCATCCTGAAGTCTCTATTTTTAGCTAATTGTAATTAATAATTTATTATCTTAAATAGGTACAGTAATTTATTTAGCATTCAAAGTTTTTTTTTCCTTTTCCTGATTGCTATGCCAAATTTAGAGAATTGTATTAAATTGTGTGCTCCCTAAAAAAAGTTAATAGATAGATAACAGTCTCCTAAATTAAGTAAACATTATCTTGAAAATGGTATTAGGCAATTACATTCAATTCTTTCTTCTAAAAGAAAAAGTTAATAGTTATTAATATATGTTATATTCAACTAATAAAATATACCTTATCTTTAGTAAACATTTTTCTGAAAATTACATTAATTGTGGTAGGTAATCACACTGACAAAGTTGATAGTGGTGCACCCGTTCATGGTGACATGTGACTTGAAATGGACATATGTCACAAGTCAGCCACATATTACATCTTCAGTTGTCAGATGCACTACACATTTTACACACAGTGCACTGAAGTATTTCTAATTTTAAAGAAAACTAATAGTTTTTTTTTTACATCTACAATTGTTCATTAACAGTTATAAAATTAATAACAAGTCTTGTGGGATCTGCCGAGATAAATCACTAAACGTACGAGTTCGGATATTTACTTCCATTATAAGGGGAGAAAACTACCTACACATGCTGGTAAATGTACATGATGAGACTTAAACCCTTATCACTGAGATGAAAGGAAATTGCACTAACTCCTCGAGCTATGAATGGGTGTGCAGAAAGTCAATAGTCAATAATCTCCTAAATTAATTAAACATTATCCAAAAAAAATTAATTATATGTAGAAAAAATTATTAATTAAACAAAATTAAATTAAAAGTAACAGTAAAATAAATAATAAGTTGAATGCAATAAAATACATAGCACAATTAGAATTACTAATCTCCAAAATATCATTAGGGTGTTTGTCACCACTTAACTTAAAAAAAAAAAAATAACTTTGTTACTTAAAATAAATCTTTTTAATTATTGAGGGGTTGTTTGTTTTTTGTCAGATGATTGAACCATTTTGAATTTCACTAAAAATTAAATAAGGATAGAAATATAAAGCTTGAATAAAATATTTATTTATTTTTTCTCACCTCTAAATTAGTGTCAACTTATTTATTTTTTAAAATAAAAAATTTAATTTTTATACCCTTAATTATTACCATTTGTTGCTATACATTTTTATTTAATATGATATACAAACAACTAAAAACAAATGATGTAACAGATACTAAACAATTTTTATAGCCAGTAAATCTTCTTATGTTGAGAAAAACTTGGTTTGCATAAAAAGATTAACAGTATAAAGAAAATGGAATTCTTAATTGAAGTATGTTTGATTTTTTTTTTCTTATCGTCTTTGTTACTTAGAATGTAGAATAAATAAATTTATTTATTTAAATTTTAAATTATTACGATCACGTTTCGTGAGCATATGTTGGCATTAATCTTACAACTGTAGTCCGTAGTATGCGATAGACAGGTATACGAGCACTACAAGCTACAAAACTAGAGAGAGTATTATCAGTAGGATGCTTGGGACATCAGAGCGGTCCTGACTAAATGCACTCTGACAATTAAGTCAGTATCCAAAGTAGGACAAAAATAGAGATGATAAGAGAGATAATATAAATACTTCCTAGCCTCAATTACTGGATTTATGAAGATCAGAAAGGCCAAGATACGATGGTCAGAGTTGGCCGAAGTACCTTAATGAATGCTAATTGTGAATAGTGACGGTGGCGTCAATACCTAAAATATTTTTATTGTACTGAAATGCTCTAAAAAATTGTGAATATCTTAACCCCTTACTCTGAGTTTGATCCTTCCTTATATAATGCACATGTGATGCCCGTTGGTGAGAGGCCACATGCCCTTATTTATTGGCTAATATCTCGGGACGTTCAACGCATACTATGACTTAGTGTTGTTTTGAACTGGATTGATGATTTCTTGGGCTTGGGCTTTGATCATTTTGCTTTGGCAGAACCCTTTATGGACTTTGAGTTTTGTATATCCAAATTGAAGGAAGTGAATGAACTTTTTTTAAAAGAGTTGGGTCCTGGGCTCGTTTTGATACCATTAAAATTCTTAATGGACTCAAGCAATTTGATGGGGTTTTGTGTGCACATATGTATTGGGCATGTTCTTTAGGGCCTAGCACTATTTTGGCCACTATAATTTGCTCTAAAATTTCTTGACTTTTGTTAGAATTATTCTCAATAGTAAGAGTGTAATAGTATATTTGACAATCTTTTCATATTAATAAAGTGATTTTTGATTTAATAAATTTTATAGCATTTATAGTTTAATTATTATAATTATCAAAAGTAAATAATTATAAGGTCAAAAGACTATGAGAAATAAAGAATTGTTCGTACATCTGGATATTTATGAGGTAGACACGATTCTTTAATTAGTCTTGAACAACATTCACAACATAAGATAAAGGTTGGGCACCTTTACCTTGTTAAAGTTGTAGATTCTTTTTGCTAGTATTTGAGTGGGATCAAATATGATATGATGAGTTTAAAATCATCAAAGTGTAGTGTCTTTGGGCAAAAGAATCTAGTATACTAGGTACATTGAATAGGATCACAGTGAAATACTTTATCCACAACCGTCAATAGATAAAAGTTTATAAGTTGAGGACAATTGGAGAGTCTATCTCAATCCTAAGATAAATGATAGACTTATGTTTGCAAGTGTTATAATTTGAGCTGTCAATGAGTATGATTATATCGTATAGTCTATCCTCGATGGTTTGGTGGTATTCATTTGTTAATCGATAGAGGACTTCATTTATAGATATGAACATCGTGGCTCCATGTATTAAAAGTGAGTAGAATACCATCATATGGATATTTTGAGCTAATGGATATTAAATCTCAACTGTTAAGTTTTCAATATTGTCTATTGAAACATGGCTTCTAGACAAGTCAAAATATCCAAGTTCAAAATGTGGTCATATGAGTAAATATGGTAACTAGGAGAGCTATAGGCAGTCCTATGAGCTCTTAGCGATTACTAATATTTTTTACGAGGATACACTTTCTCCAATAAGGTTGTCTAGGGTACCAAAGAGAAAAACTAACTTATTCTATCTTTATTTAAGAGTTCAATTTTAGTTATTTAGTGGAATGACTAAAATTAATATTTTAGGACCTAAGTGAATCATTTGGTGATTGTGATTATGTTGTGTCTATTGAAGCTTAAATTTAGATAGCTTGCCAAGATCCTCAATCTGCGCGAACTTGCATGGATTACTTGATATATTCTACCGGACCATTTTCTAAGGTCTATTTAAGAATTGTTTTTGAATTTTGGAATCCAAAAGTTTTGAGAGGTGTGGTCTTGTATGATCAAGACACACAGTAATTCGTCAAATATCATAGAATGGGCGACCAAGGATGTGGGAATCCTTGGGCGGCCCTAATGGGGTGCAATTAGCATTCCATTAATTAATTTTAGTTCATTCCACTGATGAACTAAAATTGAACTCTTAAATAAAGATAAAATAAGTTAATGTTTCTCATTCGTACCCTAGACAACCTTATTGGAGAAAGTGTATCCTCGTAAAAAATACCAGTAATCGCCAAGACCTCATCTACCGCCTATAGCTCTCCTAGTTACCATATTTAATCATATGACCACATTTAGTCATATGACCACATTTATAACTTGGATATTTTGACTTATCCTAGAAGCCATATTTCAATAGACACTATTGAAAACTTAACGTTAAGATTTTAATATCCAATACCTCAAAATATCCATAAGATGGTATTCTACTGACATTTAATAATGGAGCCATGATGTTCATATCTATAAATGAAGTCCTCTATCGATTAACAAATGAATATCACCAAACCATTGAGGATAGACTATGCGATATAATTGTACTCATTGATAGCTCAAATGATAACACTTGCAACCATAAGTCCATCATTTATCTCAAGATTGAGATAAACCCTCCGATTGTCCTCAAGTGAAGACTTTTATCTACTGACGGTTGTGGATAAAGTATTCTACTGTGATCTTATTCAGTGCACCTAGTACACTAGATTCTTTTGCCCAAGACACAACACTTTGATGATTTTAGACTAATCATATCACATTTGATCCCACTCAAATGCTAGCAAAAAGAATCTACAACTTTAACAAGTAAAGACACCCAACCTTTATCTTAAGTTGTGAATATTGTTCAAGACTAACTAAAAAATTGTGTTTACCTCATATATATCCAGATGTACGAATAATTTTTTATTTCTCTCAGTCTTTTGACCTTATGATTATTTACTTTTGACAATTATAATAATTAAACTATAAATGCTATAAGATTTATTAGATTAGAAATCATATTATTAATATGAAAAGATTATCAAATATACTATTACACTCTTGATATTGAGTATAATCCTAACACTTATGATTATTTACTTTTGACAATTATAATAATTAAACTATAAATGCTATAAGATTTGTTAAACCAGAAATCATTTTATTAATATGAGAAGGATTGTTAAATACACTATTACACTCTTGCTATTGAGCATAATCCTAACAGTTAGACCGTGGATCTAAAAAGGGAAAATAAATTAAAAGAATACTACTTGGAGCAATCGTAAATCGAGCGGTAGATGATAGTTTGAAATGTCGAGCGTAAGGGGTGAGGTTAGAGGAGGCTATGTCGTGCGCTAGTCTTATTGATTAGTAGTAGAGTGACAGCTTCTGAGTGAAATTGCTTGACCCCTACTAATGAAGCCATAGGATTTTATTTATACGGGTTAGTGCTAGTCGTTGCACCCAGATCGTATGAAGATGTCGTGCTCCGAGATATCAAGGATCCTTGTTATCTCAGAGCTATTTGACTGGGCCAGTCATACCAAGTCTTTTGAACTTAGTCAAATGGCTTGACTTGGTCCATTGGCAGGCATCTGCTAGGTCGGGTAGAGCATTTGGGCCTGTCCGTTAGGTTCTGAACCCTATTTTGGGGCTTGTTGTCCTATAGGGCCTGTTTTAGGCCTGTCAAGTACTGGGCTTTATTTTTTAGGGCTGTCTTTAGTTATTTTTGGGCTACTTTTGCCACTACAATTTGCCTCATATTCTCTTAGTTTTTTCTAAAACTCAAAGAGTAGCACAGAGAGCTCGAAACTTAATACATGTTGTATGTCGAGCTGTCTTCATTGCCAGATGGTGATAAAGTTATGCAGGTGATAATTGTCGACCGTGATTTATGTAATTTACGGGAGGTGATGCGGAGTTTGTTTGAGAGGGGTCGACATGGTCGACTGAAGCCTTTCAAACTTTGAGGACGAATGTTATCGTGTGAAGGTAATAGAGTTGGCACTCGACGATTATATGTCGTGCGGAGTCATATGGCGCTTTGTGTGATAGAGAAGTGAAGGGTTGATGTTGACCATAGGGGTCTTTAATGGTGTCTCATCGATTGCCCAAGGTGACAGCTAGGGCTGACGTGTCGCTTTGAATTTTATTTTTGGAGTCGATAATTGCTCTTGTCGAAATGGGTCTCCATGCCTTTTTATTTCTTTTTTGGGCCGATAATTGCCCTTTGAATATTTACAATATTTCCTTTTGTCATGCGGTAAAGAAATTGTCTTCTTTCTTATATGTCGTGTGCAAAATGACTATTTACTTTTTTTGTTTGAACAATCAGTTTATGGAATGTTGCATAACATTAGTTAATAAAGTCTTGCAGAACATAAGAAAAACTATGTAGAGTGCAGGATGCTTGACGTGTGTCATGCGCAAGAAGAACATTTCACCAAATAGGCCACACTACAAGTTTAAGTGTAAAAAGTTTCGAAAAAACTTTCATTGTATGTATGTTTCATAGATGCAAGTCGTGCAATATTCAAAGACTCAAAATTGTCGACGAATGTTTTAATGATCATATATTAAATCTTTGTCAAAAAGCTCGTGTGTAGAGCACAATAATGATAATCACTCGGATTTAGGGCACGACATAAACAACTTAAGATTGATTATGCATAAAATTGGCAGTGTTCGTGTGTAGAGCATAATAATAATAATCACTCGAATTAAGAGAACAACATAAACAAAAGATTAAACATATCATAAAATTGGCTTACAGTTTTACTAATCATCATGTAATGCTCGTGCGTAGAGCTGTTTTGAAGGTTGTCTAGTGTATGTAGATATTGTTGCTTCCTAGACTTCAAGTGTCATTTATTGGCTTGGAGACTATTTGTCGAGTGATCACGCTCGTGTGTAGAGCGGTTGAGCGTTGGTCGAGCCCTTTTAGCTTGCCATGAGAGTAGGGTCGCTATTTGAGGTTTTGACTTGTCAAGGAGAGCTAGGTCCGCCATTGACCGTTGTGGCCAACGGCCCTCCTGACGCTCAAGTAAGTAAAATATCAAAGTAAAGATAAAGAGGAAAAGATATGGGTTTAGAAGTGGTACTATTTTAGATGTATGGCATTCCAGCTATTATTGATTTCATGACCGTTAGTGTTGCGCAGTTTGTATGCGCCTTGTCCGACCACTTTTCTGATCTGGTAGGGACCTTCCCTTGTCGGACCAAACTTGCCAGTTCCTAGTTCCTTGGTGTTTTAGAACACGCGACGAATTACCCAATCTTCTTCCTTAAAAGCTCGAATGCAGTCATTCTTGTTGTAATGTATAGTGATCATCTGTTGATAGCTGGCTAGTCGAATGGAGTCACGACGTTCATTGAGTGTGTCGAGCTCACATGAAAGTGCATGTGAATTTGCTTCTTCTATGGCGTGCCCGTATCTTACAGTGTAGACTTTTGACTAGACGGGTAGAACGGCTTCAGCTCCTCGTATGTTAAAGAGAAAGATGTTTGTTCGGTCAACACTCGGGGAGTGATTCTATACAACAATAGAACTTCTGGGAGTATGTCGACCCAAAGTCATTTTGCTGCGTCGAGTTTCTTCTTTAATGTGCTGACGATTGTCTTGTTGGTCGACTCTGCTTGCCCGTTCGACTGTAAATATCGAGGTGTCGAGAAGCTCAACTAAATTCCATACTCTTCGCAGAAATCTTAAAATTCAAAAGAAATAAACTATGAGCCGTTGTTGGTGACTATTTCTTTGGGATGCCGAATCGACACTTAATGTTCTTCCAAAAAAATCCTTTGACTTCGAAGTCTTGGATTCTTTAATAAGCTTCGGCCTCGACCCATTTGCTAAAGTAGTCAGTGAGGACTAGCATATAGACCTTTCCTCCTGTTATGGTCGGCATTTTTCCAATGATGTCCATGTCCCACTTCATGAAGGGCTATGCAGACGTCACATTGTCTAGTTGCCCTGGGGGTTGGTGCGTAACCTGTGCAAACCTTTGGTATTTGTCACACTTTTTAATGCAGTTTGCATAACCCGACCTCATTGATGGCTAGTAGTATCCTACTGTGAGGGCTCGACCTGCTAGGCTCCTGGCTCTTGAATGGTTTCTGCAGTCACCCTCGTGGATTCCTTTGAAAAAGAGGTTGGCTTCTGTTGTGTTGACACAATATAAGTAAGGTCCAGAGAACAACCTTTTGTATAATTCGCCTTCAACGACACTAAAGCGGGTAGCGTTTATTCTAAGCTTGTGTGCTTCGTTCCGGTCAGTTGGAAGTGTCTTGTTGACGAGATAGTCGAGCAGTGGAGTCATCCAGTTGTTTTTAACGTCGATTGGGACGATTTCCTCTTTATTGTCCCACACCGATGGCCATTGCAAGTAGACAAGCGATATGCTTTTGGTCTCAATTGTTTGGATGGCGGAGCCTAAGTTTGCCAAGGCGTCCACGTGTGCGTTCTCTTTTCTAGGTACTTGTTTCGAGCTCAAAATGTTCGAACGTCGAGCGTAATTCCGTAGCTACGGTCAGGTAAGCAATAATTTTTAGATCTTTTGCTTGGTAGGTCCCTTTAAGCTGTCATGCGATCAGTTGTGAATCACATTGGACTTTGATCCGTTTTATGTTTATACTCTTGGCGAGCGCTAGTCCGGCGATGAGGGCTTTGTTATTCGTCGCTTTGAGCCTAAGTTTGGCGGAGCATAGGTTTTCCAAGGCGTCCACTGTAGTACCAGGCCTAATCCACTTCCTTTAGAGTTACTAGACCCGTCGACTGAAAGTGTCCAGATAGAGGTCGACTTCTCCATTATGTTAAGCATTTCTTATTCTGCTAATGGTAGAGTGCCTGGAGTGAAGTCGACGATGAAATCTACTAAGACATGAAACTTGATTGCCGTTTGTAGTTGATAAGATATGTCGTGATCGCTTAGTTCCACTGCAATTTTCGTGAGTCGATCGGAGAGTTCAGGTTTATGGAGTATATTCTTCAGCAGGAATGTTGCGAGTACCACTATAGGGATGGCATTGGAAATAAGGTCGTAGCTTCCTGGCAGCTGACGTTAATGCTAAGGCTAGTTTCTCCATCTAATTGTATCTTTTTTCTGTGTCGAGCAGAGTCTTACTGGTCCAGTAAACATGGAGTTCTTTTTGTTAGACGTCGCATAGTAAGACAACACTAACAGCTGTTTCTGAGACTACCAAGTACACGTAGAATATTTCTTTGTCAGTTGGCTTCGAGAGTAGTGGAAGGCATTGACAAATAAGTCTTCAGTTGTTGCAACGCGACTTCGCACTTTTCTGTCCATTGAAGTTTTAGTTTTTCCTCAAAGTATCGAAGAAAGGGTGGCACATTTATGAAGATTTAGAGACGAAGCAGTTGATTGCCGTTACTCAACCGGTGAGCTTTTGAACTTCTTTAACCGATCGTGGGGAAAGGATTCCCATGATTGACTGGATCTGGTACGGGTTAGCCTTAATTCCTCGATGTGTGACTAAGTAACCGAGAAATTTCTGGACGATACTCCAAATGAGCATTTGGTTGGGTTGAGTTTCATGCCATATTTTTGAAGTGTGTTAAAGCTTGCTGCAAGTGATCCAGATTTCGTTCCCCTTGGAGAGATTTGACGTGCATGTCATTAATATATACTTACATTGTCGCGCTGAGAAATATCTTGTTGACCAGTCGTTGGTAGGTTGCCCCTACATTTTTAAGCCCAAAGGGCATAACCTTGTAGTAGGAGATACCACGCTCGGTTACAAAAGCTGTTTTTTCTTGGTCGTCGGAATGCATTAGGATTTGGTTGTATCCTAAAAAAGCATCTACCATCATGGCGTCTACCATCATGTCGATGTGAGGTAAAGGGAAATAGTCTTTAGGGCATGCCTTATTAAGGTCTGTGAAGTCGACGCAGACTCTCCACTTTCATTCTTCTTCCACACGACTACTACGTTTGCCAACCAATCAGGATAGTGGACTTCTTAAACTGAACTGATGCCGTTCAGTTTTTGTATCTCCTCGTTGATTACTTTGTTTCGTTCGGGAGCGAATTTTCTCCATTTTTGCCTGACTGGTTTAATGTCAGGGTCGACTCGGAGTTCGTGGACCATGACATTGGGGTCTATGCCTATCATATCAGTGTGTGACCATGCGAAGCAGTCGTAGTGTTTAGCTAAAAAGTCGATCAATCGAGCTCTTATATCTGGTTTAAGGAGCAACACAATCTGGACTTTATGCTCGGGGAAATTCAGGTGTATTTGGACTTCGTCGAGCTCTTTCAACTTTAGATTGTGTTGTTTAAGCCTAGGGTCGACTGTTGCAATTGCTATAATTGAGTTGGTTTACTCTTTAAAGTGTTTGTATAGCATTCCTTTAAAACTCGCTGCTTCTCACGAATTTTGTGCACTCCCTATTTTGGTGGGAAGCAGAGCGTTTGATGGTAAGTCAAGGGGATAGCACGCGTGTCGTGTATCCAGGGATGACCAATGATAATGTTGTACGCTGAAGGACAATCAAGCACCATGAATTGGGTGTTGATGTTGACACCTTCTGCGTAGATAGAGAGGGTGATTTCCCCGATAGTATTTTTGTGCTCGCCGCTGAAGCCGACTAACACACTTGATCATCGTACGATGCTTGATTCGTCGACCTGCATCTCTCGTAGAGCTTCGAGAAACAGTATGATTTGTCGAGCCGCCGTTGTCGATAAAAATGCGCTTTATTAGGCAGTTGGCTACATGAAGTGATATCACGAGTGCGTCGTGGTGCAGATTGAGTAGTTCAGTGAGCTTATTGGTGTTGAAACTGATGTTGCGGTCAAACACAGTGTCAACTGACTTCTTGGGGTGAACCTCAGGGTTACCTGCTTGTCGTGTGTGTCGCTTTGCTATTGAGTATGACACTCTGCTGATCTCCGATCCACCTGTGATGACATTCACGACTCTTTCTTGTCGTGGGGGATTCAGAGGGGGTGTGTTGTACTCGACTTGGTGCTCATCTCGACGGGCCAAGGTGCTTTTGCCTTTGTGTACTTGGTCTCTGTGAAAGTCACACCACTTGGTGGAATCCCTCTTTTCTGCGGGACTTGACATTCTCCCAAGCGATTTCGCTGAGTTACCTAGGTTTTTCATGATAGCGACAGCTTCCACTAAAGTGATGCATAGGTTGTACTTGGGCAGTCTTGCTCTAGTCCTCTCTAGCTAACGAGGTGGCCTGTCGCGAAGAGCATGGTTGTCGCGCGTTCTGTCATTCCAGCAACTGGTTGGATAGGGCTTTGGCCTACGTCCTGCTAATTTTTGTTCAACGCGATGACTACGTCGTTTATTATTTTTGTTATGCCTCGACGGAGTGTAGTTGATTTTATCTTCCTCCCATTTAATTTGAGCCCAAGCTTTGGCGAGGATATCCTCTATTATTTTGTGGGGGTATTTCGTAAGTTCCTTGTAAAGGTCGGAGTCGCGGAGGAGTCCCTTCCTAAAGGCGGAGATCACCATAGCCTGATTACAGTGAGGGATCGACAGTTTTTCTTTGTTGAATCCCCCCACATAGTCGCGCAATAATTCGCTGCGACGTTGACTGATTGTGTACAGGTCGTCCGATTATTTTTCAAGTTTTCGACTGCTGGTAAATAGCTCGACGAAGATGTCATTTAATTGTGCGAACGACACTATCGAGTTGTTTGGTAGGTTTGTGTACCACTGCAATGCTAGGCCTACCAAGCTTGATCTTAACCCCTTGTACATGCACGCTTCCCACTGATCTCTGGGTATTGTTGCCATAAACATTGCTGGCGGTACTGGGCGATGTGGTTGTCCGGATTTGTCGTGCTTCATGTTTAGGAAGCTAAACTTTCTTCGTATCTCTAGAAGAGCGATGACATCGAAAAAAAAAAAGGGAATCTGCGAAGCTGTTGATTGAGCTATTCTTGATTGGAGCCGGCATTACAGGAATGCATTGGATTAGAGCTTAAATTTCTACGAACCTACATGCAAGTTCAGGGTCAGATAAAGTAGAGGTCGAGCCTACCGTACCTGTCATGTGCAAAGTCGGTGGTGTTTGCACGTGGATTGGAGTCATTATTGAGGGCACAACAGCTTCTGTGTTGATTGGGAGAGTTTTCTGGCTAGAAACTAGCTGGTTCATTTCTCCTTGGGAAGCAGTCACTATAGTTGATGCATCGCGCGGGCCAGGTTCTGCTGCTTGATCGCCTTCAGGCACGGAAGTGTCATTTGCGCTCAACCTTAGTTCGTAAATGGGATGGCGTAGGTTGGAGGTTAGCGTCGCGGGTGTCGTCGGTCCTAGAGCAGATGCGGGGTTATTGATTTCTTAGTGTATATGGTCAAACCCTAGTGGTGGTGTGGTCGACGTTGTCAGGGCGCCAACCTTGTTTTGCAAATTCTTGTTCTTAGCGCGAACGGCATTGTTTTATACTTCCAGCGCCCGAAGTCGTTTCGTGTAACACCCTCTGACCCGACCCGTCTGAATCGACCCAGGGAGCGCTACCTGATTTTCAAAACTTTTCTTAATTCTGTTTACAATTTGAAAACCAAGTAATTTATAATTTAAAATCCTTTATATAGTAAGCCCATCAAATCCATTTTAAAAATTTCGACAGAGTTCCCCCTGTTTTTCTGATTTTCCCAAAATCCTGTTTTTAAATAAAACTCAATAATATAATTTCAACACTTCAAAACTCACTTCTCAATCAAATACGCACTCTGCCGTTTAGTGCGACTTTCCCAAACATTTTCAAATGAAATTAATTCATAATTTAATATGTACAAACCTCTAAAAACGAAAACATAAACCAAACAATTATTTACAAACAAGTATATAACACTTTTACAAATTTTTGTATATGCATGCGTAACTGAATATATTATACAAAACTATATAACTACCCCAAAAGTATGGTGACTCTGATCCTCAGTCTGCAGCTACCTCTTCAATCTTTTCCTCCCTCGGTATCCTTGTTACCTACGCGTGATGAAATCAACGCGCTAAGCAATAATGCTTAGTGGGTGTACACTAAAATACAATTTCAATGTAATATAAAACAATAAATCTAAAATTCAGAAATTTAGAAATACATATAGAACTAATATTAGATTCCAAATTATGAAACTACATAAAGTAAATTATTTCAAAAGTTTCTAGATATAAATCTCAACAATATTTCCTTATTTCGATATTCAAATTCATGGTTTTCAGTTCTTAATTGGGCCTCTGATACACATTACAGGGTTTATAGGACTGGATTACGGGTTTACAATCGGTTTCCCATTTCAATTGAAATGGTATCCATATATTTACAGTCGGTTTCCCATTTCAGAATGAAATGGTATCCGTATTCTTTTCACAGTCGGTTTCCCATTTCAAAATGAAATGGTATCCGTAGCATCACAGTCGGTTTTCCATTTCAGAATGAAATGGTATCCGTATATAATCATCATAATCATTAGGAATATCGGTGCAGTACTGCTAAATGTACCCAATTGACATGTCAATCTCTTATATTCATATTTCCCTATACATATATCAGGGCCGTTATTCAGGGTTTTCAGAGTTTATTAATCAGCAAATATGTTAAATTTCAACATTCAAATAAACTTCACAAAATAAGAATTCTCTCAATTAGTCCGAAATCAATATTAAACAATATGTGTAGATTAAGATATACAAAAATATATAAAGTAACCGAAAACAAAACGTAACAGTAGATTTCGAAAATCAGAATTCAATAAATTCAACATAAATCACTCTTATGTAATTCAAAATCATTTTCAAAGAGTATTCACAAGTCAATTCGATTAAATCTTACGAAAAGTATGTGTACACCAACCTGGATACCTTTTTTACGACTTTCTCTTCTGGGTTTTTCCTTTCTCTTTCTTCCTCCTCTTTTTCTTCTCTTTCTCCTTTCTTCTTCCTTTCTTCTTCTTCTTCTTCTCTTCTTCTCCTTCTCTTCTTCTTCTTCTTTCTCTCTCTTCCTTTCTCTCTCTCTCTCTCTCTTCTTCTTTTTCTTTCTTTCTTTTTCTCCTCTCCGGTCTCTCTATTTCTCTTTTTCTCTCTTGCTTATTCGTGAAGCTTCTCACCGCCTCTTATTTTTTTTATAAAAATTCGGTTATCGCGACCTGTGGTCGCACCACCTGGTCGCGTTGCTCACTGAAGTAATTTCACCGCTTTTATCGCGATCAACCATCGTGGTGCCTGGTCGCGATATTGGTCGCGTTGCTCACTGCCCAAAATCAATATTTTCACCACGAGCTGCTCAGCGCGATCCCTAGTCGCGGTGCTCACTGCCTAACATCACCATTTTCACCGCGAGCTGGTCATCGCAATCCCTGATCGCGGTGACTGGTCGCGATACTCACTGTCCAGTTTTTCACCCTTTTTTTCATGCATTATTTTTCGACCGTTCAAATTGGTCCATTTGAAAATCTAAAAATATATATTTTCCACCCCTCAAAACATAAATATCATATTTACATACTGAAAATTATTTCAACCATATTTTTCATATTTATTTGAAATTAAGGATGTTACACTTCGAGTTTTCGTTCATCTATTCCATTAGCACCGCGAGCTGGGCTTCCAACGTAACGTGATTTGATTCTTTCGCCATGATCTTGATGTTGATGGATTACTGATCAAATAATGTCGTGCCCCACGGTGGGTGCCAAATTGTAGATGCTAAAATTTACGATTGATGACCTGGCGGTCTGAATGTGGAATAGGAGATGACAATCCGCAAAACAGTAAGGAAATAGCCGTGCTTTTTGGACACTGGGGTGGTGCCAGTCAAGCAGCCTCCAACGCCCAAGTTAGACCGTGGATCTAAAAGGGAAAAATAAATGAAAAGAATACTGCCGGGAGCAATCGTATGTCGAGCGATAGATGATAGTTCGAAATGTCGAGCGTAAGGGTAAGCTTAGAGGAGGCTATATCGTGCGCAACTAGTATTGGGATCGTGTCAGTGCGCGAGTCTGATTGATTAGTAGCAGAGTGACAGCTTTTGAGGGAAATTACTTGACCCCTGATAATGAAGTCATAGAGTTGTATTTATAGGGGTTAGTGCTAGCCGTTATCATGGAGCTATTTGACTAGGCTAGTCATACCAAGTCTTTTGGACTTAGTCAAATGGCTTGACTTGGTCCATTGGCAGGCCGCTGCTGGGTTAGGTCGAGCGTTTGGGCCTGCCCGTTAGGTTATGAATCATGTTTTAGGGCATAGGTGTCCTGTAGGGCTTGTTTTGGGTCTGTCGAGTGCTGGACTTTGTTTTTTGGGCTGTCTTTAGTTATTTTTGGGCTTCTTTTTGGTCTAAATCTTTTGAGTTATCTTTACCACTATATTGTCAAATTTTGAATATCAAAAGTTACAATCGTTTCAAGGGCATTTTTGTTAGAAGATGGATGTTAATCACGGTTGCTTAAGGCGACTATGGCTACAGTCGCTCCTTTGTGGAGCTACAAGTATCTGCTCATTCCTTTTTTTTTTTTTTTTCAATTTCTATATATAAATTTCAGTTTAGTCCTTATATTTATATTTAACTTTTCTAACTACTAAATAATGCACTTATTGGAAATGATTAAATTCATAATTTCCTATAATGTAAGAGTTAGTTATGAATTTTTGCCTTTAATTAATTTATTTGTAATTGTAGACATTAAAATGTTCTTTTACTATTAGCAAGTAAGATTTAATAATTAGCAAGTCAAGCCGGCAGGCTTGACATATACATTCAAGTCATCCTCCCATAACTACTTTCAAATTAAAGAATTATTGCATGAGAAGGTTGCTAGAACCCACCCCACCTAATTGATTATATGTTGATAACAACCATAACACAAATATATTCCATTTAAACACAAAAGACACAACAATCTGCAGTAACTCAAGATCATATGGCTGAAATACTTGTCTCTAGTATTGTGCAAATTCTCTTGGTTAAGCTAGGATCCGTTGCTTATAATCAACAAGTTTTCTTTGTTGGGAGTGTCAAAAATGACCTACAAAAGCTAGAGAGAATCTTGAACTCTATAAAAGCTGTTCTACTAGATGCTGAGGAACAACAGCTTCATAACCATCAAGTGAGAGTTTGGCTAGAACAGCTTAAAGATGTTTGTTATGATGCAGAATATGTTTTAGATGAATTTGAGGTCCAAGCTCTACGAAGGGAAGTAACGCTTAAGCGTGGAAGCATACGAAAAAAGGTATGCAACTTTCTCTCACAACCAAAATCACTTGCTTTCCGTTTTAAGTTAGGCCAAAAGATTAAGGAGATTGGAAAGAGGTTCGATGAAATTGCAGCTAGCAAGGACAAACTTTCTTTCAAGGATGGTGTTCCTCATAATAGAATTAAGGAGAAATTACGCTGAACCTACCTGAGGTTTACAATTCTACAGCTAGAAACAACTTTATCAAAAATTGACAGCGAACCCCCCTCCAGTTAAGTTTGACCGTTAAAAATTGACAGTTGACCAGCTTGAACAGTGAAAAGACGAAAATACCCCTAGAAAAAGACAAGGTCAGGGGTATTTTTGTCTTTTTAGATTTTTTAAATTTAATTTTATTAAATAATAATTAAAAAAATTAAAAAAAAATCTCATCCCTCCATCTTTAAAATAATGGACGGTTAAGATTTATTTAAAAAATTAAAATAATAATAATAAAATTAATTAAAAATAAAAAATTAATTATAATTATATAAATTTTTTTCAGATTGAATCTCAATCGTCCATCAAGATTAGTAGACGGTGGAGATCCAATCTAAAAAATAGATCTTAAAAAAAAAAAAAAAAAAAAAAAATTTGAAAACGAAGAACCCAGAAACCCATGTCTCTGGGTTCTTCGTTTTCAATGAAGAAGAAGAACCCAATCTGGGTTCTTCGCCGAAGAACTCATCTGGGTTCTTCGGCGAACCACAGAACCCAGATTGGAGGGAATTAGAAAAAAAAAAAAAAAAATTTGAAGAACCCAGTTTCTGGGTTTCTTCGAAGAACCCAGAAACTGGGTTCTTCAATTGAAGAACCCAGTTTCTGGGTTCTTCGAAGAACCCAGAAACTGGGTTCTTCGAAGAAGGGTTCTTCGAACGAACCCAGAAGGGTTCGTTCGAAGAACCCAGAAGATTCGAATCGAACCCTTCTGGGTTCTTCGAAGAACCCAGAAACTGGGTTCTTCGAAGAACCCTTCTGGGTTCTTCGAACGAACCCAGAAGGGTTCGAATTAGAAAAAAAAAAAAAAAAGAAATTGAAGAACCCAGTTTCTGGGTTCTTCGAAGAACCCTTCTGGGTTCTTCGAACGAACCCAGAAGGGTTCGATTCGAATCAGTAAAACACTGCCCACGAACTCACGCACCCAGAAAACAAAACAAAACCAGACAAAAAAACAGCTCTACAAAAGATTTGATTTCGCCCCAATCAGAAAAGATAGATTGCTTGCTTGCTTGCTAGATCGAAACGAAGCCAAAAGATAGATAGAGAAATGGAAGGATGGATTTATATGAAGGTGGTGTGAATAGAAGGTGAAAAAATTAAAAAAAAATTTTTGTTGAAGAACCCATTTGGGTTCTTCGAAGAACCCATATCTTCGTTTTCAAAATTTTTTTTTTTTTTTTTTTTGAGATTTATTTTTTAGATTGGATCTCCACCGTCCACTAATCTTGATGGACGATTGAGATTCAATCTGAAAAATAAATTTATATAATTATAATTAATTTTTTATTTTTAATTAATTTTATTATTATTATTATTTTAATTTTTTAAATAAATCTTAACCGTCCGTTATTTTAAAGATGGAGGGATGAGATTTTTTCTTAATTTTTTTAATTATTATTTAATAAAATTAAATTTAAAAAATCTAAAAAGACAAAAATACCCCTGACCTTGTCTTTTTCTAGGGGTATTTTCGTCTTTTCACTGTTCAAGTGGTGCAGGTCAAACTTACGAGGGGGTCGCTGTCATTTATAAAGTTTTCTAGCTGTAGATTGTAACGGTGGTCGCGTATTTTCCTAGAATTTGTTCGTCGTGACAGGGAAACACACTCATTTATGGCTGCTTCGGATATTATTGGTAGAGATAGAGATAAAGAAGAGATAATAAAATCATTGATGCAATCAGGTGATGGTAAAAATGTCTCTGTCATTCCTATTGTTGGAATTGCTGGTCTTGGAAAAACTGCACTTGCCAAGTTGGTGTATAATGATAAGAGGATAGATGAATATTTCGATTTGAAATTGTGGGTATGTGTCTCAAATGATTTTGTTGAGAAAAAAATGATAATTGATATTATCAATTCTGCAACTGATCAGAAGTGTAGTGACATGAATATAGACCAGTTGCAAAAAGTCTTGCGAGATGTTTTAGATGGTAAAAAGTACTTACTTGTCTTGGATGATGTTTGGAATGAAGATGTCAAAAAATGGGTTGAATTTAAAAGTCTATTGTTAGGTGGAGTCAATGAAAGTAAAATCATAGTAACTACTCGCAATAGTCGAGTTGCCTCAATCATGAGCACAATGGGAGGTGATAGTGGTGGTGGATATCACTTACAAGGCCTTCCCTATGATAGTTGTTTGTCCTTGTTTATAAAATGTGCATTTAAAGAAGAAGACAAGGATCCAAACCTCAAAAAAATTGGAGAAGAAATTGTGAAAAAGTGTGGAGGAGTTCCATTGGCAGTGAAAACATTAGGAAGTTTACTTTATCCATCAAATGATGAAAATGATTGGAAGTATGTGAGAGATAATGAGCTTTGGGATATTGAGCAAAAAGAAGATGACATTTTACCTGCTTTAAAACTAAGTTATGATCAATTGCCACCTTACTTGAAGCAATGCTTTGCCTTTTGCTCAATCTTCCCAAAAGATTTTGAATTTGATAGTCTTTTTCTTGTTCAAGCTTGGATGGCCAATAAGCTTCTGCATTCTCGTAATTATAATGGCAACGAAGAGTTGGAAATTATTGGCATGCGATACTTGAAGGAATTAGTGTCAAGATCTTTCTTCCAAGATTTTGAACAACTACCAGGTGGCTTTTTTACTTTTAAAATGCATGATCTAATGCATGACCTTGCAGTATTAGTAGCAAAAAATGAGTGTGCAATAGTGAACTCCCCAACCCAGTTTATTTCAAAAAATGTAAGACATTTGTCATTTTTTGATGATAATACATTTGAAGGTGGTCTTCCAAGCTTTTTGTCTAACTTACGTCATTTGAGCACCATCTTCTTTCCATTTGATGATGTGAAGCCTAACCGATCATTTATTGAATCATGCATCTCAATGTTCCCGTTCTTGCGGACGCTAGAGATCAGATATTCTGATATTGAGTTGTTACCTAAGAAGCTTGGAAATATGAGGCATTTGAGATATCTCCACTTAGGAGAAAACAACAGAATGAAGACACTCCCAAACTCCATCTGCAATCTACAGAGTTTGCAAACTCTGTCACTGGAAGGATGTAAACAACTACAAGAGTTGCCTAGAGACATAAGGTACCTAATTAGTCTCAGGACGCTTTTGTTATCAACAAATCAAAAGCGTCTACCAGAGAAAGGAATTGAAAGCTTGAATTCTCTTCGGTTTTTGCAAATAAGTTCATGTGGGAATTTAGAGTGTTTGTTTGAAGATATCGGTAACCTCAAAGCACTTCGGACATTGATAATTGTTGAATGTCCAAGCCTGGTGTCATTACCGCGTCGTGTGAAAGAGCTAAGCTCATTGGAGAATTTGTGTCTTTGGAAATGTGAAAAGCTTAATCTTAGTTGGAGAATGGAAATGGAAGAGCAAGACAACAGCACAAGGCCTCACCTTCGAACTCTTTCTATTGGAGGCTTACCGCAATTAATTGAGTTGCCACAATGGCTTCTTCAATGCTCTGCCAACACTTTACAGTGGTTGGCCATGAAAGATTGTCCCAACTTCATCGCACTACCAGAGTCGCTGCAACATTTAGAAACGCTTCAAGTTCTTCGTATTTTGGATTGTCCAAAAGTTTCATCTCTGCCACAAGATATGCATCGCCTCACTGCTTTGGGAGAATTTGGAATTCAACAATGTCCAGCACTTAGCGAAAGATGCAAAAAGGATACAGGAGAAGATTGGCCTAAGATTGCTCATGTCCCCAAGATCTACCTAGATGGCAATTGGATTAAATCCAACTAATTATTTAAGGTATGTATACTCATCAATCTCTTTCTTTTTCTTATTTATACAATGCTTCTTGTTTGTGAAATTAGTAACTCTAAATAATATATTTTCCAACATATGATTGGTTCCTTAATTGATTTAAACAATGATTTCTTAAAAAAGAAAATATGATTTGAACCAAATATTGTTCTGAGTTTCTCACTCTTGTTTCTATTTCCTTCAAATATTGCAGCTCTCATTGAAGTTCAGCCAGATGGTACAGGCATTGCAACTATTTCTCTAGTTTGATTTATAGTCTTGTGTTTTTTTTTTGTCACGATGTACTATGGAACTAGAACGAGTGTCGGCTAGGTGGAGCTTTGACCTTGTGAGTTTTCATTCTCAAAAACCTATTTCAGGTAATACCCGTATTCTTAATTTATTTTTATTTTTATTTTTATTTTTTGGGTAAGAAACAAACAGAAGTTCTAGACCTCTAAAGTCATCCATGTACACCTCAAAAATATGACGAAAATTAGCAAGACTATCAGCTACTTTGCTGTTTTCCCTGTACACATGACCAATATGACAGCCTCGATCCCTCTTTTAACAGGCTAAAAAAAACTATGGCTGTTATTGTAACCCTTTAATAGCGAGAAGAGACCGCGGACTTCGAATCATAATCCACCATAACCTTCCTAAAACCTGCCTCCCGCACCATTTTTAAACCTTTAGGCCATGTTTGGCATAGAAGATTAGGACCGGATTTGACTATTTTTGTCCCAGTCCTATGTTTGGTGACACAATTTAACAGGAACTAACAATACCGACTGAAAATATAGTCCCACCACTACCGGATTATACAAACCCAAGGCACCCCCACCCTTAGTAATCCCTGGACTAGCTAAAAGACTGAACTCTATTTTCTTTTTTTAAACACATGGCCCCACATATTAATTACTCACTTTTCTATCACCTACCTACACTTCTCTCTCCACTCTCGTCGTCTTCCCCAAATTTTATTTATTTCCATTTTCTTCTGATGGTATAAAAAATAGATTAATATGATTTAAATTAATTTTTTAATTATTTTATTTTAAAAAATTAAATTTATATTTTTTATTCAATTAATTTTTTTATTTTAATAGACAATTATATTTAAAATTATTAAATTATAATTATATAATAAATATGTCATCACATTATTTTTAGTCTAATCCCTAATTATTCAAAATATAAAATTGTACTATTTTAGTCCTATCCCATATTACACCAAACAATAGATTGGACTATTTTAATCTAATCCCATGTTACACCAAACAATAAATAGTATTATATTTAATCCAATCCAATCCAGTCCAATCCCAGTCCAATCTAATCCCATAAAATAATCCAATCCAATCTCGCGTACCAAATAGGGGCCTAGGGTGTGTTTAGTATGCGGGATTGAATTGGACTGAATTATTTGTATGGGATGTAATTGGATTGGATTGGATTTGATAGGATTGGATATGACTAATTAGTACTGTCATGTATTTGGTGCAGTGCGGATTAGACTAAAAATAATACTATCTCTTATTTGGTATAGTATGAGATTAGATAAAAAAATTTATTGTATTTTATGTTTTATATAATGTGATATTGATTAATTTAAAATTAGATTAAATTAATTTTAAAATAAAAAATTATTTTAAACTAATAATAAAAATTAAATTTGGTTAAATTTTTTTAAATAAAATATTTATACTACTTTTTCAAAAAATAAATACAACTATTTATAATTAATTTTAAAAAAAATAATATTTATATATTTTTTTTGAGCTATTATAATTCATTCAGGATTTAGGGGAGGGGGGACATTACTTGAACTCACAACCTCGATGTGTAAATGTAAGGAGCATATCACTAATTAAACCTCATATTATCATATTTATATTTTTATTAATATTAAAAAATATATATTAATAATATTTTAATATAATAATTTAAATATAAAATTTTTTTAAAAAAATCACGGGACAATTTTGTCCCAAGCTTTGATGCCGGACAAAATTGTCCCGCCTCATCAATTTAAAAATGCAACAACCAATCAGGGAATAGTCCAATCCCATGCTTCAAACAAGGCATCATAGACATCCCCACAACTCAGCCTTCAGCACACTGCCCGTTTCCTTGTTCATAGCAAACCCACCAATCCATTTTTTTTCTGTAATGTTCCTGTGACTGTTCCTGCTACCATCCACATTTAGCTTAACCCAGTCCATAGAAGGAGGAGGAGACCAAGAGACAGAGAAAGTATCATGCAACCCATCACTGACATAACCAAATTAGCTAGAGCCCAATCCTTAATGCAGTTATTAAACGTGACTTGCAGAGCAAAACGAATAACAAAATCAAGCTCAAAAACCACTTCCCAAACGGCAATTGAAGTTTTGCGACCACGAAGCAGATGATCAATGTCTTCATAACCTTCCTTGCATATAGGACAAGAAAAGTCTTGAGTAAGACCTCTGACAGATCTATGAGAATCGGTGATGATTTTGCCATGTAAAAGAACCCGGAGGAAATGTTGAACTTTGGGAGGGATCCTAAGCTTCCAGATCAAACTCCACTTTCAAGAGACATCATCAACCAAAAACTCATTGACAGTCTTCAAATTGTACTACCCATTACTTGCTAAAACCCCAAATAACCTTGTCTAGACCACAAGCATTCTTTCCTGCATGATTGCTAACAATCTGTTGCACCATATGCCAAGGAAGGACACTAGCCAACTCATTAAGATTCCAGTCAATATTAGAAAAATAAGCACTCACCTTTTCACCTACCATCTCATTTGACAAAAAAGTGCTGCAACACTCCCACCTCAAGCACCCAGTTATCTAACCAAAAAGAATCTTTACTACCACAACCAAGCCTCCATTTAACACCCTTTTTTATTAGGTTAGCACCAAAAGAAATACTTCTCCAAATTCAAGAACAATTACTAACCGTACCTCCATCTTCACTAAAAAAGCAGTGACTCTTAAGGTACTTACTTTTCAGCATCTCTCCCCAGAGCCCTTCTTCACTATTTAATAATCTCCAACCAGCTTTAGCAATTAAAGCT
Organism: Xanthoceras sorbifolium; assembly: GCA_003430845.1. NCBI lineage: Eukaryota > Viridiplantae > Streptophyta > Magnoliopsida > Sapindales > Sapindaceae > Xanthoceras > Xanthoceras sorbifolium. The sequence goes on from CM010611.1 coordinate 9,052,989, forward strand.
TGGTTCATGTTTTTCATCCACTTAACACCTGATCCACCACATCTTTTAGGAAGACAAACTGTATCCCAATTCACCAAATGCACAATATTTTTATCCCTAGTGTGCTCCCACAAAAACTCTCTATTAAGTCTATCAAGACGCTTACTCACATCCTTGACAATTTAACATAATGCATAGCATACACAGGTAAAGATGTGGACACAGCCTTCACCAAAGTAATCACCCTTCCATAGATAAATAAGCACTCTTCCAAGTAGCAAGTCTCCTCTGAGTTTTCTCCACAATCTCATTATAAGTTTGCTTAGTAATTCTTCAATGTATAAGAGTAACTCCAAGATAATTCCCCAAACTATTAGTTAGAGGAGACTCACAAACCTCAACAATCTTTTTAGCAAGGCTCCCAAGAATGTTCTTGGAACAATAAACTCTAGATTTAGAGAAATTTGCTCATTGTCCTGAACTGTCACAAAAAGTATCAAGACAACTCTTCATGACAGCAGCTTACATCCTGGTAGCTTGCCCAAACATGATCAACTCATCAGCAAAAATAAATGGGAGATGACAGGACGTCTTTTAGAAACTTTAATAGCTCTCCAGTCACTCTCCAAGCTTTTGAGGTGAGATAATTTCTCCATGCACAACACAAAAAGAGAGAGAGAGAAAGAGGGTCTCCTTATCTAATCCCACTACCAGGGGTGAAACTCTTAGACAGTTCCCCGTTAACAATCACCTTATACTAAACACTTGTAACACAATTCATGACAAGGTCCCTAAAATTATCTCCTAAACTAGCCTCCTACAACACAAGTATGGTTTTCTTCATTTCATATTGTTATAAGCCTTAGCAAGATTAATTTTCTAAGCAAAGAAACTTTTCCTACCCTTTACTATTTTAATTTTATGGAGAACCTCCTTCGCTATTAACAATGTTGTCTTGAATTTAACGATCAGAAACAAAAGCAACCTCACTAGACTAATAACATTAAGCAACAAGCTTGTCATCATTTGAACCAAAACTTTGCTAATGACTTTATACACTGTATTGCACAAACATATAGGTCTCACTAAGTCATATTAAGAGGACTAGCCACACTAGGAACTAGATTAATGAGAGTTTGATTAATGTCTCTAGTAAAAGAACATGTCACCTATGAAAAAATATAAGAGAAATAATTTCAATGTTATTGTAATCAATAAGAGTTACAACCCTTTATTACAGATAGGGCTCTAATAAAAATAAGGAAACTATAATAAATAAGGAAACTACTTTAATCTAATCACCATGATTTAGGTATTCCTATAATTTAGGAATCCTATTCTAATATAATAATATTATATTCTCATAAAGTAAATATTTTTAACAAATATAAACATATATTTCCTACACTCCCTCTCAAGCTGATGAATGGATGTTATCCATTCCCAACTTGCCAATTATTGCTTGGAATATTGTGCTAGCCAGCCTTTTGGTAAGGACATTAGCTAGCTGGTCTCCTGTAGACATACGGTGTGCAGATCAAACCATTATTCAACTTCTCATTTATAAAATGTCTATCCACTTTAACATGTTTGGTCATGTCATGTTACACTGGATTATGTGCAATGTTGATAACTGACTTATTATCATAGTAAAGTCTTATAGGGGTTTCTCTCTTGACCTTTAATTCTTCTATATTATTTACAGCCACAAGAGTTCACAAATTTCAAGTGTCATTGTCCTGAATTCAGCTTCTGCACTCGAACTTGCAACAACCCCTTGCTTTTTACTTTTCCAAGTTACCAGATTCCCACCTAAGAAAGTACAATACTCTAATGTTGATCTTCTATTCATTATGGATTCGACATAATAGGCATCCGTATATGCTTCAAGAATAAGACTTGTGCCCTTTTTTTTAACACAATCCTTTTTCCAGGTGTAGCCTTTAAATACTGAAAAATCCTGTAAAATGCTTGAAGATGTACTTCTTTAAGGTTGTGCATAAACTGGCTCACCATACTATCTGCATATGCAATGTCCGGTCTAGTATGTGAGAGGTAAATCAACTTGCCCACAAATCTCTGATATGAACCTTTGTTCATAGTTGCCGAGTCGCTCTTTCTGATTTGGTTCAACTTGTGTATTAACTGGTTTTCATCCAAGTTTCCTTATTTCCTACAACAAATCAATAACATATTTTTATTGAGAAACAAAGATGCCATGTTGAGAATATGCGACTACTATCCCATGAAAGAATTTCAATCTCCTAAGGTCCTTTATCTCAAATTCCTTGGCAAGACATTTCTTTAACTCCTCTTTCTCCTTCACATGATCCCAAGTTACTATAATGTCCTTGAAAAAAACTAGGAGTATCGTTACTCCCCCTAAACTAGAGTACTTTACAAATAAAGTATGATCACTTTGACTTTTTTTTTTTATAACTCATCGAAGTCATCACTTTAGTAAATCTTCCAAACCAAGCTCGTGGCGATTGCTTTAACCCGTTCAAGGTTTTCTGTAGCTTATACACCTTGTTGCCTTCTAAATTCATACCAAACCCAGGAGGTAATTTCATGTAGATTTCCTCCTCAAGATCTCTATGTAAAAAAGTGTTTTTTGCATCGAACGGACGTAAACTTTATCCAGAGTTAACTGTTAAAGACAATACGACTCTCACAATATTCATCTTCGCAACTGGTGTAAATGTTTCAAGATAATCCACATCATAAGTCTGAGTGTACCCCTTTGCTACAAATCTAGCTTTATACCTTTCAAGTGATTCATTTGACCTTTATACTTCACTATATAAACCTATTTGCACTGAAATATGCTTTCTCCTTTTAGGCAACTCCATGATTTCCAAGTTCTATTCATTTCAACTGCTTTCATTTCCACCCTCATGGCTTGTTTCTACTCCTCATGATTCAATGCCTCAGATAGGGCATTTGAGATGGATACGATATTTAAGTGGGTGAGAAAGGTTTTGTGAGATGGTGACAATTTCTCATGGCACATAATGTAACAGAGGATACAATGAGTATTAAGTACATTTTCTGGTTCCTTTTCTGACTGCAATAGGCTGGTCATTATTTACTAACAAGTTAGAGAAATTATTCACATCAGTGTCAGTATGAGTGTTTACCTCATTACTATGAGCCGATTCCGATTCTTGGACTGGCATATGTTTAGAGATAGTTGCTTTCTTTTTCGAATATACCTTCAACGGTTTAGTGGGACAATTAACTTGTTGGATAGACTCAGGAGCCAAGATAGATTGGGGAGCCGCGACCTGGGTTAGCTCGCATGAGCTAGGTTGCGACCCTATTGGAAATTTAGGGGACTGGACTCGAGACCAGAAGATTGAGAAGAGAAATCAAACGGAATTAAGTCCTTATCCAGTAGAAACAGGTCGTTGTCCTTATCTTCCATAGAAGTCTCCCCCTGAAAATAAGGTTGAGATAAATAATCTTGCTGTTCAATAAAGGTGACATCTACAGAAACATAAAACTTCATTGTAGGAGGATGGTAACATTTGTAGTCCTTTTGGGTTGAGAAGTAGCCTACAAAAACACACTTAAGTACTCAAGCATTAAGTTTTACTCTACTGTGAACATGGATATAGACAAAGGACACACCAAGGAAACAAACCATCTTGTCCTTGAAACCTTAGGCACTGCAGACGGACCCTAGATATCACTATAAATTAAAGAGAAAGGAATAAAACTGTAACACCCCCTGACCCAAATCAGGGAGCGCTACTATATACTAAAATCTAACTTTTATAAATCATAATTGAAAACTATATTAAAAATATAGTTAAAAATAGTGCAAATAAATTTCTAAAAATCGTGCCAGAGTTTCTTCTGTTTTTCTGACTTTCCAAATCCAAAACCTGTTTACAATTAAAATTCATAAATATCAATTTCCAAATTCCCAAATCAATTTTGCGCACCCTTCCAAATATAGTGCGACTTACCAACCAATTATTATAATATCAGTTAGAAAGATTCAAATAATATAAACATATACTAAAATATTTACATAGCGGAAGCTCCTTAAATATTTACAACAGTTTCTGAATATGCATGTGGTATCAAAATTATATAGGCTTATTACAAACAAACTACCAAAATATATGCAGGAAAGATGTAATTCCGGACTCTGGTTCTGCAGTCTCTACTCTTCTTTATCTTTATCGCCTTTGGAACCTCTGTTTCCTGCGTGCGAGAAAACTCAACACGCTAAGCATATTGCTTAGTGGATGTACACAAAATTGTATAGACAAGTTTACTCTGTCAAATATGTATATCTATTCGTAATCAAAATATAAATCACATATAAGTAAATCATATATGGGGCTCAGATCAAATCAAATATTCAAAATCAATCAACAGACAGATTTGTCATAATTTCTCAAACGTTTTCATATAACAAATCCGTTTTTAGATTGGCTCATGACATACAAAATATAAGTTATCGGACTGAATTACGGGTTGTTCGGCACAGGACGCAAACGGGCGAGCAACCGAACATCAGATCAGAATGGAACACCAACGGAATCACCCACTGTAAATGTCCCATGACAGAACCCTAAGAAGGGTGGTACAAACAGAATATATCGGCACAGTACTGTTCAGACAGAAACCCAATTGAAACCTCCAATATCCATATCTATGTTCATACACATCAAAGCCAAAATATTTTCTCCAATCCAATGTTAACATATTTTCTTTCTTTCCGAATAATCGAATTCAATTTCAATACATATCCATATATAATTATATTTTTGCAAATTCAAATTTCATCAAATATAATATAACGGAAATATACGAATATATTTATAAATCAATAATCATATGAAATCCATCCAAAATATACTCAAACATATTTCATAATTCCGTTTCGAATCAAATTGCCCCAAAATCATTTTCCAATACATTTCACAATATAATATAATTTAAATCACTTTCAACCATATATGTCCTTAACAATATATTTTCAGAACACTATTAATTAGAACCAAATTTAAATAGAATTCCGAAATCAGTTTCAAACTATCAATTCTACTAAATAGAATTCACATAATTTAAAAACGATAAACTTCGAGAATTTCTGGAAAACTGAAAAAATTCCAACACTCGTATATATCGACCCTGAACTATATTCAATAATCAATATAATTCAAATAACGCAAATATAATCAATTTCAATCAATCTGAAATATTCCGAAAATTTCTGGAAAACTGAAAAAATTCCAAAACTCGTATATAGCAAATCTAAACTATAATCTATAATCCATATAATTCAAATAACTCAGAAACTCTAAAATTGGACAATTCCGAAAACTTCTGGAAAACTGAAAATTCGAAAAATACGTGTACACCAAACCTGAAAGGTTCCTCCTTCTCCTTTCCTTCTTCTCTTTCTCTTTTCTTCTTCTTCTTCTTCTTCTTCTTTTCTCTTTCTTCTTCTTCTTCTTTTTCTTCTTTCTCTCTCCTCTCCTTTCTTCTCTCTCGTTTTCTCTAGCTTTGTAATGTTTCTGTTTCTGTGTTTGCTGCAAACTTTTGAGAGCTTTTGCTCTATTTGCACCGCTCCACCGCTTTATTTTTATTTTTTACAATTTTTGAGTCATCGCGACCGGTATCGCGACCAGTGGTCGCGCCGCTTTGGTCGCGATGCTCACTGGTCGAAATGTGCCACTTTCATCGCGAGCTGATCATCGTGATCTGTGGTCGCGATGACCTGGTCGCGGTGCTCACTGCCAAGAATCACCATTCTTCATCACGAGCAGCTCATCGCGATCTGTGGTCGCGATACTCACTGCCCCAAATCATCCGTTTCATCGCGAGCTGCTCATCGCGATCCCTGGTCGCGATGCCTACTGTCCAGATTTTCACCCTTTTCTTCGTGCATTGTTTTCGACCGTTCAAATTGGTCCATTATGAAACCTAAAAATATACATACATTTAATTACAATTTCCACCCCTCAAATCATAAAAATCATATGCACATATTCACAATGAATTCAATCATACTTTTCATATCTTGCATTAGTTTTCTAGATAGCATTAGGCGTGGTTATTGTCAATATTCAGTTATCAATCGTCCTCGTGGGAACGATAATCAGAACTCACTATTCTATATTAATTGTGCCGACCTCGTACACTTGCGGGTACACAAAAGGTGTAACAAGTTTTTGGCGCCGTTGCCGGGGACGGTTTAGTCATAATTGATATTGATACTTACCTAGTTTAGTACTAATCTGGAAGTTGTTTTTATTTATTTTTGTTCTAATTCCGTTCACAATTGTTTTTCCTACTTGTTTGATCCTTTGTTTTTGCAGGTAGTTCTATCTGTGTATGAGACGTACAAGACGCACTAACTCAGAGCCTCTTGAAGACTTTGACCCAGAGATCAAACGGACGCTAATTCAGAGGGTGAGATAGGCAAGACAACAAGTAACCATGGAGGATCAGCTGCAGCAACAAGAAATTCTTGATAACGCCAATGCGTTGCGGGACTATGCTATTCCTACCATGGTGGGAAATCAGTCGAGCATTCGACGACCTCCAGTAGCAGCCAACAATTTTGAGATCAAGCCGGTAATCATCCAGATGATTCAGAACACTGTGCAGTTTGGGGGAATGCCGAACGATGATCCTAACAGCCATCTGGAGCGATTTCTGGAGATTTGCGACACTTTTAAACAGAACGGGGTGTCCAATGACGCTATTCGGTTGTGAATATTTCCTTTTTCATTGAAGGATAGAGCTAAGTTATGGTTGACTTCAATGTCACCGAATACTTTCACAACTTGGGAAGGACTGGCTCAAGCTTTCCTTGCTAAGTATTTTCCACCAGGAAGAACAACGAAGCTGCGAAATGATATCACTCAGTTTAGGCAATTTGAGACAGAATCGTTGTATGATGCATAGGAAAGATACAAGGAGTTGATGAGGAAGTGTCCACACCACGGTTTACCTGATTGGCTTGTTGTGCAGACATTCTATAATGGTCTTACACCACAGCACCGTAGCATGTTAGATGCAGCTGCTAGTGGTACTTTGATGAGCAAGCCATCAGAGATTGCTCGTGGTTTAATTGAAGAGATGGCCATAAACAGCCATCAGTGGGCCAATGAGAGAGCAGTTCCGAGAAAAGTAGGAGGGCCAGCGACAGCTTTCGAAGTTGACGAGATCACATCACTTAAAGCTCAAGTGGCTTCTTTAGCAAGTCAGATTAACAAATGGAATGTGAATTCTATCCAGTCAGCTACTTCAGGATATGACATGTGTGGAGGACCACACATCAGTATAGAGTGCATGATGGGTAATTCTTTTGAAGGTGGTAGTAGTACAAAGCAGGTACAGTACGTGCAGAACTTCAATAAGCCATACAACAATCCCTACTCGAACACGTACAACCTTGGCTGGAGAAATCACCCGAATTTTGCATGGAGCAGTCAGCAGCAGAACAACAATGCAAAGTCTATTCCACCTGGTTTTCATAATCAGGGAAATTTTTAAGGGAATTAAGTGTCCAATCAGCAAGAGAGGAAACTAGCTTTGGAAGATATGTTGGCCAAATTCATGACTAAGATTGATTCCAAGATGGATAATCAAGACGCTGCAATGAAAAAGTTGGATGCAAAGATTGATCATGTATCGCAGCAAAATCAGGCTGCCATCCAGAAACTCGAAGTACAGGTTGGCCAGATAGCCAGAGAGACACATAGTAGAGTTCAAGGTACCCTGCCCAGCAACACTGAAGTTAATCCAAAAGAACAGTGTAAAGCAATTACTTTGAGGAGTGGGAAACAAGTTGATAACACAGCAGGAAGAGATCTCTCACAAAGCAAGATTGAGAAGACAGAAGCAGGAGTTGAGTCGTCATCTACTTCATCAGTTCATCATGAAGATAAGAGTGATGAATCACTTCCACCGGTCCAAGAAGTCAAGGCTTATGTGCCACCTGTACCTTTCCCTCAAAGGCTGCAGAAGCATAAAGATGAGAAAAACTTTGCTAAATTTCTTGAAATATTTAAGAAACTTCACATAAATATTCCTTTTGCAGAGGCCTTAGCTCAAATGCCAACGTATGTGAAGTTCTTGAAGGAGATCCTGTCAAAGAAAAGAAGACTTGAAGATCATGAAATTGTTGCTTTGAATGAAGAGTGTAGCATCATCATTCAGAATAAGTTACCTCAGAAATTAAAAGATCCAGGGAGTTTTACTATTCCTTGCACTATAGGAAATTCTGAATTTGTTAAAGCACTATGTGATTTAGGCGCTAGCATTAATTTAATGCCTTTTTCTATTTTCAGGAAGCTAGGATTGTGCGAGGTGAAATCTACAAGTGTGACACTCCAATTAGCAGATCGTTCTATTAAATATCCATATGGAGTAATTGAAGACGTGCTAGTCAAGGTCGACAAGTTCTATTTCCCGGTGGATTTCATCGTGCTTAAAATGGAGGAAGATGTGGATATTCCTCTTATTTTGGGGAGACCATTCCTAGCCGCTGGAGGTGCATTAATAGATGTGCAGCAAGGGAAACTGACATTGCAAGTAGGTAGTGAAGAAGCGGTATTCAATGTATTTAAGGCCACAAAATTTGCAACTACCGCAGACACATGCCTTCGAATTGATGTAGTCGATTCCTTAGTTGAAGAGGTCTTCCATGGAAGTAATCCTAAAGAACCGCTGGAAGCTTGTTTAACTCAAGGAGTGAGAAAAGAAGCACAAAATGATAGCATAGCTGAGTATGCATTCCGCCTTGATTCAGCAGCCCTTATGCCAGGTGGAGGCAAGAGATATTTTGTAGAGTTGGGCCAGGGGAAGCCTAAGATACCACCGTCAATCGAGAAGCCTCCTCAACTCGAGTTGAAGCAGTTACCAGAGCATTTGAGGTATGCTTATTTGGGGGAATCTAACTCCCTCCCAATTATTATTTCAGCTACCTTAAATGAAGCAGAAGAAGAGAGGCTTTTGAGAGTGCTACGACAGCATAAGACAGTATTGGGGTGGACCATCTTCGATATAAAGGGAATCAGCCCTACCATGTGCATGCACAAAATTCTGATGGAGGATAACTTCAAGCCTTCAATTGAACATCAACGTAGGTTGAACCCAATTATGAAAGAGGTAGTCCGAGCAGAGGTACTTAAATTGTTAGATGCGGGAATTATACACCCCATATCAGACAGTTCATGGGTGAGTCCGGTGCAAGTAGTGCCAAAGAAAGGGGGAATCACGGTTGTAAAGAATGACAACAATGAATTAATTCCCACCAGAACAGTTACAGGTTGGAGGGTCTGCATCGATTACAGGAAGCTGAACAATGCAACAAGAAAAGATCACTTTCCTTTTCCATTCATTGATCAGATGTTAGAGAGACTGGCAGGGCACGCTTATTATTATTTCCTAGATGGCTACTCAGGATACAACCAAATACCTATTGCAACTGAAGATCAAGAGAAAACAACAGTCACTTGCCCTTATAAGACTTTTGCTCACAGGAGGATGCCCTTTGGTTTATGTAATGCATCAGCAACCTTTCAGCGATGTATAATGGTTATTTTTTCTGATATGGTTGAGTGGTTTATAGAGATTTTCATGGATGACTTTTCTGTGTTTGGTTCATCGTTTGATGCATGTTTGGCCAATTTGGCCTTAGTGCTTAAAAGATGTGAAGAGACGAATCTAGTACTCAATTAGGAGAAATGTCATTTTATGGTGAATGAGGGCATTGTTTTGGGTCACAGAATTTCGTCAACTGGCATTGAGGTAGATAGGGCAAAGATTGAAGTTATTGAGAAGTTACCACCACCTACATCTGTGAGAGGAATTCGCAGTTTTCTGGGCCACGTCGGTTTCTATCGTCGGTTCATCAAAGATTTCTCCAAGATCATCAAGCTTCTATGCAACCTGTTATCTAAAGAGGTAGCATTTGAGTTTAATGAGGAATGTCATATTGCATTCTAGCGGCTGAAGAAGGAGCTCACCTCTGCACCAATCATCACAGCACCTAATTGGGATCTACCATTTGAGTTAATGTGTGATGCAAGTGACTATGCTGTGGGGACAGTGTTGGGTCAGAGAATTAAAAAACCCCTTCATGTTATCTACTATGCAAGCTGTACCTTGACAGATGCTCAAATCAACTACGCCACCACAGAGAAGGAGCTGTTGGCCATAGTGTTCGCCTTCGAGAAATTTCGGTCATATTTGGTTGGGGCCAAAGTGATTGTTTACACTGATCACTCAGCGATCAAATATCTCATGTCGAAGAAATATGCCAAACCGATACTCATTCGATGGGTCTTGCTACTTCAAGAATTTGACCTGGAGATCAAGGACAAGAAGGGAACAGAAAACCTTGTGGCAGATCATCTAAGTTTTGTTGACCTGGAGATCAAGGACAAGAAGGGAACAGAAAACCTTGATGAACAACTCTCTGTTTTGTTGGCTTTAATGACACCATGGTATGCTGATTTTGTGAACTACTTGGTGAGCGAGATCATTCCTCCAGATTTGACCTACCATCAGCGGAGGAAGTTTTTGCCGACGTGAAGTACTACATGTGGGAGGAACCATACTTGTTCAAGTATTGTTCTGATGGTATAATCAGGAGATGTGTACCAGAAACGGAAATTAGAGATATGCTTTTGCATTGCCACAGTTTGGAGTACGGAGGGCATTTCAGTGCTTCGAAGATGGCCGCGAAAGTTCTTCAGTCGGGCTTCTACTGGCCATCCATCTTTCAGGACGCCCGGCGCTTTGTCGACTCGTATGATAGGTGTCAGAGAACAGGTAATATCAGCCACCTGAAACCAAATGCCTCTAAACCCCATCCTGGAGGTCGAGCTGTTTGACTTATGGGGGGTTGATTTCATGGGACCATTCCCCATGTCTTTCAACAATCAGTACATCCTGGTAGCGGTTGATTATGTCTCTAAATGGGTGGAAGCCATAGCCACGCCGGCAAATGATGCAAAGGTAGTGCTGAATTTTTTTAAGAAGAATATTTTTTGCAGGTTCGAAACACCGCGGGCAGTCATCAGTGATGGCGGTTCACACTTTTGCAACCGGAAATTTGAAGCACTACTCAAGAGGTATGGAGTTATTCACCGCATCACCACACCGTACCACCCTCAGACAAGTGGGCAGGTGGAAATATCAAATAGGGAAATCAAGCAAATCCTGGAAAAAACGGTGAATAATTCCCGAAAAGACTGGTTAGTCCGGCTAGATGATGCATTATGGGCCTATCGAACAGCCTTCAAAACTCTTATTGGGATGTCACCTTATAGGTTGGTTTATGGGAAATCATGTCATCTCCCAGTGGAACTCCAGCACAAGGCTTATTGGGCAGTCAAGGCACTTAATTTTGACATGCACTTAGCAGGGGAGAAGCGCCTATTACAGCTGAAATTTAAATATTTGTATAATATTTGTATAATTCCAAACACACTAGCATAATTCCAATCAATAACCAATAAAAGTACATAATGTATATTTGTATAATCCATGAAATTTAAATATTTTCTCCAACTTTCAAAGTCATTAGTAAATCAAATCTCTTATCTTAGCTCTTTCAATCTTTACCAGTTGCTAAAGTTCACAACAATAAGAATTAAATAAGCAACTAGTCCTAAGGATTTGACATTTAGCTTGGTTCCATAACTAACTCTAACTAAAAGTATTCAGGACCTTAAACCATCGTCTCTGATACCAAAATTGTCACACCCCAACCCAAAGGTCAAGACATGATCTTACTTACTATCAATTAACTTGCAACTAATCTTAAGATAAGCTTGAAAACAAATACAACGTCCAACAAATGCTCGAATAATATAAACAGCGGCCTTAAATAACAAATAAACTCCTAAAGCCTAGGGAACCGAAATGCCAATTCATACTATGCGCGAATCAAAACCTCAATTATCTAGAATCACAATGGACTAAGTGAGTTGGATACTCAGTAAACATACTAAACATTAATTTATATTTATCAAATCAAAATAACATTCAAAACACAATTAATAAGACTTATCATATATCGAAAATCATAAACTTATCATATATCAAAATAAGGATCTCTTTACTCATCACTGCATAATAAGACTTGCACATAACACATATCACATATTGGAGCCAAAGTTACCCGTCGGCAACTAATGTATACATGAAACATGCAAGTGAGGATTATTTTTTAAAAAACACAGAACACTCATGCCCAAAGGTAAGCGCTAGACCCTCGTGATCATCAACAAGTCCTCCCACATGCACCAATACGTCAACACATAAATGCGAAGACTCTTTAGTCCCCAGGTGCCCTGGAGTCACTTCCCATAGACCACACACATAACAAATCACATATCACATAGGGCTCTACATAAAAATTATAAGTGTGCCTACTAAGAGTAATAAATAAAGGTATGCCTAGTCAAAACATATTTTATGGTACCATATATTCACATACTTTCAAAGCATAACGGTTGCATAAAACATATTTCAAAATCACACATAAACACTTTCATATACATATACCATTGTGATTCCAGTTTTGAAAACAAAAAATTTAGTATACTTACCTTTTAGCAATCCAAGTAAGGAAATAAATCCTCCAAAAAGACAACGATCCAAACCTTAGCCTAAATCACATATCAGACTTATATCAAATTCAAAATAATATCCTAGGACTGAAATATCTCTTAAAATGTTCCCCAAACCAAAAACTCAATACTAGATCTAACCAGTGCTGTTTTAGAAACGGAACAGTGTCCAATGTTGGATTTTTAGTAAATTAATTACAAGTTAGAAAACTTTAACCTTTGCAGAAACCTTCTAAACAAACATATCTCCGTATATAACAATTTCCAGAATTTTTTCAAATTTCAAAATACCTTAAAATAATTTATTTATTGGAGTATTCTGGTCTGCCTGACAGTGGGCAGTCCGGAACACTATATAATGCCAAATTTTTTAGAATTCCTACAAAATTCAAATTGCTATAAAATTTTGCAGTAAAATGAAATAAACATATACAATGCCAAAATAAAAGTGTCAAAACTAAATAATACATATGAATATTTTAAAAATATTTTTACATTTATGTTTCTGCCCTCTGTGTACTGCTGGACAGATTGCAGAACCCTAATTGCGAAATTCATATCGTTTTCAAATAAACTCTATAAATTACGAAACTTTCCAGAACTCATATTAACATCTTGTAAAACCATCATATAAACTTTCATAATTGTCTGAGCAGTATAACTTGCTAAAACAATGATTTAAACGGAAACTACGTTTGAAAACAGAACGTTTCCAGCAACTCTGTTAAAGATTCGAAAACTCATAACAAATTCAATACTAAATATTTTTAAGCGAAACGAATTTCTTTAGAATCATTTAGATGTCTAGTTTACAGAATATAAAACTAATTTACCAAAACCAAACATATATTCACAATAAAATTTCCGAAATAAGTACTGGTCGGTCAAAACTATACCTAATTTCATCAAATTGAAACTAAAAATTCAACTAGAATGCTTTTAGGTTTTATACCCAGTCAAAACCCTAATATTGAATCACTAAGCATATAAGTATAAAAATATATAAAGTATTAATAACACACCTTGAAGATCTCTTTGTCCTTCTTGATTAAAAAAACACCTTCTTTAGATTTTAGTAACTTCAAGATATGAGAGTTTTTCTTTTTTTCTTTATTTTCTTATCTTGAGTCACATACAAGAGGTAAAGAAGTAGGGTTTCTTTTTCTTTATAATAGTATTTAAAGGGAAACCCTAAAGGATTCAAAAATACTTTATTTACATAAAGGTCCAATATTTCTCTTAAATTTTTAAAAGTTAAAAAAAAAAACAATATCAATTATTTTATTAATCACAGTTTAAACTGAACACATAAAGGTATGTTATTAAAACTTAAATGCTTAGGATACATATTGAGTTTATTTAAATTTGGGTGTTACAGTTACAGCAAATTCGTATTTATATGTCTCGGGATGTTATTTTTAATGAGGCACATTTTCCTTTTGTTCACATGCAATAAAGCTTGATGTTCCGCCATTCCACAAGGTCAGACTTCTATTACTCCTCCTATAAATATTAGTTTTTCTCATCCTGATTTTCACCCCGAGTCTCCCAGTCCACTTAGTCCCCCTAACAGTCTTGCTCCCATTTCTTCAAATTTTGTATCTCCACCACAATATATTTCCTCAAGTCTTGAGTCACCTACTGTACCACCTAATACTTCCTCTTCACATATTCCATCTACTCAAGCCAACTTACCCGTTGATAATTCTTCAAGGCACTCAATGCAAAGAAGGTCAAAAAACTGGTATATTCAAACCTAATATATATCTTGCATTTGACACTAATTCTGAGTGAACCCAACACCTATAAACAAGCTTTATCTAATTCTAAATGGAAGGCTGCCATGCATGAGGAACCTCAAGCTCTTGTTAAATTGAATACTTGGTCTTTGGTTCCATATCTAATTACTGCTAATATTATTGGTTGTAAGTTGGTTTTTAGACTAAAGCAAAATCCGGATGGCAGTGTCAGTCGTTACAAAGCAAAAACCATGATTTGATTATATTAAGACTTTCAGTCCGTGATTAAACCGACAACAATTCGTATTATTTTAACCTTGGCAATTTCCTTTGCTTGGCAGGTGCGACAAATTGATATAAATAATGTGTTTTTACATGGTGATTTACAAGAAAATGTGTATATGCAGCAGCCACCTGGTTTTCAGAATGACACTCAACCTACCCATGTTTGTAAGTTAAATAAGGCGCTTTATGGTCTTAAACAAGCTCCAAGGGCATTGTTTCATAAGCTTACCACAGCCATGATTCGGTAGGGGTTTCAAGCATCGAAGTCTGATAGTTCTCTCATGATTTATGCTTAACAAGGCTTGATATTATTTGTTTTGATTTATGTTGACGATATATTGATTACAGGGAACTCTTCGTCACTTATTAATAAGCTTGTTGTTATCTTCATTTACAATTTGCTATCCAAGATATGGGTTCTCTCCACTATTTTCTTGGTGTAGAAGCTGCAAGAACTGATTCTAGTCTTTTTCTTACTCAGACTAAATACATACAGGACTTATTGAACAAAACTCGAATGATTGGTGCAACTTCTTCTCCTACGCCATGCATTGCTGGCTTTCAATTATCTTAGTTTGATGGGCAGTCCTTTGATGATCCTAACTTTATCGTATTGCCTTTTCTATTAATCGAGTTTCAATATTTCTGTATAATCCTACCGATGTTCATTGGCATGCCGTCAAACGTAATCTTCATTATTTGAAAGAAACATTGCATTACGGTATTCATATTTCTCCTAGCTATAATTTTCAACTTGTTGCTTATTCTAATGCTGACTGCTACTAGCAATCCTGATGACTGTAAATCTACTGGAGGTTATTCCGTTTATCTTGGCTCTAGTGTAATTTCTTGGAGCTCCAAGAAACAATTTGTTGTGTCTCATTCTAGCACCAAGTCTGAGTATAGAAGTCTTGCTAACACTGCTGCTGAAGTTGCTTGGATACAATCTGTTTTGTCTGAGCTTCAAGTTTTACATCCTTCAACTCTATAATATGGTGTGTATTAGAGTAATATATTATTCATTTATTATTTATGTAAGGTTAGTTTAGTCTTTTTATTAGGAAGTATATATATATATATATATATATATATATATATATATTTCTCTTTGATTTGATATTTTCTGGATTTTCGTGTGAACTGCAGTTTCTACGGTTGACAGATTTTGCAATTGGGGCTTTTATTATATTCTGCATATTTGGAATTTTTATTAGATTGTTGTGATTTTGCAATGGATGGTAATAGAGATGATTCGCTTCAATCTATTAGTGTAAAGTTGGATGAAAGGAATTATTCGTATTGGAGTTATGTTATGAAGAATTTTCTGATAGGGAAAAAGAAGTGGAGTTATATTTTTGGCACATCTGTTAAATCTATCAATGATAAGGCATAGCTTGTAGAAAATTGGCAGGTTGATAATTCGAAAATTATCACCTAGATAAACAATTCTGTTGAGCACTCAATAGATACACAATTACAAAGTATGACACTGCTAAGGAGGTTTGGTAACACTTGTACAGATTGTATATGCAGTCTAACTTTGCAAAGAAGTACTAGTTAGAATATGATTTTCAAGCTCTTTAATGTACTTATTTTATACCTCGCACGTGCACGAATCAATATGTTATTATAGTTTCAGCAAGTACAAGGATCGATCCCACAGAGATTGATGATTTAATTGCTACTCTAATTCTAATTTAATTAAACTGAAATTTAAAAGTCTTTGAGTTTGTTTTGAATTCTGAAAAAGCAATTTAAACTAAATTAAAACACTGAGGAAAAGAGTTTGAGTTTGTGAAAGAATGGGAAGAGAAACTAGGTCATGGATGATCCAAACATAACCACTCATGCATCAACTATAGTATGAAAATATCTATTCAGGTTCAGGATTCGTTCTTAATTTATGTATGGTCATCACCTTTCTGATTATTTAACCAAGTGTTCTTACGTTATTAAACACCGCTACCATTAGGTCATGAATTCAGCAATTAACACAAGGAGCCCTTTAAAATCTAAGAACCTTAAGGATCAACACATAATTTGATGATAAACATACAAATCAGGCATCAATTATTCGTTAGAGATATATAACTTATAAATAGCACGTAACAACGATTATCCTACTTAACAGTTATATAACCTTAAATTGGCAGGTAACAACGATTATCCCAATTCTCGAAATCTCAAATAATTATTATTTATAATCTAATGAAACTCAGAACTAGCACGTAACAACGATTATCTTAATTCATCAACAATAGAAATATAAATAATCAACAATTAAATCATGAATAAAACAAAATCATGAATAGAATAAAAATAATAGTCTTTAACACGAGCAAATTAATGTTCTTCACATCAATTCCCTAATTATAGATTAGTTACACATCATGGAAAAATAAACAATAAAAAGATAATTAAGAAACAAAGAACTCATGGTGATCATCCGAAAGTTTATTAATCTTCTTGTTCTTCTTCTCCTTGATTGTTTCTTTATCTACGATGGATGGAAGATGGCTTCAATGGTGTATGGAAGAATTTGTGTATGGTAGAGAAGGAGATTTGGTCGGGAAGTGGTCCCTTTGGTGGCATGGAAGCCTCCCTTTTTTTTCCCTTTGGTGATGATGATAAGAGATGGATTTATAGGTTGCAAATTAGCTTAATACGAATCCATTTAGAAGTCTGATTACATTTTCGCTTATAATCTGCTATCGGGATCTGCTACCGCAGCTCTTGCTCGCAGTTTTGATGAAGCAAATTGCTTAGCTGCTATCAAATGCTGCACTCGCGGATTGTGGTCGCGGTTCGCAGGCTAATTGTATACTGTTACGAAAATAAGCATAACTTCCTCTAGAAAACTCCAAATCACATATCGTAAAATTCATTGGAAAGTAGACATTTAGAGCTTTCCACACATATGTTGCTCGTAACACAGTTCATTATGTGGAGAATTTGACAGCCCTCAAAACATGACAGCTCGGCACCACAAATCTTCCGATTCTCCAATTTTGATACTTTTGGCTCCAAAACTCTTCCATTAAGCTTAATTCCTTAATTATGGATAATAATCTACAAAATGCTCATAAAACACATTAACAACCAATTTCACCAAAAACATCGCATAAATAATAGGAAATAAGGACCTAAAATATGTACAAAAAAAGTGTAATCACTCTTCAACAAAAGGATATGAGTATTCAAGAGTTCTATTATGCAATGTCGGATTTTTGGGATTAATTGGCACTTACAGAATCTGTAAAACTGCGAGCTTGTACACCTTATATTGCCAATAGAGAGAACGCTTAGTTTAGTTCTTGATGGCACTTCGTGATGATTTTGAGGGCCTTCATGGTTCAATTACACATCGTAGTCCACTTCCTTCTGTTGATTCGGTAGTGATTGAGCTCTTGGCTGATGAGATACACCTCAAGTCTCAAGCAGGAAAAGGAATTCTCCCGATACCAAACCAGTCAGTTTTAGCAGTTCCCTCTAGACCTCATGCTTCATATGAGAACAAACCATACTTAAAGGTCAGGTTTGATGAATGCAATTTTTGCAGATATAAGGGTCACCGAAAGTCTCAATGTCCTAAATTGATCAATAGAGCACCGCAACCACAACAGCAAAAACATTAGTTCAAGCCTCCACAGTCTGTCAACTAATCATAAACACGACCACATTGACCTCCACAGTTTAACACTGCAGCAGTGGTGCCACCACCAAACTCCCTTGGATTTAGATCCTCATCCTCAACTCCCACACTTGCATCCTTTTCTGAGCAACTTCAAAAGCTTATTACTGTACAATCACATGCTATGTCTTCCTCATCTCCGATAGGTCAGTTGCCTCCTAGTTCTTCAAGTATGTCTTCCTCCATATGGGTTTTAGATTCTGAAGCCTCACATCATATGTCTCCCAATTTGAATTTTTTTATTTCTTTGTATCCTGAATTATCTACTTTTGTTATGATGCTGATGGCACTCCTATGCCATTAGTAGGAGTTGTTCTATTGTTACATCTCATTAATCTCTTTCTAATGTCTATCACATTCCTAAACTTACAATGAATCTTGTTTCTGTTAGTCAATTGTGTGATTCTAGTTACTCAGTGTCATTTACTTCTACTTCTTGTCATGTGCAGGATCTACAATCCAAGAAGCTGATTGGGATAGGCCGTAGAAGTGGGGGATTATATGTTTTGGACGAGCTGAGATTACTAGTATTTGCAGCTCCCAGTGTTGAGTTGTTTTCATTTCACTTGTGTCCTTCGTCTTCTAGTTTTTATTTATGGCATTCTCATCTTAGTCATGTTTTAGCTTCCCGCTTGAGATTCTTAGCTTCAACAGGAACCTTAGAAAATTTGTAAACTCATGATATTTCAAATTGTAGTGGTTGTAAACTTGTAAAATTTTCTGTTTTGCCTTTTAATCGAAGTACTTCTTGTTCTCTTGCACCTTTTGACTTAATTCACTCTAATGTATGAGGACCTTTTCCAATTGCTACAAAGGGGGGGTTTCGATATTATGTTTCGTTTATTGATGATTGCACTCGTTTTTGTTGGGCTTATCTTATGAAACATCATTCTGAGGTTTTTTACATTTACAGTAACTTTCGAGCTCTTGTAAAAGCTCAACACTCTGCTGTTATTGAGTGTTTTAGATGTGACTTAGGTGGTAAATATATCTCCAATAAATTTTGTGAATTACTTGCTTTGGATGGAATTGTTCACCAAACTTCTTTTGCAGACACTCCTGAACAAAATGGTGTTGCTGAAAGAAAACATAGACATATTATTGAAACTGCTCGTTCTTTTTTGTTGTCTTCTTCTGTTCCTAGTGAGTTCTAGGGATAGTTCTTACTGCAGTCCATGTCATCAATAAAATCCCATCATCTCACATTTCAGGTTTGTCCCCCTTTAAAAAATTATATGGGCATGCTTCTGATTATTCTCTCTTGAGAGTTTTTGGCTCTACTTGTTTTGTCCTTTGCCCTCCTGTAGAGCGAACAAAATTATCGTCTCGCTCTGCCATTTGTGTGTTCCTTAGTTATGGTGAGGGACAAAAGGGATATCGTTGTTTTGATCTTGTTTTAAACAAGCTATATATGTCTCGTCATGTTGTGTTTGTTGATCATATACCTTTCTTTTCTATTCCTGCTGCTGCTCACAATGTCACCAAATCTGATCTTATTCATATTGATCATTTTTCTGATCATACTGATAGCTTCTCTCTACGAGTTCCTTCTAACATAGATTCTGATTCCTTTATTGTTCCTATAGTTCCTTTTCCACTATGTTATTCTCGTAGGGCTGGTACAGTTGGTTCTGCAGATACTGGTACCTCACTGTCTAATGCTTCTGATACTCCCTCTCTACCTATAGTCATCCCAACACCTCATGCGATTGTGGATCCTTCTCCTCACTATCCTCAGCGTACTCGTAAGTCTACTCAACTCTCATATTTTGTTTACTCTTGTTATTCCAATTCTTTTTCTTCCTTTTTAACATCAATTCACTCTCTCTCTCTCTCTCTCTCTCTCTCTCTCTCTCTGTCTCTGTCTCTGTCTCTGTGAGCCCTTATCCTATAAAGAAGCAGTTTTTGATCCACTTTAGCAGCGAGCTATGAATGAGGAACTTTCTGCTTTACATAAAATAGATACTTGGGATTTTACCGTCTGGTAAAAGTACAGTTGGTTCTCGTTGGGTATATAAGATCAAGATGAAGTTTGATGGGTCTTTTGAGCGATACAAAGCTAGATTTGTTGCAAATGGGTTCTCTTAACAGTATGGTATGGACTATGAGGAGACTTTAGCTCTTGTTGCAAAGATGACTACTGTCCGTACTCTTATTGCAGATGCATCTATCCGTCAATGGCATATCTCTCAGATGGATGTTAAAAATGCTTTCTCGAATGGTGATTGCATGAAGACGTTTACATGGCTCCACCACCCAATGTCTCCCATAATCCTAGAAAAGTTTGCAAGCTTAAGAAATCTTTATATGGTCTCAAACAAGCTCCCTAGGCTTGGTTTGAGAAGTTTTCTACTGTGATCACTTCTCTTGGGTTTTCTTCCAGTAATGATGACTCAGCTCTCTTTGTTAAATGTACCAATACAGGTCGTATTTTGCTCTCTTTGTATCTGGATGATATAATTATTACTAGTGATGATGTTGATGGGACTGCAGTGCTGAAGTCAAAATTAGCCCGTCAATTTGAAATGAAGGATTTGGGTTCTCTACGGTACTTTCTTGGTATTGAAGTTGTAGTTTCTCCAAAAGGTTATCTTCTCTCTCAGTCCAAGTACACCACTGATATCCTTGAGCGAGCTCATTTCACTGATATTAGGACTGCTAATACTCCTTCTGAGCTCAATGTTCGGTACTCTCCTTCTGATTGATGCTCCCTTGTCAGATCCTATATTGTATCGCACCATTGTCGGTAGTCTGGTTTACCTCACTATCACTCGTCCAGATATTGTCTATGTTGTTCATATTGTCACTCATTTTGTTGCCTCTTCTACTAACATTCACTGGGCAGTGTGATAATACTATATTGCTGCCCTTGCTGTAAATCCTATTTTACATGCTCGCACTAAACACATTCAGTTAGACTTTCACTTTCTTCGGGACAAGGTTATGAAGGGTCAATTGGAGATTCGTTATGTTCCTACAGTTGATCAAATTGCTGATGTTCTGACCAAAGATCTCTCGCATGATCAATTTTTCACTCTTAAGTCTAAGCTCACTGTGAAACATTCCCCGTTGAGCTTGCAGGGAATGTTAAGGATAAATCTTCAGATATGACCAGTTCACACATTTCAAATGTTATTCCTCCCGCAGATAGAGATAAGGTTGATGTTGAAAAACTACCCAAGAGATAATCTTGTCTATTTTCTTTAGATATTATTTTTTAATTTTGTAGTCAAATTCTATTGTAACAGTATATTTGTATGTCTATTTATATGAATGAAAACTACTCAGCCAAGTATAAAATAAGCTGAGCTTCAACATTTCTTGTATTATATTATTTCTTATCTTTATCTCTTTTGTTCAACATACCCTTATCTCTATCTGCCGGAGGAATAATATTTGAAATATATGAACTGGTCATATCTAAAGATTTATCCTTAACATAAATTCATGAATAACTTTAACAAACTTTTGTATTTTTACATAAAACTTGAGCTTTTACAAAATAAACTACAATACTAAAAATAACTAGTTCAAAACCCTTTAAATAAACATTTTGCTAAAATAATTTTATTGAATCTTTAACAATTATAATAAGGTAGAAAACACTAAGTTTGCAATATACTATAATTTTGTAATACAAAAATATAGGCATGCCATGAATGAATTTACTCACATCATCACACAAGAATTAACTCTAACTTTATCAGCTCTAGAACCTATACGAATTACAAATAAAAAAGTTCACTTGTATATCTTAAAATCTAATGCTTTGGCCTAATTTTCAGCATTAACCATTCTCTACACAAATATTTTTAATTAATTCTCCACATCTCCAAATTCTGTATAATTTATAGGGCCAAACTAGACATATGGAATATGGTACAATAAAAGTTTCAATGCATTTTGTTATTGTTAACATATAAAACTATTCATTCTTTTCTGATTTTCCAAAACTGTCTAGAAAAGCCTATAACTAAACTCTGTCCACTCCAAAAATTAATCCTATTTTTGTACTTAAAAAAACGTCACGAAATTTTACATGGTGACCATAGACATGTAAACCATTCTACAAATAAATTTCCAAAATATTTTGAATTTAATAACCAATCCAAAATATTTTTCGAAAACCAACTGTTTTCCATACAAAGGAAATTCCTTCATATCACGATTTGTTTCAAAAATACATAAATTACTACCAACATAACAAACTTTAAATCATTCCTAAAGGTCTATATTTTATCAACAAATCATTTACCTTCATAAAATACTGTTAGGTCGAGTATTTTCTAGGGTGGCTAATTCCGTGCAAAACACTTTTTGGTTGTAATTGTGTTTGGGAGCTTTCGTTGAAGGCATCAAGATCATTGATTCATTTGATAAGTTACTCTCAATCTCACAAAGGTTTTTAGGATCTCACACACTCCCAACATATCAGTCATTATATTTCTAGGCATCTCATTCATCATTGACATGGTATATGGTGCATAGTTCATTGTATTGCATTCATATGTTATGTTCTGCAGATGCATCCTATAGATGGTCCCATATCTCCACCTTCCTATCCGAATTGCAAAGTGTGTTCTTCATGAACGTTGTTGGCCTCTGTGTTTACTTACTTCTGTAAGTTTTTCAGAATTTTCTAGGCGGCACATCGTGAGATAGATACTAATCGGACATAGGTCGATGCTGGAAAAACAGGGGAGACAGTTTTTGTGTGTAATGTATGAGGTCCAATATGTCACACCCTTCCTGTCCGAAATTTAAATGGTGTTCTTCATGAAAGTTGTTTATATATGTGTCTAATTTCTTCTGTAAGTTTTTCAAAATTTTCTGGGTGGCGTTTCTCTAGATACTAGCTGAAAACCGGACATAGGTCAGTGCTAGAAAAACAGGGGAGACAGTTTTTGTATGTCATGTATATGGTCCAATATGTCACCTTTCCTGTCCGAATTTTAACTAGTGTTTCATGAAAGTTGTTCATATATGTGTCTACTTTCTTCAGTTATTTTTTCAGTATTTTTTGGTGGCCTTTCTCTAGATATTAGCTTGAAACCGAACATAAGTCAATGCAAAAAACTGCAACCGACCCAACATGTGCGCCCGGTCCATTTTTTGTGTCAACTCGACCCGTGGCTCTTCCTATATAAAGGCCACTTCGTCTTTTTCATCCTAAAACTGGAAAGAAGAACCCTAGCAGCTCCATCTTTTCATGCTTTCTCAACTCCAATCTCTCAAAACTCACCCAATCAGTCTTGTATGTCCATGGAATCAAACTAGAGACTTGTGGTAAGTGTTTTTCTTGTATGTTGAAGTTGTTTTATGCTTCATATCATTTAAATCTCTATTTTGTTCTTGAATGAGAGTTAGATATTGATTGGATGTTGAAAGCTTGTGGGTTTTGTGTTTCATAGATGATAAGGGGTTTAGGAAGTTGAATTAGTACCTAGATAACTTCATGTTGTGATTTAGAGTGCATGTCTTACTTGAATGAATTAAACCTCTATTTCACATGTGTTTAGTGGATTGGTACTAATCTAGGTTGAATCAAGAGTGTTAGTTGTTGTTATAATAATTTGCTTGTTACTATAATCACATTCATATAAACATGTTAGCTGCCTTGCAGAGTTCATGCATTGAATATGCTTGTTTCATGACTTGAAAGTGTTGAATTTGTTGCAAAATTTGTTAGGTCTTGAAATGTATTTAAGCTAAGTGTTATTTAAGTAGATTGTGTGCACTAGTTCACTTAGCATCATAGGTTGTATTGGTCATGCATCCTAATTATATGTCCATGCATCATTGAACACTTAGACCATAATCCTTTGTGTTGTTGGAAGAGCTTGTGTGACTTTGGTGAAGTCTTGTGAACAAGCTCAAGGTTTGCTTCTTGTGGAAAAGTTGCATTTGTGTGGAATTTCACTAGTTGGCTCTTGCGAAACGATAGGTGTAGGCTTATGCCAATAGGAGTGTGAATTCTAGGATAGCTTGAGGATATATGTTTAGTCACCTAGTGGATCTTGTGAGATCATTAGGGAAAAGGCCTGCAGGTTGACTAGAGTGGGATGGTCCAAGATGAGTGAGTCATTGTAATTTCAACTTGAGGGTGTACAACATTTATCATTAGTGGATTGTCCGTTAAGTGGCCAAGAGTGGTCCCGTGGTTTTTGATCCCTTGTTGGAAGGGGTTTTTCACGTTAAAATTCTTGTGTTGATTTTGTTTATCTCTTCCATATTTTTTATGTGTTTATAATTGTTGAATTGGTCTAATTAAATTGTTGGTAAAAAAAATTGAGTAAGAATCTATTCACCCTCCCTCTAGGTTCATATTAGACCGTTGCACTTAAACTTTCAAATACAACTTAATTAAATATCAAAAATATTTGTAATTGCTACCCTAATTTTACAATATAATTCACTACAAAAAAAGAGGCTTTTTGCCGCGAATTTGAAGTATTACTAATATGGCAGTGGCAAAAGGTTTTGTCGCGAATTGTTATGTGGCGAAAGGAACTTTTGCCATGGCAAAAAGGTTATGGCAAATTTTTAATTTTTTCCACGGTAAATTTCCTGTGGCAAAAGGCTTTTGTCGTGTTTAGTAAACTGCGGCAACTAAGGTGTTGTGATTTTTAATATTTGCTGTGTAAATCCTTTCCGACAAAAAAATAATTCACACTATTTAATACAATTTATCAAAAATTCAAATTAAAATTTATATTTTTTAAATTAAAGTTAGAACATTCTGAAAATTGAAATTTGTGGATCTTAAACTAGAAATCATGCTCATACCATGAAAGATGGAGACACAAAAAAAAAATTGATTAAATAAAATCTATTGAAGTAATAAAAATAAATCCTAAAAAAAGTTTAATATGTCAAACTTAAAAACAAATTCCCTAAATATATGTATTCCATAATAGTATTTCTTCCGCCTATGAATAAGTCTCCAAATCATATATCTTTTCCAACACCTATAAAAATAAAATTCTAAAATTATGGATAATAACTTTGAATTCAATAGGTACAATTCTTAATAATAATATGATAGTAAATATAATCAATGTCCACTTGACGAAGGGTGTGGTTGATGACTAGACTTATCTTGAACATGTTAACAAAATAAACTACATGTTAGTTTCTACCAAATTTTACACACTTAATTTACGTTAACTATGTCATACCTATGCACTTGTTGATAATGGCATACTTCATAATGGCTCATTATAATGGACTCTAATTTCTCATACTTTGACTATAAATAATTGTAATTGGAGTGCAATGTATGATAATCAGATCGCAATTCATCCAACTCTGCCCGCATCTCATACCCAGCTTTGTTCGCTCTCTACGGACTTTTTATATTGCATGTTTCAAAATGAATCCTCTCTGTATATGACCATCATATACTCATGCTGAGATTACATCTTACAATCTAGGATGTTCTTGCACAATACGAATGTATTACTAAATATAAAATATTTATAAACTTGAATGATAATCTAAATAATTCTTATTAAGTCTTTAACCATTTACAATTACAAGATTTATGGCATAAATCCCAACACATCTGAAGTCCGATTGACAATTAAAGGAAGCAAATGAATCACCAAACCAAAAGAATCCATGAATCACCTCTGAAGATCAATTTAAAATCAAACAAACCAAATAAACCAAGTTCGGGTTCATGAAAGAGATAGTGAAAAATCATTGAAAACGAACCAATTGGAATCGAATTTGAGATGAATCAATTGAAACCTGAAATGAATCTCGAGTGAGAAAATCAATTGAAAGTGATGACTGAAAAAGAGAGGAGTGAAAGAGAGAGGGAGAGAGGTGTGAAAATGATAAGTGAAAGAGAAAAGGGAGAGGCGAGAAATGAAATTTCTATTTTATCCGAGGAAAATGAGTGCAACAGATAAATTGCCACACTTACCATCTATGGTGAATATTATACCTAATTTTTTTTTAATTTTTTTATTATATTTACCATAAATTTGTGAAGAGTAACAAACCTGCTACCACTTACATTGGTTACATTGGCAACTACATCAACTTCTCCAAAGCTGCAAACACATCAGCAGTGTGTGGCAGTTGTCCTCTTTGCAATACCTCAAGCATTGCCAACTACTGAAGTTGCACTCTTCAACCTAATAACATCAGCATGACTGTGCCATGCTTTGATAAGAGCTGTCACTACAAATATTCCAACTCGAGCTACACTCTCTATGTTCTTACATACAGAAGCCTCAATACAACTCGAGTGAAGTTCACACATCAAGCAAGTTCAGGTCTAGAAGATGTGCAAGCAACAGAGGGCATGATCAGCTTGTGATGAGAGCTGATTAGTTAGTTAAAGTTAGTTAGACTTGCTACTGATATGTCACCAAGTTGTTAGAGTTAGTTATAGTTAGTTAGAGCATGCATTGTGCATGACTAAGAAAAGTCAATGTATATATAAAGATTGGTGTAAACATTATTCATTAATGATTAGAGCTCATAAAAATCTCCATTAATGGAGTCAGAAACTCTCTCTCTTTTCACTATGTTCATGCACTCTCTTTGAGTACTTTTGACGAACACCTAAACACTTATATCAAACACCTTTACTTGTTTTTAGTTTCTAGTCATTTTCTTCATTCTTCAAATGGTATCAAAGCTGTGACTAACAAACATCAATGGCCACAAGTTCAACTAGCATTTCAGTTGATCCACGCAGATAAAACAGATCTCAACCTACCGCAGCCATGGATTTTCCATTATTGGCCAAAACTCTCAATTTCAACATGCCAATAAAACTTGATCAGAGCAACTTCGTGTATTGGGGAGCTCAAGTACTACATGTGATCAGAGCTCTAGAGTTGGAAGATTTTATATATAGATCCAGACTACAGCCACAGAAGTTTGTTGAGGTAACTTCTGCAAATGGAGTAGATAAAGAGATTATTCTGAATTCAGAATATGCTATCTGGAAATGTTCAGATCAACTCTTGTTTTCTTGGTTATTCTCTACTTTAAGTATCAAAATAATAGGCCAAGTAACTACTTGTACTACATCTAAAGAGGTTTGGACATTTTAATGAATCTCTTTAATCAACAATCCTTGGCAAAGGTACTCTAGTTGAGGTATCAACTGCAGAGTATTAAGAGAGAATCATTCTGTGTTAGTGATTATATTCTCAAAATCAAGGAGATAGGAGATGGTTTGTTAGTTGCTGGACAAGTAGTCACAGACTGTGATTTACTTGCAACTATGTTAAAAGGCTTAGGTCATGAGTTTGATCCCGTTGTGGTACTTATTTCCTTCAAAGAAATACCATGACTATGCAAGAAGCTCAACATCTTCTCATGCTTCATGAGCAAAGAATTGATGAGCAACTTGACACCTCTAAGCAGTTAGATGTTTCCTCTGTGGTTGCTAACTTTACTGCTTATGGTGCTGGTGATAAGAAAAACTATAAGAATGATGCAATAAATTTTAATAACAATCATGGAAGAGGCAAAGGAAAAGGTAGAAATGGAGATAGATGGAATCAAAATCAGAGGTTAGTGTGTCACGTTTGTGGTAAAACTGGACATATGGCTTTGCAATGCTATAGGAACTTTGATCAATCCATTCAGTATCAAAATCAGAATGCTAATCAACAGGGATCTCCTGTCAATCGGCAAACTCAGCAATTCAGCAACAATAACTCGAACAACTTTCCTAGGTAAGCTAATATTCATCAAGCTCAATATGCTACTTCAAAAACTGTTGCTGACCCTTCTTGGTATGTGAACAGTGGTGCCACAAATCATGTGACAACTAACTTCTATAACCTTACTCTAAGAAATGAGTACAAAGGTAATTCTAAACTTATAGTTGGTAATGCAGATAAGCTGTCTATCTTGTATATTGGTAGAAGTATTGTGCAATCAAACTTGCCTTCTAAACCTATCTACTTGAATCAAGTCTGCATGTTCCTAAAGTGACAAAAAATCTGCTAAGCATATCTAGACTCACATAAGATAATGAAACATTGTTGAATTTTCTGTTGATTCTTGTGTAATTAAGGACAAGATTTCAAATAAGGTTCTTCTTCAAGAAACCCTTAAGGATGGATTGTACCAAATGTCTCTCTTCACAGGACATTCAAGATATAATTTCCATCCAGCTGCAAGATACAATTCCTCAGTTTTACCTGCTGTTAATGTTGTTGTCAATAAATCTAATAATGCTGCTTGTAAGGCTAAGAATGCCTTGTATGCTTCTTTAGCTAACTTTTGTGTACATAACACAACTCTTAGAGCTCTTGTAGCAGCTAGGACTAATGCATCTTTGTGGCATGCTAAGTTGGGACATCCAACATTATCTGTACTCAAACTGTCATGAAAACTATGCATCTTAGTTCTACATATGCTAATTTTAATGATTGTTCCCATGCAAACTTGGGAAGCTACATAAACTTCTATATCCTCGATTACAAGTCACTACAAAATCTCCTGTAGAGCTGGTTTTATCTGATATTTGGGGATCTGCACCCATATTGTCACCTACTGGTTTTAGATATTACATCCTCTTTGTTTATTCATACACCAGATTTACATGGTTGTTCCCTTTTAAATTGAAATCAGAAGCTCTACAAACTTTTGTTCAATTTAAGATTAATGTTGAGATGCTTTTTGGTTTCAAAATCAAAGCCTTGCAAACTGACATGGGTGTGAGTATCAAGTATTTTTACCATCCTGAAATAGTGTGGCATAACACCAAGGTTCTCTTGTGCATATTCTCACCAACAGAATGGTATTCCTGAAAGGAAGCACCACCATGTAGTAGAGACATTTTTAACCCTTCTTGCTCATGCTACAATGCTTCTCAAGTTTATTGACAACAACCAAATTACAGCTTCTTAAAAATTTTTAGATGTTCTTGTTTTTATATTTGATGGATTACAATAAACATAAACTTGATTTTCATTCAGTCAAATGCTTATTTCTTGGCTATAGTTTGTTGCATAAAGGGTATAGATGCCTTACTCCAGCTAGAAATATCATAGTTTAAATGAATGTACTCTTTCATGAGCTTGAATTTCCTTATGTCGGTTTGTTCTCCTTAGCTACATCCTCTACTGTGATTTATCACTCTTCTCATCATGGTTTTCTAGCATCCGATTTGCAGCTTAAACATTCAACACAGAAAACATTACCTATGTCAACCTCACATGTGTTATCTCTCGATGTCTATCAGTAGCTATTAGCACCATTTTCACCTGTGTTAGCTTCACAATATTCTCCCTCATTTAGAATTATTATCAATTTACCTACCACTACACCTGTGCAGATGAAGGTCGAAATCATGAAGGAGTATAAGGAATAAAAGGTCGAGCACTGGAATCCAGACAAAGCAATCGCGACATGGGAGAAGATTCAAGCATTGGCTGCTGCTAACGGTATGGTTGAGAAGGTGCCACCAACTGTTGACGACGCGAGGATTGAAAATATGGAGACAAGTCAGGATGGTTGATGGGTAGAGGATGACCAGGAATAGAATCAGCAGGAATTATGAACTTTTTCTGGCTAAGTCCCATTTTTGTAATAGTTAGTTTTTTGGTCGAGTGCCAAGTTGTCAAACTGGGTTTCCATGCCCTTTATTTTTAATTTGGGCCGAGAATTGCCCTGTCAAACTGGGTCTCCATACCCTTTATATGCTTTCACATTTTGGGCAGAGAAATGCCTTGTTTGAACTAAGTTTTTGCTATTTTAAGTGTGGATACTTTTGTCGAATGTAATTTTGTCGAGTAAAATTTGCACCTTGAATTTGTCGAACACACTTGTTGTTGATTGTTGATTCTACTTCTGAACAAGTCAAAGTCAAATGCAATCGGTTGTAGCGTGTCAATCGAAATTAGTAGTTTTCCCCAAATAATGTTTGTCGAATGTGACTTGTCGAGAAAAAATCATGACTTATATATCTTGAACAATTCAACCAAAATACAGTGGTGATCATTCCTGTCGATTTTTGGTAGATGCTGGTTAATGTCGAGCGAGCTGTCGAATAACAATCTTGGACACTTAATAAATTTGAATAAGCGATGTGAATTGTCGACTGTAGCTAATTTTGAACAGATGCTTAAATAACAGATGCTAACATAGATGTATGTCAAGTGTATTCACAACCAATTTGAACAAGTGTAGTAACTCAAATGTTATATTATTTTAGATGCCCAAGTGTAGAGCTAGTTACATATGTTTGAGTCGAACATAAACTAAAAAGTTGACTGACTCATGTGTAGATCATCTTATAATCATGTATGGACCGTAGAATATTTGGTCGACGTGTTGAGTCGAATTTGTAGTTGTAATGGTTGTTGCCACCCAGTCTTAAAGTCTTTGATTTACTCGTGTATTTAGAGACTGTTGTCGAGCTCTAATGTATTCAAGTGTACTCGTGTGTAGAGCAAATTTTTAACCATTGAGCATATGATGGTCGAGCCCATTTAGCTTACCTTGAGTGCAGGGTTGTTGTAGAGGCTTCGACCTGTCGATATGAGTTAGTTTTGTCGTTGGCCGTTATGGCTCCGACGCCCAAATCAGTAAAATCTTAAAATAAAAAACATAAGGAAAGAGAGATGGGTTTAGAAATTGTATTGTTTTAGGTGTATAGCATTCCAATTATTGTTGATCTCGCGATCATCAATGTCACGCAGCTTGTATGCCTCTTATCCGAGCACTTTCCTGATTTGGTAGGGCGCTTCTCATGTCGGGTCGCATTTGTCTGCCGCTTGTTCTTTGGTGTTTTGGAACACTCGATGTAAAACCCAATCTCCTTCCTTGAATGCTCAGATGCATACATTTTTGTTATAATATCGAGCGACCATCTGTTGATAGCTGGCTAACCTGATGGATGCTTGGTCTCAATGTTCGTCGAGCGTGGCGAGCTCGCATGAGAGTGATTTTGAGTTTGAAGCCTCTGTAGCGTGTTCATATCTTGCAGTGTGAAGCTTCACTTTGATTGGTAAGACAACTTCGGTTCCATATGTGAGTGAGAATGGAGTTTTTCCAATCGACACTCGAGGAGTGGTTCTGTATGACTAGAGGACTTCAGGGAGCATGTGGACCCAAAGTCCTTTTGTTATGTCAAGCTTCTTCTTGATTGTTACAACAATCGTTTTTTTGGTTGATTCTACTTGTTTGTTTGACTGCGGATAATGTGGGTCGAGATGTTGAGATTTATGCCCTAAAACTTATAATTGTAAATGTTATTAAACGTAAATAAGAGTTAAAAATTCATCATTCAAATACAAGTGTTTTTATTTGTTCTTACATTTATATATTGTGCATGTAACATCCAATATTGCAATATGTAATTTCAAAATAAGTATATGAAAGTCATATACAGTAGAATTCATTTTGAAACATGCAATATAAAGCATCCATAGAGAGCAAACAAAGCTGGATACTTTGTTTGTGGTTAATATAATGTTGCAGTCCATTCTGCAATGTATGGTAATCTTATCCTAGACTGCTCATATAGTTGACATGAGAATGATCGCAACTTATATGATGAGATCATATAAGACTTGGCCACGATTTATATGAATCACTCACCAAGATCTGTTAGTCGATAAGATTCATATATATCGACAAACGATGGCTGTATATAGGTAATCTTAATTTTGAGAGTCTTATCGTCTCCTTCAAGTTGGATCCTGGCTTTTGATATACCATAAGTGAGGTCGATGTTTTACTCTCAATCAATACCTCTGTATCTTGGAGTTGCGGTTTGACTTGTGGCTGGGAAGGTATGAACACAATAGTGGAATCCACTCCTTCTTGACTGAAGTAAATGAGTAGTTCCTTTAAAGGTTTATTTAGGGCTTGAACAATTATGAGCGCTCTTCTTCTCCCATAGAGGAAGAAAAGATTTAATTGTTCATTAGAGAATCAACGGTACATAAAGGAAAAGATATAACTAAAGGGGTATAACAGACTTTATGATCTAACTCTAGCTATAAACTACTTGTTGATGATTATACTACGTGTAATAGCTATATCAATGAACACTGAGACTTCAGATTGTATAAACGTCTATAGTTCTGAGAGTTCAGCCTAGGGTTTTTAGTGAAATAACTCCGAAGTTAATAATCATGAAATATTAATGAAAGAGTTTAATTAATATTATTAAGTATTATTATAGCTCAAAACTATGGGTCCATTAGGTCCCCTTGCTAGCCCTTATGGTTAATGCTAACGAAGGTTACGGTATATTAATTGGATGGTCTAGTTAATAGTGTTACGAAAGTAACACGATTTAATAAAAAATAATTAATTAAATAATATGATTATTTAATTAATGATTTAATAATTAAATAGAAATTAATAATTTAGAATTATTAATTATTTTAATTATTAAATAGGAGGTTGCAAGTTCGATCCATGACTAGGACAAAAAGAATTAAATAATATAATTATTTAATAGTTCTAGAGGTTAAAGGTTCAAACTCTAGGGATAACCAAAATAAAATAGAATTTAGAATCCTACTTTAATTTGGTCAAATAAAACCCTAGAGATCTATGATATGATACTAGAAAAAACAACTAATGCAATTAACCTAAGAAAAACAAAGGTGCGGCAATCCAAAGAGAGAATAAGAAGAAGAAAAAAAGTTTTTTCTGACTCTTTTCTGTGCAGATTCGGCCGGCCTAGAGAGACAGACAAGGCGTTGTCTTCTCCTCTTTTTTGCAATCTCCATCTCTTCATCCGTGACATGCCCACACACGCGTTGTCAGACTGCGGGTCATAGCTTGGAAAGCTTGGTGGTGAATCGAGAAGTCAAAGATTCAAGAAACGCATCAAAGGTAATTATTGTATAAATTTTCAATTTGTATGTACATAAACTTAATCTTTATGAAAATAGTTTTCAAGAAAAGAAAATTTTTTGAAACCCAACTCCGCTGCCTATATTTCATAAATAATTTTTTCTCCCTTCACGAGAAACTCATTTTGATCCCCCCATGTTTCACAGAAGTCCTCGAAGTCGAAAGAAATAAATTGGGAGCCATTTTCGGTGACTATTTCCTTCGATAATGCAGCTTTGGCTCTGAGTTTGGGAGCTTCACTATGGTTGATAGGAAATGTGTCATTGATGAGATAGTCTAGTAATAGAGTCATCCAAGTTTTGTCGACGTCGATTGGAATGACTTCTTCTTTATTAGCCCAGACAGCTGGCCATTGTAGATAGACTATCGGTATGGTCTTAGGCGCGATTGTTTGTATGGTCGAGCTAAGATTCGCCAAAGTGTCAGCGTGCAAGTTCTCCAATCTTGGTATTTGTTCGAGCACGAAATGTTCGAATGTCAAACGGAGCTGCGTAGCTATAACCAAGTAGAATATCATCTTGGGATCTTTGGCTTGGTATGATTCGTCGAGTTGTTGTGTTATCAGTTGAGAGTCGGATCTCACTTTAATTCGTTTGATGTTCATGATCTTGGCAAGCATGAGCCTGGCTATGAGCACTTCGTACTCGGCTTCGTTATTGGTTATCTTGAATCCGCACCTGATCGTCTGTTCGATATTGTCGTTTTTCTGGTGACTGAAGGACCAGACTTAGTCTGCTTCCTTTTGAGTTGCTGGACCTGTCGACTAAGAGGGTCCACGTGGATGGCATCTCCTCTGTTAAGGATAGTAATTCTTCTTTGAGTTGCAGTAAAGTATCTAGAGAGAAGTCAACGACGAAGTCTGTTAACACTTGGAGCTTGATGGCAGTCTGAGGGTGATAAGAGATGTCGCGCTCACTTAACTCTATTGCCCACTTGGTAACTTTATGAATGACTTTTTTAATGGAAATATGGTGAACACTATGATTCGATGGCATTGGAAATATGGCCGAAGTTTTCGAGCGCTGAAGTAAGAGCTAGGGCCAATTTTTCCATTTAGCGGTAGCGCTTTTCAGCGTCGAGCAGAAATTTACTGGTGTAATTGTCGGCTTCAGTTTTTGATCAAAAATGGGCTATATCTTTAACTATCATTACATACTTTTGTTCCATTCTTTGGTAATTATCGGTTGTTTCTAATATTTTTATCTAGTGTGTAGGTAATAAAGTTTTGAGCTTAATTGAAGAGCTTTGGTGGATTAAATTGAAAATCTGAAGATTTATTAGTGCAGAACTAGGTTATAAGCCTTATATTTCTAGAAAGGTCTAGATGTCTACTTTCCGAAAAATTTTACAGTTCATGATTCTAAAGTTTCTAGAGGAAGTTATACTCGTTTTTGTATCAGTGCGCAGTTCCGCGACTTGGGCCGCGACTTGAACCGTGACTTTGTGCAAGTAGCGGCAATATAATTCCAGACCTTGGCATTGTGTTCCACAACTTGAGCTGCGACTTGAACCACGACTTGTGCAAGTAGCGGGCAGACTAAAAATCGCCCTAAACCAGTACGCTATAAAAAGAAAACAATTAGAAAACAAAATGGGGGTTCGGCTCGGACTCAAAAAGGCTCAATCAAGAGGAGAACAAGAGAGAAAAGAAGAAGTCAAGGGGGAGAAGAAGATCATCTTAGAGACAAGGGTTTGGATTCAATCCATTAGCCATCTTCTCAACACCAAGCTTGGATTTGGGAGGAAGTCAAAGCTATAAGAAGTCACAATTGGAAGAGGACGAGAGTTCATGCATTCCAGGAGTTTTTCTATCCCTTTCCTTCTTTGATTTTCATTCTTGTATCTCTCTTTTAGCATTGTTAAATATGTTTAATTGTAATTTCTTGATTATGACTTAAACTTGTAAGTTAGGGTTTTGATGAATCCTTTTTCATGATATTTGAATGAACTGATAGTTTGATTTATTGATATGAATTATTGTTTGTTGACTGGTATTATTGATTTTTCATGCTTCTAAGTGTAATGTCCATGCATTTAGTTGATTTTATGGTTGTGTGTTATGGATCGAGAAGTGACGCCCACAACGTGCTCGATATAATATCCATTATAAGTAGAATTAGATAGAGATATGCTAATTTACTTGTGTGATCATTATATGTATTTATGATGTTTAATAAATGTTATGCATGCGATAATCATCGAGAGATAGATATTGATGTGTAATAATAACTCTGGCATAATTTGAGAGAATATATTGGTTAACTTAGATAAACACGATCATTAACAATAATAATTAAATCTCAATAACGTGCTTTCATGAAATTCAATTAGACGGATTAGGTGAAATCAAATACCCTAGCTAATCTCTTATATTGGTCCGTGTTATCACATATTTGCATGAATTTATATTTCTGTTATTTTCTTCTTATAAACATTCTAATTTTCCAAATAAATATAAGTTTAGTTAATTTTAGTATTCAATACCTAAATATCCCTGTAGAGACGATAATTTACTCATTCTTTATTACTTGTGCCGACCCCGTATACTTACGGGCACAAAAAGGCGTAATAGTAGTATACTAGGAGTTATTTTTGCTCAACTTCCCTCACTAGCACCGTACTGACAGCTATTTTTCCGTTGGCTGGTTTGGAAAGCAATAGAGGGCTCGAAAAATATAATTTTAACTGTTGTAGAGCCACTTCACATTTTTTTTGTCCACTTGAAGTATTTGTTTTTCCTTAATGTGTCGAAGAAATGGTGGCACCTTTCTGAAGACTCCGAGATGAAATGGTTGAGTGCAGCTACTCGACTAGTGAGCTTTTAGACTTCTTTTACTAATCGAGGGGAAGGGATCCCCATGATTGACTGGATCTGATCTAGATTGGCCTCGATGCCCCGGTGTGTGACCAAGTAACCCAAGAATTTTCTCAATGACACTCCAAATGAACATTTGAAGGGATTGAGCTTTATGTCGTACTTCCAGAGTTATGTCGAACGACTATTGAAGGTGCTCCAGGTGTTGTTTGACTTGAAGGGACTTGACGAGCATGTCATCGATGTAGACCTCCATTATCAAGCCAAGCATTTCTCTGAACATCTTGTAACAGAAGATGCCACGCTTAGTGACAAAGGTGGTCTTTTCCTAGTCATTCAGGTGCATCAAAATCTGCTTGTAATCTCAGAAGGCATTCATTAAGCTGAGTGGTTCGTGCCCTGCTATTGCGTCGACTAACATATCAACGTGAGGTAGGGGAAAAGAATCCTTGGGGCACGCTTTGTTAAGATCGGTAAAGTCGATACAGACCCTCCACTTGCCATTTTGCTTCCTCACAATCACAACGTTTGCCAACCAGTAAGGGTAGTGGATCTCTCTGACAGAGCCAATATCGATCAATTTTTATATCTCGTAGTTCATGACTTTGTTTCGCTCGAGGGCGAATTCCTTCGCTTCCGTCCAATTAGTTTAACATCAGGGTTAACTTGGAGTTTATGGACCATTACGCCAGGGTTGATACCTATCATCTCAACTCTAGCTTGAGGAGTGACCCCACTTGGACTTTATGGTTAGGATAATCTGGATGTATTTATAATTTGTCGAGCTCCTCCATCTTCGGGGTGTATTGCTCAAGTCGAAGGGTCGACTGCTGTAATTACTATAAGGTTGAGGGTTTGCTTTTTAGAGCAAGCATTCCCTTTATAATCGTTGTTCTCCTCGAATTTCTCGTACTCCCTATCTGGTAGGTAAGCGGAGCAGCTAATGGTAAGTCGATGGGATGGGTCTCATGTTGTGTATCCATGGTCGACCCATGATGATGTTGTATGCTGAAGGGCAGTTGAGCACCATAAACTTGGTGTTGAGATTGATGTTGCATAGACTGGAAGCTTGATGTCGCCGATAGTGTTTTTATGTTCGCCAGTGAATCCGACAAGGACAGTTGAGCGCCGCACTATCTTCGACTCGTTGATCTGTATCTCTCTCAGAGCTTCCAAAAATAGCACGTTGGTAAAGCTCCTGTTGTCTACCAGGATATGTTTTATCAGGCAATTTGCCACATTTAGGGAAATGACGAAAGCGTCATGGTATGGGTTGAGCAAATCAATGTGCTCATTATTGTTGAAACTAATCATCTGGTCGAACACGGGATCAATTGATTTGTTTAAAAGTACCTCTGGATTCCCCGCTTATTGAGTATGGCGTTTTGCTAATGAGTGGGAAACACAGCTAATCTCTGAGCCTTCAATGATGACGCTTACAACCCTTATCATATCGAAGGGGCTCTGGTGGTGGAGAGTTTTGCTCGTGTTGATGCTCGTCTCGTTGAGCCAGAGTATTCTTACCCTTGTCTGTGATGTATTCTTTCAAATGCCCTTTTTTTAGGAGCTCGACCACTTCAAACTTAAGGGCGATACAATCCTTGGTTCGCTATCCGTGGTCTCTATGGAAGTCACACCATCTTGTTAAGTCTCTCTTGTCTGGTGGGCTTGACATTTTCCCAGGCCATTTTACCGAATTGCCTAGGTTCTTCATCATTGCGACGGCTTCGCCTGGTGTTATGCTCAGGTTATATTCTGGGACCCTGTTCCTTAATTTCTCTGACTGTTGAAGCTGTCTGTCATGCGGGGCCCGGTTGTGGCAAGGTCTATCACTTCTGCAACCTCCTGTTGGGTAAGGTTCTGGTCTGCGTTTTGCAACTTGTGCTCGACATGACGGCTGCGGCGGTCATCGTTCCTGCTGTACCGAATTGCCTAAGTTCTTCCCTTGTTGACTCAAAACTTGCCCCTATACCACTCCCCAAAGCATCCAATTCAATGACGAATGGTTCATTGAAATTTGGCATTGCAAGTGTTGGTGTAGTAGTCATGGCCTTCTTAAGCTCTTAGAAGGCTGCCTCTGCTTCATTATTCCACTCAAATTGGCCTTTTTTAACAAGTTGGTAAGAGGCCATGCAATAATGCCATAATTGCGGACAAACTTTCGATAGTAACCTGTCAATCCTAAAAAACCACGTAGCTCAGACACATTAGCTGGCCTAGGCCAATTTAGCATGGTTTTAATCTTTCCTTGATCAACCTTAACTCCTTGAGAAGTTACAATATAACCCAAGTATTCCAATTCTTGTAGGTCGAAAGCACATTTGCTGAGTTTGACAAAAAATTGATGTTGCCTTAATATTTCAAAAGCTATTTTAACATGTTCAAGATGCATGTTCCAATTAGGGCTATAAATCAAAATGTCATAAAAAAAAAAAACTAGAATGAATTTGCGAAGCTGAGGGCAAAATATTGAATTCATAATAGCTTGAAAGGTAGACGGTGCATTACAAAGACCAAATGGCATGACTAAGTATTCATAATGACTATTATGTGTACGAAAAACAGTTTTATGAATATCTGTGTTGTGTACTCGTATCTAATGGTAACCCGCCCTTAAATCAAGTTTGGTGAAATAAGTAGCTCCGTGGAGCTCATCAAACATATCATTAACTGTAGGGATAGGAAACCTATCTTTGATGGTTACAGTATTAAGTGCTCTATAGTCAGTACAAAATCGCCATGATCCGTCTTTTTTTTTTTTACTAATAGAACAGGAGATGAAAATGGACTAGTGCTAGATCTTATAAGCCTCAATTTTAACATATCATGAACTTGTTTTTCAATTTCAGCTTTTTGAAATTAGGCATACCTGTAGGGTCTCACATTGATGGCTTCGGTACCTTCGTTCAAATTGATGTGATGATCTACTTGTAGGAAGAAGTTGTGTTGGCTCTTGGAATACCTCTTCAAATTTTTCCAGCAATTGTTTCATCTCTGGATCGATACTCTGTAATGTAGGATTAGATGTAGTTTGAAAAGAAATAGCAAATATGGAGCCTCCTTGCTGTGCCTCCTTAGTGATGACTTTCACTGATACCGGTTGAATTGCTTGTGCATCAATCCCTTGCAACTTTTGAATTTTGTTGTTCCAATGGAACTCCATTGTTAATTTCTTCCAATTGCATGCCACCATCCCCAATTGTTCCAACCAGTTGATACCTAGGACCAATTCCAACCCAATTAAAGATAAAGCATATAGAGTGAGGACAAAAGGAATACCTTGAAGATCAATGTGGACATTTTCAAATCTGCCTTGACACTTTAATGGCTCTCCATTTGCTACTTTTACATTGAAAGGTTTAGTTGGCAGTATTGGCAGTTACAACATATTGGCCATCTTTTTGCTAATACAATTGTGAGTAGACCCACTATCAATTAAGACAATTACTGTATGTGGTCCAATCTTTGCCGTTACCCGCATTGTTTTGTAGGATGACCAACCTGAGAGTGCATGTAGAGAAATCTCGGGTTGTTGTTCCATTGAGCCTTCGGTTTCATCATCATCAGAATCTTCATTGCTGCCTTCTAAGAGTAAGAGTTGTGGTCCTCGACATTTATGACCTGTTGTGAATTTTTCGTCACAGTTAAAACATAGCCCTTGTGCTCTTCTCTTTTGCATCTCATCCCAAGTGAGCCTTTCATAGGTGTAGCTGCTTTGATCTTCGTTGGTGAGAAAGGCCCTATAACTTTCCTCTGGCGAATCAATTGCTCATCTCGCATCCTTGCAAGGCTAATAGCTTCTTTTAATGATTTTGGTTTGAACATCTTTATGCCATCAGCTATTTCAGCCTTGAGACCTCCCATGAATGTCCTTACTAGAGCTTTCTGAGTCCAACCTTGTACCCGATTACCCAATTTCTCAAACTCCTTTTGATAGTCACGTAAGGAACCCGACTGTCTGATTTTTGACAATGCTTCATCAAAGTCTTCACAATCAGTAGGGCCAAAACGAGACTATAATTTCTCTACAAAGATGTTCCATGATACCTCATTCCCTTCTTCATGATAAGCCCTTCGTAACCACTGCCACCA
Organism: Xanthoceras sorbifolium; assembly: GCA_003430845.1. Taxonomy (NCBI): domain Eukaryota; kingdom Viridiplantae; phylum Streptophyta; class Magnoliopsida; order Sapindales; family Sapindaceae; genus Xanthoceras; species Xanthoceras sorbifolium. Next base: position 9,093,057 of record CM010611.1, read on the forward strand.
TTGATTTGCTTCTCCCTCCAAATAAAAAGAAGCCAAAGGCACCTTCTGATTTTCCAAAGTGCCTTGGTATTCAAAGAATTGGTCGACGAGCATGAACCATTCCGTTAGATCATCACCAGCATACTTGGGAAACTCGAGTTTAGCCAGCTTAGAGAAGAACATCGGTCGTCCGCCTTCTGTGTTTTCACGAGCATGCCCAATAGAAGACCGCCCACTGCGTTCATTGATGTTGCTTGCTATTGTTTCCTGCCTTGTAGTCAACACTTCAGAGATCTTACTAATAGCAATCTCTAGATGATGTAATTTGTCATTGACTCCTAGCTCCATTCTGCTGACACTAACTTAAAGTCCTTCGAGACCTGCTTCTAAGTTTTCTAACCGACTTGTAATATGAGGGTGCCTAGCAAGTTATATATCATCCACTAATCCCATACTTAATGGATGTGGGATCGTAACATTCTACCACGCTTCCACAGCCGACGTCAACGGCGGCCCATCATTCCCAGCTGGGTGACTCCACGGATCCCGTATTGGATAGCAACCCTCCCCAAGTCGCCCCGTCCGTGCAAGCTCTGATACCAATGATAAGTCCCAGTCAAAGCTATGAGAATTGATTAAAGATAAAAATTCTGCTCAGGGTGAGAACTAACCACAAGAATTTTGATTCGAATAAGTCTCCTTTATTGATAACTTGGAAGAGTTTAAATAACAATAGGAAATAACAACTATTCCTAATTCTCAGGTCACAACTCTGAGAAATAATTTATTAACGGCTAATAACAACAAGATAGCCAAATAAAAAATAATAACTGCTTGTTTATTTTTCAGTAAGCATGACTAACAATCTTGGACTTCTTCTTTGGCCACCTATGCACATGTTAGTCCAAATACTTTGGATTCTTTACTGGCATTCTTTGAGATCTTCTGGGTGGCTTATCATCATCGTCAGTTGTCTCTTTCAACAATATATCTTTTAAACCTTTAGCATTTCCATAGTCTAGGCTTCAACATTGGACCTGTTCTCACTCTTACATGTTGCATATGGAAATCTGATGTCTGTAATCCTTTATGTGCCCTCATCTTTGGAGGCAGGAACGGCTGTAGTCAGCCACAAAGCCTATGGTTGAGTCTCTAATTGATTTGCAATGCAATATTATTCCTGATGTTCTATTAGTGTCAAAATTGTTAACTGGCAGTTCGGGATTGCTCAGAGAAGGTATACTTTTTTTTTTTTGATATTTCTTTCATTTGTTTGAGCACTTCTTTAAATTTTATTGGGTAGTTTTACATGCGTTATTAGTAGCTATAGCCAATAGAACTAATGTCTCTGATATTGGGGTTTTGTTGATTTCTGGACCAAACTTTTCTTCCAAGGTTTCATTTGAGTTCAATAAAACTAGTTGCATTGCATAGGTCCATGACAGATAAAAATTAGCAATTCCTTATATCTGTGAAATGAATCATTTTAACTTATGATACAAAGATGGTGACATCCTTTATCATCCAAATGCATAACACATTTTCTTCCTAAACCACAGATTAGCAGGTTCATTTGTGAGGTGTTATCTGAGGTCCAATTTTCAAAATAATTGCTACAGTTTACATTTTTTTTTTTCATTTGGTAGTTTGTTATAATAGATTTATAAGCCTGCTTATTAGCTCAATTTTCATCTAATTAAAGAGAGCCAACTGTGCCAGGCAGAATGAGTAATACTTGAATCTCGCCTCTGATGTTGTTTAATGCTTATGTGGAAACACAGAGTAGTGATTATAATTATAGAAGATATGCAGTTTGAATACGGCCAGCAAAATTGCTGGTAAGTTTTGTAAGTATACTGTTACATGACTGTTAGACCTTAAAGTTCAAATTTTGTAGATAAGGGCTCTAACAATAGTACTAAGCACTAATACATCCCTCTTATGTGCAGTGAGATTTTCATGTCGACCTAGATCCAACCTAGATATTTATACAAATGTAGATACCAATTACAAATATAATCACATGGAGAGATTTGAACTGGGGCTTCTTGATAAAACTGGCTGACATACCATATTAAGTGACCAATTGATCCAAAATATCAAGTAGGTAGATAAGGGAACCAACAATATTATTAAGCTTTGACTAAGACAACGATATTTTATCCTGTTGATTCAACTACCAGAAATATGCTGGCACTTGTTTAAGGAATACATTTTCACCGATCAGATCTACTAGATACCTTATCCCAAAAAAAATAAAAATAAAAAAACCAGATTGTTGAGGACCTAGGTCAAAATCCCCATATTAAACCCAAATCCCCAATTAAAACCCTAACCCTAGAATTTGAGTTCTAAGTTTAGGGAGTTTGATTTGATTAATCGAATGTTCAACTAACCAAACCTCTAGAATTAGTCTTTGTGGAGAACCAACCCTAGCCCAAGCAATTCCTAAGTGTTAGATCTTAGAAAGAGCCGACTAACCAAACCTCTAGAATTAGTCTTTGTGGAGACCTAATTCTAGCCCAAGCGATCCCCAAGTGTTTGGTTCCAGGAAAAGGCAAAATAAATCGTCTCTGATAATTGCCCATAGACAGAACCTGAATAAAATATATTTGATACAAACCTAATTATTAATCATCTATTTATACCTAACACAATAATCTAATATAATCCTAATAGAAAATAAATAACTAGAAACTAGCAAGGTTGCAGAAAGCACTACGCGCTAGTCGGGCGACGACCCACCGCTTAGTGCTTAGAACGCTTAAGTGGGGATTAAGCGGTCTACTGGAAGTCGGCCGGAAGCCGATCGGAGTAATTTCCAAATTAAAAAAAAATTAAGTTCAAGCAAAATCCAATCAAATCAATAAATTTCTAACCAAACTACCAAATTCAATCAAATTCTAAGTTCAAACCAAATTCAATTACATCCAAAAGTTCATGAAGTAGTAAACAAAATAATAAACATAATATATTCATAAAGTAGTAAATAAAATAACAAACAAACATAAGTTCCAAGTGTCAAAGTCATCATGTTCTTCTCCATATCTTTCCAACACTTGATCTTCATCGGCTTCAAACTCAAAATTATTTTTCTCCATCTGTTCATCTTCGAATTGAAACTCTTCTCCGAGATCTCTAGTAACTCTAGCACTTCTTTGAGGTTTTGTCATTTCATCTGCACCAGTTGCTTCATCAACCAATTGCCAAGTAAGCCTCATACTCGGCTCAACCTCTTCATCACCATCATCAACCATCCATCCATCCATCCTTGTGCATTACTAGCATCACCATCACTTGCTAATAGCACATCTATGTTGGCCTCTTTAACCATTAACCTTTTCCGCTTATTCATCAATTTGGAATTAAATTGGATGAATACTAGGTTGTTCAATCGATCAACATCTAGTCTATTTCTTTTCTTCGTATATATCTACATAAAAGTGAAAATGTGAAATTAATTAAAAAAACTAAAAACTAGTATTTGCAAATGCCTAGTAAATAATAACATATTAGATAACTTACCCCCTCAAAAATGCTTCAATTCCTTTCACACCCGGATGAACTTGTGGTTAATGCCAGGATCCTTTCCGCCATCATTTTCAAGTCTGGTGTTTGATTTCCAAACACAATCTACCATTGAACTACATAATAAAAGAATTAAAGATTAATAGTTTAAATGTTAAACACATACCAACTAAGAATACTTGTTAGTTGTGATTACCTGAATCAAATGTGCTGTTGGTATCCCATATTTGTTTTAGCCAATGCTTTTCCAAAGAGACCCTCTTTGTTGGTACACTTCGTCAAGTCGGTTATTAAGATCTGTGTTTGCTTGTCCATGTCATCGGGATACATCATCTCCACACAAGTATATAGCGCATCTATTAGATCACCATCTTTTGCAATCTGAATGGTAATATAAGGGATTTAAGAGATAGGCCGTCTTATGTAATGGAGTATCGAGCCGATCCTTGGCTTTACTATCAATGATGTTAAGGATTGGCCGATAAGCACTCTCACATTTCTCAAGGCCACCTTAATCTCTTCTTTTGCTTTTTTAAGCTCCCCATATAAAAAACTCATAGATAGCTTTACATCCCCATCGACTAGTCGAAGCACCTTTACCAAAGGAGCAAATACCTTCAAGCACAAGGTGACCCTATTCCAAAAATTCATGTTCAACATGGTAAAGTAGGTGTAGGAACCGTTTTTCCGTTCTACTGGTCACACAACGGAATTGGGGTTTAAAAAATTTTTATACAGATGGCAAAAAACGATCTGTGACCAGTAAAACTTTGGAACTATATTTTTGGAACAATAAAATTAATATATATCACATATATATTTATTTTTACAGACAGGAAATTGTAATCAATTAAGAAGAAAAAAAACATACCACAGTTAGCGGCTCCTTCATTTTTTTTTTTCTCCGTTCCTTATCTGTACCACTACGTCTTCCTTGCTATATCCTGGCACCGGTAATTTGCGTGTAAGCGCGTCACGTTGTCAGAAACAGTAAAGAGGTTGAAAAAAATAAGAGTTAGAGAGATACTGTATCTCTCCGGTCACTTTTTCTTTTTTTTCTTTTTCTTTTTACGTACAAACACTTTAAACGTCAAAAAAAAATATTTGTTTCAGTCGTATGTTATATTAAAAACTCTTTTTAATATATATTTAAGTTACTAAATTAATAAAAACTCTTTAATTAATTTATCAATAACTTTTGAATTTAAACTCTTTTAAATTCAAATAATATTTGTTTATTTTATTTTATTTAATAAATAAGATAATCCTATTATCTCTTTATTCAAAATAAAAATAAACTATTATCAGTAACTTTTAAATTTAAACTTTTTAAATTCAAATTTATTTTATTTTATTTAATAAATGAGATAATCCTATTATCTCACTATTTAAAATAAAATATCAACTATCCCATCCTCTTATGACTAATTACATAATTAAATAATCCTATTATTTAATTATTATAATTACCATTATTTAATTAATTGAATAATCACATTACTCAATTAACTCCTGACACGTGTCACTTTCGCAACACTATTAATTGGACCATCCAATTAATTATACGTGACCCTTGTTACCTAAATGGATCGGGCTAGCAAGGGGACCTAATGGACCCACAGTATTTTAAGCTCCGATAATCTTCGGAATCATTAATTAAACTCTTTAATTAACATTCCTTGATTATCAACTCCGGTGTTATTCCACTAAAAACCCAAAGCTGCATTCTCTCAACTGCGGACACTTTTACACAGAACGATATCACTCGGTGTCTATCGATATAGCTATTACATATGGTGTGACCCTCGACAGTAAGTCATAATTAGAGCTAGGTCATAATGTCCGTTACACCCCTCTAATTACATATATCCTTTAAGCACCGTTGATTCATTAATGAACAATAAATCCTATTTCCTCACGGAATCAGGAGAGCGCTCATATTGTTCACGCCCCGAATCAACCTTTAAAGGAACTACTCTCTACTTCTCACAAGAAGGAGTGGATTCCACTATTGTGTACTAACCTTCCCAGCCATAAGTCAAGCCGCAATCCCAACATACGGAGAATATTGATCGGGAATAATCATCCGACCTCACCTATGGTATATCAAAAATCACGATCTAACCTGAAGGAGTCGATAAGACACTCAAGATTGAGATCACCCACATATAGCCATCATAAGTTGATGTATATGAATCTTATCGGTAAACGGATCTTTGTGAGAGATTCATATAGATCATGTCCCAGACCTATATGATCACATCATACAAGGTGCCTCCATTCTTATATCTCCATATGAACGATTCAGGATAGAATCATCGTACAATACAGAATGGACCGCGGCTATAAATTAACTATAAATAAAGTACCCAGCTTTATTTGCTATATATGGACTATTTAGATTGCACATCTCTTACTGTATACATCTGTATATGACAATCATATACACAGTACTGAGATTACATCCAGCAATATAGGATGTTATAATGCACAAGTTTATATAATATAAATGACATAATAAGAATAAATTGAACTCTTCTTTTATTTATTTATAAAAACCATTTACAAATTACATCTTTAGGGCAAAAACCCTAACAGTAGGCTGCCCTCCCTTTAGCGGTCCTTAACCATTTGCAATTTTTCCATTTTATGTTAGTAAACATTGCCCTTAAACTTTCTTTTCTCTCCACCGAACTTTGCAATGTTAGGAAAGCCGAGACAAATCTGGTGACTCCCGGCCTAATTATTTCCCCTTTTTTGTGTAAGTCTTCATCAACCACTAGGTTTTATGAGTGCATAAATAAAGATCGTAAAAGCTTTGGCACTCTCAAGTGTTTTTTTTAACTTTGGTATTTTTCCAATGCCTTCAAGCATAAGGTTGATGGTGTGAGTAGCACATGAGAACCAAAATATGTGTGGCATCCAATCCTTCAACAACTTTGCCGTGGCCATATTGTTGGAGGTATTGTCGGTCACCACTTGAACAACATTCTCTGGCTCAACTTCTTCAATACATTTGAACATATAATCAAAAATGTGTTCCCCGGTGTGTGTGCCTCCTCAGAGCTTTCCTTGGAAGAAATAAAAGTAGTACCGAACCTGCAATTTTCACACAAGTTCATAATGCTCCTCCTTTTTCTATCAGTCCAAACATCGGTCATAATCGAACATTCACCCAATTTCCACTCTTGTTCTTGTTTTTCTAGGGCCTCTTTGGTATTATCACACTCTTCCTTCAACAGTTATCCACTCAATTGGTATCGAGTTGGTTGTTTAAATCCTGGACTAAATTGACCAATTGCCTTAACCATTACAGTGAAACTGTTGTTCTAAATAGCATTGAAAGGAATGTCCGCTTTATACACCTATCTAGCCACATATCGTTGCAGGGAATGTGTTCTCTTTTTGAAGAGTATATCTGTAATATGTTGTTGTCGAAGAGACATACTGGCACTCATCAAAGCTTCAAGGTTGATCTTCGATGGAAACTTATCCATAGGGCCAAGAAAGTGTGAATTTTTTCCTTGATCCTAACCCTTCAACTTCTTCTTCCTCCCCCCTAATCCCGGTGAGATCAACTCCCATTTTAATCTCATGGTCTTTGTTATTTTTATTTTTCTTCTTACTTTTAGCATCTTCGATAGCTTGTTTACATTTGACTTTATCCTCCTTAGTTGACCTCGGACACCTAGAAACATTTCTCGCTATATGGCCAATATGTTACTTCAACCTATGTACTCCCCCAAAAAACACCTTTCCACAATAATTACATCTAACTCTATCATAATTGAAGGGATCAACCAACTTCCCATAATTCCACCCAATATCATCTGATTTCCATTTCAGAACGGATTCGTTTGAGTTAAAGGCACCCTCCGAACGAATGTTCGTGTTAGCTCCGGAACTCATTTCCTATGTCCTAACAACAATATATAACCAGAAACACAATTCAATTCAAATTCAACCAATATTCCAATAATATAAATAAATATATTCATAGCTTATAAAAAATAAATAAATTATAAAATTATAAAATTATAAAATAATCATGATTCATTCCATATATCATCAAATAAACTAATTAACTAAAGAAATTATACTTTAAATTTTAAAATTAAAAATTCCAAAACCCTAAATAGTAAAATAGTAGATAATGATAAAATACTAAGAAAAGTGATACTGCCAAGAGAGGAGGAGAGGTCACGGTGGCGGGAACAAAACCGGCAGTGGTGACGGCGGACGGAAACGGCGACGGAAACAGAGAAGAAATGAAGAAGAAGAAGTGAAGAGCAAGAACTGTTTGGGAGGAAAAAAACGAAGAGAAGAAAATGTGCACTGCCAGAAGAAGAAGAAAGGAGAAAAATAAAAAATAAAAAATAAAACAACCCCTAAAACGATGCCATTGGGTTTCAACTTAAACCCCCAAACGGCATCGTTTGGGGGTGAGATTTAAAAAAAAAAAAAATGATGTCGTTTGGGGTTAAGTTTAATTTTTTTTTTTCTTTCTTCTTCTTTTCTTCCTCCGCCGACGCCGCCCGACCGCTTAATGGTCCGCTCTGGACCAAATCGCTAGCGCCTCGCCGCCTCTTAACGGTGATTTCTTCAACGCTGGAAACTAGTACAATTCTAATAGAAAATAAATAAAACTAAAAACCTAATATAACTCTAATAAGAAATACTAAGATATCCTAATTGAAACAAAACTTAAAAACAAGAAAAATACTTAAAAACTCAAATTCGGATTTTACTTTGACCAAGCAAACATGCTACCAAAAAAAAAACTACCCACGGTCGCGCTTTTTACTAACACTTTTGAACTGAGGCTGTTGCTACCAAAAAACGCTACCCGCGGTTGCACTTTTTGCTAGCAGTTTTTCTTCCCTCTTTCTGGTCTCCTAGTAATGCTCTCATCACAGATCTATTAGATCAAAAATCTTTTTAAAACCTGCCAAACTATATAAATATAGTTTCAATTTGTGAGCAACAGTGACAACCGGTTAAATTTAGTATAGTAAGGAGAGTCAACTTGCGGCCGTCATGCACAATTGATAATGTGACCAGTTGGATATGACAGCATTGGCTGTCAAACAGAACAGTTGATCTGTTTTCATATTAGATATTTGGGTATTGTTTATACTATTGGCATGGTTTTATTTTAGTTATTAGGATCATAGTGTGAAGAAAATTGTCACTGTGTGAGCTATCTTTTAATTGTTTCATATTTATAACATAGAAGTGTAACTAACTCAGAAACTTTTCCATTAGCATGAGTCTGAAACTATTGCTATTTGAAATATTTTATGATTACTGCAACTCTACATCTCCTTTGACTGTGATGAGATTGTTATTTCTGTCTATTTATTTAGAACAAGGGCAGTATACTGTATGGTTTGTTGTCAAGAAAATTCTGAAATTTGAATTTATGGAAAGACTGTGAAATGTTAACTTGATTAGGGATGTTCTTACATATTGTGTTTAGGATAAAACTTGGGAATGATCTTATGTTTTCTGGTCAATGCATATAATTTATAATTTAACACATTATTTCAAAATTTCAGTTAAAACATTATTCTATGCTGCTCTAGTAATTCTTGTTGACCACCCTATTAGAATTCGAAATAAAACAAATGATATTGCAAAACTTAATGAATTCTGAAAGTGTTGTTTGGCTTAAAACTTTATGGAAAATGGAACAATTGAAACCTCTGAAGGTTTTAGCAATTAAGCTTTAACATTATTCTAAAGTGTTGTTAAAGCTTATTGAAGTCTGATGAATTCACGTGGGTAAAACTTTGCAAGGATTGTTTGTAACAAGCATTAGATCAGAGTGAATAAAAAAATAGGAAGAAAATATACAATGCAAGTGGAAGCACATCATGATACGAACCCAGTCGATTGTATCAAGATTGATGCCGAAGATCGTCTAACCTCTGGTTCGAATGGAAACCGCGACCCAACACCTATATCGAGATGTGAACCTTGGTATAAAGAAGGACGCCACAATCAAGGATGAAATACTCGATTGATAAGTCAAGGAGGAACGCCACAGAGAATTCTGATAAGTTCCAGTTAGTTCTCAAAGAACAAAGAGAAAACTCTCTCAATTTTCATTCAAAATCAAGTCTCCTTCTTACATCCATCAATATCCTTATATACTGAAACCCTAAAAGAAAGGAAAGGAAACAAGATATTCGGCCATGATCGGTCATTTATTTTCATATAATTACGACCCTTAAACCGTATCTTTTAATTGTATTCTTGAGTATTTTTGATGCTTTTGATGTGTTTGTTAAGTGTTTGTAGGTTTTAGGTGTTTCTCTCGGAACCGCGCGAAGATTGGAATTCTCGGTCCAACACCGTGATTTTCTGGCAGGGAGCATCGCGACCTAGCCATCGCGACCTATGGTCGCGCTGTGCTGATCGCGGTGGAAAATGTGGATCATGGCAGTGAGCAGCGCGACCGCTCACCGCGACCACAGGTCGCGATGAAGTGGTTGCGGTGAGAGTGAGATCCATGGCAGAGAGCATGGCGAGCAGCCCATGGTCGCGGTGATGGGATCGCGCCGAATGATGAGGCTTTGGCAGTGAGCACCGCGACCTGGCCAGCGTGACCTCAGCTCGTGGTGCAGCAGTTCAAGCAATCCAGTGAGCACCGCGACCAAGCCAGCGCGACCACAGGTTGCGATGGTGATCGCGGCGAGGAATTTCCAGCAGCCCTAAGTGCTTCTTTAAATAGAAAGTGAGGAGAGAGAAAAGGGATCTCGGGAATTTTCAGAACAAGACAAGAAAGAGAGAGAGAAGGAGGAAGAAGAGGAGAGAAGAGGGTCTAGGAAGTTAGCCATTGGATCGATTCTCCGGACGACTTCAATCGCTCTTAGGATTCGGATTCGTGCACGGAAAAGCTCTACCGATTCGGTTTCGACGAGAGTCAAGCTTCATTGAGTTTTTCTATCACAATCTTTCCTTTAATCTTGTGTTATTCATGTTGTTCTTGATTTATAATATTATGTATTTTTATTTTCTAGTGATGAACTAATTTATTACACTAGGGATGATGATGGAACTTGCTATGACTTTTGATTGAGATTAATGAATGTTTGGATGATTTGAGTTATATGATTGAGTGTTGATTTAATGTTTAATTGATTGTATATTGATTGATCACCAATATTCGATATCTTCTTGTGGTGGATTAAGTACCGAAAGGAGACGCCCACCACGTGTTCGATAAATTGACACAATGACCTAGGAACCAAATAGAGATATATTGGTGTAGGTTATTTGATCTCATATGTTTCCATGTTTAATGCATTCTCGTATATTTAACATTCATCGAGAGATAGGGTGTTAGTATATGTTGAATAGATTAGATTTGCCTTGAGAGAGGATTTCGGATAATTTGTTAACATGATCATCAATCATCAACTTGGACATCCATACATGATTATCTCATATCATTAGGATTAGTAAGTGAAATCGGATTCCCTAGTTCCCATCTCCATTGATAAGAAGATATTTTAATTTCAATTTTTCATTCATTTAGAATATAAATCACAAATCACAACCATTGAACTAATCATCTAGATAGTATTAAGCTTAGTAAATTTCAGTACTCAATTTCTAAACGTCCTCGTGGGAACGATATTCGGACTTCACAAATCTATATTACTTGAGCCGACCCCGTATACTTGCGGGTACACAAAAGGCATGTCAAGTTTTTGGCGCCGTTGCCGGGGAACGGTTTAGTCATAATTGATATTGATACCAACTTAGTCTAGTACTAATTTGGATATTTTCTTTATTTTCATCAATTTCTTTTTACATTTGTTTTCTTATTTGTGTGATTCTTTTTGTGTGCAGGAATTTTTATTTGTGTATGAGACAAACAAGACGTAGTAGTAGTTTAGAGTCTCTCGAAGCCCTTGATCCAGAAATCGAGCGAACACTTATTCAAAGAGTGAGGCAAGCACGACAGCAAGTTGCAATGGAAGACCATCAAGGGCAGCAAAATGAGCAGCAACAAGCACCTCCAGAAATTGCCAAGGCATTGCGAGATTATGCCATTCCTACCATGGTAGGAAATCAGTCGAGCATTCGACGACCTCCAGTTGCGGCTAACAACTTTGAAATCAAGCCTGCAATCATTCAAATGATACAAAATACTGTTCAATTTAGGGGTATGCCAATTGATGACCCAAATAGCCACCTGGAGCGATTTTTGGAAATATGCGACACCTTCAAGCAAAATGGGGTGTCTGACGATGCAATTAGGCTGCGGATATTTCCCTTTTCATTAAGGGACATAGCTAAATTATGGTTGAATTCATTGCCACCGAACACTTTCACTACATGGGAAGGCCTAGCTCAAGCTTTCCTTGCCAAGTATTTTCCACCAGGGAAAACTGCAAAGCTTAGAAACGATATCGCTCTATTCGCCCAAATGGAGATGGAATCGTTATATGAAGCCTGGGAGAGATACAAAGATACTTTGAGGAAGTGTCCGCATCACGGCTTACCCGATTGGCTAGTAGTGCAGACATTCTACAATGGGCTCACACTACAAAACCGAAGCATGCTAGATGCATCCGTTCAAGGTGCTTTAATGAGCAAGCCAGCTGACGTAGCTCATCAGTTAATTGAGAAAATGTCCACAAATAGCTATATGTGAGCATATGAGAGAGCATGTCACAAGAAAGCAGTTGGTTCAGCTACAGCTTATGAGGTTGACGAAATCACATCACTCAAAGCACGAGTTGCTTCTTTGTCAAGCCAAATTAACAAATGGAATGTAAATTCCATACAGTCAGCAACTCCTGGATGTGACAACTGTGGAGGACCACACGGTAATGCTGAGTGCACAATGGGTAATTCTTCTTTTGCAGGTACCAGTGGTGCTGAACAGGTACAATATGTGCAAAAATTCAGCAAGCCATACAACAACCCATACTCAAGCACTTACAATCCTGGATGGAGAAATCACCCAAATTTCTCATGGAGAGATAATCAACAGAACAGTAATGCAAAACCTAGTCCACCTGGTTTTCAGAATCAAGGCAATGTCCATCCGAATCAAGGAACAAATCAGCAAGAGAGGAAACCAGCCCTAGAAGACATGCTGGTTAAATTCATGTCAAAAATTGATTCCAGGATGGACGGACAAGACGCAGCAATGAAAAAGATGGATGGGAAGATTGACCATGTGGCGCAGCAAAATCAAGCCGCCATTCAGAAGCTTGAGGTACAGATTGGCCAGATAGCTAGAGAGACACAAAACAGAGCTCATGGCACATTACCAAGCAACACTGAAGTCAATCCCAATGAGCATTGTAAAGCAATCACTTTGAGGAGTGGAAAAGAAATAGAAAATACTGCAGAAAGAGACCACTCTCAACAAGAAGCTGAAGCAAATAAAACAAGCATTGAATCACCTTCCACACCACCAGTTCGTCAAAATGAAAAGAGTGATGAACCACTCCTGCCTGTCCAAGTAGTCAAGGCATATGTGCCACCTGTACCTTTTCCGCAAAGGTTACAGAAGCACAAAGAAGATAAGAATTTTACTAAATTTCTTGAAATATTTAAGAAACTTCATATTAACATTCCTTTTGCAGAGGCTTTAGCTCAGATGCCATCATATGTGAAGTTCTTGAAAGAAATTCTATCAAAGAAAAGACGGCTTGAAGATCATGAAACCGTCGCCTTGACTGAGGAATGCAGCGCCATCATTCAGAACAAATTACCTCAGAAATTAAAAGATCCAGGGAGTTTTACTATTCCTTGCACTATTGGGAGTTCTGAATTTGTTAAAGCTTTGTACGATCTAGGTGCTAGCATTAATTTGATGCCTTTTTCTGTTTTCAGGAAACTAGGCTTAGGCGAAGTGAAGCCAACAAGTGTAACACTCAAATTGGCAGACCGTTCTGTCAAATATCCCTACGGAGTGATAGAAGATGTGCTAGTCAAGGTGGACAAATTATACTTCCCTGTGGATTTCATTGTGCTAGAGATGGAGGAAGATGTTGATATTCCTCTCATATTGGGGAGACCATTCTTAGTAACCGGAGGAGCACTAATAGATGTGCAGCAAGAGAAGTTGACACTGCGTGTGGGTGAGGAAGAGGCAGTCTTCAACGTGTTCAAGGCCACAAAATTTGCAACTACTACGAACACTTGCCCGAGAGTTGATGCAGTCGACTCTTTCGTTGAAGAAGCCTTTGCGAAGAGCATTCCTGAAGAGCCATTGGAAGCTTGTTTGGCTCATGGAGAGACAAAAGAAGAAGAAAATGATAACATAGCTGAGTATGCTTTCCGTCTTGATTCAGCACCCCCTATGCCATACAGGGGCAGGAGATATTTTGAAGACTTAGGCCATGGGAAGCCTAAAATACTACCTTCAATTGAGAAGCCGCCTCAACTCGAATTGAAGTAGTTACCTGAGCATTTGAGGTACGCTTATTTGGGGGAATCTAACTCCCTCCCAGTAATAATTGCAGCTACCTTAAATGAAACAGAGGAGGAGAAACTTCTGGGAGTGCTACGGCAGCACAAGTCCGCATTGGGGTGGACTATCTCTGACATAAAGGGAATCAGCCCTACCATGTGCATGCACAAGATCTTGATAGAGGATAATTTCAAGACTTCAATAGAACATCAACGCAGGCTGAATCCGATTATGAAAGAGGTAGTCAGAGCAGAGATTCTTAAATTGCTCGATGCTGGAATCATATACCCCATCTCAGATAGTTCATGGGTGAGTTCGGTGCAAGTGGTGCCAAAGAAAGTGGGGATCACAGTAGTGAGAAATGAAAACAATGAATTGATCCCCACCAGAACAGTCACAGGTTTGAGAGTGTGCATTGATTATAGGAAGCTAAACACTGCTACAAGAAAAGATCACTTTCTGCTTCCATTTATTGATCAAATGTTAGAGAGACTGGCAGGGCACGCGTACTATTGTTTCCTTGATGTATACTCAGGATACAATCAGATACCTATTGCACCTGAAGATCAAGAGAAGACAACCTTCACCTGCCCTTATGGTACTTTCGCATACAGAAGAATGCCGTTTGGCCTTTTAATGCCCCAGCGACGTTTCAGCGATGTATGATGGCTATCTTTTCTGATATGGTCGAGCGTTTCATTGAAATATTCATGGATGATTTTTCTGTATTTGGTTCGTCTTTTGATGTGTGTTTGGCCAATTTGGCCTTAGTGCTTAAAAGATGTGAAGAGACGAATCTAGTACTGAATTGGGAGAAATGTCACTTCATGGAGAAAGAAGGCATTGTCTTGGGCCATAGAATCTCATCAACAGGGATTGAGGTGGACAGGGCGAAAATAGAAGTCATTGAAAAATTACCACCGCCCACCTCCGTAAGAAGAGTCCGCAGTTTTCTAGGACACGCCGATTTCTATCGCCGGTTCATAAAAGACTTCTCTAAAATCATCAAGCCCCTCTGCAATCTATTGTCAAAAGAGGTAACATTTGAGTTCACAGAAGAATGCCATAGTGCATTCCAGAAGCTGAAAAAGGAGCTTACCTCCGCACCGATTATCACAGCCCCTAATTGGGAGTTACCCTTCGAATTAATGTGCGATGCGAGTGATTTTGCTGTGGGGGCAGTATTGGGTCAGAGAATAGACAAACGCCTTCATGTTGTCTATTATGCTAGTCGAACTTTGACAGATGCTCAAATCAACTATGCCACCACAGAAAAAGAGCTATTGGCAATTGTGTTTGCTTTCGAAAAATTTAGGTCATATTTGGTGGGGGCTAAAATAATTGTATACACTGATCATTCTGCGATCAAGTATCTCATGTCAAAGAAGGATGCCAAGCCAAGACTCATTCGATGGGTCTTACTCCTGCAAGAGTTCGACCCAAAGATCAAGGACAAGAAGGGAACAGAAAACCTAGTGGCAGACCATCTTTCTCGACTAGAACGCAGCTGCAACGAAGAGAAGGTAAGTATTCCTATCAATGATTCATTTCCTGATGAACAACTCTTTGTTTTGCAGGCTCTTATGACCCCATGGTATGCTGACTTTGTAAACTACTTGGTGAGCGAGATCATTCCACCAGACTTGACCTATCATAAAGGGAGGAAGTTCTTTGCCGACATGAAATACTACATGTGGGAGGAACCATACTTGTTCAAGTATTGTTCAGATGGCATAATCAGGCGTTGTGCGCCAGAAATAGAAATCAGAGATATCCTCCTGCATTGTCACAATTTGGAGTGTGGAGGGCACTTCAGCGCTTCAAAGACGTCCGCAAAAGTTCTTCAATAAGGCTTCTATTGGCCCTCAATATTTCAAGACACCCGCCACTTTATTGATTCATGTGATAGGTGTCAGAGGACAGGCAATATGAGCCCCCGGAATCAAATGCCTCAAAACTCCATCATTGAGGTCGAGCTATTTGATTTGTGGGGAGTTGATTTCATGGGACCATTTCCCATGTCGTTCAACAACTAATATATTCTGGTTGCGGTTGATTATGTCTCCAAATGGGTGGAAGCCATAGCCACTCCGACAAATGATGCAAAGCTAGTGTTGAAGTTTTTCAAGAAAAATATTTTCTGCAGGTTTGGAACACCGCGGGCAGTCATCAGTGATGGAGGATCGCACTTCTGCAACCGGCAATTTGAAGCACTACTCAAAAGATATGGAGTGACTCACCGTATCACCATACCGTACCACCCTCAAACAAGCGGACAGGTGGAGCTTTCGAATAGGGAGATCAAAAAAATTCTGGAGAAAACGGTGAATAGCTCCAGAAAGGATTGGTCAGTCCGGCTAGACGATGCACTATGGGCTTACCGGACAGCTTTCAAAACCCCTATTGGGATGTCTCCTTATAGGTTGGTTTATGGGAAGTCATGTCATCTGCCAGTCGAGCTCCAGCACAAAGCTTATTGGGAAACGAAGGCCCTTAATTATAATATGCAGCTAGCGGGTGAAAAGTGTCTTCTGCAACTAAATGAATTAGAAGAGTTCCGGTTGGATGCGTACGAGAATGCGCGAATTTACAAAGAGCGCACCAAAAGATGGCATGACAAGCATATCGTGCGAAAAGAGTTGGAGGTGGGGCAGAAAGTTCTTCTATTTAACTCTCGCCTGCGACTCTTCCCAGGAAAATTGAAATCACGATGGTCCGGACCTTTCGAGATTGTGAAAGTATATCCACATGGGGCTGTGGATATCAAGAACCTGAGTGGGGAAACATTCAAAGTCAATGGCCAACGACTGAAGCTTTACATAGAGGGAGTTGCCATTCCGCCCAAAACCTCGGTGGAGTTGCTAAGTTCCAAATGACAGGGCATACAGTCGAGCTACGACTATAACTAGCGCTTCTTGGGAGGTAACCCAATGTTCTTGAATTTTATTTGGACTATTTTGAATTGGTTTAAGTTTTTTTAATTTTGATTTTTAGTTTTTAATTTTGTTGTTGTTGAATTTTTTTGATTTGATTTGGTTTGTTGTTTATTGGTTGTGAATTTTCATTTTTGTAAATTGTTTTTCTTGACAGGTACAGAGGAATAGAGTTTGTGCTCATCACAGTGAGCACCGCGAAGAAAAATTTTGCCAAAGTTCACAGTGAGCAACGCGATCACCTTATCGCGAACTGTGGTCGCGGTGAGAAGGTCGCGGTGCTCACTACCTTAGAAGAAGAAAAAAAATGAAAACTTCACAGTGAGCAACGCGACCTCGCGTCGCGACCTGTGGTCGCGGTGAGAAGGTCACGGTGCTCACTGCCAAAGGAGTTCAGCGGTCAGCGCGAGCAGACCAACGCGACCTGTGGTCGTGGCGACGCCTCGCGCTGACCCATCACTTATCCAAACGGTGGCGTTTCGAGCAAAAATCAGCCACCGCGACCGCATAGCACGACCTGCGGTCGCAGTGAGGCGATCGCGATGAGGAATTGGGGATAAAATCTCTAGCGTGCGCAACAAACACACTCTCTCAACAGTTCTCGCGTCTGATTTTTTTCAACACTCTCTCAACTCCGAATCCTCTCAACTCTCATGATCATTGGGTGCAAGGTAATCAATTCTTCTCATTTCAATTAATTTGTAGAGAAGTAATTTGGATTTTGTTGAGTGGATTTAGTGCCTAGGAAGATTGAAGTTTGTGGTGTGTGAGATTTTTGAGTTTGTGTGGTGTTTTTGTGATTGGTAGAGATTGTTGAAGTATTGGGGTTTATTTAGTTGTTGTAGTATTGTTGATGTGGTTGTAGTATTGATTTTGCGGTAGAAGTTGTTTGGATTGTTGTGAAGTTGTGAAGTCATTTTGAATGGCCGTAATTTTGTAACTGTTGTTGAGTTGGTGAAAACTGTGTGGATTCTGGGGAAATGCCGAGGTTGAAGCGGTTTAACGAGGAGTATCCCGACCGGTTTGCGTCCTGTTCTTCGAAGGGAAAGGGCAAACAAAAACAAAAAGGGTCTAAAAGGTAAAAATTCCGGAGAAAGAAAAGCCGAAGAATGTGGGTGACCCGAACCCGGAATTCGACGGTCGGTTGGCAGCTCAGAAGGGGAGAACCCTTCTCTTGGAGCATGGTATTACCGTGGAGGAGTTGGCCGCAACTGTTATCCCCGCCTATATTGACCAGCAGGGTTGGGGTAACTTTATTCGGATTTCCAACAGGGCAAATGAGAGTATTGTCCGCGATGTATCCGCCGCACTTCCATAACTACGGCATAGTTCCAGTCAGAGGAGTTCAGATTAGGGTCACTCCAGAAGTGATCAATGCTCATTTCGGCACCACTCCTCAGCCAGACCTTCGTCTTGGATATCCAGAGCTTCCATTGTTCTCAGAGCATAACTCAGACTTGGTAGGGAGTTTACGGATGTGAGGATCGCGAGTTTGGGAGGACGGTACTGCCCCTATCAAGCATCATGAGCTTCATATAGATGCAGCATTCTGGCAGATATTCTCTGATTTTTCCCTGCCCAGTCCAGCATCGCACGACCCTTATCATGGAGACCGCCCGGTTGGTGCACTATATCCGGAGCGGCATTGCATTAGATGTTGGGGTGTTGATCAGAGACGAGATATGTCATGCAGGCCGTCGGTTATGAGGTGTGCTGCCATTTCCGTGCTTGATCACGCACATTTGTGCTTCTCATGGCATAGATGTGTATGCTGCAGATGAGCAGCAGTACCTCCGCTTGCCTCTGCAGAATTTGAACAGGGCAACTTATAATGATTTGGCCAAGAGGCGAGGGCTGCCACGACTTGGAGAGCAGGAGCGTCAGCCTGCAGCTGGAGATGACGATATGGAGGACATATTGGCTGCGGTTGAGGAATACCATGGTAGTGGCAATGACGAGCAGGCTGCCCCTAGAGTACCCCCCAGAGGCACTAGAGGTTCTGCAGCAGGCAGTTCACAGGGACGATCTGAGGGAGCAGCCGAGGGTTCTCAGTGGGGTCAGGTTTTGGGTGCGTTAGAGGATATTCATGGGCAGATGATGGACATGCGACTGCATATGGATCATCGGATGACAGAGCTCCAGCAACATGTTGACCAACGGATGGACAGACAGGATGCAGCTACTGATGAGATGAGTCAGTACCTCCAGACTGTCTCTTCCGACTTGCAGAGGAGAGGCTTTGCTGTTCAGTCCTACATCCACAGATTTCAGAGAGCTTCGAGTCTACCACCACCTCCACCAGCTTGATTTATTTTTGTGACATTTCTGTTTTATTTTACTAAACTGTTATTGTTTTAGACTTGGATTGTATACTGCTGCATTTCTTTCATGCTTATCGCTTTTGTTTCGTTTGATTTGAATTTTAAACATTGCGGACAATAAGTTTGGGGGTGTGTTTGTCTTTAGTGTTTTGTTGTTTGTTTTATTGGTGTATATAGGCTAGAAACCTAGACTTTCCTCATACGCATTGCGTTTGGAAGACTTAGGTTGAACAACGCCACGTACACCAACTTTTGATTTTTTTTCGTATTTTCATTTTTATTGTTGTAGAATAGCGAATCATATGCATGCCTCGCAGATAATTGAATAATAATATATTTATGCTTAGTTCATGTGAGTGTGCAAAGTTGTTAGCTAGAATATTGCCGATAGTATCTTTGCATCTAAACATTCAGGTCTGAAGTCTCTGCATTGTAATGTGTGATAGCTGTCAATTAATAGCTCTGATTAATAGTGGAGACTACCCTTAGTGAGATTTTGAGATTATTGCGTATTTATTATGAGGGAATTTTTTGTTTCTACTCTTATACACTTTCTTGAGCTTTATTGTCGATAGATTGATCTCTATAGGTTTGCATTGGATGTTAATGAACTGCATTATGAAAACCGTGTGTATATGTTTTAAATGTTCAATTGAGTAGATTTTGGAGATATGATCCAGGCGTTGTGTGTGAATTCCTCAAAAGCTTGTTTTCCTATCCGTAATTGCGTGCTCCCTATCCCATTCGCGGCCAAACACTCGCATATTAACTTTTTATTGTATGACCTACATGTCCAAAAATCCTAGCCAAAATTGTAAGACATTACCTTTGACGCTTGGAAACTAGAGACAATTAAAAGAAAATATGTAAGTGTTGAGTGAGAAAGGAGTGGAATAGAAAAGATGATATGGATACGGGTAATGTGCAGAAAAAGAAATTAGCCAACATAAAAAAATAAATAAAAAAATAAAATATATATATATAAAATATAAAAATATAAAAATATAAAAAAAAGTTGGCTAAAATGAGAAAAAGGAATGGAATGCACAAAGTAAAAATTGAAAAGGGGTTGAAAAGAGGTTGAAGGAGAAATGTGAGAAAAGATTGGGAATGCTAGTTGAATGAATTTGGTGGTCGTGAGAGAAATTGTGCAAATTGAAATCTTCATGAAGTCTCTCAGTAGGTTTCCAAGTGCGTTGAGCCCGAATTCCGTTCTTTTTGAGCCAATCTCCTCAAGCCCCATTACAACCATGTAAAGTTCTGTTGATCTCCTTAGGAAACTAAATTGTAATATTTGACATGTATATGCATGAATTTTTCTGTTCTTAGCATTTGATATCTTTCATGAGATCCTTTGTTAAATCTGTGCGTTCTTTCCAAATAGTGATGCATACGGCGCATTTTGAAATTATTTGCTCATAAATTCTAGTCGTTTGCAATTGAAGGTGTGATTACCTAGGTTCTTTATGTCATTGAGTGAAAACTGGTGAGACTAGGCGAATTATATCAGCAGTTTATTGATATGGAGATATCACGATTATCAATGCATTGTATGTCAGTTTCCTGTTTGAGATAGGGTGTGTAGACTTATCGGCAGCATTTTAGATTTCTGATTATTGTGCTACTCTTATGCCTTTGCATGTGCATTTATGTTTGATTTAATGTGTAGCTATGTTTGTGATTAGCTTAGGACGTTTATGGGTATCGTAGCTGGTAAACCCTCACGAGACTATAACTCGTCCACTAGGGCCACCTAGGGGTTTAAAGGCTTATGGCACGTGCTAAGTGCCACCGTTGCATCCTACGAAAATGGATATAGCTTAGTTCATTTTTGTTCTTAGTTTTAGCTATCTTTGTTTTTGTTTTTAGTTGTGGTGTGTTCCGATTTGCTTGAGGACAAGCAAAAGATAAGTTTGGGGGTATTTGATCGGTCATTTATTTTCATATAATTACGACCCTTAAACCGTATCTTTTAATTGTATTCTTGAGTATTTTTGGTGCTTTTGATGTGTTTGTTAAGTGTTTGTAGGTTTTAGGTGTTTCTCTCGGAACCGCGCGAAGATTGGAATTCTCAGTCCAAAACCGTGATTTTCTAGCAAGGAGCATCGCGACCTAACCATCGCGACCTATGGTCGCGCTGTGCTGATCGCTGTGGAAAATGTGGATCATGACAGTGAGCACCGCGACCGCTCACCGCGACCACAGGTCGCAATGAAGTGGTCGCGGTGAGAGTGAGATCCTTGGCAGAAAGCATGGCGAGCAGCCCATGGTCGCGGTGATGGGATCGCGCCGAATGATGAGGCCTTGGCAGTGAGCACCGCGACCTGACCAGCGCGACCTCAGCTCGCGGTGCAACAGTTCAAGCAATCCAGTGAGCACCACGACCAAGCCAGTACGACCACAGGTCGCAATGGTGATCGCGGCGAGGAATTTCCAGCAGCCCTAAGTGCTTCTTTAAATAGAAAGTGAGGAGAGAGAAAGGGGATCTCGGGAATTTTCAGAACAAGACAAGAAAGAGAGAGAGAAGGAGGAAGAAAAGGAGAGAAGAGGGTCTAGGAAGCTAGCCATTGGATCGATTCTCCGGACGACTTCAATCGCTCTTAGGATTCGGATTCGTGCACGGAAAAGCTCTACCGATTCGGTTTCAACGAGAGTCAAGCTTCATTGAGTTTTTCTATCACAATCTTTCCTTTAATCTTTTGTTATTCATGTTGTTCTTTATTTATAATATTATGTATTTTTATTTTCTAGTGATGAACTAATTTATTACACTAGGGATGATGATGGAACTTGCTATGACTTTTGATTGAGATTAATGAATGTTTGGATGATTTGAGTTGTATGATTGAGTGTTGATTTAATGTTTAATTGATTGTATATTGATTGATCACCAATATTCGATATCTTGTTGTGGTGGATTAAGTACCGAAAGGAGACGCCCACCACATGTTCGATAAATTGACACAATGACCTAGGAACCAAATAGAGATATATTGGTGTAGGTTATTTGATCTCATATGTTTCCATGTTTAATGCATTCTCGTATATTTAACATTCATCGAGAGATAGGGTGTTAGTATGTGTTGAATAGATTCGATTTGCCTTGAGAGAGGATTTCGGATAATTTGTTAACATGATCATCAATCATCAACTTGGACATCCATACATGATTATCTCATATCATTAGGATTAGTAAGTGAAATCGGATTCCCTAGTTCCCATCTCCATTGATAAAAAGTTATTTTAATTTCAAGTTTTCATTCATTTAGAATATAAATCACAAATCACAACCATTGAATTAATCATCTAGATAGTATTAAGCTTGGTAAATTTCAGTACTCAATTTCTAAACGTCCTCGTGGGAACGATATTTGGACTTCACAAATCTATATTACTTGAGCCGACCCCGTATACTTGCGGGAACACAAAAGGCATGTCAGGCCATTAAGGCCTTACAAACAGAAAACAGAATGGCCATAATTGCCTTACAAATGGACAGAACTAAAACAAGCAACTATTAAATCAAGCCCAAACCGAAATTGTGCCACACTCCCAAGCCTTCTCTTATTTGGCCCACTCAATTGCCTTGATGATGTTAATCAAGCCTTGGTCTTCATGTGGGTTCATCTTGGGCTTTAATAATTCAAAATCAACCCATGTGTCTTGAATTAGGCCATTGAGTGCTTCTTTGAATCTCTTAGCCCTTACCCTTGTTATTGGCCCAACCGGAACATGCAATGGATCCCTTGGTGCATCTCCCTTATTCTCATCATTCCCTCCCTCTTGAAAAGGATTTGTCCTCAAATCGTCACCTACATCAAAAGGAGACAAATCAGAAACATTGAAGCTTGCACTAACATTATACTCACCTGGAAGATCTAACTTGTAGGCATTGTCATTGATCCTTTCAATCACTTGAAATGGGCCATCTCCCCTTGGAAGTAGTTTAGAACGCCGCTGGACTGGAAACCGTTCCTTCCTCATATGCAACCATACCCAATCACCGGGTTCAAACACAACTTTCTTGCGCCCTTTATTAGCTTGGTTGGCATATTACTCAGTTCTCCTCTCGATGTTTTGCCTAGTCTTTTCATGGATTTGCTTAACAAACTCTGCCTTTTTCTTTCCATCCAAGTTAACATGCTCATTCACAGGTAAAGGAAGTAAATCCAAAGGAGTTAATGGGTTAAAACTATACACAATTTCAAAAGGCGAAAAATGAGTTGCAGAATGCACACTCCTATTATAAGCAAACTCTACATGCGGCAAACAATCTTCCCATGTTTTCAAGTTCTTTTGTATTATAGCACGCAACAAGGCAGATAAAGTCCTATTAACTACTTCAGTTTGACCATCAGTTTGTGGATGACAAGTAGTAGAAAATAAAAGTTTAGTTCCTAACTTGCCCCATAAAGTTTTCCAAAAGTAGCTTAAGAACTTAGCATCTCTATCCGAAACAATGGTTTTAGGCATGCCATGCAATCTAACGATTTCTTTGAAAAACAAATCAACAATATGTGATGCATCATCAGTTTTATGACAAGGAATGAAATGTGCCATTTTAGAAAACCTATCAACAACCACATATATAGAATCCCTACCCCTCTTTGACCTAGGCAAACCCAGCACAAAATCCATAGAAATATCAATCCAAGGTCCACTAGGTATAGGTAAAGGAGTATACAAACCATGAGGCTTAACCCTAGACTTAGCTTGTCTACACGTAATGCATTTCTCACAAATTCTTTCTACATCACGTTTCATATGAGGCCAAAAGAAGTGTTGATGCAAAACATCTAGTGTCTTGGCTATACCAAAATGCCCCATCAAACCGCCCCCATGAGCTTCCCTCACAAGCAATTCACGCAAAGAACTCTTAGGCACGCATAATTTAGTTTCTCTAAACAAAAATCCATCATGCCTATAAAACTTGCCAAATGCAACCTTTTCACATACATTGAATACATTGCCAAAATCAGCATCTTCCACATACAATTCTTTAATGTAGTCAAAACCAAACAATCTAGCATCCAAAGTAGAAAGTAAAACGTACCTTCTAGACAGAGCATCAGCGACTACATTTTCCTTACCTTTTTTGTACTTGATCACATATGGAAATGTTTCTATGAACTCTACCCACTTGGCATGCTGCTTATTTAGCTTGTGCTGCCCCTTTAAATGCTTCAAGGACTCATGATCCATGTGAATCACAAATTCTTTCGGCCAAAGGTAGTGTTGCCAAGTTTCCAATGCCCTAACCAAAGCATACATCTCCTTGTCATAGGTAGGATAATTCAAGGCTGCTCCACTTATTTTCTCACTAAAAAAAGCAATGGGACGTCCTTCTTGCATTAGAACAGCTCCCATACCTATTCCTGAAGCATCACACTCAATCTCAAAAGCTTTAGCAAAGTCAAGCAAAGGTGCATTAGTTAATTTTTCCTTAATCAAGTTAAATGCCATTTCTTGTTCATTACTCCACTTAAAACCCACATTCTTTTTGATAACTTCAGTTAAAGGTACAGCTAGACTACTAAAGTCTTTCACAAACCTCCTATAGAAACTAGCCAACCCATGAAAACTTCTCACTTGTCCCACACTTGTAGGTTTCGGCCACTCTTTAATTGCCTTAACCTTTTCTTCATCAACCCCAATCCCTTTAGCACTAACAACAAAACCCAAAA
Organism: Xanthoceras sorbifolium; assembly: GCA_003430845.1. Classification (NCBI taxonomy): domain Eukaryota; kingdom Viridiplantae; phylum Streptophyta; class Magnoliopsida; order Sapindales; family Sapindaceae; genus Xanthoceras; species Xanthoceras sorbifolium. Next base: position 9,117,943 of record CM010611.1, read on the forward strand.
ATACCAACTTATCCGTGCAAAAGGTACACTTTTTAAAATTAGCAAACAACCTTTTGGTTCTTAAAACACCTAAAACAAGTTTTAAATGTTCAACATGCTCATCCAAGTTTTTGCTATAAATCAGAATGTCATCAAAGTAAACAACCACAAATTTTCCAATAAAAGCACGCAAAACATGGTTCATTAATCTCATGAAAGTACTTGGTGCATTAGTTAACCCAAAAGGCATAACTAACCACTCATATAACCCATATTTTGTTTTGAAAGCAGTTTTCCACTCATCACCTTCTTTCATCCTAATTTGATGATATCCACTTTTAAGATCAATTTTAGTGAAAACAATAGAACCATGCAATTCATCAAGCATATCATCTAATCTAGGAATATGATGTCGATACTTTACAGTGATATTGTTGATGGCATGACAATCAACACACATCCTCCATGTTCCATCCTTCTTAGGCACAAGCAATACGGGAATCGCACAAGGACTCATACTCTCACGAACATACCCCTTCTCTATGAGCTCATCAACCTGCCTTTGAAGTTCCTTTGTCTCCTCGGGATTACTTCGGTATGCGGGTCTATTTGGAATTGGTGCTCTGGGTACAAAGTCAATTTGGTGCTCAATCCCCCTTATTGGTGGTAAACCAATAGGCATCTCTTCGGGAAACACTTCATCAAAGTCCTACAAAAGTGAAACAACAACACTAGGCAAAGAAGAGTTAATTTCATTAGTACTAAAACAAGCCTCTTTGTACAAAAGTACAATCATTGACTGATTTGAAAACAAAGCCCTTTTGATCTCACTGTCTCTTGCATAAAAGCTCACTTGTTTTCTCTCTCCTTTTTTCTCATCGACCTCTTTTTCTTTTGAACTCTCACTCTCCTTTTTAACATCCCTCTCATCTTTTAACCTCACTTGATCTTCATATACTTGTCTTGGGGTTAAAGGTACAAGAGTGATTGGCCTTTTATGGAGTACAAAGGAGTATCTATTAGTGTATCCATCATGAGTCACATGCCTATCAAACTACCATGGTCTTCCCAAAAGGATATGACCCGTATTCATTGGTACCACGTCACAAACAACTTCATCTTTGTATTTGCCAATTGAAATTGACACCAACACCTGTTTATTCACCCTAACTTCCCCACTATCATTCAACCATTGTAGCTTATAAGGTTTTGGGTGCTTCAAAGTTTTCAAATTCAATTTTTTTACCAAAGTAGTGCTCGCCACATTAGTACAACTCCCCCCGTCAATAATCATACTACATACCTTGTCATTAACATGGCAGCGGGTGTGAAAAATGTTTTCACGTTGTACCTCATCATCTTCCTTGGCTTGAGCACTAAGAGCTCTTCTTGCAACCAAAAGTTCTCCACCCACCGGATATTCAAAGTCACCCGCATCCTCCAAAGGTGGTATGGACTCACCATCAGATTCACCCTCCGATTCAATACCACCATCATCCTTCAAAACCATTACTCTCTTGTTTGAGCATTGTGATACAATATGACCTGCTCCCAAACACTTAAAGCACTTAATGTCAAGATTTCTAGTAGGTTGAGAATCTGGTTTACCTTGGTTTATTGTGCCTCCGGCCTTATAATCTCTGAAAGGTTCGGCCTTGGCCTTGAAACTAGGCTGGTCCTCCCTCTTGCTCTAATTCGGTTTCCATGATGATGAAAAACCCGAATTTTGCCCAACCCGTATGGAACCCTTCCTCTTCAATTGTTGTTCCACTTTAATGGCCATGTGTACCATGTCAGTCAATTCAACATAATGCTGCAACTCCACTACATTTACAATGTCTCGGTGTAGTCCATTGAGAAACCTAGCCATAGTCGCCTCTCTGTCCTCCTCTACATCAGCTCGAATCATGGCTATCTCAATCTCTTTGTAGTAGTCTTCAATACACTTAGACCCCTGAGTGAGAGTTTGCAATTTTTGAAACAAACCCCTATAATATTGGCTTGGAATGAATCTCCTCCTCATAACAGTCTTTATCTCCTCCCATGTCTCAATAGGTCTTTCTCCATTCCATCTCCTACTCACAATCAGTTGATCCCACCAAACAATAGCATAATCGGTGAACTTCACCTTCTTCAATTCGGAATATTCATGGCAATCAAACACCAGCTCTATTATTTTCTCCCACTCCAGATAAGCTTCAGGATCAGTTTTATCTTGGAAGGTTGGAATCTTCACCTTTATACTACCCAAATTGTTATCAACCCTCTCTACATACCTATCTCCTCTATTCTCATACCTATCTTCTCTATTCCCATACCTATCTCCTCTATCCCCATACCTAACTCCTCTACCCCCCATTCCACGCCTAAATCTCCCCGCACCCACACTGGACATGCGATCATCCTCCTCTATGTCATTATCATCCCCGTAGTAATCATTAACTTTTTCTCTAACCGGAACCCTCTCTCTCCTACGTGCTTAGGGAACGGGTGGTGGCTGTTCCGCACGTGTATTTTCTACCCGATCTAATCGTTCATGAATCGGTTCCATCTCAGCCTTTAACAATCTCCCCATCTCCCTCGTCAATGCTTCCATTATAAACTTTGTATCAACCTTTCCCAACGCCTCCTTCGAAGCACTTTCCTTAGACATATGCGCTGCAAGAAAACGTTAGCAGAAATAAATAAATAAAAAGGTCCTCACTTCACTCCCTCACGTGTTTCCCTCAAGAAACTGTTCACTCGGTTGCACTAGTGTTTCACACAATAAATTCGGCTTTTACCCTCAGTTTGTCCTCACCTCTCTTGCCTTTTTCCACTCGTAATTTTTCTCAAAAGTTCTTATCAAACTAACCAAACAATAATCAGGATCTCTTAGCCACGTTCACACGAAACGAATCACAACGAAACTGGAATAACAAAGTAATAGGACAAGAATAACAAAAATGAGTTTCTAGTACCGGGATTTTTTTTTTTTAATATCACTGCACGAATCAAGAAGAGAAATAATAATAGTTGATATATATTCAACTACACGATCGGTCAAAATAAAAATTTTGTACTCTTTTCTCTCTCTCTCTCAGATCTGGACACGCACAAACAGTTCTAGAAATAAGATGTAATTTTGTGATCCACGAATTCAAAGCAAAAGAATAACAGAGATAGATAACTTCGATCTGGACACTCACAAGAAGTTCTGGAAATAAGATATAATTTTGTGATCAACGAAATCAAAGAAGAAGAATAACAAAGATAGATAACTTCGATCTGGATCAACGAAATCAAGAACAAGAATAACAAAAAAAATATATAACTTAGATCTGGATCAACGAAATTAAGAACAAGAATAACAAAGATAGATTAAACCTGATATTAGAGCCCTAGGTTCTGATACCAAATGATACGAACCCAGTCGATTGTATCAAGATTGATGCCGAAGATCGTCTAACCTCTGGTTCGAATGGAAACCGCGACCCAACACCTATATCGAGATGTGAACCTTGGTATAAAGAAGGACGCCACAATCAAGGATGAAATACTCGATTGATAAGTCAAGGAAGAACGCCACAGAGAATTCTGATAAAGAGAAAACTCTCTCAATTTTCATTCAAAATCAAGTCTCCTTCTTACATCCATCAATATCCTTACATACTGAAACCCTAAAAGAAAGGAAAGGGAACAAGATATTCGGCCATTAAGGCCTTACAAACAGAAAACAGAATGGCCATAATTGTCTTACAAATGGACAGAACTAAAACAAGCAACTATTAAATCAAGCCCAAACCGAAATTGTGCCACACTCCCAAGCCTTCTCATATTCGGCCCACTCAATTGCCTTGATGATGTTAATCAATCCTTAGTCTTCATGTGGGTTCATCTTGGGCTTTAATAATTCAGAATCAGCCCATGTGTCTTGAATCAGGCTATTGAATGCTTCTTTGAATCTCTTAGCCCTTGCCCTGGTTATTGGCCCAACCGGAACATGCAATGGATCCCTTGGTACAGCTCCCTTATTCTCATCACATCATGAATATGCTAACTAGCATTTGCAAAAACTAAGAGAAATGTGATAACGTGGGAAACATTTGAAACTCAAAGCCTTGAAAAACTATTTTCATCTTCCCTTTGGAAGAAGTCTCTGCAAGTGCAACAAGATCATGAAAGTTGAAACTCAACCATTATGATAACAACTGAGGCCAATCCACTTCAGTTAACTGCTGTAATTAATAAACTTTTATTGATGGTTTGAAATGTCAGTGCAAAGTTACAATGACACTATAAAGAATTCCTCCGGTATAAGAAAAAAATCATTGGTTTAGAACTTGTAACTCCGTACGTAGACAAATTCAACATATGATCAAGGGACTGAACACTATGCCATTGTTAAGAAAAAAATGATCAGAAGATTCTACTCATTTCCAATGCCTCAAATAATCTTCTTTCACAAATGAACTCACCCATTTTCAGTTAAATTGGACCACTAACCAATCCCTTTAGAGATCCTTTCTGATAATTCGGAGACGAGTGCATACTTGTTGCTTTCATAACATACGGTCTTGAATGCTGCCCGCGTCACATGATCCATATTTCGGTCCTTGTCTAATAATTTATGAAAGAACAATGCTGCCATGCCAACTTTTTACTCACTACAAAGCTTTCTGATCAAGGTATTAACTGTACGGATCCACAGCTTCTTGTCTAGCCTTTCCAAAATAACCATTGCCATGGCAGTATCATCGTTCTTGCAATACTCATAAGCTAATGTGATCCGAGTAACTTCACAAGGAGAAAGCCCATTATCTATCATGGTTTCGTAAAACTGACAAGCCTCATCCAACTTGGACTCTTTGCAAAGCCCGCTTATAAGATCCCCATAAGTGATACTATCTGGCACACAACCATGTTCACCCATCCTGCGAAAAAGCCTTACTGCCGAGATGACTTTCCCATCCCTACAATACCCACAGATCATGGATGTATAAGTTTCCTTAGTTGGAAACAAGCCAACCTTGATGGCTTCCTCAAAAACTTTCTCACTTTCTTTCATTCTCTTTTGCCTACAAAATTCAGCAATCAATGTAGTGTATGCATATATATCAGGCTGCAAGCCATATTTTACCATCTTAAAAAAGAACCCCAAGGCTTGTCTCGTATCAGCTTGCTTGCAATACTCAGATAAAAGAATTGTATATGTAATGTTATCAGGTTGCAATCCCCGTTTAAGGCCCTCCTTAAGAAGTTGACAAGCTTATTGAAACCTTTCCTTTTTACAGAGGCCATCAATGATTGCATTATATGTATATATATTAGGAGTGAAACCTTCTTTCCTCATTAAATCCATCAATTCACATGCTCTTTCAAAATTCCCTGCTTTGCAGTGTCCATCGATAATACTACTATATGTCTTGGTGTTAGGAACCAATCCCTGTTCTTTCATCCTGCCAAACAACATCTCTGCACGATTCATTTTCTCCTCTTTGCAGTACCCACTGATCATGGCAGTGTATGTATGCACATTTGGCTTGTAATTATCACTTCGAACAAGCTTAAGAAACAGCTTAAATGCCTTTTCGGTCCATCCCTTCTTATAAAGCCCATCAATCAATACTGTATGGGTATATACATTTGGCTTCCAGCCTTTTCTAACCATTTCCTCCAACATTTCAAATGCTTGCTTAATGCTGCCTCTCTTACACCACCCATTAATCACAGACGTGCAATTGATCAAATTCAGTGTCAAACCCATCTCAATCATCCTGTCGAAATACAAAACTGCTCTACTCACATAACCCTTCCCACAAAAAGCACTAATGACTATTGTCAACGTAACGTTATCAACAATATTAGGAGTATATCAGCTGATGGAGTTACAACGGGTAAAGACAATGCACATGCAATCAGTAAAGAGAAGCTTACTGATGCAGAGTCAAAGGCTGTGCATTCGGTGCACAAACAACCAACTAACAGAACTGATCATGAGAGATAAAATGATAATCAATGGTATAGATCAAACCATGACAGATGTCATGATCTTGTTCCATGGTATATTTTGGAGGGAAAATCAGTTAGTTAGTTTGCCATCTCATCAATTCTGTTAGGAATCTGTTTTGGATTCTGATAAGATTGAAGAGCATGACAATTGCATGCTATTCTCATCTCCTCGTGTATATATATTGAGCATTTGCTCTTGTGCATTTTAATCTAAAAATATAGAAAATAACAGAGGATTTTCCTCTCAATATTCTCTGCTTTCTTAGCTAAATTTTCTCAAGAAACCATGGAATTTAATATGGTATCAGAGCAAAACTCCACTGCTTCTGTTGAAAATCAGCATACACCTGCAATAGCAAAACGTATGACTCCATTAAAGCTCGAACTTGCAATAAAACTTGATCACAACAACTTCTTGATGTGGCGTCATCAAGTTCTTGCTGGAATTAAAGGTAATCGGCTCTCTTCCTACATAAATCCAAATGTTTCTCCTCCAGATATGATGAATCCAGATGGATCCATTAGTAATGTGTATCTTGACTGGGAAGCACAAGATCAAGTGCTTCTAGGTTAGATGCTGACTTCGATCAGCCCTGAAATACTTCCAGAACTGATTGGATGTCTAACTTCGAGCGAAGCTTGGACAACAATCGAGAAATTGTTTGTTTCTACATCAACAGCAAACAAAATGCAACTGAAGATGCAACTCCAGACACTGAAAAAATGAGGATTAACAATGAGTGAGTATTTGTTGAAAAAGAAAAGTATCTTAGATGCCTTAGCATACACAGGATACTTGATTTCTGATGAAGATAAAATTCTTTATGTGTTGAGTGGATTAGGATTAGAATATGATCCTTTTGTAATATCTGTAACTTCCATACCTAAAACATACACATTGCCTGAGATTTCCTCTTTGCTTCTTACTCATGAGGCTCGGATTGATCAACACAGTCATGTTGATTCCTTAAGTGTAAACATTGCTGTAAATAAGAAAAATAATAGCAATGAAGGTAATAATCAAAGTGTGTATGGAAGAGGCACTAATCAAGTGCCAAACAATGGAGGAAGGTCTGATCAAGGGAACAATAGTGGAAGAAGAGGCCGAGGAAGAGGAAGGTACAATAACAACAACAAGATTTTTTGTCAAATCTGCAGAAGGATAGGACATGAAGCGCACTGTTGCTACTATAGGTATGACCAAAGTTTCCAAGGACAAAACAACAATGTGCAAGTGCAGAATAATGTCAACAGAGGAGGAGCACCAACTGGTCCAATGGCAATTACTGCAATGACAGCAGCTCCTGCAGCTATGCATGATAGTATGTGGTATCCAAACTCAAGGGCTACAGATCACTGCACACCAGAATGCAGTCACCTCATGAACCGATCGGATTATCAAGGGAATGACAGAGTTTATGTTGGCAATGGTGCAGGTTTGAATATCTCTTCTGTTGGCTATAATCAATTTCATGCACATAATCACTCTTTAGTTCTTAAAAATATATTGCATATTCCTCAAATCAAGAAAAATTTGCTTAGTGTTTCACGGTTTGTTAAGGACAATCATGTGTTCATAGAATTTCATCCTAACATGTGCTTTGTGAAGGATCAAATGTCGAAGAGAACTCTTCTTCAAGGGGTTCTTAAAGAAGGGCTATATGTCTTTGACTTGCCTCTCTTGACAAACACTTCTCACTCAGCTCAAGTCAAGACAGCTCCTACATCACCTTCTCCTGCAGCTTGTCATTCTGCTTCTTACCATGAAATGTGTTGTAATTCTCTTTCAATACTTTCCAATAATGGTGCCATTTCTAGTGTAAATACAGCTGCTGTAAAACCTTCCTCTTCCAGAATGAAAACTTGGCACAAGAGGTTGGGACATCCATCCTCTTCTATTGTAAAAACAATTCTAAAGCAATGTAATATACCTATACATTGTGATTCTTCTTTGCTGTGTACAGCTTGTCAAGTGAGCAAAGCTCACAAACTTCCTTTTCAACTATCTTCAACTCAATATAAAATGCCTCTTCATCTAGTTGTTGCAGATGTTTGGGGGCCTGCACCCTTTTCTTCTTCTAGAGATTTCAAATATTATGTCACCTTCCTTGATGTTCACTCTAGGCATACATTGGATATATTTTTTAAAAACTAAGAGTGAGGTATCTGCTGCATTTCTTGAGTTCAAAAAACAGGTAGAGCTGCAATTATCTCGTCCCATCAAGATTCTCCAAACTGATTGTGGGAAGGAGTTCTTAGTTTTAGGCAAATTCCTCAAAGAATGTGGTATTACATTTCGGCAATCATGGCCTACACACATGAGCAGCAAGGCATCATTGAGAGAAAACATCGACATATTGTGGAAACAGGCCTCAGTCTTCTTGCACACTCCTCCCTTCCTATGAAATTTTGGGATGATGCTTTCAATTCTGATGTGTTCTTGATCAACAGACTGCCTTCTCCTGTCTTGTATCATAAATCTCTATTTGAAATGCTGCATCATGTTGTGCCTGACTATAAATTCCTTAAAGTTTTTGGATGCTTGTGTTTTCCATGTTTGCGCCTCTACAACAAACATAAGCTTGAATTTCGAAGCATTCCTTGTACATTTTTGGGTTACAGCAATAATCATAAAGGTTACAAGTGCATGGATTCCAAAGGGAAAGTTTACATTTCCAGAAATGTCATCTTTGATGAATTGCAATTTCCATACACTTCTAAGGCTAAATGCTCAGCTTACACTCCCTCTCAAGCAGGCACTTCATATTTACCACCTGTCATTACACAGCAATGTGCTGCTACTGCACCTCCTGTCTCACATGGGTCAGGTTCTGTGCCTCTAGCTTCTGGTTCTCATGACTCTCTTGCAGGGTCTGCTTCTGTCATCCCTGAAGGGCCTGCTTCCACATTGGGTTCTCCTGTTAATGCTATTTCTGCAGGTTCTGCTCCGGTTACTCGCTCCTCATCTCCTATTCCAGCTATTGGTAATCTGCATCCCATAATTACTAGGGGCAAAGCAGGTATTCGCAAACCCAAACATGTGTGGCTCACAGAATTAGATGAAACTGAACCAACTTCTGTCAAGTCTGCCCTTGCTCATCCGAAATGGCTTGCTGCCATGCAAGCTGAATATCACGCTTTAATGATGAATCAAACTTGGAGTCTTGTTCCTCCTCCCCAAGATAGGAAGATTATTGGGTGCAAATGGATCTTTAAAGTCAAACAAAATCCTGATAGTTCAATTCTTAAACACAAGGCACGCTTGGTAGCCAAGGGATTTCATCAACTTCCTGGATTTGACTTCATCGAGACCTTTAGTCCGGTTATAAAATCTGCCTCCATTCGCACCATTTTTTCTCTTGCAGTCAATAGAGGGTGGCAGCTTAGACAACTTGATGTAAACAATGCTTTTCTCAATGGTAGCATTACCGAAGATGTGTTTATGATGCAACCTCCCGGTTTTGAAGATTCGAATGGTCTCTTGGTGTACAAATTACGTAAAGCCCTCTATGGCCTTAAACAAGCACCTCGTGCATGGTTTGATAAATTCAAGAGTGTTTTACTTGGTCTTGGCTTTATTGCATCTAAAGCTGATAGTTCTCTATTTCTTTATTTTGGTGCACATCATACTATTTTTATCCTAGTATATGTTGATGACATAATTGTCACAGGTGACAATCCGGCTTCAATCAATGACTTGGTTCATCGTCTTCATGCCACCTTTGCCTTAAAGGATTTGGGGCCTCTTCACTACTTTCTTGGCATTGAGGTTCTCCCTACATCAACCGGCTTGCATCTCTCTCAACACAAGTACATCCTTGACTTACTCAAGCGGGCTGATATGCTTCAGGCCAGAGCATTATCTTCCCCAATGGTGGTCAGTACTGGTAGTTCTTTATCAGCTTACAAAGGCAGTCCGGTGACTGATGCAACTACTTATCGCAGCTTGGTTGGAGCTCTTCAGTATGTTACGATTACAAGACCTAACATCTCCTATGCTGTAAATAAAGTTTGTCAATTTATGCAAGCTCCCCTCGATGAGCATCTCAAAGCTGTCAAGCGCATCCTCCGATACTTGCGTGGGACAGTTTCATTTGGCCTCAATTTCTCCCGTAGCTCAAGTCCTCTTGATATTGTTGGATTCTCTGATGTAGATTGGGCATCGAACCCTGATGATCGCAAATCAATAACTGGATTTTATGTGTTTTTTGGCTCAAATTTGGTTACTTGGAGTGCCAAGAAACAACACACCATCTCACGTTCCTCTACCGAAGCTGAATATAGGAGTTTGGCATCTTTGGTAGCTGAAATCACCTGGATAAAGTCATTACTTGGTGAACTTCATATTCAGCTAGCTCGGGTTCCTACTGTCTGGTGTGATAATCAAAGCACCATTGCCATGACCAAGAACCCTGTGCTGCATGCTAGAACTAAGCACATTGAATTGGACCTTTATTTTGTGCGAGACAAGGTGCTTCAACGTGATTTAATTGTGAATTGTAACATCCCGGATTTCGGATAATTAAATTTATATATGTGAAAATAAATTTTGTGATTGGAGGGGGTGTAAATGTACTTAAAAGTATGTTTATTTTTATGATTTCCAGGTGGACCAGATGGAACGGTCCAAAAATGATGCAAGAAAAAGGGAAAACTAAAGCAGAGAGCATCGCGATCTGGTCACCGCGACCACAGGTCGCGATGGCTCGCTCGCGGTGGAAAATGAGGTTTTTGGCAGTGAGCATCGCGACCAGTCACCGCGACCACAGGTCGCGATTAACTGCTCGCGATGAAAATGTCAAAATTTGGCAGTGAGCAGCGCGACCACTAGCGCGACCAAGGGACCGCGAGGAGTGCTCGCGATGAAGGCGGTGCAAACGCTCTAGTGAGTACCGCGACCTGGTGGCGCGACCACAGGTCGCGACGACGGTCGCGACAGCTGAAAAATATATAAAAAAAAGTGGCTTCTCGCAGAAGCCAGAAAACAGCACAGAGAGAAGAGAGAGGCAGAGAGCGAGAAAGAAAAGAAAGAAGAAGAGAGAAAGAAGAGAAAAAAAAAAGAAGAAGAAAGAGAAGGAAGAAGAAGAGGAAGAAGAAGAAGAAGGAAAGAGAGAAAAGGAAGTGTAGGTGAAAGAGAAAGGGAAAGGGAAAGAAAAAGAAAATCGTGGAACCGCGATTTGTTGAATGAAAAACGGATTCCAGGTTGGTGTACTTTTGTTTTCGGAATCTTTACGAAAAGTATTTTGTTATCGTTTTCGTTTTCGTTTTCGTTTTCGCTTTCGATTTCGTTGAAATTTCTCGTTTTCGATTTTTGTATGAAAATTGTTTATTTTATATGAAAAATCGATGATTGATATACCTATTGTTGATTTTGGAATGATTTTATGATAGATCGCATTTTGATTGTGTTTTCGAATATTTCGATTTCGTTAACAATACTTGATTTAGATTTTCGTATAACTATCGATTATCTTTCGTGAAGGGAATTGTGTGACTTGTATGTTTATTGTGATAGATGGTCTCATATCTCCACCTTCCTATCCGAATTTCAAAGTGTATTCTTCATGAACGTTGTTGGCCTATGTGTGTACTTACTTTTGTAATTTTTTCAGAATTTTCTGGGTGGCACTTCGCTAGATATTAGATAGAAACGTGACATAGGTCAGTGCTGGAAAAACAGGGGAGACAGTTTTTGTGTGTCATGTATGTGGTCCAATATGGCACCCTTACTGTCCGAATTTTAAATGGTGTTCTTCATGAAAGTTGTTCATATATATGTCTACTTTCTTCAGTTATTTTTTCAGAATTTTCTGGGTGGCTTTTCTCTAGATATTAGCTTGAAACCAAACATATGTCAGTGTAGAAAACTGCACTCGACCCAACATGTGTGTCCGACCCGTTTTGTGTGGCAACCCGACCCGTGGCTCTTCCTATATAAATGCCACTTCGTCTTTTTCATCCTGAATCTAGAAAGAAGAACCCTAGCAGCTCCCTCTCTTCATACTCTCTCAACTCCAATCTCTCAAAACTCACCCAATCTCTCTTGTATGTCCATGGAATCAAATTAGAAACTTGTGGTAATTTTGTTTCTTGTTTGTTCAAGTTGTTTTATGATTCATTTCATTTGAATCTTTTTGTTGTTCTTGAATGAGAGTTAATGGAGTTTTATAGATCTTAATTGAATGAAAGCTTGTGGGTTTTGTGTTTAATGCATGATAAGGCATTTAGGAAGTTAAATTAGTACCTAGATAACTTGATGTTGTGATTTAGAATGCATTTATCTTGCTTGAATGAATTAAGCATCTATCTCACATGTGTTTAGTGGATTGGTACTAATCAAGGTTGGATCAAGAATGCTAGTTGTTGTTATAATAATTTACTTGTTATTAGAATCACATTCATATAAACATGTTGGCTGCCTTATAGAGTTCATGCATTGAATATGTTTGTTTCATGACTTGAAAATGTTGAATTTGTTGCAAAAATTGTTAGGTCTTGAAATGTGTTTATGCTAAGTGTTATTTAAGTAGATTGTGTGCACTAGTTCACTTAGCATCATAGGTTGTATTAGTCATGCATCCTAATTGTATGTTCATGCATCATTGAACACTTAGACTATAATCCTTTGTGTTATTGGAAGAGCTTGTGTGACTTTGGTGAAGTCTTGTCAACAAGCTCAAGGTTTGCTTCTTGTACAAAAGTTGCATTTGTGTGGAATTTCACTAGTTGGCTCTTGCGAGACGATAGGTGTAGGCTCACGCCAATAGGAGTGTGAATTCTAGGATAGCTTAAGGATATACGTTTAGTCACCTAGTGGATCTTGGGAGATCATTAGGGAAAAGGTCTGCGGGTAGACTAGAGTGGGATAGTCCAAGAGGAGTGAGTCCTTGTAATTTCAACTTGAGGGTGTACTGCATTTATCACTAGTGGATTGTCCGTTAAGTGGCCAAGAGTAGTCCCGTGGTTTTTGATCCCTTGTTGGAAGGGGTTTTCCACGCTAAAATCCTTGTGTTGATTTTGTTTATCTCTTCTGCATTTGTTATGTGTTTATAATTGTTGAATTGATCTAATTAAATTGTTGGTAATCAAAAAATTGGGTAAAAACCTATTCACCCCCCCTCTAGGTTCATATAGACCGTTGCACTTAAACTTTCAGATAGTAAAAATCGGTTTTTGTTATTAAAACAGACATCGAACAAATCAGATGTATGCGATGTCTGTTGAATTTGTGCGGCCTAAATATTCACGAGACCTCTACTCTATTCTTAGGGAGAAAACTCTTCACACGTATTATAAATACATAGTAAAACTTGAATCTCCATCACCACTAAGAAGTGATTAATAGATCATTTATCTAAAACTCCTCCTTATTTACGTTGTTTATTTTTTTTTCATTTGTGTAACTCTAATTAATATACAATTCGTCAGAGGATAATGTTTCTGTTATTAAAAATATATATATTTTTTTTTATGTCATTTCCAAAAAGTTGAAAAACTTACCGTCACTTTGGCATGTATAACAAAAAATAGTGTGACATTTTTTTGGGATAATTGCAATAAAGTACTCTGATATTTGGCTATATTGCAATAAAATTGTGAGTATAACTTTAATTGCATATTAGTACCCTTGACTAAGTTGACCGGTCAAATATGATGGGTTGACTTTGACTTTTTGTGTAAAAAGACATAATTGCCCCTGGTTTAAAAAAAAATTAAATAAAAATTAAAAAAATTAAAAAAATTAAAATTTTAAAAAATGGATCTCCACCGTCCATTAATGTTGATGGACGGTGGAGATACATTTAAAAAAAAAAAATTAAAATCAAACAATTAAAAAAAAATTTTGGTGTTCTTGCTGGAGATCCAATCCAGATTGAATCTCCACTGTCCATCAATATTAATGGACGGTGGAGATCTAGACATCAAGAACAGATCAAGAACATCAAAAAAAAAAAAAAATTTTGTTCGAACCCAGCAGCTGGGTTAGAACGCGAACCCAGCAGCTGGGTTCGCGTTCGAACCCAGATTAGGTTCCAACGCGAACCCAGATTTCTGGGTTCGAACAAAATTTTTTTTTTTTTTTGATGTTCTTGGTGGAGATCCAGATTGGATCTCCATCGTCCATCAATGTTGATGGACGGTGGAGATACATTTAAAAAAAAAATTTAAAATCAAACAATTAAAAAAAATTAAAAAAATATTAAAAAAAAAACAATTTTGGTGTTCTTGGTGGAGATCCAATTCAGATTGGATCTCCACCGTCCATCAACATTGATGGATGGTGGAGATCCATTTTTAAAAATTTTAATTTTTTTAATTTTTTTTAATTTTTATTTAATTTATTTTTTTTAAACCAGGGGCAATTATGTCTTTTTACACAAAAAGTCAAAATTAACCCGTCATATTTGACCCGTCAAGGGTACTAACATGTAATTAAAGCTAAACTCACGATTTTATTGTAATATAGCCAAACGTCAGGATACTTTATTATAATTATCTTTTTTTTTAATAATATTTTTAAATTAATTATTTTTTTATTTTTTTATATCGAAATGGACGATTTCATTATTTATAGTGGAAAAGAAGAGTCGCAGGAGGATTTTCACACCACTTTAACTAAAAAGTGCACCTGTACCTCTTGATCTTAATATTATCTTTCAAAAAAATTGATTTTGGGATTTGGTAAATCAACTTGGTTATCGTGTGGTAGGATTTTTATTATAAAGGCTCGTTTGCTCGACGGAATATGATGACATCGACTACTTTTAAGTCCAATTTCATATTTGGTTTGGACACAAAATTGGCGCCAATCCTGTGTTACATATTTAGTCCTGCTGTGGCAGGCCACAAGCAGGCGAGATAATTTTATTCTAGTTTTTTTCAAGTAAAACTTCATTTAAGTAATTTTAAAATTAAATTTAAAAGATTTATTATTTAAAAATTAATTTAATATAATATTATTTTAACTAATTTTATATTATATTAAATATAAAATATAATTATTTTTTATCTAATCCCTTACAATACCAAAGGATAATATTATTTTTAATCTAATTTATACTGCATCAAACACATCACAATACTAATTTAATTCCATCATATTCAATCTAATTCAATTCAATCATATCTCGTAAAAATAATCCAATCCAATTCTACACACCAAACGCACCCTAAATTCATAATTCACACAAAAGTCCAGATTAGTTTTTTGTTTTTTAATAAATCAATATGAGCAGGATTTGGAATTCAAAAAAAAATTATCTAACAATAAAAGTCTCAACAGTTGAACTAGCTAATACTAAAATCTAAATTTGTTGATAATTCGTTTTTAATATTTTTTATTTCTTTCTCTAAATGATAATAATACATATACAATAAGACATATCTATAGTGATAGCCTATATATGAATAATCTCTATCTAGTCATAAAAAATTTTGGTCTCAATTTAGGCCAGTTATAAATAAGAACAAACTTCTCATTGTAATAAGTTATAATTTTTCTAGATCTCGTCTTAAGGAACTTGCCTTCACATAGTAATAATTATCTGTATATTATAAAAAATATATGCTATATTATGTTAAAGGTTTAAGATAAAATTAAATATTTTTTTAAAGTTTTTTGACACAATGATTTATTCTTTAAAGTTCTTAGCACATCTTTGAACTTATCCGTACGTAATAACTCGCTCGTATATATTTTCAAGCATGTTTATCTCTTTTGTCAATGTCTATATATTGAATTTGAGATGCTCCATTTATTAATTATTAATATAGTGCATACTTTACCTTTACACCACTTGCACTAAGGATAATTAAGTGAAAACAATAATTTTTATAACTACACCTCTATTAAGTTATAACCTCTTCATAGTAATAAAATTAGTTTGGTCTTAACATTATGACTATAGAGAGGTTTTACTGTATATAGTTACTAATACATCAATATGATTGATTAAACTATGGTTTTACATTAATAAAGTGAAAAAAGAATAATTAGCACCTCATAGGCCCTTTTTGTTTTTTCTTTTTTTATATATAATTTTTGTCACTAACTTAATAACTTGATTTTTTATTATTAATAAAGTAAATAAACTTACGAAATTGATCTACTTTAATGAGAAAAAAATTTATCAGTTGATTCTCTAAAAAAAAAAAAAAAGAAACTGTAGTGTTTGAATATGTGATTTGGTTTATTGGTTATAGTGAAACTCCATAAATATTTTTTTTGAAGTTGTATTTTCATTATTTTGGGTTTGGATTTTTAGGATTGTTTAAGTGTTTTGTGGACTAAAAACCGAAAACTTATTTATTAAAATGAAATTAAAATCTCAAACCGATATTTTATTAGTTTGGTGGAGAAAATAGATATGAATATATATATATATATATATATATATATATATATATATCAACCAAGACCAAAAAGTTCCAAATAAATCTTGGTCTTGGTCGAGGCTGAGTAAGTCTCAACCAAATAATTGAATCTCGGCTTCTTAGTCATATGGCCGAGATTAGGCTTGTAATATGAGTGAACAGATCACGTTTGGGTCATACAAACACGATACAATTATTAATTAAGTTAGACTCTTTAAACACCCTTCTAACATGTTAATTATATAGGTTAAGCGTGTGTGTCAAACAACATAGTTTATCCATTTAAATGACATATTTAACCTGTTTAAATGACACATATCGAAATGAGACATTATAAATATGGAAATGCTTGATAAAATAAAAATAATAAAAACAGTTATATAATAGGTTATAACAAGTTCATTACAATATGGGAAAAAAAAAATTAATTAACCACATGAAATATTGCAGTTGATTTTCCAAAAATCCAAAAAATTTGATTGTGTTCTCACTCTCGCCTCTCGGTACTTCCATTATTTAAACCTCACATTATGTGATGGCCACGATTCTGGAATCGACGGTTCCAGTTTTGGAACCGCCGGTTCCGGTTCCTTTTTTGGTTCTCAAACATATATTGAATGTTGTCAAAATAATAGATAAAAAACCCCTCTTAATTTAACATATTATTAATTTTAATAAAACGTTGACGGAATAAGCATCCATTAAATTCTCATTTACACACCTGAGGTGTTGATGTTGATTTAATTAGTACACTCCCCAACATACATGGGCGGAGAGAGGCTAGGGCTTGGCTGGGCTAAGTTTTTTGAAAAAAAAATGTTTTTTTTTACATAAAAAAATTATTTATTATATTAAATTTTAGAAAATGTTTTAATAAGATTCATGTGAGTACTAACAAATATTTTTTTAAATTAGTTCAATGGCCTAATAAGTCCAAATATAAATGAAATCAATTAAAATAAATAATTACTTATCTCTTTATTTTATTTTATTTTTTTTTACTCTTTCAACATCTCATTTTTTTAAAAAAATAATTTATCACCCGACTAAACACATTCTTTTCTTTATTTTTATTTTTTATTATTACTTTTCTAAATTCAAAATCCTAACTTTTACTTTTCAGACTTTAAATATTACTTTTCTTTCTATTTGAAGTTTCAAATGTAATTATTTTTATTTTTATTTTTCTTTATTTAATTATTTATAATGTATTTAGTTTTTTTTTTTAAGGATAATGTACTTAGTTTTAGGTATTGTATTTTGTGAGTGAAACTTAAATTTTTATTTTATATATATTAAAAAATCTTATTGTGTGGTCTCCTAATGGTTTACTCTACTATTTAGAAGTTTATTCTTTTTTTAAAAATATTAGATATATTGTTATAATGTGTTGAAAATTTTGTATCCTTTATTATTATTAATAAAAAATTTATCGTACCATTGAAATTTAATTATTATAAAATATAATTTTATTTTTTTATAAAATAATAAAATTTTTAAATAAAAAAATAAAATTTAAATTAGCCCACCTAATATAAATTTTCTAACTTCGCGTAACACAACTTCTTCACGAAAGATTGATAAGTTGAAAATATAACACCCTAAATTGGGCCTACATCACGTAATGATAATAGATTTTGATCGAAACAAAGAGTTGGTTTTCATCAATTTTTTATGACAAAATAATAACAGAGCTAATTGAAATTATATAAGTTTTTTTCATGTGGGTGATCTCGGATTTTTGGGATTTTACACTTGAAAGTTATCTCTTTCAACTGCAAATCATGAAATATTGCAATATCAGAAGAACATCTTTAGCCGAAACAATGTGAACTACAGAAAATCTCAATTAACCATCCTGATTAATTAGTATGACGAGGGACTACATTTTTTCCAAGACAGCAATACAATAATTCAAGAGAAAAAGATTACTCAAATAACTCAAAAGCAACTCCTAATTAATCAACAGGGGTATTTGCAGCTATGCAATCTTATCATTCAAGAATTGTAAATGAAAAAATAGCAAAAAAAGAAAAACAATTTGCTTACTCAGAACTTGAACCATGCGTTATTACTTCTCAAATTGAAAGTCTTTAAAAGTTTGTGGAGTTAATGGTGAAGAAATTGTGAGATTAGGGAATTTATACTTCACATCAACGGTCTACAAAAATCTAGGTTTTTAATAAGTTCATAAAAGTTATGAACTTTTTGAATACCCACTAACTTTTTTATACTTCATAAAAGTCTATATTCAATTCTCCACGACTTTTATGGACTTTAAAAAAGTCCATATTGAATACCTCAAGACTTTTGTAGACTTTTAAAAAGTATATAAAAATCCATATTAAATACCTATTAACTTTTACGGAGTCTTTAAAAATTCAAATTGAATACACTTAAACTTTTAAAATCCACATAAGTTATTAAAAATTGATATTGAATACACCTCCCTAAGTAAAGAAAAAATGTTTCGAAATATTTAATTTTCATTACATTCAAATTACTTGTTAGATTTTATTATTTTTCAGTATTAAGATTTGATAGTAAAAATCGGTTTTGTTATTAAAACAGACATCGAACAAATCAGATTTATGCGATGTCTGTTGAATTTGTGCGGCCTAAATATTCACGAGACCTCTACTCTACTCTTAGGGAGAAAACTCTTCACACGTATTATAAAAATATAGTAAAACTTGAATCTCCATCACCACTAAGAAGTGATTAATAGATCATTTATCTAAAACTCTGATTCTATTTATAAACTCCTTATTTACGTTGTTTATTTTTTTTCTTCATTTGTGTAATTCTAATTAATATACAATTTGAGAGGATAGTGTTTCTGTTATTAAAAAAAAAAAAAAAAAATCTTTTTTATGTCGTTTCCAAAAAGTTGAAAAACTTAGCGTCACTTTGGCATGTATAACAAAAATAGTGTGACATTTCTTTTTTTTTATAATATTTTTAAATTGATTATTTTTTTTATTTTTTTATATCAAAATGGACAATTTCATTATTTATAGTAAAAAAGAAGAGTCGCAGGAGGTTTTTCACACCACTTTAACTAAAAAGTGCACCTGTACCTCTTGATCTTAATATTATCTTTCAAAAAAAATTGATTTTGGGATTTGGTAAATCAACTTGGTTATCGTGTGGTAGGATTTTTATTATAAAGGCTCGTTTGTTCGACCGAATAGGATGACATTCTACTTTTAAGTCCAATTTCATATTTGGTTTGGACACAAAATTGGCGCCAATCCTTTGTTACATATTTAGTCCTGCTGTGGCAGGCCACAAGCAGGCGAGATAATTTTATTTTAGTTTTTTTCAAGTAAAATTTCATTTAAGTAATTTTAAAATTAAATTTAAAGGATTTATTATTTAAAAATTAATTTAATATAATATTATTTTAACTAATTTTATATTATATTAAATATAAAATACAATTATTTTTTATCTAATCCCTTACAATACCAAAGGACAATATTATTTTTAATCTAATTTGTACTGCATCAAACACATCACAGTACTAATTTAATTCCATTATATTCAATCTAATTCAATTCAATCATATCCCGTAAAAATAATTCAATTCAATTCCGCACACTAAACGCACCTTAAATTCATAATTCACACAGAAGTCCAGAGTAGTTTTTTATTTTTTAATAAATCAATATGAGCTGGATTTGGAATTCAAAAAAAAAATTATCTAACAATAAAAGTCTTAACAGTTGAACTAGCTAATACTAAAATCTAAATTTGTTGATAATTCGTTTTTAATATTTTTTATTTCTTTCTCCAAATGATAATAATACATATACAATAAGACATATCTATAGTGATAGTCTATACATGAATAACCTCTATCTAGTCATAAAAAATTTTGGTCTCAATTTAGACCAGTTATAAATAAGAACAAACTTCACATTGTAATAAGTTATAATTTTTCTAGATCTCATCTTAAGAAACTTTTCTTCACATAGTAATAATTATCTGTATATTATAAAAAATATATGTTATATTATGCTAAAGGTTTAAGATAAAATTAAATATTTTTTTTAAGTTGTTTGACACAATGATTTATTCTTTAAAGTTCTTACCACATCTTTGAACTTACCGGTACGTAATAACTCGCTCGTATATATTTTCAAGCATGTTTATCTCTTTTGTCAATGTCTATATATTGGATTTTGACATGCTCAATTTATTAATTATTAATATAGTGCATACTTTACCTTTACACCACTTGCACTAAGGATAATTAAGTAAAAATAATAATTTTTGTAACTACACCTCTATTAAGTTATAACCTCTTCATAGTAATAAAATTAATTTGATCTCAACATTATAACTATAGAGAGGTTTTACTGTATATAGTTACTAATACAACAATATGATTGATTAAACTATGGTTTTACATTAATAAAGTGAAAAAAGAATAATTAGCACCTAATAGGCCCTTTTTGTTTTTTCTTTTTTTATATATAATTTTTGTCACTAACTTAATAACTTGATTTTTTGTTATTAATAAAGTAAATGAATTGACGAAATTGATCTACTTTAATGAGAAAAAAATTTATCAGTTGATTCTCTAAAAAAAAAAAAAAAAAAAAGAAACTGTAGTGTTTGAATATGTGATTTGGTTTATTGATTATAGTGAAACTCCATAAATATTTTTTTTGAAGTTATTTTGGGTTTGGATTTTTAGGATTGTTTAAGTGTTTTGTGGACTAAAAACCGAAAACTTATTTATTAAAATGAAATTAAAATCTCAAAACCGATATTTTATTAGTTTGGTGGAGAAAATAGATATGAAAAAATATATATATATATAAATCTCAACCAAGACCAAAAACTTCCAAATAAATCTTGGTCTTGGTCGAGGCTGATTAAGTCTCAACCAAATAATTGAATCTCAGCTTCTTAGTCATATGGCCGAGATTAGGCTTGTAATATGAGTGAACAGATCACGTTTGGGTCATACAGACACGATACAATTATTAATTAAGTTAGACTCTTTAAACACCCTCCTAATATGTTAATTATATAGGTTAAGCGTGTGTGTCAAACAACATAGTTTATCCATTTAAATGACATATTTAACCTGTTTAAATGACACGTTTGACCCGTTTAAATGCTATATTTTTTACAAAAAATTAAATTACACGTTTATTACAAGTGTTTTTATAATAAATCAAAGGGAGAATTGCAATGACTCCCCGTATATATAAGTGAAATTGCATAAAAATCTAAAATATGATAATAACACAAAATTTCCCTTTGACCCGTTGACCAACTATTGAAAACCGTTTAAATTGGATAGAAATGGTATAATGTCCATTTTACCCTTTGTGCACTGTTAAAATTTTTTTTTCCAGATCTTCTTCTTGCTCTTGCTTTTGTTCTTGTTCTTCCTCTTCAAATAATAATAAAAAAAAAACTAAACCTAATTTTTTTTCCCAATTCTTTATTTTTCAGCAATCCAACCACAATTCAAATTTTTTTTTTTTAAGATCATCATCATCATCATCATCATCATCTTCTTCAAAAAATAAATAAATAAATCAATTTTTTTTAATTATTTATTCCTCATCAATCAATTACAATCAACTCAAATTTTTTTTTCCAAATTCTATTTCTTCTTCTTCTTCTTTCTTTTTTTTGAATTTTTTTTTCAGATTCTTCTTCTTCTTCTTCATTTTTTTTCTAGATTTCTTCTTTTTCTTCTTCTTCTTCTTTTTTTTTTCCAGATTTTTTTTTATTGTTCTTCTTCTTTCTTCTTCTTCTTCTTCTTCTTTTCTCTTTTTTTTTTTCAAATTTTTTTGTTCTTCTTCTTTCTTCTTCTTCTTCTTCTTCTTCTTTTCTCTTTCTTCTTTTTTTTTTCAGATTTTTTTTATTTTTCTTCTTCTTTCTTCTTCTTCTTTTCTCTTTCTTTTTTTTTTCCAGATTTTTTTTTGTTCTTCTTCTCCTCCTCTTTTTTTTCACATTTTTTTTGTTTTTCTTCTTCTTCTTAGTTTTTTTTTTCAATATTTTTTATTTTTTTTAATTGTCGAATATAAGGTATAAAGACAATTTTACCCCTCTCCTCTTAATAACCACCGTTACTTAAACGATTTTTAATAGTTGGTCAACGGGTCAAAGGGGGATTTGTGTTATTATCATATAATTTCAGATTTTTGTACAATTTCACTTATATACAATAATTCCCCCTAAATCAAAATTGTTAATATTTAAACAACTTCAAGTTTAAAAAAGAAAATAAAAAATAAAAAAAAGAAGGTAGCAACAGATGTTGTGTCCCCAAAAATATGAAAATTACATATAAAATTATATTTATATTGCAATATTATTCAAAAATAAATAATAAAAATTTTCATATCCTCAACCCACAGGACATTGGCTGGTTTGACTATCGGTCTTCGTTAGAGATTGACGGCCAAAGACCACCCATCACCGCCATCGGAAGTAGCATTCCTTTTTTCGTATATATATATATATATATATATATATATTATTTATGAAAATTGATTTTTTATTAAATATTTTTTTTGAAAATATATTTACATTTTCTTAAATTTTTTTTATTGCTGTGCATCAGTGCATGTCACCTTTGTACGGTTACATATAAAGATATAAATATCCATAATCTCGTTAACTTTGACTAACAAAGAGGGGAATGTACATTTGCTTGAAACAGTTTCCAAGTAATGGCTTTACGCGTTTTTGCGTGCTTGGAGCCTTTGATTATACCTCGACGAAAATCCGATTGTTGTAAATAATAAAGCAAAGTCACTTTATTTTTGTTTGCTTACGTTTCTTAGTATATTTGGTATTAGTATAAGTATTGGTTTTTGGCTCCTTATTACACTTTTGAATTTTCTTGAACGAATTGCCCCTACTATTAGGGGTAGGCATCAAACTGAACCAAACTATAAAATCGGTGAACCAAACCGAACTAGATGGTTTTGGTTCAGTTTTGCAGTTTGTATTGGTTTGGTTCGGTTGACTTTTTTTTTTAAAAAAAAAAAAATCAACCGAACTGATTAGGTTCAGGGTTTGGAGCCCCAAACCGTGAACCGAACCAGCAAACCCAGTTTATATAAAAAAAATAAAAGTTAAACCTAGAACGTAGAAACATTTCATTTCAAACAGCCAAACACACCAGACCTCTTCAACAGTCCAGAACAGTCACACTCGCACCTCCAGTCTTACACGTACAGCTCTGCTTGTAGACCCAAATCGGTATAGTTTCTTCATGTTCTTGCTTATTTTGGATTATTTCTTCTATTGATTTTGTTTATTTATTCTGTTTAGTTCTTGGGTGTGATTTTGTTGATTTACTCTGTTTTAGTTCAATGAAAACAGAGTTTGGGTGTTGTTGTAGAAGAAAATATTTGTTTATAATTTTGTTGGTTTTAGAAGAAAACGAAATCAGAGTATGGGAAAGGAGAGAACAAAATGTTTGGGTGTTGCTTGTGTTGGTTGTGTTGTGCTTAGCGATGGTGGAATGGTAACTGTTGGTTGTGTTGTTCATTGAAATTGTTGTTATTGTAATTGGGAAACGAAAACAGAGTATGATAAATTCAATAATGGTGGAATGGTATTTAGTTGGTTGTGTTGTTTATTGAAATTGTTGTTATTGTAATTGTAACTGTTGGTATTTATAATTGTTGTTATTGGTTGTGTACGTAGAGCTAATTGTAATTGTAATAAACACATGTTTATTTGTTTAATTGTTGTTTGTTCATTGTTGTTCTCAGTTGCTGCTCCATAATTGCAGTGTGTTGTTCTTGTACTGATTTCATGCGTTGGTTTCTTCTGGTTTCGTGCTTTGATTATAATGTGTTATTGTTGTTGCCAAAGTTATCTCAATTGATTGTATTTTGATGCAAAAAAAAACCTGAAGGTTGTGTTTGATATACTAATGTTTGATTTATTTTATAATTTGACATAATTGATTTTGTATTATTGGATTCATTATTGGATTATTTGATTGAATTTGTATTTTTTAGAATAAAAATTAATTATATTTGGATGTAAAAAAATCGAAAGCCCATTATAATTTTTATGACCCAATAGGCTCACAAACCAACTAAACCGAACCGAACCGAACCGGTTCAATCCGATTTGATTTGGTTCACTCTATTCCTGGTTTTTGGTTTAGTTCACTTTTTTAAAAAACTGATTAATTGTCGGTTTTATCCAAAACTGAATCATGCCCACCCCTGAATGCTATGGTTTCTCCCCTTGGTTTCTTTTTTTTTTTTTCCCTATTAAACCTTCAATTGGGATATATGACCATTAAGGCACCTTTTTCCTAACGATCACTTTGATGTATTTATAAAAAAAATGATAACCAAATAAACTAATATACATATCTTGTGTAAAACATGATATTGTTTTTACAATGTTAAGGAATAAAATGTAATTCTTCCTATAATAAAAGAGGGTAAAATTACAATCCCATGTAGTTTGGAGTATTAGATAAAATGTACTATCACTCATTTACCATTTAAAAAAAAATAAAAAGAATATTCATGGATCTCCAGCATCCACGTGGAAGATGAAGATCAAAGAAAGAAAAAAACAAAAATAAAATCAAACAAACAATTGATTTTTTTTTAAAAAAATTAGAACATTGAAAACTAGAAGAAATTAAAAAGATGGATCTCTCCATTGTCCATCTCTGAGATGGAGGGTGGAAATCATAACAAAGACAAAATTTTAAAAAATTTTGGAGATGGGGTTCCCACCATCCATCTCCTAATATTTGATTAGTTTTTTTTTTTTTTAAATTTTTTGATCTCTGTCGTTCATGTGGATAATGAAGATCCATCAACCTTTTTTTTTTTCTTTTCCTCTTAAAGGGTAAATGTGTACTTTTATTTATAAACTTAACAGAAATTAACGCTAAGAGGGAGTTTGGTGATAAATGAAAATATGGGAGGTAGTTTAGTTGTAAATAAAACTAGGGGGTGCATTTTATCTAATACATTACCTTTAAGATTTGTAGTAATTTATTGTAAGGTTGTTATTTTGTTGAGTTTGATTCCATGAGCAAAACTTATTTGTTTGTAAATTTTACATAGTTTAATTAGAGTATGAGTTGAGCGTATCGAAAATTCGAAAAAATCATACAAAGACGATGACGATCTTCTGAGATCACTCAAGAGAGTGCTTAAAGGTAAGTTTCGAAAATAAAAAACTTTTTAATTCTTGAGATCAGATAAAATTTACCCACACATATTACTTTCTTCTTCTACTTCCTCTTTCCTCTCTTCATTTCTCACTAATCCAAATCATCAAACATAATACATGCACCCACAGAAACTCCCAAAACACACACTTCACAAACACACAAACCACCAAACACGCTTTTCATCAATTTTGAAGGGTCAGCCTATTCAAGATCTAGATAAAAAGAAAAAAAATCAGAGTGAAATATATCATATCCCAATAAAAAAAGAAATAAAAAAAAAAAGTTGAGGTGCGATCTCACGGTGGAGATCCCACCTCCTTTTGTCATGGTGGAGACCACATCGGTCTCATGGAGATTCGTTCATCAAGGTAAACCACCAAAAACATAACTGGTGAATATCCTCAGTAAGAATGTTCGCAATGAAAGACGGGGAATTATCCACTCAAACTAACCAATTGTCAAAATTAAAAGAAAACTTAGCTAAAGCATAAGCTATCTTATTAGCACTACGAGTAATATGAAAAAAATTAACCACCGGCCCAAAGGAACGAATTAACAAATGAATATCCTCCATCACTACCCTAATCTCTGACACAGGAAGGATGAGACTATTAAGACTGTTAATAACCGATGCTGCATTAGATTCGATAGAGAACGATGAGAAACCACCTTCGAACGATGATACTAGATCTCTTTTTTTTTATATATATTTTTTTATTTTTAGGGGAAGTATATTTAATCTAGAATTAGTTGTTTAATTCAAGTTTTTAAAGAGTCAATCAAAATCTAATAATTCATACTTTTAAATACTCTATCAAAATTTGGGTATATTAAATCCATACTTTTAAAGATTTTATATATATTTAAAAAAAAATATTAACTTTACAGTAATTAATTAAGTGATGGAATTGGTTGAATATTAAGAAATTTTAAAATAAAAAAAATAAATAAAAATGCTTATAACAAATCTTTCCCTACTCATAGTATTTGATGGACTATTATCTAGCAAATAAACCAATTATATATTCACTTTAGATAAAGTAAATCCAAGAGTTTGTAGATTAGTAAATCTCCTTTTACTTGAAATGAAATGGTGTCCCTTTTAGATTAGGGTGGAGGAGCAAATAATTCTTCTTCAATTTTCAAGGGATGCTTTAACCCTCACATGCAACCTCCCTGTTTTATCATTGCATATGATATTTTATTTTAATTTTCTTGAGACGAGCAAGATATTTTACTTGAAATCAAGAATAACTAACATCACCACAAGTGGCATGGAAATTCTTTGAGTTTGCATGCCCATTTCTTTATCCCACATTATATTCATTGAACATAGACAAACACACCAACCATGCCCATTTCTTTATCATTAATCATTTACAAAACAATATTTCTCTGTGCTACCATTATTGTAAGTTACCTAAACAGGTCAATATGCATTTTACAAAATAAATAAAAGGGAATTTAGCAAAATTGCTCAAAAATCATAAAACAGTTGCAAAAGTACCCAGGCTCCACTAATTTTTGCAACCTCTACCCAAAGACTTTGTTTGGACAAAATTGCCCTTACTTTTATATTTGACCCACTGCACTTTTTGCTTCTTCTTCGCACTGTCTTCTTCTTCTTCTTCATCTTCATCTAAGCAAATTTCTTCACGTCACCCGGTTCTCTCTTCTTCTCTTCTCTTCTTCACATTTTCTTATTTTTCCTCTCTTATCTTCTCCATAAATCTCTTACCCAACCTAAACCAAGAAATTCTCAAGTTATCTCTTGCAAATAAACCATCGATCCATCTCACAAAGTCTTTTTCTCCATCAAAAATTCCAAGATTAGTGTTAAACTTTTTTTTTTTAGTCAATGCACACTTTTATGGGTTTTGAATCAGTTGTAGGCATTTCACATTTGTTAATCCTCCATCAAAAAAATGAAGAACGAATTTTTATAAATTTTTTTTTTCATCATGCCGACCCGATGCTTTTGGCCCGATGAGTTTGGCGGCCCGATGGTTTTTCTTTATGTTTTTTCATCATTTTTGGCCCGATGGTTTTCATCGGGTCGGCCCGATGGCCTTGGCCCGATGGTTTTTCTTTATGTTTTTTCATCGTTTTGGCCCGATGGTTTTCATCGGGTCGGCCCGATGGTTTTTCTTTATGTTTTTTCATCATTTTTGGCCCGATGGTTTTCATCGGGTCGGCCCGATGGCCTTGGCCCGATGGTTTTCATAATGTATTTTCACATGGCGGCCCGATGGCCTTGACCCGATGGCCTTGACCCGATGGTTTTCATCATGTATTTTCACATGGCGGCCCGATGGTTTTCATCATCGGGCCGCCATGTGAAAATACATGATGAAAACCATCGGGCCAAGGCTATCGGGCCGACCCGATGAAAACCATCGGGCTAAAAACGATGAAAAAACATAAAGAAAAACCATCGGGCCAAGGCCATCGGGCCGACCCGATGAAAACCATCGGGCCAAAAACGATGAAAAAACATAAAGAAAAACCATCGGGCCGCCAAACTCATCGGGCCAAAAGCATCGGGTCGGCATGATGAAAACCATCGGGCCGCCATGTGAAAATACATGATGAAAACCATCGGGCCAAGGCCATCGGGCCGACCCGATGAAAACCATCGGGCCAAAAACGATGAAAAAACATAAAGAAAAACCATCGGGCCAAGGCCATCGGGCCGACCCGATGAAAACCATCGGGCCAAAAACGATGAAAAAACATAAAGAAAAACCATCGGGCCGACCCAATGAAAACCATCGGGCCAAAAATGATGAAAAAACATAAAGAAAAACCATCGGGCCGCCAAACTCATCGGGCCAAAAGCATCGGGTCGGCATGATGAAAACCATCGGGCCGCCATGTGAAAATACATGATGAAAACCATCGGGCCAAGGCCATCGGGCCGACCCGATGAAAACCATCGGGCCAAAAACGATGAAAAAACATAAAGAAAAACCATCGGGCTAAGGCCATCGGGCCGACCCGATGAAAACCATCGGGCCAAAAATGATGAAAAAACATAAAGAAAAACCATCGGGCCGCCAAACTCATCGGG
The DNA here is from genome assembly GCA_003430845.1 of Xanthoceras sorbifolium. Classification (NCBI taxonomy): domain Eukaryota; kingdom Viridiplantae; phylum Streptophyta; class Magnoliopsida; order Sapindales; family Sapindaceae; genus Xanthoceras; species Xanthoceras sorbifolium. The sequence goes on from CM010611.1 coordinate 9,146,553, forward strand.
CCAAAAGCATCGGGTCGGCATGATGAAAAAAAAAATTTATAAAAATTCGTTCTTCATTTTTTTGATGGAGGATTAACAAATGTGAAATGCCTACAACTGATTCAAAACCCATAAAAGTGTGCATTGACTAAAAAAAAAAGTTTAACACTAATCTTGGAATTTTTGATGGAGAAAAAGACTTTGTGAGATGGATCGATGGTTTATTTGCAAGAGATAACTTGAGAATTTCTTGGTTTAGGTTGGGTAAGAGATTTATGGAGAAGATAAGAGAGGAAAAATAAGAAAATGTGAAGAAGAGAAGAGAAGAAGAGAGAACCGGGTGACGTGAAGAAATTTGCTTAGATGAAGATGAAGAAGAAGAAGAAGACAGTGCGAAGAAGAAGCAAAAAGTGCAGTGGGTCAAATATAAAAGTAAGGGCAATTTTGTCCAAACAAAGTCTTTGGGTAGAGGTTGCAAAAATTAGTGGAGCCTGGGTACTTTTGCAACTGTTTTATGATTTTGGGCAATTTTGCTAAATTCCCTAAATAAAATAAAATAAAAAAATCTGACACTAAAACGATCATATGAGTTTATCAAGGTTTACCGAACCCAAATATTATATGTACGATATAAATATCTACTTTTAGAATTACGAAATATTTATTTCGTAATACATATTAGAAGAAAACTGTCTACATATATTTATAAAATATATGTCAGGATGAGAAGGTACACTCCAATTGATGTAAAGGGGGATGATAGGCGCACTTATTTAGTAGCACTTGTTTCTTCACTTTAACATGTATGACATCATTTCAAAAGTTTAAAAATTCAAAGTTGAAAAAGCATTAACTCTTAGATGTCTTATTGATCTAAAAGTCTATTTTTGATTTTTTAGGTTCAAATTTTTTTTTAGAAGTGTTTAAATATTTTCTTTTAAGTTTGAAAAACTCTTTCAAATAAAGTTAAAATATATAACTTTTACAGAAAGAATTTTTAAAAAACTAAAAGTCTAAAATAAAAACGCCGTCAAAACAAAAAAAAATTGAAAAGAAGAGGCGTAAGATGCTTGCTTTTATTTTAGAATAGGAAGAAAACATAGAAAAAACATCCCATGCTTGCTTTTACTTAGAACGCCAACACCAATCATTTAATTTTGGGATATAATCATTTTTAACCTTATGTTTTAATATATTCTCTATTTTCTATCTTATTATTATTTTTTTCTCTTTTACTACCCTACTGTTACTATACCGTTAACAGACATAATAAAACAAATTCTAATACATGCAAATACATAAAAGACTATTTTACCCTCACATAGTTATCAAGTTTAAAAATACAATTATATCCAAAAAAAAAATCTATTTGGCAAATAAAAAACAGTTACAAAACTTCCACAACACTGTCAGTCCTCATTCCAAAAACATATGATAAAAACACAACCCTGTAAAGATTAAAAAAGAAACAAAATAAAAAATAGCTGTTAAAGAAAAACTTAATTTCATCTGTTCATTAGATACCAAACATTACATCCATCCATTTAAATTGTATTCAATAAAAATAGAATAGAAATCACACCAACATCATAAGCAAAAAATTAAAGATAAATAACAACAAAAACTATTTATCCTGCTAGTAACATCAACAAAATCAAGTGTTCATCAACATGTAGATACACTGAAACATGCTAGCTAGCAACATGAACAACTTAATTCATGCTATACCCCTAATTGCATGTTCAATAACAAAAAAATAAAAACAACAAAAAATTAGTATCATTTCCATCGGAATTAATGCTACGTCACTTGTGACTGGGGCTGTATTTGAGTTGGAGGTCCTGACTGAAGTTGGGAAGTTGAGGCGCGCGCGCACACACACACATACACACACAGAGACTACCTCTGTGTGTGTGTGTATATATGTATATATATATATATATATATATATTGACACACACACAGAGAGACATATACATACATACATACATATACAACATATATATAAAAGATACACACACAGCTGTCTGTATATATATATATATATTGACACACACACACAGAGACATATATATACATACATACATATATACATACATACATACATACATACATATATATATATATATATTAGTTTAAAAATTCAGAATCGTAGGGTTTCATACCTGCTTCTTTCTTCCAAATACTGGTTCATTTCTGCATGTTCTTTTATTATGCCCAGGCTGTCCACATTTCTTACATGTAACACTCCTAGATCTTCCTTCCTTCGGTTTCTCACCAGGTTCCCTTCTCCTTCTAAGCTTAGGTCTGCCGGGTTTATGTTTTAAATGGTGGTAGAATAAGAGGTGTTGTATTAAGGTTAGGCCACACACATATGTCTGGGATTGGATGAATCATGGTACTATAAGTGTGCGAAAATGCAGTTTTGGTCAGTTTTGGGTGAACATACTCAACAATTCTCCTTGTCACTCCATCTCTACCAGTATAATGGCTAATAGCAGCCATTGCATGACAACATGGAATCCCACTGACCTGCCACCCACCACACTCACATGTAGCCTGATTTATTTTTACTACATAGGCCCTTCTTTCATCCAACAACTCATACTCACCTGTTGCCTGCACTAAGCATTCTTAGGATCCTACTATCTTTACTTGCCATTAGAATTTTTTGTGACACAAATGGTGGTATTTCTAGTTTCCAGCCAAGGCACTCTTCTTTCCTTTTTTGGAATCTTTTCATTACCATCCTCCTAATAAATTCCAACAACTATAAAAAAGTTTTAGCCCTATGATCTCCTAGCATGCTATTTAATGACTCAGTCATATTATTAGTGACATGGTCACATTTAATTGATTGATCAAATGCATGCCCAGACCAATGTATTGGATTAATTTTATCTAACCATGTTCTTGCATCTATGTCAACCCTCCCTATTTCAGCCATGACATCATTGAATTCAAATAAATTACTACTCCTATTACACATCCAAAATAAAATTTTCAACTTCTGACCCGAGTGTTTGAGTCTAAAGTTGGTATATAAATGCCTTGCACAAAACCTGCCCAAAAGTAATAAATATGTTCACAAAATATAGTTGAAAGCAATATGTAGTACAATTATTAGTATGCCTTGGTAGCTTAGATTCTTAAAAGTTCTGTTGTATATTCTATCAATGGAGATGTTGCTATTCTAAAACAGAAACCTCTCATGCAAGTATAGAAGAAATACAAAAACCTCTCATGTAAACTATTTCGTGAATGTATTTGAATTACAAACATTTTTAATGAGAATTATCTAATATACAAGATACAACCATGCAAAATTGACCACCACAATAATACATTTCTTGGCTTTTTCTATTAAGAATACATACAATAAGTATATAATCAGAGAGAAAGAGAGAGATTCAATAACAAGCATTGAAACTGGCAATGAGTACAAGAGCTCCAATTGTGAGAAAACAAACATAAAAATTATCATCTTCAACAATGTTGTGATTGTTTATTCATACATAAACACAAATGATATAGTACAGCCCCAAACAGATTTTATATTCTTGACGTCACATTAACTTATAGTACAGCCCCAAAAAAAAATGACTTTTTACAGTTCAACATAATTTAAATCAACAAAGAACCAAAGTAGGAATGTTTCTTCCCATGGACTTTTAAGAATCTAAGCCACAGAGCTGTACAATTATTAACAATAAAATAAAAGCAGTATTTTACCTTGTAGTGGCAAAGGGAAATTGGATCTCCAATGCAGTCAGCACTCCCTTTTGTCTGTCACTCATGAAATACAATGACTTCTCTGTTGGGTACTTCAAATAGTCATGTAGGTGCTTCAAAAATCAGCCCCAGCTTAGTAGATTTTCCGCTTCACATATACAAACAGCAAGTGGATATACTCCACTGTTTGTATCTAAAGCAACAGCAGCCAATAACACACCTCTAAGTGGCCCTTTTAAGTGGCAACCATCTAAACCAATAAATGGCCTGCACCCCCCAAGAACTCCATGCTTTTGAGCATGAAAACTCAGAAAAAACCTTTGAAAGGTAGGCTCGGGCTGCTGCGTTCTAATGTATGCAACTGATCCTGGATTGCTTTGTTGCACCATAAAAGCATAGTGCTTAAAACACTCAGAATGATCTCTACCTAACCCATCTAATGCTCTTCTTTTTGCCTTATACAACCTACCAGTATCAACATTCACCTTATACTTATCCCTCAGCAAGTCTGCTATGACACCAATTTTAATGTCAGGATTTGACTTCACAAGTGTCTCAAACTTCCTAGCAATCTAAGACACCTTAGCCTCATAATTCTTGTGAACCTTATGGCACTCATGAAGATCATTATAAGTTTTTATCTTCATGGTCACTCCATCAATCATGCACGAAGCATAGATCCTCCAACTGCAGCCCTCTCCTTTGCACTTGTAAGTTAACCTATTCTTTTCATTTTTCACTCTATGTAAATTCACTCCCTCTTGTATAGCATAATCTCTTAATAATTCCCTCAAAGTGTAAACACTGTCATGGGTTTGACCTACTACAAATCTTATCTCCCCTCCTACAATTTGATTGAATGGATTACCATTCATTAGCTTAGCTATTTTATCCTCCCATAATATGTGGTTTTCCTGATCATTATCATCATCAAAACCTACAACTACTTGTGAGTTTGCATTTTCATTATGTGCAATACCCCCCTCTTCACCATTTACACTACCCCCATCTTCATCATCTCCGTGGTATGTAAAATAATTTTCATCTAAATCATCTACATCTAAACCTTCATACTCATCAATTAACACCTCAGGATCTACCGCATTAGGGGTACAAGATGAACCCTCAGGTGGCAATGGCACATAGGGTTGGTAATCTATTTCAAACACTATTCTACTACACCCATGTTCTCTAAACATACTAAAGACATTCACTAACTCATTATCATTCTTCACTTCTACTACGTCATTACACCAAGGTAAAATAACAAACACACAAAATTGTTCTTTAGGAACATCTTCCTTGCCTATGGTTTTTTTACTCATACAGTGCAACAAAGTAATGATACTAATGTAATCAGCATCACAGTATCCAAGCTCAACTGTATTAGTCCCAAATTGGACTATAATCTCGAAGTTATGCATCACTGTACAAAAATAAAATAAAATACAAATAAGAATATACCAAAGTACTAGTTAACAAACTAATTTTGAGTACAACTATTAACTATGTAATTTTGAGTATAGCTGTGAAAATAAAAGAACCCCAAATGATACTAAAAAAAAAATAATCATAAAAGTACTAAGAAGAATATAAATTGGCTTCTTCACTACACCAATAGAATTACAAAAAAATAAAAATATAAAGTCTCTTACGCACAAAAAAAAAAAAAAACAAAAAAACAGATTGGAAAATTACATGGGACAGATTAACAAGTCATCATCATCTCTCTTACTATGTTTATATACATGCATGCACATACACATAAATAGTTACATGTTTATTTACTTTTAACATTAGAAAGTTTGTTGTTCCAATTAATTTTGCAGTGTGGAGAGAGCTACATAATTTTCTCCCTCTGACCGACCAACACCAGTAAACCCACTGCCCCTTCTCTTTATTCATTTTAAACATTTTTTTATAATACAGGCTTTTCAAAAAAAAAAAAAACTTTCTCTGCTTCCATTAAATTTGTGTCAAGTTTAACATTGCTTCCATTAAAACACCTTTTTATTATTAATATTTTTCAAATAAATAAAAAATGATACATCATGCTCCCCGTCTCCACCACCATGCCTATATATAAGCAGTGCTTCTCTTACACTAATAACACTTGTAAACATCATAAACAAGTTTAAAACACAGTTAATTGACTGTTTTTTTACTTTGATTTCAAAAAGCCCCAATTTTTTTCAAAAATAAGAACCTTAAAAATCTTCCTAAACTGTGTAATCAATAATAAGCATTTTCTGCATGCATTAAACCATAAAAAATAAGTCAGAATAGAAGAGGTTAGAATGAAAACACTAACCTCTTAGCCAAAATCTTCTAGTACTCCTTTTTCGCTCCCCGTTGCTTTGAACCTCGCGTTTTCGTGATGAACAAAGGTTCAAATAACAACCAAAACTTTCACTTTGTCTTCGATCTTCGGTTTTAGAAGGATTATGGTGTTTTGGCGTGAAATTGAAGACAAACTGTTGAGAGAGATGGAAGAATGAAGGTGAACAGGTGGAAATGGTAGGCACAGACGTTTGGAAAGTTTTGTTTCTTTCCATTTTGTCGTACAAAGCTAATGGGTGATGTGGCCAACTGTGAATGGTTGATGGATTCATTGGATCCATCAAAATAATTTTAAATTATTTATTTTATTTTGAAAATACGAAATTACCCTAATACCCTTAAAACAATTATCATGACAATCTAAAATTACAATCTTATCCTTAACAATTAATGGTCAACCATTTAAATCAAACGTTGACCTAACGGGAGGGGGTATTATGGCTATTTCATCAAACAATAGGGTGTAAAAGAGAAAAAAAAAATAATAGGGTGAAAAATGAAAAATATGTTAAAATATAGGGTAGAAAATGATTATATCCCTTTAATTTTTACACTTGGTTTTGACTCTCATCATTTATTTTTCAACTTTGAATCTATGACCTTTATGTTAATCTCACTTTGGTCAATTATGTTTATTAAAGTAAAAGGGCATACAATCACCCAACACAGCCTATGCCAAAATTTATGGAATATTACAGTTTTGACTTGAAATAAAGTTTTGATTTAAAAGTGAGTAATTGAGTAGAGAAAAGTCCTTGATGAGGTAACAACCATCTTACATTATTTGTACACATATTTAATAAAATTTTTATCATATATATATATATATATTGAGATAGTTTAATTTTTTTTTTAAACAAATGTATGCATGATTTATTATATATATATAGACATATCACATAAATTAGTAATGTGAAATGTTTGTCTTGTTGAAGGCTCTACAAACAAAATAAAAAACGCCATTAATAAAGAGAGGTTGCAATCTAGCAAAGAAAAGGAATCAGAACCTATTGTCATGTGACTAGCAAACGCTTAATGTGGTGATCCCAATGCTTAAATATTGCTTGTTTAAGGGTGGCAAAACAAATATAAAAAAAGGTTAGCTAGACCCAATTTGTCTATCTGATATCTCAATAGGAATTGTTGACAGTGAAAAATGGATCACATAGTCAACGAAGATCAACTATACCACGTAAGATGCTTAGTGGTTGGTTAGACGTAATAATATGGTATTTGTTCCTTTGATCTTGCGAGAAGGTTCTCGCCAAAGTTAGTAACTCGTCGAACGTTGTTTGCGAAGCGTTTGTCTGTGAAAACAAAGAAAGATTGGTGAGGGTTGCCGGACTTTAGCTGGCGATTAAGCTACGACGATCAAGTCAGTTTCAAAAGGTGAGAAGAGAGAATTAAATGCTTCAGACGTTTTGAGTTTAGAGTTGGTGAAAATATTCAATAGCGTACCTTTGTTCTCTATCAATGTTGGTATTTATAATCCCTTAGACATTCCTCTTGCTGACTTCTATTTTGGGGATGTTTAGGTATCATCAAGAAGCGGTCAGAATGATGTTACCTTAAATATGTAACATAACCGGCAATGTTAAGGCATTTAATGCGCCTGGTATCCATGATGACAGGTCTCTGACTTTGACTAGAGCTGCCATAAATGTCTACTGTTGCGCTACAGTCTCCTAGGTCTGTCTCTGACACAGTTGACTAGCGTGTTAAGCTGTCCAAGGTTGGTATCCTTTATGTCCGTAAATGGGCTCCGAGAAATACGCTGGCATTGAGGGAGTTCTCGCCATGTTAGGGTACATTATCCCCGAAACTTCTATCAATGACGTCAGATCGTCTCGTTCTTGGAATTTGTTGTGTATTGATTGTAAGGCCGTGTTTGGCTATTAGAGATGACGTGGCAATTAAATGCATAGGAAATATCCACAACAATCCTCCTTAAATTTTCGAGAAAAATCCTCTTTTGAGAGAATTTATCCTACCGAAGAGTAGATCCGTGAGCTTAACCTGGTTTTCTGAGCGTTGTCGTGGGATTTCTTAAAAAGATGGTTTCGAGAATCAAACTAAATAGCCCAGTGCATCCCGATGTTAAACAGCTCTTTCTTTTGACAAAATGGTGTGTTTTGGCAGTGGGGAGTTCCGTTTTAGTGATTCGAGATGCCTACCGGCGAGGATAGGAAGAAGCTATCTGGCAAGTTGGATGTGTCGGATGAGGGTAAGAAAGGCATCATCTAGGGATTGTCATCTTCCAACAAGTTCTGGAAAGGAGCTTGGTTTTTTATCGAGGGGCACTGGGGGCCCCATATTCCTGACGACAAATGGAGGTCTCTGCATGAGGCATACGTTCCTCGCCATTTCATAAAGCCAAGTATTTTTGCGCCGTTACTTGTTGATTTTGATTGCATCTTTCTTGCCAGATGTGACTCTTCATCTTTCTTTGCAAATTCATGGAGCGAAGGCCTCAGATTGACTGGCGAAGAGGCTCATCGTATTGTGCGAGCAGTTACGACTCGTGTTGACGATAGGTCGTCAAATTTGCTTTATTGTGACAAGACATTGGAGCACCGCGCTTTTGACGTTCTCCGACATGCGACGCCTCGCTGCCCCTACAACCGTCCTTGCAGTAAGCGCCCTCTTTGGTTTTCAAATTTTTTGTTCACTTTTCTATGTGCGGTGATGTTAACTTTCTTTTTTCTCCTTCAATCCAGGAGAATGATCTCGTCTGTAGCCTGTTTGTGAGGGATGATCTCGTCTATAGCCTGTTTGTGAGGGACTTAAAAAATATTGAGGCTACTTCTCGCCGGGAGAGCAATAAAGGGAATGATAAAAAGACTCGCTCCCCGGCCAAGTTGTCTGTTCCTATGGGGGAGAGGATATTTGTTCTTGTAAAATGTCGGACGGACGTTTTGGGAGATTAATCTATCCCCTGCCCCTACCCTCGACCACCTCGCTAAACAGAATAGGCTTGTTGGTGGACCAAATGATCCCCACCTATCTTCGAGAGTCAAATATAAGACTGTTTCCACAGGTTATCCTTCTCGGCGGACGAGAATGAACCGCGTACTAGAGCATCTCATGAAGCTTGTTCCTCTAGTCAGCTTTGGGCCTCCTCCTTCCGAGGATGTCTTGAATTCTAACTCAACTATTGTCCCCGAGGAGTGAATTCCCTTAGTTGCGGAGATAGTTGAGGAAGAATCAGATGAGGAGTAACTGGTACGACATTCTACGGGGAAGAGTAAAGGTCCATTGGTCCAGGGGGTGGAGGAGATGCCGGGGGCATTCCTTGAATCCATCAATGAAGAAGACGCCAGACTTCGCACTCATTCTGCTGAGGTTACAGACAATTCTCGAGGCAGAGGTATGCCTGCCCTGCCGAACTCTTCGTTAGAGGATATTCTCAAGCAAGTGCTGAGTGGAGATATCCGTTCCTCACAATAGGGGGCTGCGGATGGCTTCTTGGGTGAAACGATTGAGAGGAAACACCTGTCTTTTTTCATTCTTTTAACTTTGGTAATTCTAGTTTTCTTTTCTTTTTGTTTACCTTTGCATTTTGCTAATATTGACATTTTTCTTTTTGTCGCGTAGTTTTTAATGAAGTTTGACGCTGCAGCAAGGGATATAGAGGTTTTGTAACATTGTATTGTGGAACTCGAAGCCGAGAGAGCCTTTTTCGAGGTAAATAAAGGGGTTATTAGAGAGCGCGATGATCTTACGGAGAGGGTGAAGGCCCTTGAAGAGAAAGTGGGGTCTCTCGAAGCCGAGAAGGTTGCTTTTGTTCCGAGAAGGATAAAGTCGTTACCGCTGCCAATAGCTTGCTCGATGCCGCTGTCTTTGCTCGAGTCAAGGAGGAAGAGAAATTCGCTCATTTGGAAGAGAAGAATAAAGAGCTGAGCAGTATAGCGGACGCCTTCAAACTTATTCTAGAGGGAGTCAAAACCGAAATGGAGATCAGAGTCAAGGAGTGTTGCAGCATTGTGGAATCCGATCTCAGTTCCGATGCACTGAAGTTGATGGATCTTGCTATTGCCAACAACATGGATAAGATGTCATGCCTTTTTGTACCCGCAAGTATACGGGGTCGGCACAAGTAATACAAAATGAGTAAATTATTGTCTCCACAGGGATATTTAGGTGTTGAATACTAAAAGTAATCAAGCCTACCTCTATTTGGATAATCGGAAGGTTTGGAAGAAGCAAATAAAAAGATAAAAATATAAAAACATAAAAATAAAGCAAACAACCAATATGAGAGATTAGTTAGGGTATTTGAATTCACCTAATCCATCCAATTGAGTTTCATGAAAGCACATCATTATGGTTTAATTATTCATGTTGATGACCATATTTATCTATTACCACATACACTAATATCCTATCTCTCGATGGTATATCCAAGTGCATGAAAATGCATTAGTCACAATAAACATCCTATATGATCACACAAGCAAATTAGTATATCTCTATCTAATTCTACTTATGGTGGACATTACATCGAGCACGTTGTGGGCGTCTCCTCTCAGTACATAACACACAACCAAAATATCAACTAAATGCAGGTCTTTACATTTAGAAGCATTAAGCATAATAATACCACTCAACAACATAATAATCAACCACAATAAATTAAACAATCAATTCATCCAAGTTTCGTAGAATAAGATCCAACAAAACCCTAACTTACAAGTTTAGTTCATAATCAAAGATTTACAACCAAACATGTTTTCTAATTAATAAAGAGAGTTACAAGCAAGAAAATAAAGAAGGAAAGTGATAGAAAAACTCTAGGTGTGATGAACTCTCGTCCTCCTCCTGTTGTGAATTCGTCTAGCTTCCACTTTCTCCAAATCCAAGCTTAATGGTGAAAATATGGCTCAAGGATTGAATCCGAATCCTGTTGTTTCTAAGGTGATCTTCTTCTCCCCCTTTGCCTATTCTTCTCTCTTTTTCTCCTCTTGGTGGTCTGTTTTATGAAAATCCTCGATATTTATTTTTATTCACAAATGGGGGTTATTTATAGGAGGTGCCTGGTTATTGTTCATGGTTACTGTTCATGCGTATACGGTACTGTTCACCATCTGTTCACCAGCGTAGTACCCATGAACAGTAACCAGTCATCTCCTATAAATAGCCCCCATTTGTGAATCAAAAGGGATATCAAAAAAAGAAAGGAGAAGAGGGGATCCAAGACAGAGAGTTTAGCTGGGTTCGTTCCAGCAGCTCTTAGCTGCGGCCTAGGGCCAATTTTCACCATTCTTCACTCTCCAAAACACCAACCATCATCATTAAACACCAACACAAGATTAGTTTTACGAATTACATCGATTGTTCATCAAGAAAAGATGAAGATATGCGGAAGAGAAGTCTCAGCCGGACCAAAACCGATTTTGACTCCACACGTCTCCAAATGGGTTGTATCACATCCCTTTTCCTATCTTCTTATTATTTCGATTATATGAGTAGCTAGTTTTGTTGTTAGGTGGTTTTCGGAACCATGAGCGAATTTGGATTTTATTGATTATGAATATATTTTGTATATCATTTCATGATATTTATTTTGAGCGTATTATATATTATTACTTTGTGTTCAATTCTTGTGTTTTGCGATTGCGAAAGTAAATTGCATGCTCTTTGATGAGAACCGATTTGATATTTATTGTAATATATGATATTGATTTTGAGCATATTTTATATTATTACTTTGTGTTCAATTGTTGTGTTTTGCAATTGCGAAAGTAGATTGCATGCTCTTTGATGAGAACCGATTTAATATTTATTATAATATTATATGAGAAATCATTGAAATTGCAATAGGGCTTAATTGACTCAAGAATCAATACTAGGTTAGTTTCGATAAGAAATTACTTAATTAACCTTTGTATTAGATTAACGACGGTTTTCAATTAAATGCACTCTAGGACCAATAGGTGTATTTGATTGAATTCACATACCATACCATTGTGGGAGCAATACAATGTAGTGTGGCCTTAGTTGAAGAAGTCTTATCGTGTTAATAACGTGCTTCATAATAGTCAATATATTTCCTTATTCGGAATTGGAACCGTGTGACCACCTAGCATTATCTTCCATTTAATCCGTCTCGCTTTATTTTATCGTTTTAGTTAGTTAATTTAGTTTATAAAACAAAAAACCCAAAACAACTTGATTTATTTTACCGCACTAGTATAATCTCTAGTATTAGAATTAGTTCCACCACTTCCTTGTGGATTCGACTCCGTACTCACGAAAATTTTATTACTTCGACACATCCTACACTTGGGATTTATTCCCACGCATTTGAGCGTGTCAGAAATGTACTAATGAAGGTCCTTTTTTGATCAAGAAATGGAGCCAACATAAGGCAAAAATGGATCTCCGAAATTTGAGGAAGGTGTGACGAGCTCTTTATCGGTGCCGGAAACTGCCTATCTTGGATGTGCACCTGGAGATACCTCATTAAAGCGGGGCTCCTAAATTTTACGGCAGCAAGAAGTCGGGGTCCAATATCATCAGTTCAAGGATAGATACTGGCCCTGACCTAGAGGTGGATTATGAGCTTTCAGATAGGGAGGAGGATGTTGCCCTCAGCGAGAAGGAGGCTTCTACTTCTTTCGAAACTGACCCCAAGGATGATCTTAATCTCTTGGAACTTGCTAAAAGGGAGAAAGCTCTTCGAGACCCTAGCCCTTCAGTTTCTTAGTGTAGCTTTCATGCTTGTTGTTCTATAAGCTTCGCTTTTTGTATTTCGCGGCTTGTAATTTTGCAACTGATGTTTATAATATTTTCTTATTTCATTCATATTTGCCTTATTTGTTTATTAGTTCCTTGCTATTCTGGTGTTCACTGATTGCCACAATTAGTTCATAATAAGTTGTATAATCAAAGTAAGAATAGCATATGTATTTATACATGCAATAAACTTATATAATCAAAGTAAATGAGCTTCGAGAATCCGCTACTGAATGGTTTCGATGGTTTGTTTCAACTTGTAATAAGTTTTAAATGGGATGTATACGTTTGAATTCACAATAAACTTACCCAATAAAATAAATGGGTTTCGACATGGATTTATGGCCTAACCCCCGAGTCCTAGATGTTGTTTAGGAAGAAGATGAATGGCTTATCGTACGAGTTGGGCTGAGGTGATGTTTTCGGCGTTTTCGCCATTACTAAGTCCTTTTGAGAGAGTTTTCAGGTAACTTTTCTTGGATTTGATTTTGATTTAGGCATTTTCGCTGTTAACAAATAAACTTACCCAATAAAATAAATGGGTTTCAACGTGGATTTATGGCCTTACCCCCGAGTCCTAGATGTTGTTTAGGAAGAAGATGCATGGCTTATCGTACGAGTTGGGTTGAGGTGATGTTTTCGGCGTTTTCGCCATTACTAAGTCCTTTTGAGAGAGTTTTCAGGTAACTTTTCTTGGACTTGATTTTGATTTAGGCATTCTCGCTGTTAACAAATCTTTTTTAGAGAGTTTTCAGACAACTTTTCTCAGACTCGATTTCGAACAGTTACAGGTGTTTTCGCTACTACCGGGTCTTATTAGAGAGAGTTTTTGACTAACTTTTCTCATGCCTGATTTTACCTTAGGCGTTCTCACTGCTACCAAGTCTTATTAGAGAGAGTTTTATCAGTAACTTTTCTTAAACCTGATTTTGCTTAAGGCGTTCTCGCTGTTAACAAGTTTTTTTAAGAGAGTTTTTAGATAACTTTTCTCAGACTTGATTTCACTTTTGGCATTATCGTCGTCTTTGTTAAAGAAGGATGCACGTAATAAATTTGAGAAATGATCATTCTTGGTATTCCTTTGAAGATTACAATCGTATATGTTAGTCTTGGTTTATGGATAATACAATTTCAGGTATTGCGCATTCCATGGGTGACTGATGATCTCTCCTCCTGGTCGTGCAATTTTGTAGCATTCGTGCCCTGCTTGTCCAACGATCTTATATGGTCCTTCCCATTTATCAGCTAGAGATCCTGCAAACTTATCTTTGGTGTTGAGCGAAACCCTCTTCAGTACCAAGTCATTGAGTTGAAATCTTCTTTCTCTCACTTTGGAGTTATAATACCTAGCGACTCTGGTACATTGTATTTCTTATTTGGGCTTTGTCTCGGAGGCTTTCTAATTCATCGAGATCTGATTCCAAAGCGAAAATGTTTTATACTTGGTCATTTAGGTGTACTCGAGGCGATTGGACTCACATTTCGAAAGGAATGACTGCCTTAACTCCGAAGGCCATAGCAAATGGTGTTTCTCTTGTGGACGTTCTCGCAGTTGTTCGGTATGCCCAAAGAACTTCGGAAAGTTTCTCAACCCATTTCCCTTTCTTTGAGTCCAGCTTTGCCTTTATGGTGTGTTTGATGATTTTATTTACAGCTTCGACTTGTCCATTGGTTTGTGGGTGGGCTACTAATGCATAGTAATTTATAATTCCCCATTTTTTACAAAATTCAGGGAAATTTAGGTCATCAAATTGTGTACCATTGTCGGAGATAATGGTATTGGGACTCCGAATCTGTAGATGATAAACTTCTTTATAAAGTCGGTGGTATTCTGTAGGTGATTCTAACTAGTGGCTTCGCATCCGCCTACTTAGTGAAGTAAGCGACAGCCACTATAGAATACTTGGCTTATCCTGCTATTGCTAGCATGGGCCCTATAAGGTCAATTCCCCATTGGGCAAAGGGCCGAGGAGATGTGAGGCTTCTCAGCTTTTCAGGTGGCTACTTAATATTATCTGCGATTCTTTGGTATTTGTCGCAGCCGGTTGCTGTTTCTTTTGCATTATTAAACATGGTGGGCCAGTAAAACCCTTGTCGCAGAGCTTTGTGTAGTAAGCTATTTCCATCTGCATGGTTTCTATAAACTCCTCCGTGGATATCTTTCAAAAAATTTCAGCTTTTTGTGGGTTAACACATCTTTACAGAGTTCTGGAGGACCCCCTGCGATATACTTTGCCATCTATCATCGTATATCGTATGGATCGCTACCTTAACCGCTTTGCTTCATTTTTATCCTCGGGAAGGATTCCTTGTTCTAAGTATGCTAGAATGGGTGTGATCCAGGTGACTTTTGCGAGGTTTAGTTCTGCGACCACAACAACCTTTTCTTCATTCATACTCGGTCATGAAAGGTGAGCTACATGAATCGTCTTGTATAGAAGGACGTTGGTGGCGGACGCCAACTTTGATAAAGCGTCAGCTTTCAAGTTTTCTGCCCTTGGTATTTGCGTTATCCTGAATTTTGTGAATCTGCCAAGTGCCCGTTGGGTTGTTTCTAGATAAGCGATCATTCCTTCCTTTTTGTCTGGTATTCGTTATATATTTGATTGACCACTAGTTATGAGTTGCTGAAAATGTCGATCTTGTCAGCTCCTAGGGTGGTGGCTACTCTCAGCCCTACAAGAAGGGCTTCATATTTCGTGACATTGACAGTGACTTTAAAGTCGAGCCTCAATGCGCATTCTACTTCATCTTGTTCTGGGGTTGTGAGGACCACTCCTACTCCGTTCCCGTGGGAGTTTAAAGATCCATCGACTTATAATTTCCATGTATATGCTTCGTCCTCCTGTTTAAGGTCGATGAGAATGATTAGGGTCGACCAGTGGTTCTATGAACTTTGCGATAAAATCAGTGATCGTTTGTGCTTTACTTGCTATTCTTGGCTTGAAACTTATGTCGAACTCGATTAATTCGATTGCCCATTTGGTCAGTCTTCCCGAGACCTCTGGCTTCTGCAATATTTGTTTTAGAGGGTAGTTCGTGAGTACTTATATACTGTGTGCTTGGAAGTATGATCGTAGTTTTCTCGCGGCAATGATCAGTGCTAATGCAACATTCTCAACATCCGGGTACATCAACTTCCATCCGGGTATAAGCCATGTTTGGACAACCCTCAGAGCAAAAGCGGCACGAAGTTGTTCGTTCCACAATGTTTGCTCATATGAAGGAGGGTGCATCGGTTAGGGAACATATTCTGATGATAATGTCTTATTTCAACATTGCCGAAGTCAATAGTGAGACTATTGATGAGGCTACTCAGGTGAACATCATACTGACAACTCTTCTAAAGAGTTTTGATCAGTTTAGGAGCAATTATGAGATGAACAAGTTGAGGTTCATAATCACAATCTTCTTCGCATCACAGAATAATATACAAAAAAACATACAAAAAGGGCCATGAAATGACAATTGGCTTTCCCAAAAACAGAAATGAATCCTAATACCCATGACACCATACAATTAACGACCATTCATGCTTTTAATATATACAATGAAAATCATAATATAAAAAAAATAATATAAACCATAGATTGTGCCTACACATGTCATACATCAAGAATCAAGAAAATCAAGAACAAAAAAAAAAAAAAATTGTAGATTTCTTTTTCTCATATATACAAAAACTTCATAACCTGTCTCTGATACCAATCGAAGGGAGAATGGGCTGCCCCCACTCTCACCCTGGGGCGCTAAGGGGCTTTTGTTTTTGGAACAGACGGCAGTGTTTTGCTGATGCCTCGAATCAAGCTTTTGTTGCGACATGCTATGTTTTCTCCCCCATTGCTAGTAGGTTGATGGGTCGCACGCCCGGCACACATGTTTTGGCCTTGTGTGTCCATAACTCAAAATAGGTGACCTAACGGCCGCCGCCCGACTAAACATACCAATAGTCACCAGATTCATATGGGCTACTGAGGAGTAAGCAATGATCTTCTTAAGATCGATCTGTCTTGAAGTGGTCAAGGAAGTATATATTATAGCAATCGCGCTTAAAGTATAAATGAAAGGAGTGGAACAAAGTGTCGCTTCGGGAAACATGGGTATTGAAAATCTTAAAAACCCGTGGGTTCCCAATTTTGAAGGAATTCCTGCCAAGATGACGGATCCCGCCGTAGGTGCCTCTACATGAGCTTCGGGTAACCAAATATGAACTGGTACCATAGGCACTTTGACGGCGAAAGAGGCGAAAGAAGCAATCCATAGAAAGATTTGGCGCCGCTCACTAAATTCTGTGGTTAATGATATTTGTAAATCGGTGGTTCCTGTTTGGAGAAGAATCAACAGAATAGCTAATAGCATAAAAACAGATCCAAGTAAAGTATAAAGGAAAAACTGATATGCTGCCTTGATCTTTCTTTGTCTCGAACCCCATACCCTAGCAGAATTGAGTTTTAAAAAATTTTCTTTTCTTGAAAACTATATTCACAAATATTAAGTTTATGTACATATGCGAATTGAAACTTTATACTACAATTAGCTTTAATGCGTTTCTTGAATCTTTGACTTCTCGATTCACCACCAAACCTTCCGAGTTATGACCTGCGGTCTGACAACTCATGTGTGGGTACGTCACAGATGAAGATATGGAGATTGTAGAAAAGAGAAGAAGATAACACATTATCTCTCTCCCTAGGCCGGCCAAACTTGCACAGAAAAGAGTCAGAAAAAACTTTCTTTTTTCTTCTCTCATTTTGGTGTTGCCGCTCCTTTCTTTTTCTTAAGCTAATTTCATTAGTTTATTTTCCTATATATCATATCATGTATATAATAGGTCTCTAGAGTTTTATTTAATCAAGTCAAAGTAGGATTCTGAATCCAATTGTCACCATAGAGTTTGAACCTTTGACCTCTAGGACTATAAAATAATCACGTTATTTAATTCCTTTTGTCATTGTCATGGTTCAAGTTTGCAACCTTCTATTTAATAATTAAAACAATTAATAATTCAAAAATTAATAATTTTTATTTAATTATTAAATCATTAATTAAATAATCATATTATTTAATCAATTCTCTTTAATTAAATTGTATCACTTTCGTAACACTATTAATTGGATCATCCAGTTAATTTATCGTGATCTTTATTATCAATAACCATAAGGGCTAGCAAGGAGATCTAATGGATCCACAGTTTTGAGCTCCAATAACACTTAGTGATATTAATTAAACTCTTTAATTAATATTTCATGATTATTAACCTCATACTTATTCCACTAAAAACCCGAGGCTGAACTCTTAGAACTGTAGACGTATTTATACAATTTGAAGTCGCAGTGTCCATTGATAAAACTATTACATATAGTATATCCTCCATAAGTAGTTCATAGTTAGAGTTAGGTCATAATGTCCGTTATACCCCTCTAGTTATATCTTTTTCTTTAAGTACCGTTGATTCTCTAATGAACAATTAAATTCATTTTTCCTTTTTCGGAGAAAGAGAGCGCTCATAATTGTTCAAGCCTTGAATCAACCCTTAATGAAACTACTCATATACTTCAGTAAAAAAGGAATGGATTCTACTATTGTGTTCATACTTTCCGATCCACAAGCTAAACTCAACTCTGTGATACGGAGGTAATGATCGAGAATATAACATCGACCTCACATATGGTATGTCAAAAGCCATGATCCAACCTGAAGGAGTCGATAAGACTTTCAGGATTAAGATCACCTATATACAACCATTATTTGTCGATATATATGAATCTCATCTACTAACGGATCTTGGTGAGAGATTTATATAAATCGTGGCCTAGTCCTTTATGATCTCATCATATAAGGTGTCTGCATTCTTATATCGACTACATGAGCAGTCTAGGATAAGTCCATCATATATTACAGAATGGACCGCAATAGTGGATCAACCATAAACAAAGTACCCAGCTTTGTTTGCTCTCTACGGACTCTTTAGATAGCATGTCTCAAAATGAATCCTACTATATGACATTCATATACTTATTTTGAGATTACATCTTACAATCTTGGATGTTACACGCATAATATATAAATGTATGAACAAAATAAAGCATACTTTTATTTGAATGATAAATCTTTAACTTTTATTTATGTCTAATTACATTTACTATTACAAGTTTTAGGGCATAAATCCTAATGGCAAGATCTCCCCAACTTTAGGTTTCGACAAGAATGAAGGGTTGACCAAGTATTACTTGATACTCTGGAAGACTTCCTCATATCATCGAGTCCATTTGAATGACTTTCTTTTCCTTAGGGTGTCAAAGAAGGGTCGACACCGTTCTGATGACTAGGAGATAAAGCGGTTAGAGCCGCAAATGGACTAGTTAGTTTTTAGACATCCTTTACGCACTTAGAATATTGTAGACCCATTATGGATTGGATCTGGTCGGGGTTGGCTTTGATGCCCCTCTTGGTTACAAGGTAGCCAAGGAACTTCTCGGATGAGACTCCGAAGGACCACTTAGTAGGGTTGAACTTCATGTTGTACTTGTCGATCACGTAGAATGATTGTCGCATGTGGTCGAGGTGTTCCTCTACCACGAAGGAGTTAACCAATAAATTGTCGATGTAGACCTCCATAGGACAAGCATCTTGGCAAACATTTTGTTGACCCTACGTTCTTGAGGCCGAAGAGCATCACCTTGTAGTAGAAGATTCCTCGCTCAGTGATGAAGAAAGTCTTCTCTTGGTCGTCCGGATGCATCAGGATTTGGTTCCCGAGAATGCATCCATGAAGCTCAACAAGTCATATTCGACCGTGGTATCTACCATCATGTTAATATATGGTAGAGGGAACAAGTCCTTGTTCAAGTCGGTAAAGTCTATGCATACTTACCATTTTCCATTCTTCTTCTTCATGATTATAACATTTGCTAGCTTTTGAATGTCGATTAGCTTTTGAATCTCCTCACTAATGACCTTGTTATGCTCGGGCGCGAACGTTATTCTTTTTTGCTTCACGGGAGGGTAGTCCAAGTCTAACTTGTAACGTATGGACCATCCCTTCCGGGTTGATGCCTGTTATGTCTGCATGCGACCACATGAAGCTGTCGTGTTGAGTTGATATGAAGTCGATGAGCTTGGTTCTGAGGTCGGGTGTAAGTAGGGACCCTATACTGACTTTATGATCCAGATAGTTCGAATGTATGGGTACTTTATCGAGCTCTTCCATTTCGGGTTTGTCCTTATCGACTGTGGAGCTAAAGCTCTGTAATTGCTATAGGTTGGCTGGCTTAGCTTTTAAGGTGTTTTGATAGCAGTCGTGCGATGTCTTCTGCTGCCATCAGATTTCGCCGACTCCTCATTTGGTTGGCAAACATATCACCTGGTAATAGGTCAAGGGGAAGACTCTCATCTCATTGATCCATGGTCGACCCATGATGATGTTATAGGAGGACGGGCAGTCGAGTATCATGAACCGGGTGTTCAGGATTACTCCTTCAGCGTAGACTGGTAAACGATCTCCCCGATAGTGTTCTTGTGTTCACCGTTGAAGCCTACTAACACAGTCGACCTGTAACACCCCCTGACCCAATCTACTTGGACTGAATCAGGGAGCGCTACTATATACTAAAATCTAACTTTTACTTTTATATAACCATAATTTAATAGTATATTAAAAACATTTGAAAATGGTCCAGACAAATTTTCGAAAATCTTGTTAGAGTTTCCTCTATTTTTCTGATTTTTCAAAACCTGTTTACAATTAAAATGCATAAAAATCAACTTCTAAATTCTCAAATCACTTTTGCGCACCTTTCCAAATGTAGTGCGACTTACCCAATCAGTTTATCACAATATAATTCATAAATATTCACATAACATAAACATATAATAAAATATTTACACAGCAAAAGTTCTTTTTAAATATGTACAAACATTTTCTGTATATGCATGCTGTATCAAAACATATATACTTATTACAAAAGGACTACCAAAATATATGTAGGAACGATGTGACTCCGGACTCTCTTTCTGCAGTCTTTACTCTTCTTTGTCTTTGTCTCCTTTGGAACCTCTGTTACCTACGTGTGAGAAAACTCAATACGCTAAACATATTGCTTAGTGGATGTATACAAAATTGTATCTCTAAATATACTATATCAAATAAGTTTATCTATTTTCAATAAAACCATAAATATATATAATTAAATCATATATAGAGCTCATGTCAAATCAAATCATATACTTAACAAATACAGTATTCAAAATCAATCAACAGACAAAATCTTCATAATTTCTCAATGCTTTCATATAACAAATCAGTTTTCAGACTGTGCTCCTGACATACAAAACATAAGTTATCAGACTGAATTACGGGTTGTTCGGTGATAATGTCATATTGTGCATGATTTTGCAACCCCATTATTTATCGTTTTCGTTCGATTCTTAAGGAAAATTAGACGTTTTGATGTGTATTTAGTGTGCAGGTGATATTCGATGATCGATGATGTTTTGGATGATTTCGGATCAATAGACTGTGAAATCAAGTTGAAGAATTTTCCAATCAGGAGGCGCTACCTCAGCTAGCACCCTCAGCTAGCACCTTCCTTCTCCTTATTTTGCCTATCAGATGGCGCTACCAAGAAGCGCTACCTCAGGTAGCGCCCCTAGGTAGCACTTTTCTACTCGTAGCTTTTTCCATCAAAAAGCGCTACTAAGAAGTGCTACCTCAGGTAGCACTTTTTAGGCAGCACTTTTTGATGCACGAATTCAGGACATCTTTTCCTTCTCAAACTCTCATTGGGAAAGCTATAAATAGAGACTCAATCAATAAGAAGGGTAGGTCGAAAATTCTAGGGTTTGGAAGCAACATCTTCGTTCCGCATCGCAGTTCGTCATCAATTTCGCATCACCTCGGAAAGCAATCGATTGGGAATCAACGAAAGTTTTCTAAGATTTCTTCTTCTTTACTTTTTCGTTGTAATTAGTCATGCTAGGATTTAAGAATATAATTGCTTTGTTCTATTACTCAAGCATGAACTAATTTTCCATAGTTAGGATTGATGATGGATCTTGGTTAATTAATTATTAAATACAATTGAGTTTTTCTATTTAGATTTGTTATTGATGTGTTGAATAGATATTATTATGTTAATTGCTTTCTATTGTGTCTGATTAACACTTAGAATCATTATAGGTGGTTGGGTTATGAACCGATAGGAGACGCCCACCACGTGCTCGTATTAATGTCTATCACATACTCGATTACATAGAGATATAGTAATTGGTTTGTGTTGCTTGTTTTGTGTTTATTTATTCTTAATGTGTTCTCGCGCACTCAGTAGTCATCTAGAGATAGGGTATTGGTGTGCGATGGAATAATTCTGGTAATACTCGAGAGAGATTATTGGTTAATCTAGTTTAAGCACTGCATTCAACCATCGGTAATAAATTCTAGATAGTAACTCATGAGTGTTTGATAATAATAACCAAGTGAAATCGGATATCCTAACGCCTCAATTCCCTTAAATTCGAATCGTAGTTTTTAATTGTTTTTAGTTAATTTGCAATTTCTAAAATATTGTTATTCCAAATAGAATTAGGTTGAGTTAATTTTGGTAATTGATATTCATTGTCCTCGTGGAAACGATACTCTACTCACTCTTTATTACTTGTGTTGATCTCGTACACTTGCGAGTTGCATAAAATTCCGCATCATTCGGCATCAGACACACAAACGGGGCTACCCGCCGAACATCAGATCAGAATGGAACACCAACGGAATCACCCGCTGTAAATGTCCGATAACAGAATTCAGAACCCTAGGACCGCCACTTGGGCCTGTACATCCAAAGGGTGGCACAAACAGATCAAAGCTCCCTACTCTAGGACCGGCACTTGGGGCCTGTACTATCTAAAGGGTGATGCAACAGAGTATATCGGTACAGTACTGTTCAGACAGAAACCCAATTGACATGTCAACCTCCTATATCCATATTTATGTTTATACACATCAGAGCCATTTCGCAAAACGTTTTCTCAAATCTAATGTCAACATATTTCATTTCTTTCAGAATCATTGAATTCAACTTTCAAATTATTCAATCTCAAATCATATCGATATATCTATATTTTTGAAATTCAAATTTCATCAAATATCATATAACGGAAATATACAAATATATTTCTAAATCAATAATCACATCAAATCAATCAAAAAATATCTTTAAACGTATTTCATAATTCCATATCGAATCAAAATGCCCTGAAATCATTTTCCGATACATTTCACAAATATTATTTAGTTAAAATCATCTTCAACTATATATTTCCATAACAATATTAGAATCAAAACGTATTAAAATCTATTCATAATATTATTCACAATCAATATTTCGAATCTAAACGATATTTTGAGAATTCGCTATTCAAATCATTCCAAAATCAATTTCAAACTGTAAACTATAATGAATATAATTCAAATAACTCAAAATTAATCAAATTCAATCAATCCAAAATATTCTGAAAAACTGAAAAATTCGAAAACGAATGTACACCTAACCTGGATACCCTTTCCTTCCTCATTTCCTTCTTCTTCTTCTTCTTTCCTTTCTCTCTCTTCTTTCTCTCTCCTCTTTTCTCTCTTCTTCGAGCTCTCAACTTCCTGGTCTGTTCTGTTTTTGTTTGAGAGTTTTTGCTCTCTTTGTTTTATTGAAGAGCACCGCTTCAATTTACTCGGTGTTTATTTTTTTTTTTATAATTTTTGAACCATCGCGACACTCACTGGTCCAGTTTTGCCACTTTCATCGCGAGCATATACCGTGAGCGCTGGTCGCGGTCTCTAATCGCGATGCTCACTGGTGGAATTTGCCACCTTTATCGCGAGCAACTATCGCGAGCGCTGGTCGCGATGCATACTGTACAGTTTTTCACCCTTTTCTTCGTGCACTATTCTGGACCGTTCCAATTGGTCCACTTGGACACCTAAAAATTTAATTACATTTTTCACCCCTCAAATTATAATTATCATATTCACATACTTCCATATTAATTAAACTACATTTTTCATATTTATGCGAAATTAGAGATGTTACACGACCGTTAAGTAATGTTGGCTTCGTCAATCTGTATCTCCCTCAAAGCATCAAGGAAGAGTGCATTAGTCGAGCTACCGTTATCGACTAGTATTCTCTTTATCAGGCAGTTGGCTACCATTAAAGAGATGACTAGAGCATCATGATGTGGGTTGAGTAGATCTGTATGCTCATCACTATTAAAGCTAATAGAACAGTTGAAAGTTGGGTCAATAGGTCAATGCATTCGAACCTCTGGATTCTCGGCTTGTCAGGCGTGTCGTTTCGCCTCTGAATAAGTGACTCTACTTACCTCGGATCCTACAAAAATCACGTTGACCATCCTTTAATGCCTAGGAGCCTCTGGTAGTGGTGTCGTTCGACTGTCACGCTGCCTCTCATTGCGTAAAGCCATGGTGTTCTTGCCTTTGTATGTCAAGAATTCCTTGAGATGTCCCCTCTTGAGGAGCTCTGTTACTTCTAGTCGTAAGGCGATGCAATCTTCTGTTCTGTGGCCGTGGTTGCCATAGAACGCGTACCACTTCGAGTTGTCTCACTGATCCGCCAGGCTCTTAATCTTTACAGGTCATCTTACTGAGCCTCTCATTCCCTTGAGGACAGTTATGACCTCATCCGATTTGATGCGAAGGTTGTATTAGGTTAACCTATTCTTGGGTCAGTCGATTGGTCAAGGTGGTCGTTCGAGGGGTCGACGTACATCTTTGTTCCGTCCATCTCTGTAGGATGTAGTGGGGTAGGGTTCTGGTCTACAGTTGCTCGAGTGACCTTTGACTCTGCTGTTGGCTTTACCATCAGTTCTGTTTGAACTTGACAGGTAGATAGTTTACCTCATCCTTTTCCCACTTGATCTGGGCCTATGCCTTAGCTAGGACATCCTCCACAGTCTTGCGTGAATACTTGGTCAGCTCATTGTACAAATTCGAGTCATGTGGCAAGCCTTTCCAGAAGGCTAATATTGCCATTGCTGGGTTGCAATAAGGAATGTAGACCTTCTCCTTGTTGAAGCGTCCTATGCAGTTACTTAGGCACTCACCTCGCCTTTGGCTGATAGTGTAAAGGTCATCCGGCTATTTCTCTAGTTTCCCGCTATTGGCGAACTGTTCCATGAAGGAGTCTGTGAGTTGAGCAAAGGAGCTAATGGAGACATTGGGAAGGTTAGGGTACCATTGCAGAGCTGGTCCCACCTAAACGCGACCCAAAGCTCTTGTACATGCACGCCTCCCTCAGGTCATGTGGGATTATTGCTGTGAACATGCGCTAGTGGTATTGCGCTATGTGGTCGTCCGGATTGGTCGTGCCGTAGCATTGCTTCGTGTTAGGGAAGTTGAATTCTCTGGGCATCTCCACCAGGGCTATTGCGTTGACAAAAGGCGAGTCGGCGAAGCTATTCGTCACTCTCTTCTTTATCGGTGCATTCCAAGAATGCGTTGAATGAGAGCCTCCATCTCAATGAACATGCACGCTAGGTCAGGGTTAGCAAAGGTAAGGATCGAACTAAGGAGCGCTATCCAATTTCAAACTTTTCTAAACTTAATTTATAATTTGAAAATCTTTTAAAAATAATTTGTATTTTAAAATCTTTTACAGTGAGCCCATCAAAACTGTTTGAAAAATTTTGACAGAGTTTCCTCTATTTTTCTGGCTTACCAAAAACCTGTTTACAAAATCATAACTTTCCAAAAGTACACACTTCAATTTCTCAACAACAATATACGCACCCTTCCATTTAGTACGACTTTCCAAACATTTTCAACAAAACAATAAATAAATACTATTCCAGAAATAATAAAATCTCATAATTTGAAAACCACATACTATAAAACAAATATTTACAAAACTTATACATTAAAAACTTTCACATTCTTTTTATACATACATGCATCAATAAATGAATATATATATATATATATATATATATATATATATGGACGTAAATAGCTACCCAGGAGTGATGTGACTCTGGACTCTGTCTGCAGCTACCAACTCTTTAATCTTTATGTCCGCTGGTTTCTCTATTTCCTACGCATGATAAACATCAATGCGCTAAGCATATAGCTTAATGGGTGTACACTAAAATATTTTCAATATGATATAAAACAACGGTAATAAATTCAAAAATGCGTTTTATCATACGTACATAAATAAAACAAAATATTCAATTACAGAATAAACTGAAGCTATATTAATTAAAACATTTTCGGATGTTTCTAGATTTAAATCTCAAATAAAATTCTTTTGTATTCATTTTATAGTTTTCAGTAACTCCATTATTCATTTCTTAACTGGGTCTCTGATACACATAACAGGGTTTTACAGGATTGGAATTACGGGTGGTTCGGCATCGGAACTAACGGGAACTGCCCGCCGAACTATATACAGTCGGGTTTCCCATTTCAGCATAGGATCCAATAGGAACTGCCCTGCTGAAATAGTATCCCTATACAAATATTATTTCCCACATCGGAACCAATTGGAACTACTCGTCGGAAACAACTTCACTCAAGGATTGGCCACAACGGTGACTGCTGATAATCCATAGAGTGATATCAATACAGAAATATCGGCACAATACTGCTAAATATACCTAATTGACATGTCAATCTCCTATATCTATATTCACATATACATATATCAGGGCCATTTTACAATATGATTTCTTAAACTCAATGTCAATTCATTATGTTTTTCTTTTAACATCGTCAAATTCAACTTTCAAATAATTCAATTCGATTTCGAAATTTCAATTTCAGAATACAAATTCACAAATTATTCATTTATAATAAAATTCAATTTTCGATTAAATTCAAATCAATAAACATATTTACAAAATCCAAATATATCATCAATAATCATATAAAAGAGACTCAAAATTATATTCAAACTTATATCACAAATCAATATCGAATCAAATTGCCCCAAAATCGTTTCATTAATTTATCACAAACAATATATATATATTCAAAATCACTTTCAATTATATTTCACATATTACTAATAAAATCAAACCATATTAAAATCAATGCATAAAATCAATATTTTTTTTGTTTCCGAATTTATAGCATATTTTGATAATACGTAAATCAAATCAAATCAAAGCAAAATCAATTTCAAACTGTAAATTCGAATCAACAGAGTTCAAACAATTCAAAATCAATAAAATTCGCTAAATCCGAAATATTCTGAAAAATTAATATACAAAAACTAGTGTACACTAAATTTGGATAATTTCCCAACACTTTTTTTCTTTCTCTTCCTTCCTCCTCCTTCTTCTTCTTCTTCTTCTTCTTTTCTTCTCCTTCTTTCTCGACCTTGCTTCTCCCTTCTTTCTCTTTTTTTTTTCCTTCTCTTCTGGCCAAGCTCTGTCTCTGTTTGTTTTGTCTTCAATTTTGTTTTTGGTTTGACTTTTATTTAAATAAGTGGAGCTTCTTCATTAAGTTATCTATAATATATATATCTCTCTCTCTTGAATTTGCAACTTGTCCCCCTTTGACTTTTAAAATCCTAATATGACAATAATTTGAAAATTATTCACATATCATTGACCGATCATCTATTAATTATCAAACTAATCCACTAATTGCATTCCATCTCAATAATTATTCCAAAAATATTCCACACTTATCCAATTAACAAATTGACTTCACCAATATTCAATTGGGCCTATTATTCTCCAAATGCACCATGAAAATAATATTTCTCAGTCGGTTAAAATCACTATTCATTTATACACTATATGTCGAATATATATATTTTCCACCAATTTAAATAACATACTTAACTTTTGCATGCTCAATAATAATTAATAATAATCCAAGGATATTTATTATATTTACGAAAAATTAGGGGCGTTACATTACCGCTTACCATCTCTGGGTTCGATGGGGTCGAATGTTATGAGCCTGACGGCATGTTCTGTGGTAGTCCTGCGACGCGATCTTTGGTTTGGCCGTTCCTTTTTTTTTTCCTTATGTTAATTGCATTAGTTTATTTTTCTATTATCATATTATATATATACTAGGTCCCTACGGTTTTATTTGACCAAATCAAAGTAGGATTCTAAATCCTATTTTATTTTTGGTCTCCCTAGAGTTTGAACATTTGACCTCTAGGACTATTAAATAATCATATTATCTAATTCCCTTTGTCCTTGTCATGGTTCTAACTTGCAAACTCCTATTTAATAATTAAAACAACTAATAATTCAAAATTATTAATTTTGATTTAATTATTAGATCATTAATTAAATAATCATGTTATTTAATGAATTATCTTTAATTAAATTGTGTCACTTTCATAACACTATTAATTGGACCGTCCAGTTAATTTACCGTGACCTTTGTTATCAATAACCATAAGGGCTAGTAAGGGGACATAATGAACCCACAGTTTTTAGGTCCAATAATACACAGTAATATTAATTAAACTCTTTAATTAATATTTCATGATTATTAACCTCGGGAGTTATTCTATTAAAAACTCGAGGCTGAACTCCCAAAACTGTAGACGTATTTATACAATCTGAATTCGCAGTGTCCATTGATATAACTATTATATATAGTATGATCCTCTCTAGTCATATCTTTTCCTTTAAGTACCGTTGATTCTCTAACGAACAATTAAATCCATTCTTCCTTTACAGGAGAAGAAGACGATCATAATTGTTCAAACCCCGAATCAACCCTTAAGGGAACTATTCATTTACTTCAGTCAAGAAGGAGTGGATTACACTATTGTGTTTATACCTTCCTAGCTACAAGCCAAACCGCAACTTCAAGATACGAAGGTATTGATCGAGAATATAATATCGACCTCACTCATAGTATGTCAAAAGTCACGATCCAACCTGAAGGAGTCGATAAGACACTTTGGATTAAGATCACCTATATATAGTTATCGTTTGTCGATATATATGAATCTTATCTATTAACGGATCTTTGTAAGAGATTCATATAAATCGTGGCCCAGTCCTATATGATCTCATCATATAAGGTACCTTCATTCTCATATCAATTATATGAGCAGTCTAGGATAAAACCACCGTACATTACAAAAATGATCGCAGTAGTAGATCAACCACAAACAAAGTATCCAGCTTTGTTTGCTTTTTACGGACTTTTTAGATTGCATGTCTCAAAATGAATCCTACTGTGTATGACATTCATATACTGATTTTGAGATTACATCTTGCAATCCTGGATGTTACACGCATAATATATAAATGTATGAACAAAATAAGACACACTTTTATTTTAATGATGAATCTTTAGCTCTTATTTATGTCAAATTACATTTACTATTACAAGCTTTAGAGTATAAATCCCAACAATCTCCCACTTGCATTAAAGTAGATGAGACATATCTTGTAATTCTAGATCTTTTAGGTGACCTTCAAGCACTTTAGCCGTCAAGGTCTTCGTAAATGGATCAGCTAGGTTGTCATGCGACGCGATCTTCGTCATGGATCACGTCTCCTCTCTGCATTATCTCTCTCTAATGAGACGATATTTCCTCTCTATATGCTTCCCTCTTTTGTAGCTTCTCGGTTCTTTGGAATTAGCCACATCTCCATTATTATCACAATAAAGTGTCATGGGCTTATCCATATCTGGAACAACTTCCAGATCGCTCAAGAACTTACGGAGCCATACAGCCTCCTTAGCAACTTCAGATGCCGCTACATACTTGGCTTCCATGGTGGAATTAACAATACAAGATTGCTTGATACTCCTTCATACTATGGCTCCGCCACAAAGGGTGAATACTTGCCCAAACGTGGATTTTCTATAATCCTTTTCTAATTGAAAGTCAAAATCTGTATATCCTATTGGGATCAGATCCGGTTGGGAATATACTAGCATATACTCTCTCTTTCTCCGAAGATACTTGAGAAAATGCTTAACATCAACCCAATGATCCAATCCTGGGTTGGACTGATATCTGCTGGTTACTCCTACTGCGAAGCTGATGTCAGGTCTCGTGCATAACATCGCATACATAAGACTACCTACTATTGGCGCATAGGGAATTCGTCTCATATCCTAAATTTCTGGAGGTGTCTTAGGACATTGTTCCTTAGACGGATGAACTTCACGCTTAGAAGGCAAACTATCTTTCTTCGAGTTTTGCATCGAGAATCATACAAGTATCATATCGATATACGATGCTTGAGACAATACTAACAATTTGTTCTTATGATCTCTTATTAATTGGATCCCTAGAACATAACTTGACTCTTCCAAATCTTTCATTTAGAATTGATTAGCAAGCTAACTCTTTACTTATAATAACGTCCCTACGTCATTCCCAATGAGTATGATATCGTCTACCTAAAGGATCAGGAATACTACTTTCTTGTCAATGATGTGCTTGTACACACAAGGCTCATCAACGTTTTACTCAAAGCCATAGATTTTTATAGCACGATCAAATCTAATATTCCAAGATCTAGACGCTTGCATAAGTCTAAATGGACCTTTGCAACTTGTAAATTTTTGCTTTTGATCTTGGGATATGAATCCCTCTGGTTGCATCACGTAGATGCTCTCATCAAGATTGCCATTCACGAATGCAGTCTTGACGTCCATTTGCCAAATTTCGTAATTGAAATAGGCAGCTGTAATAAGAGTATCTTAATAGATTTAAATATTGCTACTGACGAGAAGGTTTCATAGTAATCGATGCCTTAGGAATAGATTTGGATAGAACTACATTCAATATGTAAGCTGATGTTTGCAATGCATATCCTCAAAAGGAATTTGGTAATTATGAGAAACTAATCATAGATCTCACCATTTCCATCAGGGTTCTGTTTCTCCTCTCTACAATACTATTCTGCTGTGGTGTTCCTGGAGCAATGAGTTGGGATACTATCCCATACTCAACCATGCAGTCTTTAAACTCTTGGTCGATATACTCACCTCCACGATCCGATCATAGAGATTTGATTGTTTTGCCTAATTGGTTTTCAATTTCAGCTTGGAATTCTTTGATCTTTTCAAATGTTTCCAACTTTTGTTGCATTAGGTAAACATATCTATATTTTGAGTAGTCGTCAATGAATGTGACATAATACCCTTTAGCTTTAACACTCATAGGTCCGCCAGACGTTTGAGTGTATAAGCTCTACTGGTTGCGTAGCTCTAAGCCCTTTTTCCTGTAAAATGTCTCTGGGTTATTTTACCTATTAAACAAGACTCACAAATCGGTAAAGTGTCGATCTTTAACTGGCTTAAAGATATGCCTTTTACAAGTCTATTTATCCTATCAATATTGATATGACCAAGTCTCAGATGACACAGATACGTTTCATTATCTGAAGAAACTTTCTGTCATTTTGTTTTAGGTTTTTCAACTTTAAACAATTCAGTATGAACTAGTGTTGTATGAGTTAACGTTCTTAAAACATACAAATTGTTTTCAATCATACCAGAAAAAATATTCAAACCATTTTTGAAACAATAACTGACTTATCATTAAAAGAAACTGAATGAAATTGTTCAAGTAATTTGGATACATAAATCAAATTTCTTATAAATCCAGAAATGTAATAAACATTGTCTAAAGAAAGAAAAAAATTATTGAAATGTAATCTTACTACTCTCGGTATTCGTGCTGAAACTGACATTCCCTATTCCAACGTGAATAGTGAAGGATCCCTCATTCAGCTCTGTCCAAGAATGAGTCCAATATAAAAAAGAACAAACATGGTCAGTGGCCCCTCAATCTACTATCGAAGGTGAAGAATCATCTTCAACTAAACAAGATTCAATGACAAGTAAATCTAATTTACTTTTCACTTTCTTCTTATTTGAGAACTCCTCGAGGTACTGTGAGTGTAATCCATCGTCTTAGATTCATGAATTTAACTCAAGAGTTGCCTACCTAGGCTAGATCAATCCCAAAATACATTCTGAAAATCTATTCGTTAGAAAGTCAATCTTGATTTTGACTTCATAGACACCTTCCCTAGGGAGGATGAAAAAAAAGTTGTCTCGAGGCGCCACTTGAATATCACGGTGCTGAACTAATAATGGAGATTGCGAGATATATTATCATATATTCCTCTTCCACTCATTATTGTAGTTTAGGATTTTCTAATAACTTCGAGTTCTAAAATCTATGTTTCTAATCTTTACTTAGATTCTACGGCTAATTAAAATTCAAAGTTACTAGATATAACAAATTATATGATCTTTAAGTTTTAAAAATCTAATTTATTATTTAATTTCTAATTTACATAAACTATTTAAATAAGAAATTAAATGTGAATTTATCAATTTTTAACTATTAAAACTAAATCACATTATTTGGTCCAATTATTATTTAGGCCTTAATCATATTAATCCTAATTAATTGATGGACCTAACTAATCTAATTAAACATTTTAATTATAAGATTAGTTTAATAATGAGAATTACCAAGTTTTTACTCCTAAAAACTAATCTCATTATTTGGTTCAATTTTATTTAAGGTTTTTAATCATATTAATCTTAATTAATCAATAAACTTAACTAATCTAATTAATTAAACATTTAATTAAATGATTAGTTAATTAATGAGAATTACCAAGTTTTTACTCCTAATTTAAAAAATAATCTCATTATTTGATTATCATTTACGAGGATGTTCGCTATTTTAATCATATTAATAAATAAATAAATAAATCATGGCAATTATGTATGACAAGTGTAGGCACACCTTATCTTGATGGCATATATATGTATGACCATGCTTTAAACTACCATAAATCATCATATGACATAAAATTAAAGCATACATGAATGATCGAGTAACATGGGTTATTTAACTTAAACAATTCTAATTACTACTTTGATCTAAGGCATTCCTTGGTCTTCACGTAATCTTCTTCTTTAGGTCTATCTCATTCTTGTATTGGGATTCCTATCAAGTCCAACTTGATTTAATTTAAGTGAACCATCTCATGGGCTGAGCTTTAAGGCCCATCACTTAAATTCCAGCAATTTATGGCTATCCAAGAAGCATATTGGACTATCCTTCCGCAAACTTCAAGTCCACACATGCGCAAGAATTGCACGTAGCGGTCTCGGATGCTTTAAGACTATCTTTTGTACCAAGGCCCACGCATTACCCTAACACCTATCCGAGGTTCAAATGAAGCCCAAAACAGCCCTATGACACGCGAAGACGCAGCTGCCAACAGCTATAGCTGCGCGTATACTTGGTACACACGGCCCTCGCGCGAGCCACACTTCCTTACAAGCCATGCTTCCGCGCATGTTGTGGGTGTTTTGTCTGTAGTTTTTTGCTTTGATTTTCAGTCACTTTTCTGGAACAATATTTGATAATATTTCCCAAAACATTCCAACAAAAATCACTAGCGAAAAAATCACGTGACCAACCCTTATGCGCTGCGATAGCAGCCAGCGCATAGGCTCGCTGTCGCCCTTTTGCTGACCTTTTTTTTTTTCGTGCCATCAGCAGTCACGATCTTCTTCGCATTACAAAATAATATACAAAAGGAAAATATAACAAGAATAATATACAAAAACGGCCATCAAATTACAATTGGCTTTCCCAAAAACAAAAACGAATCTTAGAACTCATGACACCATACAATTAACGACCATTCATGCTTTTAATATATACAATCAAAATCACATATAACAAATCATACAAACCCTAAACTGTGCCTACACGTGTCATGCATCAAGAATCAAGAAATCAAGAACACAAAAAAAATTATAGATTTCTTTTTCGCGTATATACAAAAACTTTAAAACTAAAGTCTCTGATATCAATTGAAGGGAGAAAAATTTGTTTTATGAAATAAAGGCAGCATAAGTGGGTTTTAAATTTTTTTTTCTTTTCTTGAAAGTGATAATGTCATATTTTGCATGATTTTGCGACCCCATTATTTATCATTTTTGCTCAATTCTTGAGGGAAATTGGACATTTTGATGTGTTTATTTAGTGTGCAGGGGATATTCGATGATCGATGATGTTTTGGATGATTTCGGATCAATAGGCCATAAAATCAAGTTGAAGAGTAAGTTTAGGAGGCGCTACCTCAGGTAGCGCTCTTAGGTAGCACCTTTTGGTGGAGAATTCGCCCATCAGGTGGCGCTACCTCCTCAGCTAGCGTTTTTTTTTCCTATCAGGTGACGCTACCAAGAGGCGCTACCTGAGGTAGCACTTTTCTACTCGTAGCTTTTTCCATCAAAGAGCGCTACCAAGAAGCGCTACCTCAGGTAGCACTTTTTAGGTAGCACTTTTTGATGCACGAATTCAGGACATCTTTTCCTTCTCAAACTCTCATTGGAAAAGCTATAAATAGAGTCTTAATCAATAAGAGAAGGAGGTCAAAAAATTCTAGGGTTTGGAAGCAACATTTTCGTTCCGCATTGCATTTGTCATCAATTTCACATCACCTCGGAAAGCAATCGATTGGGAATCAACGAAGTTTTCTAAGATTTCTTCTCCTTTACTTTTTCGTTGTAATTAGTCATGCTAGGATTTAAGAATATAATTGCTTTGTTCTATTATTCAAGCATGAACTAATTTTTCATAGTTAGGATTGATGATGGATCTTGGTTTATTAATTATTAAATAGAATTGAGTTTTTCTATTTAGATTTGTTATTGATGTGTTGAATAGATATTATTGAGTTTATTGCCTACTATTGTGTCTGATCATCACTTAGAATCATCATAGGTAGTTGGGTTATGAACCGAGAGGAGACGCCCGCCACGTGCTCGTATTAATGTCTATCACATACTAAATTACATAGAGATATAGTAATTGGTTTGTGTTGCTTGTTTTGTGTTTATTTATTCTTAATGTGTTCCCGCGCACTCAGTAGTCATCGAGAGATAGGGTATTGGTGTACGATGAAATAATTCTGGTAATACTCGAGAGAGATTATTAGTTAATCTAGTTTAAGCACGCATTCAACCATCGATAATAAAATCTAGATAGTAACTCATGAGTGTTTGATAATAATAACCAAGTGAAATCGGATATCCTAACTCCTCAATTCCCTTAAATTCGAATCATAGTTTTTAATTGTTTTTAGTTAATTTGCAATTTCTAAAATATTGTTATTCCAAATAGAATTAGGTTGAGTTAATTTTGGTAATTGATATTCATTGTCCTCGTGGGAACGATACTCTACTTACTCTTTATTACTTGTGTTGATCTCGTACACTTGCGCTTTGCATAAAATCCGCATTAGAAAGCTATTTTCACAAATATTAAGTTTAGATACATATGCGAATTGAAACTTTATACTACAATTACCTTTAATGCGTTTCTTTGAATCTTTGACTTCTTAATTCACCATCAAGCCTTTCGAGCTATGACCTGCGGTGTAACAACACGTGTGTGGGCACGTCATGGATGAAGAGATAGAGATTGCAAAAAAGAGGAGAAGACAACGCCTTGTCTTTCTCCCTTGGCCGGCCAAACCTACATAAAAAAGAAGTCACGGTGTGACTCTCAGGATTAAGATCACCTATATACAACCATCATTTGTCGATATATATGAACCTCATCTACTAACGGATCTTGGTGAGATATTCATATAAATCGTGGCTCAGTCCTATATGATCTCATCATATAAGGTGCCTTCATTCTCATGTCCATTCTCATGTCAACTATATGAGCAATCTAAGAAAAGATCATCGTACATTACAGAATGGACCGCAACAGTAGATCACCCATAAACAAAGTACCCAGCTTTGTTTGCTCTCTACGAACTTTTTAGATTGCACATATTAAAATGAGTCCTATTATATGACATTCATATACTCATTTTGAGATTATATCTTACAATCTTGAATGTTACACACATAATATATAAATGTATAAACAAAATAAAACACACTTTTATTTGAATGATAAATCTTTAACTCTTATTTATGTCCAATTATATTTACTATTACAAGCTTTAGAGTATAAATCCCAACATTCTCCGCCTTGACTTGTTGGTTCTCCTCCTTGAGAGCTTGTAGCCTCTGAGTGTTCTATTGCATTTGGGAGATAAGTAGTTGGAATCGGGCCTCTATTGCACCATGGTCCGAATTGTCGTGTGACATTGTCGCGTAAGGACATAGAGCTCTAGCTTTGCTCGTTAAATGATCGTCGTACCCCACGATGGGCGTTAAATTATAGACCACAAAAATGGTAGAGTGATGATCGGGGCACTATAACCTATAAAACCAGAGGACACATGACCCGTAGAACGCTTGGGACACTAGGGTGGTGTCGGCCAAACACGCTTTGACGGTCAAGTCAATAAACTGAAAGAATATAATATATAAAATGTAGAGAGAAAGAGGTATTCATGTACACCAAGTTATGGTTGTCGTGGGTCGTGGTAGCATAAGGGCGTAAACCGGAGTTAAATGGTGCGATGATCGTGGATGATTGAAGTTGGCCGTAAGTCACCTAGAAAGATAATTCTAGGGAATCGTGCAATTATATGTATTAGAGAATATGCTTCAAATGGTCAAAAAGTGTGAACCCTCACTTAGAGTGAGGGTTTTGCCTTTTATAAAGTGTGATTCACCCATTTGAGGGTGGATCCTCCACCATGATTCTTGGCTCAAATTAAGGAGGATTTGGTTGCCTTATTCACTTGGTCCATCAGACTTCAACTTTGAAGTCTGAAGGTTATGGGCCCGGGTTGACAGATCAATATATGGGCCATGGTTTGGGTCATCATGAAGGTCATAAGCCACTACGTGGGCCAACATATAGATCGACATGTGGATATACTTTTATTGGATTGATGCATGGGTTGACACGTAGGTCAACACGTGGTTCGACGTGTCTTTCGACAAGTGGATCTCTATGTCGATCGACTATGTGTTCATATGTCGACCGACATATGGGTTGCCATTAGGGTTATGTCTTTCTTGGGTTTTCACGAGTCCTCTAAAGTGTCGTTCATATGGGCTTGAGTCATATGTTGGCTCAAGTAGAGAGACCAACATGGCTTAGGGCCCCAACCATAATTGATTGGGCCTTGGGCCCATGTGTTGCATAGCAAAGTAAGAATCCATCATAGGTTGGACTCTCTTTGGTTGTTACGACATTTTGGTCACTACATATACTAAAAAAAAAAAAAAGGCTAGAGCAAAGCTGTTTTTAAAAGAAGGAAGAACTTTAATTTAGTCCTTAATGTTTGATGAAACATCACTTTTTTACTCATATTTCCTTTTTTAGTTCGTATGATCCCCAACAATTTCTAAATAGATTAAATTGGTTTTTTGACCAACTTTTTGACGGTCAATCATCACTATTTAACAGTTTTGTCCTTAAAAATTTAATATAATTACAATTTACCTTCCAATAAAAATATACCGAAAGCAAATAAATAACAAATATTAAACTAAATTATAAAAATATAAAATGTAAAACCTATTAAAGAATATTCAAATTAAATCATTCTATTAAAAAAATTAACATTTATAAAAGCAAAGAATAAGAAAAGGTTAAAACTTGCTAAAAAAATAAAATAAAATAAAATTGAGAAATAAAAAACTAAAACAATATTATAAAAAACACAAAAATAAAAACACTTCTTTTAGTTTTTTTAATTCTCCATCTATTTTATTTCTTTAACAGTTTTTAACATTTTTTTTATTACTTATTTTTGTAAACACTAATTTTTCTAATAAAATATTTAATTTGAATTTTTTAATATATTTTATATTTTTAAGTTTTTATAATTTAACTTAATATTATTTTATTTATTTTTTTATTTATTAATTTTATTATTTTTTAATTATAAGATAAAATTATAATTTTATTAATTAAAATTTTTTAAAGGTAAAATTATTTTTTTAAAAAAAATTTAACAATTGGCTATTAAATAATTAATCAAATAACTAATTCAATTTATTTAAAAAACGTTAAGAACTACACAACCAAAATGGAAAAGATTTGCCAAGCAAAATGTCACGCTGTGAAAAAAAAAAAAAAAAAAATAGAAGGGATTTTAAAGGTCATGTTGCAATGTACAGTCAAAAGGCTGAAAGTATTTCGGGTTGTTTTGCTCCCTTCGGCCTTCATGGAGCTGGGTCAGGAAAAAAGAGGATTCAATCATTTCATCGAACTCTGAGGCAGGGACAAAACAATTCCTTTATACAGTGGTAGATAGATTTACCCAATGAGAGCAGAATTCTGCTCTCGAATCCAGGACAAGCATTGAATTAACTACATATAATTTCGTGCCAAATTTTATTGAATAAATTATAAATGCATGATTGCTATAAATTGAGATAATAAGACCAAATATAATATTCCTAATTCTATTCAATTACGTCAAATCCCAAAAATAAAAAAAAAGTATGTCATAATGGCTACAAACAACTTTAATCTTTATTTTCACTAATTTTCTAACAATATTAATAAAGATTAATGTCCCTAGATATATGAGATTTCTAATTATGTTTTAGTTACGTGAATCTGACTAACCAAAAAAAAAAAAAAATTATTTTATGCTTTATTATTATTATTTTTCAATAAAATGCTTACCTAGAAGGACTATATATGTTATGCTTTTACACCCTTTTAACCATTGGCATGTTTAATGTGTATTTTGAACTTATACAGGCCTTAAGTGAATATTCGGGAAGATTTTACGGTTTGTGATTTGGAGTTTTCTAAAAGAAGTTATGCTCATTTTCATAATAGTGCGCAATCTTGCCAATTTCGACCAGTGAGTGGTGCGACACACGGTCGCGAGGGAACATCAATTTTTGACAATAAGTACCGCGACCCACTCATCGCAATCTGGAGTCACGACACTAGGTTGTGACGGCAATGCAGAAGCCCTAATTTCTGCAAGCTATAAAAGGAAAAGGAAGAAAAGGAATAGCGGTTCGCTCCTGGTTCATCCAAGGTGCGCCAAGAAGGGTTCTAGGCTTATTTTCACCATCAAATCACTCTACAAACACTATTCCACACCATATTGAAGCTAGATACTTGTATATCAATCGTTCATTAGAGGAGATGAAGAATCGAAGGAGACGAAGTTCTAGCTGGACCAAAGCGGGATTTCTCACCATTAATCTTCTAGAATGGGTTGTATTGCTTCCTTTTCTTCTTTTGATTGTTCAATTGCTTGTATGAGTAGCTAATTTCATAATTAAGAGGTCAATGGATCATGATTGAGTTTAGGGTTTGTAATTGACTTGGACATCTTTTATATATATATATTCAAAGACTTTATTTTCTAGATATTTGTATCTATTAATTGTGATTCTTGTTGGTTGCATTACGAAAGTGTTTGCATAAATGTTAAATTATGATTAATAAGAAAATTATATTCTATTTGAGAAATCATTAGGGTTTGATTGTTTTTATCTTGATTATAGAGAATATTAAATAGATTGATTAAGCTATGAAAGTGCTTAATCAACCTAAGAATTAGAACTAATAATGGGTATTTAATGAGCTTCACTCTAGGACCAATAGGTGGAGTTAATTAGATTTACAATATCAATGCATGACCCATATAATTTGATATGTAATTATTAGGGACAATTCCACACTTTGAAATATTGTGCTTTAGTTAGTCAATTGTAATATCCAGACTGTTGATTAGTATCATTTGACTGCCTAGCATCTCCTTCCCTTTGGCCGGGTTCTCACTTAGTTTATAGTTCTTTTTACTTTGCTTTGCAATCAAAATCAGTGAACAACTTTGATTTAATTTTCCGCTTTAGTTAGAATCTTCAGTTTTAGATTTAGTTTTACCACCACTTCCTTATGGACTCGACCTTGTACTCACGGGAAATTATTACTTCGACACATCCTACACTTGAGATTTATCCCACGTATTGTAAGCGTGTCAACTTACCCATTCTGTTTGGAAGACCGTTCATGGCGACTGCGCAGACTATCATTAACGTGCAGAACATAATGCTATCCATGACAGTCCTGGGAGAAATCGTCGAGTTTCAGGTATTTGATGCTATAAAGCAGTCTTTAAATTCCTTTAATTATTTTTCTGTGGATATTTCAAGTACAGAGCTAGGGACAACGATAAAGGAGGAGCGGCACCTCAGTAGTACAGGGGTAGAGGATCCAAAAACTGGTTTGGGGGGTGAAAAAGAAATCCAAACCGTGTCCATCTAAATCGCCAAATCCAAAGCCCAAGTGTGATGATATAGGAGGCTGTAAAGAGCTGCAGTTGCAACTACTGGGTGATATGAACCTGCAGCATGGAGAGCTGAGTAGGCGTGAGCAGATTGCAGGCCATGCAGTAGATGGTATTTTGGATGTGCACTAATACTGAGCGCGAGTATGTTGTCTTGCCCAGATGTTAAATAAAGCACTAGGAGGGAGGTAACCTTTGTTTTTAGTTATTTTTCATTTGTTGTTGTATAGGTCAATTTCTTTAATTTTCGCTTTATCTTTGAAGTGCTATACCTTGTGTTGAATATATGAAGTTTGGGGGAAGTGAAAGTTGGTTGACATTGATAGTTGTGGATATTAGGATTGTTTTTTTTTTTCTCCTCGTTGTTTGTTTGCGTTGTATTTTGTGTTTCCTTTGAATCTAGGGATTAAAACATTGGGGACAATTTTTTATCTTAGGTTTGAGGGTGCTTTTTGGTTTTTTGTCTTATTTTTGTTTATAGTATTGTTTTTGTGTCTTGCTAGTGTATATAGACTGGAAACCTAAACTTTCCTTATGCGCATTGTGCATTTGGAAGACTTAGGTATAACAAAACCACGTACACCAAGTTTGTGAGTTGTTTGAGTCTTTTGTTTTGTTTTCATGGTTTTTGTTAGGATAGCAAACCACATGTACATGCTAAATGAATAATTGAGTATCATTATGTAAATGCTTAGGTCATTTGATTTATACAAAGTTGTTAACTATGATGTTGCTGAGAGAGTCCGTTGCATCTAATCATATAGATTTGACATCTTTGCATTGTAATATGTGAAATCTTCCATTTAGTTGCCCTAATTAATAGTGGAGACCACCCTTAGTGAGATTCGAGCTTTAATTATATTTTGTCTGAGGGAATTTTTTGTTTCTATTATTAAACACTTTCTCGCGTTTCTTAAAATTAGATTGATCTCTTTAGGTTTACATTGGATGTTAATGAACTACTTTCATAAAAGTCTTGTATGCATATGTTGAACGATTAATTGAGTAGAATTTGGAGATATGATTCAGGCATTGTGTGTGAACTCCTTAAAAGCTTTATTTCCCTGTCCTTTGATTGTGTGCTCCTTACCCCACTCGCGGCCAAACACTCACACATTAACCTTTTTATTGCATGGCCTAAACTGTCCAAACTCCAAGCCAAAAATGTAAGGTCTTACCTTTGAAGCTTGGAAACTAAAGAAAATAAAAGAGAGGAAGTGTTGGTGTTGAGTGAGAAAAGGAGTTATGTATAAAAAGATGAAAAATGTGTGGGATACGTGCGAAAGAGTATGAGCCAACTAAAAACAAAAAAAAGAGAAATTTTTGAAACAATGAATAGTTGGCTAGATAAGACAAGGAGTGATGATGCACGAATAAAAAATAAAATGAAAGAAGAGGTGGAGGGAGAAAGGTGTAGAAAATAATGGGAATACAAGTTGAACAAACTTGGTATTCGTGTGAGAAGAAAGCTGTTGTCCTCAAAAATTGCTCAGGGACACGGGGCACTACAACCTGCAAAGATAGAACGCACGTGACCCGTAGGACGTCTGGGACACTGGGATGATGCCGGCCAAAGTCACTCCGACGGTCAAATTAACAAATGCTTGTAAGTAGATAATGATTATAAGTTGAGGTGAGTAAGTAATACTTCCTGTTAACCTGGTGATTGAGATCTTCCTGATCGAAGGAAATGTGAGATCGGCTACGATTGGAAGATGATCGGAGATTTTACTACACGGCCCATTTTACTAGTCGGCCGGATAGTTCGGGCTTATGTAGGATATTTTTCAAGGGAAACGTAGTGAGAACGCTGATGGTGTGGTATTGGAAGTATGGCCTCAATTTCCTTGTGGCTGTAACTAGCGCAAGGGCCAATTTCTCAAGTTGAGTGTACCTTGTTTCTGCGTCAAGTAAGGTCTTGCTGATGTAGTATACAGAGAGCTGTTTGCCTTCCTCCTCTCTCACTAGTACTACATTAACGGCCATTTCAGATACAGCGAGGTAAAGTAGAAGTGTCTCTCCTTCATTTGGCTTGGATAGGAGGGGAGGGTATGCTATGTATCGCTTAATGTTTTGGAATGCTTCTTCACTTATTTGATTCCAATCAAATGATTTATTCTTCCTTAGAGCATCGAAGAAGGGCTTGCATTTTTTGGATGACTTTTAGATGAAGCGATTGCGGGCCGTGAGTCGCCTGGTCAGCTTCTGTACGTCTTTGATGCTTTTGGGGGACCTCAAATCCATGATCGATTGGATTTGATCTGGGTTGGCCTCGACACCCCTCTTTGTTACCAGATAGCCAAGGAACTTCCCTAATGAAACTCCAAATGAATACTTGGTTGGATTAAGCTTCATCCCATACTTGTCAATAATGTCAAACGATTATCGGAGGTGGTCAAGGTGTTGATCCGCTACCAATGATTTTACTAGTATGTCGTCGATGTAGACCTCCATGGTCTGTCCGAGCATACTCGTGAATATTTTGTTGATTAACCTTTGGTAGATTGCTCCTGCGTTTTTGAGGCCAAAGGGCACACTTTGTAGCAAAAAATGCCACACTCCGTGATAAAGGAAGTTTTTTCTTGGTCGTCCGGATGCATGAGGATTTGGTTGTAGCCGGAGAATGCATCCATGAAGCTCAATAGTTCGTGGCCCGCTGTAGCGTCCACCATCATGTCGATGTGTGGCAAAGGGAAGGAATCCTTGGGACAAGCCTTGTTGAGGTCTGTGAAGTCGATACAGACTCGCCATTTCCTGCCCTTCTTCTTTACTACTACTACGTTCGCAAGCCAGTCTGCGTAATTCACTTCTCTCACCGAGCCAATGTCGTTTAGCTTCTGGATCTCCTCATTGATAACTTTTTTGTGTTCGGGCGCGAACTTTCTTTGTTTTTGCTTTACGGGCTGGTAATCTGAGTCGACCTACAGCCTATACACTAGGAATTCCAGGTTAATGCCGGTCATGTCAGCATGCAACCATGCAAAGTTGTCGTGTTGGGCCGTCAAGAAGTTAATTAACTTTGTTCTAATATTTTGTGGGAGGCGGGAGCCGATACTAACTTTGTGGTCTGGGAAGTTCAGATGTATGGATACTTCGTCGAGCTCTTCCATTTCCGGTCCACCTTTGTTGGTGGCAGTGCTTGCGTTCTGTAATTGCTATAAGTCGGACGGCCTGGTTTTTCGAGTGTTTTGGTAATAGTCTCGTGAGGTATTCTGCTACCCTCTGATCTCGTGGACCCCCAATCTGGTAGGAAAACTGATGACCTGGTGATATGTCGAGGGGACAGCCATCATCTCATGAATCCACAGGCGACCCATGATTATGTTGTAAGACGACGGGCAGTCGAGAATGAGGAAGCGTATGTTCAGGTTGACCCCTTCCGCATAGACGGGAAGGACGATTTCCCCTATGGTGTTCTTATGTTCTCCACTCAATCCTACCAAAATGCTCGAGCGGCGTACGATGTTACACTCGTCAATGTGCATCTCTCTTAGCTTGCCGAGGAAGAGTACATTTGGTGAGCTCCTGCTGTCCACTAGAATCCTCTTAATCAAACAGTTTGCCACTGTTAATGAGATGACCAGCGCATCGTGGTGGGGGTTGAGCAGGTCTGTGTGCTCATCACTGCTAAAACTGATTGGATAGTTGTAAGTTGGGTCAACCGGACGGGTTTGTCGGACTTCGATAGTAAAGTCATTCTAGGGGGTCGGTTTGCTGTGCGTGGCGCTTTGCTTTTGAGTAAGTGACTCTATTTACTTCGGATCCGTCAGAGATGACGTTCATAGTCCTATCGTGTTTGGAGAGTTCTGGTGGTGGAATTGAACCAATATCGCGCGACCTGTCCATGCCCAAAAAAGTCTTCTTACCTTTGTTAGTCAGGAATTCCTTGAGGAGACCCTTCTTGAGTAGTTCTGCCACTTCCAGTCGTAGTGCGACATAATACTCTATTCAATACCCGTGGTC
Organism: Xanthoceras sorbifolium; assembly: GCA_003430845.1. Classification (NCBI taxonomy): domain Eukaryota; kingdom Viridiplantae; phylum Streptophyta; class Magnoliopsida; order Sapindales; family Sapindaceae; genus Xanthoceras; species Xanthoceras sorbifolium. The sequence goes on from CM010611.1 coordinate 9,190,524, forward strand.
GCCATGAAATTCGCACCATTTAGAGCTGTCCCTCTGATCCGGAGGGCTCATTATCTTGTATAGCCATCTAACTGATCTACCCATTCCTTTGAGGACGGTGATTACCTTTGCTGGTTTGATGCTCAAATTATATTCTTGCAATCTGTCGTAGCGTCGGCGTTCGTACCTTACTTGGCCGTTCCTTCGGGGTATTGTCGGGTATGGCTCGACACTGTTTATTCGCTGTTCGACTCTCCTATTAGACCTGTCTTCCCTGCAGTTTGCTCTATTAGGTTTATAGTTCACTTCGTCTTCTTTCCACTTTATCTGTGCCCATTCCTTGGCCAGGACGTCTTCCATCGTCTTACGAGGGTACTTGGTGAGCTCCTTGTATAGGTTGGAATCATAAAGCAAACCTTTGCGGAAGGCTGATATGACCGTCGCCTGGTTACAATGAGGGATGGAAACCTTTTTATAGTTAAAGCGGCCGACAAAGTTACATAGGTATTCACCCCTCCTCTGGCTAATTGTGTAGAGGTCGTCGAATTGTTTTTCCAACTTTCGGCTGCTAGCAAACTGCTCCACGAAGGTGTCCATGAGTTGGGCGAAAGAGTTGATGGAAACATTGGGGAGGTTGGTGTACCACTGCAGGGCTGGCGCTACGAGGCTCGAGCCGAAGCCTTTGCACATGCATGCTTCCCTTAGGTCTCGTGGTATGGCAGCAGTGAACATTCGTTGCCGTTATTGCGCAATGTGGTCGTCGGGATTTGTTGTCCCATCGTACTACTTCATACCGAGGAAGTTAAACTTTCTTGGCATCTCCACCAGTGTTATTGTGTCGACGAATGGAGAGTTAGCAAAGCTATTAGCTGTGCTTTTCTTTATGGGAACGGGCATCCCCGGAATGCGTTGGATGAGTGCTTCCATTTCCGCGAACCTTCGTGTCAAGTTGGGGTTAGCCAATGTTGGTTCAAGATCTAGGTTCGGGTTTGACGGGATTGAATGCGAGGGACCAGATGGTATTCCCTGTAGCGGGATAGTTTGTTGGGTTGAATCGACATTACCATTAGGGGTAGAGATAGGTGGCGGCTCTCGTGCTGCCCTTGCCATGCCTTCCGGTTGATGTCTACCTGTTCCGTTCGACGGGTTGACTGCCTGATGTTGTGTGACAGTGTGTGCTCTGTCTGCGGCTTGAACGTTAGGCTCCGTACCTGCAAGGATTGGGTCGAGGTCGCCTGTCGTGGTACCTTGTTCGTCTGGGCGAACTGGCGCATAGTATGTATTGTTGGTGACTTGATCGAACGGCACGGGCTGGAACGTCGAAGCGTCTCCAAATGGATGGACGATGGTGAGAGAATTGACTCTGTTCTGCAATACTTGGTTCTCCGCCAACACTCGCTGGTTCTCTTGTTCGAGCGCATGAAGCCTCTAGGTGTTCTCTTGCATCTGGGATATGAGGAGTTGGACCCTAACCTCCATTACGTCGTGATGAAAATCGTCGAACGACATAGTCGGATTTGTCTCGCTCTACCTTGGCTCGTTCAAGGATCGTCGTGCCCTACAATGGGCGCCAAATTATAGTCCTCAAAAATCGTTTAGGGATACGGGGCACTACAACCTGCAAAGACAAAACGCACGTAACCCGTAGGACATCTGGGACACCAGGATAGTGCCGGCCAAAGTCACTCCGACTGTCAAGTTAGCGAACGCTAGTAAGTAGATAATGATTATAAGTTGAGGTGAGTGAGTAATACTTCCTGTTAACCTGGTGATTGAGATATTCCTGATCGAAGGAAATGTGAGATCGGCTAATTCGGCTACGATTGGAAGATGATCGGAGATGATGAATAATGGTCGGAGAATGTTGTCTGGATATTAATGGTTCTAGGATGTGAGTTTTTCGTCCTCCCCTCTTTGGAGAACTATCCTTCATTTATAGGGGGATAATGTTTTTGCCCGTCGAGGGATTTCATCATTACCTCCCTTGCTGCCTCCAATCAAGGAAGTTTGTGGATCTCTTCTTTGACTTAGCCGTTTAGATTTTAATTATGGCTTGTAGGACCGTCTTTATTAAAGTAGATCATGATTTGGTCTCCCACAGAATCAAGAAGATTCCATGTCGTACAACATGTGATTTTGACAATTGTCCTGAGATAATTATGATTTTATGTCGTGCGACATGTCCACTGAATATTGACCTGAGATTAGAATGATACTATGTCGTGCGACGTAGGAGCTTTCCCAAGCGTGGACGTTTGTGGAGTTACCTCCCTGTTACTGTTTGGATGGATGTGAAGGTTTGTCGAGTGTGTCATATGACCATCGTGCAGTGATCATACTTGGGTCGTCGTGCGACCAAGGTAATTGGTTTATGTGCTTTCATGTGATTGTCTTTACTTGGACCATCGTGTAGTGATCATAACTGGGTCGTCATGCGACCAAGATAACAGATATATGTAGTTTGACCATTTTTTGACTAAGGAGATTGGGCCATGTAATTTGATCATTTTTTGCTTTGGGCCTGGTCTTGTGAAACACTTTGGGCTTCTGGGCAGGATCCTCGCTAATATTTGGGCTTGACAGACTTTGGCTACTACAAAAGCAAAAAGTAATATATACATATATATATATATATGAGGTCTCTCAGTATGTTTCCAAGTGAGTTGAATTCTGTTTTCCTTTCTTTTTAAGTCAATCACCCCAAAACCTCATTACAACCATGAAAAGACTTGTTGATCTTCTTATGAAACTCGATTGTATTATTCGACTTGTGTTGCATGGATTTGTTGTGTTCTTAATGTTCAATATCGTTCATGAGATCCCTTTGTTAAACCTGTGTGTTCTTTCTAATTATTAATACGTACGACATATTTTGAAGTTCTTTGTTCATAATTTTCAGTCGTATGTAATTGAAGGTGTGAAACCTAGGCTCTGAGTGTCATTGAGTGAAAACTGGTGAGATTGGAATCGAGGCGAATTAAATCAGTGGTTTACTAATTATGGAAGGTTTGACTGTTATAAATATGTTGTATGTCAGGATCTTATGTGATATAGAGTGTATTAGTCTAATTGGCAACACTTTGGTTTCTTATTTTGTATTATCGCATGCATTTGTATTTGTGTATATGCTTGATTTGATATTTTGTTATGTTTGTTGTTAGCTTAAGACGTTTGTGGGTATCGTAACTGGTAAACCCTCACGAGACTATAACTAGTCTATTAAAGGTTTAAAGGTTTGTGGCATATGCTAAGTGCCCTCGTTCGTCCTACGAAGAAGGATATAGTTTATTTTGTTTTTGTTTGTTGAGTTTAGGTTGTTTTCTTTTTGTTATGGGGTGTGCTGATTTGCTTAAGGATATGCAAAAGATAGGTTTGGGGGTATTTGATAGGGCTATATATGTTATGTTTTTACACCCTTTTAACCATGTCTTTTGACTTTGTTTTTAAGTAAATTGGTATGTTTAATGTGTGTTTTGAGCTTGTGCAGGCCTTAGGTGAATATTAGGGAAGATATGGCAAAGTTGGAAGAATTATAGATTTTTCAATGCATACTGATCATGTTTTAGAGGCTTCCATAAATTCTATAGGATGAACTGGGTTGCAAACCTTATATTTCTAGAAAGATCTAGATGTCTAATTTGCAATGAATTTTACGATTTGTGATTTGGAGTTTTTTAGAGGAAGCTATGCTCGTTTTCACAACAGTGCGTAATCCTACCAATTTCGACCAGTGAGTGGTGCGACCCAGTGTCGCGACGGAACATCAATTTTTGGTAGTGAGTACCGCGACCCACTCATCGCGACCTGGGGTCACAACACTAGATCACGATGGCAATGCGGAAGCCCTAATTTTTGCGAGTTATAAAAGGAAAAGGAAGATAAGGAAAATGGGTTCGCCCCTGGTTCAGCCAAGCTGCGCCAAGAAGGGTTCTAGGATTATTTTCACCATCAAATCACTCTATAAACACCATTCCACACCATATTGAAGCTAGATACTTGTACTTCATCAATCATTCATTAGAGGAGACGAAGAATCGAAGGAGACGAAGTTCCAGCCGAACCAAAGTAGGATTTCTCACCATTGATCTTCGAGAATGGGTTGTATTGCTTCCTTTTCTTCTTTTGATTGTTCAATTGCTTGTATGAGTAGCTAATTTTATAGTTAGGAGGTCAATGGACCATGATTGAGTTTAGTGTTTGTAATTGTCTTGGATATCTTTTTTTTAATATATATTCAAAGACTTTATTTTCTAGATATTTGTATCTATTAATTGTGACTCTTGTTGTTTGCATTACGAAAGTGTTTGCATGAATGTTAAATTATGATTAATAAGAAAATTATATTCTATTTGAGAAATCATTAGGGTATAGTTATTTTTATCTTGATTCTAGAGAATATTGAATAGAATGATTAAGGTATGAAAGTGCTTGATCAACCTAAGAATTAAAACTAACAATAAATATTTAATTAGCGTCACTCTAGGACTAATAGGTGGAGTTAATTAGATTTACAATATCAATGCATGACCCATATAATTTAATATGTCATTGTTAGGGACAATTCCACACTTTGAAATATTGTGCTTTAGTTAGTCAATTGCAATATTCAGACTATTGATTGGTACCATTTGACCGCCTAGCATCTCCTTCCCCTTGGCCTATTTCTCACTTAGTTTATAGTTCTTTTTACTTTGCTTTGCAATCAAAATCAGTCAACAACTTTGATTTAATTTTCCACTTGAGTTAGAATCTTAGTTTTAGATTTAGTTTTACCACCACTTCCTTGTGGACTCGACCTCGTGCTCACGGGAAATTATTATTTCGACACATTCTGCACTTGGAATTTATCCCATGCGTTGTGAGCGTGTTAGTTGCAGTGAGGGATCGACACTTTCTCTTTGTTGAATCGACCTACGTAGTCGGGCAAAAGCTCGCCGCAACGTTGACTAATCGTGTCAAGGTCGTCTGACTACTTTTCGAGCTTCCTGTTGTTGGCGAACTACCGACAAACGTGTTGTTCAGTTGTGTGAACGATGCTATCAAATTGTTGGGTAGATTTGTATACCACTGCAATGCTAGGCCTACTAGGCTGAATCCGAACCCTTTGCACATGTATGCTTCCCGTAGGTCTCTAGGGATTACAGCAATGAACATACGTTGACGGTACTGGGCGATGTAGTTGTCTGGGTCTGTCGTGTCGTCGTAGTGTTTCAAGTTGGGGAAACAAAATTTCCTTGGCATTTCGACGAGTGCGATGGCGTCGACGAAAGGTCAGTCAGCGAAGCTGTTGATTGAGCTCTTCTTGATAGGAGCGGGCATTCCAGGAATGCGTTGAATCAAAGCTTCCATTTTTGCGAACTTGCGTGCAAGTTCAGGGTCAGATAAAGTGGAGGTCGAGCCTAGCATACCTATTACATGTATGGCTGGTGCTGTGGGTACAGTGATTGTAGGCACTCTTGGTGGAACGACAGTTTCTGTGTCTAAGGGAGCTTGCTAGTTCATTTCCCCATGGGGAGTAGTCAACAAAGTTGATGTGTCGAGCACGACTGGTTCCGCTGCCTGGTCGCCTTTGGGAACGGAATCGTCGATTGCGCTCTACCTTAATTCGAAGATTGGATGGCGTGCGTTGGAAGTTAGCGTCGCAGGAGTCGTATATTCTTGAGCAGATGCGGAGTTGTTGACTTCGTAATACACGTGGCCGAAACCCGGTGTTGGAGTGGCAACGTTGCTAAGGTGTCGACCTTGTTCTGAAGGTCTTTGTTTTCAGCACGAACAACCTTGTTCTCCACTTTTAACGCTCAAAGTTGCTCCGAGTTCTCGTTCATCTATTCCATCAGGACCGCGAGTTGAGTTTTCAATATAGTAAGGTTCAATTCTTCCGCCATAAGTTCAATGTTGATGATTGCAGATTTGATGATCTAATAACGTCGTGTCCTACGGTGGGCGCCAAAATGTAAATGCTGAAATCTACACTTGATGACCTGGTGGTCTACTGTATTTGATTTGAGGGGACGAAGATATGGAAGATAACAAGAATAGTATCATGCTCTTGAGACACTGGGGTTGTACCAATCAAACAGCCTCCAACGCTTAAGTTTGATGGTGAATCTAAAAGGGGAAAGGACAAATGAAACGAATAGTACTTGAATCATGAGATTGTCGTGTGGTTCGTGATATATGTCAAGCGCTATGCTGTGTTATGTGTAGTGTGATAGTGATATCAAACAAGACTATGTTGTGTATAGCTAGTCTTTGGATCGTGTCGTATGCAAGTTTGATTGCTTAGTGGCAGAGCAACGGCTTTTGAGTAAAATTGCTTGACCTCCGAAAATGAAGCCATTACGCTGTATTTATAGGGGTTTGGGAGTAACTGTTGTATCCAAATCTTTGGCGATGTCATGCTTCGAGATATCCGGGATTCCTGATATCTCGGAGCCTATTTTGACTGGGCAAGTTAGACTAAGTCAACTGACTTGGTCAAAGTTTGACTGAGTCAGTTGCTTGGTGGCGGCTAGATTGAGTCGACCATATGGGCCTATCTCGAGAATCTGTCGTTCACTTGGTCGTGCGTTGACATATCGACCACTTGACTTTAACCCTGTAAAGCCTATTGTTGGGCCTGTCGTGCGCTGGGGTTGGTTTTTTTGGACTATTTTAGTTATTTTGGGCCGTCTTTTTGGGTCTAAACCTTTTAAGCTATTTTTTACCACTACAATAACAATATGTTCAATATTTTCGTAAATTAATAAAATATTAATTTATCTCTATTAATTAATGGGTTTTATGTTATCCTAACAATATTAATTTATTAAGATATTATATATATATATATATATATATATATGCTGGGTCCCTGGGGCAATATAGGTTATATTTTATAAAAATACTTAGGTTCTTTTTTTCCCTTTTTTTTTTTTTTTTAAGAAAAAGGTAACTATACATATTTACTTAAAAAATTTAAAAAATATATTTTTAACGTGTTTAATTTGGTTTCCAAAGACAACCAAAATTGAACCCATTAATTGGATTGTTATATAAATGGTCCGATTTGAATCGTATTAAAGTTGAAAATCGAACTGAACACGTATTTTCGTTTGTTTCGGTTCGATTTGATTTAATTCGGTTTTGTTTTTTTATGTCTATTCTTGGTTCCATAAGGGTGCATTTGATGCGCATGACTGAATTGAATTATTTAGTGGATGAGATATGATTAAATTGGATGTGAGTAAATTAGTACGTGATGTTTTTGGTATATTATGGATGTGATTAAAAATGGTACTGTTTATTGCTTGAGATTTAACAGAAAATAGTCATCCTATATTTTATATGGTGTATAATGTGAGATTACTTAAAAACATAATATGATGGATGATAGAGATCCAAATATAAAATATTAAAGAATTAAAATTTAAAAGATGGATTTCCACCGTTCTAGTAGCTAAAATCTGTCAAGCCCACTCACAAGTGAGGGCCCAGCCTGAAAGCCTATCTATGCGCCAAGGCCCAATCATGTCCCAGCCCAACGCCGAGGGGACCATCCTACATGGCCCTAAGTTTTGGCAACCAACAGCCCAGGATCCATAATACCTTCGTCGCACGATATTCATGAGGCCTTGGTCGCACGACACTCGACTAACGACAGCCACTTGAGTCTACGACGGCCCCATACCTCAGGTTCTCCTGTGTCGTACGACACCCATTTCGCTCGACCAGGAATTATCTTGAGCCAGTGTAGGCCCAATCACGACCTACCTAAGTAGGCCCAGACCTACAACTCGACCCATTGAAACACAGTTACCGAGTCAGGGAAGCACTCATATTTTCCTTGATTTGGGGCATTGAATCAGGAAAATGATTCACCATCCCCAACGGGTGAATCACCACCCCTATAAATAAGAGAAGGACTCTTCCAAAAAGGCTCATGTCAAAATTGGGGAAAACTATCGACTAAGCAACACACAGTATACATAAAACATCTCCCGACTGAACTTCGCTATCTCCGATCGTCCCACGATTGCGGTCTGGCCAACCAACGTTACATCGCCTCCAATCACGAAGGTCTCAATCTGATATGAGCCACGTCAATTGTAACAAGATTGATACCAAAGTTTGTTCTAACCTCTGGTTCGGATGGAAACCGCGACCCAACACCTATATTGAGATGTGAACCTTGGTATAAAGGAGGACGCCACAATCAAGGATGAAATACTCGATTGATAAGTCAAGGAGGAACGCCACAGAGAATTCTGATAAGTTCCAGTTAGTTCTCAAAGAACAAAGAGAAAACTCTTTCTATTTTCATTCAAAGTCGAAAAAGTCCCCTTCTTACATCCATTAATATCCTTATATAATGAAACCCTAAAACAAAGGAAAGGAAACAAGCTAGCCATTAAGGCCTTACAAATAGAAAACTAGAATGGCCATAATTGCCTTACAAATGGACCAAAACTAAAACAAACAACTATTAAATCAAGCCCAAATCGAAATTATGCCAAGCTTTCTCTTATTCGGCCCACTCAATTGGCTTGATGATTTTAATCAAGCCTTGGTCTTCATGTGGGTTCATCTTGGGCTTTAATAATTCGGAATCAGCCCATGTGTCTTGAATTAGGCCATTGAGTGCTTCTTTGAATCTTTTAGCCCTTGCCCTTGTTATTGGCCCAACCGGAACACGCAATGGATCCCTTGGTGCAGCTCCCTTATTCTCATCATTCCCTCCCTCTTGAAAAGGATTTGTCCTCAAATCGTCACCTACATCAAAAGGAGACAAATCAGAAACATTGAAGCTTGCACTAACACTATACTCACCTGGAAGATCTAACTTGTAGGCATTGCCATTGATCCTTTCAATCACTTGAAATGGGCCATCTCCCCTTGGAAGTAGTTTAGAACGCCTCTGGACTGGAAACCGTTCCTTCCTCATATGCAACCACACCCAATCACCGGGTTCAAACACAACTTTCTTGCGCCCTTTATTAGCTTGGTTGGCATATTGCTCAGTTCTCCTCTCGATGTTTTGCCTAGTCTTTTCATGGATTTGCTTAACAAACTCTGCCTTTTTCTTTCCATCCAAGTTAACATGCTCAGTCACAGGTAAAGGAAGTAAATCCAAAGGAGTCAACGGGTTAAAACCATACACAATTTCAAAAGGCGAAAAATGGGTTGCAGAATGCACACTCCTATTATAAGCAAACTCTACGTGCGGCAAACAATCTTCCCATGTTTTCAAGTTCTTTTGTATTATAGCACGCAACAAGGCAGATAAAGTCCTATTAACTACTTCAGTTTGACCATCAGTTTGTGGATGACAAGTAGTAGAAAATAAAAGTTTAGTTCCTAACTTGCCCCATAAAGTTTTCCAAAAGTAGCTTAAGAATTTAGCATCTCTATCCGAAACAATAGTTTTAGGCATGCCGTGCAATCTAACGATTTCTTTGAAAAACAATTCAGCAATATGTGATGCATCATCAGTTTTATGACAAGGAATGAAATGTGCCATTTTAGAAAACCTATCAACAACCACATATATAGAATCCCTACCCCTCTTTGACCTAGGCAAACCCAGCACAAAATCCATAGAAATATCAATCCAAGGTCCACTAGGTATAGGTAAAGGAGTATACAAACCATGAGGCTTAACCCTAGACTTAGCTTGTCTACACGTAATGCATTTCTCACAAATTCTTTCTACATCACGTTTCATATGAGGCCAAAAGAAGTGTTCATGCAAAACATCTAGGGTCTTGGCTATACCAAAATGCCCCATCAAACCGCCCCCATGAGCTTCCCTCACAAGCAATTCACGCAAAGAACTCTTAGGCACGCATAGTTTAGTTTCTCTAAACAAAAATCCATCATGCCTATAAAACTTGCCAAATGCAACCTTTTCACATGCATTGAATACATTGCCAAAATCAGCATCTTCCACATACAATTCCTTAATGTAGTCAAAACCAAACAATCTAGCATCTAAAGTAGAAAGTAAAATGTACCTTCTAGACAGAGCATCAGCAACTACGTTTTCCTTACCTTTTTTGTACTTGATCACATATGGAAATGTTTCTATGAACTCCACCCACTTGGCATGCCGCTTATTTAGCTTGTGCTGCCCCTTTAGATGCTTCAAGGACTCATGATCCGTGTGAATCACATATTCTTTCGGCCAAAGGTAATGTTGCCAAGTTTCCAATGCCCTAACCAAAGCATACATCTCCTTGTCATAGGTAGGATAATTCAAGGCTGCTTCACTTATTTTCTCACTAAAAAAAGCAATGGGACGTCCTTCTTGCATGAGAACAGCTCCCATACCTATTCCTGAAGCATCACACTCAATCTCAAAAGCTTTAGCAAAGTTAGGCAAAGCAAGCAAAGGTGCATTAGTTAATTTTTTCTTAATCAAGTTAAATGCCTTTTCTTGTTCATTACCCCACTTAAAACCCACATTCTTTTTTATAACTTCAGTTAAAGGTGCAGCTAGACTACTAAAGTCTTTCACAAACCTCCTATAGAAACTAGCTAACCCATGAAAACTTCTCACTTGTCCCACACTTGTAGGTCTCGGCCACTCCTTAATTGCCTTAACCTTTTCTTCATCAACCCCAATTCCTTTAGCACTAATAACAAAACCCAAAAATGCCAACCTATCCGTGCAAAAGGTACACTTTTTAAAATTAGCAAACAACTTTTCGGTTCTTAAAACACCTAAAACAAGTTTTAAATGTTCAACATGCTCATCCAAGTTTTTGCTATAAATCAGAATGTCATCAAAGTAAACAACCACAAATCTTCCAATAAAAGCACGCAAAACATGGTTCATTAATCTCATGAAAGTACTTGGTGCATTAGTTAACCCAAAGGGCATAACTAACCACTCATATAACCCATATTTTGTTTTGAAAGCAGTTTTCCACTCATCACCTTCTTTCATCCTAATTTGATGATATCCACTTTTAAGATCAATTTTAGTGAAAACAATAGAACCATGCAATTCATCAAGCATATCATCTAATCTAGGAATAGGATGTCGATACTTTACAGTGATATTGTTGATGGCACGACAATCAACACACATCCTCCATGTTCCATCCTTCTTAGGCACAAGCAATACGGGCACCGCACAAGGACTCATACTCTCACGAACATACCCCTTCTCCATGAGCTCATCAACCTGCCTTTGAAGTTCCTTTGTCTCCTCGGGATTACTTCGGTATGCGGGTCTATTTGGAATTGGTGCTCCTAGGACAAAGTCAATTTGGTGTTCAATTCCCCTTATGGGTGGTAAACCAATAGGCATCTCTTCGGGAAACACTTCATCAAAGTCCTGCAAAAGTGAAACAACAACACTAGGCAAAGAAGAGTTAATTTCATTAGTACTAAAACAAGCCTCTTTGTACAAAAGTACAATCATTGGCTGATTTGAAAACAAAGCCCTTTTGATCTCACTGTCTCTTGCATAAAAGCTCACTTGTTTTGTCTCTTTTTTTTTCTCATCAACCTCTTTTTCTTTTGAACTCTCACTCTCTTTTTTAACATCCCTCTCATCTTTTAACCTCACTTGATCTTCATATACTTGTCTTGGGGTTAAAGGTACAAGGGTGATTGGCCTTTTATGGAGCACAAAGGAGTATCTATTAGTGTATCCATCATGAGTCACATGCCTATCAAACTGCCACGGTCTTCCCAAAAGGATATGACCCGCATTCATTGGTACCACGTCACAAACAACTTCATCTTTGTATTTGCCAATTGAAAATGACACCAACACCTGTTTATTCACCCTAACTTCCCCACTATCATTCAACCATTGTAGCTTATAAGGTTTTGGGTGCTTCAGAGTTTTCAAATTCAATTTCTTTACCAAAGTAGTGCTCGCCACATTAGTACAACTCTCCCCATCAATAATCACACTACATACCTTGTCATTAACATGGCAGCGAGTGTGAAAAATGTTTTCACGCTGTACCTCATCATCTTCCTTTGCTTGAGCACTAAGAGCTCGTCTTGCAACCAAAAGCTCTCCACCCACCGGATATTCAAAGTCACCAGCATCCTCCAATGGTGGCATGGACTCACCATCAGATTCACCCTCTGATTCGATACCACCATCATCCTTCAAAACCATTACTCTCTTGTTTGGGCATTGTGATGCAATATGACCTGCTCCCAAACACTTAAAGCACTTAATGTCACGATTTCTAGTAGGTTGAGAATCTGATTTACCTTGGTTTATTGTGCCTCCAGCCTTATGATCTTTGGAAGGTTCGGCCTTGGCCTTGAAACTAGGCTGGTCCTCCCTCTTGCTCCAATTCGGTTTCCATGATGATGAAGAACCCGAATTTTGCCCAACCCGTGTGGAACCCTTCCTCTTCAATTGTTGTTCCACTTTAATGGCCATGTGTACCATGTCAGTCAATTCAACATAATGCTGCAACTCGACTACATTTGCAATGTCTCGGTGTAGTCCATTGAGAAACCTAGCCATTGTCGCCTCTCTGTCCTCCTGTACATCAGCTCGAATCATGGCTATCTCCATCTCTTTGTAGTAGTCTTCAACACACTTAGACCCCTGAGTAAGAGTTTGCAATTTTTGAAACAAGCCCCTATAATAGTGACTTGGAATGAATCTCCTCCTCATAACAGTCTTCATCTCCTCCCATGTCTCAATAGGTCTCTCTCCATTCCGTCTCCTACTCACAATCAGTTGATCCTACCAAACAATAGCATAATCGGTGAATTCTATGGCTGCCAATTTCACCTTCTTCAATTCGGAATATTCATGGCAGTCAAACACCAGCTCTATTCTTTTCTCCCACTCTAGATAAGCTTCAGGATCAGTTTTACCTTGGAAGGTTGGAATCTTCACCTTTATACTACCCAAATTATTATCAACCCTCTCTACATACCTATCTCCTCTGTTCCCATATCTATCTTCTCTATTCCCATACCTATCTTCTCTATCCCCATATCTAACTCCTCTACCTCCCATTCCACGCCTAAATCTCCCCGCACCCACACTGGACATGCGGTCATCCTCCTCTATGTCATTATCATCCCCGTAGTAATCATGAACTTCTTCTCTAACCGGAACCCTCTGTCTCCTACGTGCTTGGGGAACGGGTGGTGGCTGTTCCGCACGTGCATTTTCTACCCGATCTAATCGTTCATGAATCGGTTCCATTTCAGCCCTTAACAATCTCCCCATCTCTCTCGTCAATGCTTCCATTATAAACTTTGTATCTACCTTTCCCAACACCTCATCCGAAGCACTTTCTTTAGACATATTTGCTGCAAAGAAACATCAATAAAAAAAATAATAATAATAATAAAAGAAGGTCCTCGCTTCACTCCCTCACATGTTTCCCTCAAACAACAGTTCACTCAATTCCACTTGTGTTTCACACAATAAATTTGGCTTTTACCCTCAGTATGTCCTCACCTCTCTTGCCTTTTTCCACTCGTAATTTTTTTTTTCTCAAAAATTCTTTTCAAACTAACCAAACAATAATAAGGATTTCTTAGCCACGTTCACACGAAACAAAAGTTCTTAGGTTCACAGGAAACGAATCACAACGAAACTGATATTTTTTTTTTTCCTCTCTCTCTCTCTCTCTCTCTCTCTCTTAGATCTGGAAACGCACAAACAAGAATATAACAGAATATACAACTTCGATCTAGATCAATGAAATCAAGAACAAGACTAACACAGACTTAGATCTGGTTCAACGAAACCAAGAACAAGAATAATACAGACATATAACTTCTCTCTGGATCAACGAAATCCCGAACAAGAATAACACAGATAGATACTTAGATTTGGATCTACGAAATCAAGAACAAGTATAACACAGACAGATACTTAGATTTGGATCTACGAAATCAAGAACACGAATATCACAGACAGATACTTAGATTTGGATCTACGAAATCAAGAACAAGAATAACAAAGATAGATAACTTAGATCTGGACACTAACAAGAAGTTCTGGAAATAAGATATAATTCTGTGATCAACGAAATCAAAGAAGAAGAAGATAGAATAACCTGATGTTAGAGCCCTAAGCTCTGATACCAAATGATATGAGCCACGTCAATTGTAACAAGATTGATACCAAAGTTCGTTCTAACCTCTGGTTCGGATGGAAACCGCGACCCAACACCTATATTGAGATGTGAACCTTGGTATAAAGGAGGACGCCACAATCAAGGATGAAATACTCGATTGATAAGTCAAGGAGGAACGCCACAGAGAATTCTGATAAGTTCCAGTTAGTTCTCAAAGAACAAAGAGAAAACTCTCTCTATTTTCATTCAAAGTCGAAAAAGTCCCCTTCTTACATCCATTAATATCCTTATATAATGAAACTCTAAAACAAAGGAAAGGAAACAAGCTAGCCATTAAGGCCTTACAAATAGAAAACTAGAATGGCCATAATTGCCTTACAAATGGACCAAAACTAAAACAAACAACTATTAAATCAAGCCCAAATCGAAATTATGCCAAGCTTTCTCTTATTCGGCCCACTCAATTAGCTTGATGATGTTAATCAAGCCTTGGTCTTCATGTGGGTTCATCTTGGGCTTTAATAATTCGAAATCAGCCCATGTGTCTTGAATTAGGCCATTGAGTGCTTCTTTGAATCTTTTAGCCCTTGCCCTTGTTATTGGCCCAACCGGAACACGCAATGGATCCCTTGGTGCAGCTCCCTTATTCTCATCACAATCCCCCGGGTTAAGGAAGTATTTCTTACTCTTTTTTGTTTTTAATCTCTATTCATCTACTAGCACTCGCTAACTTGACCGCCGGAATGACTTTGGCCAGCACCAGCCCAGTGTCTCCGACGTCTTACGGGTCACGTGCGTTCTTTCTTTGCAGGTTGTAGTGCCCCGTGTCTTTCGAGCGATTTTTGAGGACTACAACTTGGCACCAATCGTGGGGCACGACGATCCTTGAACGAGTAAAGGTAGAACACAACACATCCAGCAATGTCGTCCGACAACTCACATCACGACGCAATAGAGGCTATGTTCCAGCTCCTCATATCCCAGATGTAGGAGAACACCCAGAGACTCTAAGCGCTCAAACAAGAGAACCAAGAAGTGCAGAACAGGGTCAATTCCCTCACCGTTGTACGCCCATTTGGAGATGCCTCGACGTCCCAGCCCGTGCCGTTTGACCAAGTCGCCCATACTACATTCTACACACCAGTTCGCTCGGATGAGCAAGGTATGACGGCGAGCGACCTCGACCTAGTCCTTGTAGGAACTGAGCTGATCACCCAAGCCGTAAACGGAGCGCCCAATGTCGTGCGATGTCCAGCAGGCAACCAGTCGAAGGGGACAGATGTGCAACAATCGGAGGGCACAACGGGGACAGTACATGAGGCGCCACCTATCTCCACCCCTAATGGCAACATCGGCTCAACTCAACAAGCCATCCCGCCACAGGGAACGCCTTCGGGTCCCTCACATTCAACCCCGTCGAACTTGAACCTGGTAAACTTTGAACCAACTTTAGCTAACCCTGACTTGGGACGTAGGTTTGCAGAGATAGAGGTGTTTATCCAACGCATTCCTGGAATGTCGGCTCCTATAAAGAACAGCGCAGCCAACAGCTTTGCTGACTCCCCCTTCATCGACGGGATAGCACTCGTGGAGATGCCGAGGAAGTTCAACTTCCCAAGTATGAAGCAATACGATGGGACAACTGATCCCGACGACTACATCGCGCAGTATCGGCAAAGGATGTTCACTGCCGCAATCCCATGAGACCTAAGGGAGGCGTGCATGTGCAAGGGCTTCGGCTCAAGCCTCGTAGGGCCAGCCATACAGTGGTACACCAACCTCCCCAACATCTCCAATGGTTCCTTAGCTCAACTCACGGATACTTTCGTAGAGCATTTCGCCAGTAGCTGCAAATTGGAGAAGCAGTCTGATGATCTTTACACAATCAGCCAGAGGAGGGGTGAACGCCTGCAAGACTTCGTGGGCCGCTTCAACTTGGAAAAAGTCTTCATTCCCCACTGCAACCAGGCGACGACCATATCAGCCTTCCGCAAAGGCCTGCTTCATGATTCCAACCTATTTAAGGAGCTCACCAAGTACCCATGCAAGACGATGAAGGATGTCCTAATTAAGGTGTGGACGCAGATAAAATGGAAAGATGACGAAGCGAACTACCAACCCAACAGGTTAAGCGGGAGGGATGACTAGTCGAATAGGAGGGTTGAACAACGAACAGGTGACAGACGAGCTGAGCCTTACCCGACATCTTCTCGAAGGGACAGCCGGATAGGAAACACCATTCTCCTTAACTTTCGGTTCAGAAGCCGTAATAACGATTGAGGTCGACTACCCATCCTACAGAGTAGAGGACGAGATCGAAGAGGCAAACGAAAAGGAATTATAGAACGAACTCGACACGACCGACGAGCATCGCGACTAGATTAGCAATATATCAACAAAGAGTCGCTCGACACTATAATAGGAACCTTCGGCTCAAAACTTTCAAAGTTAGAGATTGGGTTCTGCGCCGCGTCTTCCAAAATACAATTGAACAAGGGGCAGGTAAACTCAGTCCTATATAGGAAGGACCCTACCAGATCACTAAAGTAGTTGGACAAAGAGCCTTTAAGCTACGATGTACGGACGACATGGAGATCAGTAACAGTTAGAACGCCATCCACCTAAAACAGTATCATTTGTAAACCCCTTGTCCTTTACTACACTACGATTGTTTTTTGGCTTATATATTTTCCTACAATATGAAACAGACTTAGGCATCGGAGGGCCGTTGGTGAACCCAACGGCCAACCCTAACATGTTTTACGTAGGTTAATGTCGCTAGACATTCTCGCACTCAAGGACTTCGACTCACGTCAACCAACCACGTCTCCATAATGAGGTTCGACATAAACACACAACCCGCATTCAAGGTCTCATCTCACACAACAGGAAGAATTCGCTTAGTTCAAGCATGTCACCATACAGGTCTCACACTTCAACTAGGGGAACATCACCCTACGTCGTACAACTCAAATATAGAGATGGCTCATCACTTAACCGGTCCTTCATGGGGCAACAAAGTTGTACGACTCAAATAAAGAGATGGCTCATCACTTAACCGGTCCTTCATGGGGCAATAAAGTTGCACGACGATTAACCGCTACTTTTTGAAATTTGGAATTATCAAATTGTTTGAGTACGAAACTTTACAAATTATGTAGTCGTATGATTCCATACATGTTACTTCGATTTTTGTCGCTAAATTTAGTTTCAGTAGCATTGTATATTCAAACTAAAGTGTCGCTCGACGAATGTAAAATTAAAGTCAAAACAGCCCTCATAGGCAAAAATTCAAATATTCATAATGTAAGAAAATTATCCAAGTACAAAAAGTTCAATTTCTACAACCCTCTATGGCAAAACATCATCTTGATTTCTTTCAAGCGCGGCGTCCTCGACCATTGCAGTAGGATGATCGCCACTCGACTGGGCAGGCAAAGCTACAACAGCCACAGCCTCAGGGGTTGGATCGACGAGGTTTTCATTATCAGTTTCCTCCTGGATGGACTTGGCCTCGACACATTGGCTTTTCTCTTTGGCCCCACCATCGTCGTCCTCTTCATCTGAGCGAGTCAGCTCCTCATGATCGGCAATCCACATATCCACCTTCCACTCAGCCTCCTTGTATTGCCTCATCAGGTTTGCTCTAGTCTTGATAATTGCATTAAGCACATTGTCTTCTTGCTAGTCATACAAGGTGACGTACGTCGACTCCTTCGCCTTGAGCTTAGCACCTAGCAGCTCGACCTCAGACTCCAGCATCCTCAGTTTCATGGTCGCCTCGATCGCGCAACTAGACGCTTCATGGGCAGTCTTCTTGGCTTCCAAGTTGGACGCCTTCAGCTTCTCATTATCAACCCTGAGGCTAGGGTTGCTCGATTTGAGCTCCCTCACCTTCTTCAGGGCTAAACCAATTTCCCCCTTCAAGTAAATTTGGGATTGAAGAGCCTGCCAGACAAAGTTCCGTACTTAATAAATATATCATAACCAGTTATGGAAAGTCACATGTTGCACGACATTACCTGGAATTGGTGGCTGAGGCCCCAATCGACTGCTTGGGAAAGACCCACTTCATTAGACGACTCTCGTCTTCAGGTAGCAGCAGTCGTTCGACTTACGGCATGATCGACCCCAAGTCAGAGTATGCAGAGGCGTTCTGGGGAAAGGCAAGGTCGACCGACGCTTTGCTGCCGGTGGCTGAGTCATCCCTTCTCCGTTTCTTTCCGACATAGCTTATGTCGAGGGCCTTCTTGGCACGGCTAGATGGGGGAAGTGGTAGAGGACTCGCCATCGGCTCGACATAACCGTTCGACTGGGATTTCTTCTTCCCTTTCCTCTTATCCTTGAGCCTTCTCAAGGCCGCGTCAGCATCAGGAGCAGCACTGCCTTCAGCCATAAGGTCAACTGCAAAGCGTCGCTCAACGTGTGAGATGCGAGTCAGAAACCTTAAGCCGTACAGTCGCTCGACACAATGCCTGACTCTGACAAACTCCACTAAATTTTTGAAGGCTGGGTAGGGAGTACCTGGCTCGTTGATGACCAAAAATTTCCACAGGTGGCTCGGCCTCAAGTTCTCTTCGGTCAAGATCCTCCCCCAGCTCCTCTCCATCACCCCGTACGACAGAATTTTCTCTGTACGCTTCGCACAAGTCAAGCCCACCACGGCCTGAGGAGCCCCCAAGTTCACTGCACCACAAGAAAACAAATAAAAAGTTAGTCAAGACAGCACGACAAGAAATACTAAGTTGGACGACACGACACGACAGAGTTAGTAACCCACCAATCTTGGACCATGTCGTACAAACAGTTGTATCCCCTATTGGCCACTCGACAAGAAGGCCCCGCTCAAAGAAATATCTATCCTTCCACGATCTGTCATTCGTGGTCATCTCTGTGATGAGATGCTTCCTATTCACTCTGAGCGTCAAGTTGTAGTGACCCTTCTCAGTATCGTGCTCCCTCATTGAATATGTGTAGAACAGGTCCGACAATTTGAAGACAATGGAATCCATCGTACACAATAGCTCCAGCTCCAACAGGATCCTCCAACTATTGGGATGAGTTGTCCTGAGGCAAGCTCAAAATGGTCCAAGACCTTCCTTAGCAATTCGACCAATGGAAACCTGAACCCAACCCGCTGGAATAGGAGCTCGTAGAAACATGCCCACCTAGGGATAGCCCAGTCAGGACTCTCATCCTTATACGGCACCCTGAGGTCGTCACCGTTGGGTATGCCGTAGCTAAACCTCATACATGCGAGGTCCTTCTCCTTCAGCACGCTGGCTGGGTTGATCAAAAGTAGGCCTAGCAGCCTACTCGAACCCATGGGGCAGGGACTAGCAGCCTCCTTGGGCAGTCGACAAGAGGCATCCCCCGCGATGTATCATCCATGGTGCGCGACGTACCCTCATGACTGAAGACAGTCGCAGGGTCGTACTGCGCGAGAAGCCAAAGTCACTTCCCCACTCTTAGTCATCGACTTATGTTACGCCTTTTGTGTACCCGTAAGTATACGGGGTCGGCACAAGTAATATAGGTTGTGGGTCCAGATTATCGTTCCCTCAAGGGCGTTAAAGACGCTAAATACTAAAATTGACTAAGTCTAACTCTATCCGAGTAACCTATATGTAGATGGTGAATTACTAATATAAATCTAATTAATCTAATAAAGTAACGAATAATGAATAGTAATCAGAGAAAGCAAACTAGGGATTCAGACTTCACTAAGTAACTACTAACAATCGAAATTATCATGCAAGGATAAATAGAAATCATGGTTGATGATCATGCTAACAATAATATCTGAAATCCTCTCTCAAGGCAAATCAGGCCTATTCCCACATTCACTAACGCCCTATCTCTCGATGGGTATTAAACTAAATGTGAATGCAATGCATACAATAGTATATTCACGATCACACAGAGTAAGCCAATATATCTCTATTTTATCGAAAACATTATGGGTTTCTCCTCTCAGTACTTAACCCATAATAACAAGATAATTGCAAATTAATGATCAATCAATAAACAACCTAATAAACACTAAAATGACACTCAACCAATAAAATCTAAATCATCCAAGCAATATATAAAATCAACTGAATTTGTTACAAAGATTCATCATCTTCTCTAGTTAATCAAATTAGTTCATAACTATGGAAATTAAATCCATAATAGTCAATGTGGAATCCATCAAAATAAATATAATCAAAGAGGGAAAAGTAAAAAGAACTCTTGACGGAAAAGACTCTCGTCTATTCTGTCTCTGATGAAGTTTTCCTCGACGATTCTGACTCATCGAATGATTTAAGAAGAAATCCGCTTTGATCCGGTGGCTAGTCTCTTAGGCCTCCCTCTCTATTCTTCTTTCATCTTCTCTCTCTGTATTTTTTTCTTTCTGGAACCTCGCCAGCCTCCCTAAATAGAATCCCCGGTTTCCTTTTACAAAAGTCCGAATTAGGACACAAAATATACACTCGTGACTTGGCTAAGTCGCGGCCAAGTCGCGAGTGTATGTGGCGTGTACCTTGGCCTCGCTGGAAAATAAGCCTTCATAAGTTAGCCAACATACGAGTAAGTCACGTATGCCTCGGTCTCTGGCTGGTCTGATGGCCTTTGCGACTTGCCCAACTCGTGTGTAAGTCGCGTGAGTCTTTGTCCCCTTGTCTGATTTTTGCTCTCGTGAGTTAGCAAAGTCGCGAGCAAGTCGTGACCCTAACTCGCGAGTCTCTCTGGACTTTGCTGGAAAGTGAATAGACGTTCAATGCACGTTTTCGGCCGAAATCAACCAATATCACCAACGGAACCTAATAAACCTGCACACTGAAGAAAATCATAAAAAAGGTCCCATAATCACCCGAAGACGGACAAAAGCACGGAGATGCGAGGCTCCATTTCCTGCAAGAAATGGTGCTAACAACCCACCCCACGAGTCGGACGACAGGTCGACATGATCATCTTGTCCTCACCCAGACATACTGTGAGTACTCTCGTCGCCTCTACTCGACATCTCACCTACAAGTCAAGCGACAGTAGGGACATTTAGTAGTCAACCCTAACTAAAGGTATTACACGACCTAACATCAGTCCCCAAGATAGTTAGCCTATACCTATGTGAAGCCGTGTGACACCTACGCCTTACTATAGTCGTACGACATAATCACCACAAACATGATTTTACCACATTCTAGATGGTGTTTTCGATCAAAACCAACATTTTTCAAAGTTGTTTTCAAGAAACAACTTGATGAACAGAAAAGGTACCCAACAAACAAAGAACAATGAAATAAAAGAACTTAAAAGCAGAGCCAAGAAACAATAAAGAAACTTACCAAATATTGGACGGAATGCGCGAAGCCTCACTGGAATAGTCACAAGGCAAGAAAAAGCGGTCTACAATGATGCTGGAATAAGAAACGCCAGTGACTGGTTCTTGAAAGAGAAAATACAAATAGAAGAAAAAGCGAAAATTGAAAAATGGAGAAGAGAGAGGAAAGGGCGGCAGTATATGTAAGAGCATATGTTGACGTGCCAGTTTTTTATTGGACACACTTCCCCATAACGATCGTCATTAATCAGATATATGCATTCCCCATAAAGATCATGATTACCTTGGCACAACTGTCAAAGAGCAATTGAAAGGCCAGTCACTCAATCGCCTCCACCATGACATCGTCGTACTACCATACCGATACACGGAGGCTCGATCCTCCATTGAAATCCAAGCAGGGCTCGACTAGACGCTGCAGACATTTCAAAATGATTGTCGCACGACTTATGATAAGAGTCACTGTGTGAACCAACACGCCAACTTAACACAACATCGTTTATATGTCGTACGGCACCCCCAAGCATTCATTCTTTTTACATGTCAAACGCCATTAAATAGTACAGCAAACCCCTTGGCATAATGCATACGTCCAAGGAATTTGGGGGCAAATTGTAGTATATAAAATCTATTAAGCCCAGTCACAAGTGAGGACCCAGCCTGAAAGCCTATCTATGCGCCAAGGCTCAATCATGTCCCAGCCCAGAGCTGAGGGGACCATCCTACATGGCCCGAAGTTTGGGCAACCAACAGCCCAGGATTCATAATACCTTCGTCCCACGACATCCACGAGGCCTTGGTCGCACGACACTCGACTAACGACAGCCACTTGAGTCTATGACTACCCTACACCTCGGGTTCTCCCGTGTCGTACGACACCCATTTCACTCAACCAGGAACCATCTTGAGCCTACGTAGGCCCAATCACGACCTACCTGAGTAGGCCCAGGCCTGCAACCCGACCCATCAAACTTTGAAACATAGTGACTGAGTCAAGGAAGCACCCATATTTTCCTTGATTTGGGGCATCGAATCAAGGAGATGATTTACCATCATCCCCAACGGGTGAATGACCACCCCTGTAAATAAGAGAAGGACTCTTCCAAAAAGGCTCATGTGAAAACTGGAGAAAACTATCGACTAAGCAACACACAGTATACAGAAAATGTAACACCCCCTGACCCGACCTGTCTGAATCGACTCAGGGAGCGTTACCGGGCTTTCAAAACTTTACTGAATTTTGTTTATAAACTGAAAACCATATAATTTATAATTTAAAAACCTTTTCGAGTGAGCCTATCAAAATTCAGTTTTTAAAAATTTCGGCAGAGTTTCCTCTGTTTTTCTGATTTCCCAAAACTTGTTTTCAAATCAATCTCAAACCAAATATAATTCACAACAACACTTCAAATATCTATTAATCAAATGCGCACTCTGCCGTTTAGTGCGACTTCCAAACAGATTTTAAAATAAAACAATTCATAATTCATTATTTACAGTCCTTTGAAAATGAAAAACATAAAGCATAAAACAATTAATTACAGCACATAATTACAAAACATAATTATATAACTCAATTATAAATTCTCTGTCTATGCATGCATAACTAACTATATAAAATAAAGTATTTCAAAAGTTTCTGGATTTCATTTGTAGTAACATTTCTTTAATTTCCACGTCAATTGCTGGTTTTCAGTTCTCAATTGAGCCCTTGATACACATAACAGGGTTTACAGGACTGGATTACGGGTTTTATAGTCGGGTTTCCCATCTCATAAGAAATGGTATCCTTATATAAACAGTCGGTTTCCCATTTCACGAGGAAATGGTATCCATATATTTCAAAGTCGATTTCCCATTTCAGAATGAAATGGTATTCGTATTTCACAGTCGGTTTCCCATTTCACAAGGAAATGGTATCCGTATAATCAACATCAGAGGCATCATAAATCACAGTGCAGTACTGCCATAAATTCACCCAATTAACATGTCAATCTCCTATATCCATATCCCTATACATATATCAGGGCCATAAAATTACTAATTCAGATAATACAGATATTTTAGTCACTTTTCAAACAACTTTACAATAATCAAATCCAAAATCAATATTCATTGATAATTGTAAATAACAGAATACAGAAAATAAATCAGTAAATTCGATATAATCACAATTTCCGTACCTCAAAAATCATTTTCAAATATTATTCACAAATTGGGAATAATAGAAAAGATTACACAATTAGTTCAAGCAATATACGAAATACGAATATACGAAAATCGTAAATGTGATTCTAAATTCTTTAAGTCAATAAACGATATAAAAGTTTTCAGAACTGTGTGTACACCAACCTGGATACCGTTTTATCGGTTCTACGCCTTTTTCCTTCTAAGTTTTCCTTTTTCCTTTCTTTCTTTTCTTCCTTTCTCCTCCTCCTTTCTTCCTCTTCTTTTCTTCTTCTTTCCCTTCTCTTCTTCTTCTCCTCTTCTTCTTCTTCTTTCTTTTCCCTTCTTTCTTTTTCTTTCCTTCTTTTTCTTCTTTCTTTCCTTTTCTCACGGTATTTTCTCTCTTTCTCTTTTCTGTCTGTTTCGATTGCTTCTTCCCGAAGCTAAAATTTTTTTATATATAATTTCGGTCATTGCGACCTGTGGTCGGGCCACTGACACGTCCAGAAAATGGATTTCTACTCCCAAGTGCAGGAGTGTCGAAGTAATAAATTAACCCGGTGAGACCGGGGTCGATCCACGAGGAAGAATATTTAGATCCTGCAAAAACCAACAAAAATCTACAAGGAAAATATAATAGAAAATAAAATATTATGAAATGAGGGTAGGTATAATAGTGAAACAAATTAAATTAAAACATGCTAAGGTTAGAGGTTCCACTCTTGGTATATGGTTTAAGTTATATTTAACTCCGTTTTTATTACTCAATTGGAATCCACACACAAAGGAGGTTCCAATCGGAAGTTATCCCATTTAAGTTCTTTACACATCTATCAAGTTATATTTCTTTTCTTTTAGTTATATTACAATGGATACTCTACACTCCTTATGTTAAATGGGTTCAAGTACTTATTGTGCCAATCAACTACCATAAATCAAGATTCCTTTGCCAGATGCAGGTATAACCATGCGGTTCTAGACGAATTCAAGTATTTATGGTGTTGTTTGTCTACAATGAATCAAGAATCCTTGGTCAGAGGTGCAGGTATAACCATGCGGTTCTAGACGGATTCAAGCATTCATTGTGCCAAGAATTGTCTACAATAAGTCAAGATCCCCACTTCACATAAGAGTAAGAGATGAAAATTCAATTAAATAAGAAAAGTAATATAAAACATGTAGATAAATTTACACAAATGAATATAAACTTCAAGACCATGTTAAGAGTTAAATAAATCTTTATTCACATACCAAGAGCTTCACCCTTCACCTTAGCAAAAAGAGAATTTAGCTACTCATGATAAAAGAAAGAAAACAAGTAAAAGAAATAAAATGAGCAAGAGAGAAATTAGATTATCACAAAAGTTCAACAATACAACAATGTAAGGTGAACTTGGCAAGGAACCCAAGCTGCCTTCAAGCTTATACAAGGCCTCTATTTATAGATACAATGAGAGGCAAACAAGTCAAAAATGGTAGGAATAAATTAATGCAAGTTGATTGAATTTGGTAAGGTAAAGTTGTCAACTTTGTTGTTTTCCACACATGCACCGACTTGTCTACCGAATTAGGCACCGTTCCTTTGACAATTTGATCTCGTGATAAACATCAAAGTTGTAGATAATTCTCTTATCTTTCTAGAATGATAAGACTCATAATATTTGGAATTTTCTGGAGAGAGTTATAGCCCAAATAGTGAAGACTGCCCAATTGATGCGGCCATGCAAACCAGCTCAAGATAATCCAATATTTGTCTTCAAAGGAGTCCAAATCTGATAAGAGTTTACAAACCAAACTTATAGGGCTATGAGTTATCTTTCCAACACTATCAAGAACGTAGTGATTGGATATTTGAGTGCAAAGTTATGCCCATTACACTAAACCTGCATCAAAATAGAAAGTTTAACAATTAATCATAAATTTTTATATCCACATATTCAAAATTAATTATTCGAAATTAGGGATGTTACAGAAAACATCTCTCGACTGAACTTCGCCATCTCCGATCGTCCTATGATCGCTGTCCGGCCAACCAACGTTACATCGCCTCCGATCACGAAGGTCTTAACCCCCCGGGTTAAGGAAGTATTTCTTACTCTTCTTTATTTTTAATCTCTATTCATCTACTAGCACGCGTTAATTTGACCGTCGGAATGACTTTGGCCGGCACCACTCCGGTGTCCCAGATGTCCTACGGGTCACGTGCTTTCTTTATTTGCAGGTTGTAGTGCTCCGTGTCTTTCGAGCGATTTTTTAGGACTACAACCGTCCATCTCCATGGATAGACAGGGGAGATCGTAAATAAAAAATATATTTTAAAAAATACATAAAAATTTTTAAAAATTAAGAAATAAATAAAAAATTTAAAGATGGATCTTCATCGTCCATCTCCACAAATAGACGGTAGAGATCCTAAGGAACACTTGATCCTCTTTTCTGAATCAAGTTCCACCCGCACTTAAAAAACTTTAAATACTGCACACACATCTGACTTTCTCTTGATCGGGTACACCCAGCATCTCCTAGAGTAGTCAGCAATGAAGGTCACCAGTGTACCTTGCTCTTCCTAGGGATATATCCGGTGATTCCCAGACATCAGAATGAATCAAGTCTAGAATGTATTATCTTCTAGCAGTACTGCTGCTGAACTTCAATCTATGCTGCTTGCTTATAACACAATACTCACATGAGAATAGATTTGCTGATTTGAGCCCAAGAAGCAAATTTCTATCGGAGAGACTTTTCAAACCTCATTCCGATATATGGCACAGTTTGCGATGCCATAATATCGTTGACTCTTCTCCATGGTTGGTTGACACATCACATGAATCTGCTTCTTGTAGTGTTTCCCCTTTAAGCATGTATAGATTTGCAGCGATCTTCTATAATTGTAAGCGCGCCTTTGACAATTTTCAAGATCCCATTTTCTACATAGGTCTTGCATCCAAGATTATCTAATTGTTCCAAAGACAATTAATTCTTCTTCAGGCCATTCACATGTCGTACCTCCTGAGTGGTGAGAACTGTACCATCGTGCATTTTATCTTGATAGTACCAATACCAGCGATCTCCTAGGCATGATCATTACCCATAAATACAGATCCTCCACAGATAGGTTCATATTTGTGAAACCATTCTCTTTGAGAGGTCATGTGCCAGGTGACTACTGAATCTAGATGCCAGACATCAGCAAACCGTTCTCTGCCTTCACTAACAGTAGTGTCCTCGCTGTGTAAAACTTCACCATCATCTAAGGTGCTACACCCTTGAGAGCTTGATAACTTAGGAGCTCCGTTATCCCACTCTTCTTCTTGTGCCAACACTCTAATATGGCATGCTCGTTCTTGCCACAATTGTAGCATTTGTTACTCTTCTTACTTCTTAATTTTGACCTACCATGATTACGACTCCCACTAAGGCCACGTTCCATTGATCTTCCTCTCATCATCGTTAATGCCTCTGTCTATTGTGGACTTGTGAATCTGTCTTCCTTATTTTTGCGCCTGCTCCATTTATCTAATATAGCGGTTGCAATATCATTAAAGACTAGATGCTCCACAAGACTTAATGATGAGTTGATCATACAAATATGGTAGACACTGAAGTAGAAGTTCCACACGCTCATTTTCAAGGTGTTGCTGCGGTCAGTCATAGTTGAAGATTCTGCCATTCGAAGAATATAGAGTCTCATTTTCAAGAAGATTTTGTTGTATAATGACTTGGCCTCATATTACTTTGTCAGAGTATCTCATATCTCCTTTGCTGTCTTCTTCTCTGCCATACTTGATAGTACTTCATCAGCAAGTGCCAAATGCAGATTGGTAACTGCATTACCTCCTATCATCGGTAATCTCTTTTGATCTGCCTCTAATTGCTGCCCGGTAATTGTCTTTCATTAGTATTGCCTTCGTCTTCTTCTTCCACAACGTGAAATTGCTTCTGTCGAACATCTTAATCTTGAACTTTGTTGCCATCATGTTGATGATGACCTGCTTCTCACTTGGATCGACTCACACTATATCACCGTATAGTACCTGTATACTGGAATAATGACTGTAGTTATGAATAATGCACCAGGTAAGTTCCCAGGAAAGAGAGGTGGGTCATAACGGACACTCTTAAGTACCAAGTCTTTCCTTAGCCAGAACCTATCCTAGACATACACTTTCCATACCACCACACTTATTTCCAGCAACGACGAATCTACCGGAAGCTCCTTAGTTAGTAAACTCGAAAACGATTCTTTTCTGATGTAGAAGATCAGACAATGCTGCAACCACAGAGCATACTAAGAATTTCCTGGAGAGTCTGACACCTTAGTAACTCGGAATACAACCAGAGGCTCTGATACCACTGTTAAGATCTCAGCCAGTGCTTTGATGCTACTGTTAGGATCTGCATGTGGAAGCAATACACCACAACTAAAGCAGAGATTTGAGAAAAGTGGAGAAGAATTGGACACACAATATTTACGTGGTAAAACCCCTAATTAATTTGAGAGAAACATCTACAAGCAAAGATAGAACGATTTCATTAGACCAAAATAATTACAACCTCTCTCTAATAATACTAAGAGAGAACAACTTCACAAGAGACTTAAGGGAGAAGAGAAGAGACTATATTTTTAGATGGTATTCATTACTGTAGCACAATACTATTCATATTGGGTCAACCCAATACTGTATTGAGCCCAAAATATTCGGACTGCTACCTACCTTTTTGAACCTTATCATTTTTTATCTGAAAATGTTTTAACTCTTTAACAAAAAATAATATAATAATTGTAAAATAAATAAATGATGATTTTGTTATCAATTTACCAATGAATACATTATAGAGACAAGTGTTATCAATTTACCAATGGATACAGTACAGGTGGGGCACATTCTATTTAAAAAAATAAAACAAGAGGTAAAATTTTAAAAGAAAGCAATTGATTTGGTTTAGAGAAAATCTCCCATGCACTCTGGTCAAATCCTATAAAGTGCATGTGATTGGTTATTTATGCATTATAAATGTGTCATTGGACGACTGCGTGAAGATATTATCACCCTTTTATACAATAAAATACGGGGCTGCTACTTGAAATTAAGAGCGACTGCTGTTGAATTTGGATCGATTGCTCCGATTGTTTGTGGGCATGGCTGAGAACACCAGTGGGTTGTTGCAGAAAAATTACTACGAAAATTGCCCAGGTTGTAAGATGGATCGTCTTAAAGAAGAGCAAAGTGGTGTACCTTACAAGAACTTGTCCTATATTTGGCTTGTCTCTCTTTGCACTGGTCTGTTACCTTTTCCTTTCAATACCCTCAACTTGTTTTCATAATCTTGATAATGTTCTTGTCTCCAGATGTCAACAATTCAACTGTTTTTTGGGTGGTCTGTACTTTTTCTTATGGTTTAATAAGTGGAGTTGATGAGTTTTATTAAGTACAAGCATCAAGTGAAGATGTCATGGTTTCTTGTATTACATGAAAATTTGTTGGGGAAGTGCTGGTTTTACAAATTTCACTCACTCATAGCATTTGCGAAGTAATTGATTTAGTTATATAAAATTGCTAAAATTTTTGTATCCACATTTTTTAAATTTGTTAATTGCATGTCACAGTTCGTTAAACCTCTGTAACCTTTTCTACTTATCCCTATTTTGTTGATTGTTTTTGCCACGATGCTTATTTTTTGTTTCTCATTCTTCAGCTTTGCCAATATCATCATTGTTTCCATTTGTTTACTTCATGGTATGTCATCTATCTTTAGAATTTCATTCTATGTTTCTGTTAAGGTTGGAAATTGTATCTTTAAATTACGAATTTTCCCATTTGGAAAAAAGAGATGCTATAAGCTGCTTAGAGTAGTAACAGTAGTGACAGAAACTAAGGTTGTTGATGAAAAAGTTTTATTAAAGTTTATGTTGTATTTGATATGTTCTTGTGGCCTCTGCATGTGAGTTCATGGCCATGAAAATACAGTAATGAATACAAACACAGAGACGTTCCTGTACGTGTATGCGTATGTGCAGTTTCAGAACATCGGACTGAACTTATGCTTTTTCATTTTTCAATTTATTATTAGTCATTCAAATATAGGTGATCTTTACTCTATTTTATTTATTTATTTATAGCTAAGCTTCAAAACTTATGCTCCACTGAACATGTTTTAAAGCATGTACATTGATTGCGAGCAAAACTTTAGTGTGAAATGCTTTTGAAAGTTTAATGCAAAGTTTGGTGGTGCTCTAATATAGATCTTTTACATCATTACACATATTTTGAACTTTGTTTTCTGACAATGCCATACTGATATATTGGACAGTACTTAATATTTTAAGAAAATTAAATATGAATTTTTTCTTAGATATGTTGGTACCTGGTCATCTAACAGCAGGGGCGGACTACTATGGGGGCCAGGGAGAACCCTGGCACCCCCATAATTTTAAAAAAAAAAAAAATTAATATATAAAAAATTGTATATTTAATTTAATATAAAAAAATAAATAATATATAGCAATAGATTGGGGATCTTAGACCCTGGCCCCCCCAATTTCTCTCTTCTCGTTCCGCCCCTATCTAACAGAGTCTAACTATTTAAATGTTTGAATAAGTTTCTGGAAGCTTCCTGTCAATCCTTGCAGTGCACTGATATAGCTTGTAAGATTTTCAAGATCTTGTTGAAAAACTGCTTTTGTCTTGTTGGAATACAAAGTTAAAAAAAGACCTGCTATCAATTTCTCTGTATTATATCTTATTTTGTTACTTAGTCATCGTTGATAACTCTATATTTGTTATACAGTTAACCAATTATTGAATTTGAAATTGTTAGTCTTTATTTATTTTGACTCTTATATTGGTATAAATATTACAAATCATCCAAGCTTCTTGCCTTCATCTCCTGTTTATAACTAATAACATTCATTTTCAGAATTGACTTCGTGCGCTGTCTTGCAATAGAACTGAGCTAAGCTGTTGCTACATCATGGCATTTAGTTCTTGCTTGATGAAGAGAAGCTTTAAGGGGCTTAAGCTTATTTTGTTGAATTTATATTTTGATAGGAAATGGAAATATTATATTGAAGGAAAGGAATTGTCATTAATATTTATGTTTATGTTTATATATATAACAGAGTCTATATGTTTAAATGGTTGAATAAGTTTCTTGAAGCTTGCTGCCAATCCTTGCAGTGCACTGATAACACAGCTTGTAAACTTTTCAAGATCTTGTTAAGAAACTGATTTGTTTTGTTAGAATACAAAGTTAGAAAGAGACTTGCTGTCAGTTTTTTCTGTAGTATATATTGTTTTGTTGGTAACTCTAATTTTGTTATAGAGTTAGCCAATTATTGAATTTGAAATTGTTAAGAGTCTTCAGTTACGTTGACTCTTATATTGGTATAAGTATAAATAACTATCCAAGCTCCTTGCCCTGCATCTCCTGTTTATAACTAATGACGTATATTTGAATTGACTTCGTGCTCTATCTTATCATGGAACTGAATTAAGCTGCTGTACATCATAAGCATTTAATTCTTGCTTGATGAACAGAAGCTTTAAGGGGATCAAGCTTATTTTCTGGCATTTATGTTTAGATAGGATACAGAAATTATATACTGAAGAAAGAAATTCTCATTGTTAGTTATGTTGATGTTCATATATGTATTCTGCAGATCAGGGACTTCCATATTGCAAAGAGAGAGGAAGATATTGGTTACTATGCTGGGTTTGTGGGTAATGTGTAGCTCTATGTCATACTTTAGCTTGTTTTGTTACTCTTCAGATTTAGTCCAACCTATTAGAATTCACTAACTGTTTTGTTTTTTCCTTCTCTTCTTTTCCTAGGGTCTTCTTTCATGGTTGGAAGAGCTTTGACATCCATTTTATGGGGTGTTGTGGCTGATCGATATGGTCGAAAACCTATTATATTTATAGGGACATTTTCAGTGTTAGCAGTTTTAATTGACTTGCCATTACAACTTATCATTGATATATGAAGTCAGATCATTACAACATCCATTCTTCTCAATTGTTGAGTCATTAATATGTTTCGGTTTCAGGGTTGTATTTAATGCTCTCTTTGGCCTCAGCACAAGCTTTTGGATGGCACTTTCAATGAGATTTCTTCTTGGGTGTTTCAATAGCCTACTTGGCACTATAAGAGTATGCATCCACTATCTTACACATGTTTACTTTTTAGAAAATTGGTTTGTTGTGATTGCTGCTTGGTTCAGTTTACTTTTTCTTCTCTCACCAACCTTCAAACTCCCCCTTTTCACTGTACTACAGGCATATGCTTCAGAAGTCTGCAGAGATGAGTATCAGGCTTTGGCACTGTCAATTGTAAGATAATTGCTCTGACAAATTACTATAGATTATGATACTATATTTGGGCTATGAAATAATTGAACTTAAATTATATTTCAGGTCAGTACATCACGGGGCATAGGATTGATTATTGGCCCTGCCATTGGAGGATTCTTTGCACAGGTACAAATTAAGAATAATGCTAGGCTGCCCTTTGTCCAAAATTATGTCTAAATGATGGAAAATGTGAGTTGTAACCTCCATGAAATAATAAGATTATAGGTGGATGATATGTTAGTTACAACTCATTTGTTACACCATTTGGACAAATAATTTTGGGTTGTCTAGCATTATCCTAAAATAATGACTTCTCATGTGGATTATCCAAATCATCTAATGGTTCTTGGCTTGTAGGATCTTGTGCATTGCAGCTTTGTTCTTGTCTTACAATACCATAACAGTAATGAGTTGAGTTTTAGCAGTTTTATCCATATTAATAATCAATTCTCCGTTTCTTTTTTTCAATCACTATTATGATGAGAAAAATGCTTTATTTTTTCCCTTCTTTATAAGAGTAAGGTCCATATGAATGAAAATCTTTCAAGAATGGTACCTAAAGCATTGTAACAAATTTTTTATCATGTTGCTGAAATGTTTGACTGTCTGTGCATTATAGCTTTAGTTACAATAAATGCAAATGTTTCATCTCTTTAAAATTGTCTTTTTTTAAATATAAAAGATTATCCCTTGATTCACAAAAGTTTTGAAAAATGAGCAAACATTTTGTAACAAACTTTTCTGTTGTAAATTTAGAACAGTTGTTGGACATGTATTGCATGGGAGAGGGACGAAGGGTGATAGAGACTGCAACTATGCCATGAAGATGCATTGTTTTATCTTACTTGAAACTCTGTTTAAGTGCTAGCAAAATACATATGGTTGAAGTTTTTTGTTTCTTTTACATAATCGTTTTGCTGATGGTCTCGATTATTATAGGAATAGGCATTACATTACTTTCTATTAATTTTATGCTGATGCATCTGTAAAATATTTTCATGAGCACCTTTTTTCTTTTTCTATGTAATAATCTTGTGAGCATGGGAATGCTGCCATTGGTATTTGTTTTTTTTTTTTGTTAAAATGATAGTTCGTGTATGTAAATTTTCTTCTGGCATTGACAAGTCTTACTAAAATTCCTCATATCATTTGATAATTCTTAATTTCACTTTGTTGTGTTGAATTACTTTACCTAGTTTAATCTTATTTTAGGTCTTGCTTTATTTTTATGAATGATAGGGAATTGCTTGTCTGAATATGAATTTTAGAGAACTTATTGGAGTTACACTTTGTGTTTGTAATTTTCTTTATTATATGCCTTGTGTTGATGAAGCTACCAAAGAAATCCTACATTGTCTTATGTATTAAAAGTTTGTGATCTGTGCCTCAGGACGGTTTTGTCAAATCGAGATGAGAATGAAATATATCACCTTTAATTGTTAGTTTTTCTTTGTATAAGCTTTCATTCATTATATGTTCATCATTTGCACATAACAGAAATGTCTACGAGAAAATTGTTTCGTTTTGTTGGTTACAAAACAGTTCACAGCTTTTTATATTTCTTCTCTGATCTTTGATGTTTTCTTTATCTTGTTTGTGGTGATTTTGCATTTGTAATAATTGTCAGGTGTAATTCTCAGTCATGGTGAGTTTTGTTGTGTCTACTATAGTTTATAAGTTTAATTGTCTGTTATTGATTCATATGCTGTATCAGCCTGCAGAGCGATATCCAACTGTATTTTCAGAGAGCTCTATCTTTGGAAGGTATTACTACATTTGTAAATTACTAGACCTTTAAATTTTTTTTCTTCTGAAATAAATTTTATTGTATTTTGTTCTGTTGATGTGGCTTTGCTGAATTGAATGAGATTATACTATTATGTCATTATCGGTGCGATTAGAACTATATAACTTGCTTCTTGATTTATAAATACGGTAAGGATGGTTATGGTGTATGTAGTGTACTTTTCATTATTAGTTCTTCTTTCCACGTTCTTTTCTTTCCTTTAAAGATCTTTTCTTTTCTTTCCACGTTCTCTTAATTCTTGACGTAGGATGGTATAGATAAATACAGATTGATAAGAGAAATGGAATTGGCGGAGAGATAAAAGATCAAAATGAGGAGAAATTAAAGAAGACAGGGAAAAAATTCAGTTGCCCTGGAAGAAAAATAGAAGAAATACAGAAGGGAGAAAATAGGAGGGGAAAATCAGTTTCATTCATTAATAAACTTTGAACTTAAAAAAAATAAAAAAAAATAGAAGATAAAAGGGTGGCGAAGCAGTCAACAACTATACTTGACGACGGTGGCTCCATACCCTGGGAACGGGGATTTTTGGGGGGGTTTTGACTAGAGTTGTAGAATTTGAGTAGGGGCCTAGTTATGGACAGTGAAACATAGATACTTCAAATGTAGTAGCCAATATGGATACGCATGGATACGTATCAGATATGCCATTTGCCTTTTGGCAAGTTTGACTTGCGGATACGGCAAGAATACAGCTGGGATACGCCAAGGATACGGCTGAGGATACGTTTGGGGCAACTTAGTAATTATTTTAACAAAAGCAGGGTCAATTTACATTTTTTAAATAATTTTGGGGTCAAAATTGAATTTTAAAAAACCAAGTATGATGTCTCTTCATAGGTTGTGTTTCTTTCACACTTCTCCCATTTCTCTTCTGCTGTCGCCCTCTGCTGTTTGAGAAAAGAAAAAGAGAGAAGAAGGTTTAATTATGAATGAAGTTAATTATGAATGTAGTTATTTATGTTTTAACTATGAAAAAGAAAAAGAAAAAGAGAAAGAAGAAGGTTTAATTATAAATGTAGTTATTTATGTTTTAAATATAAATATATATATTATTTTAATTGCATTATCCTGCTCTATCAAAATATTGAAGGCTCAAACTCCTTTCATTTCAAAGTTACCCTTACTTCAAGTTAGCCTTTGACAGTTGTAAGCAAGTGGTTCTCTGGAGTAACAAAAAAGAAACATGAGGTGCACTTGTGGTTATTATCTTCCCTTGAAATTCATGCTTCTATTAGATACGGCTTAATTGGGAATGGGGAAATTTTATTGTTCCACTAATTGGTGTTTCTATTGCTCGTCTAATGTTTGAAATTGTTTTTATCTGATATTCTAATATGATCGTGTTTCCACCTTGCAGGTTTCCCTACTTTTTGCCTTGCCTAATAATATCTATTTATGCTGTGGGAGTTCTTATTGCTTGTTGGTGGCTTCCTGTAAGTTTCAACGATTATTTTGTTATCTTGTTTGATAATTATACCATTTGGTTCATTCAGAGCAACTTGTTAGGATTGCTTTAATAAGAAGAATCTTCATTATAGGAAGTTTTCTTAAGTTAGGAGTGACGCACATGGTTAGAGCTTATTTTAAGAAGTTTTAAGGAGCCATTTTCATTATTCTTTTGTGAAACCTTGATCAGAGCCACCAAGGAAATTTTAAGTCATCTCAACAACTAGGCTTAATTGAAGATCAGAAACTAATCTACCAAATAATCCTATGTCATAATACTGAATATGATAATATGCTGATTAACTAACAGATCATAGTGGTAAATATGTTATAGTTGTATTTGTATTTGCATTTGGGCGCTAGCATAATATATAATATGAGGGAATCAAATTGATTAATAATGGGAAACACGGGCTATGAAATACTCTATGCTAAATTAAATAATCAAAGAGAATAGAGGAAAGAGAGAAAAGATAGGCTAGATTTCTCATTGCAAAAGGGAAACATCAAAACTACAACTAATAGGAAAAACATAAAGAATATATAGTAACCCTAATATTTCCATACAAGGTAAATGGCTATTCCACCCTTATAATTATAAATAATATAATACTACATCCCCCCTAAACTCACAATGGGCCTATAAGAAGCATCAAGAGTTTGCCAACTAATAAATGAAAACGCGAAATCGGATGCGACTTTGTAACAAGTCTGCAATCTGCAAGGAAGAAGAAACAAAGGGTATGCTTAAGGTGTGACGAGTAAGAAGACAATCAATCTCGATGTGCTTGGTCCGCTTATGAAATACTGAGCTGTGAGCAATCTGAGTAGCACTCTTGTTATCACAATACATAGGAGTGGGATGAGAAAGGGAAACACCCATATCTACAAGTAACCAACGTAACCAAACTATCTCGATGGTAGAAGATGCCATAGCACGATACTCAGCTTTTGTGGAAGATCTAGAAACGACAATTTGCTTCTTGCTTTTCCAAGAAATGAGAGAATCACCCAAAAATATACAGAAACCAGTGATAGACTTATGATGAATAGGGTCACTGGCCCAATCAGCATCAGAACAAGCACGTAGATCCGAAGATGAGGTCGATGGAAGTAAAAGGCTCTGAAAGATGGTGCCTCGAAGATACCGTAGAATACAAAGAACAACAACCCAATGAACTGTGGCAGGGAAAGTAGCAAACTGACTGACAGTGTGAACATCATATGCGATAACTGGACGAGTAATAGTGAGATATACTAAGCAGCCAATAATAGTACGATATAAGGTAGGATCTGATAAAGGGGTACCATATATCGAACATTAAGCTTTAGAGGAGCATCAAATAGTCCTAGTATCAATAAGGTGAGCACGCTCAAGGATGTCAGTTGCGTACTTAGAGTGAGAGAGAAGATAACCCTTTGAAGAAAATGCTACTTCAGTACCTAGAAAGTAGCAAAGAGAACCCAAGTCCTTCATTTCAAATTGACTAGCTAATTGCGACTTCAACACTACAATCCCATCAACATCATCACCAGTAATAATCATGTCATCAACATATAAAGAAAGTATTATACGACCCTGCAGTGGTACACTTTACAAAAAGAGCTGAATTATTATTACTGGAGGAAAAACCAAGAGAAGTAATCCAGTAGAGAACTTCTCAAACCAGGCTCGAGGTGCCTGTTTGAGGCCATATAAAGCTTTCTTAAGCTTACAAACTTCTCTAAGGTTATGAGAGACACCGAGTGGTGGTATCATGTAAACTTCTTCTTGAAAATCACCATTCAAAAATGCATTCTTAACATCCATCTGAGATATATGCCACTGACGAATTGATACAATTGCAATAAGGGTACAAATAGTAGTCATTTTTGCAACAGGAGCAAAAGTCTCCTTATAATACATACCATATTGTTGAGAAAATCTTTTTGCAACCAATCAAGCTTTATACCGGTCAACTGACCCATCAGACATGGTATTTGATTTTATAGACCTAGCGATAACCAATTGTACTTTTCCCATAAGGTAGAGGTACCAAATCCCAACTATCTGTCTTATGCAAACAGTGTTCTAAAAATCAGTTTCGGCGGCCGCCTAGGTGCCACCTAGTTGCTAGGCCACACCGAATATGGCCAAATTGGCCATATTTCACGGCAGAGGATTTGCCGGCGAAGGGAGCGGAGGATTCGCCAGCGAAGGGAGCGGCAAAGTACTTGGAGCGGCGGAAGGACCTCGGAGTGGAGGTAGATCTGGACGTCGTCCTCAGCGGAGGATTTGTCGGCGAAGGGAGCGGTGTGGACGACATACAGGGGAAGGATAACGTCGGCGGTGATGGTGTCGTTGAAGGAGGAGGCGGCGGGACTGGCACGGCGGACAAAGACGCCGTCGTTGAAGGAGGCGTTAGGAGTTTTCCTTTTTTTTTTTTTTGAAATAAATGTGGTGTTAGAGTTAGTATCAATAGTCGAAGATGCTAGATAGGGTATAACAATGGTGAAAAACAGAGAGAATATAACCCTAGAAGAAGAAACTTCGAGATAGAGAGAAGGGAAAGTGAAATCAGATTTTTGATAATCTTATTTCAGCAGTAGTTTGACTTCTCATATATATATATATATATATATATTTTGTTAATAAACAACCACAGTTAGCTAACTAAGGTTAAACAAACTCAACCATGATGATGTGGCTTAGTTACAAACCAACTGTAAACTAACTAATGTTACTAACAACAATTACAATCAAATGGCTGATTACATCTAAACATTTCAGTTCTCATTTAGCTGTAACATGGGGGACGTGGGACATGATGGCACCTAGATTTTTTTTTTTTTTTCAATAGCAAGTGGCTACATGATTTTGATTAAATAATGGGTAATTATCATTCTGCCCCTATAGTTTAAAGTATTTTCTAATTTCTACCCTTTAATTTTATTTTTCTCTTTTTTTACACCCTCTAATTTATAAACATCTCCAGAATATACCTTACTGAGGAACCGCCTAGGCGCTAGGCCGCCGAATGCCTAGCGCCTAACGCATTCTTGAATACTGATGCAAAGCAGAGAGTTCCTCAACCATAGCTTGTTGCCAAAAAGGATCAAGAATTGCCTCTTAATAGGATAAAGGCTCAGAGAGGCAGTGGATAGAGGCTAAAAATGAAGAAAAAGATTATGAATAACAAGATTAAGCAAAATCTGGTAGTTTAATGGACTTAAAAGTGCATCGAAGATAGCGAGGAGGAGGATCCATAGTCTTAGGAGGTGCTTAGGGGGCTGGAGGACAAGAGGGAGCATCAAGAGCATCAATAAGCAAAGTAC
This sequence comes from Xanthoceras sorbifolium, assembly GCA_003430845.1. NCBI lineage: Eukaryota > Viridiplantae > Streptophyta > Magnoliopsida > Sapindales > Sapindaceae > Xanthoceras > Xanthoceras sorbifolium. The sequence goes on from CM010611.1 coordinate 9,228,978, forward strand.
CAGCATCTGCAAAATTAATGGTGTGAATCTTGCGAGAATAATGATGAGGAAAGAGGGTAATAGGAACTAAAGGTGATTCAGGATTTGTAGTGGATGGGACCTGTGTAGACGAACTATCTGTATCATCAAAGAAAGGATCAATGTGAATAAGGTCAGATTTAGTCAAGTTATGAGGACTAGAAGATATAGAAAAGAAAGGTATATGCTCAAGAAACAAAACATGACGAGACACATATAGTTTTTGGGAAACTGGATCAAAGTAACGATATCTCTTTTGACTCTCACCATAACCGAGAAAGATACAAACAACAGAGCGCGGAGATAACTTGCTACGCTCTACACCAGGTCGGAGGAAAACAAGTAGAACAAAACACTCTTAGGGAAGAATAATCAGGAGCATGCCCATATAATTTTTCAAAAGGTGACAAACCTGAGGTGTGAGAAGACGGGATCTTATTAATTAAGTTGACTAGCAGTAAGAACCGTTTCTTCCCAAAATTCACTAGGAACAGAAGCTGATAATAAGGGAGAACGAGCAGTTTCAACAATGTGTCTATGTTTCCTTTCAACAACACCATTTTGCTCGAGAGTGTCCGTACAAGAAGTTTGATGAACAGTTCCATCTAAGGCAAGCAATTCATAGAATTTATTAGAAGTGTATTCTCCATCCAAGTCACATCTAAAACACTTGATAACAGCAGAGTATTGAGTTTTGACAAAGGCTCGAAAGACAATATAAATGCTAAAAAAGTCATAACAACGTTTTATAAGATAAACCCAACAAAAACGAGTGTAATCATCAATAAAAGAAGCATAGTAGCGAGACCCCCCCTTTTGTGGCAATAAGGAAAGGTCCCCACACATTAGAATAAACTAAATCAAATGGTGCAAGCTGAATAAGAAATACTTTGATTATAAGGTAAACATTAAAATTATGTCAGTTTATAACCACTATAATCAGAAATACCATGAGTTTGCAAATTTTCTATTGCTCTTGTGGATACTAAAAACTTTAAACGAGAGGCCGAAACATGGACAGGACGAGAATGCCATAAATGAAAACTAGTGGAAGAAGAACTCAAACGAAAAGATGACAGATCAACACTGGGATCAATTCTCCCCATCTAATCACACACTAATAGACTGAAGTGAATTATCTCTTTCACCCGCCATTACGAAGAAAATAGAAGAAAACCAAATACCAAAACAAGAAGAGAGAATAAAAGAAAGTGGTGCGAATAAGACTTTCCGAAACTGTACGATCAATCAGACCCAAAAGTTTTCATTCCATGAAACCACGCTCTGATACCATGTGAAATACTTGATGCAAAATCAAATAATCTAAGAGAAGATATAAAAGAGAGAAAAGAGAGGCCATGTTTCTCATTGCAAAAGGGAAACATCGATCAAAAGTACAATTAATAGGAAAAACATAAAGAATGTATAGTAACCCTAATATTGCCTTACAAGGTAAAGGACTATTCTACCCTTATATATAATATAATACTACTAACATAATTAATAAATAATTACTTGTGATAATCTCGGTCTTTCTTTTGGGAAATAATAATGGCAATGATACTATATTAACAGTATTCAATAATATTTACGCCACGATATTGTCTAAGAGATTAGCATCTTGTGATTGCTTTCTACTTGGGCAAGTTTAACAATTTTGGATTTTGAATAAATAGAGTACTAGCAATAATTCAAAAAATGGAGTAATTAAATCAAAATCATCAAGTTCAATTCAAACAGGTGGTGGGAGAGCCGTTACTATGTAGATGTCATAATCAATTAGAATTTCCTTGTGAATGATGTGAAGTCAGTTAAATCTAAGCTGATTTTTTTTTTTATTTAGAATTCTATAGTTTATGATTGGTTTCCTTATGGTTCTTAAGATTTTTGTATTAGCATTTGTCTCGTTGGGAAAGTTAATTATCATAGACTAATATGACTTGTCTTTTAAATGAGGAAAAGATACAAAATATATAGACTACAATGGTCACTATTTTAGGAAACTAACCCTACGTCAAATCAGGAAACAATCTCTAGAAAGTAGGGCCTAATTAATAGCAATTTACAAACTGTACAATCTTGGTTTGAAGGAAATAAAAACTTATCAAATTTGTGATTTAATCGGTAAGATTTTTTCTGAAAATGAGATAAAGGTAGATGGTTACTGCTTGCCGCCACTAGTATCTGGGAAGTAGAGTCCTTCCCTCTCTTAAGCAAGCCCAATTGTCCTCCCCATAATCAGTTCCTGAAAGACACAATGTGATGTATGGAGAAAAGATTTACAGACAGTTTAAGCACATCAAGAAAAGATTTCAAAAAAGAGAAGGAGTAAGAGATATGGATTATTTTCATGCCACTGATGGAAGTGTTCCATCAGCAACTCGATTACTAAGGCCAGCTGTGGCACTGAAATAAGCTATTCGTAAGAATTATTCTAAATGCCGAAGACATTTTTTTAGGTGATTGCCTGCACAGACATCTACTGTTAATTCTATGGAGCTACAAATATGTAAACTTGGTCATGTTTTTGTTGGCTTTAGAGTTTACCAATAACAAGGTTAGTGGCACCACCAAAAGACATTGAGACAATAAGTCTGGGTTAGGAGATGATTGAGATACTTGCTATAGATTGGTGCATGTAAAGAAAATTGATTTGATATTGTGGATATTGATGTATTTGTTAAATTCGCTCTCATGGCTCTTTAAGGATGGAATAAAAAGATTTACTAGAGGCATGCCTGATGATAACCTCAGTTTTATTGTTGATTTGAAATAAGATTTGATTGCAAGTTTGAACTTTCAAGTCCAATTTATATTACCAACCATGCGTGGAGTTTTCATGGAACTGTTACTCCACTTCAAGTCTTTTCCCTAAATATTATTTATCTACTTATTTGTTTCTCTCTATTCATCTAACTTGTGACGTACCATTCTGTGATATGTACTGTGTATGGCTGTTTATCACAATTACATTTTTAACCTTTAAAAAGTCAACTAACATTCTCTCCCTCCCTCTGCCAACCTTTTGTGGCATCTTATAAAGCATCTATACATATCCATATGCAGGAGACAATGCACATGCATGATAAAAAGTTAGATGAAAGACATGACGCATGTGACAGGTGGGTGGCTTCATCAAATGCTGGTGGTATGGAAGATGTAGTAGAAGCTGAAGAAAGAAAAACTTATCAAAAGCCAAATCTCTTTAAGAATTGGCCATTAATGTCTACTATCATCGTATATTGTGTCTTTTCACTTCAAGAGATTGCGTACTCCGAAGTAAGTTTTTTTCCCTTTAGGTATCTTGAACAAAGTTCATCGATTTACATTTCAAAAATGATGAGTAACAGAAAACTAACTAGTAGTAGAAATAATCAAGACTCGCATGATAAATGCTTGTTTGACAAGTAACAGAAACATTGAACACACGCACACTAAATGCTTAATTTATAAGAAATAGAAATAACCAATGCTCACATGCTTAATGCTTAATGAATGCAATAATGGCTGCCACTTGTGATGTTGACTCTGACAATTATCAAGAGAATACTACTTGTAAATTCTATCATTTGACATTATCTCGATACAATTGTATACACTTCCCTTCGAAGGCCAAAGAGGGAGGTACTTTACTTGGTATAAAGTTTCCTGGCCAAGCCTAGTATAGCGCTCTAGCTACAGAGGCAAAAACCTCAATCCATTCCATAAGATACCAAATGTTAGATCACACCTCTGAAGTAATGGGATGGTGGTCTTGTCATAGCCATTAGCAATGAGAAACATTAAGGCCATCCTTCCTAGCTTATACTATTCCAAGGTAGGAGAGTTAGGCTAGTGTCCTCAAAGGAATAGCCTGGCTGGTTGGATCTCTAGTAATGAAAAAAGAGATCAAGGGGTCAATCCTTTCGCACCAACTTTGGAGAGGGGATGAATTTCAAATTTTCTTTTACATGGGCATCGTGGGTTGGGTATATGCTTAAGTAATATAATGAGAACATCAGTAGGAGATCGGAAAGATTGAGGTTAGAGAGAGTGAAAACAATGCAATTGAGTTGATGGAAGAAGTGCCAAATGTAAAGATGAATCAAGACTCAAGCAGTGAAGAACAGAGAGTCACGCGACCAGGGAGTCGCACAACCATGTGGTCGCGATGACCAAGGTCATGTTGCCCGAAGTGGTGCGAGCAAAGAGGTCGGTCTTGGCAGTGAGTGGCATGACCCGTGGGCCATGCGGCTCCTGAGTCTTGGTAATGAGTGGCGTGATTCGTGGGCTGCGCGACCAAGTGGTCGTGCAACAGGTAGCGTGCAACTCCTCATTCCAACAGAACTGCCAATTTTGGAAGGATTTGGGTTTTATGTATTATTTCCGTTTTTTATTCCTTTTTCTAGTTTTATTTTCAATTGGATATCTTAGTCTTTTTGTATTAGGATTTTATTAGGTATAAATAGCTAATTAAACATTAAGGTTAAAGGGGATTATCTTTTGGCAAATTATCAATAAACTTCTCTGTCTTGGCAATTTCGAGAGACATTAAATTCTGCTTTTCTTGAGATCAAACACTTAGAAATTGCTTAAGCTAGGATTAGATCCTAACAAGGACTAGTTTTCGAGGTTTGGTTAGTCGAATTTTCGATTAATCAAATCAAACTCACTAACCAGAGAATTCAATTTCTAGGGTTAGGGTTTAATTTGGGAATTTAGGGTTTAATTTGGGGATTTTGACCTAAGATCCTCAACAATTTGGTACTTTCATTGAGAGCTAGTTGAGATGTCGACCAGCGACAACAATTATACCTCGCCAACTGTTCCGACCCACAAGGTACGCATAGAGGCTTTGGAAGCAGAACAACAAGCCCTTGCAACCAGACTAGAAGCTTTGGAGGTTGGAAAAATAAGAATCTACAAAGCGTTAGAACCTCTAATGGAGAGGGTTGAGCGGCTATCGAACAATAAGACGTAGGGGGACAGCCGGTCGAAGGAGAAGTCATTCAGAAGGCAAGGCAAACTCATGGGATAAGGCTACCACCTGTTAAGCCAGGGTATGAGTTGGACGAGAGAGTCGAGGAACAAATTAGGGTTCAAGGTCAGTACAGGCACGGTGGTAGAATTTAAAGAGGTGGATTAGTAGCCGAGCGATGGTTTGAAGGGGACTTGTTCGAGCACCAGATCGAGGGAGACATAACCCATAGCGACGATGAATTTCAAAGGGTGGGCAAGAGTATTCGCGTAGGAGAACCTAATTTCGAGCGATCCTAGAAATCGACGATTCAATGAAGCAGCCAATGAGTTCGGTCGGGGAGGAAATCAGGGTCCGAGGAAACCAAAGGTTGATTTTTCCGCAACTTAGTGGGGGTGATCCGCATGAATGGTTGAATAAGGCTGGCCATTATTTCAAAGTCTATGAGATTACGAGAGATGACCGAGTCTCGATAGTATGCATCTACCTGTACGGTAAGGCGAATAGTTGGTGGAGATAGATTAAGGAGCAATACGAGCATGATCATAAGCGGTTGGGTTGGACTGTGTTTGAATGCGAATTTTTGGCTCAATAGGGACCATCACTTGTGGTAGATCATCATGGCCAGCTGGCGAAACTTTTCCATGAGGTTAGAGTCCAGGGATACATTGAGGAGTTTCGGTGACTACAAACTATGGTAAAGGAGTGGCTGGAACATACTTTAATCGGGTTGTTTACTGAGGGACTAAGTTGTGGTTGGCTAGAGAAGTGAAGCTGAAACAGCCGCGGAGTTTGCGTGCGGCAATGCTGATGGCAGAAATACTAGAAGGAAGTTATAGTGAGAGGAAACCACTTAAGAAAAACACTGGGAGCAAATTCTCAAAACCTTTATAAACCGGGATTTCCTGGAAGGGTAAAGCCGAAGTGGGGAGCAATTAAAAGGATAAGACAAAAGAAGTGAAAAGGCTATCTCGAGAGGAGGTACAAGAACATATCAAGAAGAGTCTGTGCTTCAAGTGTGGTGAAAAGTGGGCTAAAGATTACCCATGTAAGAGTGATAAGTTGTTATTAATTGAGGATTCCGATTAGTCAGCATCTAAAAACTAAGATAAAGATAAGACATCTAGTGACGAAGGGGAATTACAGGTAGCTGATTCTAGGGTAGGAGATGGTGAGTCCGAATTGTCCCTTGTTATTTGTGATAGAAAGAATTGTATTTCATATCTCTTATTAGAAAGAATGATACACATATATATATACTAAACTATGCAAATTAAGTCCCTAGAATTAAGCCTAGAATTAAGCTAAAGTACAGCTGTAATACACCTAATAAGATGGGTGTATTACAGCTGTAATACACCTAATAATACAGCTGTAACACTCCCCCTCAAGCTGGAGCATAGATATTAATCATGCCCAGCTTGTTACAAAGATAATCAACCCGAACCCCATTTAGAGCTTTCGTGAAGATATCCTCTAATTGTTCTCCAGTCTTCACATACCCTGTACAAATCAGACCTTGCTGAATTTTCTCGCGAACAAAATGACAATCAATTTCAATGTGCTTAGTTCGCTCATGAAACACAGGATTAGATGCAATATGAAGGGCAGCTTGATTATCACACCATAATTTTGCTGGTACCGAGGTTTTAAAACCTATTTCAGTCAAGAGCTGATATATCCACATTATTTCACACACAGACTGTGCCATAGCCCTATATTCTGACTCTGCACTCGATCGTGACACAACGTTCTGCTTTTTACTCTTCCATGAGACTAAATTTCCTCCAACGAAAACACAATAACCTGATGTGGATCTTCTATCCACTTTAGAACCTGCCTAATCTGCATCTAAGAAACATTCAATATGAGTGTGCCTATGATTTGCATACAAGATACCACGTCCGGGTGCTCCTTTCAAGTAACACAAAATTTGTTCTAACGCTGCCCAATGATGAACTGTTGGAGATGACATGAACTGACTAACAATACTGACAGAATATGCAATATCTGGACGAGTCACTGTAAGATAATTCAGCTTTCCAACCAATCTTCTATATTTCTCAGGATATTTCTCAGGATCTTCAATTATTTCTCCATCTCCTGTAAGGTGCATAGTTGGAGTCATTGGAGCACTACAAGGCCTTGCCCCCAATTTTCCTTGTCTCAGTTAATAAGTCAAGAACATATTTTCTCTGAGATAAAAAGATACCGTTTTTACTCCTTGTGACTTCAACACCCAAGAAATATTTTAGCATCCCTAAGTCTTTTGTGTGAAACTGAGTATGAAGGAAAGACTTAAGAGATGAGATTACCGTAGCATCACTTCCAGTAATGACAATGTCATCCACATACACAACTAAAAGAATGATACCAGCTTTCGATTGTTTGTAGAATACAGAATGGTCAGACTTGCTTTTCATCATACCAAACTTTTCAACATACCAAACTTTTCAACAGCCTGACTAAATTTTCCAAACCAAGCACGAGGACTCTGTTTCAAACCATACAGGGATTTTTGAAGACGACAAACTCACCCAGACTCCCCCTGAGCAACAAAACCAGGAGGTTGCTCCATATACATCTCCTCCTGAAGATCACCATGAAGAAAAGCATTCTTGATATCAAATTGATACAAAGGCCAATGATAAGTAGCTGCCATAGAAATAAATAACCGAACAGATGTCAATTTAGCAACAGGAGAAAAAGTGTCAGAATAGTGCACTCCATAGGTTTGAGCATATCCCTTAGCGACAAGACGGGCTTTCAATCGAGCAACTGACCCATTCGGATTTACCTTAACTTTGAACACCCATTTACATCCTATAGCCCGTTTTCCTGAAGGTAAATCGATCAGGTTCCAAGTACCATTGTCATCTAAAGCATTCATTTCCTCGATCATAGCATGATGCCAACCAGGATGAGATATGGCCTCATGAACAGTTTTAGGAATAGAGATAGAATCAAGAGATGCAATAAAAGAACAAGAGGAAGATGACAAGCAGTGATAAGAAACAAAAGAAGAAATAGGATAAGTACATTGGCGTTTACCTTTGCGTAACGCAATTGGAAGATCATCACTCGGAACTGGATCTGATGACAAAGGAGTAGGTGCAGGACATGAATCAGGAGGTGTACGCCTGGAGTAGACTTGAATAATAGAAGGCTTGACAGGTGCTGCTTCAGAGACAGGTTCGAAGGATGTGATAGAATAGACTAACAAATCATCATCCTCCCCCTGACGGGCGGGAGGAGAAGACGAAAAATAAGGTGTGGCTTCCATGAAGGTAACATCAATTGAGACGAGATATTTATTAAGACTAGGACAATAGCATCTATAACCTTTCTGAAGACGAGAATAACCAAGGAAGATACACTTCAAAGACTTGGGATCTAATTTAGTGACATGCGGACGAACATCCCGAACAAAACAAGTGCTACCAAATATTCTAGGGTCAACAGGAAATAGTGACTTATTAGGAAAAAGGATTTTGTAAGGAATCTCACCTATCGTTTATTAACAATGACACCCCCCACCGTTAGTTGACTTTAGTCAAAGTTAACAGTATCAGGGGTATTTTCGTCTTTTTCAATTTTTAATTTTATTTTATTAAATAATAAATCAAAAAATTAAAATAAAATAATAAAATTATTTAAAAATTAAAATAATAATAAAATTAATAAAAAATAAAAAATTAATTAATTTAAATCCGTTTTCCAGATCGAATCTCAACCGTCCATCAAGATTAATGAAGGGTTGAGATTCAATCTGAAAATGGATCTAAAAAAAATATTTTTTTTGGGATCTTCGAAGAACCCAATCTGGGTTCTTCGAAGAACCAAGAGAGGGTTCTTCGATCGAAGAACCCTCTGGGTTCGATCGAAGAACCCAGTTGGGTTCTTCGTTCGAACCCAGAGGGTTCTTCGAAGAACCCAGAAACTGGGTTCTTCGAAGAACCCTCTGGGTTCTTCGATCGAACCCAGAGGGTTCTTCGAACGAACCCATCTGGGTTCGATCGAAGAACCCAAAAGGGTTCTTCGATCTGAACCCAGAGGCTTCGTTCGAAGAACCCAGTTGGGTTCTTCGATCGAACCCTTCTGGGTTCTTCGAAGAACCCAGATTGGGTTCTTCGAAGAACCCAGATTGGGTTCTTCGAAGATCCCAAAAAATTTTTTTTTTTTTTTTTGGGTGGAGATCCACACTTTAATTTTTTATTTTTTTAAAAAAATTAAAAAATTTATAATAATTTTTTTTATTTAATAAAAAGAAAATATTGTTTGAGGGGTAGTTTGGTCATTTTAAGGGTAACAGTTGGTCAACCGTTAAATCTAACGGAAGTCAACTAACGGTAGGGGGTGTCATTGTCAATAAACGATAAAGTTGATTTTACCTGTAGTTGGCCAAACCTCAGGGGGTGTGAGTGCAATTAGCTCATCTCACCATGGAGAACAGATGATGGCATGCGATTAATTAGAAAACATGCTGTAGAAACTGCATCGGCCCAAAAAGGTTTAGGAACATTCATTTGAAATAATAGGGCGCGTGCAGTTTCAAGAAGATGTCTGTTCTTACGTTCTGCCACTCCATTTTGAGATGGAGTGTTAACACAAGAAGTTTCATGAAGCATGCCATTCTGAACCATATAAGATTGAAATAAAGTTGACGTATATTCTTTAGCATTATCACTTCGCAAAGTACGGATTGAAACATTAAATTGAGTTTTAATCTCAGCACAAAACGCACAAAAAAGAGAAAATAACTCAAAACGATTCCTCATTAAATATAACCAAGTCCACAAAAGTAACAAAATATTTAAATCCAGGTTTAGACAAAATAGGACAAGGACCCCAAATATCGGAATGAACTAATGCGAAAGGAACACTAGCACGTTTATTGACTATTGGACTCGAACTCAGACGATGATGTTTTGCAAACTGACACGACTCACAATCTAATGAAGACACCTTACTAAACTGTGGACAAAGTTTCTTGAGCAAAGGAAGAGATGGATGATCCAACCTACAATGTGCCTCGAAGGGAGATGTTACACCAGAGCAAGCAACAGATTTTGGTATTGATGTGTCGAGAATGTAAAGACCTCCAGATTCATGACCTTTACCAATAATCTGCTTCGTCATAAGATCTTGAAATAAGCAATGATCAGGAAAAAATAAGATGCAACAGTTAAGATTGCGAGTAAGCTGGCTTACAGAGACCAAATTAAAGGATAAATTAGGTAGATGTCAGATAAACGATAGAGGAAGTGAAGGGGTAGGAGTAATTGTGCCAGACTCACGAACACAAGATGGTGACCCATCGGCTAAAGTAACGGTAGAAGTGGAAGTGTGTGACTGAAAAGTAGAAAAGAGACCAGAATTACCTGTCATATGATCTGTGGCACCAGAATCAATGACCCATTTGGAGGACGAGGAAAGAAAGCACGCATTTGGTTTACCTGAATCAGCAATAGCAGTGACAGAAGGAGATGAATACTTTAGTGATTCTTGATACTGTGAGAACTTGGCAAATTCATTTGCAGAGATAAAAACTGATTTTTCAGAATGATCATTAGTGGATGCAACGTGGGCCGAGTGAGCTTTCTGATTCTTGTATTGAAGCTTTCTACAATCACGCTTCATATGTCCTGGCTTATGACAGTAATGGCACACAATTCCTCCAGAATCCTGTTGCCTAGTTTCAAACCCTTGTGAGCCTCCTCCTTTGTTTCCACTCTGACTGGTTGATCTCCCAGGCTCATAATTATGACTTCGACTTACCAAAGCACCACTGAGTAAAACAGGTGGAGTACCTTCTGTACGGAGTACTCGGCTAAATACTTCATTTAATGAGGAGATCTCAGAACCAGAAAGAACCTGTGACTTAGCAGTCGCAAAATCAGAGGAAAGACCAGTAAGGAAACTCATGATAGCCATTTGCTCTCGTTGACGTTGCTGAATCTTCACATCAGGGCTAAAAGGCAGTAACATATTAAGCTCCTCATAAGTCTTCTTAAATGCCATAAAATAATTCGTAAGAGACTGATCTTGTTTTTCTGCACGGTAAAATGCTTTGCACACCTCATACATGCGAGAAAGGTTCCCTTTACCAGAATACAAGAAATCCAAATAATCCATAAATTCTTTAACAAATTCACAGTGATTGATCAAGCCAATTACCTCGCTATCAATAGAATTCCGAATCTGCAGGAATAAGCGAGCATCCTCTCTAAGCCACGTCTGCCTTGACTCATCTTTAGGAGGATCGTCGGTCAAATGAGTATCTTTGTCAATACTCCTTAGATAAAGTCGAACGGTCTTGCTCCAATCCAAATAATTCAAGCCATTTAGCTTATGGTCCGTGATTTTAGACATCACAGGCACCATATCCGACACAACAACAGATTTCTTCTTAGCGATAACTCCTAAATAGAGATACAAGGCAGCGAACACAAAGCAACGCAACAAACACAAAGGCAAGGCAGCAAATACAGAGACAAGGCAGTAAATACAGAGACAAAACCAAGAAAACCTTGACGAACACAAATCGACGAAGCACTGAAGCCGTATTGACACTGGCAGAACGCAGCACCACCGGAAAAGCAGAGGGAAATCACTAAAAAAGCAGCTGGAAACCACCGGAACAACAGTGGAAAACTGCCAGAGGAGTCGCAGCACAGAGGTGGTGGTGCGTGGGCTCACGCGCTGCTTCTGGGCACCGGAAAATGGGAGAACGCCGATCGGCAGCTGGGCTGCCTTTCTGGGCAGTAGGTGAGAATAGAAAACCACTCCAAATAGGGTCACGAAAATGAAACCCTAAAATACACTAAACCCTAATATGTGTTTATGCAAGAGACCCAAAACAAAAAACCTTAATTTTGCAATCCTAATGCTCTGATACCATGTTATTTATGATAGAAAGAATTGTATTTCATATCCCTTATTAGAAAGAATGATACACACATATATATATATACAAAACTATGCAAATTAAGTCCCTAGAAATAAGCCTAGAATTAAGCTAAATTACAGCTGTAATACACCTAATAAGATGAGTGTATTACAGCTGTAATACACCTAATAATATAGCTGTAACATCCCTTAATGCAATTTTGGGGGTACCAAAACTGTCAATGATGAGACTTATGACGTGGATAGGGAGTTCGGAGGTTTCCTTGCTAGTGGATTTAGGATCTTTCCAAACTTTGTCAACATCAATATCGTGAGGAAAATGAGATTGAAAGGAGCTGCCATTGAATCCTTTAATGTGAGGGTGGCGAATGGGGATAGGATGAACTGCCAAGGAGTGGGGATTGTGGCTGAATTACATGTTCTGGCACTTGTGGGATTCGATGTGGCACTTGTTAACGCATGGTTGAAGAGTACTGGTGAGGTAGTTACCAACTTTGAGACTATGACGATGAAATTCAAGTTAGGCGGTAAGAAACGATCATGGACCGCAATATCTACCAAGGAAGTCAAATAATGTGAAGCACACATGATGGAGTGTTTGTGCAAGGGAGGTGCTTAGTGTTTCGCGATTGTCGACCCAAGTAATAATCTTACAATGGGGGCTGAGAAGATGTAGGTAGAAGGGCCAAAGGAAGAGATGCTAAGGCTACTCGCACTAGTACGCAGTGTTTTGGCACGTCATATGCGAGTTTTGGAGGTGCCTGCCACTTTACCACCTGCTAGACACTTTGATCATCAAATTACCTTGAAGAATGAGTCAAAGCTTGTCAATGTACCACCTTATAGGTACGCTTACTTTCAGAAAAGTGAAATAGAGAGGCAAGTGAAGGAGATGTTGAAGAACGAGTTGATTAGACAAAGTACAAGCCCGTTCTCGTCTCCAGTGTTGTTGGTAAGGAAGAAGGATGGGACTTGGAGGTTTTGCACGGACTATAGTGCTTTGAATTAGGCTACGTTGAAGGATAGATTTCCAATTCCAACAATCGACGAGATGCTAGATGAGTTACATGGGGCTAGTGTTTTCACGAAATTGGTTTTGCGGGTTGGTTATCACCAAATCCGTATGAGAGAGGAAAATGTACATAAAACGGCGTTTGGAACACATTCGGGGCTCTATGAGTATTTAGTCATGCCGTTTGGATTGTGTAATGCACCTTCGACCTTTCAAGTTGCCAAGAATGCAATCTTCCGACCCTACTTGAAGAAGTTCGTGCTAGTTTTCTTCGACGACATCTTGATTTATTCTAGGTCGATGGAGGAGCACGTGGCACATCTTGAGGTAGTGTTGGGAGTACTTGGACAACACCAGTTCTTCATCAAAATATCCAAGTGCGAGTTTGTTAGGAGTTGGAGTATTTGAGACACTTTATTTCTAAAACAGGGGTGGAGGTAGATTCACGGAAAGTGGAGGCTATGGTGGATTGGCCATTGCCTAAAGATGTGTCCGCTTTGAGAGGATTTTTAGGGTTGGCGGGGTATTATAGAAGATTTGTCAAGTATTATGGGTTGATTGCTAGACCACTGACCAGTATGTTAAAAAAAAGACAACTTCAAGTGGAGTGATAAAGCAAAGTTGGCCTTTGAAGATTTGAAGAGGGTTATGACTCAAACTCCTGTGTTGGCATTGCCAAATTTTGACAAACCATTTAAGGTCTACACAGAGGCGAGTGGTGAAGGTATAGGGGTTGTTTTTGGTTAAGGAGAGGAGGTCGTTGGCATTCATCTCCAAAGCCTTAGGCCCTACGAAGAAAGCTTGGAGTACATATACACGTGAGATGTTAGCGATGGTTCATACGGTAAAGGTATGTAGACCATATCTTTTGGGATGGAAGTTCACCATCGTTACGGATCAATAGGCCTTGAGGCACTTATTGCAGCAGAAAATTGTAACTCTGGAACAACAGAAGTTTATTGTGTAGCTGCTGGGGTTTGAATATGACATCATCTACCAGCCAGATAAGGAGAATAAGGTAGCAGATGTGTTATTCAGGTAAGAGGGTAGTCCGATGATGTGAACTGTGTATGAAGATGGGGATTCAACGTTATTGGCCCTGAGTGACGCTGAGTGGAGGATTTGGGATAAGCTTCAGGAGGCCGTGAAGATTGATGCCAAGGCTTAAGAGATCTACAAGAAGCTTGAGAACCAAGATGGTGGAGTCGAGAGGTAGAAACTGAAGAATGAGCTCTTATACTACGTAACTTATGTATACGTGCCTGACGTTTCGGATTTGAGGGACGAAATCCTCACTCACTTCCATTATAGCAAAGAAGGAGGTCATTTGGGTTGGTTACGGACGTATGGGAAGAGTAAACACTTTTTCTATTGGAAAGGGCTTAAAAGTGAAGTGAAGAAAAAAGTAGCGAAGTGTGATACGTATCAGAAGGTGAAGTATGATTCAAGGCGTCCAATGGGGCTATTGCAACCTCTACCAATTCCGGAGCAAATTTGTGAGGATTTGACTATAGACTTTGTCGACAGGCTGCCAAGTAGCAAAGAGTATGAGGCGATATTAGTGGTGGTGGATCGTTTGAGTAAGGGTGGTTATTTCCTTCCATTGCAACATCCCTTCACCTTTGGTAGTGTAGCAAAAGCCTTTGTCGACAGTGTGGTCAAGTTACATGGCTTTCCCCGGAGTATTGTGACTGTCAGGGGCAAGCTGTTTATGAGTTCTTTCTAGCAAGAGTTGTTTACCTTGAAGGCAGCAAGCTGAAGGCAAGTTTGTCTTATCATTCACAGACGGATGGACAAACGGAGGTGGTGAATCGAACTCTAAAGCAATATTTGAGGTGTTATTCTCATAATGGGCAAGCAAGGTGGAAAGAGTACACTCAGTGGGCTAAGTGTTGACTCATCATGCTGCAATTAACATGAGTTCATTTGAGGTAATTTACGGAAGACCACCACCAGTTTTGAGTACGTATGAGAGGGGTACTGCTGCGAATGATGAAGTTGAGAGGGAGTTAATGACTCGCGATGAGATCATTGCCAAGGCGAAGAAAGAACTCGAGAAGGCTCAAGGGAGGATGAATAAGTACTACGATCAAGGCAGGCGAGATGTATCTTTTAAGCCTGGATATTTCGTATACCTCAAGCTTCAACCGTATTGGCAGAAGTATCTAAAGAGAAGATTTAATGTGAAGTTGTCGCAAAGGTATTATGGGCCTTTTAAGGTGCTAGAACGCATAGGGGAGGTCGCTTACAGGTTGGAGTTACCATCATCTTCGAGGTTGTCTTTGGTATTTCTTGTGTCGGTATTGAAGTAGAGGGTTGGTAGTCCGAATTTGATTGCAGATGAGTTGCTGTCATTTGATGAAGAAGGAAGGATACTTTTGAAACCAAAAGAAGCTTTGCGGTATAAAAGTTGGCGAAAAGGCTGGACAAAAGAGAGAGTTTGGCAAGTGTTGGTGCATTGGAAGCACTTCCTAAGGATGAAGCTATTTGGGAGGATTATGATGACATGGTGATGAGGTTTCTATATTTTACCCTTGAGGGTAAGAGCATTCTTGAAGGAAAGGGAAATGATGAGAACATCACTACGAGATCAGAGAAATTGAGGTTGAGAAAGAGTGAAAACAGTGCAATTGAGTTCTAGATGTGAATATGAATCAAGACTCGTGCAGTGAAGAATAGAGTCGCGCGACAGGAGGTCGCGGTGACTAAGGTCAAGTCGAGCGAGGTGGCGCGAGCGAAGAGGTCGGTCTTAGCAGTGAGTGGCGCGACCTGTGGGCCGCGCGACCGGGTGGTCACGCGACAGGTCATGCGCGACTCCTGTGTCTTGGCAGTGAGTGGCATGACTCGTGGCCCGCACAACCAGGTGCTCGTGCGACAAGTCGCGTGCGACTCCTGATTCCAGCAGAACTGCCAGTGTTGGAAGGATTTGGGTTTTTTGTATTATTTTTGTTTTCTATTCCTTTTTCTAGTTTTATTTTCAACAGGATCTCTTAGTCTTTTCGTATTAGGATTGTGTTAGCTATAAATAGGTGATTAAACATTAGGGTTAAAGGGGATTATCTTTTTGCAAATTATTAATAAACTTCTGTCTCCTGGCAATTTCCAGAGACATTAAATTTCAGCTTTTCTTGAGTTCAAACACTTAGGAATTGCTTGGGCTAGGATTAGATCCTCACAAGGACTAGTTCTAGAGGTTTTGTTAGTCGAATCTTCGATTCATCAAATTAAACTCACTAACTAGAGAATTCAATTTCTAGGGTTAGGGTTTTATTTGGGGAGTTAGGGTTTAATTTGGGGATTTTGACCTAAGGTCCTCAACATAATAATAACAAATAAAATAAAAAAGAAAGGAAAAACATTAGACTGGCTGTGTTGTTATTGACACTGACAGTGCCTTGTGGCTGAATTAACTAAGCCATCTCAGTTTTGATTTGATTAGAGTGTTCCTTATTTTTAATGAGCATCAGTTAATTCTAAATGTTGGAATTTCAGATTCTCATGACCCCTTTCACATGCTGGAGTCTAATGTCAGTTTATTAGCTATTTAAACCCTTCAGATGCTGGCACATTGTGTCCTGTCTAATCAACCTTGACCAGAATAATGCATGGTTTTTTTCATGACTAAAGAAGGAAACTCTCAAAGGAATTTCAATTCGGTGATTTGAAGCTCTAAAAAGGAAAGAAACAACAATGGTATATAAGAAACTTGTAATTGAAGACAAGTTACTAATTTAATATCTGGTAGTATATATAAAATATAGACATTGATCATTTCATTGAACATAATTGTTTTTCATATTTTCAATTATTAGTTGTGTAATCCATGACATTTTTGGCTTTGTAGATATTCTCACTTTGGGCAGTCAGTGATAAAAGGCATGGGGGGTTGGGCTTTTCCTCTCAAGATGTTGGTGAAGTTCTATCAATTTCTGGTGTGTATGCCCAAGATTGTGTTAGAATCCTCTTTTTTTTTTTTTTTTTTTTTTCAAGGAAGCATTTGTAGTCTGTAGTCTGTAGTCTGATGATTAAACTATACCTTTTGGTTTTAGAATTTGTTTGGTGCAATTCATTAAAAAGTAGATACTTTAGTTGTTTGTATGGTTTCTCTGCCACTGCTTCTTGCATAGTCTATGTGGTATCAAGGGTGAGGATATTTATAGACCCTTTCCTGTCTATTGAAAGGAGAATTAAATGTTTAAACTGTCAGTAACCAACAGATCTAAAAACTTCAGCTATCAGAAAAGGGCCCAACAAATTATATAAGGCTCTCTAACATACCCCCTCACGTGCAAAACCGATGAGCTTGCTACGTGGACCAAGTCCAAACAAATATTCAAACTCAGAAAAATTTCATAAAGAAATGCAAATGCAATAACGTTTGGGGCCTCAAACCCAGGACTCCTGGGTCAAACTAAGCTCTGATACCATATCAGTAACCAACAGACCTAAAATCTTAAGCTATTAGGAAAGACCTAACAAATAATATAAGGTTCTCTAACATAAACCATATCTTTTCGTTTTAGAATTTATTTGGTGCAATTCGTTGAAAAGTAGATACTTATAGTTTTTTGGTATCATTTGGCTGCCACTGTTTCGTGCATAGTCTGTGTAATATCAAGGGTGAGGATATTTATGGACCCTTTCCTGTCTATTGAAAGGAGAATTAGATATTTAAACTATATCTTTCTGTTTTAGAATTTGTTTGGTGCAATTCATTGAAAAGTAGATACTTTATAGCATCTTTTTTTTTTTTTTTTCAATTGTCTTGTCTACCACGGTTTCGTGGATAGTGTCTCTAGTATCAAGGGTGAGGATTTCTATGGCCCCTTCCTGCCTATTGAAAGAAAATTAGAAGAGTGACTAGAGAGATAAGAATCATATAGCAATGTTGTTGGAGGCTGAATCATTGATCAATGTGAAGTTCACTCTAGAGAAGGAAGATAAAGATGTAATGCATACAATTTGAAGCAACTTGTCCAGTTTAGAATATTGATAACAACTTTATTACTCAGAAATGAAAGTATATCCCAATAGAATTAGAGTTTTCAGAATAATACTGCTCTGATTTTATTCAATAACAAAACATCCCTCTTATAGAGAGTTACATATGAACAAGATGGGAAAGTCATGATTGCCATGATTGTTTCCTATTATAACCCATTGACTAATCTAAATATTTTACACCTAGTTAATCACACGGATTCAGCCTTAATCAGCTTACTGTGATTATGCCAAGAATCCCTTCTTTGCAACACTCCCCCTCATGCAGGTTTGAAGATATTTTCTATAGCCAGCTTACCAATTAAGTCATCAAACTGCTTCTTTGGTAACCCTTTGGTCAGAACATCTGCAACCTGTTCAGTTGTAGTGACATAAGGCATATAGATTAGTCGAGTATCAAGTTTCTCTTGGATGAAGTGTCTATCTACTTCTACATGCTTCGTTCGATCATGAAAGACAAGATTATGAGCAATGGAGATTACAGTTTTGTTATCACAATAGAGTTTCATAGGCAATGGATTAGAGATTTTAAGATCCTCTAATAGTCTCTTAATCCATATTACTTCACAAATTCCATGAGCAACGGCTCTGAATTCAGTTTCAACACGGCTTCTAGCAACCACATTTTGTTTTTTTGCTTCGCCAGGTGACAAGATTACCTCCAACAAAGGTACAATAGTCGAAAGTGAATTGTCTATCAATAACATTTCCTGCCCAATCTGCGTCTGTGTATGCTTCTACTTATAGATGACTATGTTTCTTAAATATCAGACCTTTCCCAGGAGACCCCTTTAGGTATCATAGAATTCTGTAAACAGCTTGAAAGTGTTCTGGTCCCGGTGAATACATAAACTGGATAACCATGCTAACAGCAAATACTATGTCAAGGTTAGTATGGGATAAATAAATCAACCTCCCAACTAGCCTTTGAAATTACTCCTGTTCCGTACTTCCTCAACCTTGGGAGTTTGTAATTTCAGGTTGGGTTCAATAGGAGTATCTGCTGGTTTGCGCCCAAGTAAGCCAGTCTCATCGTGTAAGTTAAGTACATACTTCCGCTGATTGATGAATATTCCTTCCTTGGATATAGCAAATTCCATTCCGAGGGAATATTTTAACGGGCCTAGATACTTGATTTCAAATGCAGCTGCCAATTTCCCTTTTAATCTCTCCAATTCTTCAGTATCATCACTTGTCAACACTATATCATCCACATAAACAATCAGAACCAGAATCTTGTCTTCTTTACTGTGTTTGTAGAACATAGTGTGATCGGCCTGACTTTGACTATAACCACAAGTTTTAACAACTTTCCCGAAATGCTTAAACCAGGCTCTAGGTGATTGTTTCAGGCCATATAGTGACTTTCTTAATCTTCATATCTTATCAGGACCAAGTCTTCAAACCCCGGTGGCAAACTCATGAAGACTTCCTCCTCTAGGTCTCCATTTAGGAAGGCGTTCTTTACATCCAGCTGGTGTAAGGGCCAGTGGAAATTCACAGCTAAAGATAGTAGTACCCGGATGGAGTTGATTTTAGCAACAGGAGCAAAGGTTTCCTGGTAATCAATTTCGTATGTCTGGGTAAAGCCTTTCGCAACCAATCTTGCCTTATATCTTTTTATGCTGCCATCTGCTCTGTATTTCACCGTGAACACTCATTTACAGCCTACTGTTTTCTTTTCTTTAGGTAGGTCCACTATCTCCCATGTGCCACTTTTTCTCAGAGCATTCATCTCTTTCATAACTGCTAATTTCCAATGTGGATCATTCAGGGCTTCCTGAACACTTCTAGGAACAACCAGATGTGAATTTTTTTATGAGAAAGCCCTATGGTGGTGGGACAGTTTTTCATATGACAGATATTTAGCCATGAGATATTTAGGATTTTTAGTGCAATCTCTAATCCTTTTCTAAGAGCTATAGGAATATCCAAGTCTGGTGATATGTTAGGAATAAGAATATGAGTAGAAATACATGTAATATCTTGGGTACCTGCTCTCGGAGTTGAAGATTGATTTGGCTCTGGGATAATAGGTGGATTTTGACCCTTTTGATGTGGTCCCCTTCGAGTATAAACCTGAAGTTCAGTGTTTTGTAATATTTCTCCCCCTGTTAAGGATACATCAACATTTGACAAGTTTTGAAAATTTTCCTTACTTTTTTTCAGAATCTGAAAAAGAGGAGGGAGTAGTATTCATGATTGTGTTCGGTAAAGGAACATGGGATAGATCCCAAAAATTATCTTTCACTCCTTGTTTCTCCCCTTGAAGAGAATTTTAGTGAAAATAGGGTTTGTTTTCCAAAAATGAGACATCCGTGCTTACAAAAAATTTCCTTATCAGAGGATTATAACACCTATATCCTATTTTATTTTAAGGCATACCTAATGAAAACACAATGTTCTGCACGTGGACCAAGTTTAGACCGAGAGTGGTTTGGAATGTGAACGAAAACAGTGTAATCAAAGACTTTTAGTGGTAAATCTAAGTAAAGTCGTGACAATGTTTGAAATGTATGAGGGGTATTTGATATTTTATAACATGTGTAGGCATCCGATTAATTAGATATGAGGCTATCAAAATAGCTTCACCCCAAAGATATTTTGATACATTCATAGAAAACATTATGACACAAGCCACTTCAAGTAAATGTATTGTTTCTTTCAGCAATATGCTGAGGACCTTAGGTCTATATCCAACAACTAACCCTAATAACTCTTACTTACATAGCAAGCAACACACTCATATGATAGTTTTGAGTTAGATCACCTTATTTAAGGTTCACCAACTCTCTAAAACTCAGGTTATTTTACCCTTGTCTTAGCCCAAACGATCCTCGAGTGCGAAATCCCAAGGAAAGCCGAATAAATCTAGAACTCGAGTTATTAGCCCCTGTATAGCCTAAGTTCTCCGAAAATCTAGAAAAAGCCGAAAGTAGAGAAAATGTCTCAATTTATTAATAATCTGAAAAAGATGCTTGAATTAATATAAACCTAAAATCTAATGCACTATTTATAGCTAATAGAGTCCTAACACTAAAAGAACTAGGAAATATAATTTAAACAATAAAACAAAAGCAACAAGATAGAGTCCTACTACTAGTTGAATTAGGAAATAATCAACTAAAATCCTAATACAATTCTAATACTAAACTACCCTTGAAATAAAAAAAACCTAAAAAGAAACCTAAGTAAACTAAATTACTGCTGTCGACAAAAAACCCACAGAACTGCCGGATTTTTTAAAGCACTGCAACATTTTTATTCGAAAACAGTGAATGTCGCGACTCTTTTGTCGTGACAGTGGGTCGCGACAAAGGGTCGCGGTACTCACTGTCCCGCGAAGACCCTTTCTTTTCCCTTCCTCCTAGTATGGTCCTCATCATTCCTCCCTCTTTCAAGAATGCCCTTGCCCTCAAGGGCAACATCTAAAAACCTCTTCACCCTGTCATAATAAGTTTCATCTTCATCTTCGTCTTCAGATGCTGACTCTCCGGAATCCTCAATCATTAAACAGCTTACCACTCTTGTATTGGTGATACATAGCCCACTTTTCACCACACTTGAAGCACAGACCCTTCTTGATATGTTCTTGCACCTCCTACTGTGATAGCTTCTTCACTTCTTTTGTCTTACCCTTTGATTCACTCCCCACTTTGGTTTTTCCTTCCCTAGAAGTCCCAGTTTGCATAGGGTTTGAGTATTTGCTTCCCTTGTTCAGCTCGAATGATTTCCTCTCCTCGTAGCTTCCTTCGAGTATCTCTGCTATCCGCATTCCTTCGGCTGTTTTAGCTTCACTTCTCTAGCCAATCACAGTTTCAGTCCCTCAGTAAATATTCCAATTAGTTGAGATTTCGACCACCCCTTAGTTATAGTCTGAAGTCGTCGAAACTCTACAATATAACTCTGGACTCTGCCCTCCTGGCGAAGCTTCGCAAGTTGCCCATGGTGATCTATCACGGGTGATAGTCCCCATTGAGCTAGAAATTCGTGCTCAAACACAGTCCATCCCAACCGTCGACGATCAAGCTCGTATTGCTGCTTAATCCACCTCCACCAACTATTCGCCTTACCGTCCAGGTACATGCATGCTATTGATACCTGGTCATCTCTAGTAACCTCAATAGAGTTGAAAATAATGGCTGACCTTATCCAACCATTCATACGGATCACCCCTACTATAGTGCAGAAAATCCACCTTTGGCCTTCTGGGTCCCCGGTTATTGTCCCTTTCACACCGTCGTTCACCCTCAAACACAACATTACGCCTCCGTGGCTCCCTTCGTTGCTCATAAACGGGCATATGGTCATGAGGTCTTCTGTTGGATCTCAGGTCTTCCCCTTCAGAACCATCATCCATCTCTTCCTCAGAATCCCTGTCACGCAACCATCGTTCAACCACTAATGGCCCCCGCTCAACGAATCCTCCTAGCCTAACTCCATGATTTTCAGTCAGATTAAGCTCATCTACCTCTGAAAGTCCTGCCCCATGCCTTAACCTTGTGGCCTTCGTTCTTCTCCATGAGTTCATCTATCTACCGGTTCTTTCTCATTGTTTTCAGCCAACCTTCATTCAATCCTCTCGAATGACTCTTGATTGGTCCTAGCCATATGTGCGAGGGATGTGATCAGCTCTGCTAGAGACTTGAAAAGCCGCTCTTGATTCTCTTCTAAGGCTTCAAATCGTTGCTTGTTAGCCTTCGATCTACTCCTAGATTCGTCTTCGGTCACCATGGCTAATTGAATCAAGAATATATATATATATATATTATATATAGCCGATGAAATCTCACAAGAAGAGCCCTAAAGATTTCAATGAAAGCACCAAATTATTGAGGACCTAGGTCTAGATCCAATAACAAACCCTAATATCCCTTACTTGCACAGCAAGCAACACATACACGAGATAGTTTTAAGTTAGGTCACCTTATTTAAGGTTCACCAACTCTCTAGAACTCAGGTTATTTAGCCATTGCCCTAGCCCAAGCGATCATCGAATGCGAAATCTCAAGAAAAGCCGAATAAATCTAGAACTCGGGTTATTAGCCCCTGTATAGCCTAAGTTCTCCGAAAATCTTAAAAAAAGCCGAAAGTAGAGAAAATGTCCCAATTTATTGATAATCTAAAAAAGATGCTTAAATGAATACAAACCTAAAGTCGAATGAGCTATTTATAGCTAATAGAGTCCTAATACTAAAAGAACTAGGAAATATAATTTAAACAATAAAACAAAAGCAACAAGATAGAGTCCTACTACTAGTTGAATTAGGAAATAATTAACTAAAATCCTAATACAATTCTAATACTTAAACTACCCTTGAAATAAAAAACCTAAAAAGAAACCTACGCAAACTAATTTACTGCTGCCGACAAAAAACCCACAGAACTGTCGGATTTTTTAAAGCACTGCTAACCTTTTTATTCGAAAACAGTGAGTGTCGCGACTCTTTTGTCGCGACGGTGGGTCGCAACAAGAGGGCCGCGGTACTCACTGTCCCGCGAAGACCCTTTCTTTTCCCTTCCTCCTAGTATGGTCCTTATCACAATACCATTTTATTAAGGTGTGTCCACACATATGGACTGATGATAAATGCCTCCTTATCACAATACCATTTTGTTAAGGTGTGTCCACACATATGGACTGATGATAAATGCCTTTCTCTTTTAAAAATGTGCCCATATGTTTATTAAAATATTTTGTACCATTATCAGTATGAAGAATACTAATTTTGTTTTGAAATTGAATTTCAATCATAGTGTAAAAGTCTTTGAAAAGTTTTTCCACGTCCGATTCTCCATGCATCAAATATATCCAGCATAATCGGTTATGATCATCGATAAATGTAACAAACCATTTTTTCCCAGAAGTTGTAGAGATTTTTTAAGGACCCCAAACATCACTATGAATGAGATAAAATGGTTTTGAAGAAACATATAGTTTTGATAAATAGAAAGTACGATGACTTCTGCATAAAACGCACAATGAAAAATAGAACAATCCAAACCCTTAAACAAAGTAGGAAATAAATATCTAAGATATTGAAAGCTAGGATGTCCTTTTCTAAAATGCCAAAGCATTATTTGCTCAAAAACAGAGGAAGAACTAACACTACTCCTGCCTTGAGCATTTTTATTATTGGAGGGGCCACCATCAAAATAGAAGAGTCCATCCATCATCCTAGCATTGCCAATCTTCTTCCCCATTATCTGGTCCTGGAATTCACAATGAGAATCAAAAAAGATTGCACACAATTAGATCCTTTTGAAAGTTTACTCACAGACATGAGGTTACATGCTAACTTAGCAACATGAAGAACAAAATTAAGATTGATTTTCTCGGATACTTTAATCAAACCTTTTCCTGCAATAGGTGAGAGACTCCCATGTGCAATCCTAATTTTTTCTAAGCCAGAACAAGGGGAATAGGTGTTGAATAAGCTAGAAACACTAGTCATATGATCAGAAGCTCCGAAATCTATAATCCATGGGGTATAATTTGAAAAACAAGAACAGGCACTAATTTTATCACTACCTGATTGTGCAACAGAAGCACTAGGAAAACCCGATGGGAAACTGGATTTTAGCAGTTTTAGAAGGTGATCAATCTGCTCCTTGCTGAAGGGGCTGATTTCGGCTTCATTGGCACGAGGTATGACACAGCTAGGCCTGCTGCTCTTCCAATTTGCTGGCTTGCCATGGAGCTTCTAGCATGTCGCACGGGTGTGGCGAGGGCGGTTGCAAAAATCACACCAAACCTGTGGCTTCTCTTACGGTTTTTTATGGTAATTTTCTGCTTTATTTGCAGCAGCCTCTGACACCAGCAGTGCAGAGGTTTCAACAGTCCCGTTGCTGCCCTTTTTACCCAACATGACACTTCTCCTGCTTTCTTCCCTTCGCACCTCCGCAAACACTTCACCAATTGGAGGGAGAGGAGATCGGCCAATGATTCGACCTCTCACCTTGTCAAACTCCACATTGAGGCTGGCAAGAAATTTGTAAATCTGGTGAGCCTCCACAGTTTTTTTTGTTGTCGTTTGTATCTTCGATTGACTTCCACTCATAGTCATTGAAGAGGTCTAGGTCTTGCCAAAGTCGCTTTAGAGAGTTGAAATATTTTGTGACACTTTCATTGTCGTACCGAAGATCTCCCAATTTCAGTGTTAACTTATACACTTGGGATTGGTTCCCCAAATCAGAATACATCTGATTGACATTGTCCCATAGTTCATTTGCCGTGGAGTAGCACATGTAGTTGCAGTGGATGTTTTTGGTCATGGAGTTGACAAGCCATGTCATGACCATTGAATTCTCTGCATCCCAGGTTAAGGTCGGCAAGGAATTTGTAAATCCGGTGAGCCTCCACAGTTTTTTTTTTTTTTTTGTTGTTTGTATCTTCGATTGACTTCCACTCATAGTCATTGAAGAGATCTAGTAGGTCTTGCCAAAGTCGCTTTAAAGAGTTGAAATATTTTGTGACACTATCATCGCCGTGCCGAAGATCTCCCAATTTCAGTGTTAACTCATATACTTGGGATTGGTTCCCCAGAGCAGAATACATCTGATTGACATTGTCCCATAGTTCCTTTACAATGGAGTAGCACATGTAGTTGCAGCAGATGTTTTTGGTCATGGAGTTGACAAGCCATGTCATGACCATTGAATTCTCGGCATCCGAGGTTGCATAGGTCGAGTCCTCTAGTTTTGGTTTTTTCTTCTCTCTGGTCAAATAGCCAATTATCTCACGGCCTCGAATGTACATTCGGATCAACTGAGACCAACGCAGGAAATTATCTCCATTCAGGCGGATGGTGGTGATTTGGACCGAATGGTGGTGGGAATGTGTTTCATGAGATGAGGCATTGTTGATTGGATTAATGACAGAGGAAAGTGACTCGGATTTGTTGGATTTTTCAGTCATGCTGGTAGAATTGAGTGTGCTGGGTAAGTTCGGCTAAGGTTGAAAGGGAGGAGAAGGTGTTTAGGTCGGCTGGGGTTGTTTGATTTAGTAAAAGGGAGGCTGATAATACCAGTTCGGCTAGGGTTTAGGCCGGAAATACCAAGTCGGCTAAGGTTGAGGCCGGAAATACTAGTTTGGCTAGGGTTTAGGCAAGAAATACCATGTCAACGAGGTTTTAGGCCGGAAATACTAGGTCGGCGAGGTTTTATGCCGGAAATGCAAGGTCAGATAGGGCAGGCTAGGGTTAGGCCAGTAATACCTAGGTCGGCTAGTGTTTTTTTAGTAAAGGAGACAATGAATAGAACCTTGCTATGATACCATATAGAATTAGGGTTTTCAGAATAATACTGATCTAATTTTATTGAATAACAAAACATCCCTCTTATAGAGAGGTTACATATGAATAAGATGGGAAAGTCATGATTGCCATGATTGTTTCCTATTATAATCCATTGACTAATCTAAATATTTACACCTAATTAATCACACGGATTAAGCCCTAATCAGCTCACTACGATTAGGCCAAGAATCCCTTCTTTCCAACAATCCCTGCCCAGATTTTGCAAAGAATTCCGTTGTAAGGGAGAATGATAATGTTTTAAATGGTATATTCATTAAGGCCTTAAGCTTGTATGTCTTTATCACCTTTAATGCAGTCCACAGTAATGTTAACAAACATTTGTTGCACCTTGAGTACAATTTTTGTAAGTATTATTTTCTGTTTTAATTTTCAGATATGTCTTCATTTACGTGTATTAGAACAGAATATGCTATTTAACCAAGCTTCTCAGAATGAGCTATTTGTTTTTAAGTGTTAGCTTATTTAACTGCTTGTACGTTTATTTTGAATCTATATATCCACTTTCAACGTGATTTCCTGTCAAACACTGGGAATGAATCAAGTGTTGCCCCATTATCAAAGTTGCAAATAGATTTCTTTTAATAGGAAGTTAAATACATCCATATGAATAAATAAATCTTTAGATTACTTTATGAAAGATGTTATAGAAACTTATGCAATCTCTCTCTTCCTCTCTCTCTCTGTGTTTGAAGTCTAATTTCCAATGTATCTGCAGCCAATACATTTTTAACTTACGATTTAATTTTATTTTTTTTTAACTTAGTAACTATAGAAACAAATCCAATTTTCTTGATCTCTTTCATGATACAACATTTTTTTTGTGCTTTATAGTTCTTATCGATGCATAGTCTTTTTGAATAAGTCTACTGATAATTTGACTGTATTTTCAGGGTTTGGACTTCTATTGTTTCAGCTTTTATTGTATCCTCGAATTGAGAAGATCTTAGGGCCTCTCATGATTACACGCCTTTCAGCGGTAAACTTTAAGCGCTTATTCATTTCTTGCTTCCTTTTCTTTCCTCCTTTTCTTGCTTCTTATTTAAGTGAAACTGTGGATAACATTTCTTTGGTAATTGTATTTCAGGCAATATCTATTCCCTTGTTGTCAAGTTACCCCTATATAGCTATGCTCTCAGGGATAACCTTGCACATGGTGATAAATTGTGCATCCATATTAAGGAATACTCTCTCTGTAAGAACATTTTGACCTGAAAGCCTGAAAAGTTTTTAAAATAAGTTTTCTTGCTTATACATATAGTACATAAAGAATAAAATTATTTGTTCTTGGAGATTCACCATCAAATTACTTGGTGTGGTTTATAATTGTTAGGTCCACTGTAAACCATATTGAAATAAACTTTTCTACAATAAGCCATAATTATGCCTAGAACGATGCATCATGATGTGTGTGTGTGTGTGTGTGTGTGTGTGTATTATATATATATATATATATATATATACCATATTGAAATTGAGACATTGCAGCAAATCTATCTAATTATATTCATCATAAATCGCTCGCTTCTTTTTGGGGTGTGAAGCACTATGAATTGATCAGGTGTATATTTAGGATTGCATAATAATTTACTTAGGTTATTTTGGATTGACCAGGTAGCTTTACTATTATTTTGCAGGTGTCTCTTGTAACAGGACTGTTCATATTACAAAACAACGCTGTGGTATGATTTCAGTCTCCATTCTGTGAAAGCCTTGGATTTTAAATTTTTTTTTTTAAAAAACTTTCTTCTGCGTGTTTAGATCGTTTCTCTAGCCAAGTATTTCACAAGCTTATTATGCATTTTTTCTATTTGATGCCGCTGGTGTAGCCCCAGAGTCAAAGAGGGGCTGCTAATGGCATTTCCATGACTGCAATGTCTGTTTTCAAAGCGTTTGGCCCAGCAGGAGGAGGTGCTCTGTGAGTAAGCTTGTGATTTTCTAGTTTGTATTTTTGTATGATGTAGTCAGTGTTGTGTTCATGATTTAATATGTTTTAAGCTGCAAGATACTTTCTGATTGGTAAGTTGTACATTTCAAACATGTTACCTATCAAAAACCAAATGTTGTAGTCTTGGGTATAATCTTAATTCTGCAGGATTATGTTATCTAGAGAGAGTAATACAAAATCCTTTATGTCAATGGTAAGTGAGACTAATATGTGGAAAAGAAAGAAGCAGATATTGTGATGTTTGAGTCAAATATCAATGTTAAAATAGATGGGAAAGTATAATAGTTAACACGTGATATATACACATAAAAATGAGCTATAGTACTTATCTTGAATAGTAGTTCGTCAAAATATTAGATAGACACTGTTTATCATCACATAGCAAATCTGTGTTTATCATATCTACAAGGCAATGAATCGTTGTTAGTTATTTGAAAAATCTATCTTTTTGGGGTTACCAATATGGTTTGCTTATGTTAGAGATATTCACCTTTGTTCATTAATTGAGAGATTTGTCTTTTATTGTGACAATTTTGAGTTTCTAGCAAGGTTTTCTAAAATTTGTTAGTGGTTTTCTTAAGAAACAGGGTGTAAGTAATTATTGAATGCTCAATCAATTAGTAAATACTCTTGTCATCTCTCCAAAATACTGTTGTTAATACTTTCACTGTATCCATAGATATGTCAGATTGTTCACAGTACTGTTTGTAGTTCAAACATTTATGAATAAAATGTTATTAGACAACTTTAACTAAAATTCTATTTTATAGCATTTTCCTAAGCGAACTTTTCACTATGACTTAAACGACATAAGACAGAACTAATTTAAAGACTCGTAAATATTAGAAAATTCAGTTTAGCAAGTTCAACAAAACTAAAGGAAAAGAACTCAATAGTTGTTTTCTTTGGCAGCAGATGGTTTGAACCATTTATAAAAAAATTGTAACTTGCTCTACAGTGCTTTGTTTAATTCTATTTGAGACTATACTTAATGATAATAACTGGAAATTGTATCATTATTTTAGTGTTATTAGGCATTTTGCACTTTTTAAAGCTTATTTACGCATTTTAGCAACAAGTGAGCCTTTCCTATTATTAGGATATAATACATTATTTTAGGAACAAAAATAAGATTTTAATGCAAATAAATGCATACTAATTATTTTTTATTCAATTTTTTAATCTATTGTATATTCTTTCTCGTTTAGGAAGTAATTTGACATTTTATAGAATTAACAAAAGGTGAAGGGCGAAATTCACAGTTTTTGCCTTGTTTGACACCGATACGGTTTTCTGGCCATGTATGATTTATTCATCATCTTGATGCAATTGATTGTGTTAGAATGTTTATTCAAAGATCTACAACTTCGTATTTTACTATGATTTCTAAATTTAAATGTCTCATGGCTAAACAACTAATCCCCTTATGAAACTTTCTTTATTGGGTCCCCCCGGATCCCATGAGTGAATAGAAAGTTGGATCTACATTAGATCTCACCGGAATCCCTCCATCTATCCTCTTGTTGGAAGTCGAGAGTATTTTACAAAACTAAATGATTAAATTCACTTTCTTACTTGAATAGTTTTTTTTTTTTTTTTCTGCTTTGTTTGGAAGTCTTATAGTATAAAAGGAAGCAAGAGATAACAGTAGGACCCTTCTCCTATGCCCTGAACATTTAGAAAGACAACTAAAAAGGTTTTAAACTTTTAAACAATGGGAGATTCTATAGCTGTTTCTTGCTTCTATTTTATAATAACAATTCTAAAAAAAAAAAAATCTAATTCATGTAGTAAAAGTGAATATAATCATCTAGTTTTCTAAAATGCATTGACTTCTTACTCCTTTTTAGCCACGAGACGTTAAATTTGAATATCCTGTTGAAATATAAAGTTGTAGATCTTTAAATAAGGTTTTCAACACATCAAAGAATCATATCACGTTGATAAAGTAGTCAAAAGCTATGGCCAAAATATTGTGTCAAACCACAAATTTCACTCTTGCACCATGTTAGTGCTTAAATATTATTGTTGGGTCATTTCCTATCAATTTAAACTTTTAGATTTAGTGGTTATTAATCATGGTTGAAGAAATCGGCATTAAGCACCGATTAAGCGGCAGCTTAGCACCTCGCCGCCGCGATTTGGACCAAAGCGTCATTAAGTGGCGAGGGCGACGTCGGCAGAGAAAGAAGAAGAAGAAGAAGGCAGCGTGCGGCGGAGGAAGAAGAAGAAGAAAGAAAAAGAAAGAAGAAGACAGCAGGCAGCAGAGGAAGAAGAAGAAAAAGAAAGAAAACGAAAAGAAAAAAAAAATTAAAACCTAAACCCTAAACGACGTTGTTTGGGGTTTAGTTTTTTTTAAAAAAAAAAAAAAAAAAAACCTAACCATTTTTTTATTAAAAAACCTAACCCCCAAAACGATGTCGTTTTGGGGTTTATGTTTTAATATATATTTTTTTTCTTTCTTCTTCTTCTGGGTCTGGCAACGTATTTCTTTTCTTCTTCTTCTTTATATCACAGCAGCACAACAGCTATCCTTCAGCTTCTTCACTTCTTCAGTTCTTCTCCGTTTCCGTCCACCGGTCTGCCGCTTAATCCCCGTTTAAGCACGACCCACCGCCTAGCACCTAGCGCTTTCTGCAACCTTGTTATTAACATGATATCAGAACTTGGTTTGACCCATATGTTCTGGGTTCAAGTCCCCCATGTGATTATATTTGTTATTTATTATATGAATTTGCTATGGGTTTGTGTTCGGGCTTGAGCCACGTAATAAGCATGTTGGTCTTGCACGTGAGGGGGTGTGTTAGTGCTTAAATAATATTGTTAGGTTATTTCCTATCGGTTAAGCTTTTGAGTTTGTTAGTTACTAACACGCCATTTTTTGCTTCTTTAAAATGTCAAATTACTTCCTAAGGTAATGATGTCAAATTACTTCCTAAGGTAATGAAACAAACATAAAAGAGTGCAAATAGGCCTGTTAACACTAAGGTAATGATGCAATTTTCAGCTATTATCACTCAACAAGCTTTCAAATGTAGGCATTTTACTTATAGTCCCACATCTTATATTCTGTCATTGACTAAAAAAATTCTTCAACTTAGTTTTGGAAGTAATTTGAATTGGGTTTATAGGCTTCTCACTGGATACATCCCATGACCCTTGCCCCCCTGTCCTTAATTGAATTAGCGTGTTTAACAGCCTATCCATGTCCAGTTGATTGATTACAGCCAGCTATACCCATAAGGCCATAATTGCCTCCAATAAAATTTTAATCAGTGCTCTGATTTTGGTTAAAAGTCTATTAAATTTCAGGATAACTGCTACAGGCAAATACTTTTTCTTAGATCTACTTCCCTAGTTTTAGTCTTCATGTTCCTGATGCTTTGATTGCTAATTCCTTCTTTTTTTTTCTTTTTTTTTTTTTTTTGCCATCGGCATGTTTTAAGTATCTAGAATTGCATGACCAGCTACTTGGAACTCACTGACAATATTATCTTACAACAAAGATATGTGCAGGCAAAATCATATTGTTCAATATTTAAAATAGCACAATTGCTGCATTCATCATTTGTTGCACTTATACAAATAGTAATTTAGCGCTGCCATCATCATACAACTCAATTAAATTTGGGAAGTAATGGGAGCATAAAATTGCTGGTATATTGTTCGTCCATCACTGCTTTTAAGGATGTCGTGGATGAACTTGTGCTATGTTTGAGTTCACTTAATAAATTCTTGATGAATTATGCCTTTGTTCATAAACTGCAGCTTTTCTTGGGCACAAAAGCGACAAGTTGCTGCCTTCTTTCCAGGTACATTTACTTCATCATTTGGTTCTACTTGCAATTATATGTTCCCTTTCTCGTTTTATTGATTAAAAGCATCATGAAACTTGGAACCTCTGGTTTATATCCATTCAGTTCTACGTGTTATTGAAATTCTTATGCTTGACATAGCATAAGCGGAAAAGAAAATAAAACTCAAAGGAATGAAATTGCTATTAAAGAAAAGTGAATGAATACTATTGTATTGAAGTATAATTGATATGATTATTTGCGAGTAGAAGTGAAGACCCTTATATATACATGGTGATGGCAATGGGACAGAGTGGGTACCTAGATCCGTTTCCGTAGATAAACTTTTTTTTTAAAAAAAAAAATTTTAAATTATGGAATAGACAAACACCAAACAATTAACTTTTTGCTTGGAATAGTACTATTTATGAAATGCTCTCTGTGCAACAGTTAACTAATTAGGTGCTTCCTGTTGGAAAAATAATAATGCTTATGTTTTCCTTGTGACTTTTATTTGGTTGATGAAATACAGGTGATCAGGTGGTTTTCTTCGTATTAAACTTGATCCAGTTTCTTGGTTTGCTTCTGACCTTTAAGCCATTTTTAGCACAACCCCAGGAGTGAAAGTGCTTGGCCTTTTCTGATAAGTAGTTTTTGATATGTAGTTCATTGTATTAATGAATTTATGCCATCAGACACAATCTCCATTTAATCTCTGTATAACCAGTTGCAATAATCATATCATATAGTACATTTAAACTCTTAAGTTATTGATTTTGTTTTGCATTACAGTTTGATCACTGGCTTTGCAGTGCTTTGGTAATAATAATCAGAACTTTTGAGTAATTTTCAGTAAAGAAGTGTTAGATAGACATTTTCAGTTAAAGAAAAGCACTTGAACTTGCTTTCTTTCCTCTTTCTCCATCCTCCATTTAGATCTTCATCATGTCAGATGCCAATATTCCTAATTATTGACCCAGATTATCTAAAATTGTTTTCCAAGGGCTTCCTATACTAGGAGTGGCATCTGGTGTTAATCTGTATTATTTGTTATCTTAATTTTAGAATATACAAAAAGATGCATTGCTAAGGCAACTGAACATACGTAATATGGGGGAGAAGCCAACAGATCATAAAAGAACAAAAATTAGGAACCACAAAAGATAACATCAGTTATTCCTCTCCTAAAATAATCTGTATCCAGGAGCTTTATTGTGTTTTTACATATTACATTTGTATGATAGAATATGAGGAGAAGGATGTTGTTTCAACTTAAATATGTATCTTTCTACCTCTACAATTGCTTAGAGCTAGATGCTGTAGTTATGAAATTATATAGAGATGTTTGGCGCCGTGTTAATATTATTACTAGAAAATTTTACTATTTTTAGAGTCTTGTTGAAAATATTATGAAATTTGGAAAAAGGATACTGTAATCTGCCCAGTATCGGACAAAATACAGAATCCCGAAATACAAATTCTTTAAAAGTTATGTGTGTGTGTGTATATATATATATATACACAAACACACACTTTAGCTTTCCAAATTTATTCTTGAACAGCATATATCATATATGTATAGTAGGTTATGGTAAAATGTTATATGAATTGGAGTTTTAAAGAAGTTACAGGATTGCATGTTGATCTAAATTGTACACTTCTGGAAAGGCCAGAATATTCTGGAAAAGAAATTATTTTGTTATTTTTCGAAGTTAGAAAATAAACAATTTATAACATAAGATTTATTTATGAAAAATCAGTTTTTGGTTCCCTATATATTAAAAGTTTATTCGTTTTTCATAATATTATTAATATTATTTGAATAAGAACCAAGGATGTATTTGTTCTTTTAGTCTATTTTGAGATTTATTACAAGCTATTTGACAATAAGTTAGGATTATATCTTGATGTTCGAATTGGTGTGTGACAATTGGTGTATGTACTCGTTTATACTACTTAGAGCATCTCCAATGTTATTATGCATTTGAAAAAAATTGAGTGCCACATAGGATCTATATTGAAAAAGTTAAAAAAAACATTTTCCAATACAATTATCTAACCTTAATATTGATATGATGTGGCAAAAAAAAGTAAGAGAATATCAAGTAGAGTTTCTAATTGTAGATATCCTCCTTGATTATATGCTGACTAGGATTTCTACCTTTTTCCACCAATAAAATTTTAGTATTTTATCAATACATTTAATTGTTATATTGAATGGAAAGAGAATGTAACAAATGACTTGTGGTGATTGATTTAAAATTACTATTTAGATACTCACATTAGGAGAAGTGAATATACATTTCTATAATTTTTTGACAAGCTAGAGTCATATTATTTAGAAATGCTGATGTGATACTATTTAGATACTCAAAAATGCATATTTGTATTGGATATGCTCTTATATGGTTATCAAATACTTGTTGGATTGATTATGATATATTATTTAACAACCTAAATAGAAGATAACAATCAAATTTATGCAAGGCTTATCTGGTCCAAAATTTTGTACGTTTTTTCATGTGAAATTCTAATTTTATAGTAATACAAAATGATTTATCAAATGCCAATACTACAAAAATTTTATCGCATTGGATAAACCTGTTTTGTAGCGTACACAAATAGGATGAAAAAACGTATGAAATTAGGATCATATAAGCCATGTATATGAGGTTTATATTCGGTGAGCACTGAATTTAATAAATTCATTGCGAGGATTGTGAACCGGTTCAGGCTACCATGCCGTTATGAGATTCGTGGGTATTGAACCCACCAACAGCAACCGGTTTCAACGGGTTATTGCACAAGTTATTTAATAAAAAACTATTTTTAATTATTAATATATTTATATAGAATAATTTTAATATTATGAAAATACTAAAACATATAAAAATTTAATAAATAATTTTATTACGGAAAGAAAAATTGATCAAGTTATTATGATAGGTATAGCATTAATATATTTAATAATATTTAGTGTACGTTTGAAAAAAAATTTATACTGACTAAAAGTAATTTTTTTTAATTTTAAAAAAAAAAATTTGTGTCGTTTGGTTGTCATTATAGAAGAGTTTTTGGGTGATTAAAAAAGATGAGCTCAAATTTTGGACTTTTTCACGTAGACTTTTTTGAGATTTTAAAAATATTAAAATATCTAATATAACTCTATTATTTTTATTAATTTACGATGCACTTTTAACTTAAAATAATGTCCTTTTTGAAAATTTTATTATTTAAAATAAATTTTTTTAATTGATAACTAAACACCTACCGACTTTTTTCAAAAAATTCTATTCTATTTATAAAAGGTCTATTTTGAGAATATATTCCAAACGAACCTTTAATTAATAACAATACATAAAACAAAATTCGGCATATAAAAATTTAAAAAGTTAATGTAAAAATATACATAAGTAATATAATTAAATTTAATAAATTTGTGAAGTAAAATATTATTACATTAATATTAATAACTATATAATATAATTACCTTTAACGTCGATAGGAACAACTTCAACGTTCCGACCAATGTCGAAGACATTATCAAGAGGGACAAGTTTGACTTTTGAGAATAACTTTAACGTTGGTCGTAACGCTAAACTTGTTCTCGGAAACAACTTCAACGTTGGTGGGAACAACTTCCAAGTTCCGATTAACTTCAAAGTTATTCCCCGGAATAACTTCACGTTATAAAGGGGAACAAGTTTAACTTTCGAGAAAAACTTTGACATTGGTTGTACCATTAAAGTTGTTCCCTGGCAACAACTTAACGTTTGGAACAACTTTGACGTTGGTAGGAATAACTTTAACGTTCCAACCAATGTCGAAGTTGTTCTTGGGAACAACTTCACGTTATAAAGGCAAACAAGTCTGACTTTTGGGATCAACTTAAACGTTGGTCCTAACATTAAAGTTGTTCTTGATAACAACTCAACGGTGGGATCAACTTCGACATTGGTGGGAGCAGCTTCCATGTTCTTACCAACGTTCGAAGTTGTTCCCGGGAACAACTTCACACTATAAAAGGGAACAATTTTGACTTTTAGGAACAACTTTAACATTGGTCCTAACGTTAAAGTTGTTCCCAGTAACAACTTAACATTTGGAACAACTTTGGCGTTGGTGAGAACAACTTCCACGCTCCGACCAATGTCGAAGTTGTTCCCCGGAATAACTTCACGTTATAAAGGGGAACAAGTTTGACTTTGGGAATAACTTTAACTGTTGGTCACAACGTTAAAGTTATTCCCGATAACAACTTAATGTTGGGAACAACTTTAACATTGGTGGAAACAACGTTAACGTTCCCACCAACGTCGAAGTTGTTCTAGGAATAACTTTATGTTATAAAGGGGAACAAGTTTGACTTTTGGGAACAACTTTAATGTTAGTCCTAATGTTAAAGTTGTTCCCGGTAACAACTTAACGTTGGGAATAACTTCGATATTAGGTGAGAACAACTTCGATGTTGGTGAAAACAACTTTAACGTTCCGACCAATATCAAAGTTGTTCCCTGAAACAACTTCACGTTATAAAGGGAAACAAGTTTGAATTTTGGGAACAACTTTAACGTTGGTTCTAACGTTAAAGTTGTTCCCAGTAACAACTTAACAATGGGAACAACTTCGATGTTGGTGGGAACAACTTTAACGTTCCAACCAACGTCGAAGTTGTTCCCGTAAATAATTTCACGTTATAAAGGGGAACAAGTTTAAATTTCGGGAACAACTTTAACATTGTTCCTAACATTAAAGTTGTTCCCGGTAACAACTTAACGTTGGGAATAACTTCGACGTTGGTGGGAACAACTTTAACGTTCTGGCCAACGTCGAAGTTGTTCCCAGGCAATTTCGAAGTTGTTACCAGGAACAACTTTAACGTTAAAACCAACGTTAAAGTTATTCCCAAAATTCAAACTTGTTCCCCTTTATAACACGAAATATTTTAACATTCAGACCAACGTCGAAATTGTTCCTGAGAATAATTTCACGTTATAAAACGGAACAAGTTTGACTTTCAGAAATAACTTTAGCATTGGGAACAACTTCGACGTTGGTGGGAATAATTTTGACGTTCCGACCAACGTCGAAATTGTTCTCGGGAACAACTTCACGTTTTAAAAGGAAACAAGTTTGACTTTCAGGGACAACTTTAACGTTGGTCCTAACGTTGAAGTTGTTCCCGGTAACAACTGAACGGTGGGAATAACTTCGACGTTAGTGTGAACAATTTTAACGTTTGGGGGTGAACAAACAGTTGTCGACGAACTGAATCAGTTTTGATGGATAACTGATCAGTTCGTGGGAGAACTAATCTCACGAGCTGATTAGTTCGTGAGAACTAGTCCCTCACGAACTGATCAGTTCGTGAACTGATGAGTTCTCTCACGAACTGATCAGAACTGATTCAAAGCTGTCACGAACTAATTGAATGTTTTGTTCTTTTCAATGACATGGATCGAGTCAGACATTTGATATAATATAATGGACGGTGGGTGTAACGCCTTTAATTTTCCATAATTATGAAAAATATTATTATTAATTATTATTAAGTATGCAACAGTCAAGTATGTGATTTAACTTGGAGGAAAGTATATATTTGGTATATGGTGTATAAACGAATAGTGATTTTTAACCGATTTAACTCCCATTAGATATATTATTTTTATGATGTATTTGGATCATAATGGGTCCAATTGAATATTGGTGAAGTCAATTTGGTGATTGGATAAGTGTGGAATATTTTTGGAATATTATTGAGATGGAATGTGATTGGTGGGTTAGTTTAATAATTAATAGATGATTGGTAAATCACATGCGATTAATTGTAAATTTGTGTCATTTTAGAATATTGAAATGTCAAGGGAGCAAGTTGCAATTGTTGAGATATTTATAATATATATATATATATGTTAGTGGAGAACAACATAATTGCAAGTCAAACTTTGGAAGCACAAAAAGCAAAACAAATTGAAAAATAAATTGAATAGAAAAGAGAGAGAAGTTGGAAGAAACAAGAAGAAAAAAAAAAATAAGAATATAAAATAGCATGTGAAGCGGTGGAGAGTAATAGGATTTGGAAATCAAGTGTAAACAAACATAATAGAAGCAAAACAAAGAAAACAGAACAGAGGTCAGGGAGAAGAAAAAGAAGAGAGAGAAAAGGGAAGAAGAGAAGAGGAAGAAGAAGAAGAAGAAGAGAAAGAAGAAAGGAAGAGAAAGAGGAAAAGAAAAGTGTTGGGAAATTGTATAGGTTCGGTGTACACTAGTTTTAATTTTTTCAGAATATTTCGGAATAATCGAATTTTATTAATTTTGAATTATTTGAATTATATTGATTAGAATTTATAGTTTGAAATTGATTTTGGATTGATTTGAATTATGTATTTTCGAAATATAGTTTATATTCGAAATATTGATTGTGAATAATATTACGAATTAATTTTAATATATTATGACTTTATTATTGAGATGTGACATATAATTGAAAGTGATTTGGAATATATTGTTTTGTGAAATGTATAAAAAAAATGATTTTGGGGCATTTTGATTTAATATGGACTTACGAAATATATTCGAATACGATTTTGAATTGATTTGATGCAATTATTGGTTTCAGAAATATATTTGAATATGATTTTGTATATTTTCTTTATATGAATATTGACGAAATTTACATTTCGTAAATATGCATATCGATTTAGATTAATTGAAAGTTGAATTTATTTATAAAAGAATGATCTATAAATTTGTATTGTGAAATTGAAATTTCGAAATCGAAATTGAATGCTTTGAAAGTTGAATTTGATAGGTCCGAATGAAAAGAAATGAGTTAATATTGAATTTGAGAAATCATATTATGAAATAGCTCTGATATATATGAACATATATATGGATATAGGAGATTGACATGTCAATTGGGTTCACTTAGTAGTACTGCATTGAGATTTCTGAGATTTTGATGATTATGATACCACTATTTGGATTATGTGTAGCCACCGTTGTGGACGGTCCTAGAGTGAAGACATTTCCTTCAGGCAGTCCCCGTAGGGTCCGATGTCGAAAATGATACCTGTATATAATTTAGCGAGCAGTCCCCGTTGGGTTCTAATGCTGAATAACCAGTAATCCAATCCTAAAATATATGTTATGTGTATCAGGAGCCGAAATAGAAATTGAAATATGATATGAAAAAATTTGAGATTGGTATAATTTTTATTTTGGTATGATTTAATTTGAGCCCCATATTTGAACATTTATTTGTTATCTATATTTCTGATTAATCGATTAAAATATTATTATAGTATATTTGTAAAAAAATTAGTTTTGTGTACACCAACTAAGCAATATGCTTACTGTGTTGATTTTTATCGCGCGTAGGTAAAGAAGATTCCAGAGTTGAAAAAGAAGTGAAGAGTTGAATTTGCAGGAACAGATACCAGAGTCACATCATTCCTGAGCTTTTGGTAGTTTTTTTTTTATGTTTCATTTATATGTTTTTTATTAGCGTGCATATACAGAAGAATTTTATAAATATTTGTAAACGTTGTGTTGTTTTTACATATTTTCTATAAATGTTTATGTTTTGCAGAATTATGAATTTTATCACTTTTGAATTGATTTTGATTAAATAGTTTGTATGAAATATTTGGAAAGTCACACTGAATTTGGAAGGGTGCGCAAAATGATTGAAAGGAAATTGAAGTGTAGAATGTTGATAAATTATGATTTTATTGAAAACATGTTTTGGAAAGTTAGAAAAACAGAGGAAACTCTGGCAAAATTTTCAGAAATTTATTCAGACCATTTTCAAAAAGTTTAATAAAATTTTAAGTTGTGGTTTTATAAAAGTGAAGCAGAGATTTCAGTATATGATAGCGCTCCCTGATTCGGTCTGAATGAATTAGGTCAGGGGGTGTTACAATGGGAGGAAAATTCGGGCATTGGATATCAATATGTTGGTTTTGAGACGAAGGCGGATAAAGTCCGCAAGAATTTGACGTACGATTTCATTTTGAGGGATTTCATTTTGAGGACATTTAGCTAGTTTATTTGCAACGAATTTCATTTTTCTTTTATTTGTATCACTTATGGGACCATTTTAATGCTTTAACCATTTTCTATTGTTCTTATTGGACGTTTAGTAATGAGATTTTCAATGTGGTTGTGATGGCCTCACTAGATGTTGTTTATTGGATGCTATTTATAACAAGTTTGGTCCTAAAAAGCAATCAGGAACTGTCAAAATAAATCAGAAAAATAGGTGCTCCACGTTGACCAATCAGTTCTCGTCATTCAAATGATTATTTCACAATTATATTTCTAAACGAATAATAAAAAAACTATAATTTTCTGGAATTAATATATTTCATAACCGCAAACTATATATACATGTTAATAATTCGCACACATCTAATGATAAATCGATTACAAAAATCTAATAAAATATTTTTTTTTAAAAACCGTAGAGCTACATTTGCTCGTAATGGACTTCGACTGAGTTGACGAAGATATCTACAGCAATACACAGTCAGTGAAAATGAATTACATATCCGTTGAAGTTTATTTGTTGGCCCGCCAATATCTACTCTATAATCCGCAAAGAAAATGCACCATTATCACCATATTTACAAACAAATATATTTGAAGATTATACTGTTAATATTTCTCTATATATAAGTGTTGGTAAATTAGATTAATAGCAATTAATATTGTGTTGATAAATTACCTAAAATACCCTTCTTTCTATTGGGGAAAATTTTCTTTCGACACAATGCTCATGGACATGGGATCTTCTGAAACGACAACGAATCGCCTATTCCTATAAAAGCACATCTTTTTTAGGAAGTCTGGCAACATCCAACGTAAGCACAAAAGCTGTGCTTTACGTATCGCATATTCCATACCCGTTTTCTTAGAATCGTACAGCATCAGCCGTCCGCGATCAAATCAACCTTAACCACCGCCCAATGGCATCCACCAAGATTACATGGAATATGAATATGTAAAATACATTTGTTATAACATGTTTCATAATATGGATAGTGACACATCTTAGTAAAAAACGTACGAAGTCTACTTCATTGCCACAGAATATAGCAGGAGTCATCCCTGCCTGCATAACTCTCCAGCAAACCTTCTGGCCAGTCGATATCGTTAAACGGGAATAGGGGGCGGGGGTTGACATCATCAATATTCCGCTGATACCGATCCTTGTAAATATTGAACAGTGGAGTATGTATTTTTACGAACAAAATAGCCTCGTTACTTAACAAAAAATATGGTGACAATAAACTTATTATCAAACCATATAGCAACATTAATTACACTCACGTAAAAGTATGGACACATCAGGGTAATCGTCTGATCATACGCATATGGATTGTAACATCCCGGATTTCGGGTAAGGAATTTTTGATATATGTGAAGTATGTGAAAATAAATTTTTACTATTTGAGGGGGTGTAAATGTAATTAAATGTATGTTTATTTTATGATTTCCAGCGGACCGGATTGAATAGTGAAAAATTGGAAAAATTGAACCAGAGAGCATCGCGACCTGGTCACCGCGACCACAGGTCGCGATGGCTCGCTCGCGGTGGAAAACGCAAAACCTGGCAGTGAGCATCGCGACCAGCCACCGCGACCACAGGTCGCGATGGACTGCTCGCGATGAAATTGTCAAAAAAACAGACAGAGAGCAACGCGACCATTCGCGCGACCAGGGCGCGCTCGCGACGAAGGCGGTGCGCGCACTCCAGTGAGTGTCGCGACCTGGTGCCGCGACCACAGGTCGCGACGGCGGTCGCGGTAGCGAAAAAAATATAAAAAAAAAAAGAGAAGTGGCTTCTCGAGGAAGCCAGAAAGTATCACAGAACAGAGAGAGAGAGAAAAGAGCGAGAAAAAGAAAGAAGAAGAAGAAGAAGAAGAAAGAAAGAGAAGGGAAAGGAAAGGAAAACAAAATCGTCGAACCGAGATTCTCGAACGAAAAGACGGTACCGAGGTTGGTGTACGTTGTTTTTCGAAATCGTTACGAAAAGCATTTCGTTATCGTTTACGTTTTTGTTTTCGTTACGTTTCTCGTTTTCGTTTAGATTTCGATTTCGTTAATTGTTTCCGATTTCGATTTCGTTAATTGTTTTCGATTTTGATTTTGTTAAATGTTTTCGATTTCGATTTTCGATGTGTAAAAATTGATGATTGATATACTTATGGAAAGATTTTATACGAGATCGCATTTGTTTGTGTTTCGAATATTTCCGATTTCGTTTTAAACAGTTGATTTAAACTTGTATGTGAATATTATTCATATTTCTTGAAGTTTATTATGTGATTTATATGACTATTGAATGATTATCGATTATTGAGTAATTATTGCGAAATTGATTGTGAATTTGGTTTATCGAAACGGCCCTAGGATACGTAGACATAGAAATGGATATAGGAGGTTGGTATACCAGCTGGGTTTTATTGAGCAGTACTGCGCCGATAGTGATTG
The DNA here is from genome assembly GCA_003430845.1 of Xanthoceras sorbifolium. NCBI lineage: Eukaryota > Viridiplantae > Streptophyta > Magnoliopsida > Sapindales > Sapindaceae > Xanthoceras > Xanthoceras sorbifolium. The sequence goes on from CM010611.1 coordinate 9,271,429, forward strand.
ATTGATATTGATGATATTGATGTACCTCCTCTTGGATTCGTCCAGAGGCTGGGAGATACGTACCTCCTCGGGATTCGTCCCGGGGGTTGGGAGTTAATGTACCTTCCCAAGGATTCGTTCCTGGGATAGGGAGCTATGTACCTCTCTAGGTTCCGTACCCACGGTCCTAGAGTTGGGAGACACGTACCTCCTCAGAATTCGTTCTGGGGGTTGGGAGCTTGACCCATATTCCAGTCCGTATATGTTTAGTATTCTAGCGGGCCAGAATTGATTTGGAATTAAAAAGTGTATTGAATGTTTTTATTGATCGAAAATTATATATTGACCTCATTATTGAAGTTCAAGTGCTTGAAATTATTATATACTTTGATTCTGAAATTTAATTGTTTTAAACATGATTTGAATTGACATATATATATTGTGATTTATTTATGATTAAAAGTTATATATGTTTCCATATTGAGATTTTAGTACACCCACTAAGCTTTATGCTTAGCGCGTTAGTTTTTGTGTCTAACGCGTAGGTACCAAGAATCCGGACGAAGGTAAAGACTGAAGAACTGGAAGAATTGCAGACCGAGTCACAGGATTGTACAGTTGGGTAGCGATATTTTTGTTATGTATATATATTCTGAAAGCATGCATATACAGGGAATTGTAAATATGTTTTGTAATATGTTTTTAATTAATTACTTTACGATTTCTGAATGTATGTATATATATATATATATATAAAAGTTTGAACTGTTTTATTTTATAAATTGTGATTGATAAGTCGCACTAAACGGCAGAGTGCGCAATTGTTTGAAATTGTTATTGAAGTGTTATTGAAATTGGTATTAAATTGATTGTGTAAAAAAAAAGCAGGTTTTGGAAATTCCGAAAAACAAACGGTACTCTGCCGAATTTTCGTGAAAAGTTTATTTATTGTTATGGGCTCACTTGAAAAGGATTTCTATCTATTTTATGGGCTCACAATGGTTTTGAAATGTAAAATTGAAGTTCTTGAAAAATTTTGAAAGTTCCGAGTAGCGCTTCTCGGGTCGGTCCGGCCCGGATCGGGTCGGGGGGTGCTACATGGATATAGTTTTACCGCTTTTATAATAGCAACAAGTATGAGTCACGGTGCTGCATTTCCATTAAGTAATTTAATTTAATTAACATATATGTTTACATGGTTGGAGTAGGAAATGTACAGATGTTATATTAGACATACCATTTACTCCATCCATTCGCCGTGACGCGCTAAGTTACTGAACCATGTCGCGTCTATATGCTCAATAAGTCCAATGTCCCGCCTACAAAGCGCATCATTTAAATATGTTATGTGTTAGTACTTATAAAACATAAATTCATTATTTAAAAGTTCGTTTATTAGTTACCTCTTGGTGTTGTCCAAAGTAAATTCATGAAAAAAGTGACAGTGACACCTTATTGACTTTCTGATGCGGGTTGAACATGTACTTCCCATCGTTCCTCGACCTCTTCTTCATGAATGGATCAATGTAAGGAGAGCATAACTGCCAACTGCGTTTTTGTTTGCATCTTGGTACATCTACACCTTTCTCATGGATCGCAGATGCCTCTCCTGCAATCAAGGTGGTATGTGTCTGCGGCGACTGCATGGATGTATGTGAGGAGGGTTGAAAAAAAATGGTAAGTGAATGTTACAATATGGTCGATTTTAAGTTATTACAGACAACTTACCATATCGGACGGTCGCACGGATGTACCAACATCAACACCAGTTTATTCTGCAGGTGTTTGTGGTGTATGATGCACTATATTGTCATATGTAATTGGCTGCTATCCTAACTGCGGCGGCTGCACGAATGTATGTGAAGAGGGCTAAAAGAAGAAATATGTGAGGAAGGTTGAAAGAAGAAATATGGTAAGTGAATGTTACAATATAATCGATTTTTAGTTATTACAAACAACTTACCATCTCGGACATACGCACGGATGTACTGACATCAGAACCAGTATGTTCCGCAGTCGTCTATGGTGTATGATACACAGTATCGTCATCTGCAACTAGCTGCGATCCTGACTACAAAGGCGGAACGGTACGGGGCATTGGATAATCGTCGCCACCAGACTGAAACATTGTGTCATCAACTTGAAAAACAAAACATAGAATTTAAGTAATATAATAATTTTACAAATTTGTTTTTACCGTAATCTACCGACTTACCGCTAAAAATAGATCGGTAAGAGGTTTGTCGTCATGGACACCAACCCGTGCCCCACTTGGCGTGTCATGTAAAAATGCGAGGGCTTTAAATATATCTAAATTCTAGGAAATAATTAGTTTATACTGCTAGTCTATTCGTCTATCGATCTCACGTGATTCATTGATGAACGCCAACAATTGAGCATCAACATCCATCAATTTCTGCTCCAAACGCATTAAGCCTGTCTCTAGCGGTGGGGGAGGAGGAGGCGACGGGTGCGTGAAATCCTGTGCAGATATGTCCTGTAGTGAAGGAGGGGGCACTAGGTGCGTAGACCCTAGTGCTGTTATGTCCTGACCTGGATCGACGTATGCGTCTCCACTAGGAATGTCCTTTGAAAGATCTGCATCATTAGTCCCTCCACTATCTGGAATGTCCTATGGTAGATCTGCCCTTTGCACTGTCCCTTTGCTACCTGGAATAGCTGCACCTTGAGGGAAAAGATCAGGGACGTCCCTGAGACCCTCATAGTACGACTGTGTGAGCTCAATGTCAAATGGTTCCAATTCCTCATGAACAACATACTTAAATGTAAATATACATATATATATATATATCATTTACCTAACATATAACATTTACGGATTTACATGGAATCAATACAGTAGGTACATGATTTGGATTTGAATGAATTACTGGCTCTATTAAGAATGGAAGGATTTTTGTCTTAGAAGGGCCCATGGTGAGCTTCCACTTCAAAATCCGAGGTAATATGTCTGCCACTTCATTCTGGGTGGTGAACTGTGCAGCAAATGATGGTATCACCTCGAATGCGAATATCTGCAATCAACTTCATCAGTAATGAAAATATGTAATATATTTGTATAAAAGAAATGGAAATTAATTAATAAAAAAAATACGCAATTCACCTGCAAGGCCCAAACAAAACCGTATAGGTTGTACTTCTCCTTCGACGATTTTCCAGATTCAATATCAGCATATTTTTCCCTGTAAACTTTTCCACGACCAGCTTGGGCTAACATATAAGATAAAATGGAATGTGAGTATATGTATCAGCCCAAGGGAATGCACCGAACGCCTCCAAAGTCGTTAACGAGTCGAAGCACCCAAACTGGTATCATGAAACGGTACCGTATAAGAATCTGTGTAGTATCAATATCAACGACAGCTTCAGGGCATTGTTGGGGGCACCGTATTGGCTGCATTCCACAGCTTCTGTGATGTTTTCGATGGTGATGTCATCTTTGCGATTGAAGTACCTGCGATGAATGCCATCCACCACCTCACCATACCGACTCGTATCAGTCAACTCCCCAAACTTAAGTCCTGTGATGAGGCAGAACTCTACCCTTGAAAATCGAACCGTATGTTGTCCCAATCAAAATCGAAATCTCAACACGTGGACCATTGTTCCAAATCTTTTTTAGCAGCAATTCATGCACAAGTACACCCGAAAAATTCATGTCACGGTGCATCCGCATGAAATGACCGAAACAAGACTTTTACTGCCCTCCGTCGTCGAGGTTGGATAATGCCCTGTCAATTATCCTTATAGTAGTAATATGACAATGTTGGGTAACAATCCCATCAAAATGGCAATCCTCAGGGGTCTTGAACGACTGTCCGTTGCTGTTCACCATCTGCAAAAGGAAAAAAATAAAATTAATATATTATGATATTATGACATGTAAAAGATTTCCTATCTCTGCTGCAAAGACTTTGAGCTTTTAAGTTATATTTATGGAATTTAAACCTTACTACAGCTTACTTTGTTTTTTGCTACCCTCAATATTAATTTTAACATTATGACATATAAAAGATCACCTTATCTCTGCTGCCAAAGCTTTGAAAAAGTTTTATAAGTAGAATTTAGACCTGACGACAACGTTAAGATGCTATTTCATCTACCCTGGACATCAAACATGCAATCAAATTTATACCCAAAATATAATCCAAACTCCTTCCTTCCACCACATGTATGGTTGTAACAACTTCTCAAGCTTGTAGATAAGAGAAGCTTAACTATTAAGCATTACTGTTTCATTGATAGCATTCAAATTACTCTGAATATTTTAAAACTTCACTGGCATTTTTTTTGGTGGGTTGATTTATTCTGGTTCATGGGACAAGACATTGAAGTTGTGGAGGATCTCGGATTTGAAGTGTTTGGAGTCAATTAAGGCTCACGACACGCGATAAACGGGCTGGTTGCTTGTAGAGGGATGGTGTATTCTGCCTCTGCAGATGGGAAGATCAAGGCTTGGGGTAGAGAAGGCAGCAGGACCTCTCATGCAGTGAAGGGGATTTTGGAGGGTCACAAGGACGTCTCATTGAATTCTGTGGTTGTTTCTGAGGATGGGAGGTGGGTCAGATGGGTTTGTGATGGGGTGGGAGGGGAGTGCTGATTTTGAGAGTTGGAAATTGGTTTGTGAGACAAAAGCACACCAAATTGCTGTTTGGTGTTTGTGTTTGGTGGGGGAGTTTCTTTGCAGTGGCTCAGCTGATAAGAGTATTGGTATATGGAATAAAGAGGCTTATGGTAAGATTTGTAAAGTTGGAGTCATAACTGGCCATGAAGGGCCTGTAAAGTGCTTACAAGCATCATCACCCAACAGTGTTGGTGGCGGGTTCTTGCTCTACAGTGGAGGCCTTGACAAGACTGTCAGAGTATGGTGGGTGCCAAAGCAGCACTCTGCTGATCACAAAGAGGACAACCCAACAACACCAAGTAGCACACAAGAGAAGTCCATCACCTTGTGTTGAGAAAATTTTTCTTCAAGGTTGTGAACAGTGAAGCATTTGTTCCTTTTTTCTTTTTTTTTTTGTGGTGTTTGTGTTAAAGATTAATAGGATTTTTCTGTGTCTAAGTTTGTTATTCAAACTGTAACATAGGACCTATAGCAGGCTAAATTCGAAGCATTAGTAGAACACTTGAATTATTTTTTTTTTCTTTTTTTTTAGGGTTGAGTTTTGGTATACTTTTGGATTTTGTTACTTGGGAAGACATATAAATGAGTGGTGAAGATTTCTTTTCTTTGGTATGTTTTTGAGTCTCACAGTTTTTGTTTTTTTTTCCATCAATAAGAAACAATTATATGATAATGTTGCTGTTTTTTTTCTGTTGTTTATTGTGAAGAATCATATGCTTGCTAATTTAAGGTAAATCATGTGATCAGCTTTGGAACAAGGACCCAAGAACATGACACTACCACCATAAACATGAACACTGCTATCCCACCACCATTGGTAGTTTTTACCAACAAATCAGGATGACAACATGAACAACCAGCTTATATATTATTATATTTTGGTGCTTCCCTTCATCAACACATTTTTTGTTAATTGTCACCTTAGAGATCATTTCAAGCAAAATGAAATTGAAACCAGAAATGGATTGCAGTGAAGCAAAACATCTGCAGAATCCAACCAAACCCTTTTCTAAAAATAGATGTTTAAAGAGTGTTCTTGAATTATTCAATTAGTTTTATTTTCTTCAAGTCCGTATAATTGGACAGCGAAAAGCAAATATGAAAAAGAATAAAATTGATTCATGTCAAAGGAAAGTACCCCACCATGATCTAAAGCAACAACATATATTCTCAATCAAACTGTCTTTTACAATTTTTTTTATATATTAATCACAGTATCATTTTAAAGAAGTAATATGAAATTGTAGCTTTTTCTTTTTGCCCAATTTGTTGTCCTTATAATATAAAGAACAATGACTCTCTAAATTGTAGTTTTATTTGCACTCTTTGCTTTTTTTTCTTTTTTTGGTAGAGAAAACATTTTTTTTGAAGTATATATAAAAAATAAAATAAATGGAAGCAGCCATTTAAAGCAACAGTACCTATAAAGCTTTAAAGGAATGCAACAAAACTCTACAAAAAAGTTCAATTAGATTAAGTACTTTGTGAAAAGAAATTTTTTTTTAAATTTTAAATTTGAGTTAAATATTGTGATTATAAAAGCATGAAACATAGGATCAAGAATCACTCAATCAACTAGAAGACTCATTGATTTCAATCCTAATTTTCTCATTATTGTCAAATTTACTTTCCTTGACGGAGAAGGAGGCACTTATTAGTTCATGAGGGACCTGATCACGAACTGATCAATTCCCTCACAAACTGATCAGTTCGTGAGGATCAGATGTTCGTGGGATGTTGGCCAATTCATGCGCACACCGTCCAGTGCGTCAACGAATGGATCGTGTTCCCACCAACAAAACTCATTCAAACTAAACACAATCATCAAACCTAATCATTTTCAAACCCAATCAATGTTCAAAGTCAATCAAACACAATCAAATCCAATCAAAAATAAATTCACTACAAAACTCATTTCTCTTCAAACAAACAAATCAAACAATTTTTTTTTTAGAACTCATAGAAATCAAACAATACTCATTCAAAACAAATACAATCATCAAACCCAGTTAATCTTTATCTTTTAGATTTGGGGACTACTTCTTATAATTCGATTGTTTCTTTCTGTAATTCGGTTGTAATGCACAAATCTGACGTATGGCACTTTCGCCTTGGACATCCGCCTTTTATTAAACTTCAAATTTTACATAATGAATTACAAATTCCTGTTTCTACGATATTGCCTTCACATTGTGCTATTTGTCATTTTGCTAAACAAAAACGGCTTCCTTTTATTTCTCATAATAATATGTTAGCCAAACCATTTGATTTAGTACATCTTGATATTTGGGAAGCATTTCCACTACTAAGGGTCACAAATTTTTCTTCACTATTGTTGATGATTGCACACGTACAACTTGGGTTTATTTGTTGTGTTCTAAGTCTGAAGTTAAAACCATTTTTCCTTCATTTTTCAATTTGGTTTTAAACCAATACAACACAACCATTAAATCTGTTCGTTCTGACAATACGCCTGAATTGGCTTTTACTGATTTTTTTCTTTCCAAGGGAATTGTGCATTACCATTCATGTGTAGAGACACCTCAACAAAACTCTGTTGTTGAAAGAAAGCACTAGCACATACTTAATGTGGCTCGTGCTTTGCTTTTTCAATCTCGTGTGCCTCTTTGCTATTGGGGTGATTGTGTTCTCACTGCTGTTTACTTGATTAATCGCACTCCCTCACCTTTGTTGTCAAATAAAACACCTTACGAATTATTAACCACCAAACGTCCATCTCATAGTCACCTTAGGACTTTCGGGTGTTTATGTTATGGGTCCACTCTTGTTAGTAATCGTTCCAAATTTACTCCACGAGCTAGAGCCTCTATTTTTCTTGGCTATCCTTTTGGCTATAAAGGATATAAGCTTCCTGATCTAGCTAGTAATACCACTTATATCTCCAGGAATGTTGTCTTTCATGAGTCTATTTTTCCTTTTGTTGATCCTAAATCTGCTTCTTTGCCACTTGATTTTTTTTATCATAGAGTTCTTCCTAAGCACATGCATGATTTTTCGGAGTCACATAACATTCAATCCAACAATTCATTTACACCTTCATCACCTCAACAATATTCACACCCACAAAGAGCCATTAAACAGCCCTCTTATCTTTCGGATTACCACCTTTTTCTTAGAAGCTCAATCATCGTCTTCCTTTTCGGTCTCTTCACCCATTTATCCTCTTTCTTCCTTTTTAAGTTATCAGAAACTTTCTCAGCCTCACCGAGCTTTTACATCAGCCACTACATCCCAAATTGAGCCTCAAACTTTTTCCCAAGCAACCAAGCTTCAGGAATGGCAGGATGCTATGGCTGTCGAGTTGGGTGCTTTGGAAAGCAGTGGTACTTGGTCTATTGTATCTCTTCCACAAGGAAAACGCTCCGTTGGTTGTAAATGGGTGTACGAGACCAAGTTTCGAGCTGATGGTACAATCGAAAGGCACAAAGTACGCTTAGTCGCCAAAGGATACACTCAACAGGAAGGTATTGATTTCTTGAACACTTTTTCTCCTGTTGCAAAGCTTGTTACAGTTAAAATTTTACTCTGTTTGGCTGCTGTGTTTGGCTAGTCTTTGACTCAACTTGATGTCACTAATGCCTTTTTGCATGTTGATCTTACGGAAGAAGTTTATATGGCATTACCCCCTGGTTATATTTGCAAAAAGGGTGAGATTTTACCTGCTAATGCTGTCTGCATATTGCATAAGTCCATTTATGGGCTGAAACAAGCGTCTCGTCAATGGTTTTCCAAGTTTTCAGGTGTTCTAATTGACGAAGGGTTTACTCAGTCTGCTAGCGACCATTCCCTCTTCATCCGACATCGCGGTAATTCTTTTTTGGCTCTTTTAGTTTACGTTGACAATATTATTCTTGCAAGTAATGATCAAGTTGTTGTTGGCAATTTAAAATCTGCCCTTAATACTCATTTCAAGATGAAGGATTTGGGGGTCTTTAAGTATTTCTTGGGTTTAGAAGTTGCTCGTTCAGCAGCTGGAATTTCAGTTTGTCAACGTAAATATGCTTTGGAATTACTCTCGGACTCTGGTTATTTGACTTGTAAGATTGCTTCCACTCCTATGGAAACCAATATTAAACTTTCTCAAGATAATGGTGACTTGATTTCTGATCCAACTAGTTATCGGCGATTAATTGGTCGGTTGATATATTTCACTATCACTCGTCCGGACCTCTGTTATGCAGTGAATCGACTTAGCCAATTCTTGGCTGCTCCACGGATTCCACATCTCAAAGCTGCTCATCAAATTCTGCAATATATTAAATAAGCTCCTGGTCAAGGCTTATTTTTCTCTACTAATTCAAAGGTGCAACTTAAGACTTTTGCGGACTCCTATTGGGCTACTTGCCCTGACACTCGTCACTCAACCACTGGTTTTTATATCTTCCTTGGCTCTTCCCTAGTCTCTTAGAAGTCGAAAAAACAGCATACAGTTTCTTGATAATCAACTGAAGCCGAATATCGTGCTATGGCCAATACCACTTGTGAGTTAGTTTGGTTACTTTCTTTATTATCTGATTTGCAAGTGCCTCATCAGGGTTCAGCTATCTTGTTTTGTGATAATCAGGCTGCCCTCCATATCGCAGCGAATCCAGTTTATCATGAGCGAACTAAACATATTGAGATCGACTGTCACCTTGTTCGTGAAAAGATTCAGTCTGGTATTCTAAAAAGTCTGCATGTTTCCACTCAAAATCAACTTGCCGACCTCTTCACTAAGGCGCTTCACCCTTCTCAATTTCTTTTTCTCCTCAGCAAGGTGGGAGTTCATAATATTTACTCTCCATCTTGAGGGGGGCTATTAGACTTTATTAGTTACTGTGTATTTCAATTAATTGATTAGTAAGTATTTTGCTTAGTGTTTTTGTTGTGTACAAAATAGTTTGTTGGGTGGTTTGTTAAGTTTTTGTTTGTTTCTGCTGAGCTATTCAATAGGTCCAGCTATATAACTCTGTTTTTGGCTTGTTTTGGTTAATGGAAAATATTCCTTTTCTCCATTCTTTTCTTTTGTAAAATTGTTCACAGCCCAAAGACTCGGATATGGAACACCTAAGTACTAGCACTTTGCTTTGACATGGAAAATTAAATTTTAAATATATAAAAATAAAAAATACCAAGGAATTCAATGCAGGAAAAACATAATGCCTATGTAAGAAAAATAAACATCTGTACCTTCTAACTGCAAAATGGTTGAGCACCTAATACTGTGCATGTGCAATCCCTATACCATCAGTTTCATAAAAATCTACTCAGAGATCAGTACAACACAACAGATGCTAAAATAAAATCTGATCTTTCAGTGTTAATGAAATTTTACAGAGAAGAGCAACAATGAGAAATTAATAAAAATTCTCACAAATCGCAAATCATCACAAAATTATAGGCCGGTATTGATGTAATAGATTAGGACATTGCCGACTTACACAACAAGGTCATCTTGATTCCAATTTCATATAAAAACATTAAGTCATGTTCCAATGAGAATATTTGTTACTTAAACAGCATATGGTTTACACAAGCAAATTCACATTCATACACAAATATGTTTGGTATTAAATTCTTACAAATTCAAAATTCACAAAAACAAAATATTTAACATACCTGGCTACTTGAATGAGATCTTGAGGAGTTCCATTGAAAGATATCTCCAATTCAGAAACATCTTGCGCATTCATTGTCCATCGTCTCATCAAAAGTATTTCTAGTATGTGGTGCATGTTCAATGCTTTCATTACACTAAACGAATGGCTGCATGGAATATCGGCTGTCTGCAACAACTTGCGTGAGCATTATATAGTGGTTTGTGATGGTATATAAGTAACATTCTATATTTTATTGCCTCCACTGAAATTCTTGAATGTGTATGTCTGATAATCGACGTCATCAACACAATTACATATGCTAAGTTTCACCTCTGCTTTAATCTCATCAAGCACCAACTCAAATATTTTACGAGTGTATACTTCGAATATATGTTTCTCCAATTGTACCAAATGGGTAACAAGAATTGGATGCTCGTTCAAGCTGTCGAAGTCATCCTTCATTTCATTAATGCGAAGTCTCGCCATTGATCTATCTACCTGCCTTATAAACTCATAAAGTTTAAGCCTACAATGAAGAAATCGATTAAGGTATGCATCTGTACTTTCGGACCTTTGTGTGCTTCGCATGCCACCAAAAAATGTGTCCCTCATAAATGTTTCTGCCTACTGTTTAGGTTTTGAATACACCTTCTTTACCCATTCATTTTCATGCAGCCCAAACATGTCAGTTGATGAATGCCATTGATTCAAACTCTAATACTGTCATGTAAGCTACCATACAATGCGTAAACAATCGAGTAAAACCATTTCTCTGAAATTGGTCCGAACATTCCGTTGAAAATTCCAAGAGCAAATTCAATGGATGGATCCAGAATTTCTGATTTAATCGCCTTACGCATTGCCTTGTCACCATCACTAACAATTAAAATTGGATACTTTCCATGCATAGCTTGAAGGGAGTTTTAGAAAAGATTTTGATTATCGGATATCATGCGGAATTGAGTTTCAAAAATTTTTCTTATATTAAAAACCTTTTTTTCAATCAGGAACGAGTTCCTGTATATACGCAGAAAAAGACTTTAGAAATTACATACCTTTTTCTTGATTTTCTTTTTTCTGATTCCTCAATCTACCACTAGATCTTCCGAGCTATGACCCGCGGTCTAACAACGTGTGTGTGGGCACGTCATGGCAAGAGATGAAGGTCACGTGAAAAGAACGTTGGCCGAATCCTGCAAAAGAGGGGAGAGTCAGAAAAAACTTTTTTTTTTCTCTTTTTTTCATTCTTTGGTGGCCGAATTCTCTTTCTTTTTCACTTGTGTGTTCGGTTGATTTTTCCTAGCTATATAACACTTATATAGTAGTCCTTAGGGTTTTAGTTTTGATCAAGTCAAAGTAGGATTCCTAATCTTTTTTTTTATTTTACTCTCCCTAAAGACTTTAATAATTGACTATTACGACTTTTAAAATAATCAAATTATTTTAATTCTTTTGTCCTAGTCATTATTTAATTACATAACCTCATATTTAATAAATAGAATTCATAATTCATAATTATTAATTTCTATTATTTTATTAAATATTTAATTAATTAAATAATCACATTATTTAATTATTCTCTTTTATTTAAATTGCATTACTTTCGTAACACTATTAATTGGACCCTCCAATTAATCTACCGTGACCCTCGTTACCAATAATCATAAGGGCTAGGAAGGGGACCTACTGGACCCACAGTTTTGAGCTCCAATAATACTTAGTAATATTAATTAAAACTCTTTAATTAATATTTCATGATTATTAACCTCAGATTATTCCATTAAAAACCCGAGGTTGCACTCTCAGAACTGTAGACGTGTTTATACAATATGAAGTCTCAGCGTCCATTGATATAGCTAATTGCATATAGTGTGATCCTCTACAAATAGTTCATAACTAGAGCTGGGTCATAAAGTCCGTTATACCCCTATAGAAATATCTTTTCCTTTAAGTACCATTGATTCTCTAATGAACAATTAAATCCTATCTTCCTCACGAAAGAAGGAGAGTGCTCATAATCGTTCAAGCCCCGAATCAACCCTTAAGGGAACTACTTATCTACTTCAATCAAGAAGGAGTGGATTCCACTATTGTGTTTAAACCTTCCCAACCATAAGTCAAACCGCAACTCCAAGATACGGAGGTATTGGTCGAGATTCACATCAACCTCACTCATGGTAAATCAAAAGCCACGATCCAACCTGAAGAAGTCGATAAGACACTCAAGATTAAAATCACCTATAAATAGCCATCGTTTATCGATTATATGTGAATCTCATCTACTAACGGATCTTGGTGAGAGATTCATATAAATCGTGGCTCAGTCCTATATGATCTCATCATATAAGGTGCCTCCATTCTCATGTCAACTACATGAGCGGTCTAGGATAAGACCACCGTACTTTACATAATGGACCGCAGCAGTAGATCAATCACAAACAAAGTACCCAGCTTTGTTCGCTCTCTACGGACTCTTTAGATTGCATGTCTCAAAATGAATGTTCTCTGTATATGACCTTCATTTACTCATTATGAGATTACATCTTGCAATCTAGGATGTTCTTGCACAATATAAATGTATTACTGAATATAAAACATTTATAAACTTAAATGATAATTTGAATAATTCTTATTATTGTCTTTAACCATTTACAATTACAAGTTTTAGGGTATAAATCCCAACATAGCTAACAAGAATGTCTTCAGTATGCAACTAGACATCTCGACCGTCTCATCAACTAACTGTCTGAAGCCAAATACAGTAGTATTGTTATGGTGGTTTACACCAACAAAAATAACTAACAGCCTCAGGTAAGCATTAGTTTTGTATGTAGAATCAAAGGACATTACATCACCAAAGTTTCTGTAATCATTGCGTGACATAGAGTCTGCCCAAAATAAGTTCCCTAACATGCCATCTTCATTTACATCATATTTATAGAAAACTTTTGTATCCATTTCTGACTCCGCGGTCATGTAATCGATAATTGCATCTGCATCGAAATCAGTTAACATTGTTCTGCGCTCAGAATCAATTCAGTTTCGCATGTCCTTTTTGTGTGACCAACACTTGCATAACTACCGGGCTGGTCTACCATGTGATCCGTCACCTACAAGTTTTGATTCCTACCAACTTTAAAGAATTCAATATCGACATATCATACTCTTTGGCATTTCGATGTGAACGAAGAAATCGCATGTGTTTACCTGAGGTTAGATTATGGGAATGCTCTGTGACAAACTCTTTCACCACCCATACCATTTTCTGACAGTTGATATTAACTCTCATTGTTGCTCAACAACTTTCACATGTCTGCGCTCTTGGTTGACGCACCCTATTGGTTTGTTCAACATATTTATTCTCTCAAAATCCTTCTTTGGAGAAAATCCACTTACAAACAGTGATCAACCCATTTTTATCACAACGTAAATCATCCTTCCGCACATTAAACCCTTTAAGATATGAATACTTATGGTAATATTCCTCAGCATCTTGTATACATAAGAACTCCTTACCCAATACATTGCGGCTTTGTATATGCAACATTTGTAATGGATCATCCAATGCAGAATCGATTGCACCACCAACTGAGGTATAGGTGGGGAGGTCCGAAGAATACGGCGACTGAGGATGACTTCATCCTCTACACCAACTGAAACATGGTTGTCATCGTCGACGGTATTAAACATGAATTTCGAAGCGTAATCCATGGTACATTGATGATCGAACCCGCTTTTATGGTAGTCAAAGGTGCCATCTTCACTCCATTTGTTGTTTATAGACTTTGCATGCACAGTTGACATCGTTGAAGCATGTAGATGTATCTGAGATAGATCTTGGAAGGAGTAAATTGGTGTACCCGAAAGCTTTGAACTGCAAAGTAATGTATATGAAAAACATAATGAGGAGTGTATTACAAACTGGATGCTTAGAATGAACGGGGTGGCTGAGATATGAAGCAAGTTTAGTTTTGATATTTAAAGCATTTATCCATGAACAATTAATTGTATCAAGTAGTTCAACAACCACAAGAAAAGTGTTGACTTCATTTAAGGCATTTTATAATTAGATTAATTAATTATGTTTTGGTTGCTTTTTACTTTATATTTTTTTTTTTAATATGTTATAGTGAATGATGAGAAGAAATTAGTTTTCTGTTTTGAGTCTGTGGAGCTTGGTCACCGTGCTTCGAACAAACAGTTGTCAACGAATTAAATCAGTTCTCGTGGAGAATTGATCAGTTGGTGATCATATCTCCCCAAATTGATCATTTCATGAGACCTGACCACGAACTGATCAGTTCTCCCACGAACTGATCATGAATTGATTCAGAGCTGTCACGAACTAATTGAATGTTTTTTTTGCAAGTGCAAATGTTTTGTTGTTTTTGTCAATTTATTTTTTTTTTTCTTGTTTTTGACCTATATTAGGATTCATATGAAAAATTTATGAAAATTTTGAATTTTGAATTTTTGGTTTCTACTTTAATATAGGTTCTTCATTACGCACTATCATTTTTTGGTCAAAAATTATTCTTGATAAAGACCTGATAGTTTTTGTAAAAAAAAAAAAAAGACATTAATTTGGAACCAATTTTAGAAATAGCTAAGGTAGCCTGATTATTACCATAACAATTTATAAGTCTGTAATTAATCAACAATAACATGCATTCATTCAGATAACTATTACACAGTGAACTGTATAATGTTGGTCACACATAGTTCCAATATATGTTACATGAGTTATATACGATTGCATCTGCAACAGGAATACAAAAATTAATGTAGTAAAATGCATTGTGTTGTAACAATTAAAATACTGCAGGATGGGTGGCCGAAAACAATTACACATTTGCACATACAATGATAAAGAAGGTTTACAACTTAACAAACAATAAGCTGCCCGGTTATGCAAGATCATTCATCCAAAAAGTTGTACAACAAACCAATCCATGTCAATTTATAGCTTGATGGACTTCCCCCTAGTAATCGATTTCATCAGTGCAGCGCGTCTCTTCCTTCCGTCATGGTCTAGTCCTTTGGACTAGAGGTCATTATAGTGTGAAATGGCTGCAATTTTCAGGTCACCAAGCTTTTTGTTTGCAGTGCAATTTGATAGATACCTCGCCAACAATACACGTTGAACTTCAGAATTAAACTGCAATGAAATATTTAACATTCAATATAAATAGCTATATATATATATATATATATATATATATAAGGAATGAAACAGTATACATTATGAGGGTGGAAAAAATAACGTTGTCATTTGATGACGAACAGGGTAGTTGTTGTTCATGAACATGAAAACAAATGGACCACAATCAAATCCATTTGGTTGATTGGGTGCCAAATCACTTGGCTATATAGTTAGGCTTGCGAAAGAGAATTGGTATGAGAAGGCAGTAGCAATTTCATCGGCGAAGACAATGAATCTGACGATCAAATGTTTGATTTAAAAAAAAATCAATACTTACATATGCTTAATGAACGTTGAAAATACATGTTCTTCTATGTAATAATCATATAATACATAATTCAGAATCATAACAAAGTACGAACTTGATTCAGCTGTGATTAATCGTCCTTTCTACGAGGAGGAAGGGAGTCTGAAACTTCAACAACTCCATCTAATACCTTTACCAACACCATATACCAATGATTTTGAAAATCATTGATTGGAATGTAAATCTCTAAAAACATAAAATGTGAACTATTATATTCAAATAATGTATACAAACTGTAATAATTTTGTAAACACTAGTGTCTTGCCAAAGTTAAAATGATAAAGCAAGGGATCAGGTACTCACTTTTTCATATTTTAGCACATCTCATATATATATATATATAGGTCCTTTTAAAGGAACCAAGAAGCTCCTTCAACGTCGTTGTAACAAAGGAAAGAATTATTGCATACTGCGAAGTATGTCAAAAGGTACCAAAACATAAATCCCCTTCTACTCCTATTACAAAAGTAATTGAATTGAGCAACAACATTTATAATGTGGATAGTTCAAGTAAAGAAATAACTTTGTCAATTGACTGCAAGAAATGTATGAATGAAGACTTATTAAATGTATGAGTATTTAGATAAATAACCTCACCGTCAATGAAGGAGCAGGGTTATAACGTTTTGAAACTTTTGAGGACGACTAAATTACCACATTCTAATATGGGCTCACTGCAGTAATTGATAGGACAATAAATTTAATTAATTATTAAATTACCTAAACATACATACAAAGGATGAGGAAAAAAACGTAGTTGAAACGAGTGGGGATAATGTGTACTTATCTGGTAGTTGCTTGGCAAATATGTAATTCACAATATACTCGTCTGTTAGTGGTAGCTCAAATGGTAGTTGGAATGGGCCATATCGAAATTTCTGGCCTTTATTTACAGAACTACATGTTTTGAAAGGCAACACCGTGTACTTGCTAGGCTTGCTGTGAGTTGATGTTCGAGTTCTCCTCTTGCTCCATTTATTTGATGACTGCGAGTCAACTCTAACTCGAAAATCTTCCTTGGTTTCCTACATGATTTATTAGGAAAGTAACTTATATAGTGTATATGTTGTAGCAAAGTAGTTGTTAATATTTTAAACCATGCAAAATATGTAAAAACCTCATCAATTAAAGATGGAACCTTCTTCGATTGATTGACTTGGAGATTAACATCACCATCTGTATTGGATTGAGGTAGAATTGGATTACAATCTAGCATCCATGCTGGGTCAGATATAGTTGTTAACGCCTTAAGCCAACTTGGGGTTGAAATGGTTGTTCCTTTCGGGTCTTAGTTTGCTGGTGGCAGTGGCATGTCATTGGATGAAACCTCATGCAATGCAGGTTGCAATATGGGAGCAATTTCAACTGGAGGTGTTGGTGGTGGTGGCGGTGAAGGTGGTGGATTTGAACACCCAATATTTTCTGACTTTATAGGTGAATATGGACAAACATAATCAGTGGTAAAACTGATGTCATCAGCAAGTTGTTTTCCTTTATCAATATTTTTACCGATTTTCTCCTCCTCTCTAAAGTCACGATTCGATTTACAATCGACCTTATTGTTCATCTGCATGACCTTAGTCCTGAGGTCAGTGATTTCAGTCCTGAGCTCAGTGACATCTGTAAGGAAAAATCTGATTTAATAAAACGCAGCGGAAGGATTTGGGTTTTAAAATTTTTTTCTTATTACTGAAAACTCTTTGCATAATCGTTTCTTGTACATATGCGAATAGAAAACATAAATGTAATACCTTTGTAGTTTCACTTGACACTTTGATTCCTTTAGATACCACCAAGTCTTCCAAGTGGTCTAACAACACGTGTGTGGACACGTCATGAATGTAGAAATGGAGGAGAAGAACAAGCGGAGAAGACAACACCTTTTGTCTTCTCTATGGCCGGCAGCACCCTGCAAGAAAGCAAGAAGAAAACAAATTTTTTTTCTTTGTGTTTGGCTGAACCCCTCTTTCTTTTTCCTAGGGTTTGCTTGCTTGCTTTTTACTGATATAAAAACTCTTTTATATCAGTCTCTAGAGTTTAGGGTTGACCAGATCAAACTAGGATTCTAAATCTTATTTAATTTGGTCACTACTAGAGTTTGAATTTTTGACCTCTAGGGACTATTAAATAATCTTATTATTTAATCCCTCCCTTTTATTTTCTCAAGGTTTGATATTGCAACCTCCTATTTAATAATTAAATCAATTATTAATCTTTATTTAATTATTAAATCATTAATTAAATAATCATATTATTTAATTAATTCTCTTTAATTAAACCGTGTCACTTTCGTAACACAATTAATTGGACTATCCAATTAATTTACCGTGAACCTCATTATCAACAACCATAAGGGCTAGCAAGGGGACATAATGGACCTACAGTTTTGAACTCCAATAATACTTAGAAATATTAATTAAACTCTTTAATTAATATTTTATGATTATTAATCTGGGAGTTACTCCACTAAAAACCCGAGGTTGAACTCTCAAAACTGCAGGTGTTTTATACAATTTGAAATCTCAGTGTCTATCGATATAGTTATTTACATAGTGGTATAATCCTCCACAAGTAGTTCATAATTGGAGCTAGGTCATAAAGTCTGTTATACCCCTCTAATTATATTTTTTCCTTTAGGCACCATTAATTCTCTAATGAACAATTAAATCATGTTTTCCTCACGGAAGAATGAGATATTTCATAATTGTTCTAGCCCCAAATCAACCGTTAAGGGAACTACTCATCTACTTTGTTTAAGAAGGAGTGGATTCTAATATTGTGTTCCGACCTTCCTAGCTACAAGCCAAATCGCAACTCTAAGACACAGAGGTATTGATCAAGAAAACTACATTCGACCTCATTCATGGTAAATCAAAAGCCAAGATCTAACCTGAAGGAGTCGATAAAATACTCAGGATTAAGATCATCCATAAATAGCCATCATTTGTCGATATATATGAATCTCATCTACTATGGATCTTGGTGAGAGATTTATATAAATCGTGGTCTAGTCCTATATGATCTCATCATATAAGGTGCCTCCATTCTCATGTCAACTACATAAGCAGTCTAGGATAAGACCATTGTATAATACAAAATGGATCGCAGCACTAAATCAACCATAAACAAAGTACCCAGTTTTGTTTGCTCTCTACGGACTCTTTAGATTGTAAGTCTCGAAATGAATCCTTCTGTATATGACTTTCATATACTCAAATTGAGATTACATTTTGCAATCTTGAATATTACGCGCACATTATATAAACGTATGAACATAAATAAAAACACTTTTATTTGAATGAAGACCAATTACTTTTATTAATGTCTAAATAAATTTACATTTTGGGCATAAACCCTAACAACCTCACCCCTAAGGGATTGAATTTCACTGACCAACATGTGAAGCACTCCATCCTGTCCACTCGAACCTTTGTTTTTGGTAGCATCTGCAGGTGGATTGACGAAGCTGGCAGCAGTTGTGTCGCATCAAACGCAGATGCAGGGATTAGGGCATCAAGTGGAGGTTATCCAATGCGGGATGCATTTGGGACAATTTCACAGACAAAAACCTGCATACACAGTACATTAATGATTTATAAGTGATTTGAAATGGATAAGATATATAATAATTATGATAAATTATTGAAATGTCATAAATTTAGAAGTATACCTCCGTACTACCAAAACCTCATACGCTTCGAAGACGAATTAAACATTTTCTTATTTTATCACTTGTCCAACATGCAATTGGTGGTATTGATTTATCAACAATAGAAGGATCTCATTGTAGCGAATGGAGATAAAACAGCTGATACAAGTAAATTAGTAATAAATTGATATTAGTGACAACATTAGAAACACAATAAGGAAATTTAAAAGAATAACAATTAATGTGCCTGAAGAAACAACAAGCAATCAGTTATCGACCGTGTCTTTGAAGATTTGCCACTTTTTTTAAACTTATCTATATCATCACAAAGTAAGTTGAAGCATCAGGTAGACCAATTCATAGAAGAGATGGCATCAACATTGATAAGAGTGTTGGGATTTATGCCCTAAAGCGTGTAATTATAAATGGTTAAAGACAATAATAAGAATTATTCAGATTATCATTCAAGTTCATAAAATATTTTATATTCAGTAATACATTCGTATTGTGCAAAAACATCCTAGATTGAAAAATGTAATCTCATAATGAGTATATGATGGTTATATACAAAGAGGATTCATTTTGAGACGTGTAATCTAAAGAGTCCGTAGAGAGCGAACAAAAGCTGGGTACTTTGTTTGTAATTGATCTATTGCTACGGTCCATTCTGTAAAGTACCATGGTCTTATCCTAGACTGCTCATGTAGTTGACATGAAAATGGAGGCACCTTATATGATGAGATCATATAGGACTGGGCCACGATTTATATGAATCTCTCACCAAGATCCGTTAGTAGATGAGATTCATATATAATCGATAAACGATGGCTATTTATAAGTGATCTTAATCCTGAGTGTCTTATCGACTCCTTCAGGTTAGATCGTGGCTTTTGATTTACCATGAGTGAGGTTGATGAGAATCTCGACCAATACCTCCGTATCTTGGAGCTGCGGTTTGGCTTGTGGCTGGGAAGGTTTGAACACAATAGTGGAATTCATTCCTTCTTGATTGAAGTAGATGAGTAGTTCCCTCAAGGGTTGATTCGGGGCTTGAACGATTATGAGCATTCTCCTTCTTCCGTGAGGAAGACAGTATTTAATTGTTCATTAGAGAATCAATGGTACTTAAAGGAAAAGATATTTCTAGAGGGGTATAACGGACTTTATGACCCAGCTCTAGTTATGAACTATTTGTAGAGGATCAAACTATATGCAATTAGCTATATCAATGGACACTGAGACTTCAGATTGTATAAACACATCTACAGTTCTGAGAGTGCAGCCTCGGGTTTTTAGTGGAATAACTCCGAGGTTAATAATCGTGAAATATTAATTAAAGAGTTTTAATTAATATTACTAAGTATTATTGGAGCTCAAAACTGTAGGTCCATTAGGTCCCTTTGCTAGCCCTTATGGTTGTTGGTAACGAGGGTCACAGGTAGATTAATTGGATGGTCCAATTAATAGTATTACGAAAGTAATGCGATTTAAATAAAAAAGAATAATTAAATAATGTGATTATTTAATTAATTAAATATTTAATAAAATAATAGAAATTAATAATTATGAATTATTAATTCTATTTATTAAATATGAGATCATGTGATTAAATAATTACTTGGACAAAAGAATTAAAATAATTAGATTATTTTAATAGTCCAAAAGGTCACAGGTTCAAGTGTTTAGGGAGACTAAAAATAAATAGGATTTTGAATCCTATTTTGACTTGGTCAAACTAAAACCCTAAATGACTATTATATAAGTGTTATATAGCTAGGAAAAACCTAACCGAGCACACAAGTGAAAAAGAAAGAGAATTCGGCCACCAAAGAGAGAAGAAAAGAAAAAAAAAAAAAGTTTTTTCTGACTCTCTCCTCTTTTGCAGAGTCGGCCGGCGTTCTTTTCATGTGACCTCCATCTCTTGCCGTAACGTGCCCACACACACGTTGTCAGACCGCAGGTCATAGCTCGGAAGATCTGATGGTAGATCGAGGAATCAGAAAAAAGAATCAAGAAAAAGGTATGTAGTTTCTAAATTCTTTTTCTGCGTATATACAAGAACTGGTTCCTGATTGAAAAAAGGTTTTCAATATAAGAAAAATTTTTGAAACCCAATTCCGCATGTTATACGATAATCAAAATCTTTTCTAAAACTCCCTTCAAAGAGGTATCATGAACTTTGCACATACAAAATCGGAAGCTCCAGGTGCAAGGAGTGCCCACCAACAACAAGCAGAAGGTAATTTTGAATTCTGCATCGGATGAGATGATCTCATCAAGTCGTTATTCTATTTCTTTCCTGGAGATTCCACGAGATGTTATAGAAAACTTAGACACCCATTCACTCAGAGAGGGATGGTCTCTATGCATGTATATCGGATCTCCATCTTTGGGATCACCCATAATATTGGTGAAAATAGAGGAGTACAGTGAGTTGATCTTCCCATGGATGTGAAGTGAACGCGTTTTGGTGTCAAAGTTGTGGACAAGCCAACCGCACAACTCTCGACGATGGCATCCACACTTGAGGAGGAGCAGCTTACCAAAACCTACATCATTCACAGCCCGTTTTTGGTCGTCGGGCAGCTTACCAACAACCCGAAACAAACTTGATAGGGTACTCCGTATGGTGAATGTTTGATCAATGTGAGCGATGTCTAATTCGGTAGGAATATCTTCATCTTTAGCTGGACTGCTATCAGTCTTTAGTATACCGTGGACAGTTTTTTGTTGTTCAATATTCTCATAACGCGACTTTTCTTCTAATTATAATGCTTTCCATATATCACTAATCTCTTTATGTGTCTGAAGAAAAAAAATGTAAGGTTTATATAATGTTAGTAAGAAAGAATAACCTGATATAATAAAATGTAATAATAATTATTATGTTACCCTTTCAGGATACCTTAATTTTCCCCGTACTATCCGTGCGTCTTGACTCTTGTTTACTGAGATATGACAATTCAAAGTTACTTCCACATATAAAATAAAGTAATTAACAACTAATTTATACAAATAATGTAAGTTATTACGTACAAGTAGTTAATCCAACCCATTCTCCCAATCGTGGGAATTTCATTCAGAGATGAATCCATAATAATTGAATAACAAGCAACCCCAAAAAGATGACTGCAAAATACAGTTTTAAAATACAAGAAACGATTAATGAAGAAGCTAATGTCCTTTACTTTTAAAGGGTATACAAATTACTACAGCTGACTTAAAGAGTCTCTAAAATAACTTATAGCATGACAACATAATTATGTGTGTAAACTCATCTAAACTGTTGTGAAGAGAAGATTGACAATCGCCCATTGAAAGTGATTCTGCATACATTAAAGAACACATCGCTCGATAGCTTGTCTTTCAATATCAACAAAAGATTATTAGGACAATTTTCAAATTTAAAGTTGGTCATGAAAAAAATCCTAGAAAAGTTATCTAGCTGTAATAAAAAAAAAGAGCCTAGATCTATCGTTATGAACTCTTAAAGACTCAACAATATAAGTCTCTCTTTAAATATATAACTATCTACGTATACATGTGTAAGACTAGCTATAACACCCCCATATTATCACAGGTAAAATTGAAATGAAGTACAAGTAAAGTAAGTTAAAAATCATAAAACTGACATATGAACTCACTAAAAAATGAAAATTTTAATTGCAAATCTCTGTGGCAAATCACAAAAGTTTTATAACTACTACTAAAATGAAGCTGTATAACTAATTTTAAACGTAATACACCTAAGACTTCCAACCGCAACACTTTATCTAAGCATATATAATTATAGTTCGAATACATAACAAACATAAACCAAATGAGTTATTAGATCAAACAAAAGCACAATTCTAGCCGCAAAACACGAATTCTAAATATACATGACATTGTTACACTTAAGTCTTCCAAACGCTCAATGCGTGTAAAGAAAGTTTAGGTTTTCAGCCAATATACGTCAACTAAACAAATATATATGGAAAACTAACAAAAAAGATATACAAAGTCGTCGACTACTGGAATTTCAATCACATAAAACCACATAAAAGTAAAGTAGATAACCAAAAGCGGTACGAAAAAAAATTAAAGCTTTTAAATTTATAAAAAAAAAAAGAAGCATCTTTCAAGTCCGGCTTTAGTTGTTTATGTAAAACTTGAAAATCAAAATCACCAAAATCACTAACATGGAATTATGCATCACAAGATCAAGTCAAACGTAACTTGAATTCTTCAACTTCAAATCTTCTTCACTCACTGCAGTTAACAAAACTGGCTTAGAATGATATATCACAAATTATTTAGCCTGTAAAGCCAACATACAAGTATACCAATGCATTCAATTTCAACTATGGAAAGAACGGAAATGAAAAAAAGATCATAATCATCATTATTTACTCCATTAATGCATCTCAATTATCAACAACAAATCGGGAATTAACTACAGAAATGAAACAATAAACAGTGTTTGTTTATATATCAAACTGAAAATACCATTTTTTTTTTCAATTAGGACTAAAGGTAAATAAAGTGTAAATTGTTTCAAAGATTATTTATTTTCTAGGCATATATTAGTGCACAATATAATCCTTTAGCACCATATTTTTATTTTTATTTTTAGGAAGATTAAACTCTATAACAAGGCCTTATTTTACACACAAAATCAAGCTAAAGAACAAAAAATCAATCAAATAATAACAAAAAATAATTTTTTACATTGAATGACACCAAACAATTGTACATCATACACTCATGGTACAAAAAACAATGATGCTAAGTTTTGAAAAAAAAATTTGGCAATTGACAAATAGATGATAAAATTATCAAAAAGATAAATAAACATATGAGCACAAAAGTGGGTGAGGTTCTATAGATGTTGGTTTACACTGAAACCATTAAAATCCCTCGTGAACAATTGACACTTTTGTGTTGATGGAAAGAAATAGAGAAACTCAAAATTCCAATGAAAAAACACACCTCGAATATATGATTGAAGCTTTGTACATACTGTTAACCTAAATATTTAATACTTCCAGATATCTAATCCAAAAATTGAAACTTTGTACGGACCTAAACCCTAAAAATTGAAGATTTGTAAAAACCGATATCTTAGAAATTGAAGATTTCCAATGACTAGATTCTAAAACTTGAAGATTCGTAGAGACCCAAACCTTACATGTTGAAGATTTATAGAGACCCGAACCTTACTAGTTGAAGTTTGCAAAAACCCAAACCTTATAAGTCGCAGAGACTATAGAGAGTGAAAATCAATAAATTTTGATTTTTGAGGGAACAGATAAAGAGTGAGAGCAAGAGATCAAGAGAGCAAAAGAGAGTGAGAGTGCAGACAGAGAGAACGGAGAGTGATATGAACAAGTTTATTTTTTCTTTTTACTGCTTTTACGTAGTTTGGTAAAGTAACCGGTATGATCGGTTGCTTGTTTCCTTTATTTTCTATATAATGCTTTTTCTTAACCGTTGGATGGGCAAAACGGTCATCCAACGGTTGTAGCTAAATGATAAAATGGTGGGTATCATACCCACCAGTTTTTCAACAGCATTATAGTCAGCTCTTATGCTGTGGAATCATTGTAGTTGTTTGAGTCACATCCACACCTTAAGCACAACAACTTATTTGTAGATTCGACTTGGCATTGTGAGTATACACTTCCAACACTTCGTGTCAAATTTTATTACTATTGACGTATGAATCTTGTCAACGTAGTTAACAGTAAAATGAATGGCAAAAGCTAAAGAAAAAGATCGACACAAGGATTTTTAAAGTGGTTCGACTTGAAAGAATATCTACATCCACTGTTCTTAGTATTTTGGACGAGCTCGCTGAGAGTTTATACGAAGCTCGCTTGTAACACCCCCCGACCCGACCCGGCTGGACCGACCCAGGGAGCGCTACTCGGACTTTCAAAACTTTGTAAATTCATTTTTATAAATTTTTTTTTTTTTAAAAGCATTGTGAGCCCATTCAATAAACGTTTTACAAAAATTTCGGCAGAGTTCCGTTTGTTTTTCGGATTTTCCCAAAACCTGCTTTTCACAAAACAATTCAAATACAAATTCAATATTAACACTTCAATAACGTTTTCAAACAATTGCGCACCCTGCCGTTTAGTGCGACTTTCCAATACAATTTATAAATAAAATAATTCAGAAATTAATATTTACAAACATAATAAGCATAAAAGACAGAAATCGTAAAATATTTAATTACAAAACATATTACGAAACCTATTTACAAATCCTCTGTATATGCATACTTTCA
Organism: Xanthoceras sorbifolium; assembly: GCA_003430845.1. Lineage (NCBI taxonomy): Eukaryota > Viridiplantae > Streptophyta > Magnoliopsida > Sapindales > Sapindaceae > Xanthoceras > Xanthoceras sorbifolium. The sequence continues at coordinate 9,297,086 of CM010611.1, forward strand.
GAATATATACATATAACAACAATATAGCTACCCAACTGTGATAACTCTGGGACGCTGTCGGCAAATCCCTCTCCCTCTTCAGTCTTTAGCTTCTTCGGGATCCCTGGTACCTACGCGTTAGAAACAAAACTAATGCGCTAAGCATATAGCTTAGTGGGTGTACAATAAAAATCATAAATAACTTTTAAATATAAAACATATCACAATATATTTCAATTCTAATAATTTCTAAATCAAGGTAACTTTAAAATCGAATCATAAAACAGTTTCCATCACTTTAATTTCCACAATAAGAGCAACATATAAAATCGATTAATAGAATCATTCAATTCACTTCCCAAATCACTTCAAATCTGGCCCGATAGAATACTCAACATACGAGGACTGGAATATGGGTCAAACTCCAACCCTAGGACGAAGCCTAAGAGTGGTACGTATCTCCCTACTCTAGGACCGTGGGTACGGAACCTAGAGAGGTACATAACTCCCTATCCCAGGAACGAATCCTTAGGAAGGTACGTGGCTCCCAACCCCCAGGACGAATCCTGAGGAGGTACGTGTCTCCCTGCCTCTGGACGAATCCATGAGGAGGTACATAATAATCATCAATAGCAATCAATAGCGGCGCAGTACTGCTCAGTGAACCCAGCTGGTATACCAACCTCCTATATCCATTTCTATGTCTAAGTATCCTAGGGCCGTTTCCGATAAACTATATTTCGACCATTTACTGTTTTTACAGATCAACGGAAACATACAATTTCAATAACATAGATTTTTCATGGAAAATCAACAATAATAATACGATAAGCGGAAACAAGAGATTTTCAACGAAATCGTAATAATAAAAATACGATCAACAATAATATCGCTCCACGAAAATAAAATAAACACATAAAATGAAAATCGTCAAGTAAATCTCGGATTCAAACTAAAAATACTCAAGGCTTTTTATAAAAAGGTTTGAAAACGGAGGTACACCAACCTGGATACCATTTCTTTTCGATAAATCGCGGTTCCACGATTTTCTTTTCCTTTCCCTTTCCCTTTTCTCTTTCTCCTAAACTTCCTTTTTCTCTTCTTCTTCTTCTTCTTTCTCTTTCTTCTTTCTTCTTCTTCTTCTTCTTTCGCTTCTTTCTTCTTCTTTCTTTTCTTTTCTCGGTCTCTTCTCTCTCTTCTTTCTGTTCTGGTGTTTTCTGGCTTCTACGAGAAGCTACTTTTTTTTATATATTTTTTTTAGCCATCGCGACCGTCGTCGCGACCTGTGGTCGCGCCACCAGGTCGCGCCACCAGGTCGCGGTACTCACTGGAGCGTTTGCACCGCCTTCATCGCGAGCACTCCTCGCGGTCCCTTGGTCGCGCTGGTGGTCGCGTTGCTCACTGCCAGATTTTTCCATTTTCATCGCGAGCAGTTCATCGCGACCTGTGGTCGCGGTGACTGGTCGCGATGCTCACTGCCAAAAACCACAATTTCCACCGCGAGCAAGCCATCGCGACCTGTGGTCGCGGTGACCAGGTCGCAATGCTCTCTGCTTCAGTTTTTCAATTTTTCATGCATCATTTTCGACCATTCCATCTGGTCCACCTGGAAATCATAAAAATAAACATACTTTTAATTACATTTACACCCCTTCAAATCACAAAATTTATTTTCACATATTCAAAATTAATAATTTCGAAATCCGGGATGTTACAATTCTTCCCCTCTTAAGAAATTTCGTCCTCGAAATTTACCTCAATGAAACAGTTGCGGATACTGCTGTCTCATCGTTTCTTCACTCTCCCAGGTAGCCTCTTCTACTTTATGGTTCCTCCAGAGGACTTTCACCAGTGGCACTCTTTTATTTCTTAGCTCTTTGATCTCCCGATCAAGAATCTGCACTGGTTCCTCCTCATATGTCAGGTCTGGTCGGATTTCAATACTTTCAGCCTAAACTCTGTGGGAAGGATCAGATCTGTATCTCCTCAGCATAGAAACATGGAACACATTATGAATCTTTTCTAATTCTGGAGGTAAAGCCAGTCTGTAGGCTACTGGTCCCACACGTTCAATGATTTCGTATGGCCCAATAAACTTAGGACTCAACTTACCTTTTCTGCCAAATCGAAGCACTTTCTTCCACGGAGATACTTTCAGAAATACTTTCTCACCGACTTCATATTCTATCTCTTTTCTTTTCAAATCTGCATATGATTTCTGTCGGTCAGAAGCAACTTTCAATCTGTCCTTGATAACCTTCACCTTCTCCTCAGTCTATCGAATCAAGTCTAGGCCTACTAACCTGTCCTCTCCTAACTCTGTCCAGCATACTGGAGTCCTGCATTTCCTTCCATACAGTGCCTCATACGGTGCCATAGCTATGCTCGACTGAAAACTGTTGTTGTAGGCGAATTCAATCAATGAGAGATGATCCGCCCAACTGCCATTAAACTCAATTACACAACTCCTGAGCATATCTTCAAGCACCTGAATTACCCTTTCTGATTATCCGTCTGTCTGCGGATGGAAGGCTGTACTGAAACTCAGTCGAGTACCCAAGGCTTCTTGAAACTTTTTTCAGAATCTGGATGTAAACCTCGGATCTCTATCTGATATTATGGATACAGGCACTCCATGCAATCTGACTATCTCTCTGATATACAATTCTGCCAGTCGATCCAGGGAATAGTCAGTTCTGACAGGTAGAAAGTGTGCTGACTTTGTCAATCGGTCCACTATAACCCATACTGCATCGTGTTTACTCCGGGTGAGTGGCAATCCAGTGACAAAGTCTATAGTGATGCGATCCCATTTCCATTCAGGTATTGCTATTGGCTGTAACAATCCCGATGGAACCTGGTGTTCAGCTTTCACCTGTTGACAAGTCATGCATCTATTCACAAATTCAATCACATCTTTCTTCATACCAGACCACCAATACTGGGTTTTCAAGTCTCTGTACATTTTTGTGCTACCTGGGTGCATCGCATACGAACTACTGTGTGCCTCTGTTAGGATTATCTTTCTCAATTCTTCATCATCTGGAATGCAAATCCTGTCTCTGAAACACACAATACCATCAGCTCTAATTGAGAAGTCTGGGTGCTTCCCTTCTGAAATCTGTTCACATATCATCTGAATTCTAGCATCCTCCTTCTGTTTCTCTGCAATATGCTGAATCAGACTAGGTTTGCATATCAATTCAGCTACCAATGCACTATCTGGATTCAGCTGTAATTGCACATTCATAGCCTTCAGAGCATACAATGCTTTTCTGCTCAGGGCATCTGCGACTACATTCGCCTTTCCTGGATGATAGTCAATTACACAGTCATAGTCTTTAATCAACTCCATCCATCGCCTCTGTCTCAGATTGAGCTCTCTCTGGGTAGGCAGATATTTCAGACTCTTGTGATCTGTGTATATGTAACATTTCTCACCATACAGGTAATGCCTCCAAATTTTCAAAGCGAAGACTATGGCTGCAAGTTCCAGATCATGAATCGGATAGTTCAGCTCATGATTTTTCAACTGTCTGGACGCATATGCAACCACCTTGCCTTCCTGCATCAATACACATCCCAAACCATGGTGTGAGGCATCACTAAAGATCACAAAGTCTTTACCTGAAACAGGCTGAATCAGGATTGGAGCCTCAACAAGCATCGCCTTCAATCTGTCAAAAGCTGCTTGGCATCTGTCAGTCCATTCAAATCTGACATTCTTATGCAGTAGCTTGGTCAACGGACTTGCTATGGAGGAAAATCCCTTCACAAACCGTCGATAATAACCTGCCAGGCCTAGGAAACTTCTGACTTCTGTAACATTTCTGGGAGGCTTCCATTCCACTATTGCTTCAATCTTTTTCGGATCTGCCTTAATACCCTCTGCTGATACAATATGACCCAAGAATGCAATCTCAGGCAACCAAAACTCACATTTGCTCAGTTTACCATACAGCTGTTTCTCCCTCAGAATCTGCAATACTACTCTGAGGTGCCTGTCATGGTCCTCTGCCGTCTGTGAATACACCAGGATATCATCGATAAACACCACCACAAACTGATCCAAGTATGGTCGGAATATCCTGTTCATCAAGTCCATAAAGGCTGCAGGTGCATTAGTCAGCCCAAATGGCATCACTACAAACTCATAGTGTCCATACCTGGTTCTGAATGCATTTTTCGAAATATCTGACTCTTTTATCTTCAACTGATGATAACCTGATCTCAGATCTATTTTTGAGAAGACACAGGCTCCTCTCAGTTGGTCAAACAGGTCATCGATTCTAGGCAACGGATACTTGTTCTTAGCAGTAAGTTTATTCAGCTGCCTGTAATCGATGCACAGTCTCAGTGACCCATCCTTCTTCTTCACAAACAGGACTGGGGCTCCCCAGGGGGACACACTGGGTCTAATGAAGCCCTTATCCAGCAATTCCTGTAACTGTATCTTCAGCTCTTTCAGTTCTGCTGGTGCCATTCTGTAGGGTGCTATCGATACTGGAGACGTACCTGGTACCACATCAATCACAAACTCCACTTCTCTCTGAGGTGGCAAACCAGGAAGCTCCTCTGGAAACACATCTGCAAAGTCACACACAGTGGGTATATTCTGGATTTCAGCATTAACCTTTCTGGAATCAACCACCTGTGCCAAATATGCTTCACACCCCTTTCTGATCAATTTACAGGCTGCGGTGGCTGAAATGACATTGGAGAGGAAATCCTTCCTTTCACCCACCATTGTGATTTCTGCACCATCTACTGTTCTGAGGGTCACTCGCTTCAGTTCACAATCGATCACCACTTTATGCCGAGTTAACCAATCCATGCCTAGGATTACGTCAAACTCATGGAATGGCAACTCCATCAAATCTCCAGGAAAGTCACACTCCTGTATTCGAATCGGACAATTTCTGTATATACGGTTCACAACTACACTCTGACCTATCGGATTACTGACTAACACATCATACTCAGTAGGTTCAGTTTTCAAACCTCTTTGTGTCAACAATGCATCACATATGTATGAATTGGTAGAGCCTGGATCTATCAATGCAATAGCTGTAGTATCAAAAATAGAAATAATACCAGCTATCACGTCAGGTGCATCCTTGTCTTCCTGAGCTCTAACACCATAAACTCGTGCAGGAGCTCGACTCTCAGGTCTTGCCACTGACTCTGACACTCCTCTGTGGCTACCACCCTCAGGTACTGCCTGACTAGGCCTCCTACCTCTAGAAGTAGTAGGGGCTGATCTCTCTGGCTGCTGGGATTTCATCTGTGGGCAATCCCTCAGGAAATGGTCATGAGATCCACATCTCAGGCAGGCTCCTATAAGCTTCCAGCATTCCCCTGGATGCCTTCTTCTACAATGATCACACACTGCAGGGGCTGGTCCCCTCACTGCACTCCTAGGGGTACTGGCCACTGAAGTTGCAGACTGTCTAGGCCGAGCTGTAGGTACAGGCCTCTGTGACTGCACTGGACCACTAGGCTGCGGTCCCTTAAATTTCTTACTCTGAGGCTGATATGAGCTGGATGGCCCTGCCCCTCTTCTTTGCTGCCCTCTGTCTCTTCTGGCCTGCTCTTCCTTCTTAATTCTCTCTACATTCAGAGCTGCCGAGACAAGTCTGGTAAAATCGTCAAATTCAAATGCAGCCACCTGTAACAGTGCTTAACTCATTAACATACAATTCATATATTCACAATTCATTATGTAAACAGTAGGAATTTCACACAACCTGTAGGCAGATATAATCGTTCAGTCCATCTTCAAACCTCCTACATTTATCCGCCTCTGTCGCCACCATCTCTTTCGCATATTTACTCAACCTGAGAAACTCCCTCTCATATTCAGTCACAGTCATTTGCCGTTGCTTCAGGTTGGTAAACTCCCTTTTCAGATTATCCAAATAGATGCGACCAATATATTTTCTCCGGAATTCCTTCTGAAAGAAGTCCCACGTTCTGTCCTCTGGTCGCACTGTCTGTATAATGGAGGTCCACCACTGGTAGGCATCCTCCTACAGTAAGGAGACTGCACACTCCAATCTCTCTTCTGGTGCGCAGTGCATCTGCTCCAATATTCTGTTCGTCCTCTCAAACCAATACTCTACGGCAGATGCATCCTCATCCTTTCTGCCATGGAAATCAGTAGGTCTGTGTTTAGCCAGTCGCTCTATAGCTGATCTTCGTGGCGCTGCTCTAGCCACATTTTGAAAGAACTCAGCCATCTGCTACATAAACGCTGGCTGTACAGGGTCCGCTACTCTCGGACTTACTGATTCCCTATATGCTCCCCCAGCCACGCTGGCGGGACTCTCAGGTCTATCACCACTTCCTTCCATTTCTTTTATCCTATATAAGACAGAAGAGAGGTTTGTAGTTTAGAGTCACACATTCCTATGGGTAGCTTTAGACAATGCATGCATATCCAGACTCTTTGGTCCAGAAATGCCTAAACCGCGCTCTGATACCACTAAATGTAACACCCCCCGACCCGACCCGGCTGGACCGACCCAGGGAGCGCTACTCGGACTTTCAAAACTTTCTAAATTCATTTTTATAAATTTTTTTTTTTTTAAAAGCATTGTGAGCCCATTCAATAAACTTTTTACAAATATTTCGGCAGAGTTCCGTTTGTTTTTCGGATTTTCCCAAAACCTGCTTTTCACAAAACAATTCAAATACAAATTCAATATCAACACTTCAATAACGTTTTCAAACAATTGCGCACCCTGCCGTTTAGTGCGACTTTCCAATACAGTTTATAAATAAAATAATTCAGAAATTAATATTTACAAACATAATAAGCATAAAAGACAGAAATCGTAAAATATTTAATTACAAAACATATTACGAAACCTATTTACAAATCCTCTGTATATGCATGCTTTCAGAATATATACATATAACAACAATATAGCTACCCAACTGTGATAACTCTGGGACGCTGTCGGCAAATCCCTCTCCCTCTTCAGTCTTTAGCTTCTTCGGGATCCCTGGTACCTACGCTTTAGAAACAAAACTAACGCGCTAAGCATATAGCTTAGTGGGTGTACAATAAAAATCATAAATAACTTTTAAATATAAAACATATCACAATATATTTCAATTCTAATAATTTCTAAATCAAGGTAACTTTAAAATCGAATCATAAAACAGTTTCCATCACTTTAATTTCCACAATAAGAGCAACATATAAAATCGATTAATAGAATCATTCAATTCACTTCCCAAATCACTTCAAATCTGGCCCGATAGAATACTCAACATACGAGGACTGGAATATGGGTCAAACTCCAACCCTAGGACGAAGCCTAAGAGTGGTACGTATCTCCCTACTCTAGGACCGTGGGTACGGAACCTAGAGAGGTACATAACTCCCTATCCCAGGAACGAATCCTTAGGAAGGTACGTGGCTCCCAACCCCCAGGACGAATCCTGAGGAGGTACGTGTCTCCCTGCCTCTGGACGAATCCATAAGGAGGTACATAATAATCATCAATAGCAATCAATAGCGGCGCAGTACTGCTCAGTGAACCCAGCTGGTATACCAACCTCCTATATCCATTTCTATGTCTAAGTATCCTAGGGCCGTTTCCGATAAACTATATTTCGACCATTTACTGTTTTTACAGATCAACGGAAACATACAATTTCAATAACATAGATTTTTCATGGAAAATCAACAATAATCATACGATAAGCGGAAACAAGAGATTTTCAACGAAATCGTAATAATAAAAATACGATCAACAATAATATCGCTCCACGAAAATAAAATAAACACATAAAATGAAAATCGTCAAGTAAATCTCGTATTCAAACTAAAAATACTCAAGGCTTTTTATAAAAAGGTTCGAAAACGGAGGTACACCAACCTGGATACCATTTCTTTTCGATAAATCGCGGTTCCACGATTTTCTTTTCCTTTCCCTTTCCCTTTTCTCTTTCTCCTACACTTCCTTTTTCTCTTCTTCTTCTTCTTCTTTCTCTTTCTTCTTTCTTCTTCTTCTTCTTCTTTCCCTTCTTTCTTCTTCTTTCTTTTCTTTTCTCGGTCTCTTCTCTCTCTTCTTTCTGTTCTGGTATTTTCTGGCTTCTACGAGAAGCTACTTTTTTTTTATATTTTTTTTAGCCATCGCGACCGTCGTCGCGACCTGTGGTCGCGCCACCAGGTCGCGGTACTCACTGGAGCGTTTGCACCGCCTTCATCGCGAGCACTCCTCGCGGTCCCTTGGTCGCGCTGGTGGTCGCGTTGCTCACTGCCAGATTTTTCCATTTTCATCGCGAGCAGTTCATCGCGACCTGTGGTCGCGGTGACTAGTCGCGATGCTCACTGCCAAAAATCACAATTTCCACCGCGAGCAAGCCATCGCGACCTGTGGTCGCGGTGACCAGGTCGCGATGCTCTCTGCTTCAGTTTTTCAATTTTTCATGCATCATTTTCGACCATTCCATCTGGTCCACCTGGAAATCATAAAAATAAACATACTTTTAATTACATTTACACCCCTTCAAATCACAAAATTTATTTTCACATATTCAAAATTAATAATTTCGAAATCCGGGATGTTACATCGCTTATATGTGTTTTTTCCAGAAAAATTGGTAACCTCTGTAACAGTGATGATCCATACCTTTTACAGTGTGAAGGGGTTGAAGTCATTCTATTTTACATGAAATCTAATTACATAAATTAGGGACTAAATTATATCCCTAAGAATCATCTTCTAATTGAAATAGAATTACTAGAATTAAGGAGATTGAGACTGATTGCGATTCTACTAGTTGATCGAATTGAATCCCTTTATTCTTGGGATTCCTCCTTTGATTAGGGCTTCGAGCTAAGTACCATGCGGCCTGGGCATTATGCGAACTGTGAACAAGCGTTCGATGAAAGGTGGTGCTTGATTCTTTTAGGTGTTTTTGGAGCAGTAACTCGTGTGGGGCTTTTTCCTTTATGTATGCTGGAGTAGGTTCATCTGTTGTATCGTGCCTCATTAGCTTCATCCTGCTTATTGGGCCTCACTTTTCATTCTGACCTGTATGGGCTTCGTTGGGCTTTTCATTGCCTTTGGATCTATTTGGGCCCAGTGAAATTTGGCACATAACATTAGCCCCCAGCTTCTAGCTCGTTGATCTCGTGGTGGAAGCTGAAAACGTTTCTTTCTGTGAGCTAAGGTTTTGAGGGGTTGTATTCAGTTCGTTTCTTGGGAAGGCCATGGGTCGTCCCCTAAGGTTGCTGGTGTCAGGTCATGAAGGTGGTTACTCTTCTGGTAAGTGGGAACCGTCATGTTAACTGCCACGCTGTCAAGTGCATTAAATGTGTGTGTTAAATTAGCGACCCTTCAAGTATTCCGCCATATCCCCAGGTTAAATCTTGGCTGTAGATTTTCTTTCAGGTTATTACTACCTTGATCCAACGGCTTGAGTTTTTGGTTATATAGGGCATTCTTTATTATTTTCTTCATACTTCAAAAATTTCTCTAAAACTTTTCTCTTCTTTTCTTCAAAGGAAGTCTTCGAGGAGGTTACGTTTCAACTTCGTTTGTCGTTTCTAGTCGCCAGAAGCATCCTAAAGCCGTGTTTATTCGTGTGAGAGTGGTTTTTCCGGTGTCTTGTCTGTTGCAACTGTTGTTCTTCATTCTTTTCGCAGTGAGTTTTCTGCTTCCCTTCTTTTTCTTTGCCGCTGTCCATGTTCCTATTACTCTTGTCTTTCTAGTCCTTCGGTTCCTTCGTCTGACTTCTTCAATGTGCTCGAATCTCCTTCGAGTGCCTAGAAGTTGTAAGTCTTCTTATTTCTATTATGTTAAGTCTAGTTACGTAACTGTGACTTTCTGGCACCTCTGGCTCGCATTTTTAGTTACAGTAGGTATTTAGGCTCCTTTTACTGACTGACTTTAGGTTCTCCCTTTGTTGTAGATGTATAGTTCGAGCAATAAGAGGCATCGTGAGGATAGAGGGGCGGAGGCTTCTATCTCTGGTCATCAAGGGGTCGAATTACCTCAGGAAAGTGTTCTGAAGACGGTCACAGTAGCCCAGGTCACCGCTAGTCAGCATGAGGACGTGGAGATAGTGAATGGCGTGGAAATATCGATAAATTCCTCATGGGCCGTCTATAGGGGCCACGTCAAAGAACATAGGTTTTTTCTTCAGTCCCTTCTAGAATCTATAGAGGGGATTTAAGGTTTATAGCAGAGTCCTTTCATTTTCCTATGGGGCATCAAATGTTGGTTCCTGCTATAACAGATAAGCCCGCCTATCCTCCTCCTGGCTATATTGCCATTAGCCGGCACCACCTGCTCGCAAGGCTGAGGTTCCTAGTTTCAGGGTTCCTAATAAATGCCCTGAATCTTTTGAAGCTCACCCCGATGCAGCTTACCCCCAGCTCTTACGGCCAACTTCTTACTCTTTACCTTTCGTTTAGAAGGCACGGAGTCCCCCCTCCGAGTGACAATGTCATTAGATACTGCTTCCTCCTGAAGTAGTGTAACTTAGTAAAAAGCTCGCCTGAGGGTTTTTCGTATAATGGGATACACTATCTTTGTATGCGAATGGAAGAATACAAGGATATGCTACAAGGGGACTCTTGTTTGAACGTAGAAAATTATAAAGCGACCTATTTCTTTGTTAAAGGCCCTGAAATTGAGCTTATAAAAAAATAAAAGCTTCGTGCTGACACTAGTAAGTCTACTTTGTAAGTGCTGGTAGGGCTAACTTTCGTAGTTCTGTTTCATATTTATTCTTCTTGTTTGTGAGGGGCACAGGCTCAGATCCTATGATTTACGAGGAGGCGAATGAGGTGTTTGATTCTCTCAAGATGTTGATCCTGGGAGATCCGAGGGGGCTCGCTGAATATAAGCGGGTTACTAAAGAGCTCTTGGTTAATTTCAAGCTAGCTCCTGATCGTAGGGAAGTGTCACGGCTTGACGCGGTGTAGGACGTCCAAGAGGTAGCTGCGCCGTATACCCCGAGTAGAGGAGCTGTGCCCATTAAGCAAGTTCACGGGATAGCTCGCACTCAATCTCGTCACTAGCGACAACCGAGCTACAAGCAACAACAACGCCAGCAACAATAATTCCATTAGCAACAATAGCAGCAAGATTAGATAGGGAGGCTGAACACGATGAGGTGTCCTTCGGCCAAGAGGAGAGTTCATGTTTCTCCTCTTTTTGTTCCTCCCAAGAAGGCTAGAGTGGAGGAGTCTAACTAGGGTGGCCAGCCCCCACTTCTAGAGGGGCCCTTTCTAAATCTTCTACCACCTCCTTCTACAAACATCGTGGATACTCGTAGGAAAGGGAAGGAGGTCAATTTTGATGCTACCGCAGAACAGCCTGTTAAGAAGAGGATGCCTACTCATTCTTCTGAGGTGGGCCAAGTTGCTCTTCTGTCTTTGAGTCGAGGCCTTGGTCTAGTTGCGAAAGGGTATCTCGAGCGAGCCCCGACCCTTTATGAAGAGTTTCTCACTAGCTGCCTAAGCCAATGTATTGAGGAGGATAAGGGGACGGACCTCCTTCACACACTGGTTCGTCATGCCCTTATGGTAAGTGTTAATTCTTATACTTTTTTTTCTTTATAAACGTACAGTTCGCTTACCCATTTTCCCTTTCTCTTTTTAGACCACTAGCCTCGTATACAAAGATATACTCGAATCTGAGGAGAATGATGCAAGGATGAGGGAGCTGCGTGACGAGCTCATGAAAGCGAGTAAAGAGATTGCTATAGGGACAGGTTGTGAAAAGCCACTAGCGCGGATCTTAAGGAATCTCACACTCGTAGGAAGGCCTTGGAGCTAGAGCTGAAGGAGTCTGCTACTGAGGCAAATAAGTTGCAGGACCGATATTGAACAGGCTCGTGGTGAGCTGATTCTTTCTCAGGGGCTCTTGGAGAAGTCAAAAAATGACTTGGCCAAGAAAAATGAGGAGTTCGCCTAGAAGGACAAAAGCTGGGAGGAGGAAACGGCTACATTAGTTGATGATGCCCAAAGTGATCTTCTCTACAGTATCTGGTTCTAGTATCCACACCTAAAATTGGATTTTCTTAGTTCATCCATTGGAGAACTAATTGGGGGTTTTGAGGAGCTGCAGGTTTCTGGTGCTATTAAGGTTTCCGAGGAAAGTCGTGGGGCACAGAATTCAAGGCTTGCTGCCTCTTCACATCCACGTAGGTCCTCACACTCGGATCAGACGTTTTTTCCCTCGCAGCGAATGCATTGTGCTTCTTCGGTGAGGTCATTCAATTCAACCTCCAATCCTTCTTCTGGTGAGGTTATTCAATTCAACTCAATCCTTCTTCCCGGTCGATGATCCTATACGGTTTCTAGAACTCTGAGTCATTATCCCTGTTGATCCCACTGTGTGGTGAAATATCGTAGGAACTCTAGATTTTTAAAGGCTTTTAAGGCTTCATTGTAACTTGATTCCATTGTAATTTCAGCTCGTTTAAGGCTATCATTAATGAAATTCCTTTGTTTTTGCTAAGCATTGTGTACAACATATATATATATGTGTGTGTGTATGTATATATGTATATGTGTATTCTTACATCTTCCCGCTATAAATAAGTGATCACCTAATCCAAACAGTTATGCGAAGCTTAAGTACTACTATAATTTACAATAATAAAACCTGATGAATGCGCCCTCGTTGAAGGGAAACAGGCTTCTGCTCGAGGACACTTCCCTGTTGAGTGCCTTTTAGCATCCTCGCTTGTTCGAGGGCTTATGAGTTCACTTATTCAGTTGGTCCCACCGATTCTTGCCCGACTCCTCGGAGAGGCTGGCTGTGGTAGGCGTTGACTTTGCTAGTTTGAGAGCTCGTGAGCTTCTCAGGTTGGCAAATCTTGTTAACGTTTTTGCATGACTCTTCGGGGAGGTCTGCTACCACAGGTGTTAACCTCGCCAGTTTAAGAGCGTGGGAGCTTCTTAAATAGGCGAGTCTTGTTGATTTCATACAGCTCCTCAGGGAGGCTGCTACCGTAAGCCTTGACTTCGCTAGTTTGAGAGCTCGAGAGCTTCTTAGGTTAGCGAGTTATGTCAGTTTTGTGCTTAGGTATATCGTGAGGGATTCCACCTTGAGTGTTTATATTAACCCTGCTAGTTAAATGAGCTCGTCAGCCCTTAAGTTGACAAGTTTTTTATCAATATCTATAGCTCTAGGTATGTTCCCTCGAGTATTTCTATTGACCCCGCTAGTTAGATAGCCCGTAAGCCGTTAGGTTTGCGAGTTTTGCCAATTTTTATACTCAGTTTTTCTGCGAGCTTGTAGGTTTGAAAGTATGAGACTTTCTCGTTAACAAGCTCGTTTGGATCGCCCCGCTATTGTTAAAGAGAGGGCGACTTTCTCGCTTGTGGTGTTCACTTTTGTTCTTTCCCGTCTCCGGCTCGCAGTGTATCTACTGCATTGTAGTATATTGGTTTCCATCTGCTGATCCCTTAGCCCCTTAAGGTCGAAGGAGTAATTTTTGGCACAAGAGCTTGTGAAAATAAAAAGGGATAGCTTTATTGATTTAGAAAAATTGAGACAACCGTTACAGATAGAGTTCCTCGGTTGTTCTATGTTGCCAGTTTGTGATACTTGAGCATTTTTGGCGTCTTCGGAGGCGGTAAGCTCTGCTGTCCCCGGTTGTCCTTTACTGGGTTCAGCTGGCAGGCTGATTGACAGTGTCGAGGGAAGCTTCGGCTAAAACTTTGGCCTTTGCTGCCTTCTCTCGCGTCCCGAACCTGACTGTCTTCTCGTAGCATGATCTAGCTACCTTTTGCTCCTCATGGACATGTCCCACTCCCGTCGAGATCAAAAATTTTAGGGTCAGATGTTTTGTAGAGGTGATTACCTTCATATCATTAAGGGCGGGCCTTCCTAGGACGGCGTTGTAAGCCGTCGGGCAGTCTATGATTAAGAAGTCTGCCATGGTGGTCGCTTAGCGACCCTATTCTCCCAGGGTAAGGGGTAGAGTAATCAATCTTAGAATGATGATTGAATCTCCCGTGAAGCCATATAGTGGTTCGTTCGAAGGTCGCATGTAGCTTGGTTTCAACCCCATCACCTCAAAAGCTACTTTGTACAGGACATTCACCGAGCTCCCATTGTCAATCATCGTCCTGTAGATGGCCACCCCTCTAATTGTTGCCATGATGACGATTGCATCATTGTGCGGCCAGTGCACACCCCGCATGTCCGCATCTGCGAAGGTCACTCCTTCTGCCATCGTCCTACACTACTTTATGGGCCATTCATCTACGCTCATCATCCTCATGGTGGAGTAGCAGGCTTCTTTTACATGGCGCATCAGTGACTTGTTTGATGTTCCTACGAGATGAGGTCCTCCATGAATGATATGGATTGCTCCCACGGTGGGCTCGTTTGGGATCGGTTCCGGGTGGACAGGCTCGATCATCTGTTGTTGCTGCTGTAGCGGTTGCAATTGCTATGGTTGTGGCTGGTTTCTTGGTCGCACCACATAATCTCCAAGGTGGCCTCGCCTGATCAAGCCATCGATTGCATCTTTAAGCTCGTAACAGTTAACCATGTTGTGACCTGTCTCGTTGTGGTATGCACAGAATTTATTGAGATTGGGAGTCCGAATGGGCGTCCTTATGAGAGGCCATCTACCGAACTCTTCCCTAAGAGGTGGATTACACAGATCGTGCGACCTCCGCGGGCCTCTGTTTGGCGACCTCCTCTCGTTTAGTGGCGATTCAGCGCCCTGATTCAAAAGGGCTTCAGTGGTCGACGCAGCAAGACGGGCATTTCCATTGATGCCCCCGCCAGGTCGTTGGTCATGGATCTCTAGGTGTTGTCTAGGTCATCGGGACGCGCTGTGCGCTGGGGCACCTCGACGGTCCCTGATGAATTCAAGGTACCTCTGGCCGCTGGCATTTACGTGGATTACTGGTCCCGTGCGAGGAGGTCCCTCCTGCCATTCATCGCTCTCTACTCTAGCTCGTCTGGCCGCGATGGCTAAGTGAAAAGAGATTCCACCACGCGGGGCATCGTTTCGCAAGGGATTCTGCCTATTGATTTGAAAGGCAGGGTAAACTGGGTCACCTTCCTTCTGGAAGTGGTGGCGAAACACTCTCCATAACTTGCTTGCGAGGGAGCTAGTTTTGTAACATAAGGTGATAGCCACAGGACATTTATGCTACCATTCTCTCCAGTTCGACTTGTCTTTCCATCCATTTGTTGAGGTCTGGAGATCTGGAGGTCTAGACGGGCCATCTTGATCATTTTCTTGAGGTTCCACCTGGTAAGGGAATTGACCAGCCAGCAGATTTGAGGTTGGCAGTGGAGCCGTTAGGGCGACGGGCGCCGGTTTGGCACAATTAACACGTTAGGTGCCACCGATACGTTTGACACAACCGATGGGACTGGAGGCTAGTGAGACGCTTCTAAATGTCCCCTAATTGGTGGTACGTCCTTACTTCTCGCAGTTCTGGAGCGTGTTCCTATGCCTCTCGCCATTGATTTGGAAGAGTTTTCTGTAAAAAAAAAAATACAATAGGTATATGTGGTTTCTTATCGGAAACGGAGGTTTGAATCCTTAAACGGGCCTTCCTTCTAGCGCCAAAATGTTGACGTGTGAATCTGGTCAACGTAGTTAACAATAAAATGAATGGCAAAAGCTAAAGAAAAAGATCGACACTAGGCCTTTTAAAGTGGTTCGGCTTGAAAGAATACCTACATCCATTATATTGGGAGTTATGCCATAAAGCTTGTAAATGTAACTGGTAGACTTCCAGTTTATAAGTGTTTTATATTCAGTAATACATTCATCTTGTGCAAGAACATCCTAGATTATAAGATGTAATCTCAGAATGAGTATAGGAAGGTCATATACAAAAAGGATTCATTTTGAGATATGCAATCTAAAGAGTCCGTAGAGAGCGAACAAAGCTGGGTACTTTGTTTGTGATTGATCTACTGTTGCGGTCCATTATGTATAGTACAATGGTTTTATCCTAGACCGCTTTTGTAGTTAACATGAGAATGGAGGTACCTTATATGATGAGATCATATAGAACTGGGCCACAATTTATATGAATCTCTCACCAATATTCGTTAGTTGATGAGATTCATATATATCGATAAACGATGGCTATTTATAGGTGATCTTAATCTTGAGTGTTTTATCGACTCCTTCATATTGGATCGTGGCCTTTGATTTACCATGAGTGAGGTCGATGTGAATCTCGACTAACACTTCTGTATCTTGGGGTTGCGATTTGACTTGAGGCTGGGAAGGTTTGAACACAATAGTGGAATTCACTCCTTCTTGAATGACGTAGATGAGTAGTTCCCTTAATGATTGATTCAAGGCTTGAACAATTATGAGATCTCTCCTGCTTCCGTGAGGAAGACCGGATTTAATTATTCATTAGAGAATCAATGGTACTTAAAGGAAAAGATATTTTTAAAGGAGTATAACGGACTTTATGACCTAGTTCTAGTTATGAACTACTTATGGAGGATCACACTATATGTAAATAGTTATATCAATAGACGCTGAGACTTCAGATTATATAAACACGTCTATAATTCTGAGAGTGCAGCCTCGGGTTTTTAGTAGAATAACTCTGAAGTTAATAATCATAAAATATTAATTAAAGAGTTTTAATTAATATTACTAAGTATTATTGGAGCTCAAAACTGTGGGCCCATTAGGTCCCCTTGCTAGCCCTTATGGTTATTAGTAGCGAGGATCATGATAGATTAATTAGATGGTCCAATTAATAGTATTACGAAAGTAATATGATTTAAAGAGAATAAATTAAATAATGTGATTATTTAATTAATTAAATATTTAATAAAATAATAAAATTTATTAATTATTAATTATTAATTCTATTTATTAAATATAAGGTTATGCGATTAAAAGATGATTAGGACAAAGTAATTAAAATAATTAGACTATTTTAAAAGTCCTAATAGTCAATTATTAAAGTCTTTAGGGAGACTAAGATAAAAAGGATTAGGAATCCTATTTTGACTTGGTCAAAATTAAAACCCTAAAGACTTAGTAAATAAGTGTTATGATACTAGAAAAATTGACAAAAACACAATAAGTGAAAAAGAAAAGAGGGTTCAGCCACCACAAAAGAGAGAAGAAAAAGAAAAGTTTTTTTTTCTAACTCTTTTCCCTGCAGGTGCGGCCGGACATAGGGAGAAGAAATTCTCTGCGCATTTTTCACGTGACCTCCATCTCTTGTCATGACGTGCCCACACACAAATTGTCAGACCACGGGTCATAGCTCGGAAGATCTGGTGATAGATCAAAGATTCAGAAAAAGAAAATCAAGAAAAAGGTATGTGGTTTCACGAATTCTTTTTCCTGCGTATATACAGGAACTCGTTCCTGGTTGAAAAACTGTTTTTCAAAAGAAAATTTTTGAAACCTAATTCCGCACGTTATATGATAATCAAATCTTTTCTAAAACTCCCTTCACATTGTTCTTAGTATTTCGGACGAGCTCGCTGAGAGTATATGCGGAGCTCGCTTATATGTGTTTTTTGGGGAAAAATTGGTAACCTTTGTAATAGTAATGATCCGTTCCTTTTATAGTATGAAGGGGTTGGAGTAATTCTATTTTACATAGAATCTAATTACAGAAATTAGGGACTAAATTATATCCCTAAGAATCATCTTCTAATTGAAATAGAATTACTAGAATTAAGGAGATTGAGACTGATTGAGATTCTACTAGTTGACCGAATCAAATCCCTTTATTCTTGGGATTCCTCTTTTGATTAGAGCTTCGAACTAAGTGTCATGCGGGCTGGGCATTATGCGAGCTGCGAACAAACCTTCGATGAGAGGTTGTGCTTGATTCTTTTAGGTGCTTTTGGAGCGGTAGCTCGTGTGGGGCTTTTTCCGTTATGTATGCTGGAGTGGGTTCATCTGTTGAATCGTGCCTCATTAGCTTCCTCCGCTTGTTGGGTCTCACTATTTCTTTTTGACCCGTATGGACTTCGTTGGGCTTTTCAGTGCCTTTGGATCTATTTGGACCTAGTGAAATTTGGCATATAATAATTACTATTTTTTTTTTTAAGCTCACACAATATATACCCCACCTAACGCATGCGCTAACATATGATTAGTAAAAAAAAATAATAAAAATGCAGCAAGGGAGATGAGTAGAGAGATTTTACTTTACATATATATTTTTGTAATAGATAATATAAATTTGAAAGGAAAATATGGCTATAGTTTTTATCACTGTGGATATATAAGGCACTCCAAATACGGCCTTTATTAAGAAACCCAAAATCAATGTTAGTTCCCGGAGACATATCATGTGTCAATTAATTAGGTCCTTCTGTCAATTAATCGTTAATCGAACTTAATGATTTCATAGATAATTTTGTCTTTAAATCAAAAACATATCATGTGTCAACACCAAAAAATATTGAAAATAATAAAATTAATTTAATGTAATTACAAATTATAATATTTAAAATAAAAAAATTGAAAAAAGAGATAGATCTTCAAGCTCCATTTCTGAAATAGATGGTAGAGATCAAATTAAAGGGGAGACCTCCCCTATGTATTTTTTTTTTTTTTGAAAGGCCCTATGTATGTTAAGTGTCTGATTTTATGGGAAGTTATAGATGGAGTGGGTTAGTGAATTACTCATTAGTTCCCTACGTTTTCTATAATTTTGTTACTATTTAATAGTTGTTAGTTGTAGGTTCTTAATTTTAGGCATTTTCTTTTATTTCAATTGCTATCGTTTATATAAATTCTATCGGTTGAAGAATAAAATGATACAAATTATTGTAATTGAAATTCTTTATTTAATGAAATAATTCTATCTTGAGAGTGATTCTCTCGAATGAACCAATCCAATAATTTCCTTTTTATTCAAATTATCCTAAATCCACAAAATAGTTAAAAAAATTCAAATTATCAAAATTTGTGTTCATATCACTCTAGAGCATGGAGATCCAACTCTCCACCTTCTATCCTAACTGCTAAGATTGTTTTACAATTTTTATTTTTTATTTTAAAATTTTTGTTTTTTTTTTGTTTTTGATGTGATCTCCATAGTACATTTTTGTTATGGATGGTTGGAGATTAATTTAAAAAACATAAATTTATTTTTAAAGATAAATGTTTAATTTCTCCATTGTCCATTTTCTTATTTTTTTTCTATTTTATTTGATTTTTACATTTTATTTTTTATTTATTTTCTTTTTAAATTTTTTTATTTTTATTTTTAAAATTTATCTACATTTATTAGATTTTGATTGGATTACAAGTTAATGTTAAATTGTAAAATTTTAAAAGGTTAGAGGGTAATATCATACTTTTAAATATTTTATTTTAAAGTTAAGAGTAAAATGGTAAATTAACAAATTCCATCACCATTAAAGTTATTGTTATATGGATCCATTTATTGTATTTACGAAACTTTAAGGACCACGGGTTCTAAAAAATTAACATAGTTCCAAAAACGCATAAATCGAAAAACTATAAGGATTATATTGATAAATGCTTAATTTTAATTTTATTTTAATTTATTTTTAAGGAAAAAAATTAATTTTTTTTAAGAAAAATTAAGTTTTAAGGACATTTGATACTTTTTTTTTTTTTTTTTGAAAGGAAACATAAAATATTATAAAAAACTCAACCAGGGGAAAAACCTGGGAAGTCCACACTAGCAAGATTACACAACCAACTAGGAAACGAAGCAAACCAAAGTTCAGAACAAGCAAAGCTAAAAGCCTTCTTGGCTAAGACATGATCTGTGTTATTACAGCTCCTAGAAACATGACAAACAGAGATAGAATCAGAATGAAAGAGCAGCTCTTGAATGTCACTAATCCTGTAACACCCCCTGACCCAAATCCGCTCGGACAGAATCAGGGAGCGCTACAATGTACTAAAAACTAACTTTTACTGTAGATAAACATTATATTAAAAACCTTTGAAAATAGTTTAAAGAATTTTCGAAAATCTTGCCAGAGTTTCCTCTGTTTTTCCGACTTTCTAAAACCTGTTTACAGTTCAAATTCATAAAATCAACTTCCAAATTCTCAAATCAATTTTTGCGCACCCTTCCAATTATAGTGCGACTTCCAACCAATTTATCACAATATAATTTATAAATATTCACATAATATAACATATTATAAAATATTTACATAGCGGAAACTCGTTAAATATTTACAAACAGTTTCTGTATATGCATACGGTATCAAAATATATAAACTTAATACAAACAAACTATCAAAATGTATGCAGGAAAGATGTGATCCTGACTCTGGTTCTGCAACCTCTACTCTTCTTTATCTTTTTCGCCTTTGGAACCTTTGTTACCTGCGTGCGAGAAAACTCAACACGCTAAGCATATTGCTTAGTGGATGTATACAAAATCGTATATACAAATATTTTATATCAATTAAAACTATAAATAACAAATATATAAACAATAGATGGGGCTCATATCAAATCACATATCCAAAATCAATCAACAGACAAATTTTTCATAATTTCTCAAACGTTTCCATATGACAAATCAATTTTCAGATTGGGCTCCTGACATACAAAACATAAGTTATCGGACTGGATTACGGGTTGTTCGGTATTGGACGCAAACGGGGCCACTCACCAAACATCAAATCAGAATGGAACACCAACGGAATCACCCGCTGTAAATGTCCCATGACAAATTTCAGAACCCTAGGACCGGCACTTGGGGCCTGCACTATCCAAAGGGTGGTATAATCGGCACAGTACTGTTCAGACAGAAACCCAATTGACATGTCAACCTCCTACATCCATATCTATGTTTATACACATCAGAGCCAAAATATTTTCTCCAATCCAATGTCAACATATTTTATTTCTTTCCGAATAATCGAATTCAATTTCAATACATATCAATATATTTATATTTTTGCAAATTCAAATTTCATCAAATATAATATAACGGAAATATACGAATATATTTATAAATCAATAATCATATTAAATATACTCAAACGTATTTCATAATTCCGTTTCGAATCAAATTGCCCCAAAATCATTTTCCGATACATTTCACAATATAATATAATGTAAGTCACTTTCAACAATATATTTCCTTAACACTATTAGAACCAAATCGTATTCAAATCATTCCGAAATCAGTTTCAAACTATCCATTCGACTCAATAGAATTCAAATAATTCAAAAACTATAAACTTCGATAATTCCTAAAATTTCTGAAAAATTGAAAAAATTCGAAAACTCGTATATATCGAACCTGAACTATATTCGATAATCAATATAATTCAAATAACGCAAATTTAATCAATTTCAATCAATATGAAATATTCTGGAAACTGGAAAAATTCCAAAACACGTATATATATCAAATCTAAACTATAATCTATAATCCATATAATTCAAATAACTCAGAAACTCTAAAATTTGACAATTCTGAAAATTTCTGGAAAATTAAAAATTCGAAAAATACGTGTACACCAAACCTGAAAGCTTCCTCCTTCTCCTTTCCTTCTTCTCTTCCTCTTTTCTTCTCCTTCTTCTTCTTCTCTCCTTCTTCTTCTTCTTCTTTTTCTTCTTTCTCTCTCTTCTTCTCTCTTCTTTCTCTCTCGTTCTAATTCTGTGATGTTTCTGTTTTTGTGTTGTTTTGCTTCAATTTTGGTTTATGAAGCTTCACCGCTTCATCATGCGGTGCTATTTTTTTTTAAATTTTTGAGCCATCGCGACCGGTACCGCGAACGGTGGTCGCGTTGCTCACTGGTCGAAATGTGCCACTTTCATCGCGAGCTGATCATCGCGATCTGTGGTCGCGATGACTGGTCGCGGTACTCACTGCCCCAAATCATCCTTTTCACCGCGAGCTGCTCATCGCGATCCCTGGTCGCGATGAGTGGTCACGATGCCTACTGTCCAGATTTTCACCCTTTTCTTCGTGCATTATTTTTGACCGTTCAAATTGGTCCATTATGAAACCTAAAAATATATATACATTTAATTACAATTTTCACCCCTCAAATCACAAAAATCATATTCACATAAAAATGAATTCAATCATACTTTTCATATGTATTCGAAATTAGGGATGTTACAAATCCAACCAGAAATGGCACAACTGGTGGAAGAGGCACCTAAACACAAATTAACCACATTGACAGAGTCAGATTCCACCAAAAGTGGAAGGCAGCCATTGTCTAAGGCCAACAACAGACCCTCTTTCAGGGCTTTAACCTCAGCCTCCTCAGCATTGAAACCACCAGCAAAGACCTGTGAAGCAGCTAACACAATAGAACCAGCACTGTCTCTAACCACAGCACCTGCACCAATTCTTCTACCCACTTTGTCAACAGAAGTATCAACATTCAATTTAAAAAAGAGAGCAGGAGGGGGAACCCAAGAAGCTGCCTGCTTTGGAGACTTCACAGATGGACATTTACCTGCAAGTTCAAACTCAGCTAACAACTCACCAGCTCTTACCCAAACATCCTTAGCCAGCAGCTTTTTACCTCCAAACACAAAAGCATTACGAGCATTCCAAACCATCCAGGAAGCATAAACAAACTGCGACACAAAAGAAAGATCTCTGGTAGAAAATAACCACAACAAGCGGTCAAGGAAGTTACAGACCTTCAGCTTTTTAAGGTCCTCAAAAAGAAGACAGGAGGACCATGAACCCATAGATTTAGCACAACCCCACATAATATGATCCACTGTCTCAGAGGCAGCCTCACACAAAGCACAGCACAAAGAAGGGACAACATTCCTTTTCCAAAGAAATGCTTTGGTTGGAAGAATCTCCTTACAGGCCTTCCAAGAAAATATTTTCACTTTGTTTGGCACTTGCAACAACTACAAAGATTTCCACAAAGGGCTAGGACCCAAAAGCTAGAGGCAAAATTAGCTGGCTATTGGGAAATTGCAAATCTGTATGCACTTTTGACAGAAAACTCACTTTTTTTGTCAAAATGCCAAATAAAGGAGTCCTACCTAGGAGTAGAACTGAGAGGGATAGATAGAATCAGCTCAGCCTCTTCAGGGACAAAATATCTCCTCACTAGCCCCTCGTTCCAAGAACCACACCCTGCAAACAAACTAGAGACAGTAACCCATAGGTAGCCATCTAGGAGACAGAACCTTAAAAGTGTGAGGCCTAGACAACCATTGATCATTGTAAACTGAAACACTAAGCCCATTACCAATCTGTCATCTTAAACCTTTCAACAAGACTTCTCTGCTCTAAAAAATACTTCTCCAAATAAAAGAGGGGCTAATACCAATCGAGCAATTCAAGAAAGATGAGGAAGGGTAGTATTTAGCTTTAAGGATCTTGGCCACCAAAGAGGAGGGGTTACACAGCAATTTGATACTTTTTTATTGGTTGTATATGTGAAGATAAAGCTGTCAATTTTTATAAGGTTAAAGGAACCATCATTTAAACATAAGTATATTTTTATAAGTGTCAAAAAATATACTTTTTTCAAACCATCAAATCTTTATATTTAAAAGAATTATAAAAAGAAAAATTAGATCTTTAATTATATTAAACATAATTATAAAAATTATTTTATTTTTTTTCGTTCAAATATTTGTATTAACTGTTATTTTGGTTTGAATATCAAATAGAAAATAAATTATTATATTTTTTGTCCATTATATAAATTTACAGCAATTAACAGTAAAATTTACGAAACACGTGTATACTGCTTTCGAGTTTTATACAGTTTTAATATTAAAATTAATTAAACAGTCAACTGATTAACTTCACAGTAGATAATTTATTTAACAAAATTAATAATGATTATTTTAAAACTACATCAAACTAACCCTAACTGAAAAAATTCATCTTTTTACAATTTATTTTAGCATTCATCGTTAAAAAATTGATCATATAGATCAAATTGATGTACTTTCAAAAGTTCAGGGATGAAGTGAGCCCAAAATAGAAAGATTAGTACAAAAAGGATAAATTGGGAAAACTTGGAAACCTAAATAAAATTTCCCCTTTAGAAATAGAAAGAGAGAGTTTATAGTAATTAGTTGGGGTATATTTAGAATAAGTTATGTGACTGGACTAACTTTATAAATGGGTCCAAATCAATTTGAATGTAGTTTCTTCTGATGTTGAATATTGTGCATACACAGTTGAGGATCCTTCACCTATCAATAGCATGATAATATTTTAAAATAATAAAAAAAAAAAAAAAAAAAAAACATAGTTGAATAATTGATGGCGCTCACTGCTCACCTAAAAAGAAAATTCTTTTTACATGATAAAAGTGCTTAAAGTTCTTCTTTTCAGGCCAAAATAATATTAATAAATATCTCTTTAAAGAACTTTTCAATACACAACAAATACTTGTACAATAACAGTTTTATTTTTGCAAATTTAACATTATATTGACTGTGATAAAATAACAAAAAAATATTCAAATTAATGAATTTTTGAAAGAAAATGTTAAAATTTGAGTAAGCTTTAATCATAATCTTGCTATACCTAACAGGACCACCTGGGCATACATGTTAACATCCGCAAGTTGTCAATAATTTAGTCCTATTATGACTTGCAATTTGGTGTATTCTCTATGTTTAGTCTAAAAAAAACTATAAATAAAATAGTACATATAAATATGGTAAAGTAATTGGTGATTGTACACTTTTTTTTTAATACATGTATTACATCATGTGATAATGACCAAAAAGTTTTTTCTTATGCTTTGTCCTTGCCACATTGCTTGTATGAGCTGGCTTCCCATTTTTCTAATTTTTAAGATTGGGACAGATACACACTTTTCAATTTCTCTTTATTTTATCAATATTCCCTTGTTTTACATAATTCAATGTTACAACCTAATCTAATTATATTGATATTAATGGTGCATATCAAATGTGACCTAAAAGAGTGCATCATAACATTCAACACATCTGTTAAAATAAACATGTTCTAACATCAATTAAAAAGAATATTATTATTGTTATATTTATCTATAGAGTCAAAAATTAAATATTTTATACCACTCCTAGAAATTAAAATAAATATTGAACAGGCTGAAAGAATAATCTTTTTGGTTTTTCAACCTTATACTTGAAGGAATGTGATCAAATATGGCTACATGTAAAGGGATTGAGTGTGCCAGAGCGTGTCACAAAGATAGTGCTCCATACATACTCAATAGACAATGTCTCCCCTAAAAGACATGTTCAATGGGAATGGATATGACTCTTCATAAAGAGAAGCAATGGCAGTGAACTATTGCGACTCGCCATGAACCACCGCTTGAAGGTCTATAAATAGACATTGTCATTCACTCAAAAATACACAGTAAAGCTCGCGAAAATATCTCAGTTTTGACCCAAAAATATTATTACAGAGAAAGAAGTGTGCAACGGCTTTTACATGCAACCATCAGCCTAACGACATTGTCACGATCCTTCCACATAAAATCCTACAATACTTTGACCATTTGTCGGTCTTTTTACTTGGTTGTTTGTCGGCCTTTTATTTTGGCCTTTTCGCTTACATTCTTTTGTTCAGCCAAGTCTGGGTGCGTGGTGAAAGAAACAAAGCTGAAATCAACACCATAGTCAATCCTTCGCCGTCATATTTACGATGCTTCGCCTTGAATTTGACGAAACCAATCACACTACCGAAATCAACATCCTCAGATTTTCTAGAAGATCTAACCTTTGCTGGAGACAAACAACGGTGTTGAAGGAACCTGTGTGTAAGACACGTCATCATCACGTATTTGAGTGACAAGCGTAACACCTTATCAAGATTTTTTTCAGACGCTTGAGTAAGTTGGGCATGACTGCTAATAATAACAACATGTTTCAATCCCAGATTCAAAAATTTTGAGAGAAAAAAAAAATTGACTACTGGAGATCTCATATGCAAATATTTGAGTATTAAGAACATAAAGGTGTTATAAAGTAAGGTTATAAACAACCAACCAATCAAAGGAACACTCAAAACTTAATTGAAGATATGATTTTTTATCAACCAATTAATTGACCCACAAATCTTTAAAAAAATTACACATGTAACAATTGCAAAACAAATGTGGGATATGTTGATTAACACTGACAAATGAGTATGGAGGGTGAAAAATGAAAACAGTGTGTTTGTAGACAATGCGTAGGCAATTTGATCTTCTTCAAATGCAAAAATCAGAAAAAGTTGAATTTTTTTTCAAGGACCTTAGCTTTTGTCAGTTAAATGAATGCTAATGAGAATATTTCAGATGTTCAAATTATAGAGAAAATGCTCCGAAAAAATTCAATTATAAAGTTACTATTATTGAAGAGTCAAAATATCATATTTGTCATTTCATTATATGAATTGACAAGTTTACTCCAAGTGCATGAACAACGCTTTGATGATAAAGCTAATATTGAGATTGAAGAAACTCTATAATGCCACTTAAATATCAAAAAGAAGAAAGAAAAATTCTAGAAAAATGATAAGGATTCAAAGAAGCTAAGTGAATCTGACTAGCTTGAGATTTAAGGGTCTTGGAATTTAAATTGAATTATATTCATGGCTTGGATACAAGGAAATCAACATAAAACATTTGTCCTTCAAAAGATCTGGTGTCGAGAAGATTCTAAATTTATTCAAGGGTGATAAGTTAAACATGATTAACTCAGCGGAGCTTGGTTTAAGGAAGGTAATCTAAAATCCTCAAGAAATGAACGATCTCTAATAGAAAATTCTGAATCATATGATATTGCTCTATTTTCATACAATCCTTAAAAATTTGAAAAAGCATAAAAAAAATTGCAACGATGTATTAAATGAAAGAAATTGCAAATGAAAATATGCAAGTCAAGTTACATTCATGATGGGATGAAATACAAGGAAATCGACTTCAACTTTCGTCATTATGAAAATCAAGATGTTGAGAAGATTCTGAAATCACTCAAGGGTGATACTCTTCTCAAGAAAAGGTTAAGCACGACTAATTTTGCCGAGCTTAGTTTAAAGGAGGCAAAGTAGGAATTAAACCAATACTAATTTTAGTAGTATTTTGTTAAGTTATTTTATGAGTTAGATATCCTAATACAAGTTACAATATGTTATCAATGCTAATGAGATTTGAAGTATGTGATTAGTTTTTTTATAAATAGACTTGTCACGTTGAATTATTATTATTTGAGTTGGCCTTTGATTAAATATTGAAGCTTTAATCAATAAAAACCAATTAGACCTAATAAAAATATATTTGGAAAGTTTTAATTTTGTACCTGTTCACCTAATTGGTGTAGCTTAGAAAATAGATTTGCATGAGAGAAATTTGATAATTTTCATGAAAGTTGAATGACTTCTTTTTTAATGTTGTAGGTTTTTTGTGAAAAAGAGATTGATGATAAAAATGTAACAAAATAAAATATAAAATTCTTTCTCTGTGTGCAGCCCATAATAATGAAATCATAGAATTTTTTTTTAATTTTTTTTTAATTTTTTTTTTTTGAAAAGTTTAACTTTTGATTGACCATGAACAAGAAACATAAACATGACATGATGTGTGCCATATGTTTTGTGGACCTACAAGAATCCTTTATTTATACAATCTTTGGAAAAATAAAAATATCCAACCCATCTCTTTTTTCCTTCCAGAACTTGTATCTACAGAACACTTTGACATGGCCAGCGCCCGCGGTGGGGTCTTTC
This sequence comes from Xanthoceras sorbifolium, assembly GCA_003430845.1. Taxonomy (NCBI): domain Eukaryota; kingdom Viridiplantae; phylum Streptophyta; class Magnoliopsida; order Sapindales; family Sapindaceae; genus Xanthoceras; species Xanthoceras sorbifolium. Next base: position 9,324,723 of record CM010611.1, read on the forward strand.
TAATAAATAAACAAAAAAATTAAGATTTTTAAAAGATTCCTTCTAATTATCAAAAACTGAAAACAACCATATAATTTCCAATTTAAATTATATATATATATATTTAATAAATTAATTTTAACGTAATTAATTAAACCTGTGAGAGACTTTTGAATTCCAATTTAAATCTCAACTACTAAGGATACAAAAATTTTTATTTTTTACTTTTTATTTTTAATTTTTTTTAATATGATCTCCACTGTACATTAATATTGATACTTGATAAACGATGAATATTCATTTTATTTTATTTTATTTTTATTTTTATTATTTTTAAAAAAAATAAGAGAAAATGACCATATTACCCTTCCGTCTATTAGTTGACCGTCAGTTCTAACGATCAACCAATTAGTTAAGAGTACTAATATGTAATTAAAGTTAAACTTACGATTTCATTACAATATAATTAAATGTCATGGTGTTTTATTCCAATTGCCCTATTGTAAATTGTGTGAGGTATATAATTTATTAAAAAGTTGTATGTGATGATATAATAAAAGTCACATCTCAACAAATTAATTGATAGTTCGGTTAAAAATTTATATACCATCTTCAATTCAATTATTTAAGTTACAAAAAAACCTGACCCACTTCAAATATTCAAATATTTAATTGACTTGCTAAACAAAATGAGTTTAGACCTTTGGTGTCATAAAATTTATACTCATTTACAAAAATAGAAAAAATTTAATTTTAATTTTAATTTAATCTTGGTAGTGAGGTAGTCAAACAAGACATTTTAAGTTAAACATTTTAATGCCCATATGTTATAATGAGAATTCTTGTTAAATTAATTATCATTTTAATGTTAATATCTTACAGTACTTACTAATTTTAAAAAAAATATATGGACATATTACCGTATCTAACATTGTAAATTGTGTTACATTTTAAAGTCATGCTACGGGCGTTATTTATTTTATATAGCATACTTATTTAAGGGTATAATTACAAAATTAGGAGGAAAAAACTACTTATAAATAAGTGTAAAATACATATGATAAGACTTGAACCATTATCAATGTAGAAATTATATTAACCACAAAAGTTAACGTATTTCTTTAGACTAATTTGGTTGCTTCTTAAATAGGAAAAACAAATAATTATAATAAACTACTTGACATAAAAAAATAAGAAACCAAAAGTAGAAAACAAGCTTTTAATAGCTTTTCAATCAATGAGTATATTAGTATCATTACTATTTTGGTACATTGCAGACAAGTTTCATTTATTTAGTTATTGAAATGTGATCAGATTTCAATTACTTTTTTTTTTAATTTCTTTTTTTATTGAAATCTAGTTTATATTTATCAAATTTATTAGAAATGTATCATCTTTTCAATTTTAAAAATGGTTAGCATAAGCAACAAATGGTAATTTTACTTGCGCATACTTGACATAGTATTAAAAATAAAAAATAAAGAATCAGAGTTCATTTAGTATAATTTCTCCTATTAAAAAGATGTTGATCACTAGGTTATCAAGTAAAAAGTTAAAAAAGCTTTTATACATGGATCTTTTATTGAAACTCTTTTGAGTTCGGGACAATTTGTTTTTTTATCTAAATATTGGATATGTCTGAATTTTTTTAAAAAGTATTAAAATATAAAATTTGAAACCAGAATAACATATTTATTTTTTCTTTTTAACTATTGAATAAAAGTGATGATTATTTATTTTTCTTAATATAGAAACATCTGAATAAAGATAAATCTATAAATATATTAATATAAGAATGATAATTATAGAAGAGAATATTGTAATTATAATAAGCGATTAGTTGTTAAGTGATAAGTCAAAATTTTTAACTTTTTATTTTGAGTTGTTATTTAAGTTGTTTGACCACTTTAAAAAAAAAAACAACTTAATGTGTCAAATTCAGATCCATTAAGTTATAAATGGAAAAAATAAATAACCTTTAGTAAATTGTTTGATTGTATAAGTTTAAAAATATTTTAATATCATTAATTACTTTAAAAAGAGTAAGGTGAAATTGATGTAATATTATGAGGTTACTTTCCACATTTTAAAATAATAAAAAAAAAACACAAAAAACAATTTATTGCAAGAATCTCAATTAGTTGTAAATATAATCTTAAATTTTGGTCGTTTTATAAAATTTCCCACCATCTACTTCCAATAATTATGAATTGAAGCTCTACTGAGGACAAAAATTATTTTGGTTTCAAATTTTTTTTTTAAAATTATTACTTTTTGATCAATATTTTCTTTTTTAGTTCGTGTGCTCCCTAATTTTTTAAAAATCCATCAATTTAGTTCTTCTATTAGTCAACAATTAGTCAAATTTAATGATATTAGAGGTATTTTAATCTTTAAGTACAAAAATAAAAATTAAGGTTAAAAAATTATTAACTAAAAATTAAATTCTAAAATTAAAATAATAATAACTGAAAAAAATAAAAAAATAATTCTTAAAAATAATTAAATTATTTAACAAATTATTTTATTTTTAAAAATAATAATTAAAAATTTATAATTTTAAGAATAATAATGTCTCATCTCTAGATATTTTCAAAAAATATTTTTTTAATTTTTTTATTACTTTAATAATTTTTTTATTTTTAATTTATTATAATTTATTTTCATATATATAATTTATTTTTTATATTTTAATATTAATTTAACTTGTTATTTTAAATTATTAAATTTTCATAAATTAGTTATTAATGTACTGATTTTTTTTAAAGGTCTTTAATTTTAGGATTAATTAATTAATTTAATTATTTTTAATATTTAAGAATTTTTTTTATAAATTTGGTATATTTTATAATTTTAATTTTTTTCTTGATATATATTACATTTTTATTAAATGTATAATTTTAGGTTAATTTATTAATTTTTAAAAAATAAAGAATAAAATTATATTTTTAATTAATTATTTAAAATTAAAAATAAAATAATCAATGTATATATTTTATAATATTTAACTATATATTAATTAATTAAAATAAATAGGTACCAAAATGAATTTCCCACGTCTATTTACTTTTTCAATCCCTTCGAGAGGGCTAAAAGATTTCTGCTAAAAATAGCTGTGCTGAGTTGGCTATGTATTGTTTGGACCATCCTCTACAGTTGTCGTTGTCGTGGTCCCTTGTTATTACTTTTATTATTATTAGTTTTTTTTGAAAACAAATCAGTTGAATATATATATATATATATATATATATATCTTACTTTTTAATTTATTTATTTTTTATAAAAAACTACTAAAGATCAATTTTTTAAAATGAAAAATTATTTACTTAATATTGAAAAAATTGAATTTTATTAAATGGTGAGTAAGTGATTCATAAATACCATATTATCCACTGTATAATTTTATTATTTGACCGTTATAATTGAATTGTTAAAGTAATATAATGTTTTATATATATATAAATTTATAAAAAGTGAAATATCAAATTTAACTTTTTAAAATATTAAAACTATATTTTTAACCATGTAGGTAAATTTAATAGTTTATAATAACATTTAAAAATTTTATATTTTTATTTCATTCAATGATCTAAATTTGTCAGATCATCACTTATCAATTAATTACGTTTTATTACTCCTTTTTACACTCTTCTTTTGACATTTCAACTTTCACCTAGTAAAAAATAATTAAATTTATTAATGTGGTTAAAAATAAAAAATTAATAATTTAATGTTATTTTTGAATTTTTATAAGATATGTCACAACTCCAAAATCTAATAGATTAATTTTAGGGTAAAACTTATTTTGGTTCTTCAATTTTTTAAAATTATCACGATCAATATTTTATATTTTATTTTCTATGGTTTTTATCTTTTTTAAAACCAATTAAATTAATTTATCTGACTAAATTTTTAACAGTCTAATCTAACAGAATTTGAATATAGACTATTTTACCCTTAAAAAAATAATTTTTTTATAAATTATAAAATAAAAAATAAAAAAAATTATGTTTTTTGTTTTATAATCACCATTATTTTTTTAAATTCAATTTTTATTTAATCTTTTTTTTTAAATCTAAATAGTATTTCTTATATGTAAAGACTGAAATACCCATAACATCATTAAAATTGATTATCTGTTAACTAATAAAATGATTAAATTGATTTATTTTAAAAAATTAGGGACGGTAAAAATTAAAATATTAAATATTGATTAAAAAATAATAATTTTAAAAAAAGCTGTGTACAAACTTATTTTTGCCCTTAATTTGAATTCTTTTTGGCTTATAAGAATATTTACCAAAAAAGCAGCAAGATAAAAAAAACAGAAAAAAAAGAAGGGCATGTAAGCAAGAGAAAGGGAAGAAGGCGGGTGGCCTGGTGACCGGATTTTTTAAGGCATAAATAACGACTTTGTTTATTCGTGTTCATCATCCTCAAAAAGAGAGAAAGAAAAAACACCACCACCACCACCACCGCCACCACCACCACCACCAGCAGACCAGCTCATCAATTATAATTCACTTTTTCCTCTTCCTCTTTTTATTGCCAGCTTTTCTATAATCCATCATCACTGACACACACCCCCACCACCACCCCATCCTTACACACATACACAGATCTCTCTCTCCCTCTTCTTCATTTCTTTTCATCATCATTCTTTGCTGCTCTGATCAGGTTTTTCCTCTTTCTATTTTTTCTTCTTATTCATTAGATCTCCCTCTTTTTCTTCCTTTTTTCTTTTTGATCTGGGTATTCATGATCTTCTCTTAATTTCAATGGTTTTTTTTTTTTTTTATATATATACATGTTTTGATCTGGTTATATGATCTTGATGTGAACTTTTTTGTTGTCTTTTTGCTGCTTGATGATTGTGATTCTTTTGTTGTTTATTAAAAGCTCTTTTTGATCTCCTTGTTTTATGTGTTTACTTCGATTGCAATTACGTTTGAGCTAGATGTTCAAATTTGTAGGAATGGTGTGATTTGTAACAGAACTGAGAGCATGATGATCTTAGTTTTCAGTTTAGTATTGGAAAAAATCAGCTGAATTTATGAATGTATCAAATCGATCTCCGTTTTTTTTTTTGCCCCTTGATGGTTGCTTCTGATCTGCCCCATTCGGAAGGCTGATCAATAAAGCAAAATGTCTTCACATTCTTCTGGTATTAGTGTAATCGAATAGTGAAAAGTGTTTAGAGAAGTGGAATGTTTTGCGTGGAGTGCTCTTGATGAGTGTAGAGTTGAGGATGCTGATTTGGAGAAATCACTTTGAGATTATTCTTTTAAGTGTTTCCATCAATTTCACATGAAACTTTGCAAATGGAGAACATTCCATACAATATGTTGCCTTTGCTTGTATATTATACAACTTGGGAGCGTGGCATTGATGGTTCTTGTTATGTCATATGGAAATACTGTATGTTTAGTTTGAATAGTATAGCCATGCAGTATCATATGAAATCGACAAATGTATATGTTTACATAAACATAAAGCTGATCGTTGTTAGTACTAGGGAAAAATGCTGATTGAAGGTCCTTTAGCTCTTGCATTTATTCCGTTATCAGCTTTTGGAAGATCACTTGATGCTAGATTTCTGGTGGAAAAGGGCAGAAAGATCTTATTTTTCAAGTTGACAAGTCGGTCTTTGTCTAATAAATTAGCAGATTCTAGCCAGATTATATTTGTGCAGAAATTTGAACCTCCGACACGGTGGTCAACTTATTAAACTTGGATCAGTTGGCAATTTGGAACGATTATTTGATATGTGGGCTTAGACTATGATGAAATTGAAATGGGGGGACAAATTTAATTATTTATTTTTTAATTCCTCTAGAGTTTCCAGATGGGACAAGAGATACCGTGTTGTGGACCATTGGTATGCATTCTTGGGTTATGGAAGTCATGACTGTGTTAGGATTTTATGATATTACCAATGATTTTGTGGGATTTTCCTTTCATTGAAATCCACAGATAAGCATTCACATACTGAAATGAGAGAAGAAGAAATGAAAATGGAACAAGTAAGTATTGTTCTTGTTAAGCAGTCAAAAGGATCAGGTGCTTCAATTTTCCTATCTACAAGCTGAAAGCTCTTCCTAGTTAATGCTCTTTGAGAGCATTCGAATCTATAATGATGCTTATTCTTAACTTTTCAAAATAGTTTCCCAGCTTGGTATCCACTGATGATGAAATTATTGCTTTATCAGCTAATGCATCACTTGAACTGGAAGTTCAGTGAGGAAACCAGATTGCATTAAGATTAAGCTTGAAGAGGATAGTTTTGTAGGTCCCAGGAGAGGACAATTATAAATTGAAATAGTATGGAGGAAACAATTCTAGCTTTATCGAAGATAATGAGATGGAAGCGTAATTCATTCGTTATAATGCTAAGTGCTAACATTTATGATGTAAAAATAAAAAGAAGGTAATAGAAAATTGAAGATGGCAGTTGTTATAAACTTCAGTTTGAACTGTGATCAAGAGGAAGCTATTTCAGTGAGTTGGCATGGATACCCAATCTGAGGGTAACAAACACCGAAATGTTAGACCCTTAAATCTATAGATTTTGAGGAAATGTAGCAAGTTAAAATGTAAACAAGGTATAAGATAACAAATACAGTGTGGGCTTTAATTGAGGAAGAATGCCTTTAGTAAATATGTTAAGAGATATTCTCTAATTTTGTGTTTTGTCCTACTGCTACATCAGTCTGCACCAAAGTTCTCTATACTACATCATTAAGTATACTTGCCTGAGGCTTGTATTCAGCCAAGCAGGCATGTTTCTAAACCTCTTTGAATTGTTTGATTCTTGTACAGGTGAGATTAGCTAAAAATCTTTTTATATTAAAAAAATAAAATAAAATAAGCATCTTTACAAAATATTTCGTCGGGGTATCTATAACGATTTTAATTGGAAATTTAAAAGGTTGTCAAATTTTGGGTGGGTAGCTCCTCGTTCGTGTCTCTGAGGTTAGATAAATTGTGCATCTCATTGTCTTGCATTTGGGATCTGCAGTAAAGCTGTCACTACTTTATTTTTTCTGTGAGAGGTAATACCATAACAAAGTAAGATGGATTTGTGTCTTTGGCCTGATTATTTTGAAGTCTTCTCTTGTCTTTGCTTTAATTCCTGCATACCTATTGTATGGGGAAGCAGAAAGGAAAATATGTGTATTCAGCTTATGTGACTGCTTTCACTGATTATGTTGTTAATTTGGTTGTACAACTTTATGCTAGTTTCTGTAACTAAAGCATTAAAAGGTCTCCTATGTTGTAGTGGTATCTAGTTTCTTTGAACTTCTTTTCTAGTTTATGTAATTTCTCATAGTTTCTCTGTTGCAGTGGAGCCTTTGTTATTTGCCAACAGCAAAATCTACGAGTACATAACATATTCAATTTGTGATTAGAACAACAGTGATATATAAGGATTTCTGGAGATGTCTTCCTCTACAAAAGCTCTGGATCCTGCATTTCAAGGAGCGGGCCAGAGATTGTATCCTTTATAGCAACTTTTTAGTTTTAGCACTTGTGGACACACTCAATACACATACACTCCCACGAGAATGAGAGAGAGAGAGAGGAGAAACTTTAGGACAGTATATGCTTTTGACTTAAATTGTGCGCATATGTGAATTTTCTTGGTAATTTGATAAATGTTTGCATGATGTGCTTACCACTCTTGGGCTGTCCAACTTAACAATCACAGGGGCACTGAAATCTGGCGAATTGAGAATTTTCTGCCAGTTCCATTGCCTAAGTCTGAATATGGGAAATTCTACATGGGGGATTGTTACATCATCTTGCAGGTATGAATGTTAATTTATGCTCTCTCTTTAAATTTTTCTTTTTGTTTGGTCATGTATAGCACTTGCTTTGACATGAATGCTGACAGCCTGACACACAAATAAATTTTCTCTGTCAAGAGTAAGTGTCGAACTGGTTGGCTTTGAGATATTATCCTTGAATAAATCTTTTATCAAGCACATTAGGTATTCTAAAAATGCCGCTTGGAATTTGAGGACAGAACTTTGTGCTAGTAGAGAGTTAGATAGTCAATAGTTTTGGTTTTCTTTGTATGAACGTTTATAACTTATCTGGTAACTTTACGAGCTATGCCATGTTCTATAAATATATCTTCTGCTAGGTTGTGTTAATTTTTTCACCACTCAGAATTATTATGATACAATAGTTACATAGTTTTTAAAGGCGCAAGGCGCACCGAGGCGCCAAGTTCTTCTTGGAGTCTAGGCGCAAGGCAACTCGAAGCGAGGCGCACCTTTTTTTTTTTTTTATTAAAAAGGTGCCTAATAGCTTTTATATGAATTTCCCAATGGGAATAATTCATAATTGTTATATTAAGCTAATTTATCGTATAAATTTCAAAATGAAACTATAAATAACACGTCATAATTCATAAATCAACTAACATTTAATCGTCATATTATTAGCAAAGTAGCAACCTTGTTAAAGGAAAAAAACCCCAAAGTTGTTCAAATTAGTTTTCATGCATGGTGTTGGGTTGTGAAGCCTGAATCAGTAATGTTGCGTTATGTAGATGCAACACAGGGGTCGAGCTATTGTGGAGTGACAGTTTTACCCCCAAGTGTTTTAGTATTTATATAATATTATCGAACATAAAGTACGTCTTGTCATTTCACATACTTTTTATACAACTATATATTTCGTTTAGGGTTTTAAACCTATTATTTCGTTTATTTTTTTAAATTTAAATTACATTGAGGCGCGCCTCAACTGTGCCTGGTGCCCAGGCCCAGTTAGGCGCGTGCCTGGCTGCCATGTCTGAGGCGCAGGCATGGCGCCTGAAGCCTAGATGCGCCTTTAACAACTATGAAAAATACATGATATTACTTGTGATGTGATCCTTTTTCGTCGCCTTCATGCTTTATTTCACCTGTTGGAGGTTCGTTACAATGTTGAAGGTGTGAAGGGGTTAATAATTTGCTTTCTTACTTCTGCATGGCTTACTTATTGTATATCTACATATTTCTGTAGACAACACCTGGCAGGGGAGGTGCTTATCTGTTTGACATACATTTCTGGATTGGCAAAGATTCAAGTCAGGTGCAGTTTTAATTACTTATATTTACTTTTTTGTTTTTGTTTTTCATTCAGAGCTGAACTTAATATATAAGTTGTTCTTATCAATAGAACCTGATATAAAAGTTATAACTACTTAGCACAGGATGAAGCTGGAACAGCAGCTATTAAAACTGTTGAACTTGATGCTGCTCTTGGAGGGCGTGCAGTTCAGCACCGGGAAATTCAAGGCCATGAATCTGACAAATTTTTGTCATATTTTAAACCTTGCATTATACCGTTAGAAGGGGGTGTTGCATCTGGATTTAAAAAACCTGAGGAGGAAGAATTTGAAACACGGTTGTATGTATGCAAAGGAAAACGAGTTGTCAGAATGAAGCAGGTATTTTATATATATATATATACACATATACATAGATATATATATATATATATATACACATATACATAGATATACATATATATATATATAAATTTCTTGAACTCACAGTAAAATTTGAGTTGTATGTGAATCTTTTATAGATCAAGAAAGTAAATCCATATTTTGTTTTCCAGGTTCCTTTTGCTCGGTCTTCACTAAATCATGATGATGTGTTTATCCTTGACACTGAAGATAAGATTTATCAGTTCAATGGTGCAAATTCCAACATTCAAGAAAGAGCAAAAGCTTTGGAAGTAATTCAGTTTTTGAAGGAAAAGTATCATGAGGGGAAGTGTGATGTTGCAATTGTTGGTAAGCTTATATGTAACTACGACTTTGATAATGGTTTTTTTCCTAATATGTTCTGGTGTGCTTTAATCCCTGACTTCATTTGTCCACAGTTTCCTATGTTATAGTTGATAATTCTTCAGTTGTCACTTATTTGGGTATAAATGGTGTTCATTATGCCAGATGATGGAAAGTTAGACACAGAGTCAGACTCAGGTGAATTTTGGGTCCTCTTGGGTGGTTTTGCTCCAATCGGCAAGAAGATTGCTAGTGAAGATGACATTATTCCAGAAACTACTCCTCCTAAGCTTTATAGGTAATTTGTTTTGTGGAAATTGAGAATTTTGATGCAAGGAGAATTACATTAGTCCTGATGTCTGTTATTTTATAGATAAGTATGCTAAATTAATTTAATTTGATCAGTTCTTTGTTTTCTTAATGACATATAGCTAGGTGTACAAAAATTTAAATCCTATTGCATTTAAATATATTTTAAAGAATTTAACTCCTTTTCTTTGTGACCTCATCCTTTTTCATTTCTGGTTGACGAGCAAAACGTTGTAGAAAAGTGATTGCAGCAAAGTAGAGTGTGGGCTAAGTTACAATTACACAACTCAAATTGAAACTAATCAATGTAGTAAGTCCAATGGGATCGTGATGAAAGGATAGTAAAAAAACATATAGATTAGTGTGACTGTTTGTCCCGTAGGCTCAAAAATTCTCTGGAAGAAGTTAAACATGTAAAGGGTATGTGAGGTTAAGAATCAAGATTCAAGAAGGGGAAGCAAATAACTTGTCTTCCTTGTGGGAAGTGGATAACCATTATATTTATGTTTATTTGCTCTAGATGCTTTGTAGTTCAGAAATGTAAAAATTAGGAGTTTACATATTTACACTTTTTTCTCCAAAAAATTACAAAATAATTTCACCTTTTATTTTCATAAAGGTGGTGCATGAAAGTTATGTTCCACAATCTAATGGTAAATGTAGCATAATTTTGCTTTTCTTTTAAACTCTCTCTGTCTCTGTCTCTCTTTGAGTGTGTCTGTTTACACACATGCATGCAAGCATGTACTGACTTATTTAATTGAAGTTAATAGCAATTGGCGCATCAAGTCTCTCTCTCCGTCTCTCACAGTGTCTGCCTGCACAGCTGCATGAAAGTATGTAGTGGCACTCATTCAAGTGGAGTATAACAGTCAGCACAATAAGTCTGTGTGTGTGTGTGTTTCTCTGAGTGTGTCTGCATACATGCACTCTGCATCATAGAAGTAGGAATCTTTTTGAGTATGAATCATTTTGAAGGTGCCTTCAGAATCTTCTTATTGTTACATGCACTTTGGAAAACATAAGTAAATTGAATTTGCCTTGATATTTTATGATGCTTACATTTAAGGGCAAGCATCTTGAAGGAGACAATTTAAGAAAAAATGTTGTTTGTGAGATTCATTTAAGTTTGCAGAATTACCTTGATATGTTGTGATGCTTATATTTAACGGCACGCATCTTGAAGGAGACAATTTAAGAAAGATGTTCTTTGTTAACATTTGATTGATTTGACTCTGCTTTTTGTTTTATCTTATTTACTTTCAATTTGCCTTTTTAGTTATCCTTTTGGATGTAAGATTATATGATAAGACGTAAGCATGTTAAAATTTAATGATTTCTACATTCATTAACGTAAGGTGCTAATATTGTGGTCATTGTCTTTTGTAGCATTGAAGATGGTCAGGCGAAGGCTGTTGAAGGTGAATTGTCCAAAGCTATGTTGGAGAACAACAAATGCTATCTACTGGATCGTGGCTCCGAGTTATTTGTTTGGGTTGGTCGAGTAACACAAGTGGAAGAGAGAAAAGCTGCCAGTCAAGCTGCTGAGGTAGAGGCATAGCAGTTCTTATATCGTATCCTGACAAAGCTATAGTTTCTCATTATAATTTTATCTTCAGGAATTTTTTGCTAGCCAAAATAGGCCAAAATCAACACGAATAACACGGGTCATCCAAGGTTACGAGACACATGCATTTAAATCCAACTTTGATTCTTGGCCATCAGGATCAGCCACTCCTGGTGCTGAGGAGGGGAGAGGGAAAGTGGCAGGTGGAGTATTTTCTCTAATTATGAAGAAACTGGAACATTTCTTTGTTAGTATTATTAAAAATGTCATTTTACTTGCTGTTAGCTTTGTTGAAGCAACAAGGTGTTGGTATCAAGGGCATGGCAAAAAGTGCGCCTACGAATGAGGAAGTTCCACCTTTGCTTGAAGGAGGTGGAAAGATGGAGGTTTGGTTAATAATAAGTTTTTGTGGATTTTTATGGCAACTTATTTTATATATTGGGTTGGTGACACTGGTTTGGTTTTAGGATATTTATAATATTTATTTTTCAGGTATGGTGCATTAATGGTAGTGCCAAGACTCCCTTGCCTAAAGAGGATATAGGCAAATTTTATAGCGGTGACTGCTACATTGTGCTTTATACCTATCACTCAGGTGATAGGAAAGAAGATTACTTTTTGTGCTGTTGGATTGGAAAGGATAGCATTGAGGTACTTGCAATTCCCAATTGGATTTGAAATCTTTTGTATACCGGCTTTTCATTGAGTTATGTGACTCAGACGCATGAATTTTCAGTGCCTTCTTTTATTTTACTTTAATTTTCAGAAAACGAGCCCTCTCTCATAGGATTTGAAATGAAAGCAGTATATGTTTGAGTGGGGATCTAAATATTCTATCAAATGAATGTTCCTTGCAAAAAGAAGAAAAACTTACTTTTTCAAACTGATATTTTATCCTCTTATTAATTGTCCTGCCTGAAATAAAATTTGGAAGCATCCTTCTTTATCCTCAGTTCAACCACAATAATCTTATTGGGGCTGGCACGCATTTTTGTTTTTAAGTGTTGTATCTATTTATTGATTCATGGGTCTTCAACTCTTCATACATCCACTACTTAGTCTGCACTCAATGATGTTTCATATGGTCAAACTGTCTTTAACTTCACCTTTATAGAACCATTTTTTGCGTGTGAAATTGCATGCCTAACTCAATATGGCATGTGTTTACTTCAGTTTTATGAATAACTAAGTTTGCAATATGAGTAGCTTCTTTTTATTCTTCTTCTTCTTCTTCCTCCTCTTCCTCTTCTGATAAGAAATAAAAAGATTTTATCACTGACCATCAACAATATTTATAGAAACATTAGAGAAAAAGGAAACTAGTTATCCATCTATCTTCCCTGTAAAACAAAATCTGCAAAACACAAAAAGCTGGAGTGCTTGTGATTAAATACTAGTCCTTTCCTACCAGCTTAAGTTTAATAAATAAAAAGATTTTATCAGTGATTATGAAAGATAATTGTAGAAGCTCTAGAGAGAAGGTAAACAAGTTGTCCATCTATCCTTCATGATAAACTAAATCTACGAAACACAAAATGCTGTAGTGCTTGTGCTTAAATACTATTATTTGAGTACATATCTTCCAGCTTTAGTGTTCATGTCTAGAGGTTTCCTCACAATATCAAATCCAATTTTATGCTTGGATTTGAATCTCCCCTTGTGATTGTATTTGTTATTGTTATGCTTGATCTTTCTGCATATAAATTTGTGTGTGCTTGGGTTAGGTCCATCTGACTAACCTGTCAGTCTTGCAAATGAGATGGCATGTTAGAATGCTTAAATACTAGTATTTGGGCCTTTACCCACTCTCTTAAGTTTTGGGTCTAACAGTTACCAAACACTAAACAACCATCTCATTGTGCAGTAGTTGTTGTCAATTATGATGAGTAAAGAAAGAAGTTAGGTCTAAAATTGGTGGCGGATGGGCCCTTGGGCCCTTAGCTCAAATTTTTTTTAATAGTTAATCCTTTAAAAATTATGTATTTTTCTCAAAAATTCATATTATTTCAATTTTGGCCCCTCTTAACAACATTTCACTGTTATGGCCTATCCAAATAATAAATGTTGACCTTTACCCTATCTGAAATTCTGTAGAAACCAATGCCTAAAGATAAGCCTGAGATAAAACTTTATCAAGGGAAGTAAATTCAATCGATGGATATTTTGGGGTTCTGAATTTATGAAAATATTGGTGGAAATATCAATATTGGTGAAAAGTTTAAATAAATAAATTGCTTGATAGTAAATAAATAAAAAAATTATGTAAATATTGTTGATATATCGATATTGGTGAAAATTCTAAATAAATAAATTGCTCGATAGTAAATAAATAAAATCTTTTGTAGGTGCCTTTGATATAATATTTATCTATGTCTACTTCCTTGTATATGAAACATGATATTTCCCTCCAATTGGTGAATCTTAGGATAATAGCTTGGCATTTGTCATGTAATGTTGATTAATTAGTTTGTCTTTCTGATTCATGATTTCAATTTATCTAATTTTTAAATTGAAATTTTCAAACATTACGATCTTTTGATTCGTGCATAAAATTTTTTCTTTTCTTTGGTTTCTTACATTATCCTGAGTCAATTTCTTTAGTTAATTCTTAATTATTGTATAATTTTACAATTCAGGAGGACCAAAAAATGGCTACTCGGTTGGCTAACACAATGTGCAACTCCCTGAAGAGCAGACCTGTTCAGGTATCATATTATCTACAGTCAAGTATTGGAATGTAATAATTAAGGCCTGCTTATGATAGATGCTTCTTGCAGGGTCGCATATTTCAAGATAAAGAGCCGCCACAATTTGTTGCACTTTTTCAGCCTATGGTGGTCCTTAAGGTACCTTGATTTAAGCTTACCAAATTCACCTTCTATATTAAGATTCTTTCATTTCATGATCACTGTGATGCAATGATTAAGGTATTTAAATGCTCCATATATATCTGAATTCCTCTTCAGGGTGGTTCGAGCTCTGGTTACAAAAATTACATAGCAGACAGAGGTCTGACGGATGAAACTTACACAGCTGATAGTATTGCTCTCTTTCGGATATCTGGAACTTCCATTCATAACAATAAGGCAGTTCAAGTTGATGCGGTAAGTACTCTTGATTTTCTTCTATTGTTATGTTTTAAAAAATGTATTTTGTTTATTTCCTATTGAAAAGAAAGGCATGTCTGATAGTTTCAGACAATTCTTGCTTGTAACCATGATCTCTGCACTATGATTTAGTACTTGCCTTTCTTGGGCCAACAGCAATACATTCATAATATCGACACATTTTTCTTGTTTAGGTGGCAACATTATTGAACTCTACCGAGTGTTTTCTTCTGCAATCTGGCTCTTCAGTTTTCACTTGGCATGGAAATCAAAGTACTTATGAGCAGCAGCAATTAGCTGTAAAAATTGCTGATTTTTTGAAGGTATGTTACTTGAGGAAATTTGATTTAGGCTCTGATTTAACCCATCCTGCCCTTCAAAAAATTATAGCGCCTTGAGAGAGAGAGAGATTTAGATGCATTTGTTCTAAAACATTAAAGGATGAGCAAGCTAGCTCCCCCTTTATCGAAAAGCACAGGTACAATGGAATCTAAGTCTATATCCATGTTTGGTGGCCAGGACAATCCCATGTTTCTAGGCTACACAAGATTGTACTTCTCAAATCCTGTATAGCCAATCAATCCCATAGTGGTGGGACTATTGAGTAGTCCCGCCACTTACCATGGGACAAATAGTTGCAGGACTATTTGTCTTTTTTTTTTTTTTTTTTTTTCCAATTTAACTTATTTTATTAAATTATTTATATATGAAAAGTTAACTTTATGTAATTTAATATATTTTATTAAAACAATTTAAAAAATCAATAATTTTCATTATGAACTAAAATATAATGTTATTTTGTTTGAAATTAATTTTATGTTATTTATTTTTAAAATGTTTTATTTTATTCAAAAGTTATCTAAAATAATTTTATGTTATGTACAATGATATAAAATAATTTAATTTAAAATATTTAAAATAATTTTATGGTTTTTTTGGAATTGGTTTTAAATGATTTTACTTTACTAAAAATTATTGTAATCTAATAATATCCTAACCATCTCACACTGTATCAAACATAAGACATAATTTTCTTTTGTACAATCTCATGCTACACCAAACAAGGGATGATATTATTTTTACTTCAATTTCATACTGCACCAAACACATTATAGTACTAATTTAGTCTTATCCAATCCAATTTACTCCCATAAATAGTCCAATCCAATTTTGCGTACCAAATGGGGTCTATAAGTATTAATTTTAGTTGAGTAAAGTAAATTGTCATAAGTTGAATTTGTTGCTATCATTGAGTTGATTATCTCTGTTGTCCAGTATTTGAGGCATTTACAGTTTATTTTAATCGCTTTAGTGGTAGTAATGTTTCCTTGTGAAACCTTAAATATGAGATTCAAGAAAGTTGATGCACATGTTTCTGAAATTATATGTAATCATTTTCATAGTAGTTTTGAGCTAAGAATATGCAATTCTTAAATAAAAGTTTCCCCTGTTGCCTGATATGTGGATAATCCAAGTACTATTTTCTTACTTATTTCAGCCAGGAGTTTCTTTGAAACATGCTAAAGAAGGGACTGAGAGCTCCGCTTTCTGGTTTGCATTAGGAGGGAAACAAAGTTACACCAGCAAAAAGGTTTCTCCGGAGATTGTTAGAGATCCTCATTTGTTCACATTTTCAATTAATAAAGGTGCATTTCTTATTCATTAGGGTAGCATCTGCTGTATAACTATAATGTTATATAATATTAATATTCACATAAGCATGTATTTGGGTTCTGTGAATTGTTGTATCAGCTGATTATCTCTTAACTTTTATTTTCATGATCATTTATGTTGCCGTGTGGGTCTCCCAGGAAAATTTGAGGTGAGTCTGGACTTAAAATTGCAGATTTGTTGTATAGAGGTATCCAGTGGCTTGTATATACATATTTATGTTTGCTGGACAGGTTGAGGAAGTTTACAATTTCGCACAAGATGATCTGTTAACTGAGGATATTTTGATACTTGACACACATGCTGAAGTCTTTGTCTGGGTTGGTCAGTCCGTAGACCCCAAAGAAAAGCAAAATGCTTTTGATATTGGCCAGGTACCGGATCAACAGATTATGCTTTTCTCATTTCTTGACTTGCATACAGTGTATCCTTCATTATTCAAGTTCTTGCAGAATTACATAAACATGGCCGTATCACTGGAGGGGTTGTCTCCAAAAGTTCCACTATACAAAGTCACTGAAGGAAATGAACCATGCTTCTTCACAACATTTTTTTCATGGGACCTAGCAAAAGCTACTGTACGTGTGTAATTGACAGGACTTTTCTTTTCTATGTCAATTTTAAGTTTATATTGCTCATTTTTTCATATTTCAATTTAATCAACTTTTTCAGTGAACAATATTCAAAATTGCTGTCCTCTGCTTGTGTATGCAAATTGGAGAAGAATGCAACGTAAATTGTATAACAAGAATCTAATATTGCTTTGCACTTGTTGTAATATAAAATTGAAATGTGCCAGTCTAAGTAGAAATTTCTTTAGCTTTTAACTTCACCTTTAACCTACCTAATCAAGTTAAATTAGTCTCCCTGGAAGTTATTGAACTAGTGTGAAACCCAAGGAAGCTACTAAAGAGGGGGCAAGTGAGAAGCAAACAGTTCACTTTGTGAATCATTTAAGGAACTGGGAAGTATTCTGAGTACGCCACAAGGAGCTGATGATAAGCATCTTATAGTATAATTTAGAAATAGTACATTGGCAATCTAGGGTCTACAATGTTGTGACATATACACCAGTACTAGTGAATAACTTCCTACTTGTTAGTGAATAACTAATTAGCACTCTGTTGCAAAACTTCTTGTTGAACTTGTTATTTGAAAAATAAATGAAAGAAACTCTTGATTGTGGAAGCATACGCTTGGGATGAGTTAACTGGTTAAAAATGTTTGCACAGCTTTGTTGCTTTAAGGCCAAAGACTTATTATTGACATTTCGTCTCTTTTAATTTTATGTTTGTTCAACAGCTTATGTTGTATGTATCCTTAGCAAAATTCTCAATGGGATGCAGGTTCAAGGAAACTCATTTCAAAAGAAAGTGGCATTACTCTTTGGGGCAAGCCATGTTGTGGAGGTAATTGCTTGCTTTATTTTATATTAAAAGACATGCTGCACAGTACCCTCTTCTAACATATATAACGCAAACTTTGAAAATTTCATTTGTTTTTGTGAATTTAATTTGGGTCCTAATTGTTCTCATTTGAAGATCTTATAGTATCCTACCTAGACATGTAAGATTTCCTTCTTTCTGTCTATTTTTATTAAAGTAATTATAATTAATTTTTTAAAAAATAATCTTAATAATTTTGTTTTATTTAAGAATATTTTTGAATTTAATCCAATCTTATCAAATTCATTTCCAGTCCAATCCTATGTGCACTGAGGAGGACTTGATAGTATTATATCAAATCAAACCCAATCTAATACAATGTCATCCAAACCAATTCAATCCAAAACAGCATATGAAATGAGGCCTTAAAGTTCCTAAGGATGAGGCTTTAAAATAGTTAAATTTCTCAAACAAAAAGAGAAAAAGGAAAGTCTAATGCAGAAAGCTGTATTATCATCTAATGCAATTTTTCTTAAAAATTTAATAACAAAAGAGCTGAAGGAGATGATGTTGCAATATGACTCATTTTAGATTGAAACTGAAAACTGTTTCCGGATAATAGTCTAAAGCTGTTTCTGAAATAAGGACGAATAGGTGCTGGTGGTGTGCACATATGTTTATTGCTAAAGTATTGTATTACGTTTTCTGTCTGATGATACATGACACAATGTTGCAAGTGTGCATGCTTTTACTTGCTCACTTAGGAGGTCAATTCATTGGCTAATTTGGTGGCTGTGTGATATTTTATGTTATTGGTGATCCAGGATAAGTCCCATTCAAATCAGGGAGGACCAACTCAGAGGGCTTCTGCTTTAGCTGCCTTATCCTCTGCTTTTAATCCATCTTCTGGGAAATCATCCAATCTGGTAAATAATTTTTTCATGCCAATAGTTTAATAAAATTTTCATTCAGTTTTGCGTTCGACGGCATCTACATTCTTGTTCAAAAAGGTGCAGCCTTGTTGAGCTTGCTCTACTCTGCATGAAAGGTTGTCAAGGAAACTAGAGATCTTAGTTTTCTAGGTGCACTGTGTTTGATAAACATGGTTGAACTATTTGGAGATTCAACCTTGAGTCATATAACGATTAATTTCCTTTGTGGTTATTGATTAAGGTTGAGCTATTTGGAGATTTAACATTGGTCAATTATAACGGTTAATGTCCTTTGTGGTTATTGATTAAGTAGTGAGGACCCATCGATGAAGCATTTCAGGAATTAAGTAACAGTTTGGGTTTCACAAGCCTATTTTTGGTTGGATTCTAAATGTTCATGTGTTGTAGGAAATTCAAATTTCTGTCCAAGTATAATTTGAGAAATTGCTCACTGCATTAATTGAAACCTTATATGGTGGGGTTTTTATTTATTTTATTTTATTTTATTTTTTATGAATAAACATGTATGCTATGGATTTATGCTTTGTCAAATACTCTCTAATTGTAATAGTTTAATTGAACTAGCTTTCCTACTTATGCTTTAATTCAGACTTCAGGTGAGTAAGTTCTTCCAACGGTTTTACTTGCAATTAAATTTGTAGTCTGTATTGAAAATGATATCCCTGTTGTGTAATTTTATTTTCTTATTTACTGCATTATAGTATCCTTATTTCATTTTACACTCATTTTGAATCGAATATATGTTTCCATACAGCAGAGTTGGCTTTAAAATAGTCTTCAAAACTTTGTCTTCATAAGTTGCTCTAGAACCATGTGAGATTCCAGATGCGAGTTTCCATTTTTGGAAGTGTTTCAATTTGTATGTGCCATAATTCAACTTGGAATAGCTTATTATTTTCTAAGAAAATTCAATACTTACATTCACTATTGGAGAAGAAAGCTGTGATCATAAAGGAATCAGAAGGACCTATACTGCAGAATAGGTCTAGTGACAACTGTGACATAATGCGGCCAAGCAGTTACTTCTGCTGCCAGTTGCCTGATTACATTTGGAATGTTTTTGCAAGCACCATAACTTTTGCTTCTTTTTTTTACCGTTCTTATGATTTTTTTTTTCTGCTACGGATGGCACTGCTTCTGTTCAATCTGTGTGATTGTTTTATGAACATCATTACATCTTCTTATTATAACTTCAACCCCATGTTCTTCTAATCACACGCTTTATCATTATGGTTTTATGTCTGAAGTTGATTGTGCATCTGTTGCAAGAAATTCATTGACTTTTTGACTAGGAGGTGGCTGTTTGATATTCTATGTTATCTCAGGCCCATGATAAGTCCAATGGTTCAAACCAAGGGGGCCCAACTCAAAGAGCTTCGGCTTTAGCGGCCTTATCTTCTGCATTTAATTCATCACCCGGAAGCAAAGGTTCTGCTTCAAAGCCATCTAGCCCAAGTAGCGGATCACAAAGAGCAGCAGCAGTAGCAGCTCTTTCATCAGTTCTTACTGCCGAAAAGAAGAGATCACCTGATGGCTCCCCGACACGATCTAGTGGCAGTCCTCCTGCAGAAGATAGCACTCCTTGTAAGAAAGAATTATCATTCTTTTTAGATTCTTGAGACAGTATTATATATATATATATATATATATATAGAGAGAGAGAGAGAGAGAGAGAGATTTTGCTATTGCTTTAAGTTGTTTGTTTGGATCTTTTGATACAGTTTTCACCAAAGTAAATAGTTCTTTGTTGCTGCTTTTTCCTAAATTCGATTTAATGTTTAAACATATGCTTCTTAAACTGTAGAAATCTGACACATTTTAGCACTTGCAGCTGAACAAAAAGCGGAGTATGCCCATTCTGAATCAGAGGCTTCTCAATGGGTTGCTGAGCTCAAGGAGGTGGAGAACGTTGCACCTGCATCGGAAAGCAATGGAGAGGATTCAGAAAATAAGCAAGAGACGGAACAGGATGACAATGGTAGTGAAACTAGTCTCAGTACCTTCAGTTATGATCAACTGAAGGCCAAATCTGAAAACCCAGTTACTGGAATTGATTTTAAGCGGAGAGAGGTTGGTACAGGGGCTGTGATGAATGTATTATTTCATTTCATTTACGGTTTAAATTGGTATTCACTGTACATCTCCATTTGGTTTTACAGGCTTATCTGTCAGATGAGGAGTTCCAGACCATATTTGGAATTACAAAAGAAGCATTCTATAAATTACCAAAATGGAAGCAAGACATGCAGAAGAAGAAATTTGATTTATTCTAGAGACCAAATTTATTTAAATGAGTGATTGATCTGCTTCTTTGCATCCTAACTAAAATTTGTTTTGTTCTTTCCGAAAATGGTACCCTATGAGCGGACTGCATTATGTAGCATTGGCTATTTGCATTTTCGATGAAAGTAGCTGTGGTTAGTATCGGTATTTGATTGTGATAGCGCCTGAAGAGTGATTTGTTTTTATTTATCCTTTTCAACTGCTGCTGCCTCTTGTAATATCAACAGATTGTAGTTTCAAAGACAGCTGGTGGGTAAAATTCTTTCATTTTGTGGTTATTTGACCTTTTCTTTTATATATATATTTTTAATTTTGTTTTTAAAGGGGTGTATATGTAATGGATTTGTAATCCAACTATAATATAAGGAATGAAAATTTGTTGTTATCTATTATTGTTCTGTTTTCATACTATATATATATATATATATATATATATATATATTATATCTGTAGGAAATTTGTTTTTAGTTTGAGAAAGAGAGTAAATATAGCTAATTCTGTTGGAGTTAAACTAAATATGGCAGAACTGGTCTCAAGAAACAAATTATGTGGATGCTCCTCTGCCAAATACACAATGTAAACTCTTCTATGTTCAGAAGCTACACATTAGATGGTACCTGCAAATGAAATCAGTGTATCACTAGAAAAATCTTGACATCTGTGGGAGCAAAACAAAATCAGAGTTCGTGCCACAGACGATAGGATTGAAGATTTTTGTTCCAATGGCACATTGTATCCCAGAGGGTCATGCTTCCTAAAGAATGATGTCACTGGATTTGCAACATTTTTTATTTACACAACTCTTCATTCTGCTTTTAACTTGGCCTTGTTATCAACTCTTCTCTTCTTCTTTCCCTCTTTCTCTCTCTCTTTTTTCTCTTCTTCTTCTTTCTTTCTCTTTCTTCTTCCCTTCTTTTTTTTTCTCCCGGTCTCTCTCTCTTTCTCTTTCTATTTTCTTTTGCTTCTTCGTGAAGTTTCCCACCGTCTTCAATTTTTTTTTATAAAATTTTCGCTGTTGCGACCTGTGGTCGCGTCGTTTGGTTGTGGTACTCACTGAAGAGTTTTCACCGCCTTCATCGCGATCAGCCATCGTGGTATCTGGTCGCGATGCTCACTGGTCGATTTCACCATTTTTATCGCGAGCACCCTATCGCGATCACTGGTCGCGGTCTTGGGTCACAATGCTCATTGCCCAAAATTCTCATTTTCACCGCGAGCTGCATACCACGATCCCTGGTCGTGGTAGCTGGTAGCAATACACACTGCTAACATTTTCTTTTTTCTTTTCATGCACTATTTCTGGACCGCTCCACCTGATCCACTTGTATACCTAAAAATTAATCTAAGTAAACACATTACATCATTTTCACATAATTAACAATAATCAAGGGTACTTTTCGTAATTACTGAAAATTAAGAATGCTACAATTCTTCCCCTCTTAAGAAATTTCGTCCTCGAAATTTTACCTCAGTCGAAAAATTGAGGATATTGCTGTCTCATTATTTCTTCGATTTCCCAGGTAGCCTCTTCTACATTATGATTCCTCTAGAGGACTTTCACTAGTGGAACTCTTTTATTTCGTAATTATTTAATCTCCCTATCAAGAATTTTTACTGGTTCCTCTTCGTATGTCAGGTCCGGTTATATTTCGATACTTTCAGCCTAGACTCTGTGAGAAGGATCAGATCTGTATCTCCTCAGCATCGATACAGGGAATACATTATGAATCTTTTCTAATTCAGGAGGTAAAGCTAATCTACAGGCTACTGGTCCTATACGCTCAATGATCTCGTAAGGTCCAATAAACCTAGGACTCAACTTCCCTTTTCTGTCAAATCTGAGCACTTTCTTTGTAACATCCCTAATTTCGAATACATATGAAAAGTATGATTGAATTCATTTTGAATATGTAAATATGATTTTTATGATTTGAGGGGTGAAAATTGTAATTAAATGTATGTATATTTTTAGGTTTCATAATGGACCAATTTGAACGGTCGAAAACAATGCACGAAGTTAAAGGTGAAAATCTGGACAGTAGGCATCGCGACCACTCACCGCGACCAGGGATCGCGATGAGCAGCTCGCGGTGAAAAGGATAATTTGGGGCAGTGAGTACCGCGACCAGTCACCGCGACCACAGATCGCGATGATCAGCTCGCGGTGAAAGTGGCAAATTTCTACCAGTGAGCAACACGACCGAAGCGACGCGACCACCGCTCGCGGTACAGGTCGCGATGACTCAAAACTTGTAAAAAAATAAAGCGGTGGAGCGGTGCAATTAAAAGGAACCAAAGAGAGCAACAGCTCTCAAAACTTTAGCAAACACACAGAAACAGAACTAGAGAAAATGAGAGAGAAAGAAGAGAGGAGAGGGGAGAGAAAGAAGAAAAAGAAGAAGAAGAAGAAGGAGAAAAGAAGAAGAAGAAGAAGAAAAGAGAAAGAGAAGAAGGAAAGGAGAAGGAGGAAGCTTTCAGGTTTGGTGTACACGTATTTTTCGAATTTTCAGTTTTTCAGAAATTTTCAGGAATTGTCAAATTTTAGAGTTTCTGAGTTATTTGAATTATATGGATTATATATTATAGTTTAGATTTGATATATACGTGTTTTGGAATTTTTTCAGTTTCCAGAATATTTCAGATTGATTGAAATTGATTAAATTTGCGTTATTTGAATTATATTGATTATCGAATATAGTTCAGGTTCGATATATATGAGTTTTCGAATTTTTCCAGTTTTCCAGAAATTTTCGGAATTATCGAAGTTTATAGTTTTTGAATTATTTGAATTCTATTGAGTAGAATGGATAGTTTGAAACTGATTTCGGAATGATTTGAATACGATTTGGTTCTAATAGTGTTATGGAAATATATTGTTATGGAAATATATTGTTGAAAGTGACTTAAATTATATTATATTGTGAAATGTATCGGAAAATGATTTTGGGGCAATTTGATTCGAAACGGAATTATGAAATACGTTTGAGTATATTTTGGATTGATTTAATATGATTATTGATTTATAAATATATTCGTATATTTCCGTTATATTATATTTGATGAAATTTGAATTTGTAAAAATATAAATATATTTATATGTATTGAAATTGAATTCGATTATTCGGAAAGAAATAAAATATGTTGACATTGGATTGGAGAAAATATTTTGGCTCTGATGTGTATGAACATAGATATGGATATAGGAGGTTGACATGTCAATTGGGTTTCTGTCTGAACAATACTGTGCCGATTATACCACCCTTTGGATAATGCAGGCCCCAAGTGCCGGTCCTAGGGTTCTGAAATTTGTCATGGGACATTTACAGCGGGTGATTCCGTTGGTGTTCCATTCTGATCTGATGTTCGGTGAGTGGCCCCGTTTGCGTCCAATGCCGAACAATCCGTAATCCAGTCCGATAACTTATGTTTTGTATGCCAGGAGCCCAATCTGAAAATTGATTTGTCATATGGAAACGTTTGAGAAATTATGAAAAATTTATCTGTTGATTGATTTTAGATATTTGATTTGATATGAGCCCTATATAGATTATTTATATATTTGTTATTTATAGTTTTCATTGATATAAAATATTTGTATATACAATTTTGTGTACATCCACTAAGCAATATGCTTAGTGTGTGGAGTTTTCTCGCACGCAGGTAACAAAGGTTCCAAAGGCGAAAAAGATAAAGAATAGTAGAGGTTGCAGAACCAGAGTCAGGATCACATCTTTCCTGCATACATTTTGGTAGTTTGTTTGTATTAAGTTTATATATTTTGATACCGTATGCATATACAGAAACTGTTTGTAAATATTTAACGAGCTTCCGCTATGTAAATATTTTATGATATGTTTATGTTATGTGAATCTTTATAAATTATATTGTGATAAATTGGTTGGTAAGTCGCACTATATTTGGAAGGGTGCGCAAAATTGATTTGAGAATTTGGAAGTTGATTTTATAAATTTTATCTGTAAACAGGTTTTGGAAAGTCAGAAAAACAGAGGAAACTCTGGCAAGATTTTCGAAAATTCTTTGGACCATTTTCAAAGGTTTTTAATATAATGTTTATCTACAATAAAAGTTAGCTTTTAGTACATTGTAGCGCTTCCTGATTTGGTCCGAGTGGATTTGGGTCAGGGGGTGTTACATTCTTCCATGGAGATACTTTAAGAAAAACTTTTTCACCGACTTCATATTCTATATCTTTTCTTTTCAGGTCTGCATATGATTTCTGTAGATCAGATGCGGCTTTCAGTCTTTCTTTGATAATCTTTACATTCTCCTCAGTTTGTCTAATCAAGTCTGGGCCTACTAACCTGTCTTCTCCAAATTCCATCCAGCATACTGGTGTCCTGCATTTCCTTCCGTACAGTGCTTCATATGGTGCCATAGCTATGCTCGATTGATAACTGTTGTTGTATGAAAATTCAATCAATGGGAGGTGATCAATCCAACTCCCTTCGAAATCAATTACACAACTTCGGAGCATATCTTTTAGCATATGAATTACTCTTTCTGATTGTCCGTCTGTTTGCGGATGAAAGGCTGTACTGAAACTCAATCGAGTACCCAAAGCTTCTTGAAACTTCCAGAATCTAGATGTAAACTTCGGGTCTCTATATGATATTATTGATGCAGGCACTCCATGCAATTTAACTATTTCTTTTATATATATATATATATATATATATATATATATATGTATATGCCAGTCGATCCAGTGAATAGTCAGTTCTGACTGGTAGGAAATGTGCCGATTTCGTCAGTTGGTCCACTATCACTCATATTGCATCATGTTTACTCTGGGTGAGTGGTAATCCAGTGACAAAATCCATCGTGATACGATCCCATTTCCATTCAGGTATTGATATTGGCTGTAACAACCCTGATGGAACCTGGTGTTCAGCTTTCACCTGTTGGCATATCATGCACTTATTCACGAAGTCCACCACATCTTTCTTCATACCAGACCACCAATACTGAGTCTTCAAATATCTATATATTTTTGTGCTATCTGGGTGCATCGAATACAGACTACTATGTGCCTCTGTCAGGATTATCTTTTTCAATTCTTCATCATCTGGAATGCAAATCCTATCTTTGAAACACACAATACCATCATTTCTAACTGTAAAATCCGGATGCTTCCCCATCTGGGATCTGTTTACATATCATCTGAATTCTATCATCATGATTTTTTTTTTCTGCTATCTGCTGAATTAAACTTGGCTTGCATCTTAACTCACCTATCAAAGCATTGTCTGGATTCAATTGTAATCGAACATTCATAGTCTTTAGGGCGAATAATGCTTTTCTGCTCAGGGCATCTGCTATTACATTCGCTTTTCCTTGAATGCTAATCAATCACATAGTCATAATCTTTGATTAATTCCATCCATCGTCTCTGTCTCAGATTGAGCTCTCTTTGAGGAAGCAGATACTTCAAACTCTTGTGATCTGTGTATATGTAGCATCTTTCACCATACAAGTAATGCCTCCATATCTTCAAGGCAAATACAATGGCTGCAAGTTCCAGATCATGTATCAGATAATTCTGTTCATGATTTTTCAGCTGTCTGGATGCATATGCAATCACCTTGCCTTCCTGCATCAGTACACAACCCAAACCATGGTGTGAGGCATCACTATAGATCACAAAATCTTTACCTGAAACTGGCTGAATCAGGACTGGAGCCTCTACTAACATCATCTTCAATCTGTTAAATGCTGCCTGGCATATGTCATTCCATTCAAATCTGACATTTTTATGCAGTAATTTGTCAACGGACTTGCTATGGATGAGAATTCCTTCACAAACCGTCGATAATAACCTGCCAAGCGTAAGAAACTTCTGACTTCTGCAACGTTCTTTGGAGGCTTCCATTCTATAATTGCTTCAATTTTTTTGGGATCTGCCGTAATACCCTCTGTTGACACAATATGGCTCAGAAATGCAATCTCAGCCAACCAGAACTCACATTTACTCAGTTTACCATATAGTTGCTTCTCCCTCAGAATCTGCAATACCACTCTGAGGTGCCTGTCATGGTCCTTTGTCGTTTGTGAGTATACCAGGATATTATCAATAAATACAACTACAAACTGATCAAGGTATGGTCGGAATATTCGGTTCATTAGATCTATAAAGGTTGCAGGTGCATTTGTCAGCCCAAATGGCATCACTACAAACTTATAGTGTCCATACCTTGTTCTGAATGAGGTTTTCGAAATATCAGAATCTTTTATTCTTAACTGATGATACCCCGATCTGAGATCTATCTTTGAGAAGACAGTAACTCCTCTCAACTGATCAAACAAATCATTGATTCTAGGCAACAGATATTTATTCTTAACAGTAAGTTTATTCAACTGCCTATAATCGATGCACAATCTCAATGACCCATATTTCTTTTTCACAAATAACACTGGAGCTCCCCACGGGGATACACTGGGTCTGATGTAGCCTTTATCTAGCAATTCTTGTAACTGTACCTTCAGTTCTTTTAGTTTTGCTGGTGCCATTCTGTAAGGAGCTATAGATACTGATGTAGTACCTGGTACCACGTCAATCACAAACTCAACCTCCCTCTGAGGTGTCAATCCAGGAAGCTCCTCTGGAAATATATATGGAAAATCACACACAGTGGGTATATTCTAAATTGTAGAAGTAACCTTTCTGGAATCAACCGCTTGGGCCAAATAAGCCTCACAACCCTTTTTGATTAGTTTACAGGCTGTAATGGCTGAAATAATATTGGAGAGATAATCCCTCCTTTCGCCCACCATCGTGACTTCTGTGCCATCGGCTGTTCTGAGTGTTACTCGTTTCAAATTGCAGTCGATCACAACCAGATGTCTAGAAACCAATCCATGCCTAAGATTACATCAAATTCATGCCTAAGATTACTCCTAAATCTTGATAGGACAGTTTTTGTACACTCTATTCATAACCACACTTTGACCTATCGGATTGCTGACTAGTACGTCATACTCAGTGGGTTCAGTTTTCAAATTTCTTTGTTTTAACAATGTATCACATATATACGAATGAGTAGAGCCTGAATCTATCAATGCAAGAGCTGTAGTATCAAAGATAGAAATTTTACCAGTAATCACATCTGGCGCATCCTTGTTTTCCTGAGCCCTAATACCATAGGCTCGTGCAGGGGTGCGAGTATTTGGTCTTGCCACTGATTCTAACACCCCTATGTGGCTACCACCTTCAGTTCCTGCCTGACTGGGCCTCCTACCTCTGGAAATAGTAGAAGCAGATCTCTCTAGTTGCTGAGCAAGAGTAATCTGGTTTTTCGAGCAATCTCTGTAAAAGTGGTCATGAGATCCACACCTATTGCAGGCTCTTGTAGCTCTCCAGCACTCCCCCAGATGTCGCTTTCCACAATGCTCACACAGTGCTGGGGCTGGTCCCCTAGCTGTACTCCTAGGGGCAACATCTAGCTGTTGGTATGGACCTCAGTGATTGCGTCGGACCACTAGACTGCGGTCCCTTAAACTTCTTATTCTGTGACTGATATGAACTAGACTACCCTGATCCTCTTCTCTGTTGACTTCTGTCTCGTCTGGCCTGTTCTTCTTTCTTGATTCTTTCAATATTCAGGGCTGCTGAAACTAGTCTGGTAAAATCTTCAAATTCAAATGCGGCAACCTGTAGGCGGATATAATCATTCAGTCCGTCTTCAAACCTCCTGCACCTGTTCGCCTCTGTAGCCACCATATCTCTAGCATATTTACTCAACCTGACAAATTCTCTTTCGTACTCTGTCACTGTCATCTATCTCTGCTTCAGGTTGATAAATTCTCTTTTCATATTATCTAAGTAGATGCGACCGACATACTTTTTTCGACATAACGGAGGTCCACCATTGGTAGGTATCCTCCTGTAGTAGGGATACTGCACACTCTAAACTCTCTTCAGGTGTGCAATGCATCTGCTGTAATATTCTTTCAGTCTACTCAAACCAGTATTCCGCAGCAGATGCATTTTCATCTCTTCGTCCATGAAAATCCGTCGATCTGTACTTGGCCAATCGTTCAATGACTGACTTTCGTGGCACTGCTCTGGCCACGTTCTGAAAGAATTCATCCATTTGTTGCATAAATGCCGGCTGACCTTGAACTTCTGGTCCAACTGCCCTTGGGCTTACAGATTCTCTAGATGCTCCCCCAGCTACACTGGCGGGACTTTCGGGTCTATCTCTATTTCCACTTCCTTCCATTTCTTTTTATTATATATAAGACAGAAGAGAAGTCTGCAGATTAGAGTCACATACTCCTATAGGTGGTATTTATACAATGCATGCATATACAGAATATTACTCTTTTGGTCCATAAACGCCTAAACCGTGCTCTGATACCACTAAAAAATGTAACACCCCCTGACCCAACCCGCTTGGATCGAACCAAGGAGTGCTACCCGATTTCAAGACTTTTCTACACTTAATTTATATGTTGAAAACTTTTGTAAAACCAACAAATAGTTTGTCTTTCAAAATCTTTTACAGTGAGCCCATCTAATATTTCGAAAATTTTGCCAGAGTTTCCTCTGTTTTTCTGAATTTCCAAAAATCCTGTTTTCCACAAAATCCAAATAATATAATAACAAACACTTTAAAATTCATTTCTCAATCATTTGCGCACTCCTCCATATAGCGCGACTTCCTCAAACATTTTCAATAAAACAAAACATAATTACTAGTTACAAAACTTTGAAAAATATAAACTATTATACAAATATCTACAAAACTCATATATTACAACTTTACAAACTTCTGTATATGCATGCTGAAATAAACAATTATACAAACAAAGTTTAAATGCAACTACCCAAGTAATGTGACTCTGAATCTTTTTCAGCAGCTATCACCTCTTCAGTCTTTCTCTCCGCTGGTATCTCTATTACCTACGCGTGATAAAATTAACGCACTAAGCAAAAATGCTTAGTGGGTGTACACTAAAATATTTTCAAGATGATATAAAACAATAGAACTAAATTTCAGAAATACATATAAAAAAAATATAATATTTCAAATAGTGCAACTATGTTAATTAAAACATTTTCAAATATTTATGGATTGAAATCTTAATAAAATTTCTTTATTCCAAAATCGTTTCATAGTTTTCAGTAATTCCATTTTTCATTTCTTAACTGGGTATCTGATACACATAACAGGGTTTTACAGGACTGGATTACGTGTTTATACAGTCGGGTTTTCCATCTCAAAATGAAATAGTATCCCTATATACACAGTCGGTTTCCCACTTCAGAATGAAATGGTATCCGTATTTACACAGTCGGTTTTCTACTTCAGAATGAAATGGTATCCGTATTTACACAGTCGGGTTTCCCATTTTAAAATGAAATGGTATCCCTATATAGTCATCATAATCATCAGGAGTATCAGTGCAGTACTGCTAAGTGCACCCAATTGGCATGTCAACCTTCTATATCCATATTTTCCTATACATATATCAGGGCCATTATTCAGGAATTCCAGATATCGCAAATCATCAAAGTATTCAATGTTCAACAATCCAATAACTTTTTATAAGACAAAAATCCCCTCAATTATTTCAAAATCAATATAAATCAATATTTGTAAACAAAATATTCAAAACATATAAAATACAGCAAACAAAATATAACAATATATTTTTGTCAATTAAAATCATTAAACTCAACATAAATCACATTTATGAAATTCAAAATCATTTTCAGAAATTATTTTCAAATAAATTCAATCAAAACTTATTAATCATATGTGTACACCAACCTGAATACCGTTTTTCCGAAACTTTCTTTTCTAGATTTCCTTTTTCCTCCTTCTTTTTCCTCTTCTCTTTCTCCCTCATCTTTTCCTTCTTCTTCTTCTTCCTTCCTTCTTCTTCTTCTTCTTTCCCTCTTTCTCTCTCTCTTTTTTCTCTTCTTCTTCTTTCTTTCTCTTTTGTAGTCCTCAAAAATTTCTCGGGGACACGGGGCACTACAACCTGCAAAGATAGAACGCACGTGACCCGCAAGACGTATGGGACACCGGGGTGGTGCCGGCCAAAGTCGCTCCGACGGTCAAGTTAGCGAGTGTTGATAAATGTGTAAAGCTCGTAAAGGGAGGTGAGTGAAGGATACTTCCTGTTATCTTCTTGATCAAGATCTCCTCGGTCGGAGGAGATGTAAGGTCAGAGGGTGATCGGAGAAGATGAACAATAGCCGGAGGGTGTGATTTTTGTATTGGTAGCTTTCGGATCTTAGTTTCTCGGTCCCCTTCAAATGAAAGATTATCCTTCTTTTTATAGGGGAATGATGCTTCTGCCTTTTGAGGGGTTTCATCATTACCCCTCCTTGCTGTCCTCC
This sequence comes from Xanthoceras sorbifolium, assembly GCA_003430845.1. NCBI lineage: Eukaryota > Viridiplantae > Streptophyta > Magnoliopsida > Sapindales > Sapindaceae > Xanthoceras > Xanthoceras sorbifolium. Next base: position 9,356,133 of record CM010611.1, read on the forward strand.
ACCAAGAAAGCATGTGGATGCTTCTTTTGATCTGGCCGTTATCGAGTGTCATTATGGTTTTGTAGGACTTTTTTTTTAAAGTAGATCATGATTTGGTCCCCCTCGGAACAAAAGAGACTTTATATCGTGCGACATGTAGTTTTGTCAGTTTGGACAATCATGATTGCGTGTCGTATGATATGCCGATTGGATGTCGACATGAGATGACTATGTCGTGCTACATAGGAGTTCTTCCAAGCGTGAATACTGAGTTATCTCACTTGATGCTACTTGGGTGTGTGGAATATGAAGTGCATGTCGTACTACATGGATGCCTCATGACGAGTGAATGTCGTACTATATGGATGTCTCATGTCGAGCGTATGTAGTACTACATGGATGTCTCATGTCATACTACATGGATGCCTCATGTCGTACTACATGGATGCCTCATGTCGAGCGTATGTCGTACTATATGGATGTCTCATGTCAAGCGTATGTCGTACTACATGGATGTCTCATGTCGTACTACATGGATGCCTTCCCACTTTTGGCTCTGGGTCTGGTCTTTGAGATATACTTTGGGCCTCTAGGTTGGATCCTCACTTATATTTTGGGCCTGACATATTTTGGCTACTACAGTTTGCCCCCAAACGCCTTGGATTTTAAAAAGCTAAGGGGTTTGTGTCGTTCGACATGTAGACAAGGATCTGTGTTGTAGATTTTAATGGAGGTTCCTTAATGTCGTACGATTAGTTACCTGTGAAGGAAAGCCCTACTGTTTCATGAGAGGAAAACAATCACTATTGTTTACCCACTGTCGTAGGACAATGTTGTAATAAAGGCGGTGTGATTTGTCTTCCAACGACTCCTCGACAGTTGTGTCAGAGTAATTATGTTTTTGTGGGAAACGCGCACGCCTGGTTTAATGATGACGGTTATAGGGGTGCGTGTCCAATAAGGAGCTGACACGTCAGCTTATGCTTTCCCTTTTATTGCCGCCCTTTCCCTTTCTCTTTCATTTTCAAGTTTTCTTTGCTTTCTCTCTCTCGTTTTCTCTCTCAAAAACCAGTCGCCTGTGCGAGCTTTTTTCGGTGTCTTTGCTGCTCATTTTGGCCGTTTTTGCGTTCATTCTGGCGAAGCATTTGGTCACCTTTGCTCTTTTGGTAAGTTTTCCTGGTTTCTTTGCTTTTTTTACTTTTTATGTTCGTGTTTTGGTTTCTTGGGTTTTTTTTGTGTTTCTTTCGAATAGGTTTTTAGGAAATTATGAAATTTTTTTGGTGTTTGATCGAAGATAGCAATTTAGGATTTGGTAGAATCTGTTTGTGATTATACTGTCGCACGACAACAACTGGGGAATAAGTGTCGTACGACCCTGTAGGTTTTATGCCAATCAATCTAGGAACAGATGTAGGGCACGTAGGACCTTAAGTTAGGTTTGACTACTAACCTTCCCTACTGTCGTGCGACTTGTAGGTGAGATGTCGAGTAGAGGAGACGAGAACACTCCTAGTACGTCGGGACGAGGATATGATGATCCTGTTGACCTGTCGTCCGACACGTAGGGTGAGTCGAGGGCCTACGGCGGTGAGGTAACGCTGGCGTCGTACGACCCTGTGACTGTTTCCAGTCATGAGGGTACGTTGAGTGTTATAAAGGGCGTACGTGAGGGGATCCCTCTCATCGAGCCACCTGAGGAGGCGGCCGGTCCTAGTCTCTTGGGACCAAGTAGACCGCTGGGTTTACTTTTGTCGAACCCTACTAGCGTGCTGAAGGAGGAAGATCTTACGCGCATAAGGTATAGTTATGGCATACCAGATGGTGTCGCGCTGAGGGTGCCCTTCAATGAGGAACGACCAGATTGGGATATCCCTGGATGGACCTGTTTCTATGAGCTCCCATTTCAGAGGGTTGGTTTCAGATTACCGGTGGTCGGACTACCGAGGAAGGTACTGGCCCTCCGAGGAGGGTTGGTTTCATATTACCGGTGGTCGGACTACCGAGGATACTGTTGGGTCTAGAACTGTTGTGCAGAATGGAAGGTATAGTTTTCGATCTGTCCGACCTATTCTACACGTACACTATGAGGGAGCACAACACAGAGAAGGGCCGCTATAACTTAAACCTCCGAGCCAACAGACATCACTTCATCACAGAACTGACCACGAATGACAGGTCGTTGAAGGATAGGTATTTCTTTGCGAGGGGCCTTCTTATCGAGTGGCCTATAGGGATACGGTTGTTCGTACGACTTGGTCTAAGGCTGGTGGGTCATTAATTTCGTAGTGTCGTGTCGTTCAACATTTTTTCTTTTGTCATACTTGTACTAACTTGTTTTATCTTCTTGTTTTGCAGTGAACACAGAAGCTCCTCAAGCTGTAGTTGGCTTGACGTGCACGACCCGTACAGCAAAGATTCTGTCGTACGACGCGAAGGAGAGGAGTTGGAGGAGGATCTTGTCTGAAGAGAACCTGAGACCGAGTCACTTGTGGGAGTTCTCTGTAATCAACGAGCCAGGTACACCTTACCCAGCTTTCAAAAATTTAGTAGAGTTTGCCAGAGTAAGGTATTGTGTCGAGCGACTGTATGGCACAAGGTTTCTGACTCTTATATCCTACGTCGAGCGACGCTTTGCAGTTGACGTGATGGCTGGAGGTTTTGCTGCTCCCGATGCTGATGAAGCTATGAGGAGACTTGAGGAGAAGAAGAAGGGAAAAAAGAAGGTCAAGTCGAGCGACCCTGTTGAGCCGTTGGCAACTCCACCACCACCTCCTTCGCCTAGTAAAGGAAAAGAGCCGCTCGACATAGGCTCTGTTGAAAGAAAGAGGAGAAGGGATGATTCGGCCGCAGGCAGTAAGGCGCCGGTCGACCTTGTGTTCCTACAGGATGCCTCCGCATACTCTGACTTTAGCTCAATTATGCCTCAAGTCGAGCGACTGCTGCTCCCTGAAGATGAAAGCAGGTTCAAGGAAATGGGCTTGTCGTAGGGGTTCGACTGGGCCCTCAGCCATCAATTTCAAGTAAGTCGTACGACTGTATTATTTTACTATTTAAACATTGGGGCCTGAATATGAGTTCGTTTTTTGCAGGCCCTCCAATTTCAGATATATGCCAAGCAGGGGCTTGCTTCGGCTTTGGGGAAGGTGAGGGAGCTTAGGTCAAGCAACCAAGGCTTAAGGGTTGAAGTTGAGAAGCTGAGGGCCTCGAATGTAGAGGCCAAGAGAACAACTGAGGAGGCTTGTTCGTCGTGCGATGGAAGCGACCCTTGAACTTGAGCTCTAGAAGTCAGAAGTGGAAAAGCTCAGACCCTTGCAGCATAAGGTCGAGTAGCTAGGGTGCTCAACTTAAGATCAAAGAATCGGAGTACGACGCTATGTATGACCGTGTTGAAGATGACGTGCTAAACGCCGTGGTCAAGACCCGGGCTGATCTGATGCGGCAATACAAGGACGGTCATGCGGTCGAATGAGAGGTGGACAAATGGATCGCTGATCATGATAAGTTGACCTGCCCAGATGAGGAGGACGATAACGAAGACGAGGCAAAAGAGAAGAGCCAGCTGGTCGAGGAGAAGGTCAATGAAGAAATTTGTGTCGAACCGGCCCTTGAGGGTGCGACCATCATTGCTTTGCCTGCTCAGTCGAGCGACGGTTAGTCAACTGGGGTCGAGCATGAGCACGAAGATGTTGCCCCATAGGGGTTTTGTAAAACTTTGGAATTTGTTTTTATTTTTTTTTTCTAAGTGTCAAAATACATTTTGCTTATTTGTGATTTCACTATTTTTTAAATAGAATGAATGGTTTGTTTAAACCCCGTGTTATCGTATAATAGAGTAAAGATAACTTATCTTGTATATTGTAACCACTGATTTTTTATAACAACCTTAAATGCAGGTCGTACGACCATTGGTCGTTTCATAATGATCTTGCATGCAGGTCGTGGTCCTTGACCTTGAATGCGGGTCGTATGACCACTGGAGATTGTGACCTTGAATGCAGGTCGTGGTCCTTGACCTTGAATGCGGGTCGTGCGACCATTGGATATGGTGACCTTGAATGCAGGTCGTGGTCCTTGACCTTGAATGCGGGTCGTGCGACCACTGGAGATAGTGACCTTGAATGCAGGTCGTGGTCCTTGACCTTGAATGTGGGTCGTGCGACCACTGGAGATGGTGACCTTGGATACAGGTCGTGATTCTTGACCTTGAATGCGGGTCGTGCGACCACTGGAGATGGTGACCTTGCTTTTTATGATATTGAATTGCCCCAGTTCGAGTGTGTAACTTTATAGTTTCATGCTTCAACTTTTATTAATTGTGTCGTGCGATGGAATATCTCTAGAGCAGGTTGTGTGGCATGAAAAAAGATACTTTTATCGCGGGTTTGTCCAGCGATGCTGACCTGTATAAAAAAAGTGAGGGTTGGCTATTGGGTTTACCAACGGCCTTCCGAAGTCTAAGTGAGTCCCATGTCGTAGGGTGATAGAATTGAAAAATATAAAGTTCAGACTTTAGAAATGATACTGTTTTAGATGGCATGCGTTCCAGCTGTTGCCGATCTCCATGCCATCTGTACATCGTAGTTTGTAGGCTCCATGTCCAACTACTTTGGTGATTTGGTATGGTCCCTCCCATGTAGAACCGAGTTTACCTGCTCCTTTTTTCTTTGTATTTTGGAAGACACGACGAAGGACCCAATCTCCAATATTGAATGCTTTGAGACGAATGTTTCTGTTATAGTGTCGGGCGACTCTTTGTTGGTATACGACCAATCTGATTGTGGCCTTGTCGTGATGCTCGTCGATTGTGTCGAGTTCGTTTAGCAACTCTCTGTTGTTTGTTTCTTCGGTTGCGTGTCATATTCTGTAAGAAGGGTAATTAGCCTTCGTTGCTATTACGGCCTCGGAGCCGTAAGTTAAGGAGAATGGCATCTCCCCTGTTGACATTCTGACAATCGTACGGTAAGACCACGGCACACCTTGTAGCTCGTCGGCCTATTTTCCTTTGTATTGGTCGAGTCGCTTCTTGAGGGTGGACGTTATTGTTTTGTTGGTAGATTCTGCTTGTCCGTTAGCTTGAGGATATCTTGGGCTCAAATAGCTTAGTTTGATATTCCACTTGTCGCAAAAGTCTTAGAAGTCGTATGATACGAATTGTGAGCCATTGTCAGTGACTATCTCTTCTGGAACTCCGTAGCGGCATATGACATTTTTCCAAATGAAGCTTTTTACTTCGGAGTCTTTGATTCTCACATATGACTCGGCTTCGACCTATTTTGTGAAGTAATCTGTCACGGCTAGCATGTAGACCTTACCTCCGGCAGCGACTAGCATTTTTCCTACTATGTCCATTCCCCACTTCCTAAGATGGGATGAAGTCGCTCTGGGTGTTGATGCGAGATGTGGGCGAAGCGCTGACATGGTTCACATCTCTTGACGAGGTCGTGTGACTCGGATCTCATTGTGGACCAGTAGTATCCAGCCGTGATTGCTCTATTGGCTAGGCTTCTCCCCGTCGAGTAGTTCCCACATTGCCCCTCGTGCAAGTCCTTGAGTACCCGCTGAGCTTCGATTGGGTCGATGCATTTGAGGTAGGGCCCAGAGTAGGACCGCTTGTAAAGTTGACCTTCTATTATGGAAAATTTGGTAGCCTTGATCTTGATTCTTCGTGCTTCTACCTTGTCAGACGGGAGGGTGTCATTCATCAGGTAGTCGTAGATCGGGGTGATCCAAGTTGGCTCGTCCGAAATTGGTTCGACTTCGAGGTTCGCTGGCTTCCACACAGCTGGCCATTGGGAAAAAACCATGGGGATGGTCCGTTCAACTGTGGTATCTAGTGCGGAACCAAGGTTGGCGAGCGCGTTAGCATGCGTGTTTTCTGATCTTGGTACTTGTTCGATGTCGAACGACTCGAACGAAGCTTGTAGTTCTTTTACCAGGGTTAAGTAGGCTGACATTTTCAAGTCTCGAGCTTGGTAGGATCCTTGCAATTGTCTTACAATTAATTGGGAGTCACTGCGTACCTTTATCCGTTCGACGCATAAGTCTTTTGCCAAGGTAAGCCCGGCTATGAGGCCCTCGTACTCGGCTTCGTTGTTAGTGGTTCTGAATCCGCATCGGATGGATCTCTCAATGATCTGTCCCTCGAGTGAGGTGAGTACTACCCCTAGTCCACTGCCCCTAGCGTTGCTTGATCCGTCGACTGCCAAAGTCCATTCCGCTTTTGGTGTGTCGTACGACATGGTGCAAAGTTCTTCCTCCGCTCGTTGTAGAATCCCGGGTGTGAAGTCTGCTATGAAGTCCGCCAACACTTGTGACTTGATCGTCGTGCGAGGTTGGTAGTTGACGTCGTACTCGCTTAGCGCTACGGCCCACTTCACTAGTCGGCCGGACAGTTCGGGCTTATGTAGGATGTTCTTCAAGGGGACGGCAGTGAGTACCCTGATAGTGTGGCATTGGAAATACGGCCTCAATTTCCTTGCGGCCCTAACTAGTACGAGGGCCAATTTCTCAAGTTGAGTGTACCTTGTTTCTGCGTCGAGTAGGGTCTTGCTGATGTAGTATACGGGTAGTTGTTTGCCATCTTCTTCCCTCACTAGTACTGCGCTAACGGCCATCTCGGACACAGCGAGGTAGAGTAGAAGGGTCTCTCCTTCCTTAGGTTTGGATAGGAGAGGAGGGTCTGCTAGGTACCGCTTTATGTTTTGGAATGCGTCCTCACTTATTTGGTTCCAATCAAATGATTTACTCTTCCTTAGAGCGTCGAAGAAAGGCTTACATTTTTCGGATGACTTTGAGATGAATCGGTTGAGGGCTGCGAGTCACCCGGTCAGCTTTTGTACGTCTTTGATGCTTTTGGGGGACCTCAAATCCATGACGGATCGGAGTTGATCTGGGTTGGCCTCGACGCCCCTCTTGGTTACTAAATAGCCAAGGAACTTTCCTGATGAAACTCCAAAGGAATATTTGGTTAGATTAAGCTTCATTTCATACTTGTCGATGATGTCGAACGACTGCCGGAGGTGGTCGAGGTGTTGATCCGCTACTAATGATTTCACTAGCATGTCGTCGATGTAGACCTCCATAGGTCTGTCCGAGCATGCTTGCGAACATTTTGTTGACTAATCTTTGGTAGGTTGCCCCAGTGTTTTTGAGGCTAAAGGGCATCACTTTGTAGCAAAAAATGCCGCGCTCCGTGATGAAAGAAGTTTTTTCCTGGTCTTTCAGATGCATGAGGATTTGGTTGTAACCGGAGAATGCATCCATGAAGCTCAATAGTTCGTGGCCTGCTGTAGCGTCTACCATCATGTCAATGTGTGGGAAAGGGAAGGAATCCTTCGGACAAGCCTTGTTGAGGTCTGTGAATTCGATGCAAACTCGCCACTTCCCACTCTTTTTCTTCACTACCACTATGTTTGCAAGCCAGTCCGGGTAATTTACTTCCCTCACTGAGCCAATGTCCATTAGCTTTTGGATTTCTTCGTTGATAACTTTGTTGCGCTTGGGCGCGAACTTCCTTCGTTTTTGCTTTACAGGCGGGTAATCTGGGTAGACTTGTAACCTATACACTAGGACTTCTGGGTTAATACCGGTCATGTCTGCGTGTGACCATGCGAAGCTGTCGTGCCGGTCCGTCAAGAAGCTGACTAGCTTTGCTCTGATATTTTGTGGAAGGCGGGATTCGATACTAACTTTGTGGTCTGGGAAACTTGGATGTATGGAAACTTCGTCGAGTTCCTCCATATCCGGTCCGTCTTTATTGGTGGTGGTGCTCGCGTTCTGTAATTGCTATAAGTCGGACAGCCTGCTTTTTAGAGTGTTCTGGTAGCAATCACGTGAGGTCTTTTGTTGCCCTCGGATCTCGTGGACTCTCCACCTGGTAGGAAAACGGATGACCTGATGATATGTTGAGGGGACAGCTCTCATCTCATGAATCCATGGGCGACCCATGATTATTTTGTAGGACGACGGACAGTCCAAGATGAGGAAGCGCGTGTTCAAATTGATACCTTCCGCGTAGACAGGAAGGGCGATTTCCCCTATGGTGTTCTTATGTTCTCCACTAAATCCTACTAGGGTTGTCGAGCGACGTATGATGTTACATTCATCAATATGCATTTCTTTTAGCGCGCTGAGGAAGAGTACGTTTGTTGAGCTTCCATTGTCCACTAGGATTCGCTTAATCAAACAATTGACTTCTGTCAATGAGATGACCAGCGCGTCGTGGTGGGGATTGAGCAAGTCCGTATGCTCATCGCTGCTAAAACTGATTGGATAATTGTAAGTCGGGTCCGCCGTATGAGTTTGCCGGACGTCCGAACGACTGGCTTGCCGTGAGTGGCGCTTCACTTCTGAGTAGGTGACTCCATTTACTTCGGATCCGCCAGAGATGACGTTTACAGTTCTCTCGTGTTTAGGATGTTCCGGTGGTGGGATTGGAACAATGTCGCGCGACTTATCTTTATTCAAGAAAGTCTGCCTACCTTTGTCAGTTAGGAATTCTTTAAGGTGACCCTTCTTGAGTAGTTCTGCCACTTCTAGTCGTAGCGCGACACAATGCTCTGTTCGATGGCCGTGGTCGCTATGAAATTCGCACCACTTGGAGTTGTCTCTTTGATCCAACGGGCTCATCATCTTGTCTGGCCACCGAACTGATCTACTCATTCCTTTGAGGACGGCGACTACTTCTGCTGGTCTGATGTTTAAATTATATTCTGGTGTTACGTTCTTTGGCTGGACGAACGGTCTTGGCGGTTTGTCGTCGCGCCGACGCTCGTATCTTATTTGGCCGTCCCTTCGGGGTACCATTGGGTACGGCTCGTTACGTCTGTTGTTAATTCATTGTTCGACTCTCCTACTCGACCTGTCTTCCCTGCTGTTTGTTTTATTAGGTTTATAGTTCACTTCGTCTTCCTCTCACTTTATTTGTGCCTATGCCTTGGTTAGGACGTCTTCCATAGTTTTACAAGGGTACTTGGTGAGCTCCTTGTATAGGTCGGAAATATAGAGTAGACCCTTGCAGAAGGCTGATATGGCTATCGCTTGGTTGCAATGAGGGATGGAAACCTTTTTATTGTTGAACCGGCCAACAAAGTCCCGTAGGCGTTCACCCCTCCTTTGGCTGATTGTGTAGAGGTCGTCGGATTGTTTTTCTAACTTCCGGCTACTGGCGAACTGCTCTACGAAGGTGTCCGTGAGTTGAGCAAAAGAGTTGATGGAAACATTGGGAAGGTTGGTGTACCATTGTAGGGTAGGTCCTACGAGGCTCGAATCGAAACCTTTGCACATGCATGCTTCCCTAAGGTCTCGTGGGATGGCGGCAGTGAACATCCGTTGTCGGTACTGCGCAATGTGGTCATCGGGGTCTGTCGTACCGTCGTACTGCTTCATACTGGGAAAGTTGAACTTTCTTGGCATCTCCATAAATGCTATTGTGTCGACAAAGGGAGAGTCGGCAAAGCTATTGGCCGCGCTTTTCTTTATAGGAGCGGGCATTCTCGGAATGCGTTGGATGAGTGCTTCCATCTCTGGGAACCTTCGCGCCAAGTCACGGTTGCCAAGGTTGGTTCGATGCTTACCCGGTTCGGGTTCGATGGCGCCGAATGAGAAGGGCCAGATAGCTTTCCTTGTAGCGGGATGGTTGGTTGGGTTGAACCAACGTTGCCATTGGGGGTGGATATAGGCGGCACCCCTTATGTAGCTCTTGCCATGTCATCTGATCGATGCCTTTCTGTTCCCGTTCGGTGTGTTGTCCGCCGTATGTCGTGCGACGATTTGTGGTCCGTTCGAGACTCGAATGTTAGGCTCCGAGCCTACGTGGATTGGATCGAGGTCTCTTGTCATGATACCTTGTTCGTCTGGGCGGACTTGCGTGTAGTAAGCAGTGTGGGCGGCTTGCTCGAATGGCAAGGGCTGGGACGTTGAAGCTTCTCCAAACGGTCGTACGACAGTGACGGAATTGATCATATTTTGCAATTCTTGGTTCTCCGTCAACACTCGTTGGTTCTCTTGTTCAAGCACTTGGAGCCTTTGGGTATTCTCTTGCATCTGGGATATGAGGAGTTGTACCCTAACCTCCATCGCATCGTGGTGAAAATCGTTTGACGACATAGTCGGAGTTGCCACGTTCTACATTCGCTTGCTTAGAGATTGACGGGCCCCACAGTGGGCGCCAAATTGTAGTCCTCAAAAATCGCTTAGGGACACGGGGAACTACAACCTGCAAAGATAGAACGCACTGTGACCTACAGGACGTATGGGACACCGCGGTGGTGCCGGCCAAAGTCGCTCCGACGGTCAAGTTAGCGAGTGCTGATAAATGTGTAAAACTCGTAAAGGGAGATAAGTGAAGGATACTTCCTGTTATCTTCTTGATCAAGATCTCCTTGGTCGGAGGAGATGTAAGGTCAGAGGGTGATCGGAGAAGATGAACAATGGCCGGAGGGTGTGGTTTTTGTATTGGTAGCTTTCGGATCTTAGTTTCTCGGTCCCCTTCAAATGAAAGATTATCCTTCTTTTTATAGGGGAATGATGCTTCTGCCTTTTGAGGGATTTCATCATTACCCCTCATTGCTGTCCTCCACCAAGAAAGCATGTGGATGCTTTTTTTGATCTGACCGTTATCGAGTGTCATTATGGTTTTGTAGGACTTGTTTTAAAGTAGATCATGATTTGGTCCCCCTCGGAACAAAAGAGACTTTATGTTGCGCGACATGTAGTTTTGTCAGTTTGAACAATCATGATTGCGTGTCGTATGATAGTGCCGATTGGATGTCAACATGAGATGACTATGTCGTACTACATAGGAGTTCTTCCAAGCGTGAATACTGAGTTATCTCACTTGATACTACTTGGGTGTGTGGGATATGGAGTGCATGTCATACTATATGGATGCCTCATGATGAGTGAATGTCGTACTACATGGATGTCTCATGTCGAGCATATGTAGTACTACATAGATGTCTCATGTCGTACTATATGGATGCCTCATGTCGTACTACATGGATGCCTCATGTCGAGCGTATGTCGTACTATATGGATGTCTCATGTCGAGCGTATGTCGTACTACATGGATGTCTCATGTCGTACTACATGGATGTCTTCCCACTTTTGGCTCTGGGTCTGGTCTTTGAGATATACTTTGGGCCTCTGGGTTTGATCCTCACTTATATTTTGGGCCTGACATATTTTGGCTACTACATCTTTCTTCTTCCCTTCTTCTTTCTTTCTCCCGGTCTCTCTCTTTCTCTTTCTATTTTCTTTTCCTTCTTCGTGAAGCTTCCCACTGCCTTCTATTTTGTTTTTTTATAAAATATTGGCTATCGCGACCTGTAGTCGCGTCGTTTGGTCGCGGTACTAACTGGAGAGTTTTCACCGCCTTCATCGCGATCAGCAATCGCGGTATCTGGTCGCGATGCTCACTGGTCGATTTCACCATTTTTATCGCGAGCACCTTATCGTGATCACTGGTCGCGGTTTTGGGTCGAGGTGCTCACTGCCCAAAATTCTCATTTTCACTGCGAGCTGCACACCGCGATCCCTGGTCGCGATACACACTGCCAGCATTTTTCTTTTTCTTTTCATGCACTATTTTTGGACTGCTCCACCTGGTCCACTTGTATACCTAAAAATTAATCCAAGTGAATACATTACATAATTTTCACATAATTAATAATAATCAAGGGTACTTTTTCGTAATTATTGAAAATTAAGGATGTTACACACACACACACACACACACACACACACACACACACACACACACACACACACACACATATATATATATATATATATTATAGGTTTTATTGTATTGGACTTGGGTTTTAAGATTCATTATTTGTTTTCTCTTGTGTTATTATTATTAAGATTTTTAATAAAAATAGATTTTCTACTCAGATTAGGAATACTTTAGAGATATGAGATTATAGGTTCTATTGATTTAAGAATTCGTAGAATAAATTAGAGTTCTAATTATATTAGGATTACTTTAATTGTCCCTATATATATATATATGTATGTATGTATGAGTAGTTCTTAAAGAAGAATGTAACTAAAAGAAGAGAAGAATTTACAGAAAGAGAAGATAGAGTTTTAAGAGGGCCAAGGTCAAAGAGGTAAGTCTTTTGATTTATTATTCTGATTATAATATTTATCTTATGCTTTTATAAGAATAAATGAATTTTTACTTAGATTTCTATAGGACAGTAGACAAATTCAAAATTTTAAAATATTTAGACTCTGATTTTGAAAATGATCTTTGTATATATTAAACTAAACATCTTAAGGATTAATTGAAAGTTTGTTTCGCACAAAAATATTAATTATGCAATTTATGATGATTTTTCGAAGTTGACTCTGAGTTTATGAAAATCTCTATTTCAGCGTATTAGGGTAAATGCAAAATTGTTTTAATGTGGTTAATATTATCGAAAAATTATGAAAGTTGGTATGGAGAAAGCTCTATCTAAGTTATTTCTCTAAATTTTCATGATTTTATGAGTTATACTATTTTTGAAGTACATAAGGTTTCTACTGAATGAAAGATTTGAACATCCTTAAAACGATGAGTTTTTGGAATAGGTTTTGATAATATAAGTTTTCAAAAATTTTACTGGCCGTGATCTTACTAGAATTGTGTAAAATTTCAAAAATAATAGAAGTTTTTAAAAATTTTACATGTCACGCCCCAACTCGAAGGTCAATACATGATCTTACTAAATGTCAAGTAACTTGCAATAAATCTCAAGATAAGCTTGAAAACAAATACAACGTCCAATAAATGTTTAAATAACAAGAATAGCGGCCTAAAAATAACAATTAAGCTTCTAAAGCCTAAGGAACGAAGAACTAATCTTTGCCGAAATGCCAATCCATGCTATGCGTGAATCGAAATCTCAATCATCTGGAATCACAATGGACTAAGTGAGTTGGATACTCAATAAGCATACTAAACATTATTTTTTTTATTTATCAAATCAAAATAACATTCAAAACACAAATAATAAGACTTATCATATGTCGAAAATCACATACTTATCATATATCAAAATAATACTATGATCCCTTTACTCATCACTGTATAGTAGGACTTGCACATAACACATATCATATATTGGAGCCAAAGTTACCCGTCGGCAACTAATGTATATAGGGAAAATGCAAGTGGGGATTATTTTCTTAAAAACACAGAACACTCATGCCCGAAGGTAAGAGCCAGACCCCCGTTGTGATCATCAACGAGTCCTCCCACATACATGCACCAATACGTCAACACATAAATGTGAAGACTCTTTAGTCCCCAGGGTGCCCTGGAGTCACTTCCCATATACCACACACATAACAAATCACATATCACATAGAGCTCTACACAAAAATCATAAGAGTGCCTACTAACAGTAATAAATAAATGTATGCCTAGTCAAAATATATTTTATCGTACCATGTATTCACATACTTTCAAAGCATAACGGTTACATAAACATATTTCAAAAACACACATAAACACTTTCATATACATATAACATTGTGATTCCTATTTTGAAAACAAAAGATTTAGTATACTTACCTTTTAGCAATCCAAGCAAAATTAAATCCTTCAAAAAGACAACGATCCAAATCTTAGCGTAAATCACATATCAGACTCAAAATAATGAAATATGTCTCTCAAAAACTCAATACTAGAACTAACCAGTGCTGTTTTGGAAATGGAACAGTGTCCACTGTTGGATTTTTAGTGAATTAATCACAAGCTAGAAAACTTTAAAACTTTGCAGAAAACTTATAAACAAACATATCTCCGTATATAAAAATTTCCAAAATTTTATAAAATTTCAAACTACCTTAAAATAATTTATTTATTAGAGCATTCTGGTCTGCAGGCAGTTCGGAACACTATGCAATGCCAAATTTTTAAAATTTCTGCATAATTCCAATTGCTTTGAAACTTTGCATTAATGTGAAATAAACATATATAATTCCAAAATAAAAGTTTAAAACATAAATAATACATATACATATTTTAAAAGTATTTTTACGTTTACATTTCTGCCGTCTGTGTACTGCTGGACAGATTGCAGTACCCTAATTGCGAAATTCATATCTTTTCAAAGTAAACTCTAAAAATTATGAAACGTTTCAGAACTCATAATAACATCTTGTAAAACCTTCATATAAAATTTCGTAATTGTTTGAGCAGTATAACCTACTAAAACAATGATTTGAACTGAAACTATATTTTAAAACGAAAACTTTTCAGCAACTCTGTTAAAAAATCGAAAATTCATAAGAAATTCAATACTAAATATTTTTAAGTGAAACGAATCTCTTTAGAACTACTTAGATGTCTAGTTTACAGAATGTAAAACCAATTTACCAAAGCCAAGCATATATTCACAATAAAATTTCTGAAATAAGCACTGGTCAATCAGATTATACCTAATTTCAGAAAATTAAGATTAAAAGTTCAACTAGCATGCCTTTAGGGTTTATACCCAATCAAAACCCTAATATTGAATCACTAAGCATATAAGTATAAAAACACAGAAAATATTAATAACACACCTTGAAAATCTCTTTGTCCTTCTTGATTAAAAAACACCTTATTTAGATTTCGGTAACTTCAAGAAATGAGAGTTTTTTTTTTCTTTTCTTTTCTTGAGCCGTATACAAGAGATAAAGAAATCGATTTTTTTTTTCTTTGTTTTTTTATAAAAGTATTTAAAGAGAAATCTAAAAGGGTTCAAAATCCTATATTTACATAAAAACCTAATAATTTCTCTTAAATTACAAAGAGTTTAAAAACAATATCAATTACTTTATTAATCAGAATTTATTTTAAAAATTAACTCTCATTAGTTTAAACTGAACACATAAAGATATGTTATTAAAATTTAGATATTTAGGACACATATTGAGTTTATTTAAATTTAGGTATTACAGGAACACTAAAAGGTAATAAATTTTATTACTAAACACATTTGGTATTCCTAGAATAAAATATAACTTATGTATCATTAATGTAGAAATATTCATTTAGACATAAATATCATATCACAAAAAAAATAATACTTGGTCACTAATATTTCTTTATTATATTTATTTAATAAATAATTATCGTCACTTTCATAATTAAAATAAATAATTATAAAAAAGGTTTTGAATTATAATCAAGTCTCTTACTTCTCATAATATAAATACATATATACAGTTTAAAATGTAGTTATAAAAAGTCAGAATGAAAATTAAAACAATATAATTCTAAATAAATAGCAAAATGACATAACAAATTAATTAATAATCACATCTAAAAATTAATTGAAGAACAAATATATATTCAACATAAATATTTAATTTTAACTACGATGGAAAGATCAAGTCATTGACGTAGGCCAATAATGACCAATAAAAAAAAAATCCCAAAATACTAACATGAAACTATTAAATATTCACATTAATACTTTTTTTACTCATAAAACCATAACAGAAAGATGCATGTCTTTGGTATAACCAATATTCATCTATCTGTAAAAAAAATAAAAAAATACAAATTATTTTTTGTTATATTAAAATATGCATCTAACAACTACTTAAGAGAAAAATTAAAAGTTGTATAATCAATATTCTATTCAAATTAAATTACGAAAAGGAAATCAAGACATAAAATTAAAAAGAATTTATAAATAAGATAACAAAAACAGTTGTAAAATAATCAAATCATGCATAACCATATTATAGAAAATTAAATATCATTGCATCCACTTTTACTTAAAGGTTAAAAATATGCAAAATGAAGCACCAGAAGACAAAAAAAAAAAAGACTTACTCCCAAAGTGGTATATCTCAACTACAAATAATACTTACAATTATATATATTGATATTGTATGTATTAAATATACAAATGAGAATAATGAATTTTCAACTTATTATTCAATTCAATACATGTCATCCATTTTATTCAAACAACCTATTAAATAATATATTATTAAACTCATCAATCAAGTACTTATGTATGTGTATGAAGAGAGAAAGAACAATAGATGACCTGTTTTATTAACTTAGTTGATAGAAAATTCTTAGCCACGTCCTGCAACAAAACCAAATATTGATTAAGAACTATTTCAAGTCTATACAAATAGGAAAACAAACATATAAGCTTAAAAACATACATTCTCAATTTCAAAGGAGAGTTAAAACTATATTATTTATGTCCATAATCAACACATTGAAAATATATTTATTCAAAAAGCAACCAAAACAATATATAAATACAATCATTTTTCTTTAAGTAATTATAACTGTACTTTGTTTTTGGTACGAAGAAATTAATAGGACCAAAAGAAAAAGATTTTGAAATTACCTCTAAGCTTGAATTTCAAACATTTGTTCATTAAAATTTGAACGCATCTCAGCTAGTTCAATTTTTACAGTTGTTAACTCTTTAGTTAGTTATGTAGATTGTGCCTCAGCTTCCTTAGCTCTTCTTTTAGCTGCCTCAACTTGTGCACATCTACGTGCAGCCACTCTAGAAGAGGGTCTAGGCTTGGGGCAACTCCTAATCCTCGTATATAGCCTGAAGGAAACTCTCCAATGACATAATCATATATTTCATTTTCAGACATATGTTGTAATTCCTCTGGAGGATTTGTATGAAGGCTATTCATTTTGTCCTTCACAAAAGAACATTATGAGAACAAATAAGTTAATTAAATAATCTAATAAATAACAAAGCTTATAATGTATATTTGAATACTTACATAAGCATTTTTAGCATCATCATCAACCCATTTATTTATTTCTTCATCATATCGAGTGAGCTTGAATGTGTCAATACGATCAGGAAAAGCTCCTGTATTAGAATTTATCTATCATATGAACCATGTCACAAATCATTTGGAAATAAAATACTTATGTATATTAAAAAATAAAAGTAAAATGATTATAAAATACTTACATGTTCCCATCTAACACAGCTAAATGATTTTGTCCCACCAAAATGGGCAAACTGTACTTTTTCCTTATTTTTCTTGTTCTTTTGACTTTTACTCTGAAATTAATATAAATATATATAGCTACTTTATTAATCACAAATAGCAAAAATATTCATTAATCAAATTATTGAATTAAGGAATAAACCTTCCAGTTTTCATCTTGCCATCACTTAACAAGATATTTTCAATTATTCACATCCACTTCAACAGGAGGATTTGCAAGTGCGGCATCCACAGTTATAAATTCAAGAAATTTTTTGTGTAATGTATAACGCTATCTAGTATACCTACGCTTCATATCCTCCTCAATAACCATATCCACATGAGGTTCAATGCTTAATTTAAATTCTTCCTAAAAAGTGCAGATATAAATGATGCAATAATCAAGTTATAATATAATAGTAATGATAATAAAGCTAACATATTAAAATTGTAATTCCTTATTGTACTCACACGAATATGAAGAATTAACATTTCAACTTCAGCTCTTGGAATTTTCTTCCAACCCATAACTTGCAATGAGGCAAATCTCCTTACAATGCATCTTATATCAGTTACGTATAACTGACAATTTTCTCAAACTGTGCGCATTATTTCCTCAGATATATCTATCTCAATCTATCACTTATTAAACGCTTTCTTTTGTGCAATTCAAGACCTCGAGTAATACCACGTTTGTGTTTTGTTACAGACTCTATATCATAATTTTTAACACACATAATCTTAGTAATATGTTATAGTTGAAAATTAAAAAGGTAATACCAAAATAAAAAATAAATATAAATATAACATATTGCTACCAGCAAGGTGTTCTTCGGTAAGAGGAGAATCTCTTATTTTTGAAGAGTCTATTTGTTCTGCATTTGAATCAACCACATGATTATGCTGACTGGAGGATGATCGTAATGAATGACCATGCGCAGGTGTAGGTGTAGGAGCATGGGCATGTGGTGTTGGTGGTGTGACTTCAGTTATAGGTGTTGTTGTCGGGGCTCGTGAAATTGATGGTGCAGTTGGTCGTGTGGCCGTAGTTGTACGTGAAGTTGAAATTGCTGGTGCTGTTAGGTGTCTAGCTACAGGTTCAGGTGCAGGTGCATGTTCAGTTGATGAAGCAATTATGGTCGTAGATGAAATTGTCGGTGAGTTTGTAGGTGTTGTGGTTATTGGTGATTTGGCAGATACAGTTGTTGGCATGGGCACGAGTAAACTTGACGAATTCTTATTATATATATTCACAAAATGCTTTGAGTTTTTGCCCATCCACCTCGACCCTTTCCTTTTTTGGTAGATATAATGATGAAAAGAAACCTATCATGGGTAATCATAGGTATAATTTTAATATAATTTAAAAAATACATTCCATTAAAATAAATTATCAACAAAAAACAAAGTGTTTGGTCAAACTAAAACCAGACCAATTTTCAAATATCCTATGATAATATCATTTCTCCTATTCTCTAACAAATTTACCATACATTATTTATTATGTGATAAAAAATTGAGAATGTAATTTATTTTGACTTTTTTTTTAAGAAATTGAGACAGTGAATTTGATGATCAAGCAATTGAAGAAAAAAAAAAACTATCCTATAGGAGATTATAGTAGTTTATAGATATTGAAAGAGTTAATATATTTACTTTTCTAAAAATAATAATATCTTTTGACTACTTCTTTTTTTGTTTCTAGTCATTGCTAGTCAGAGGGAATAATAAAAGTTCGAAACTTAAAAATTTATTACGATAAATTTTTAAATTAAATTTCAATTAAAAAAATACATTTCAAAATTTTATAGAAAGCTTTGTATTTTTAAAATTAAGTTTATTAATATTTTCATAAAAAAAATATATTACAATATTTCTATTAATAATAAATAATAGTTTCCATAATTTTTTTTTATGTACAGCTGCTATAATTTAATAAATTTCATTAAAGAGATCAAATACAATCTTTTGTTTTTTTTGATTTCAAAAGAAACTTCTATTACAGAAGACCAACAAGAAAGATAGGTTCAGGATTGAATCAACAAAACTCCTCCTTAGAGGAAAAGGCTAGGGAAGCAAGAGAGTGTGCCATTCCATTCCCCGAACGAGGAATGGCATGACAGTTGGAGACTCCCACAGCCCTAAATAGAGCCTTAACATCAGAAAAAATAGGATCCATAACAGAACTAGGAAGAGAATTAAGCAACCTAGCCACAACAGTGACAGCATCTAACTCAACCCACTCAATAATCAGGTTGAACTCCTTCGCCAGCAGCAACCCCTCTCGCAACGCCAGCAGCTCGCCAAGCTCAGCAGGAAAAAACCCCAAGAGGGGCTTGGCAGAAGCTGCAACAACCTTGCCCTGAGAATCACGCACCACTGCACCAGAACCCATCACAGAACACCCAGGCTTCACTGCTGCATCGGAGAAATGATATTATTATTTTTGTTATTAAGAAAGTTTGATTAAGATAAATTATTTAAAATAGCCTAAAAAATATAAATTATTCATAATAAATAACTATGGGTTACTAAATAAGTAAACCTAATTTTTTAATAAAACATTATAAGAAAATTATCCTTAAATAAAACTACTATTATATACAAAATTTTTATATTAAAATAATAATAAATTCCTACTGTTACAGACTTAAAACTCATAACGCTGTTAGTTAAATTCTTTTTATTTTATAATGATAAAAAATCTTTGATATTTAGATTTTAGTTTCATTAAATTTTTTAAAATTAATATATAACAAGAATCAAATATTGAGATGTAGATAATAATAATAATATCTATTCAAATAAATTTTCAAGTAGACCAAACAACGGTTCTATTAAATCTGATCTTCTAGTTACCAAAACATAAATTTTGAAAATCATTTCAAAATCTACATATATATTTTTTGAAACGAAGAACCAAAATCTACTAATATTAAAATAACATTTTAATTATTTTCTATAGATTCGTATTTAAAAAAAATTATATCAAAGTGAGATAGGGAGTTCTAAATCAATATTGTTTATGTTCATTACCAATAAGTGGAACATATTAAATCCATAAGAAACTAGGTTGAATAATAAATTAAAAACAATATCATATATAAATCCAAATAAACATTATTTTTCCAATAGTTGAATAATAATTTATAGTTAATATAAGTTTGTGCTTATAGGGTAATTAAGATATTTGTAATTAAAATAAGTAATTAACTATAAAATACGCTGTCTATGTCATTTTATTTTTTGGAATGTTTGTTGGGTCATGGGTGGGTATAGTAATTATCTATTTTTGTATCATTATTGAATTAGCTAGATTTGATACAAGTAACTAAATTTATGTGTGTGTGTGTATATATATATATATATATATATATATATATATATATATATATATATATATATATATATATATATAACCCCAATAGATAGGCGATTGATTTGATCTCATCTGCTCAATTGATTTAATTTTAATATAAATAAAATTGGGGTAAATAAATTATATAATTAAATATAATGATTTTACGGGTTAATTTTGGTATAGTTTTTAGTATTAAAAGTAAATTACAATTTTAAAATTTTAACCTTGGGTTTACCAAATGGTTGTATAAAATAAATTATAACTTTATTAGAATGTTTAAAAAATAATGAAAACAGTTCAACAAAGTCGGTATAAGATTAGTCTTGTGAAAATAAATGACGGTCCTATTATATAACATGACATGAAAATTGATAAATGATAATAATAACCTGTAATTTCTTTAAGACTTGGAAATTCCTACAACGATTACACATAAGATAGGGAACTATAGTTTATGAGGAATTGGCAACAATTTAAATTAAAAGAAATGATAATAGCAATTTTTATTTATTTATATTTTTTAAAAAATCTTATACTAGGAGAGAGAGAAACTAGGAGAGGCATAAAACGTAAAAGGATGAAGAAAGAGAGAAAATTAATTAAGAAAAGTGAGAGAGAAACCAGGAAAGATTATGATTTAAAAAAAATATAAAATATAAAAAATTAGGAGAAGTTACAGGAAATATTTAGGAGAGACAAATTAAAATAAAAAATGAAGTGATTTTTTTTTTATTTAAATCTGACACTTTTTGGGTCAGATGACTACCGGGACTAACCGAGATTAAATCATACAAGCACGGTCCGGATAACTACTCCTAATAATGGGAAACGAAAACTACTGGAACCAACAACCCGGACTACTACTTCCAGCAATGGAAGGCGTCTACCCATACGATTGCATTTTTATAGACAATGGTGAGACAAAATATTTATATACACTAGGTGTTGAACTTTGGTGGTTTAGAGGGGTTTGGGCCTCCAACCACCAAGGCAAGAGGCCTGTAATGAAGTGAAAATTTAAAAATAAAAAAATAGACGTTGTTTAATTTAAACTATTAAAATATTTTCCATTCAAAATTCTCACCCATAAATATGTGAAATGAATATTAAACTAGGGTCTAACTAGTAGTCCTTCAAATTAGGGAAGTTAATAAATATTAAATTAAAATATTTATAAATTAGAGAAATGATTGATAAAAAAAAATGAGATCAAACTGTAGAAGTAGTTTTCAATAGAATAGCTTTTATTTTTTGAGAAGATATAGAAAACTCACAAAACTTTATTATATTTATAAAACAGTTAAGTAATAAAAATGATGGGCCTTTAATTTTGGTGAGGAACTAGGGAAAAATTAAAAAGAGATAGAGAAAAAGAAAGTTGTGTAACATATAAGTGATTTGGGGTGCGTTGAATTTGAGGAATAAGTAAATTTTTTATTTATAAATAACTCATTAAAACAAGAAATAAAACATTTAATAAAATAATTGAATAACATATAGGCGATTGATTTGATCTCATATGCTCTTTTGATTTGATCTTAATATAAATAAAAATGGGGTAAATAAATTATATGATTAAATATAATGGTTTTACCGCTTAATTTTGATATAGTTTTTAGTACTAAAAGTAAATTACAATTTTAAAAATTTAACCGTGGGTTTACCAATTAAATACTGAGATATAGATAATTACAATTTCTATTCAAATAAACTTTCAAGTAGACCAAACAACAGTTCTATTAGATATCATCCTCTCAAGAAGTTAAATTGAATTAGGAATAGTTGATGAAGAAACTATTATAATAAATTGATTTGATATCATCTACTTAATTAATTTGATCTTTATACAAATAAAATGGGGATAAATAAATTATAGGATTAAATATAATAATTTTATGGGGTTAATTTATATATACTTTTGTGTATTAAAAGTAATACGTACATCAATTAATATTATAAGAACCTAAGCAAACCCTAGCACACCTCAACTGGTAGTTTGATCCCACAAGTTGTAGCCAACTCAATGGTGAGCTAGAGCCTAGAGGCGACATTGACCTGGTGGTCCATGGTTGTATAGACCACTTACAGCTTGGGCCACTCACTCTGATTTTAGAGATACTTAAGCGAATGGAGGGATTATTATTTATATATGAAACTCAAATCAACTAACTATACACCCTATGTCATGTTACCAAAACATTTTTGTCCCAGCATTCCAATATAGGATGAGCATTATAACTTTATGAGGATGTAAATATGAAATTAAAAAACAATTCAAAAAATTCGGTATAAAATTAGTCTTATGAAAATAAATGATAATCCGATTATATAGGATATGAGATGAAATTGATAAATGATAATAACAACCGGTAATTTCTTTAAGACTTAAAAAAATGATAAAATTGTAAAATTTAATCTCGGTTGGTCCCGGTAGTCCTCTGACTCTTTTGGTGTCAGATTTAAAAAAAAAAATGATGAGAGAGAGAAACTTAGGAGAGGCATAACAGTGAGAGAGAAACTAGGAGAGGTTATTGGAAATATCTAGGAGAGACATATTAAAGAAAATAAAGAATAAAGTGAAAATCTAAAAAAAAAAAAAAAATAGACGCGGTTTAATTTAAACTATTAAAATATTTTTTATTCAAAATTTTCACCCATAAATATGTGAAATGAATATTAAATTAGGGTATAACTAGTAATCCTTCAAATTAAAGGAGTTAATAAATATTAAATAAAAATATTTATAAATTAGAAAAATGATTGATAAAAATATGCTTTATTATACTTACAAAAAAGTTATGTAATGAAAATGATGGGCCTTTAATTTTGGTGGGAATTTAGGGAAAAATTAAAAAGAGACAGAGAAAAAGAAAGTTAGGTAACATATAAGTGGTTTGGGGTGCGACGAATTTGAGGAATAAGTAAAAATGTTTTTTTATAAATAACTCATTAAAAAAAGAAATAAAACATTTAATAACCTAATTGAAATTAGTTGACATTAATTAAAAATGATAAGAAAATTAAAAAATTATCAAAGAGTTATAATACCTATAAAAAAATTCAACATAATTATGCATAACAAAATTTTTACTTCATACCATATAATTTATTGAAAAGCCTAAAGTAAATGGTTTTCTTTTGAGTTACAACATTTAGTGTTTACGTTCTATTTATATTGTGAATCATAAATTATTTCATACTAATTATTATATCCGTAAATGTCTGTAGATTGGATTACCAAACCTAGATACATATTGTTTGGGTTAGTGATGGATAGGAGTTGGATTCAGTCAAAAGCTAGGAACAAATTAGAATATATTAATGGGGTGACAAATTTTATTAAATTTGCAACTGATCACATGAAGCCCGGTACCAACTAGATTTTGTGTCCATGCCTTAAATGCAACAATTATCGTTCTAAACCTATAGATGTTTAGGAACATTTGTTTGCATTTGGGATAGTTACGTCTTACACTAGATGGACAAGTCATGGGGAAGAATTGATTGATCAAGATTATAATGATTATTATCAAGACTTCATAAGTTCAACAAATGACATAGATGAGGTTAATGAAATACTTAACGATCTACGTGGTCCAATTACAAATAACATAGATGATGTTAATGAAATACTTAACGATCTACGTGGTCCAATTCCATAACCCGATCGGCAAGATGAAGATGCAAATAATGATAATGTTGATGATAGAAATTTGAACCCTACTTTAGAACCAGATACATTTACTAGATTGATAAGAGATGCAGAGCGGGAATTGTATCCAGGTTATCGGCAATTTTCTAAGTTGTCATTCCTTGTGAAGTTGCTTTACTTAAAAACAGTTAATCGATGGAGCAATAAGTCTTTCACAATGTTGCTTGAGTTACTTAAAGAGGCATTCCCAGAAAGCGAAACTTTACCGACAAGTTACTATGAGGCCAAAAAGATTATTCGTGACTTGGGTCTTGGGTATGATAAGATTCATGCATGTAAAAATGATTGTCCTATTTGGAAGGAAAATGAATTGAAAAATAAATGTTCAATATGCAATGTTGATAGATATGTTTATGACGATGGCAAGAGTAAAAGGATACCTCAAAAAGTATTAAGACATTTTCCTTTGACACCAAGGTTGCAAAGGTTGTTCCTTTCCAAAAAGACAGCTTTAGACATGAGATGGCACAAGGATAAACTTGTTGATGATGGAATATTAAGACGCCCAGCTGATTTAGAAGCTTGAAAATATTTTGACATTATGCATGAGTCATTTGCTATGGATGGACGTAATGTTAGACTCGGAATAGCGAGTGATGGATTTAATCCATTTGGGAACATGAGTAACTCCTATAGTATGTGGCCAGTTTTTGTTGTTCCATATAACTTACCCCCGTGGAAATGCATGAAAGATCCATTTTTCATGATGTCATTGCTTATTCCAGGACCTAAAGCTCCTGGAAATGACATGGATGTATATTTGCAACCATTAATCAATGAATTGAAAGAATTATGGGATGCTAGCGTAAGAACTTATGACATTGCATCTAAACAAAATTTTTGTTTACGGGCTGCGGTGTTATGGACAATTAATGACTTTCCGGCATATAAAAATTTGTCTGGTTGGAGTACAAAAGGGAAGCTAGCTTGTCCTTCATGCAACGAAGACACAACGAGCATTTGGTTGAATAATGGTAAAAAAATTGTATACATGGGTCATCGTAGGTTTTTGCCTCAGAATCATAACTAGCGTGGCAGTAGAACATTTGATGGTAAGATAGAAAGCAAACTAGAACCTAAGTCTTTATGTAGTGATGATTTGTTACAACAGTTGTTTCGTGTAATCCAACTATGTTTTGGAAAAGAACCCGATCCTAATCAAAAGAAGAGAAAACGTCCAGCAAACAATTTGAATTGGAGGAAAAAAGTATATTTTTTGAATTGCCTTATTGGAATATATTGAAATTACAACATAATCTTGATGTGATGCACATAGAGAAAAATGTTTGTGATAATTGATCGGTCATTTATTATCATATAATTACGACCATTGGATTGCCTCTTTTGATTGTTTTCTTGAGTATTTTTGGTGCTTTTGATGTGTTTGTTAAGCTTGTGCAGGTTTTAGGTGTTTCTCTTGGAGCTATGCGAAGATGGGAATTTTCGGTCCAAAACCGTGTTTTCTGGTAGGGAGCAATGCGACCTCTGGTCGCGGTGCAAAATGAGAATCCTGGCAGAGAGCAACGCGACCGCTCATCGCGAGCTGTGGTCGCGGTGAGGTGTTCGCGCTGGAAAATGTGATTTTTGGCAGAGAGCATGGCGACCAACCAGCGCTAGGGCTGGTCGCGTTGAGGTGATCGCGCTGAAATGATGAGAGTTTGGCAGTGAGCATCGCGACCAAGCCAGCGCGACCGAAGGTCGCGGTGGGATGAAATCAAGCAATTTCTAGCATCGCGACCAAGCCAGCGCGACCGCAGGTCACGGTGACTAATCGCGACGAGGCAATTCCTGCAGCCCTAATGTGTCTCTTTAAATAGAAAGAGAAGAGAGAGAAAAGGGATCTGGAGAATTTTCAGAACAAGACAAGAAAAAGAGAGAGAATGAGGAAGAAGAAGAGGGAAGAAAGTCTAGGAGACTAGCCATCGGATCGATTCTCCGGACGACTTCAATCGCTTTTAGGATTTGGATTCGTGCACGGAGAAGCTCTACCGGATCAGTTTCGACGAGAGTCAAGCCATTTAGAGTTTTTTCTATCATACTCTTTACTTCAATCTTGTGTTATTTATGTTGTTCTTGATTTATAATATTATGTATTCTTATTTCCTAGTTATGAACTAATTTCCTACACTAGGGATGATGATGGAATTTACTATGAATTTTGATTGAAATTAATGAATGTTTGGATGATTTGAGTTATATGATTGAGTGTTGATTTAATGTTTTATTGATTGTATATTGATTGATCACCAATATTCAATATCTTATTGTTATGGATTAAGTACCGAAAGGAGACACCCACCACGTATTCGATAAATTGACACAATGGCCTAGGAACCAAATAGAAATATATTGGTGTAGGTTGTGTGATCTAATATGTTTCCATGTTTAATGCATTCTCGTATATTTGACATTCATTGAGAGATAGGGTGTTAGTATGTGTTGAATAGGTTCGATCTACCTTGAGAGAGGAGTTCAGATAACTAGTTAACATGATCATCAATCATTAGCTTGAACATTCATACATAATTATCTCATATCATTAGGATTAGTTAGTGAAATCGGATGCCCTAGTTCCCATCACCATTGATAAAAAGATCTTTTGATTTCAAGTTATAGACCATTTAGAATATAAATTACAAATCACAACCATTGAATTAGTTGTCTAGATAGTGTTAGACTTAGTTAATTTCAGTACTCAATATCTAAACATCCTTGTAGGAACGATATTCGGAACTCACAATTTTATATTACTTGTGCCGACCCCGTATACTTGCGGGTATACAAAAGGTGTAACAAGTTTTTAGCGCCGTTGCCGGGAAACGGTTTAGTCATAGTTGATATTGATACCGTCTTAGTCTAGTACTAATCTGGAAATTTTCTATATTTTCTTAAAAACTCTTTTTTCTGCACTTGTTTTCTTACTTGTTTGATCCTTTGTTTTGTAGGAAATTCCATCTGTGTATGAGACGTACGAGACGCACTAATTTAGAGCCTCTCAAAACCCTTGACCCAGAAATCGAACGAACGCTTATTCAAAGAAGAAGGCAAGCAAGACAGCAAGCTACTATGGAAAACCAAGCGCAACATCAAGCAAATTTGTACAATCAAGCACAGCAAGAACAAGCGCCGCAGCAAGTAAATCCAGAAATTGCCAAGGCACTGCGAGACTATGCCATTCCTACCATGGTGGGAAATCAGTCGAGCATTCGATGACCTCCAGTTGCAGCAAACGATTTTGAAATCAAGTCTGCAATCATCCAAATGATTCAGAATACTGTTCAGTTTGGGGGTATGCCAATTGATGATCCAAATAGCCATTTGGAACGATTCCTGGAAATATGCGACACCTTTAAGTAGAATGGGGTGTCTGACGATGCGATTCGGCTGCGAATATTTCCCTTCTCATTGAGGGACAGAGCTAAGTTATGGTTGAATTCACTGCCGCCAAATACCTTCACAACATGGGAAGGCCTAGCTCAAGCTTTCCTTGCCAAGTATTTTCCACCAGGGAAAACAGCAAAGCTCAAAAACGATATCACTCAATTCACCCAATTTGAGACAGAATCGTTATATGAGGCCTGGGAGAGATACAAGGAGTCATTAAGAAAGTGCCCGTATCACGGTTTACCCGATTGGCTTGTAGTGCAGACATTTTACAATGGACTCACACAACAAAACCGGAGCATGTTAGATACAGCCGCTCAAGGTGCTTTAATGAGCAAGCCAACTGAAATCGCTCATGAGTTAATTGAGGAAATGGCCACAAATAGCTATATGTGGGCAAATGAGAGAGCAAGTCATAGAAAAGCAGTTGGTTCATCTACAGCTTTTGAAGTTGACGAGATCACATCACTCAAGGCACAAGTTGCTTCTTTGTCAAGCCAAATCAACAAATGGAATGTCAATTCTATTCAGTCAACGACTCCAGGATGTGACATGTGTGGAGGACCACACGTTAGTACAGAATGCACAATGGGGAATTCTTTTGCAGGTAGTAGCAGTGCTGAACAAGTACAATATGTGCAGAACTTCAGCAAACCATACAATAATCCCTACTCAAACACTTACAATCATGGCTGGAGAAATCACCCAAATTTCTCATGGAGCAATCAACAGCAGAACAACAATGCGAAGCCCATTCCTCCTGGTTTTCAGAATCAAGGAAATTTTCATGCGAATCAAGGAACTAATCAGCAAGAGAGGAAACCAGCTTTAGAATACATGCTGGTCAAATTCATGACAAAGATTGATTCCAGGATGGAGGGTCAAGACACAGCAATAAAGAAGATGGATGTGAAGATTGACCATGTAGCACAGCAAAATCAAGCCGCCATTCAGAAGCTTGAAGTACAGATTGGCCAGATAGCCAGAGAGACACAGAGTAGAGCTCATGGCACACTAGTAAGCAATACTAAAGTCAATCCCAAAGAGCAGTGTAAGGCAATCACTTTGAGGAGTGGAAAGCAAGTAGAAAACACAGCAGGAAGAGATCACTCACAACAAGAGGTTGAATTGAATGAAGCAAGAATTGAATCGCCTTTCACTCTGCCAGTTCGTCATAATGAAAAGAGTGATGAACCACCTCTACCGGTCCAAGAAGTCAAGGCTTATGTGCCACCTGTACCCTTCCCTCAAAGGCTGCAAAAGCACAAAGATGATAAAAATTTTACTAAATTCCTTGAAATATTTAAGAAACTTCACATTAATATTCCTTTTGCAGAGACTTTAGCTCAGATGCCATCTTATGTGAAGTTCTTGAAGGAAATACTGTCAAAGAAAAGGAAACTTGAAGATCATGAAACCGTTGCCTTGACTGAAGAGTGCAATGCCATTATTCAGAATAAATTGCCTCAAAAACTAAAAGATCCAGGGAGTTTTACTATTCCTTGCACTATAGGAAGTTCAGAATTTGTTAAAGCATTATGTGATTTAGATGCTAGCATTAACTTGATGCCTTTTTCTATTTTCAGGAAACTAGGTCTGGGCGAAGTGAAGCCATCTAGTGTAACACTCCAATTGGCAGACCGTTCTATTAAATATCCATATGGAGTGATTGAAGACGTGCTAGTCAAGGTTGACAAGTTCTATTTCCCTGTGGATTTTATCGTGCTTGAAATGGATAAAGATGTTGATATTCCTCTCATATTGGGGAGACCATTCTTAGCAACCGGAGGAGCATTAATAAATGTGCAGCAAGGGACATTGACGTTGCGAGTGGGTAGTGAAGAGGCAGTTTTCAATGTGTTCAAGGCCACAAAATTTGCAACAATCGCAAGCACTTGCCTTAGAGTTGATGCAGTCGACTCTTTAGTTAAGAGGTTTTTCAGAAGAGCAATCCTGAATAGCCACTGGAAGCTTGTTTGACTCACGGAGTGACAAAAGAAGAAGAAAATGACAGCATAGCTGAATATGCTTTCCGTCTTGATTCAGCAGCGCTTATGCCATACGGGGGCAAGAGATATTTTGAAGAATTAGGCCACGGGAAGCCTAAAATACCACCTTCAATCGAGAAGCCTCCTCAACTCGAATTGAAGCAGTTACCTGAGCATTTGAGATATGCTTATTTGGGGGAATCTGACTCCCTTCCAGTCATAATTTCAGCTACCTTAGATGAAGCAGAGGAGGAGAAACTTCTGAAAGTGTTGCGATAACACAAGACCGCATTAGGGTGGACCATCTCCGACATAAAGGGAATCAGCTCTACCATATGCATGCACAAGATCTTGATGGAGGATAATTTCAAGACTTCAATAGAACATCAACACAGGCTGAATCCGATTATGAAAGATGTAGTTCGAGCAGAGATTCTCAAATTGCTAGACGCATGAATCATATACCCTATCTCAGACAGTTCATGGGTGAGTTCGGTGCAAGTAGTACCAAACAAAGAGGGGATCACGGTAGTGAAAAATGAAAATAATGAATTGATTCCCACCAGAACAGTCACAGGTTGGAGAGTGTGCATCGATTACAGGAAACTAAACACTGCGACAAGAAAATATCACTTTCCGCTTCCGTTTATTGATCAAATGTTAGAGAGACTGGCAGGGCACGCGTACTATTGTTTCCTGGATGGATACTTAGGGTACAATCAGATACCTATTGCACCTGAAGATCAGGAGAAGACCACCTTCACCTGCCGTTATAGTACTTTTGCCTACAGAAGAATGCCGTTTGGCCTTTGTAATGCATCAGCGACCTTTCAGCGATGTATGATGGCTATTTTTTCTAATATGGTCGAGCGTTTCATCGAAATATTCATGGATGATTTTTCTGTATTTGGTTCGTCTTTTGATGTATGTTTGGCCAATTTGGCCTTAGTGTTTAAAAGATGTGAAGAGACGAATTTAGTACTCAATTAGGAGAAATGTCACTTCATGGTGAAGGAAGGCATTGTCTTGGGTCATAGAATCTCATCAACAGGGATTGAGGTGGACAGGGCAAAAGTAGAAGTCATTGAAAAATTACCACCACCCACCTCCGTAAACACGCCGGTTTCTATTGCCGGTTCATTAAAGACTTCTCCAAGATTATCAAGCCCCTCTGCAATCTTTTGTCAAAAGAAGTAGCATTTGAGTTTACAGAAGAATGCCACATTGCTTTGCAGAAGCTGAAGAAAGAGCTCACTTCCGCACCGATTATCACAGCCCCTAATTGGGAGTTACCATTTGAATTAATGTGCGATGCGAGTAATTTTGCTGTGGGAGCAGTCTTAGGTCAGAGAATAGACAAACGCCTTCATGTTGTCTATTATGCGAGTCGTACTTTGACAGATGCTCAAATCAACTACGCAACCATAGAAAAGGAGCTGTTGGCAATTGTGTTTGCCTTCGAGAAATTCAGGTCATATTTGGTGGGGGCCAAGGTAATTGTATACACTGATCATTCCGCCATCAAATATCTCATGTCAAAGAAGGATGCCAAGCCGAGACTCATCCGATGGGTCTTGCTCCTTCAAGAATTCGACCTGGAGATTAAGGACAAGAAAGAAACAGAAAACCTAGTAGCAGACCATTTATCTCGCCTAGAACGCAGATGCAGCGAAGAGAAGATAAGCACTCCTATAGATGATTCGTTTCCTGATGAACAACTCTTTGTTTTGCAGGCTCTTATGACCCCACGGTATGCTGATTTTGTGAACTACTTGGTGAGCGAGATTGTTCTTCCAGACTTGACCTATCATCAACGGATGAAGCTCTTCGCCGACATGAAATACTATATGTGGGAGGAACTATACTTGTTCAAGTATTGTTCAGATGGTATAATCAGGCGTTGTGTGCCAGAAACTGAAATCAGAGATATCCTCTTGCATTGTCACAGTTTAGAGTGTGGAGGGCACTTCAGCGCTTCAAAGACGGCCGCAAAAGTTCTTCAATCAGGCTTCTATTGGCCATCAATATTTCAAGACACCCGCCGCTTCATTGACTCTTGTGACAAGTGTCAGAGGACAGGAAATATCAGCCGCAGGAACCAAATGCCTCTAAACCCCATCCTGGAGGTTGAGCTATTTGACTTATAGGGGGTTGATTTTATGGGACCATTTCCCATGTCTTTCAATAACCAATATATTCTGATTGCGGTCGATTATGTCTCAAAATGGGTAGAAGCCATAGCCACTCCAACAAATGATGCAAAGGTAGTGTTGAACTTTTTCAAGAAAAATATTTTTTGCAGGTTTGGAACATCGTGGGCAGTCATCAGTGATGGAGGTTCGCACTTCTATAACCGACAGTTTGAAGCACTATTTAAAAGATATGGAGTTACTCACCGCATCACCACACCGTACCACCCTCAGACAAGCAGACAAGTGGAAATTTCGAATCGGAAGATCAAGCAAATCCTGGAGAAAATGATAAATAGCTCCAGAAAAGATTGGTCGGTCCGGCTAGACGATGCACTATGGGCTTACCGGACAGCTTTCAAAACCCCTATTGGAATGTCTCCCTATAGGTTGGTTTATGGGAAATCATGTCATCTACCAGTAGAGCTCCAGCACAAGGCTTATTGGGTAACGAAGGCGCTTAATTTTGATATGCAACAAGCAAGTGAGAAGCGTCTTTTGCAGCTGAACGACTTAGAAGAGTTCAGGTTGGATGCGTATGAGAACGCACGAATTTACAAAGAGCGCACCAAAAGATAGCATGACAAGCATATTGTGCGGAGAGAGTTAGAGGTGGGGCAGAAAGTCCTTCTATTCAACTCTCACATGCGACTCTTCCCAGGAAAGTTGAAGTCATGATGGTCCGGACCATTCAAGATTGTGAAGGTGTATCCACATGGGGCTGTGGATATTAAGAACCCGAGTGGAGAAACATTCGAGGTTAATGGGCAACGATTGAAGCTATACGTCGAGGGAGCTGCCATTCCACCCAAAACCTCGATGGCGTTGCTAAATTCCACATGACAGGTCATACAGTCGAGCTATGACTATAAACTAGCGCTTCTTGGGAGGCAACCCAAGTTCTCAAAATTTTTGGAACTATTTTGAATTTGGTTTAAGTTATTTTGATTCGATTGTTTTCGTTATGATTCTTAGTTTTGAGTTTTTTTTATTATTATTATTATTTTTGTTCTTTTCAATTGTGTTTGATTTGGTATGTTTTACTTATTTTTAGTTGAATTTTTTTTTTGTTTTCGCAATTCTCCTTGACAGATGCTGGGAGGGAAGTTTCAGGCTCATCACAGTAAGCACCGCGACCTGTGGTCGCGGTGAGCGATCGCACTGCTCACTGCCTCAGAAAAGGAAAACTTTGCAAAACTTCACAGTGAGCAACGCGACCTCGCGTCTCGACCTATGGTCGCGGTGAGCGGTCGCGGTGCTCACTGCCAAAATTTTATAAAATCAGCCCATCGGTCATCGTGAGCAGACCAAT
The DNA here is from genome assembly GCA_003430845.1 of Xanthoceras sorbifolium. Classification (NCBI taxonomy): domain Eukaryota; kingdom Viridiplantae; phylum Streptophyta; class Magnoliopsida; order Sapindales; family Sapindaceae; genus Xanthoceras; species Xanthoceras sorbifolium. Next base: position 9,389,026 of record CM010611.1, read on the forward strand.
GCGACCCGTTGTCGCGGCGACGACTCGTGCTGCACCCCTACTTATCCAAACGGTGGCATTTCAAGCAGAAAAAGAGTCACCGCGATCGCATAGCACGATTCGTGCTCGCGGTGAGCGGTCGCGATGAAGAATTGGGATTTAAATCCCCAGCGTGCGCGACAGATCTCTTCCTCACACAGTGACCGCAATGAAATTTTCTCTCAAATCCTCTCAACTCTCCTCCATTTCAAGGTGTGTTTGAATTAAGTTTGCAAGGTATTTGATTTCTTCTCATTTCAATTAAGTTTTAGAGAAGTAATTTGGATTTTGTTGAGTTGGATTTAGTGCCTAGGATTGTTTGTGGATTGTGGTGTTTTCATTTTTTATTTTTGATTGGATTATTTGTGAGTGGTGGTGGTTGTTGAAGTGTTGGAGTAGTTTTGTTGATTTAGTTTTGTTGAAGTTTGGTTGGTATTTTGTGGTTTGTGATAGTAGTGTTGTGTTGGTATTGTTGAAGTTGTTTGGTGGCCGTTGAATTTTTGAAGTTTTGTTGTGGTGGTTGGTATTTTATGGATTGTGGTAATGATGCCAAGGCTAAAGAGGTTCAACGAAGAGTATCCCGACCGTTTCGCGTCATGTTCTTCCAAGGGTAAAGGCAAGCAAAAGCAGAAAGGGTCCAAAAAGGCCAAAATTCCTAAAAAAGAGAAGCCGAAGCATGTGGGTGATTCGAACCCCCAGTTCCCCGGTCGTTTGGCAGCTCAGAAGGGGAGGCCACTTCTCCTGGAGCGAGGGATTAATGTGGAAGAACTGGTTACAACTGTTATCCCCGCCCATATTGACCAGTAGGTTTGGGGGAATTTTATACGGATGCCCAATCGGGCAAATGAGAGTGTAGTCTGTGAATTCTATGCCGCAATGTATCCGCCGCACTTCCATAATCATGGCGTGGTTCAGGTCAGAGGAGTTCAGATTAGGATCACTCCAGAAGTGATCAATGCTCACTTCGGCACCATTGCACAGCCAGATCTCCCCCTTGGTTACCCTGAGCTACCTTTGTTCTCAAACCATAATCCAGATTTAGCCGGGAGTTTGCGGATGTCAAGATAGAGAGTTTGGCAGGACGGCAGTGCTCCTATCAAGCACCATGAGCTTCAGATTGATGCAACTTTATGGCAGATATTCTCAGATTTTTCGCTGCGGCCAGTCCAGCATCGCACGACCCTTATCATGGAGACCGCCTGGTTGGTGCACTGTATCCGGAGCGGTATTGCTTTAGATATTAGGGTCTTGATCAGAGATAAGATGCATGGGCCGTCTTTTGCGGGGTGTGCTGCCATTTCCGTATTTGATCACGCACATATGTGCTTCTCATGGCATTGATGTGTATGCTGCAGACGAGGAGCAGTTGATCGGTCATTTATTGTTATATATTTACGACCCTTGGATCGTTTCTTTTGATTGTATTTTTTAGTATTTTTGGTACGTTTGATGTATTTTGTGAGTATGTGCAGCTATTAGGTGAGGCCCGTGAATTAATGCGAATACACGATGAGTCGAGGCAAAACTGAGCAATTCGGGACATGTATTCTTGGTGTGAGGCATAGGAGCTTATCGAGGAAGCTTTGGTGGATTAAATTGAAGATGTACCGTACATATAAACAGTGTCGTACACGTGAATAGTCATGGTGAATAGTAATGCCGCCGTGAACAGTCAAATACGGGCGCCGCAGTCAACAGTCAATGGACAGTACTGTACACGCGTGAACAGTATTTATGAACTCTTGTGAACAGTAACCTGGCATATCCTATAAATAGCCCCCATTTGTGAATCAAAAGGGATATCAAAAAAAGAAAGGAGAAAAGGGGATCCAAGACAGAGAGTTCAGCTGGGTTCGTTCCAGCAGCTCTTAGCTGCGGCCTAGGGCCAATTTTCACCATTCTTTACCCTCCAAATCACAAAGCATCATCACGAAACACCAACACAAGATTAGTTTTACGAATTACATCGATTGTTCATCAAGAGAAGACGAAGATTTGCGGAAGAGAAGTCTCAGCCGGACCAAAGCCGATTTCGACTCCACACGTCTCCGAATGGGTTGTATCACATCCCTTTTCCTATCTTCTTGTTATTTCGATTATATGAGTAGCTAATTTTGTTGTTAGGTGGTTTTCGGAACCATGAACGAATTTGGATTTTATTGATTATGAATATATTTTGTATATTATTTCATGATATTGATTTTGAGCGTATTATATATTATTACTTTGTGTTCAATTCTTGTGTTTTGCGATTGCGAAAGTAGATTGCATGCTCTTTGATGAGAACCGATTTGATATTTATTGTAATACATGATATTGATTTTGAGCGTATTTTATATTATTACTTTGTGTTCAATTTTTGTGTTTTGCAATTGCGAAAGTAGATTGCATGCTCTTTGATGAGAACCGATTTAATATTTATTGTAATATTATATGAGAAATCATTGAAATTGCAATAGGGCTTAATTGACTGAAGAATCAATACTAGGTTAGTTTCGATAAGAAATTACTTAATTAACCTTTGTATTAGGTTAACTATAGTTTTCAATTAATTGCACTCTAGGACCAATAGGTGTATTTGATTGAATTCACATACCATACCATTGCGGGAGCAATACAATGTGGTGTGGCCTTAGTTGAAAAAGTCTTATCATATTAATAACGTGCTTCATAATAGTCAATATATTTCCTTATTCGGAATTGGAACAGTGTGACCACCTAGCATTATCCTCCATTTAATCTGTCTCGCTTTATTAAATTGTTTTAGTTAGTAATTTTAGTTTAATCAAATTTCAATCATTACTTGATTTATTTTACCGCTTTAGTATAATCTCTAGTTTTAGAATTAGTACCACCACTTCCTTGTGGATTCGACTCCGTACTCACGGAAATTTTATTATTTCAATACATCCTCCACTTGGGATTTATTCTCACGAGTTTGAACGTGTCAGCAGTACCTCCGCTCGCCTCTACAGAATTTGAACAAAGTGACATATAATGACTTGGCCAAGCGGCGAGGGATGCCACGGCTTGGAGAGCCAGAGCAGCAACCTGCAGGCGCGGATGATGATATGGAGGACATTTTGGCTGCGATCGATGATTTTCATGGCAGTGATGACGACGGTCAGACTGCACCTCGAGTACTCACCAGGGAGACTAGAGGGGCTGCAGCAGGCAGTTCACGGGCACGATCTGAGGGTATAGCTGAGAGCTCTCAGTGGGGCCAGGTTATGGGTGCTTTGGAGGATATCCAGGGACGGATGACGGATATGCGGCTGCATTTTGATCATCAAATGACAGAGCTGCAGCAGCATGTTGATCAGCGGATGGATAGGCAGGATGCAGCCATCGATGATATGAGTCAGTACCTCCAGACTGTCTCTTCAAACTTACAGATGAGGGGCTTTACTGTTCAGGCATATATCCGTAGGTTTTTGAGCACTTCGAGTCCACCTCCTCCGCCACCACCACTCGCATGATGTTTATGTTTTATTTCTGTCTTTTGTGTTTTATTTTTCTGTTTCTTTTGTTGTTGAACTTCTATTATCTTAGATATTGTTTTTGTACTGCTATTTTTATTTTTATGTTTATTTCTTTGTCGTTTTTATCTCCTTTTGCTTTAATTTTAAACATTGAGGATAATGTTTGTGTTAGGTTTGGGGGTGTGTTTGTCTATTGTGTGTTGTTTTGTTTTGTTGGTGTATATAGGCTGGAAACCAAGACTTTCCTCATATGCACTGCGTTTGGAAGACATAGGCATAACAACGCCACGTACACCAACTTTTGATATTTTTCGTGTTTTCCTTTTTTTTTTTTTTTTGGTAGAATAGCAAATCGCATGCATGTTTTGTAGATAATTGGGTAATAATTTGTAAATGCTTAGTTCATGTGTGTGTACAAGGTTGTTATCTGGAATAATGCCAGTAGTGTTTTTGCATCTAAACATATAGGTCTGACAGTCTTTGCATTGTAATATGTGACAACTTTCAATTAATAGCTCTGATTAATAGTGGAGACTACCCTTAGTGAGATTTTGAGATTATTGCGTATTTATTCTGAGGGAATTTTTGTTTCTACTCTTAAACACTTTCTTGAACTTTATTGTCATTAGATTGATCTCTATAGGTGCATTGGATGTTAATGAACTGCATTATGAAAATCTTGTATATATGTTTTGAATGCTCAATTGAGTAGATTTTGGAGATATGATCCAGGCATTGTATGTGAATTCCTAAATAGCTAGATTTCCTATCCGTAATTGCGTGCTCCCGATCCCATTCGCTGCCAAATACTCGCATATTAGCCTTTTATTGTATGACCTACATGTCCAAAAATTCTAGCCGAAATTATAAGACGCTACCTTTAACGCTTGGAAACTAGAAACAATTAAAAGAAAAATGTGTAAGTGTTGAAGGAGGAAGAAGGAGTGGAGTAGAAAAAAAATGATAAGGATATGGGTAATGTGCAGAAAAAGTGAATAGCCAATAAAATAATAAATAAAATAAAAGAGTTGGCTAAAATGAGAAAAAGGTGTGAAATGCACAAAGTAAAAATTGAAAAAGGGTGAAAAGAGGTTGAAGGAGAAATGTGAGAAAAAGATTGGGAATACAAGTTGAATGAATTTGGTGATCGTGAGAGAAAATGCACAAATTGAAAATTTTATGAAGTCTCTCAATAGGTTTCCAAGTGAATTGAACCTGATTTCCGTCCTTTTTGAGCCAATCACCCAAGGCATTACAACCATTTAAAGACCTGTTGATCTTCTTAGGAAACTCAATTGTAATATTTGACATGTATATACATGAATTTTTATGTTCTTAGCATTTGATATCTTTCATAAGATCCTTTGTTAAATTTATGCGTTCTTTCTAATTATTGATGCGTACGACACATTTTGAAATTATTTGCTCATAAATTCCAGTCATATGCAGTTGAAAGTGTGATTGCCTAGGTTCTGAGTGTCATTGAGTGAAAACTAGTGAGACTAGAGTCGAGGCGAATTATATCAGTGGTTTATTGATATGGAGATGTCACGATTATCAATGCGTTGTATGTCAGTGTTCTGTATGATATAGGGTGTTTAGACTTATCGGCAGCATTTTGGATTTCTGATTTTGTACTACTCTTATGTCATTACATATGCGTTTATGCTTGATTTGATGTGTAGCTATGTTTGTGGTTAGCTTAGGACGTTTGTGGGTACCGTAGCTGGTAAACCCTCACGAGACTATAACTCGTCCACTAGGGCCACCTAGGGGTTTAAAGGCTTGTGGCACGTGCTAAGTGCCATCGTTGCATCCTACGAAAATGGATATGGCTTTGTTCGTTGTTGTTGTTGTTAGTTTTACTTATTTTTGTCTTTACTTTTAGTCGTGGTGTGCGCCGATTTGCTTGAGGACAAGTAAAAGATAAGTTTGGGGGTATTTGATTGGTCATTTATTATCATATAATTACAACCCTTGGATTGCCTCTTTTGATCGTTTTCTTAACTATTTTTGGTGCTTTTGATGTGTTTGTTAAGCTTGTGCAGGTTTTAGGTATTTCTCTTGGAGCTATGCGAAGATGGGAATTTTTGGTTCAAAACCGTGTTTTCTGGCAGGGAACAACGCGACCTGGTATCGCGACCTCTGGTCGCGCTATGCTGATCGCGGTGGAAAATGAGAATCCTGGCAGAGAGCAACGCGACCGCTCATCGCGAGCTGTGGTCGCGGTGAGGTGGTCGCACTGGAAAATGTGATTTTTGGCAGAGAGCATAACGACCAGCCAGCGCTAGGGCTGGTCGCGTTGAGGTGGTCGCACTGAAATGATAAGTGTTTGCAGTGAGCATCACGACCAAGCCAGCGCGACCGAAGGTCGCAGTGACCCATCGCGGTGAGATGAAATCAAGCAATTTCTAGCATCGCGACCAAGCCAGCGCGACCGTAGGTCGCAGTGAATGATCGCGACGAGGCAATTCCTGCAGCCCTAATGTGTCTCTTTAAATAGAAAGAGAAGAGAGAGAAAGGGGATCTGGAGAATTTTCAGAACAAGACAAGAAATAGAGAGAGAAGGAGGAAGAAGAAGAGGGAAGAAGGTCTAAGAGACTAGCCATCGGATCGATTCTCCGGACGACTTCAATCGCTCTTAGGATTCGGATTTGTGCACGGAGAAGCTCTACCGGATCGGTTTCGACGAGAGTCAAGCCATTTAGAGTTTTTTCTATCATACTCTTTATTTCAATCTTGTCTTATTTATGTTGTTCTTGATTTATAATATTATGTATTCTTATTTCCTAGTTATGAACTAATTTCCTACATTAGGGATGATAATGGAACTTACTATGAATTTTGATTGAGATTAATGAATGTTTGGATGATTTGAGTTATATGATTGAGTGTTGATTTAATGTTTTATTGATTGTATATTGATTGATCATCAATATTCAATATCTTGTTGTTGTGGATTAAGTACCGAAAGGAGACACCCACCACGTGTTCAATAAATTGACACACTGGCCTAGGAACCAAATAGAGATATATTGGTGTAGGTTGTGTGATCTAATATGTTTCCATGTTTAATGCATTCTTGTATATTTGACATTCATCGAGAGATAGGGTGTTAGTATGTGTTGAATAGGTTCGATCTACCTTGAGAGAGGAGTTCGGATAACTAGTTAACATGATCATCAATCATTAGCTTGAACATTCATACATAATTATCTCATATCATTAGGATTAGTTAGTGAAATCGGATGCCCTAGTTCCCATCACCATTGATAAAAAGATCTTTTAATTTCAAGTTATAGACCATTTAGAATATAAATTACAAAGCACAACCATTGAATTAGTTGTCTAGATAGTGTTAGACTTGGTTAATTTCAGTACTCAATATCTAAACGTCCTCGTGGGAACAATATTCAGAACTCACAATTTTATATTACTTGTGCCGACCCCGTATACTTGCGGGTACATAAAAGGCGTAACAATAATCTTATGGGTCCATTAATGAACATTGAGGGCAAAACAAAAGACACTTATAAGACCCGCCTAGACCTGAAAGAAATGGGAATATGACGTGATTTGCATCCTATATGCATTAATGGTAAAACTAAGCTACCTTCAGCGTGTTACTCATTGTTGTCTGCTGAGAAAGAAAGGCTTATGTCAATTCTTAAATTAGATTAAACTCCCATATGGTATGGCATCAAATATATCTCGTTATGTAAGCATTAGAGATTGCAAGCTTTATGGATTGAAAAGCCATGATTGTAGTATTATCCTACAACGATTACTTCCCGTTGCATTACGTGGATACTTACGAAGGGATGTTCGTAAAACAATTATTGAACTATGTTTATTCTTCAAGGAGTTGAGTTCTAAAACTTTGAAAGTGGACGTGTTGGAAAGACTTAATGTAGATATTAAATTGATATTATACAAGTTGGAAAAGATATTTCCACCATCCTTTTTTGATATCATGGTCCACTTACCCATTCATTTAGCTCATGAGGCACTCCTTGGTGGGCCAACACAATATCGGTGGATGTATCCTTTTGAAAGATAACGGTGCCTAGTTTTTCATTGGGTTTCTTGTTATTTGTCAATAAATTTTTCTATCATTTTCTCAAGGTTGATAAATTTTTTATTTTGTATGTTAACAGGAAAATGCATACTTTAAAAGCCTATGTCAGAAACAAAGCCCATCCAGAAGGCTCAATAGCTGAAGGTTATACCGACCATGAATGCTTAAATTTTTATTCTATGTACTTTCGTGGTATTGAAACGAGATTCAATCGACCGGAGCGGAATTACGATGGAGATCAAGCAAATCAGATGAAACATTTATCTGTAGTTAAACTAACAGTTCCCCTGTTAGGGGCCGCAATACAGGATGAGTTAACTTTATTTGACTGGGTAAAGATTAGGTGGTATGTGCTGAATAATTGTGATGAAGTGTACCGGTATATAATGTAAGATATATGTGTTCTTAATTATTATCATATTACATAGTTCATGTGTAATTGAATTATTTTGATCATTAGTGCATCTTATATGTAGGGAACACATAGTAGAACTCGAGAGGAATGGTGTTAGAGATATAGAAAAGAAACAAGAGATGGAATTCTATAGATGGTTTTCAAAACGGGTAAGGAATTGATATTCATGTATATGATTTAATTTGTTAATAAATTAATTGAATTGATATTATTTTTAATTATTTATTATATAGGTATCTCATTTGCAGAAAGAAGGATCAGTTGGGGTTCCCGAAGATTTGAAAATTTTATCCAATGGCCCAGAAAAATTAGTTACAAGATACACGGGATGTGTTATCAATAGGATTAGGATTTCATACACAAGATCGAGATTGTAATCAAAGAACACAGAATTGTGGAGTTTTGGTGAAAGGAGAGCATGGAGGTAAAAGTATTGATTTTTACGGAGTGTTAAAAGACATTATTGCGGTTCCATACCTTGGGGAGAATAAAGTTGTCATTTTCAAATGCGATTGGTGAGACCTTAGTGGTAGAAGGGGAATTCAAATAGATGAACACAATATCATCAGTGTTAATATAAGGAACATATGGTACAAAAACGATCCATTTGTTTTGGCATGCCAAACACAACAAGTGTTTTATTTAAACAACATAAAGTTGGGGGATGATTGGCGCGTTATTGATAAATCACAACCTCGAGGAAATTATGATGTACAGGAACTGGAAATAGAAAAGAAAGATGAGTTAGATTTGGATGATCCTTATCAGCAACAACAATGAGAATACATTATCAATATTATTGAGGATATCGATGATGACATGTTATGCAGGAATGATATGGATACGATAGATGTAGATGTGAATGTTAAAGACCAAAATGATGCAATTGATAACTTTATGGATGATAATAGTGTCAGATGATGCCGGTTTCAACTATGAGGAAAACGAGGAAGACTGCATTTCGTCTAAAGATGAGAGTGACTGTAGGGAAGATTATATTTCTTCTAATAATGAAAGTGATGAAATATGAGGTATAGGTTTTCACAATAATGTATGACATGTTCATGTCGGATTTTAAACTCTTGTATTCTTAGGGTTTCTGTTAGAGAGAAATCATAACCATAACTTGTGAAAGAGTTATTCACCATTGTAAACAACTGTATGATAGTGAAATTTAAGTGCTACTGCACGCTGTGGCTGTAGAGATCACATTGATTGCCAAATCACGTAAATTCTCGTGTCTCCTTTATTATTCTGCTTTCATATGTTTGTTTTATTGCTTTGAGTTTGCTTATATTAATAATTAATTAATAATGGCTATCTTGATTTGTATTCATTTTTTGTTTTTAAAAAAATGGTAATAAAAATTAATAAAATAAAAATATGGATTACTGATCATTTATTAAATATTTATTCTAGTTGAAGATAATTTTCCTCCTACTAATATATAAATAACTTCTGACTTTGTAGGCCTTAATAATCAAAGCTATTGGACGAGTTGTATATTTTGAAATTATTTAAAATTTAAGTAAAATTTTCTTGTTTTTATTTTACTAATTTTACATTGTCATTTGATGGAGGACCTTATCTAACTTTACCTAACAAATCGAGATTTTTTCCTTGGAGAACAAAATAAATTCATGTTGAAAACGTTTTGTCAAAGGTAAATTTATTATAAATATAAATGTATGACAAATTGACATCACTATGATGAAATTTAGCAAGGGACGTTGTTATTATATCCAAACATATAGTTAGTTATGAAGTTTTATAATTGAATATGCTCTAACTCAAACTATAAGCAAAAGTAATAAAATATGAAAAACAAATATTTGAAAAAAATACAGTCATGAAATATACTTTTGTGAATAATTGCAAGTACTTTGGTGAAACTAGTGAGGACATGAATAGTTGTCCTTATATTTATATTTTTAGTGTGTAAGTATTAATTTTGTAACTGAAAATTTTCTTATTACAACTATAGACAAAACAAATATGAAAAATGTGGAAAATGTATTAATGATAAAAAAAATTAGTCATCAAATAGACTTTGCTAGCCAACTTAAATCACTTTGATAAAATTACTGTGGAGTACTTAATGGTCATCAGTATATTCATACTTATAGTAAAGAAATTAAATCCAAGAGTGAATATTTTCTCCAAAACATAAGGAAAAATCATAAAGTTTGGCGAGAAAAATATTAGTTGAAAAATACAATCACAAAATAGATTTTGGTAGCTAATTGGAATTACTTTGGTGACATTTATGAGGGATATTAATGGTCGTCACTATATTAAGCTTTTAGTGAGCAAATAAAAATTCATAACGGAATATTTAGTCACAAAAAAATATAAGCAAACATAATAGAATATAGAGATATAATATTAATGTAAACAATATGTAGACGTTTGGCGGGTAATTAGAATTTACTGAAATTAGTGAGAGATATAAATAGTCATCATTGTAAATACGTTTGTGAACAAATGTGAATTTAATTATAACTTAATAGCTTCTTATTAAAACCATAAATTACCAAAATCGAAAAGTATGGAGGGAAAGATATTAGTGAGAAAAATATTGTCATTAAATAAAGTTTAGTAACTAATTGGCAGGCCCGGCGCTGGCTTAGGGCAAACAGGGTAGTCCTCCAGGGCCCAACAATCTTAGGGGCACATATTATTAATCTTGAGGGCCCAATATTTTTTTTTTTTTTTTTTGTCTAGGGCCACAAGAAGCTCTGAGCTGACCTACTAAATTGGAATTATTGTGATGGATTTAATGAGGGACATAAATGGTGGTCACAATATCAATATGTTTAGTGAGAAAATATAATTTGTGATGAAATATTTTCTACTAAAACCGTAAACAAAAATCATTAAGATTGGTGGCAACAATATTACTGACAAAAAATAGTAATGAAATGGATTTTGGTAGAATGAGTGAGACACATGAAAAGTTGACACTATTATAATCATTGTTAGAGACCAAATATAAATTCGTAACTAAATATTTTGTAACTAATATGCCAAGAAATGAATTAGTGATAAAAATATAGTGATGATGTAAACTTTTGGTGACTAATTTGTATCACTTTGATGAAATTAGTGAGGCGTAGTAGTGTTCGTCCCTATATCTATACTTTTAGTGATGAATTGTAATTTTATAACAAAATAATTAGTAACTAATAGGACAAGAAAAGAAGGATGCGAAGTGCTTCTTCATAAACATCAAGAGGTTTGCGAGGTGTGTAGAGGCCAATCCAAGGAGAGTCTTAATCGCTTGGTTTGAATGGTCGCCTAGGACTAGAGCATGAAACCCGAGGCTTCCTTTTCCTTCTGCAAGAACAATTTTCGTCACACATGTTTAGGTCAACATCCCAGATGAAGTGTCCATCGATTTTGTCAGTGTAGGTGACAGAACCATCCGAATGGAAGGCATGGGAGGAGTAGTGTCTGATGATTTCTGAGGAGATTGAAAAGTTATTTTGATAGATCCATCTTCAAGTATAGTAAATTGGGGTTCTTGGATCTGGACAGGAGATGTGTCTTGATACAACTTCTCATAATTGGTTACCAATTCCAAAGGCATAAGCTCAATGAGCTTTTCTCTAGCAATTTGTCTGGGGATCTGTGTAATGGTAGGGACTTCATCTTGTCGTTCTGCAGTAATAAGAAGAGTCTCTGAGGAAGTACCTGGAAGAGGAAGATCAATAGCATAATATTGGAGCTTGTAGGTAAGTTAATGATGAAGGGTTGCCATATAAGAGCTAGGAACCATAAAGATGCTAGAGATCTGAACTTGGATCTTAAGAAACTTGCAAATGTTTGGATCAGCAAGAGGATTGTTGAAATTTGGGTAAAAGGTGAGGCAAACACTGCCTGCATGAAGGGTGGTGATGGAGGTGCCTATTACAGCTTGGTCATATTTGCAGTAAATAGAGTTCAAAAGGGCAAGTCTGGCTGTGACTGGTAAGCCTTTTCTGCCATGGAGGGTAAGGATGATATGAACATCACCTAAATGAAGGTGTGACTACCCTTCTTGGACCCATTTGGAGATCATTTGTAAATCAAGAGCGAGATCAACATATTGTTCTGTGGCTGAGGCTGGGATAAGACAATTATCAAGGCCAGTTGACTGAACATACTCTTTGACAGGAGATCGTGGAGTACTAATGAGTCTCTGGATAGATCGTTTGAAACTTATGTTTATTTTAAAAACATTGTAGGGGCTAACTAGAGGGAGATCTTTTTCAATAATTTGAGCTTCTTCGAGAATATAAGTATATTCCACGAGACTGGTAATCTTAGAGGAAGTGGTTCTTTTGATAGGAGAAGGCAAAGATATGGAGGAAGAAAGTTGGTTTGGAGTAGATGTAGAGGAAGAATGAGAAGTATAGGTTAAGGTTGGAACAATATTGAAAGTGTTTGAAGTCATGATTTTAAAGGTTCTTTCCTTACTACCACTAAGTTTTCTTCTATTTTATAACGGAATCCATAAAACCTTTAAGTATGTGGCATTGTTATACCAGAAATCTGCAGTAGTCTAGGACATGCAAGTTACTGGTTTCCAACCGATATACTTTGAGGCTCCGATACTAAGAGGCGGCCGGAAGCCCTATGAAGGAAATTTTAGAAAAGATTTTGATTATCATATAACATGCGGAATTGGGTTTCAAAAAGTTTTCTTATATTGAAAACCTTTTTTCAATCAGGAACGAGTTCCTGTATATACGCAGAAAAAGACTTTAAAAACTACAAACCTTTTTCTTGATTTTTTTTTTTCTGATTTCTCGATCTACCACCAGATCTTCCGAGCTACGACCCGCGGTCTAACAACGTGTGTGTGGGCACGTCACGGCAAAAGATGGAGGTCATGTGGAAAGAACGCTGGCCGAATCCTGCAAAAGAGGGGAGAGTTAGAAATTTTTTTTTTTCTCTTTTCTTCTCTCTTTGGTGGCCGAATTCTCTTTCTTTTTCACTTGTGTATTAGGTTAAGTTTTCCTAATATAATAACTCTTCTATACCAGGTCTTTAGGGCTAGCAAGGGGACCTAATGGATCCATAGTTTTAAGCTCCAATGATACTTAGTAAAATTAATTAAAACTCTTTAATTAATATTTCACGATTATTAATCTTGGAGTTATTCCACTAAAAACCCGAGGCTGCACTCTCAGAACTGTGACATGTTTATACAATCTGAAGTCTTATTGTCCATTAATATAGCTAATTGCATATAGTGTGATCCTCCATAAATAGTTCATAACTAGCGCTGGGTCATAAAGTCCGTTATTCCCCTCTAGAAATATCTTTTCCTTTAAGTACAATTAATTCTCTAATGAACGATTAAATCCTGTCTTCCTCACGGAAGAAGGAGAGCGCTCATAATCGTTCAAGCCCCGAATCAACCCTTAAGGGAACTACTCATCTACTTCAATCAAGAAGGAGTGGATTCCACTATTGTGTTCAAACTTTCCCAGCCACAAGCTAAACCGCAACTTCAAGATACGGAGATATTGGTCGAGATTCTCATCAACCTCACTCATGGTAAATCAAAAGCCACGATCCAACCTGAAGAAGTCGATAAGATACTCAGGATTAAGATAACCTATAAATAGCTATCGTTTATCAATTATATATGAATCTCATCTATTAACGGATCTTGGTGAGAGATTCATATAAATCGTGGCCCAGTCCTATATGATCTCATCATATAAGGTGCCTCCATTCTCATGTCAACTACATGAGCGGTCTAGGATAAGACCACCATACTTTACAAAATGGACCGCAGCAGTGGATCAATCACAAACAAAGTACCCAACTTTGTTCGCTTTCTACGGACTCTTTAGATTGCATATCTCAAAATGAATCATCTCTGTATATGACCATCATATACTCATTCTGAGATTACATCTTGCAATCTAGTATGTTCTTGCACAATACGAATGTATTACTGAATGTAAAACATTTATAAACTTGAATGATAATCTAAATAATTCTTATTAAGTCTTTAACTATTTACTATTACTAGCTTTAGGGTATAAATCGCAACAATCTCCCACTTGCACTAAAGCAGATAGGACATGTCTCGTAATCCTAGACCCTCTAGGTGACCTTCAAACACTTTAGTCATCAAGGTCTTCGTAAATGGATCAGCCAAGTTTTCTTGCGATGTAATCTCCGTCATGACCACGTCTCATCGCTGCACTATCTCTCTAATGAGATGATATTTCCTCTCTATATGCTTCCTTATTTTATGGCTTCTTGGTTCTTTAGAATTTGCCATGGCTCCACTATTATCACAATAAAGTGTCATGGGCCTATCCATATCTGGAGTAACTTCCAGATCACTCAAGAACTTTCAGAGCCGAACAGCCTCCTTAGCTGCTTCATAAGCTACTACATACTCGGCTTTCATAGTGGAATCAGCAATGCAAGATTGCTTGATACTCCTCCAAATTATGGCTCCACCACCAAGGGTGAATACTGACCCAGACGTGGATTTTCTTGAATCCTTGTCTGACTGAAAGTCAAAATCTGTATATCCCAATGGAATCAAATTCGGATGAGAATATACAAGCATATAGTTTCTCTTTCTTCGAAGATACTTGAGAATATGCTTAACAGCAACCCAATGATCCAATCCTAGGTTGGACTAATATCTAATGGCTACTCCCACTGCGAAGCAGATGTCGGGTCTTGTGCATAGCATAACATACATAAGACTGCCTACTGCGGAAGCATAGGAAATCCGTCTTATATCCTCAATTTCTTGAGGTGTCTTAGGACACTGTTCCTTAGACAAGTGAACTACATGCCTTGAAGGTAAACTACCTTTCTTGGAGTTCTGCATGGAAAATCGCACAAGTATCTTGTCGATATACGATGCTTGGGACAGCGCTAACAATTTGTTCTTACGATCCCTTATTAATTGGATCCCAAGAATATAACTTTCCTCTCCCAAATCTTTCATTTGAAATTGGTTAGCAAGCCAACCCTTTACCTTTAACAATGTTCCTACGTCATTCCCAATGAGTAGGATATCATCTACGTAAAGGACCAGGAAAACTACTTTCTTGTTAATGATGTGCTTGTATACACAAGGCTCATCAACGTTCTGCTCAAAGCCATAGGTCTTGATCGCAGTATCAAACCCTAATATTCCAAGATCTAGACGTCTGCTTAAGTCCATAAATGGACATTTATAGTTTGCAAACCTTTTGCTCTTAATCTTGGGATACGAATCCTTCTGGTTGCATCATATAGATGCTTTCGTCTAAATTGCCATTCAAGAATACAGTCTTGACATCCATTTGCCAAATTTCGTAATTGAAATAGGCAGCTATGGATAAGAGTATCCTAATAGACTTAAACATAGCTACTGACAAGAAGGTTTCATCATAATCAATGCCTTCCTTCTGGGTGTAAAGACTTAAACATAGCTACTTCCACTACTCGTGCTGAAACGACATCCTCTGTTCCAACGTGCATAGTAAAGGACCCCTCCTCCAGCTTTTGACATTAATCATTCCAATGTAAAGAAGAACAAAATTAGTTAGTGGCTCCTGAATCTACTATTCAAGGTGAAGAATCATCTTCCAGTAAACAAAATTTAATGATAAGTAAATCTGATTTACTTTTCACTTTCTTCTTATTGGAGAGCTGCTCGAGGTACTGTAGACAGTTTCTCTTCCAATAACTAACCTCTTTGCAATGGAAACATTTTTCCTTTTGCTTAGTCAGTCGTGGTGCTCTTTATTTATTTTTTTATTTTTATTTTTTTGACTTAGTCTTTACTTTACCAGTAAACCTCTACCTCTTCTTGAAATCAGAAGAGGATGGCTCAGCAACATTTGCTTCGCTAGTCTTACCTTTGGTAACTCGTCCTGCGTTGTTTACAGGCTCTAGAGGACATTCCTCCGTAAGCACAAATTTAAGGTCTTTGAAGACCATGATTGCGTTCGTGTTGGTTCCACTTAATAAAGTTATACCGGTTAATGTTTTGTTTGCGAAATGCAGAAGATAATGATATTTAAAGATATAAATCTAAATTAATATCATTCATTTCATACATTCATATCAAATGCTATAGTTCGGCATAAAATTAAACATAATGCATAAGCATATTTTAATGAACTAAAAAAATCCCTAAAATTAGCTACTATACCGCGATAATCCAACATACCACAAGTAAGTGCCTAGGTAGGCTAAGTCAAATCCTTGCATGTTAGATCGAGACATTCTCAATCAGATAATACACCAGAATAACTCCTTATCCTTATATTATCCAACCATTGCTTTTGTTTAGTTAGGACATTTAATTAACATTTTAATTAAGTCCTTTGTGAGTGTGACCTATCGTTTCAGAATTCATGAAGTTAACTTGAGAGTGCCTAGGTAGGCTAGGTCAGTCCCAAAATACATTCCGAAAACCTATCCGTTAGGAAATCAACCTTGGTATTGACTTTTGTGGACACCCTCTGTAGGGAGGACGAAAGCAAAGCCGTCACGAGGCCCCACTCAAGTCTCACTGTATTGAACTAACAATGGAGACTGCGAGATATAATGTCATATATCCTTCTCCCACTCACTATTTATAGTTTCGGATTTTCTTTAAACTAAGAGTTTCTAAAACTCTATCTTTTTAGTCTTTACTTAGATTCTATGGCTAATATAAAATCTAAGTTTACTAGTTATAATAAATTATTCAATTTTAACTCTTAAAATATAATTTATTAATTCAATTTCTAATTTACATAAACAATTTAAATAAACTAGAAATTAAATGTGAAATTACTAAGTTTTAACTATTTAAAACTAAATCACATTATTTAGTCCAATTATGTCTTTGGTGTTTAATCAAATTAAAACCTAACATTTAAAAGGACCTAACTAATCTAATTAAACACTTTAATATATAGATTAGTTATTAATGAGATTTACCAAGTTTTTAGTCCCAAAAACTAATCTCATTATTTGGTTCCTTTTAATTAAGTAATTAATCTTATTAATCTTAATTAATGTAAGAACCTAACTAATCAATTTAATTAAACTCTTTAATTAATGGATTAGTTAATATAATGAGAATTACCAAGTTTTTACTCCTAAAAACGAATCTCATTATTTGGTTCCTTTTAATTAAGTAATTAATTTTATTAATCTTCATTAATGTAAGAAACTAACTAATCAATTTAATTAAACTCTTTAATTGGTTGATTAGTCAATTAATGGATATTACCAAGTTTTTACACCTAAAAACTAAATCCATTATTCCATTGCCATTTATGAAATTATTTCCTATTTTAATCTCATTAAAATTAAAACAATATAATATGACAATTATGCATAACATATTATTTATGCATGTGTAACGCCCCTAATTTTCCGTAATTATGAAAAGTATTCAAGTTAAGTATGTGATTTAAATTGGTGGAAAATATAGTATTTTCAAGGTGTATTTGGGTGATAATGGGTCCAAGTGAATATTGGTGAAGTCATTTGGTAATTGGATAAGTGTGGAATATTTTTGGAATAATTATTAAGATGAAATGTGATTAATTGTAAATTGGTTGCCATTTTAGGATTTTGAAAATTCAAGGGAGGGCATATTGTAATTAAGGATATATATATATATATATATATAAATGTGAACAGAGGAGAGTGAAGCGGGAGAGAAGAGAGAAGAGGAGAGAGAAAGAAGAGAAAGAAAGGAAAGAAGAAGAAGAAGAAAGGAAGGAGAAGGAAATTGTTGGGACAGTATCCAGGTTCGGTATACACTAGTTTTCGAATTTTAATTTTTTTAGAATATTTCGGATTTATCGAATTTTATTGATTTTGAATTGTTTGAATGATTTTGATTATAATTCACAGTTTAGAATATGAAGTACGTCTGATTTACATATGATTCGTATTTGAAATTGATTTTGAAGATATATATATATATATTGTTTGTAATAAATTAATTTTGAATATATATATATATATATATATATTGTTTGTGATAAATTAATTTTGAATATATATATATATATTATTGTAATAAATTAATTTTGAATATATATATATATATTTATTGTTAGTGATAAATTGATTTTGAATATATATATATATATATATATATATATATAGTGTTTGTAATAAATTGATTTTATATATTTATATATATATATATACATATATATATAAATAGTTTGTGAAAAATATTGAAAAATGATTTTAGGGCATTTTGATTTAATATTGGTTTGTGAAATA
Source organism: Xanthoceras sorbifolium (assembly GCA_003430845.1). Lineage (NCBI taxonomy): Eukaryota > Viridiplantae > Streptophyta > Magnoliopsida > Sapindales > Sapindaceae > Xanthoceras > Xanthoceras sorbifolium. Next base: position 9,407,267 of record CM010611.1, read on the forward strand.
TATTCGAATATGATTTTGAATTGATTCGATGTGAATATTGGTTTCAGAAATATATTTGAATATATTTTCGGATTGATTTGACGTGATTATTAATTTGAGAAATATATTCGTATATGATTTTGTATATTTATTTTATATGATTATTAATGAAATTTGGATTTCAAACATATGTTTATTGATTTGAAATATTCGAAAGTTAAATTTGAATATAAGAAAATGATTTGTAAAATTATATTTCGGAATCGAAATTTCAATATCGAATTTCAATGATTTGAAAACAGAGTTGATATTGGATTTGAGAAAACGTTTTGTGAAATGGCTCTGATGTGTATAAACATACATATGGATATAGGAGGTTAACATGTCAATTGGGTTTCTGTCTGAACAGTATTGTGCCGATATATTCTGTTTGTACCACCCTTCTTAGGGTTCTGTCATGGGACATTTACAGCGGGTGATTCCGTTAGTGTTCCATTCTGATCTGATGTTCGGCGGCTCGCCCGTTTGCGTCCGATGCCGAACAACCTGTAATCCAGTCCGATAACTTATGTTTTGTATGTCAGAAGCCTAGTACGAAAACTGATTTGGTATATGAAAGCATTTGAGAAATTATGAAAAATTTGTCTGTTGATTGATTTTGGATATTATACTTGTTGAATTTATGATTTGATTTGATATGAGCCCCATATATTGTTTATATATATATATTTGTTATTTATATTTTAATAAACAGATAGAATTATTTGATCTAGTATATTTGTAAATGCAATTATGTGTACATCCACTAAGCAATATGCTTAGCGTGTTGAGTTTTCTCACACATAGGTAATAGAGATTCCAAGGAAGATAAAGACAAAGAAGAGTAGAGACTGCAGAAAGAGAAGCCAGAGTCACATCGGTCCTATATATATTTTGGTAGTCTTTTTGTAATAAGTATAAATGTTTTGATACAGTATGCATATACAGAAAATTTTTGTATGTATTTGAAGAACTTCCGCTGTGCAAATATTTTAATATATGTTTATGTTATTTGAATCTTTATAAATTATATTGTGATATATTGGTTGGTAAGTCGTACTATATTGGGAAGGGTGCGCAAAAATTGATTTGAGAATTTAGAGTTGATTTTTATGAATTTTAACTGTAAACAGGATTTGGAAAATCAATAAAACAGAGGAAACTCTAACAAGATTTTGGAAAATTTATTTGAACCACTTTCAAAATGTTTTTAATATAGAAATAAATTATGGTTATATAAAAGTAAAAGTTAGATTTTAATATATAGTAGCGCTCCCTGATTCGGTCTGAGCGATTTGGGTTAGGGGGTGTTACACATGTGTAGGCACACCTAATCTAGATGACATTCATATGTATGACAATGCTTTAACATCTATATAATCATCATATGAAAATAAATAAAGCATAGGTAATTGACCGAGTGACATGGGTTATCTAACTTAAACAACTCTAATTACAATTGTATTCCCAAGGCATTCCTTGGTCTTCAAGAGTTCTTCTTCGAGTTGAATTCTTCTTGTCTTTGTTTTCCTAATCAAGTCAAACTTGATTTTTGTCAAAAGTCAACATCTTTTCCAGAGGTCCACGTGTTACCTTAACACGCACCCTAGGTCAAGACAAAAACCCTAAACAACCCTAACAAATGGGAAAGTGCGGCTGCCAGCAGCGTAGCCGCACGCACGCAAGGTGCGCGCGGCCCTCGTGTAAGCCGCACTTTCGCGTGCGTTCTTGGGTTGTTTCGCCCATGGTTTTTTGCTCCAATTTTTTGTACTTTTTTTAGAAAATATTCAATAATATTTTTCTAGAAAAATCAGCAAAAAATTGTCCGCAAAAAACACGGAAAAATAGCCCCAGCGCAAGCGAGACGGCAGCCCGCGCATGCTGGGCGCAAACAACCGCCAGTGCACGCGGCTGCTGCCCTCGAGGCTTTGCAATCGTTTTTTTTTTTTTCGTTTCTTCTTCGCACCATCCGTTTCTTCGACTCTTCGTACAGCATATCGATTACAAGAATAACAATAAAAAAATATACAAAAAAAAAACTTTTGCCATAAACAATTGGCAAAAAAAAATAAAAAATTTATCCTATAACCCATTCACCATATAATTAACGACCAATTACGCTTTTAAAATTATACAATTAAATTATATAACAATAAAAATAAATCATGCATTCTAGATTAGTGCCTATACAATAATATATCACAGATCAATAATCAAAAAGAAAAATAAAAATAAATAAGAAATATGTAGTTTTTTTTTTTTTTTTGCGTATATACAAAAACTCTGAACCAAAGTCTCTGATACCAATTGAAGGGAGTTTTAGAAAAGATTTTGATTATCATATAACATGCGCAATTGAGTTTTAAAAATTTTTCTTATATTAAAAACCTTTTTTCAATCAGGAACGAGTTCCTGTATCTACGCAGAAAAAGACTTTAGAAACTACATACCTTTTTCTTGATTTTCTTTTTTCTGATTCCTCGATCTATCACCAGATCTTTCGAGCTATGACCTGCGATCTAACAACGTGTGTGTGGGCACGTCACGGCAAGAGATGGAGGTCACGTGAAAAGAATGCTAGCCGAATCCTGCAAAAGAGGGAAGAGTCAGAAAAAACTTTTTTTTTTTCTCTTTTCTTCTCTCTTTGGTGGCCAAATTCTCTTTTTTTTTTTTTTTTTTTCCTAGTATAACAACTCTTATATACTAGATCTTTAGGGTTTTAATTTTGACCAAGTCAAAATAGGATTCCTAATCCCTTTTTATTTTAGTCTCCCTAAAGACTTTAATAATTGACTATTAGGACTTTTAAAATAATCAAATTATTTTAATTCTTTTATCCTAGTCATTATTTAATCACATGACCTCATATTTAATAAATAGAATTCATAATTCATTATTATTAATTTCTATTATTTTATTAAATATTTAATTAATTAAATAATCACATTATTTAATTATTCTCTTTTATTTAAATCGCATTACTTTCGTAACACTATTAATTGGACCATCCAATTAATCTACCGTGACCCTCGTTACCAACAACCATAAGGGCTAGTAAGGGGACCTAATGGACCCACAGTTTTGAGCTACAATAATACTTAGTAATATTAATTAAAACTATTTAATTAATATTTCACGATTATTAATCTCGGAGTTATTCCACTAAAAACTCGAGGCTTCACTCTCAGAACTGTAGACGTGTTTATACAATCTGAAGTCTTAGTGTCCATTGATATAGCTAATTGCATGTAGTGTGATCCTCCACAAATAGTTCATAACTAGAGCTGGGTCATAAAGTCACCCCTCTAGAAATATATTTTCCTTTAAGTACCATTGATTCTCTAATAAACAATTAAATCATGTCTTCCTCATGGGAGAAGAGAGCGCTCATAATCGTTCAAGCCCCGAATCAACCCTTAAGAGAACTACTCATCTACTTCAATCAAGAAGGAGTGGATTCCACTATTGTGTTCAAACCTTCCCAGCCACAAGCCAAACCGCAACTCCAAGATACAAAGGTATTGGTCGAGATTCTCATCAACCTCACTCATGGTAAATCAAAAGTCACGATCCAACCTGAAGGAGTCAATAAGACATTCATGATTAAGATCACCTATAAATAGCCATAGTTTATCAATTATATATTAATCTCATCTACTAACGGATCTTGGTGAGAGATTCATATAAATCGTGAGCAAGTCCTATATGATCTCATCATATAAGGTGCCTTTATTCTCATGTCAACTACATGAGTGGTCTAGAATAAGACTTCCGTACTTTACAAAATGGACCGCAGCAGTAGATCAATCACAAACAAAGTACCCAGCTTTATTCGCTCTCTACGGACTCTTTAGATTGCACTTCTCAAAATGAATCCTCTCTCTATATGACCATCATATACTCATTATGAGATTACATCTTGCAATCTACGATGTTCTTGTAAATACAAATGTATTACTGAATAGAAAACATTTATAAACTTGAATGATAATCTGAATAATTCTTATTATTGTCTTTAACCATATACAATTACAAGCTTTAGGGCATAAATCCCAACAGTTTGAAGTTGGCTCGACAGAGTCGAACTACAATAAAACACTTGTCACACAACGGTTCAACACATACCAATGAAATAATAACAAAACTATATCGTGAAGGAGAAAAAAAGTTATATTAAAATGAAAACATGCGTTCAAACCTTCCTTGGGCAAAATTCAACAAGAAAAAAAAAGAAACTAAGTACTGTAGCAAATTCTATTCCTACTAATTACAACCCTCCATGGGGCAACATCATCTCTCAGCTACTCATCAGAGTTTTCTTCGACTTGGTTAGGAGGCTGATTTCCCTTCGACTGAACAGCCAATGCCAAGTTAGCTGTATCCTCAGGGATTGGGTCGACAGGGTCAACTTTATCTTCTTCGGCTTTACCTTCCCTGGCCTCCTCGACCTTCTCAGCTCCAGCTCCCTCATCGTCGTCCTGCACGCCATCTTCAGCATCGAGGCGCGTCAACTCCTTGTGATCCGCAATCCAGGCCTCAGGCTTCCACTCGTCCATTCGACCTTCCTTGAACTGCCTTATCAGATCAGCCCTGGTCTTGATAATGGCATTTAGAACATTGTCCTCCAGCTAGTCGTAGATGGAGTCATACTCAACCTCTTTAGCACTTAGCTTCGCACTCAACAACTCTACCTATGACCTCAAATGGCCATTTTTTACTATAGCAGCAACCACACAACTGAAAGCTTTGTGGGCAGTCTTTTTGGCCTCCAAGTTGGAAGCTCTCAACTTCGCCATATCAGCCTTGAGGTTCTGGTTGCTCGACTTAAGCTTCCCTACCTTCTTCTCGGCCAAATTGAGCCCCATCTAGTAAAAATTTGGGACTACAGGGCCTATAAGACAAATAAATTCATACTTAGCACAAACAATTACAACATTAAAGAAGACACTAGGAGTCGCACGACATCATACCTGGAAAAGGTAACCCATACCCCAACCACAGCTTGAGAGGAGCTCATCTCCTTCAGACTACATTCATCTTTAGGGAAGAGCAGCCGCTCGACTTGAGGCATGATCGGCCTGAAGTCGGAGTAATTTAAAGCATCCTAGGGGAAAGAAAGCCCGACTGACACTTCGCTGCCAGTGATAGAATCGTCCCTCTTCATTTTCTGCGCTACAGAACTCAGGTTCAGGATCTCTTTGCCTCGATTGGACGGCGGAGAAAAAGGAGTTACCAAGGGTTTGAACACATCATTCGACTTGGCCTTCTTTTTGCCTTTCTTCTTCTCCTGCAACCTCTTCAACACATTATCCGCTTCAGGGATGTGGAAACCTCTAGTCATCAAGTTCGTTGTGAAACGTCGTTCGACGTAAGAAATTGGACTAAAAAACTAAGTGCTGTACAGCTGCTCGACACTGTGCCTAACCCTGACAAAGTTCACTAAATGTTTGAAAGCTGGGTAAGGGGTACCTAGCTCGTTAAGGACTGGGAATTGCTAAAGTCTACTTAGCCTCAGCTTTTTCTCGTTGAGGATCGACTTCCAACTTTTTTCCTTCTCGCCGTACGACAAGATTGAATCCGTATGCTTAATGCAGTAGAAGCCAACCACAGCTTGAGCGACTCCAAGATTCCCTGCGACAAGAAAAATACAAGATAAAAGTTAAAACAAGTGACCGAAACCTAAGTGTCGAACGACGCGACAAGACAAGTTAGTAACCCACCAGCCTTGACCTAAGTCGAATGAATAATCATGTCACCTAGGGGCCACTCGACTAAAAGGCCACGAGCGAAGAAGTATTTATCCTTCCACTGTTGGTCGTTAGTTATCAGCTCCGTGATAAGGTGCTTACGGTTGCTTCGAAGCACAAAGGTGTATCGACCCTTCTCCGTATCATACTCCATCATGGAGTAAGTGTAGAATAGATCCGAGAGCTCAAATTCGATCGACTCCTTTTTGCAAAAGAGCTCCAGCCTAAGCAGGATCCTCTAGCAGTTAGGCATCAGCTGGCCTAGTGAGTGATTGGTCGATATATGTTACATATTTTTGCCCCTTGAACCGTGTCTTTTGATTATATTCTCAAGTATTTTCGGTGCATTTGGTGTGTTTTGTGAGAGTGTGCAGCTTCTAGGTGATTCCCATGAATTCATGTGAAGATATGATGAATCAAGTCCAAAACCATGCTATTCGACACCTCAAGGGAACATGTGATCAAATGCTTGCTTGCCAACCTTCTTACATGGAAGAAGTGAATAAATCTAGTATGCATGGCGACCATGCACGCGAACAGCAGCTCGCAAGTTGGTTCGAGCTGAAGAAAGAAGAACGCAGCAGTGTGCACCGTGAGGAAGACCGCGACCATGGCTCGCGATGCGTACTCACGTATGCAGAAGGTGGCTTGGTCCATTGAGCAACCCGAGCGAGGCTCGCTACTAGCTTGCTTGTATGGCTGATCGCGCGGAGGAAACAAACCAAACTGGGGGGTTGTTGGCTCAGTTTGTTGATAAAAAACGGGCCTCCATTTATACCTATGTTTATTTACTTGTGTTCCATTCCCGAGTAATTATCGGTTGTTTTTAATGCTTTTCATTAGTGTGCAAGTGTGAGGACTCAAGTGAATATATCATAGATTTTTAGGAGTAAAGTGTAATTTCAGTAACTTGGTAATAAGGGCCTACGTGAATGCTTCCTAGAATGTTGGGACAAACATGAAAATACGGAAAGGTGGTTTAATGAGTTTACTGAAAGGCGCCGTTTTGAGTTGGAAAAGGACAAAAAAAATAATAAATTAAACGGTGTGTTTTGCACCGTTTAACTGGAGGATTTTTTTTTGCCGCGACTTGCGTACAACATGCGCAAGTCGCGGCCATGTTTTTTTTCGCCCTAGCTGCTGTTATTTAAGGGCAGCAGCTGCAAGAAGAAAGAGAGCTTGGACGAGAGGTTATTGGAGGCTTGAGCTGCGACCAAGAGAGAGAAAAGAGGGTTGTGAGCTGCTGGAAGAAGAAGAAGAAAAATAGAAAGAAACCAGCAACAGTTTCGGGAAGAGAAGAGAGGAGAGAGTTGCGACTAAAAGAAGAAGAGGGAGTTGCGGGACTGTGTTGTGCCACCAAAGAATAAGAAGAATAAGGCAACAATAGCGGCTGGAAGAAAAAGAAGAGAGTAGCACCTTGGCAGTGGGAAGAAGAAGACAGCAGCCTTGGGAGAAAAGAGAAGAAGAACAGCTCCAAGAGGGAAGAAAACAGAAAAATCGAAGGAAAACCGTGGAGAGGAAGAGAGAGACATTGGGCAGCAAAGAAACGTGAGAAGGAATGGCTACTAGGAGACTAAGGACGTGACTTCGAACGATTCTCGATCCAAAAGAGTTTTCTTTCTTTTTCTTTTTATGTGTTTTCTTTTTATTTTTATGTTGATGACTTCTACTTTGGGTTTAATATTTAGTTTTGATTATTTGATGATGAACTAATTTTGTTTGCTAGGATGATGATGGATCTTTTTATAGAATTTTAAATGAGTTTATAAATTGTTTTGATTATTGATTATTATTCGGTTGAGTGAGTATTTTGTTTTAATGCCTCTAAGTGTAATAGCATGCATTTAGTTGATTTTGTTGTTGTGGGTTAAGTATCGAGAGGTGACGTTCACAACGTGTTCATTAAAATATTCACCACAATTTTGGAGTTAAATAAAGATATATTAACTTATTTATGTGATCATTTATAGTGTTATTGTGATTAATGCATTCTCATACATTTGGATATTCATCGAGATATAAGATATTAGTGTATGTAGGATACGTTTGATTTATCTCGAGAGAGGACTTTGAACAATTTAGTTAACACGATCATCAACCGATAATAACTCATGTTCATTACATTTTTATTTCCATTCATTATGACATAATTAGTGAAGTCGGAAATCCTAGCTAGTTTTCCCTTCGATCCAAGTCTCATTTTTTTTTTTATTTAGTTTTAATTAATTATTTTTGCAACCATTTTGATTTATTCAAATAGATATATATTTGGTTAATTTTAGTATTCAACGTCTACATATCCCTGTGGAGACGATAATTTACTCACACTTTATTACTTGTGCCGACACCGTATACTTGTGGGTACAAAAAGGTGTAACAGAGGTAACACGAGGAAGGCACGACCGGAAGCTACTAGCGGTGCTGCTCGCATGGAACAGGTCCAACTGGACAAGTGAGCACTGCGACCAAGTGGCGCGACCGCTGGTCGCGGTACACTGGTCGCGCGCGTCCAAAATTCCGGTGCCCTAACTGCACTTATAAAAGCAACATGACGGCAGCACTTTGAGGGGACGAAGGGCGACAGCTCCAAGCTCGACTTAAACACCATTCTTCTTTATTTTTCATCATCAACACAAGATTAGTTCCATAATTACATCGAAGATTCATCAAGAGAAGACAAAGATTGTCGGATAAGAAGTCTAAGCCGGAAACGAGCGGGTTTCGATTCTTGATATCATCGAATGGGTTGTATCGCATCCCTTTTCTTATCTTTTTATTATTTCGATAGTATGAGTGACTAGTTTTGTTGTTAGATGGTCGTAGGAACTATGAACGGATTTGGATATTTGACTATGTAATATTTTTTGTGTGTTATTATATGATTCGACTTTGAGATTACTTTTATATTATCTTGTTGTGATTTATTCTTGTTCAATGTGATCGCGAAAGCGATTGCAAGTTCTTTGATTAAGTCTAAGTTGATATATATATATATATATATATATATATATATATATTATAATGTTTCTGAGTATCTTTTATTTTATCAATTGCGAATTATTCTTGTGTCTATGCATATACGAAAGTAATTTTGCAAGTATCTAGATTAATGGAAATTAGATATCATTGTGATTTGCGTGAGAAATCATTAAATTGCAATAGGATTTAATTGACTCTAAAATCAATACTAGGTTAGTTTCGATAAGAAATTACTTAATTGACCCAGGTATTAGATTAACGAGGCTTTCTATTAAATGCACTCTAAGACCATAAGTGCGTTTGATTGGATTTACATATTATTGCGTGACCCATACAATGTGGTGTGTCCTTAGTTGTAGGAGTCTTATCATGTTAATAACGAGCTTCATAAGTAGTCAATGCTTATCTTTATCCGGGATTGAGACCGTGTGACCACCTAGCGTTTCTTTCCATAGAATCCGTCCGCTTTATTTTATTGTTTTAGTTTATAACTTTAGTTTAATTCAAAACCCAAACAATCATTGATTTACTTTTACCGCTTTAGTATAATCTCTAGTTTATAGAATTAGTCCTACACTTCCTTGTGGATTCGACTCCGTACTTACGGAAATTTATTACTTCGACACATCCTGCACTTGGGATTTATCCTACGCGTTTTGAGCGTGTCAGCATGATCTCGAAGTGGTCGAGCACCTTCCTAGCCAAACAAGAGATGGGCAGCCTAAGCCCTACCTTATCGAATAGGAGCTCGTAAAAGCATGTCCACCCAGGTATATCCCAGTCAGGCCTCTTCTCCTTAGACGGAGCCCTAAACTCGACACCATCAGGTATGCCGTAGCAAAATCTAATATGTCCTCCTCCTTGAGCTTGCTCGCCGGGTTAATAAGGAGAAGACCCAACTGTCTACTAGGACTCATTGGGCAAGGCTCCAACGCCCCTGCCATCGACCCTCCAGGTCAATCGACAAGGGGTATCCCAAGTGGGGGCTCGACCACAGCAATAGACGTACCCTCATATATGGACAAGGGGATCAACTCTACCCTTTCAATAACCAAAGTCACCTTTCTGCTCTTAGTCCTTGACTCTTACCATGAGTCGAACGACAGGTCAATAGGGTTACTCTTCTCGCGGCCTGATGTGTTAAGGGTACTATCATCTCCTTTACTCGACATCTTACCTACAAAGTCGATTGACTAAAAAAGGGGGCACTAGGTTAGAAAAGTGTAAACTAACTCAACTTCGACTTGACAAACTACAGTCGCTCGACCTATTCTATACTACAAGGAAGTAAGGTTACTCCCAAAACTACTGTTCGACATACAAGTAACGTCGAGTGTTGTATGACACCATCGCCATGAACACATTTCAATTGTTTTTTAACAGCTTCTAGAGATCAAAACCTAACATTTTTCATTTTTTCTAAAATGACTACTCGAAGAATAATGAAGAACACCTTGAATGCAAAAATAAAAACAAAAACACAAATCAGAGACAAGGAAATCAAAAAAACTAACCAAGAACAACTGGAACCACGCAAAACACGCCGAAAAATGCACAAGACTCGTTGGAAAATGAACAAAAATTGCCGGAAAGCATACGAAGAGCACTAGAAAAGTAAAAACTGTCGTTTAAAAGTAGAGAGAGAAAAAGAAAAGCAAGAAACTGAAAAATTTAGAGAAAAAAAGGAGCGGGAATACATGGGAAAGAGATGATGACATGTCAACTTCTCATTGATTACACACCCCCATGACCACTAACATTTAAAGCCTTGAACCTTCCTAGGGTAGAACAATGATTACCAGTGACAGCTGTCAAGGGGCAAATGAAAAGACTGTCAGTCAAACGTTTCGACCTACATAGTCATACGACTCGAACCATTAACATTAATGACTTGATATCTTTCCACACAAGGGACTGCATCAATATCGGCTCGATATGGCTCATGTCCCCCTCGCACGACGTCGAACAACATTTTCCAAGTTAAACTTAGAGATCGGGAGTTCCAGAACCCTACCCTACGTACATAATCAAATGTCGAGCGACATCCTCATCTACTGTAGTTAGAGCGAAATATAATCACCCAATACTGGAAAGTTCTCACGATTCACCATATAAGTTTGACAAGGTTGAATGACACCAAAGTTCAATCACAACGCCAATAATTCGTTCGACTCTGCAAAGTTAAAAATCACACTGTGTGAGGGCCCAAGGCTCTAATCATGTTGAAATTAAGGCCCAAGGCTATGTAGGGCTCCCTACATAGACCAACATACAATACAGGTAAAAGAGGCGACCTGATCCATAGGACAACCACATGACATATGGACCAAGTCGAACGACACAAAGAAACACACGTTGACCCACCTTGTAATACACCCTCCCAATGTTATGTACTGTACACGTATAGTTATTGTAATATATTTTTCTAGGATTGATTTTACGGTACAATAATGAAATTTATTGGACGATTAGTAAGATTTCGTAAAGTATACACGAAATGGATTTCCATAAATTGGAGCATTAAGAATATTTATTGAAAATTAAAATATATTTTTATGATATGAGATTGTAATTTCATTAATTGATGGAAAAGTAAATTGAAATGGATTTTTGTGGAAAATAGTTAATGGATTGTTATGGATTAAATTGTAAATTATACGATTGTTGACCAAAGTTATGTGATTAAATTTAGATTGGTGATCATTTCATGAATTTAAAAGCTCAAGGGGTAAGTTGGAATTATTAAAGTTTATATATATTATGATATACAATCAGAAAACCAAAACAAACACAAATGAAAGTGAAATGAAATACAAATGAAGTGAAATGAAAGTGAGATGCAAATGAAAGTTAAATGCAAATAAAATGAAGATGAAATGAAATGAAAATTAAAACAAAAATAATAAGAGTTGACCGGCCAAACCAAGTGAGACCAGAAAATAAAACAGAGGCGGTGAGAGAGAACCAGAAAATTCGAGAAAGAAAAGAGAGAAAAGAAAGAGAGGAGAAGTGGTCGGCCGAAGAATGAGAGAGAGAGAGAGAGGAGAAGAAGCTCTGGCCGAAGAGGAAGAGAGAAAGAAGAAGAGGAAATAGCCGGCCAAGGTGGAGAAGAAACAGAGCAGACCCATGAAGAAGAAAGAAAGAGAAAGAAAAAGAAGAATGAAAAAGAGAGAGAGAGCAGCTGGCCATGGAAGAAAACAGAGGACAGAAAACGTTCAGAGAGAAAGAAAGAAAGAGGAAAAGAAAAATGAAAGAAAAGAAGAAAAAGGAGGTCTCGGTCAAGCTAGAAGAAGAAGAGGATTTGGATAAGTGATGGATGAAGTTGATTTGGTTTAAATTTTGATGATATCTTTTGTGTTGTAGAATTAGTAAGTGATAGTTGATGAAATTGAATTGATTTTAGAAATTGATTGAGTGTTGGATTGTGAAATAAATTGATGCTTAGAAAATAAAGTGAATGTATTGGATTGTGATGTATGAGATTCGATTTAAGAGAAATTGAAGGATTCAAGGAATATATAACTATAGAGACATGATTTTTAGCAAATTAAATGTAAATGATTTTATTAGAATAGAAGAAATTGAAGAATAAAGTGTTAAATGTGTTAATTGAGTGTTTGTATTAGTTATTGTATTTATATTAATGATTAATTTGGAAATATATTACTTTAGGGAGAAATCTCCATAGTATGGGAGAAAAAGAAATGTTATGGAAAGACAAGAAATGTATTGAGACGAAAGGAACCGGAGCACAAAGCGTAGAGGAAACCAAAAATCTGTGAATGTTAAACTCTTTTAAGCAAAGTTATAGAAAATATATTATATACATTTATTTATTTATATGTGTTTTATAAGTTAAATAAAAATTTATGCCTTAATCATATGTTAATAGAGATATTTTTATATTTCAGAAAGTTTAAAATTATATTCACAGCAAAAATATATTTTGTCTATACATTTATTTACCAATATGAGTTTTGTGTTTTAATTAAAGTATTTTTATATCTCAGAAATTTAGAATTTATATTCATTTAAAGAAATATGTTTTATGCATATCCCATACTTTTTGATTAAAAGTTAGTTTTCAAAGTAAAGAAAATAAATTTCAAACTATAAATACCCATTTATTATCAGATTATCAGCAGCTATCAGTTATCAGATTATCAGCAGTAGACCCGGCCAGTATACCCCATTTGTGTGTGGCAAGTTAAGGGGGGGACAGTCCGCTAACTCCAGGGGGGTTGAGTCTCTCGAGTCTGTCAGTCGTCCACACATTACGGTGTTGTCTCGCTATATGTTGCGACGCAGCATTCCGCACTTACCCAGTGAGATGTCTTTTATCAGATTATCAGAGTCACCAATGCGGCGCTAGATTAGTCGCCTGGTGACACCCTCCATATGGTCCAGCGCCAGCTGAGTCGCCCTATAGATTATCAGTTATCAGATATAGATTTTCTATTGGCATTATCAGAAAAGGTTTTATCAGAAAAGCATTATGAGAAAGGTTTTATCAGAAAGGTTTAATCAGAAAAGTATTATCAGAAAGTAAAAGTATATTTTCTTAGTTTTTCAGTTTTCAGAAAAGTAAAGTTTACATATATACTATCTCAGCTTTCTAGTTTTCAAAAAGTATGCAGTATTTCACTTTATCAGTTTTCAGCAATAACAGAAAGTTTGAGGGTTTTCAGTATAGTTTTCGGAACAGTTTTCAGAAGTTAGATATCAGTATAGTTTTCAGTGTGGATTTCAGAATAGCTTTCAGAAAATAGATTTCAGAGATAGTTTATCAGTTCAGGTGTAACACCCCCCGACCCGACCCGGCTGGACCGACCCAGGGAGCGCTACCGATTTTCAAAACTTTCTAAATTCATTTTATAAACCGAACATCGTTGTGAGCCCATCGATAGATTTTCAAAACATTAGAAAACCAAATAGTTGATTGTTTTAAAACCATTTTTAAGTAAGCCCAATAAATAAACTTTTTTTTTTCTTTTTTTTCTTTTTTTTTTTACAAAAATTCGGCAGAGTTCCGTTTGTTTTTTGGATTTTCCCAAAACCTGTTTTTCCAGCAAAACAATTCAAATACAAATTCAATATCAACACTTCAATATCGTTTTCAAACAATTGCACACCCTGCCGTTTAGTGCGACTTTCCAACACAGTTTATAAAATAAAACGATTCAAATTTTAATATTTACAAACATTCTAATAATAAAAGACAGAAATCATAAAATATTTAATTACAAAACATATTACGAAACCTATTTACAAATCCTCTGTATATGCATGCTTTCAGAATATATACATATAACAACAATATAGCTACCCAACTGTGATAACTCTGGGCACTCTGTCAGCAAATCTCTCTCTCTTCTTTAGCTTCTTCGGGATCCCTGGTACCTACGCGTTAGAAACAAAACTAACGCGCTAAGCATATAGCTTAGTGGGTGTACACTAAACTCAAATATGAAAATCATAAATAACTTTTAATAATAAACAAATCACAATATATATATATATATATATATATATTTCAATTCGAATCATTTACAAAATCAATTTAACTTCCAAAATCAAACCATAAAACAGTTTTAATCACTTTCATTTCAACAATAAGATCAATGTATAAAATCGGTCAATAAAGTTATTCAATTCATTTCTCAATTCACTTCAAATCTGGCCCGCTAGAATACTCAACATACTAGGACTGGAATATGGGTCAAACTCCCACCCTAGGACGAATCCTAAGAGTGGTACGTATCTCCCTACTCTAGGACCGTGGGTACGGAACCTAGAGAGGTACATAACTCCCTATCCCAGGAATGAATCCTTAGGAAGGTACGTGTCTCCCAACCCCCAGGACGAATCCTGAGGAGGTACGTGTCTCCCTGCCCCTGGACGAATCCATGAGGAGGTACATAATAATCATCAATAGCAATCAGTATCGGCGCAGTACTGCTCAGTGAACCCAGCTGGTATACCAACCTCCTATATCCATTTCTATGTCTACGTATCCTAGGGCCGTTTCCGATAAACTATATTCACAATCAGTTACAAATCAATAGTTACTCAATAAATATACAATTCGCACAATACTCTTCAAGAAAATAAACAATAGTCATACCAAAGTTTAAATCAAGTATTTTTAACGAAATCGAAATATTTGAAATACGATCAAAATGCGATCTACCATAAAATCATTCCAAACTCAACAATATTTATGCAATAATAAAAAACGAGTAATTTCTACGAAATCGAAATAATGAAAAATACGATCAACGATAAAATCATTCAACAAAATTAAAATCAACACATAAAAATATAAATCTTCGAATAAATCTCAAATTCAAACTAAAATACTTAATGCTTTTTGTAAAGGGTTCGAAAACGGAGGTACACCAACCTGGATACCGTTTTTCGTTCGTCAAATCGCGGTTCCACGATTTTCTTTTCCTTTTCCTTCCCTTTTCTCTTCCTCCTACACTTCATTTTCTCTTTTCTTTCTTCTTCTTTCTTCTCTTTCTCGGTCTCTCCTCTCTCTTCTTTCTGTTCTGTGTGTTTTCTGGCTTTTGCGAGAAGCCACTCTTTTTTTTATATTTTTTTAGCCATCGCGACCGTCGTCGCGACCTATGGTCGCGCCACCAAGTCGCGATACTCACTGGAGCGTTTGCACCGCCTTCATCGCGAGCACACCTCGCGGTCCCTAGGTCGCGCTGGTGGTCGCGTTGCTCACTGCCAGAATTTGACATTTTCATCGCGACCTGTGGTCGCAGTGACTGGTCGTGATGCTCACTGCCAAAAATCTCATTTTCCACTGCGAGCAAGCCATCGCGACCTGTGGTCGCGGTGACCAGGTCGCGGTGACCAGGTCGCGATGTTCTCTGCTTCAGTTTTCCTTTTTCTTGCATCATTTTTGGACCGTTCCATCTGGTCCACCTGGAAATCATAAAAATAAACATACTTTTAATTACATTTACACCCCCTCCAATTACGAAATTTATTTTCACATATATGAAATTAATTATCCGAAATCCGAGATGTTACATCAGGTTTCAGTAAAGTTTTCAAAAAGTAAATTTCAGTATAATTATCAGGAAAAGATTTCAGTATGGCTTTTAGTATTTTCAGAAAACCAATTATTATTCTTTTCAGTAAAATTTGGGGGAGATTAAATAAGAAATATTAGATTTATGAGAAAAAGATAACACTCACTGAGCTCGTTTAGCTAATTACGTTTTTATGTTTTATAAACCAACCTCCCCAGGTACAGGTACAGGTGTAGACATTGCAGGGACGCCCAGGACCGGCAGGATCAGTCAGAACATTGCTGTGACAGTTCAAAATTACGTTTAATGTTTCAGTTGTAATAATTATGTAAAGTTTATATTTTGATATTGTTTTTAGCGCATGAGTATTTTATTTAAAAATTAGATTTATCTATTTCAGTTCATTCGATTTTTGTGGTTGAGTTGTGATTTTTGGTGATGGACCTGAGGTGCTAATGGTAGCTGAGATTTGGAATTTTATAGAAGTGTTCAAGTTTTTATGCAGGTCTCCAAGATTTTGGTAATCTCAAAAAACAGAGGAGACTCCGCCAAAATTTTAATAAAATAGTTTCGTTTTTAAAAAAAAAAAAAAAATTTCCTACTCAAATTTCCAGTTATAAGAAACGGTTTAACTTCACGGAAGCCTCTCATCTAGGCAAGTCTCGACTGGGAAGTTACCGTGGAGTGTCGGCAGGCTACCTAATGGGAGATAGTAAGTTAGGGGTCTGTCACACCTACTGACCTATGGTTTGATACCATGGACGGTCGAACCACGTGTCGCTCGCCACAATGATCCAAGGTCGAACAACACTCTCGACCCATGGTCTGGGTCAGCGTTGATTACCTCTATGTCGCTCAACATAGGTACCAATGTTGACTCACGATTTTCGTGACGACCCGACCTATGGTCCATTCGTAAATCCTCAACTCGATCCATAAACCATCAGACTTCAAATTTGAAGTCTGATGGACCAAATCAAAGAGGTACCCAAACCCTCCTTGATTTTGGACGAAGAATAAGGTAGAGTGATCCACCCCTCCAACGGGTGGATCAACCTTTATAAAGCGAGGACCTTCACTCTAAGTGGGGGTTCACACAATTTGAGGCACTGAATAAAGCAACTAAAAACTCCTTGTGAGAAAACGATTCCTAAGGATCCATTCCCAGACAAATTCCGGCCAAACTTCGACCATCCACCATCGCCTTCTGATCTCAAACGCGGCTCACCATCTACTCTACATCATCTATGCCAATTCTATTTTAATCACATGAAGTATCTCTATCATTTCTATCTTTCCCCTTCCATCCTTTTCAATACAATTGACTGGCTTGACCGTCAGAGTTTCCTTGGCCGACACCACTCCGATGTCCCAATTGTCCTACGGGTCATTTGTGTTCTATCCTTACAGGTTGTAGTGCTCCGATATTCACTCGACACTTTTCGTGGTCTACACGGATTTGACTAAAAATAGTACTGTCGCTTGTTTAGTATTGTATGAGATTGGATAAAAATAATTATATTTTATGTTTAATATTAAATTAATTTTTAAATAAAATAAGTCTTTTAATTTAATTTCAATAAAAACAAAATTTTTTAATTAAGTTTTATTAAAAAAATTATTTAAAATTAAATTAATTTTTGTTAAAAATTTATTTAAATTAAATTTTAAATAAAATAAAATATTTAATTTAATTTAAAAATTATTATGAAAATATATTTTTTTAATATTAGAATAAAATATTTTTAAAATAAAATTTAATATTTTATATATAAATATTTTATTAAAATTTAAAAAAAAAATAATTGGGACAAATTTGTCCCCCTACCATGGCAGGACACAACAGTCTTGTCATAGGACTTAGTCCAATTCCTCCTTTATTCGGTGCAACAAACGCACCGTAAAAGTACAATTTTACGTTTAAATCTTTTAAAGTCGATCAAGTTTCATTGTTTGATAGTTGTAAAAATGTTGGGATGGATATGATCGAAAATAAAAAGATCACATTTTATTTATTTATTTATTTTTTCGGTAAAAAGGAGGGTATTGAAACCCAAACAACAGAATTTTTTTTTTTTTTTTTTTAAATTCTATCTTCTGATAAATACAAAAAATTTGGAAGAAGATGATGGGAGGTTTGTTGAATTAATAAAAAAGAAGGCGGCATTTGAAAGCGAGCAAAACAAACAAGTGAATGGTAAAGCAATTGTTGCACTCACTCGCACCCACCACCAGCCGTTGGTTCATTTCCTCCTCCAGATCAAGGCGGCTCCAATCGATCTCCACCACCACCACAACCAGGGTATGTAAACCCATTTCCCCTTTACTTTGTTTTCAATTCATGTCTATTCATCACAATGTGAATTCACGTGCATCTGAACCCAGATGTCGTTGGATCACTACACGTTTGGCCCTTACAAAATTGATTCTAAGGAAGTGTTCTACTCCACCCATCTCTCCTATGCCATGGTCAACTTGCGCCCTCTTCTTCCTGGTACTTTGTCTTGTCATGCACATTCCAATTTATGTTTTCTACTCCTGTGCGGCTGTGCTATTAAGTGTTTTGTCAGCATATCAATCTTGTTGTTTTATGCTTTAATCTCTTACTTTCGTCTGCTTCTGATTAAGTTTTCTTTTACTTTGCAGGTCATATCCTTTTCTGTAAAAATTATAATGTTTTGTTATTTATTTAGACACTTCTATGTTCCAATCGAATTGTGTAAATTTCTTCAATGCACTGTTTTTCACAAAAATATGGCAAGGTTGATTTAAAATGTTGTTGTTTGACAAATATCAACTGTAACGAGTTAAAAGGTACTTGATTGATAGGATTACCTATTGGTTGTGCAAGTAAAATGCAGACATATACATGTGTTATATGTAGGTTATATATTCATCAACTTTGTTAAATTACTCTTTCTGTGTGCATGTGTCATGTGTGTTTAATTAAGTTGACTTAACATTATGTACATGTGCTTGTCTGCCCAAGGCGTGAGGTGAAGCGCTTTGTTGATCTTACTGCTGATGAAACTAGTGATCTATGGCTCACTGCACAGAAGGTTGGTAGCCAGCTTGAGTGCTACCACAAAGCTTCATCTCTCACACTTGCTATTCAAGTAAGACCAATCTTGAGTAGAATTATAATCTCATTGTTGCTACTTGTGTATTTTGTGTTAGATTCTTGCTATGCAACATGTACTTATCCCTCAAGATACGATACTTGGTATTACCAGAATGGATGTCACACAGCTTTAACTTCTTTAACCTCAGTTTTTTATGATTTTCTGCCCTTATTTTCCACCATTGTCATATTTTTTTATCTTTTCCTTCATGTCCTTGCTTTCACTGCCAATGAATTGATATATTAATCCTTGAATGCTTTATTAAATTGTATATTTGGTAATTACATAATATCTGTAAATCTTTTTTTAACATTTCTGTTTGATGGAGTGATTCAGTAGGCGCTTCAGTCCGAGATCTTTTTATTGGTATCACTGATTGGCTAGCTGAAATGTTAACTTTTATATTTTTCTGCTTGATTTCTAGGTTTTAATGTGATTTATGGCCTTCTTACAGTAATTGTTTTTTAAAAAATAAATAAATAAAACAGCTGGACACATCACTAGCTTCTAGTTAAACTCGTATTGTCAGTTATACATTCACATTTACCCCTTAATAGTAGTTGTTTTCTTCACGCAACATTCAGTGTATTACTAAAGAATAAAGCACTGCATTCTTGTTTGAAGTTCAATGGGGACAATCTAATTGCTAAACATGCTTTAGATTTTAGGATGAGCAGTGACCATACAGGCAATGCCTTATGGTTGTATGTATAATTTCCTACCTGGTACTACAAATGGTTGCAAAATTATGTTTTCTGTCTTTTTGTCTGTCAAAACCAATTTATATGCTTGCTTGTACTTTAGGATGGACCTCAGGCTGGACAGACAGTACCCCATGTCCACATCCATATTATCCCACGCAAAGGTGGTGACTTTGAGAACAATGATGAGATTTATGAAGCGGTAAGATGGACATTTCCTTTTACTGCTTCGTATTAACTTCTTATCTATCAACCTTGGCCTGAATATTTTATTTGCCCGTCACTTTGGTGCAGATGGATGTGAAGGAGAAGGAGTTAAAGAAGAAGCTTGATTTAGATAAGGAGAGAAAGGACAGAAGCCTTGAGGAGATGACCCAAGAGGCTGATACATACAGACAGCTCTTCTTGTAGATATTTCAACGTCATCTTTCTAGTGTGTTCAGACATTTATTATGTTTAACTTGTACTGGACTTCCATTTTGTGTTGAATGACAAAAACTAGGTGTCAAAAACAATAGTTAAGTGGTATTGTGATAATAGATATATTACATGGGTGAGGATAGGAACAGAATGCTACTTCCTCTCAGCTGCTCAAACGATTGTCATCTATAAGACTGATGAATATGTTCTTTTCTTATTTATTTATATGTTTATACATTGTGGTGCATATGTCGGGTTGCCGTGGATTCTCCTTATTAACTGTTGCCTTTATTTATCAGTCTGGGTACAAAAGTTTGGCTGGATGGCATTTCTCCAGTTTCAAGTTGTCTAACCCAGGCTCTGGCTGGTCTTATGTATTGGGCTTGATCTCTTGAAGTGGTAGTTGGATCATTTTTTGAGAGGCAATAAAAGTTTTCTTTATGAAAAATGAGGAGTTCAAATACTGATTGTGCATTCCATGTATTTAATTAATTTTTAAACTTTAACAAAGATCTGTAAATTAATGAAAATATAAATTGTATCATTTGTACTTAAATCACACTTAAAAGTATCACTTCTTTTTATTATTGGCTGTTTAGTTTATTGTAATCATGCATAGCCTTTTTCTCTTATCATAATAGGTGGTTGGCTCTTTATACAACCTTTCATACTCCACATCTTCATTCTCTTTAAATTATGTCTTTTATGGTTAGGTGAAGGCTAATGCAATCCTCACTTTATTCAATTATGTCTATGGTCAATTTAAATATTGTGGCGGCTGCTTTAACATATTATTGTAATTTTATTTGAGGGCAATACAACTAATTCAAACAAGATGATGTCAGAACCTTTAAAAGCAGGTGAATGGCAACAACCAAGCAGCTGGTGGTTCATTTCCTTCACATCAAAGTGACTCCGATCAATCTCTACCAATACCACCCCCAGCCACAAATAGGGTAAGTTTATTTCTCCTTGATTGTATTTTCAATTCAAATCCATTCAGTTTCATTGTATCAGCGTCAGCTGCTCATAATAATAATAATATCAACTTATGTGCAACTGAACACAGATGTCGTTGGAACACTATACTTTTGGCCCTTATAAGATTGATGCCAAGGAAATATTCTACTCCACCCCTCTCTCCTATGCCATGGTCAACTTGCGTCCTGCTCTTCCTGGTACTTCCCTTTCTTTAATTTACTCTGCTTTCAGTGTGTTTGATGCTAGACAGTAGTTGTAGGGTCCTTCAGTAACCCCCAGTTTAAAACCTACTAATAAGTGAAAGGGAAAAAATGGTACTTTCTAACAAGATGCAGTTAGGACTTAGGACCATAAAGGGTTTCTTTGAAAGGACTGAGGAGAGTTGAAAGAAACTATGTTATTGAAGAAAATAAAAGTTTTTAAAACATATTTCATGTTGTAAGCTATTAAACATATTTCATGAATTGAGGGGGCTTATCAGTCCACAAGTTGGGCATACCTTTTATTGTTTTTCCAATTTGCATTGTGTAGTTGGAAAAATATTTTTATAATTTTGTTTTCTTGCTTCCTGCATATATATAGTTGTTTTTTTTAATATTTTCCTTTTTGGAATCTTTGTGATGTACAATCCAATTATTTTTCCACTCTTTTTAAGTCTTACTACAGGCAAGAGCATATTTTCCTCTCATGTGATATAAGTGATTTGTCTCTTCGTTTTGTCACCGCATAAATCTTGTAGTTTTATGCTTTAATCTCTTTTCTTTCATCTGGTTTTGATCAGTTTATGTTTTACTTTTGCAGGTCATATCCTTTTTCTGTAAAAATTACTGATTCAGAGTCTATGTTCCATGTTTGCGGTTAAAGCCAAATTGTGTGAATTTCTTTTAATGCATTCTTCTTGGCTATGCAAGTGAGGCAACGGCTGTAAGACCTCATCTTGTTAAGCCTATAATTTTGGCCTCAATTTATTAAGTTTCCTACATTTTAGTCTCCGTTTTGTTATATTTTATTTGTTATTCCAATTAACTCTTTATATATTGATATTAAACATAACTTTATAGCTTTTCTTCAAATTTATTATTTTTTTTAACATATACTCTGTAAATAACTTTTTCAATATAGTTTATATATTTTCTGAATCTCTCTTTTGATCTAATTATTACTTTAAAAATAAATGATATTGTAAATATGATTGTATTAAACTTAAATCTTGAAAATTTACTAAGGTATGATGTATTTTCTAATATGTACGGTTCGTATTTGTTTTTTGAAATTAAAACTTATTGTTATTATTTTCCACAAGTATTAGTGAGAATATGTCAATTCGTACATATAAATTGATGTTGAGTTAACATTTAAGTACATGTGCTTGTGAACCCAAGGCGTGAAGTGAAGCGTTTTGTTGATCTTACTGCTGAAGAAGCTACTGATATATGGCTCACTGCACACAAGGTTGGTAGACAGCTTGAGTGCTACCACAAAGCTTCATCACTCACATTTAATATCCAAGTAAGACCACTCTCTCATTGTTGATTGTTGCTACTCCCTACTTGTGTTACATTCTTGGCTTGCTATGCAATATATCAACTATTGTAGCATTCCTGCTGCTTCTAGAATCGCCCAATTGGGCTTAAGAGCTGGGAATGAGTCGGGCGTTTATATTACACCCGCCCTTACTCATAAGCCTTGTCCTTGTCCTGCCTGCAAAGCTTTAGCTTATTTTGTAGGGTAACTTGTCAGTATTTTTCATTTTTTGAGTAATTAGAGTCTGGCATTCCGGGTTCAGGAGTCTCAGCAGAAGCCCTTAATCTGAGGGTTGGGCATGGGTCGGCTCAGGCTGCCTGGCCCATTTGACACCTCGAGTCGAATGGATGTAGCCAGTGGCAGATTTAATTACGTTTGGTTCAGAGTATTGGGCCTAAGCCCCTGATAAATCTTCAAACCCCCAGTACAATACCCAAATTAGTGTGAACAAATATAATAAGGGCAAATTGCAATAAACTACCCTAATATTTAGCTATATTATAGTGTAATCGTGAGTTTAATCTTAAATATATATTAGTACCCTACTGTTAGTTGATTAAGTTAAAAATAACGGTTTGACAATAATTTATTGGTGAAATGACATAATTATCCTTGGTTAAAAATTTTAAGAAAATTAAATTTTAAAATTTTAAAAATTAATAAAAATTTTAAATGGATCTCCACCGTTCATCAAAGTTATATTAATTTTTTTTTTTAAAAAAAAAATTGTGAATGGAGATTTAAATTTTTTTTTATTGTGAAACCAGATTGGATCTCCACACCGAGAACACCAAGAAAAGAAAAAATAAAAAAAATAAAAAAATCTTGAGTGATGGAGACCATCTGCATCGTTGGTCCAGCGATGGAGGTTGCTCATCTCAAGCAATGGAGACGATCTCCATCCTTGGAGATGCGATGAGATTTTATTTATTTATTAATTTTTTTTTTGTGTACTTGGTGTGGAGTCCAATTTCCAGATTGGATCTTTATCGCATCAAGAATATAAATTCTTTTTTTTTCTTTTATAATTGTTTTTTTAAAAAAAATTCTTTTTTTTAAATTTTTTTTAATATTATCTCCACCGTCCATCAAGATTAATGTACAATGGAGATTCATTTTAATTTTGTTAATTTTATTTTAAAAAATTAATGTATAATGACCATATTACCTAGGGGTAGGCACGGTCCGATTCGGTTTAGTTTTGGATAAAACCGCACTGAACTAAATATTTTTCGGTTTTCAAAAAGTGAAACCGAATTGAACTGAATTTGAATTAACTCGGTTTGATTCAGTTCAGTTCATTTCGGTTTTGGCCTATTGGGCCTAATAGATGTTTTACATGTATTTAAATAATGGGTTCTGAATGCTAATTTTGGACCATAGTTGTTGGTTTTGGGCTTTGGTCTGCTGATTTTCTTCCAAAAAGTCCAAATTCAAACAAAACAAATCAAATACATTATAAGTAAATAAGTAATAAGTAATAATATTCTAAATTTTCAGTATGCATTTTTTTTAAAAAAAAATACATTAATCAAACAAAATAAATATCTCCAAAATAATAAAATTAGTTTTTTTTAGAGCTTTTATATCATGGTTTTCAGTTCAAACCGGTTTTAAAAAATCAAAACCCATGTGAATCGAATTAATACAGTTTTTAAAATTGAAAACCTATCTAAACCAAATTAAGTGTGACCTAAATCGAACTACTCTTTTCGGTTCGAATTTGAGTTGATTCAGTTTGGTTCCGGTTTTGTTGCCCACCCCTAATATTACTCATCTAACGAATGGTTGACCGTCAGCTCTATCAGTCAACCACTAAATCAAGAGTAGTGACTTGTAATTAAGGTTAAATTCACAATTTCGTTGCAATAAGACCAAACGTTAGGGTACTTTAATGTAATTTATTCATATAATAAATGATTCGATTTTCACGGGCAGCATACACAGCAAAAGTATATTGGAGCATTAATTGATGAATATACCTTCAATTCCAAGTTCATGCTCTATATAAATTACAATTTTTCAATTGTAATTGATTTTGGTCAAACAAGTCCAGTTCATTACATAGATAGATGGGATTAGAGCAAATTTATTTAAAATGTGTTTATGGGTATTTTATATTTTAGTATGTTTGGAGTTTGAACTAATCCGTCATTTGTTTTGTGAATCATCTTCTACTTTTATTTCCTCGCCTGTTTTTGTCCACCGTTCTCATATGCGTTTAACTTTCCATCATGTTCATGTTTCTACTGCCAGCAAGTTGACATATCAATCATAGACACTTTGTTAAATTCAATATTTGGTATTGGCATAATATTTTTAGACTTTAAATCTTTGGTCCATATTTTTGTTTGACCAAGTGATTACTCGTAAAATTCACTTCTTTTTTTTTTCATTTTTTTAATAGTACAATTATAAGATTAATTACAAATTTGTTGGGACTTGTCGAGATTGATCACTAAAGTGAATATGTATGTTGGGATTTGAACCTCCACCACTAAAGTGAATATGGAGGCTATTTGAGTTGAATGAATGTACTTTGAAACTTGACTCTTAAATTTCACTCTTAAACATCCTTTTATTGGTATCATTAATTG
This sequence comes from Xanthoceras sorbifolium, assembly GCA_003430845.1. Classification (NCBI taxonomy): domain Eukaryota; kingdom Viridiplantae; phylum Streptophyta; class Magnoliopsida; order Sapindales; family Sapindaceae; genus Xanthoceras; species Xanthoceras sorbifolium. Next base: position 9,432,402 of record CM010611.1, read on the forward strand.
ACTAACTATAGTGTTTACTTGTATAAAGTTTTCTGTCATTTTAAAAGCCGAACCAATCTGGCCCAAATCGGTTTGGTTCGCTCCGTTTTCATAATTTTTGAAAAACTTTGGTTCAGTTCGGTCAGGTTGGTTTTGCTTTGAACAAAACCAAACCATTAATAATTGGTTTTTATTATTAAATATCAAACCAAACCAATGTACTGAACGGAATCAACCAGTATATTCAGTTAAGATGTGCCCATCCTCAGGTGTGTCCATAATACAACTTCACAACTTAAACACATGAATAACTTCTAGCTAGGGTTTGGTCCGAGAATGAATGAAAAAGATTGGCTCTCGATATGGCTAGAACTTGTATTGTTTATAATACCAATATGTTCTTAATTGAGTCTCATGTCAACTATAAGTATGAGATTAAGTGTTTGGAATCTCATATTTCCTAGGTATGTGATTAGGGGTGGCTGTTTGAGTTATTATATTGTATTTGTAAACTTAAAAATGGCATGTTTAATTTTTTTAATTAACTTAAACACAATCCTAGGGGTGGGCACAAAAACCGTATCCGAACCGTATTCAAATCATAATTTGTAGTTTGAGTCAGTTTTTGGTTTGAATTAGGTTCGATTCGGTTCTGAATTTTAAAAACCCGTATTGAATTCGGTTTGGTTCGGTTTTGGCAGTCCAAAATCGGTCCGAACTGTTTGAACCGTCATATTAAAAAAAAAAACTAACCTAATTTCTCACTAACTCACAAGTCACCACTCACCAGAATTTACCCTGCACCGCTCTCACAAAATCACTTTGGAAAATGAAAGGTGGTTAAGAAGGGTGTACGGGTAGGTGGTAGGAAGGGTAATAAAAAATCATATTGATTTTAGGATTCTAGCTCCATTTGGGTTATATTTATTAAGATACTGTGGACTGTTATTTGAATTTAGGATGTAATTTTGGACTTTTGGAGTTTGAACTTATTATTTTGGATTGTTTTTAAATTTTGTTATGTGTAATTTTGTTAATGGACTGATCAGCAGCTAATGAAAAAATGTATGAATAATTATATAGGATTGGTTAGCAGCTGTTTTAGCATGTTATTTTGGACTGATCAGCAGCTAATGGAAAATATATAGAAAATTACAAAATAAATAAGTACATAAATACTATAGTCTAAATCAGCATGAATTATAAAATCAATACCCCAAAGGCTAAAACTAAAAATTATAGTCCAAATTAACATTTAGAACCTACTAAAATTTAAATACATGAAAAAGCCCCAATAGGCCCAAAATTGTATTGAATTGAACCGTATTAATTTAGTGCGGTTTGATTCGGTTTACACCTTCAATTCGAATCGAGTCAGTTTCAATTTTTAAATAGTGTATAAATTTCAATTCGGGTCGATTTCACCTAAAACTGTATCGAATTGAACCATACCCACCCGTACACAATCCATTAAACTTATTATGTCACAAGTTATTCTTCATTACGACCCTTTTAACCCGTCAATTTATAGGTTTAGTCAATTTACCTATTTAATTATTTTAAATAATTTAAAAAACTTTAAACTTAATTATGCAATTTTTTTAACTCAAATTATTTGTTCAAAATTATATTCAAATGATGTGGTATGTGAGTTATAATTACCATGTAAATCATTATATGATGTGGTGGATGATGTGTTATTACAACTCACATAACACGTTATTTGGATATAATTTTGGACAAAACATTACTCCATGTAAAATAGAGTAGAAAGAGAACTAAGAAACACAAGGTGCCAAAACACAACTCCAAAGAGAAACGAAAAGGTTGGCACCTTCAAGGTATCGAGCAAACGAATATTTTACTTTCCAAAATAAGAAAATCCCACCAGGCAGCAGCGAAGAGAGAACCTTGTTACCTTGTCAAAAAATCAGCATCTATTGGAGTTGATATCCCAAGGAGGCTTGGGAAATCAGTATTGTTGAGGCAGAAAAGTGCACTATCAAATCATGATAGCTAAAATAAAGAAAAATGTTGATTTTACAGATTGTATAAAGTTAATGTTGATTATTCTATATTGTTTCTTTTCTTATTTAGGAGCTAGATTAGAGAGATTTAATTCTCTAATTAATGTGTTGCTCTAACTGTTGTGTATATAATTCTAGTTGCTTTGTTAATAAAAGTAAGGCACTAAGCCTAATTCTTCATGGTATCAGAGAATCCTCTGAACCTTAAATCTCCTTAAAACTATTTCCGGCCATAAACCCTAATCTACCTAAGGCTATTTTCGACCGCATCTCTCTAAAGCTATTTCCGGCCACAAACCCTAATCGACCAAAGACTATTTCTGGCCGCATCTTCCTAAAGCTATTTCCAGCCTATCTCATTTGGTTTTTTTTTTTCTAGCCCTGTCTTCTTCAGTTTCTTACAGACTGTGTTGTAAAAATCAGCAAAAAGCGCTGATTAATCGGCGGCGAGGCGCTAGGTGACGCCTCGCCGCCGAGATTTGGTCCAAGGCGGCGATTAAGCGGTGAGGGGGACGACGTGCTGGCGGTGAAGGTCGAAGGAAGGGGTCTCGCAGCGGAGGAAGAAGAAGAAAAAGAAAGAAAAAGAAGAGAAAAAAAAAATTAAAACCTAACCCCCAAACGACGCCAGATGGGGGGGTGGGGGGTGTTGTTATGTTTTAGTTTTTTTTTTTTTTTTTCCTTCTCCTTTGTTTATGGCAGTGCAATTTCACTTATTCTTCTTTGAATTTCTTCTTATTCTTCTCTTCATTTCTTCTTCTTCTCTTTTTATTCTTTTTCTTACTTGAAATATTATCTGATCTGTCTTCGGCCGGCCGACCAGTGGACTTTCGGCAGACCGCTTAATCCCTGCTAAATCTCTGTCATAGCCCTATTTTCGGTCGCAAAAACCCTACCTATATCCCTCTACTGCTCATTCCAGCAGTAACCCTTTTTCTGGCAGTCCTTCTAGTAGTAACATCTATTTCCGGCAGTCGCAAATCTTTCTACTGCTCTTTTTAGCAGCCACAACCTTCCTACTGCTCTTTCCGCAGCCAGTGAACCCTCAATGCATTTCTGACCGAAACCCTAAACATTCACCTTCCTACAGTTTTTCCCAACAGTCGCAAACCTTAAACACTCACGTTTTTTTTCCGGCAAGGTCAATACATTTCCAGCAGACAAAATCCCCAAACATGTTTTTTTTTTAACTGCTCATTTCGGCAGTCAACATTTTTTTTACTGCTCATTCCGGCATTAAGTTTTTTTTTTACCCCTTTCAAACATTTCTACCTCTTCGATTTCAGAAAACAATCCAGACCTCCTTCAGAACTTGATTAACCAGCAGCCACAGTTCGTCATTGCTTCAGGATCCTTGGCTCATTCAGGTAACCATCTGGCTGCCCTTAATGCAAACAAATCCACAATAAGAGTTGAATTGTTGACTCGGGCGCATCAGACCATATGATAGGTGATATTAAAGTTTTGCAACATACACTCTCTGTCATAATAATCTCAATATTCATATAGCAGAGGATCCCTATCTAAGGTTGCTAGGATCAGTTCAGTGGCAATCACTAGTACCATCACTCTTGACTCAATATTATTTGTGCCTACATTGGCTTGTTATCTTTTATCAGTTAGGAAATTAACCCATGATAAGAATTGTGTAAGCTAAATTCTCTCCTAAATTGTGTCTTTTTCAGGACTTGGGTTCGGGGAGGACGATTGGCAGTACTGAAGTCAGTTATGGACTCTACTATCTCAAAGCAGAACCTTTTGTGGGAGCACCAGCTATTCCAATAGCTTGTGGTGCCAATTGCAATAGCATCTCTAGAGGTTCAGTTAAAAAGATATCTTAATTTAGTATTACGTCTAGGTCATTTACACTTTTTGTACTTATCCAAATTAATTCCTAGTTTTTTAAATAAAAATCCGTTTTCTTTTCAATGTGAGATCTGCTAGTTGGTTAAACACACTAGGAGCACATATTCTATTTTACCATACAAACCATCAAAAACTTTCTCACTCATTTATAGTAATGTTTGGGGACCTTCCAAGGTTCCAAATATCACAGAGGCTAGGTGGTTCGTTTCTTTTGTAGATAACCATACTAGGCTCACTTGGATTTATCTTATGAAAGAAAAATCAAAAGTGACAAATATTTTTAAATGTTTTAAAAAGATGATTAAAACTCAATTTGGCACAGGGATTCAAATTTTTCGAACTGATAATGGAAAATAATTTTTTTAACTCATTCCTTGGTAATTACCTTTTTGATGAGGGAATCATACATCAAAGTACTTGTGTAGATACACCTCAACAGAATGGGATTGCTTAGAGAAAGAATCATCACTTATTAGAGGTTGCCCGATCCCTCATATTTTCTAGCAATGTACCAAATCATTTTTGAGGTAAAGCGATACTTACTGTTGCATTCCTTATCAACGGGTTCCCTCAAAAGCTTTAAAAATTTTCACACCTAAAATGATTCTTCAAAAATTCTACCCTCAAAATCGATTATTAACTGATATTCTCCTAAAATTTTTTTATGCATTGTTTTTTCATGTGTACCCTTATAGTCGTAGTAAACTGGATCCTAAAACTATTAAGGAGATATTTATTGGATATTCTCCTAATAAGAAATGATACAAGTATTACTACCTTTCTACTAAACATATTTATCACACAATGGATGTCATTTTTTTAAATTCAATCTTTTTTTTCTCTAAAATCAATATTCAGAGGGGGAATTCAACCTCAAATCATAAATATCTATTTTGGGATCTTAGTCCAAATCAATTTTTTCCTTCTGAATCTGAAAATCAGTAATCTAATTCTAGTCAACCTCTTCCTAAAAGTTAGCAAAATCTGTAGTCTAGTCCTAGCAAAATTCCTTCTAAAAATCAAGAATTAAATTAGCCTCATAATCAGCCCGAGACACAACCTCCTAGTCCTCGTAGGAATCTTATATTAATTCCCCCAATCAGTCTCCTAGTTCTCTTAGTCAAGATATGATATTCAACTCTCAATCAAGCAGTAATCCTACTAGTCCTAGAATCTCTAGTCAGCAAACTCCTAGTAATTGTCAACTAAATCACTCGCAAAAGGAATTGATTATCTACCATAGTAAGGAAAAGCTGGAAAACAAAACTCAGACTGATAATGACACTAGTCAAGAATCCCTACCGAATCCTACAGTCCAAGAATTTGACCCAAATGCAGCAGAGACTGAAGTTACTACAATTCTTGATCTTGATCGGTCCATTGCAGTAAGAAAGAGGTACACTGGAATGTTGAGGCAGACCTCTTTATCTTATATCGAAATATGTATCGTATGAAGGTATCTCACCTAAATTCAAAGCCTTTATTTCAAAACTCTCTAACATTTCAGTGCCGAAAAACATACAGGAATCATAGTGGAAAAAGGCAGTTAAGGATGAGATTCATACACTAGAAAAAATCGAGACATGGGAATTATCAGTTCTGCTAGAAGAAAAAAATTCAGTGGGTTGCAAGTGGATGTTTACAGCCAAAACAAAAGCATATGGAAGTATAGAACGATTTAAGGCAAGGTTGGTTACGAAGGGATTTACTTCTTCCTTTGGTATTGATTACGAGAAGATTTTCGCACCGGTGGCTAAATTTAATACAATTCGAATACTATTATCTCTGGCAGCAAACTTGGATTGGCCCCTACACCAGCTGAATGTGAAAAATGCATTCCTAAATGGAGACCTCGCAGAAAAAGTGTACATGGATATCCCACCAGGTTTTGAAACTGCAATAACTGTTAATAAAGTTTGCAGACTTCATAAATCTCTTTATGGGCTGAAACAGTCCCCTCGGGCCTGGTTTGAAAGGTTTTCTAAAGTTCTCAAGAAACATGGTTATGGACAGTGTCAATCCGGTCACATCATGTTTACCAAATACTCAGAAAAGGGGTTGCGGGCTATAATTATAGTATATGTGGATGATATAATCCCAACTAGGGATTTTGCGAAGGAAATACCACGTATAAAGAATTGTCTCGCCCAAGAATTTGAGATAAAAGATTTAGGACACCTAAAGTATTTTTGAGGAATGGAAGTAGCTCGCTCAAAAAGGGGTATTTTCATCTCCCAACGGAAATATGTCCTTGACTTGTTACAAGAAACTGGAATGGAAGAAAGCAAACTAACTGAAACTCCTATGGATACCACAATGAATCTCGGGTTGGACAGGGATAGCCCTCCGGTGGACAAAGGGAGATATCAAATACTTGTTGGAAGCTAATCTAACTCTCACTCATAAGATCAGATATAGCCTTTCCTGTTAATGTTGTTAGTCAATACATGAACAGCCCTATAGAGGAACACATGGTGGATGTCCAAAGAATGCTGAAGTACCTAAAACTGACTCCAGGAAAAGGGTTATTTTTTAAGAAATCCGCAAGCAGAGATGTATCTATTTTTTCTGATGCTGACTAGGCAGCCTTTATCACAGACCGTAGGTCTACTTCAGGTTATTGCACTACAGTTTGGGGTAATATAACCACTTGGAGAAGTAAAAAAATAGTCAATGGTAACTAAAAGCAGTATTGAAGCTGAATTTTGTGCAATGGCACATGGAATATGTAAGGGTCTTTGGATCAAACGTGTCCTAAGCGATCTAAACATACCATTTGAAGGGTCTATCAACCTGTTCTGTGACAACCAAGCTACAATTAGTATTACTAAAAATCCTTTTCATCATGACCGGACCAAATACATTGAAATAGACCGACACTTCATATAGGAGAAGATTGATTGAGGCCTTTCGCAGCTATTTTATACTTCAACCAGCAAACAACTTGCAGACATCCTAACTAAACCTCTCCCACGGGCCAGATTTGATGAATTAAGTAGCAAGTTGGGTTTGATCAATATTTACAACCCAACTTGAGGAGGGGTGTTGATTGTATAGAGTTAAAATTGATTATTCTGTATTTTTCTTTCCTTATTTAGGAGCTAGATTAGAGGGATTTGATTCTCTAGTTAATGTGTTGCCCCAGCTGCTATGTGTATGATTCTAGTTGTTCTGTTAATAAAATTAAGGCACTAAGCCTAATTCTTCAAAAAAAATTCGTTTCAATTAGTATTAGAGCCTACACCATGCTAAGCAATGTGGATGGGGTGACCTAGCTCAACAAGGTTGCTACATGAAGAAAATGGAATCCACTCAATTAAGTTAATTGTTTGGGGTCTCTCGTTGGAAAATATAAGATTAGTCGTGGGTATACATATTTACCTCTTCATAGTAGTAGTTTTCCTCGTACGATAAAGCAAGCACCACCTTCAGTTGGGGACAATCTAACTGCATGATATGCTTTAGAATTCTGCAATTCTGTGTCTTTTGTATGTCTTCAAAACTAACTTGTATTTTTGGTTCTACTTTTATTAGGATGGGCCTGAGGCTGGACAGACAGTACCTCATGTACACATACATATTATCCCACGTAAAGCTTGCGACTTTGAGAACAACGATGAGATTTATGAGGCTGTAAGATGGACATTTCCTTTACTGCTTCTCTTATCTATCAAACTTGGCTTGAATAATCACTCCTTGTTGTGCAGATAAATATGAAGGAGAAGGAATTAAAGCACAAGTTTGATTTAGATATTGAGAGAAAGGACAGAAGCGTCGAGGAGAGGGTTCAAGAGGCTGATGAATACAGACAGCTCTTCTTGTAGAAATTGCATCAGACCACATGTAAACCCGCTAAAAACTCATAAATTTTAAAAGGGCTCAAACCAGCCCTAAACACTTTATATGAGCTTTTGGTACGGGTTTGAATCCAACCTGCAAAATATGCGGGTTTTACCCAACCCTTATTTTATATTGTATATCATTTTGTGTTGAATTACCAAAGCCAGGTTTGAAAATAACAATTTAAGTGGTATTGTTTGTGCTATCAGGTATGTTATTATATGGTGACTGGTGAGGATGGGACCTCTCAAGTCCCAGCTGCCCTGACTATTGTCATTTGTGAAACTGTTGAATGTTGTTATTTATGTTGTATATGTGTTTCTACTTAATACATTGTGATGGTGTATACATGGGCTTCCATGGATACTGTTGGTTTCAATTGTTGCATTCTATCTTCAGTTTCAACTAGTGAATATGGTGGGTTTTTAAAATTTCTGCTATAGTAAGCCAAGTGAGGTTCCCATGCACTTTGTTTTTTTAAAATAAAGAGGGTATATTATTCGGAATTAGAAATTAAGCGTTAGTCTAATCAGACTGAGTCAAAAATCCTAATCAAAGCAAACTTTGCTAGATCATGAGCTAACTTGCTAGCTGCTCTAGGAACAAAAGAAATACTCATTACATGAGACAGACTCAACCGATCTCCGAAGGAGACGGATCATTGGAATGAATACGAGATACCGCATTAGCCACATCAGAATGATTAATGTGCCCTTGGATCTTATCATGTGTGAGACAGACAACAAAAGTTTTCTTGTCAAAATTGAAAAATGAGGATTCAGGTACTTGTTACAACTTCTCATAATTGGAGTTCAATAATCGATTAATTTCTCCAAGTTTTTTTTTTTTTACCTAAATTTTTTAAAGCATGTAATATTGTAATTGGATATCTTAATGAAACAACAAATAGAAAAGAAATAAAAAATCTAATTATTGATTATTAACAGTGCTGATATAACGAATTCCATTAACTGTGGTAACGTTCACATTTTTGTTTTCACTTGTTTAAACAAGCTCTTTAATCTATTTAGAATCTTCTCTAAAACTTATGAGTGAGAAGATATGTGATCAGCTGAAATGTGCTCAAGAGCAAAAGCAGATGTGCTGGACTATTGATGTCCCACATCAACAGATTCAATCAAAGAATAGTGCTGCAAGTAAGCTAAAGCAAGTTGGCTATGCTAATCCAACTTGCAACCACAATCTAACAAACTCTCTTCAACAGAAACAAGTTGATTCAGGTGCCTCAACTTGCAGCAACAGACTAACAAACTCTAAGAGCTTTGATCAAATTACAGTTCCACCCTACAACACTGTTGACAGACCAAAGAAGCTTGAATTGTTTTCAAGTAATCATGGCTTCAATCATGATCGAATGCAGGTTCTAAGAAGATCTAATGTTAGCACAGGTAGTTAGGTGACAGTCTAGTAGCATTAGAAAACTTGTAACAGATTGTAACATAATCTGGTTACAAGTTTTGAGTGTTGAACAAGCCAATGTAATCTGAATTATGATTGATTAGGGGTTGTGATTATTCTTGTATATATAAGGAGCTTTTTTAGTCACATTGTATTGTTGAAGATTGAAGAAATAAGAATTCAGAGAAATCTTAAAATCTCCATTGATGGAGTTCAATTTTCTGTTTTGTATTCTCTTAGACATACATCAAACACCTGGTGTTTTATATCAAACACCTGGCTAATTCTGTATTTTCACTTGGTATCAGAGCTGTTGACTAACGTCATCAATGGCTTCTTCTTCTTCAAATTCCTCTTTGCAAACACAAAATCAATCTTCAACGAGCACACCAAACATGGACTTTTCCTCTCTTGTTAAAACCTTACACTTCAACTTATCAATCAAGCTTGATGAAGAAAATTGGATATACTGGAAGACTCAGATCTTACCAGCCATTAATGCACTTGATCTTGAGGATTATAGTGACAGCTCTAAAGGTCTACCAAGTCAGTTCATCAATGTACAAGTCAGTGATGAAAATGGAGGAACAAGGATTGAACATCAACCAAATAAAGAATATCATAAGTGGAAGAAATCTGATCAGATTCTTCTGTTTTGGCTCATCTCAACCTTGAGTCAAAAAGTTTTAGCTCAAGTTACCAAATGCAAATCTTCACTTGAAGCTTGGACTAAGCTTCCAAAACCTCTACACATAGAAATCCATAGCAAAAATTTTGCAGCTGAGGCAGCAACTTCAAACAATTAAGAAAGGTTCTCACTCAATTAGTGATTTTGTCTTGAACATTAATAATATTGGTGATGCACTTTCAACAACTAGAGATGAGGTTTCAAAAAGAGACTTGCTGTTGAGCTTGATGCATGGTGTTGGACACGAGTATGATATTGTGGTAGTCCTCATTTCTTCTCAACGATGTACCATGAGTCTTGAAGATGCACAATTCTTGTTGCTGATGCATGAGCAAAGAATTGAGTCATTGAACTCAACATCTCAAGTTTCAATCAATGGTTCATCAGCCAACTATGCAAGCAACAACAATGCTGAAAGGAAAGATCAACGTGGTGGATCTAGCTATAATAGGAATGGGTCAAGAATAAGAGGTAAAGGAGGTAGATCAGAAGGAATGAGACCTTATTGTCAGTTATGCACAAAGCCTGGACATCATACTTTTCAATGCTATCATAGGTTTGATCAGCACTTTTAAAGGCCAAATCAGTCTAACTCAACATCTAATGCATCTAATCAGGCCTTCGTTGGACAGTTTAACAATTCTGCAGTCAAGGAAATGCTGCTCCAATGATGTTCCAATAAGACAGTGCTCAAAACAACTTTCTAATGCAAGCAAATCACCATCAAACCTCAGCTTATATTACAACTCCAAATAGTGTGAATGACCTATCATGGTATATGGATAGTGGTGCAATGAATTACATCACCTCAAATTTGAGCAACTTGTCTATGAAATCTGAGTATAAGGGTAAGGAGAAATTGTGTAGCACCCCCCCGACCCGACCCGGCCGGACCGACCCGGGGTGCGCTACTCTGACTTTCAAACTTTTCAAAACTTCATTTTGTAAACAGAAAACCATATAAATTATAGTTTAAAATTCGAGTGAGCCCATTCAATACAAACTTTTTATAAAAATCCGGCAGAGTACCGTTTGTTTTTCGGACTTTCCAAAACCTGTTTTCCACAAATCAATCCAAAATTCACATTTTTCACAAACACTTCTATAACAATTTCAATCAGTTGCGCACTCTGCCGTTTAGTGCGACTTATCAAAACAGTTTATAAAATAAAACAAAATAGACTTTACTAGTTACAAACATTTTTAATAATAAAGGACATAAATCATAAACTAATTAATTACAAAACATTTTACAAAACGTATTTACAAATTCCCTGTATATGCATGCTTTCAGAATATATATACACATAACAAAAATATAGCTACCCAACTGTACAATCTCTGTGACTCGGTCTGCAACTTGCTCTTCCTTCAGTCTTTAGCTTCCTCCGGATTCCTGGTACCTACGCGTTAGACACAAAACTAACGCGCTAAGCATAAAGCTTAGTGGGTGTACTAAAAATTCAATTAAATAACTCACAATATAATTGTTCTTTAAAGAAGCAATAAACCACAATATATATTTCAAAACAATTCCATTTCTATTGCATTTCAAAACAATTAAATTCCGAAAATCAAAGCATTAAACAATTCCAATTACTTTAATTTCAATAATGAAGTCAATAATGAATACTATCAATAAAATCATTCGGTTCACTTTTCAATTTCAATCAATTCTGGCCCACTAGAATACTAAACATTCTAGGACTGGAATATGGGTCAATGTGACGTCCGGGGTTGCCCCGCAACAACAGTCACTGATATCAACGTGATTGTCCGAGATTGCCCCGCAACAACAATCACTAGTATCATTGTGATCGTCCGAGATTGCCCCGCAACAACGATCACTAAAATCGGTGTGATTGTCCGAGATTGCCCCGCAACAACAATCACACAATAATAACGGTGCAGTACTGCTCAGTAAAACCCAGCTGGTATACCAACCTCCTATATCCATTTCTATGTCTAAGTATCCTAGGGCCGTTACAATAAACTAAATCCACAATCAAGTCCAAAATCAACATTTAATCAACACATCTCAAATTTTTATACAATATTCTTCAAGAAAATAAACAATAACCATATAAAAGTCTAAATCAACTCTTTAAAACAAATTCGAATTATTCGAAATGCAATCAAGTGTATCAAGCATCAATTTCACATATTTTTATACAAAAATCGAAAACGAAGATGTTCAACGAAATCGAAAACTACAACGAAATCGAAACGAAACGAAAACGAAACTAAAACGAAAACGTAAATGAAATTCTTCTCAAAACGGTTTCGAAAACGAGAGTACACCTACCTCGGTACCGTTTTTCGTTCGAGAAATCGCGGTTCCACGATCTCTTTTTCCTTTCCTTTCCTTTTCTCTTCACCTACACCTTTCTTTCTCTTCTCTTTCCTTCTTCTTTTTCCTCTTCTTCTTCTTCCTTCTTCTTTCTCTCCTCTCTTTTCTCTCCTTCTCTTTCTTTTTTCTCGGTTCTCTCTCTCTCTAATCTGTTTTCTCGCTTCTGCGAGAAGCTTCTATTTTTTTTATATTTTTTTTTTCGCTATCGCGACAGCCGTCAGCGACCTGTGGTCGCGCCACCAGGTCGCGACGCTCACTGGAGTGCGCGCACCGCCTTCCTCGCGAGCGCGCCTTGGTCGCGCGAGAGATCGCGATGCTCTCTGCCAACTTTGGCAATTTTATCGCGAACAGTCCATCGCGACCTGTGGTCGCGGTGGCTGGTCGCGATACTCACTGCCTGATTTTGCCATTTTCATCGCGAGCGAGCTATCGCGACCTGTGGTCGCGGTGACCAGGTCGCGATACTCTCTGGTCCAGTTTTTCAATTTTCATTTTTCATTTTTCACTATTTAATTACATTTACACCCCCCCTCAAATAGTAAAAATTTATTTTCACATATTTTACATATATCAAAAATTCATTACCCGAAATCCGGGATGTTACAAATTGGTTGTAGTTAATGATCAATAACTCAATATTTCTAATTTTGGTCATTCTGTTGTTGCTTCTTATACCATGAACTCTAGAAGGCTGCACTTGAATCACATTATGCATGTTCCTAAACTTAGAAAGAATCTCCTAAGTATTTCTAGACAATGTTATCAGATAATTATATTCTAATGGATGTGTTGTGAAGGACCAGAAAACTGGGGAGATTCTTCTCAAAGGAACTGTTAAAGATGGCTCCTATCAACTAAGATTTGATGGTCCTACCTCTACAGACTTCAAGCTAGCTCATCCTTCATGTTCTTCCTCACATCAGTCACCTGTACATACATGGAATGTAGATGGCAATGCCTACTACAAACAGACCATTTCAATTGAAAATAATAGGCAACCTCAGTATGGTGCCTATGCAGCCAAGGTTCACTCCTCTATTTAGCATGCAAAACTAGGGCATCCAGTTCCCCTTACTCTTAAAAAAAGTCATGCATCAATTACATATGCTTTGTAATATTGGGAATCTAGAATTTTGTGACTCATGTAAGCTTGGAAAAGTGCATAGATTACCATTCTCTAGGTCCACAATTTTAGCAAAAGATCCATTTGAGCTTGTATATAGTGATCTTTGGGGTCCAGCTCCCTTTGTTTCAACTCAAGGATATAGATACTATATTGCCTTTGTTGATGCATTTACAAAATTTACTTGGATATTTCCTTGAAGCTAAAATCTAATGCACTTGGTGTGTTTATTACCTTTCAAAAGCATGTTGAATTATAAATTGGAAAGAAGATTAAATGTCTCTAAACTGATATGGGAGGACAGTACCTACCTTTTGTGCCATTTCTTTCTAAACAAGGTGTTAAGATTAGGTTTTCTTGTGCTTACACACATGCTCAAAATGGTGTGGTAGAAAGAAAATATAGGCGTTTAGTTGAGATTGGATTGACCCTATTGGCTCATGCAAGAATGACTCTCATTTTTTGGTTTGAAGCCTTCACAACAGCTTGCTTTCTTGTGAATAATCTGCCTACACCTTTATTTCAATTTCAAAGTCCTTTTGAGAAGTTGCACAATAAAACTCTAAACTTTAACTTCCTTCATACATTTGGTTGCTCAGTGTTTCCTTACCTTCGAGATTACTCAAAGACCAAGCTAAATTTTCACACCACCAAGTGTGTGTTTATAGGGTATAGCACAATGCATAAAGGATATTGTTACTTGCACCCATCAAGGAAGATCTTTATCACAAGACATGTAGAGTTTAATGATTTGGAATTTTCCTATGCATCTATTTTCCCTTTTGCTAATTAATTCTTCCATATCAGTTTTAGCTCAGTCATAGGTTCCTCTACACACAGTTGTTGATCTTGTTTCACACTCACAAGCATCAACTACAGCTTCTCATCAGCCTTATATGCCTTCTGTATCTGATTTCCATCAATCTTTTGACGCTGAAACTGTTGCAGGATCTAATTCCACTTCTCAAATTCACTTAGGATATTTAGGTTCAGCTACTGTTTCTACCCCTGCAGTGCCTTCATATCCAATGATCACAAGATCAAAGAATGAAATTTTCAAACCTAAGGTATACACATCTACTTGGTCTTTACCTTCTGTCTTTCTTGCACAAACTGAACCTCAAAATGTTAAGGAAGCATTATATAGTCCAGCTTGGTTGCAAGCAATGCAAGATGAATATTCAGCCTTGATAAGAAATAATACTTGGGTTCTAGTTCCCTTCACTAGTGACATGAATGTTGTGGGTTTTGAGAACTAAATACAACCCAAATGGCACCATACTTAAACATAAAACAAGGTTGGTGGCTAAAGGATTCCACCAAACTCCTAACCTTGATTTTGGGGAGACCTTTAGCCCTGTGGTGAAGACTACCACCATTAGAGTCATATTTACTATTACTGTGCTAAATGGTTGGGATATCAAGCAAGTTGATATCAACAATACTTTTTTGAATGGGGATCTCAATGAAGTGGTCTACATGAAGTAACCCAAAGGCTTTGAGAGTCCTAACTAGCCTACTTTTGTCTGCAAACTAACCAAGTTGAGAGTTGAGAGTTGTTCTTCTTTCTAAGCAGTTTGTCAATGCAAGCTCAGATATTTCTCTCTTTATTCACAAACAAGGGGCCAAGATTATGTTCCTATTGGTCTATGCAGATGATATATTAATCACAGGTAATGATCTCATTCAAATTCAGCATCTCATCAGCATGTTACACTCTACTTTTGCTTTGAAAAATCTTGGATCTGACAGCTATTTTTTAGGCTTCAAAGCTCATAAAAATGCAACTGGGTTGTATCTCACATAGTCCAAGTACAATGGTGATCTTCTCAAAAAGACAAACATGGTATATTGTAAGCCTTGTGATACTCCTATTAGTGCTGTAACCAAACTAACTTTGGCTGCAGGTGAAACTTTTCCAGACAATACTTTGTATCGAAGTGTCATTGGAGCTCTTCAATATATCCTTGATATCTCTTACATAGTTAACAAATCAAGTCAATTTCTTGTTGCTCCTACACAAGTGCATTGGCTTGCTTACAAAAGGGTGTTGAGATATCTCAAAGGCTCCATCACTAAGGGTCTTTGGTTCAAACCAGGTGCAGCTCTCACTCTTGAAGACTATACTGATGCAGGATAGGCTAGCTGCCCTGATGATCGTCGCCCTACTAGTGGAAATTGCTTGTTTCTTAGTGGAAACCTCATCTCTTGGAGCTCCAAGAAGCAACCTGTTCTTGCTAGATCCAGCACAGAGGCCGAGTACAAGGCAATGTCTCACAGTATTGCTGATATTTTGTGGCTAAAGTCTCTTCTTGCGAAGCTTGGTCTGCCTCTTCATGGTTCAGCTGTTGTTTGGTGTGACAATATAGGGGTAAATGCCTTAGCTCAAAATCCAGTTTATCATTCAAGGACCAAGCATGTTGAAATAGATATCCATTTCATTAGGGATAAGGTTGCTTCTAAGGAAATTGAGCCTAAATATGTGCTAACTGCTCATCAAATTGCTAACAATGTTACTAAAGGACTCACAACTGCTCGGTTTCAATACTTATATGGCAAACTCAACTTGGTTGACTCACCACAATTTAGTTTGAGGGGGAATGAGAAGATATGTGATCAGCTGAAATGTGCTTAAGAGCAAAAGCAGAAGTGCAGGACTGTTGATGTCTCACATCAGTATATTCAATCAAAGAATAAAGCTGCAAGTAAGCTAAAGCAAGTTGGCTCAGCTAATCCAACTTGCAACCAGAATCTAACAAACTCTCTTCAACAGAAGCAAGTTGATTCAGGTTCCTCAACTTGCAGTAACAGACTAACAAACTCTAAGAGCTTTGATCAAATTACAGTTCCATCCTACAACACTGTTGACAGACCAAAGAAGCTTGAATTGTTCTCAAGCAATCATGGCTTCAATCATGATCGAATTCAGGTGCTAAAAAGATCTAATGTTAGTACAGGTAGTTAGGTAACAGTCTAGTAGCACTAGAAAACTTGTAACAGATTATAATAGAATCTGGTTACAAGTTTTGAGTGTTGAACAAGCCAATGTAATCTGAATTATAATTGATTAGGGGCTGTGATTATTCTTATATATATAAGGAGTTTTTTTAGTCACATTGTATTATTGAAGATTGAAGAAATAAGAATTCAGAGAAATCTTAAAATCTCCATTGATGCAGTTCTCTTTTCTATTTTGTATTTTCTCTTAGACATACATCAAATACCTGGTGTTTTATATCAAACACTTTGCTAATTTTGTATTTTCATTTATTAGAAGTCTTTCATTGAGAGGAAAAAAAATACCCTTTTTAAAATGGGTAAATTACACTAACATCACCTTTATATATCGTTTATTATACACTCTGGCAACCTTTCCTTTTATTGTACAAACATTCCCTAGAAAACGTTGATCGAACCGTTGACTAACCCTGAACTTAACGGCACGTCACTGTAGCAAGGGTAAAATCATCTTTTTCCCATTAAATCAATTAAAACAATTAAAAAATAATTAAAACTTAAAGTTCTTGGCATCCATCAACAATGATGGACGGTGAAGATCCAATCTGGATCTCTATCAAGAACAAAAAAAAAATTGAAGAACAAATCAAAAAAAAATTCAAACCCAGATTTCTAGGTTCATCTTCGAACCCAGGTTCTGGGTTCGTCTTCAAATCCAAATCTGGGTTCGATTTGAACCCAGATCTGGGTTCGAATTTTTTTTTGGTTCTTCAATTTTTTTTTTTTTTTTTTTGCTCTTGGTGGAGATCCAGATTGAATCTCTACCGTCCATCATTCATTGTTGATTGACGGTGAAGATCCAAAGAACTTTAAGTTTTAATTATTTTAATTGATTTAATGGGAAAACGACGATTTTACCCTTTCTACAGTGACGTGCCGTTAAGTTCAGGGTTAGTCAACGATTCAGTCAATATTTTCAGGGGATTTTTGTACAATAAAAGAAAGGTTGCCAGCGTGTGTAATAAACGATATATAAAGGCGATGTTAGTGTAATTTGCCCCTTTAAAAACAAATCTTAAAAATGGTAATGAACTACTAGTACTACTGCCCACTGTTTTTTTGGTAGTAAAGTACTATTATTCAGTGTGATAATAACAGCTCATGGTGTATACAAAAAAGTAATGAACTCTTGATTAGACGAGTGTTTAATAATTTGAAGAGAATGAAACTATTGACCCTTTGAAAAACGTACTTTTTGTTTAAGTATAAAAGTTTCAATTATGATAAGAGAAACAGACATTGTATTATGATAAGAGAGAAAAGAGTAACAAACTTTACAATCAACACAAGTGGCGGTTGTTGCTTTGGATAAGTATATGCTAAAATCTGTGGTGGAGTGGTTTTGTATTCTACTTTTGTACTTAAATAGTTAGAGCACGAAAAGCCAACACATATCACCTCACATGGGCTTACGTCTAAGTAAAGACAAAAGTGAAGTTTCTTGTCTTTGTTAACAAAAGGGCCTTCACTAACTATTATGGTTAGTTGAAGACTAATGCAATCCTCACTTTATTCGATTATGTCTACATTACACTTTAATATTATTGCTTACGTATCCATTTGGTACATTGTGATATATTTGTAGAATGAATATTAATTTACATACACGAGAAACTGTAAATCTTGCGATAGCCGTGCACAAGAAACATCAATCTCTTAAGCACCCTGAAACTCATCCAGAAAAGCAATGGACCACGAAACGACTTCCTCAACAGACAACAAATGATCATCCATCATGCAGTGATCTATTTCGTCTATACCAAACTCGCCGCGGCACTATACAAACCAACTCAAAATGACGATGTTGTAGTTGACTTTTACAGCACGATATGAAATCCAGAAAACCAGAAACAGTAATAGAACTGAGCTGCATGCTAGAAGAATGCTAAGAGTGCGTGAGCCTAATTCACTAACAATAACCTAGAAAGTGGGTGATTAGGTTATGGATGATTTTAGTTTGAAATTACAAAACAAACTTAGTCTCTAAATGCCTTGACACAAGATTTTAGCGTGAAAAAACTAATAAGGTAAAAACCACAAGACCAAACACCTTTAGCCACTTTTGTCTCAAGATCCACTAGTTGAAAAAAATGGTTACACCTTTAGATGATTTACAACCTTACCACGCTTGACTCCCTCAAGTTGTTTTTAAGCCCATAACTCTTGATTCTCTCGGGTTGGTCAACTTGCCACACAACTCTTGGTATCTTAAACTCGGCTTACTAACCACGCCATTATTGGTATCTTAGGTTAAACTTCCTAATCCCACGGTGTTGGCTGCACCCACCAATTCTATCCCATGAGCATTTGACTAGTGATTCCTAACCTCAATCTGCTTTTTCAAAGCGGTACATCCGAATAGCAAAACTTTGTCTCAATCGGAAGATAGTCTAAGTGCTCAAATGCATGAACAATACAAATAAAGTGAACAGCCAATCACTTTATGTGAACAAGATGAGTTAAGCTCAATACAAATTAATTTAGTTCAAAGTATACCCAAAAACTATGTCAAAACAAATGTAAAATCAAAAGCTACTCTAAGCAAGAATGAAACCTTACCGTAAAAGAATCTAGTGAGCAAGAAGAGTTGGATTCTACTTGGAGATGATTGGAAATCACTTGGAAAGTCTCTTGGGTTGGAAATGAGTGACATCTCTCTCTAGGGTTTCTCTTTTATTTTTATGAAAGAGTGGAAGAGATATAAAAAATAAGAGGAAGATGGGTATTATAGGGATCTTAATAAGTGAGTCCTGTTAGCCAACACGCTACCACGAACCACTGCTTAAGGATGGCATGATAAGGTCGCAAGAAAGTTTAAAGCAAACTCCGACCAAACCCGCGGGCAGATGGTCGCGATTCAAGGTCGGAAGTCACTACCAGTGAGTGACCACTGGACCAAAATGCAAGCACAAGGTTACAAGACGAGGACTGCAAGTCACAACCAGAAAGCACTGGACTGAGATCGTGATGCCCAATCGATAGCACATGGCCGCAAGATGAAGGCTGCGAGTCACAACTAGTAAGCACTCGAATGCAATCACGAGGCCAAATCACAAGCACAGGAACACAATTTAAGGTCACAAGTCATAACTAGTGGCCACTAGATGAGACCGCGAGACCGGACCACGATCACAGGATCTCAATCCAAGGTCGCGAGATACACCCAAAGAGTACTGAAAATTAACTACGACCAGCCATCGCGAGAACAACATTGCGTTGTTGGCTCACGACTAAGAAACCAAAGAGGATCTCAGAAGAGGCTACAAACGACGTGCTTAAAAACAACAACGAGTCCAGAGACTCAAGCATAAAAGTTTCTGTATAAACACCAAAAATGAATAAAGACAACCACATGCAAACAAACACATATTAACACTGAATAACTTGAATTCCTAGTTTACATGCAACAAAGATTGAACAATAATATAGGGACACACGTGCATGATGCGTTTGTGTGCGCATAATCTTCCGAGACCTAAAGCTAAGCTTAGCTTACCATTTATGCATAGGCTCTTCAAAGATTGGACAATACTTGAATCCGCTTGACGCTTGAAGTACAAAGTATCTTAAGATGCTTGAAGCACAAAGTATCCTAAGACACAACAGATTATGAATTATAAGCAAATGAGATTTTGGTACGGAATAACACCAACACAATAACAGTTGTCCTCACAAAGGCACATGCAAACCTGATTCGTTTAAGCTTTTGACATCCCCATAACGCATGAAGATATATTCCCAATCAAATGCGCAAGAGGTAAACGTAGGATTTATATCCAACGATCGAGGAATCCAATCATAACAAGATTTCTAGATGAATAATTTCACCTTTTGGGGAATCTTGATACGCCAAAGAAATTTTCACCACAACTCCCCATATCCAAATTTGAACATGAAGGTAAAGAAGTCTGCATGCAACCCACCCACAGGGCCGGCCCTGAGCCGGGGTGCAAGGGGCGACCGCCCAAGACCCCAAGCCTAGGGAGGGCCCAATATCTTATAATATTATTATACATATAAAAATAAACATTGGTTGTTATATTGGGCCCATACTAATTTTTTTCAACAATAGCTCCTCTAGCTCAGTGGTAGAGCTTCAGTTCTCTAAATTTGAGGACTCTGCATGGGGACAATTTTATTCATTTTTAAAAAAATATATATATTAATTTTCTTTTTTTATTTTTATGTTTATTATTCCACCAAGCCACCACATATTGGGCTCATCACTAATTTTATTAAACCCATAAAAAAAATTTAAACTATTTTCTACTATGAGATATGTGTGTAAATTGGGCCCATCAAAATATAATATTGTGCTAAAGTGAATCTAACAGTATGGTGCTACAGTGAATCTAACAGTATAGTACTACAGTATGCCCCGGGCCTCTAAAAGGTCAGGGCCGGCCCTGCCCACCCAATATCCACTCTTTATGGAAATTGTCCATGTTTATCGTAGTGCCACATTAGAGAATCATCGGCTAAACTAGAACTCAAGAAAATCTTAAGATTTCCTCTGCATCCGCCAAAAGAAAAAATTATCGTACAAATTTTAACCTAAGCACCAATAATTGAAAAAACTGTCACACAAGCCTCTCATCCTCCGAAGCCTTGCTTGGCTCCATCTGAAACACAGTTGTCTTTACTTCTTCCCCTGTGAAAGCTCTGTCCAAAAACCTGTAATTCCTATCCAGCAGACTCTTCTCCACACATCCTAAAACAGCCTCCAACTCATTATGCATAGGAAAGAAAGTATGTCAGTATGCGTGGATCCGAAGTGCTAAAAAAAATTTATGAAATAAGCTGAAACAATAGCTTCAATGCCAACCGCATCATCCCTCCACATGCCAAGCTCATCAACCAGATAGTCGCACTTCAACCAGTATGCACAGCTCCACTCTTTCTAGTCCTTCTCTTTTTAAGTGATCGAGTTGTTTCTCCACCCGACATATATGTGTCCAAGACCCCAGGGTAACATTAATAGATGTCCTGTACAACTAATATCCCTTTATTGAATAATCCTGTTAGATATATTCTAGGACTGAAGCCACTGAGAAATACTGGAAATTTTATCCATCACATTGGACCGACTAAATAAAACTTTTTAAGTGAACCGATCCAAAACCAATTAAATTGGACCAGTTCGGTTCAGTTCGTTCGATTTGTGGGTTCTATTGAGCTAGTAATCTAAGATATTTTCCATTGATGTTTAATTGTTGTTGAGAGCAAAATTGTCTGTTAAAAAATAGAAGAAAATGACAAGATATTATTATATTTTATCTTTTAATTAATTTAAAATATATCTATTAACTCCACTTTCTAAACTAACGTTTTGTTCCTCATCTCTTAAGTTATAATTCTCTACAATAGTGTCTTTTAATTTGTTCTTTAAACCAAGATGTAGAAGATTTGTACATATTGCAATAATATTGCGAATGTAAAAATATGAAAATGACGTTTTAAAAAAATAAATATATATGTATATATATATATACACACACTTATAAAGATGTTTTGAAGAAGTGAAAAGGACAAATTGGAATCATGTCCATAAAGAACAGATCGATAAAAACAACAATGGTGTTTTTGGTAGAGAA
This sequence comes from Xanthoceras sorbifolium, assembly GCA_003430845.1. Lineage (NCBI taxonomy): Eukaryota > Viridiplantae > Streptophyta > Magnoliopsida > Sapindales > Sapindaceae > Xanthoceras > Xanthoceras sorbifolium. The sequence continues at coordinate 9,454,303 of CM010611.1, forward strand.
TGTGAGGACCAAAACAAGCATATTTTTTAATGAATCCCCAAAAAAATAAAAATCTCATAAATATGTATTTGCAGAAACCTTCTAAAATAAACAACTGCAAGCATGTAAAAGTGTAGCCCGTGATGGATTCATTGCAGGGGAATCTAAACAATAGGATAAATGAGGTTTGCCATTTTACAGTCGGAAATAACTTTATAAAAAATTGACAATGAATCCCTCTGCCATTACCGTTGACCGTTAACGATAACCGTTGATCGGTTTAAAAGTTCAAAAAGACCAAAATACCTCTAATTAAAAAAGAAAAAATTATAGCGAACCTACATAAGGTTTATCATTTTACAGCCGGAAACAACTTTATGAAAAACTAACAGCGAAGACCCCTACTATTACCGTTGACCGTTTTAAAAGTTTAAAAAGGGTAAATTGCACTAAGGTAGCCCGAGTTTCTCTTAATTTTTTAAAAAAATTAAAAAAAAATTAATGGATCTCCATTGTTCATCAATTTTGATGGACGATAAAGATCATATTAAAAAAAATAATTTTTTTAAAAATTATAAAAATAAATAAATAAAAAACAATGGAAATAGAGATCCAATCTTCAAATTGGACATCGACCGTCCATCAGGATTGATGGACGATGGAGATCCAATTTGGAAATTGGATCTCCATCAAGAACAAAAAAAAAATGAAAAACTAAAATCTCCATTGCTGGAAATTGGATCTATTGAGTAATTCAATTTTTTTTTTCATCTAATCTGGAGATTGGATCTCTATCTTCATCCAACTAAAATTTATTTTTTATTTTTTTATTTTTATAATTGTTATTTTTTTTTAAAATTATTTGTTTAATATGATCTCTATGGTCCATCAAGATTGATGAACGGTGTAGATCCATTAAATTTTTTTTATTGTTTTTAATTTTTAAAAAAAAATTAAGATAAACTTTAGTGTAATTCACCATTTATTTTTTAAATTTTTAATTTTTTTTAATTAGGGATAGGTTGGTCTTTTTGAACATTTAAAAAGGCTGGTTATCTTTAACGGTCAATGGTAACGGCAGGGGGGTTTGCTATCAATTTTTTATAAAGTTGTTTTCCAGCTGTAAAATTGCAAACCTTAGGTAAGTTCATTGTAATATGTCTTTTTTTAATTATGGGTATTTTAAAAATTTTAAAATAGTCAACAGTTTTCAATAATGATCAACGGTAACAGCAGGAGGGTTCACTGTTAATTTTCTATAAAGTTGTTTCCGACTGTAAAATGACAAATCTTAGATAGATTCGCTGTAATTTATTCTAAACAATATATAAAAGGCTAATTATTAAAATCCCTCTACTTTGGGATAATCGCTAAAATCGCGCTCTACTTTTATTTCTGGTCAAAACACCCCTTATAATTTTACCTAACTCCCTCCTAACGTTAACTTAAGAATCAAAGTTACTTATTTAACCTTCAACATAATAACAAAAAAGATGATAAATAGATCTCTACCGTCCAAAAATAAATAAAAAAGATAGTGAATAAAAAATTCAATAAAAAATAAATATTACTTAAATTCTTTTTTGTAATAATTTTTAAGAAAATTAAGTAATATTCATATTATAAACCATTAATTTAGTTTATCATTCTTTATTATGAGTAAGGTTAGAAAGAAAAAAGATATAAATTGAACGAAGGAAATGAGATGTGATTAAGGGATTGATTGATTTTAAAGCAATACATATACATTGAAAGTTTTATAAAAGAATTTGATAAAGCGTTTTTCATAAACAAATTTTAGATATAATCCTTAATATAATTTTAAAAGTGGAATTTCACTTTTAGCCTTCAAATTATGTTAAAGTATTTATATACGACAACAACTTTTCTTTTCTTATCAACTTTAACATTGTCATGACCAAAATACCCCTCTTATAGTTTTACTTTCTCTCCCCTACTAGGTTTTTTTCTTTTCTCTCTTTCTCTTAGGTTTCTCTCTCTTCTCCTTTTTTTTTTATAATTCTCTCTATGTATTTTTCTTTATTTTTGCACCCAAATTATTTTAATTTTGTTATGATATGTTATTATTCAATATTTGGGAGTGAGAAAATAGTGTGTTTGTAAAAGAACACTTCCAAAGTTAGAGAAAGAAAGTCATGGAGATAATTGGAAGAGAGAGAAAGTTAAAAGTTAAAAAGAGAAAGTTACTGAGAGAATTAGAATAAAGATAAAGTTATGAGTTAAAAAGTAAAAATTACCGAGAGAATTGAAAGTATAAAGTTAGAAATTAAAGAGAGAAAGTTAGAAGTCGAAATTAATGTGTAAATTTAGCGTGTAAAATTATTGGAAGTCGAAATTAATTTTTACTTTTCACCAATGATTGTATCTCTCGTCCAATTCTTTAAATAACTTTCTCTATCTTTAATTCTCTATGTAACTTTCCCTCTTTTCAATTCTTTATTCAACTTGCTCTCTTTTTAACATTCTTTCTCTCTAACTCTTTCTTTCTTTCTATCTTGTCTTTACTTTTTATCACTTTCTCTCTCTCTTTCTATACAACTCATTCAAAGGAATTTTTATCCACAAAACAAGAAAATATTAACAAAACAATAAATTTATTGGGAATGACTAAATTTATAATTGCGGAAATTGTCAAAAATAGCAATCCATTAATAGTGAAAATTATTTTTGTCCACTTTCAATATTTTAACTATTGGTAATCATGTTTTTTTTATTTTTTTTTTGCAGCCCATAGCCAACAATGGTGGTCAAAAATAATAATATAAATTACATAACACCCCTCAATTAATAAAAATTAAAAAAAAACTCAAACTATATAATGATGAATTTTTGTTTAGGACAAATTCAAAAGTTACCTAATAAGTATGTTCAAAATTATTTTTGGCCACATGCGAAAAAGTAATCGTTTTTAGCCATTTCTGAAATGACAATTTTTTTAAAAAACCCTACTATAAATATTTAAGTAAAATTATCAATCCACTCACCATTTATCAGACAAAATTAGATTTGATAAGAGAGAAAAATCAAAACCATCTGATTTAATAAAAGAGAAAAATCAAACCTACCTATTCCCGACCGTTGTTGTCCCTTAATCTTCGTCGCCGTTTGTCCTTGCCATTCATTCTTGCCGTGAAACATTGACGTTGCCGTCACCGAGAGGAAGTCGATATCGTTGCCGAGAGGGAGTCGATTTCACTAATCTGAAGATATATTGAAGTGAGGTTCTACACCTCTTTTCTCTTTTCTCTTTTCTCTTTCTTTCTCTCTTCACTCTTCATACTCTCCCTTTTCTCTTTCTTTCTCTCTTCAATTTTTACAATACAAAATCAAGATTTCACTTACAAATATTTCTCATTATTCAATAGCATTGATTAATTGGTAAGATAATAGACAAGGTTAGTGTTGTTGAAGTTGATATTTGGAAGAGATAGAGACAAACTTCAAAAAATATTTTAAGGTATGTAAATTTTGTTATATGTTATTAATTTTTATATTTTTAGTCAATAAATTTAGTAGTCTTACTTATTAAACAAGAAATTGTGAAAATGTGTAAGAAATTTGCGAAAATCGAGAAGGTTTGAACAAATTTTGTGTGAAAATGTTGTATTTCATGTTGGACGATCCAACATGAAACATATATATCATGAATCACGATCCAACATGAATCATATAGTTCATGTTAAACCGACCAATATGAATCATTTAATTCATAATTTGTGCGCATATATACTCTATCAATGTACATATGTCAAGTAAGTGTTGCATAAAGGCTCTCTCTCGCACATAGGGGGAGGTGCAAATCATGGATCTTGGGCCCAAAACTTGTGTGCGAGTGCGTCCTGTGGACATGAATGCCACACCGGTTTAGACCGTGGGCTTACACCCGTGACCCATATCAGTTTGCTAATTTGGTTTAATATTTTTCCAATTGAATTTGAATTAATTGAGATCAAAATAAATTTGGTTCTGCAATTAATGGTGATAATTCAATATCAAAATAATAACAATGTAACTCATATAAATGATCACAATAATGGCAATGCAGCTGTCATATTAAGTGTCATAATACAATCTTTGTAACAATTAAACCCATGAATGTTATATATTGATATCTGATTGGTTTTGAAAAATACAGCAAAAATAATACCGAAATGCTCTGCAAATTTCTTTCTTCCGTCTATTGTGTTTTTCATCTAAAGTCTTCAGAGTGATAAAGATTCTGACTGAATTCAGTTTGCTAGAGTTATCTAACCGACAATCAACAGAAGTTGTTGTATCTTGGGAGATAGAAATACTCGGTAAGGGACGAATCTAAGTTTAAGGAAATCGTGTGGAACGGGCCTCAGTTTCGAAACTTTAGTTTTTTTCTTTTGTATTGTTCCTTTTTTATATTGTTCGATTTATATAATTTGTTTTGTATACCAAATTACTAACATTAACAAAATCTTCACAGCCTAATCTTCATTATCCATCACAATAGACATGTTTTCAAGATCTTGTATAAGTTTTTTAAACTCATCCATATTATCTACCAAAGACTTACAGTTCATCCATTTTGAATTCAATTTTTTTTTTTTTTAATGAATTATATTAGTAACTGTTTTAGACATATAGAGAGTATCAAGTTAACCCCAAATTCCAGATACTGTTTTTCCTTTCTTCACCTATCTCAAAACTCTGTCTCCCAAGCCAAGGATCAAAGAACTATAAGCCTTCTCCAACAATTATGTATTCTCTTCAGCTTTCATAGTTATCGGCACCATCCAGGGTAGCTCAAGTCCTTATTTCACAAGAACAACCTTCATCTTCATTTTCGAGAGCCCAAAATCGTTTGTTTCAGTGAACCTTTCAACTTCGAACTTAGTTGTCATCTCTACAACCTAAATTCGAGCAATATTCAACAAGATCTACTCAAATCGAGCACCACAAATTTGAAATCAAGTCAACCTAGCTCTGATAACAATTTGTTATGATTTCTAGCTCATATTAATTAATTAAACAATAATCTATATCGAAATCCTCACTTTTGAATACTATATGAACTGTCACATAATGGATGAAGAAGAAAAGGCAATGGGGAAATTAAACACTATATATATGAATGTGAAATTCTCCCTTAAAAAAGAAGCTGTAACCATGCATCTATTTTCATTGTAACAACCTGATAACAAACAAACTTTACTGACGTGGATTAATTAGGTGCCATGTCATAGCAATACTGGTAATTTAAAATATCATTTAATCAAATCACAGTGAGTCACAGCCCTATGTAGTGGGGAAAGTGGCAATTATCAAGCTCATCAAGCCCTAATACAAGAGGTTATACTTTATCAGCAACTTTACAAACTGACTCTAATTGGTATATAGACAGTGGAGCGACAAGCCATGTTACTCCGGACATTGGCAATCTCACTCTCAAATCTGATTACAAAGGCAAGGAGCACCTGCCTGTTGGTAATGGTAACAAATTACCTATCTCTCATATTGGCTTTGATGTGCTTCCCTCACACGCACCTTCACATTCATTATACCTGAAAAATATATTGCATGTACATTCCATAACAAAAAATATGTTAAGTATATCACAGTTCACCAAAGATAACAATGCAATTGTGGAATTTAACTCTAACTTTTGTGTGATAAAGAACCGAAATTCGAAGAAAATTCTTCTTCAAGGAAATCAGAAAGATGGTTTTTACCATCTTCTACTGCCAGCTATTAATTATCACAAATTCCATGGTCTGTCTCCACAGTCTAAATCAGTTGTCTATTTTTCTAGTTTTCAATGTAATACACCTAATATGTCTGCTGTTTGTACAAAATTTGCTCCTGTTTTACACACTGATTTGGATATTAATAATATTTCTGGTGATAAATCATGTATATCACAAGCTACAAACAATATACATGCACGTTGTTATTCTGATTTTGATAATAATAAAACTGCAGCAGTAGTACATGTTCTGCATTCTGATATTAATGCTTCTAATAGTGCTGCTTATAATCTTGGTTCACCAGCACACTTATGGCACCTAAAATTAGGTCATCCCTCTCATAAAGTTCTTCATCAAATTCTTCATTCCTTAAAAATCACAACTAGGACACCATTTTTCTGTGACTCTTGTCAATATGGCAAGGCTCATTAATTACCCTTCCCATCCTCTACTACTCGAACTAGAGCTCCTCTAAAAATTATTCACTCGGATTTTTGGGGTCTTGTACTTGTTCTTTCCTCCCATGGCTTTCTCTATTATGTCTATTTCATTGATCAACACACTAGGTATACATGGCTATATCCTCTTAAGACTAAATCTCAAGTGAAAGATGTCTTTCTTTTATTCAAAAGCACTGCTGAGTTGATGTTTAACTCAAAAATAAAAGTGTTTCAAAGTGATCAAGGAGGAGAGTTCAAGGTTCTTCACACTCTCTTACATCCTTTAAATATCTAATTTAGATATTCTTGCCCTCATACCCACCAACAAAATGGCATTGCCGAAAGAAAGTATCAACATATCGTCGAAACTGGTTTAACCCTCCTTTCCTAAGCCCATATGTCACTTTCCTTTTGGTAGGAAGCTTTCACTACAGCTGTCTATCCCATAAACCGTTTACCCACTTATTTGCTCAATAATAAATCTCTTTTCAAACTTGTGCATCATAGGAGACCTAGTTATCATGCTCTCAAACCTTTTGGTTGTGCATATTTTCCTTTACTTCGACCTTATAATAATGCCAAGTTTGATTTCCATTCCACTAAATGTCTTTTTATAGAATATTGTTTTCAACAAAAAGGTTATCCATGTTTTCATCTCTCTGGTCGTGTATATGTCTCATGAAATGTCACATTTAATGAGTGTAAATTTCCCTTTAAATCCTTGTTTTGTTCTCACACACAATCTGACTTTTTTGGTTCCAAGTCTGCTGCTATGTCTCCCAGTCTCCCAATTTCTTTCCCGACAGCTTCTTGTCAGTTTAAAGGTTTTGGTTCTTTATCTCACACTGTCACTTCTATTCCATCATTTGCTTCCCCACACACTAATCCCACTACAGTTCAAACCAGCTTACATTCTCTACATTTACCTGTCCAAATTGCCTCTCGTATACCTGTCCAACCTGTTGTTTTAACTTCTACTCAATCTACCCATCCAATGCTTACCCAATCCAAACTTAGAATTTTTAAACTGAAACTTTACCATATTGATACACCCACCTCACCTACAGAACCATCTACTGTTATTAAAGCCTTACAAGATCCTATTTGGAAAGCTGTCATGATTGTTGAATACCAAGCTTTGATTAAAAATAATACTTGGTCCCTAGTTTCTCCTCCTTGTGATGCAAATATTGTGGGCAACAAGTGGGTGTTTAGGGTTAAACACAATGCTGATGGTAGTATTCAAATATTCAAGGCTCGATTAGTCGCCAAAGGCTTTCACCAAACTACCGGCCTTGATTATTTTCAAACTTATAGCCCTGTAGTTAAATCATCAACAATTCGTATAGTCTTGAGCCTTCAGTTTCTTTGAATTGGTGTATTGTGCAGTTGGACATAAACAACGCTTTCTTGAATGGAGATCTTCAAGAAACCATTTTTATGGCTCAACCCGAGGGCTTCGTTTAGCCTCATCAAGCTTCTCTTGTCTGCAAACTTTACTAAGTCCTTGTATGGACTCAAGCAAGCACCCCGTGCTTAGTATAAGAAGCTCAAATCAGCCTTGTTGAAGTGGGGTTTTGTCAACTTAAAGGCAGACATCTTTCTTTTTATCTTACACGGCAATTTGGATGTTGTTTTATTACTTGTATATGTTGATGATATACTTGTAACAGGTTCCAATAAGGTTCTTATTGCTTAAGTGATACAAGGTTTAGATGTTACATTTTCTCTCAAAACTCTTGGATCCTTGAGCTATTTTTTGGGTTTTAAAGTTACTAGGACAGCTGCAGGCCTTCATGTGTCCCAAACCAAATATGCTATGGACTTATTGAAGAGAACAAATATGTTACAGTCCAAGCCCTATCTCATGCCTATAGTCTTTGGCATCAAATTTTCTTCCTCTGCTGGTGAGATATTTTCTTATGCTACTATTTATCGTAGCACCATAGAAGCACTGCAATATTTCACCATTTCTAGGCCAGGCATTGCCTATGTTGTCAACAAGTTGAGCCAATATTTTTAAGCCCTTACTACCTCTCATTGGCTTGCTTGTAAGAGGGTTTTGAGATACATTAAAAGCACTCTTTAGTGTGGTCTCTTCTTCAAACCCTCTGCCCAGCTCACTGTTACTGACTTCATGGATGCTAATTGGGGCAACTGCTTGGACGACAAAAAATCCACCTCTGGGTTGTATGTCTTCTTGGGCCAAAATCTGGTCACTTGGGGTGCTCATAAGCAAAAGGTGGTGGCTCGTTCTAGTACTAAAGCTAAATATCGAGCTCTTGCCCAAGCTGCAACTGAGGTGATTTGGCTCCAATCTCTTTTTTCTGAACTTATGCTCAATTTGCAGAGGGTACCTATTATATAGTGTGATAAAACCGATACAACTTCGCTTGCTCATAACCCTGTCTATAATACTCGCACCAAGCATATTGAGTTTGACATGCATTTTCTACGTGACAAAATTGATGCTCAAGTCTTTGAGGTTCGCTTTGTTCCATCTGAAGAGCAGCTGGCTGACATATTTACGAAACCCCTTCTTACTACTCGTTTTGACAAGCTTAAGGACAAATTAATCTTGGATAAATCCAAGCTTAATTTGAGAGGGGATGTTGGTTCATATTCAGGATCTAGTATTGTTATTGATGCATTTTCTACGTGACAAAATTGTTGCTCAAGACTTTGAGATTCACTTTGTTCCATCTGAAAAGCACCTGGCTGACATATTTACGAAACCCCTTCTTGCTGCTCATTTTGACAAGCTTAAGGACAAATTAATCTTGGATAAATCCAAGCTTAATTTGAGAGAGGATGTTGGTTCATATTCAGGATCTAGTATTGTTATTGATGCATTTTCTACGTGACAAAATTGCTGCTCAAGACTTTGAGATTCACTTTGTTCCATCTGAAAAGCAGCTGGCTGGCATATTTATGAAACCCCTTCTTGCTGCTCATTTTGACAAGCTTAAGGACAAATTAATCTTGGATAAATCCAAGCTTAATTTGAGAGGGGATGTTGGTTCATTTTCAAGATCTAGTATTGTTATTGATGATTCAGGTACTAATTCCAAAAGTTCTGCTGTAAACTTTGTAGCTAGTTGTTCTGCTGTGAACTCTGTGACTAATTCTGTTGTGAACTCTGCTGCTAGTTCAAACTTTGATCCTGGTTAGAAGAATTCTTATGTATTGTGTTTCAGTTATTGGTTTATTGTCAAACTTATCTTAGATTTTATCCTATATAAGTTTGAGAGGGGATGTTGAGAAGAAGAATTCATCTGATATGAATAGTTTCTATAACTATGCCACCTCAACATTTTGCTTTTGCTATGTCAGCATTAGTTAGCTTTGTATTGACTCAGATTGTATATATACCAAAGTCTTATATCTAGTCAACATAATAAGAAGATTCATTTTCTCTCTTATACTTTACTCTTTCATTTTCTCTCTCAATTTACAAGAGGAAGTGTATCAGTATGCGTGGAACCGAAGTGCTGAAAAAAATTTATGAAATAAACTGAAACAATAGCTTCAATGCCAACTGCATCATCCTTCCACATGCCAAGCTCGTAAACCAGATAGTCGCACTTCTACCAATATACACGGCTCCACTCTTTCCAATCCTTTACTTCTTTGAGCAATAAGTCATTGAGCTGTTTCTCCACCCGACATATATGTGTCCAAGACCCCTGGGTAACATTAATAGATGTCCTATACAACTAATATCCCTTCATTGAATTATCTTGTTAGATATATTCTAGGATTGAAGCCGTTGAGAAACACTGGAAATTTTATCCATCACATTGGACCAACTAAATAAAACTTTTCAAGTGAACCAATCCTAAACCAATTAAATTGGACCAGTTCGGTTCGTTTCGTTCGATTTGTGGGTTCTATTAGGCCAGTAATCTATGATATTTTCCATCTATGTCTAATTGCTGTTGAGAGCAAAATTATTTGTTAAATTTTCACAAAACCATAAACAAAATTAGGAGAAAATGACAAGATATTATAGTACAAATTGTTTTGGATGTAAACTAACTATCTTGGAGGAGAAGTTTTTAGGTGTTGTGTAGATGCAGATGAAAATGAAATAGGGAAATTAAACAAAAAAATTAGGTTTTTTTTTTTTATATGTAAGTGGTTTTCTTGGTTCGGTTTTTGATTTGAAAATTCAAACTGAAAATCTAATCGTATTGGTTGATTTTTTTTAAAAATAAAATAAACCGAACCGCACCAATTGAAATGTTAGATTCGGTTCAAAACTGACTAGACCAGTCTGGTACATCAGTTCAGTTTAACACCCCTAGATATAAGTATGTAAACAAAGAAATAAGATAAAAAAAATCTATACTTTGCTTTAGTTTTTGTAATTTCGAATTATTGTTAGGAGCCAATACAAATACATAACAATCACTAGCATATATATAGTGATTTTTAACCAATAATAATTTGCCACTATAATGGCAAGTTGCATGAATCAACGTTGCCACATTTCAAAAAACATGACTAACTTTCAAGTGGTGACTATCCATATATATATATATATATATATATATATATATATATATATTTATAATATGAATCTCAAATGTCCGATGGCCGGCCATAAATAATTAGGATTTTTTTTTTTTTTTTTTTTCAATATTGACAGCTTTGACTGGGCACACAAATACAAAACAACACCCTGGAAAAAAAAAATAGAAATTAAAATTGAGCTGGAGTCAATCACGCCATGGGAATTTACATGTAAAATTGAGTTATTAAATTTAGAAAGAATAAAGCTTGTAATCAATTGTAATCATAGTTGACTGTGATTACATAATATAATAAGTGTGATTAGTGGTACAATTGTCTGATATGGTGAACATGGGTGAATTAATCTTTAATGTCTCGTCTGGAATCAATTCTAACTTTGTAAAAGTTTTTCTTGGAGTATTAAAATAGGGTTAGGATGAAAAGCACAATCCTTTACACGACATTAATTTTACACAATTGATTGAGATTCCATTTTTACTTATCTTATTTTTAACAATGAATTAAAGATTTTTTTCAAGTTTCAATAACCTCTTTCAAGATTTAGTGAAAATACAAATTGATAGGAAGTTATTGTTTTTTTTTCTTGGATAATATTCTTTATAGAGTTTATTTCAAAATAATTAGGTTTTAAATAAAAATAAGGAATGTTTCTAATAAATTTGAAAATTTTAATAAATAAAAATTACTAATTTGGAAATCATATAAATCATATCTCATAAATAACAGCAATAAAATCTACATATACGAAAATATAATTTAAAAAAAGATAAATTAGAAAAATATTACTAATTTGTGTGGATCTTAACTATTTTTTATTTTTTTTATTTTTTATTTAATAAATTTTAGTAATTTATATAACTATTTTAGAGATTTTTTTTTTTTTTTTTAACAGTCAAACCTGGTCAACTGTGGATAGGGAAAGTCTTTGTCAATAAATTTAAATGTTGTTTTCACCCGTAGAATAGTAAAAAAATCTAAGTGTTATTACTCTTAAAAAAAAAAAAGTAAATTATTACAATTTTGAAATCAAATCCATCACTTTTAATAAACAATATATGTCATGCATGCCTCTCATCTCATGATCCTATGGAAAGTGACCAAATCATAGATGCTTTATTCGATGTAGCAAAGTCTAATTAGATGCTGCAAGTACTTGTACGTAGCTCATGGATTGCAATTATTATATGACCATTTTTCTTATAATTTTTTTTCTTAATTTAATAGGTTTTGGATTAAGGAGATAAAGAGATGTTTTATCATTTGTTTTCTCTGCTTGTTTGTTTGTCATTATTTATTACTTTTAATAGCTTTATTAAAGTTCCTCAATTTCGGCCTAACTTTTTCTTAGTGTTTAATTAATTTGTATTATTATTTTTTTTAATGGTACTATAATAAAATTAATTATAAATCTATTAAAACTTGCTACTTTTATAATACTCTCTACATATATTGGTAAATACGCAGGATAAGATTTAAACCTTTACTACTAACATAGACAGAAAATATACGCTAACCACTTGAACTATGAGTAAATTATTAATTGATTAAATTTTATATTTTAATTAATTTAAAATATATCTATTAATTCTACTTTCTAAACTAACATTTTGTTCCTTATCTCATAAGTTATAATTTTCAACAATAGTGTCTTTTAATTTGTTCTTTAATATTGCGAATGTAAAAATATGAAAATGACGTTTTAAATATATATATATATATATATATATATATATATATATGTTTTGAAGAAGTGAAAAGGACGAATTGGAATCATGTCTATAATTTATAAAGAACAGATCGATAAAAACAACAATGGTGTTTTGGTAGAGAATGTGAGGACCAAAACAAGGGTAATTTTTAATGAATCCCCAAAAAACCAAAAATCTCGTAAATATGTATTTGCAGAAACCTTCAAAAATAAACAGCTGCAAGCATGTAAAAGTATAGCCCGTGATGGATTCTTTGCAGGGGAATCTAAACAATATAATAAAAAGTTAATTATTAAAATCCCCCTCTACTTTTATTTTTGATCAAAAACAACCTTTTTAATTTCACCAAACTCCCTCCTAACATTAAATTAAGAATAAAAATTTACTTATTTACCCTTCACCATAAGGAAAAAAATAATAGATAAATTTTCACCGTCCATAAATAAAATATTAAACAAATGGTGGATAAAAAATTAAATAAAAATAAATATTAGTTACATTCTTTTTTGTAATAATTTTTAAGAAAATTAAGTAATATTCTTATTATAAACAATTAATTTAGTTTATCATTCTTCATTATGAGTAAGGTTAGAAAGAAAAAAGACAAAATTTGAAGGAAGGAAATGAGATGTTCTTAAGGGATTGATTGATTTTAAAGCAATCCATGTACATTGAAAGTTTTATAAAAGAATTTGATAAAGTGTTTTTCATAAACAAATTTTAGATATAATCCTCAATATAATTTTAAAAGAAGAATTTCCACTTTCAGCCTTCAAATTATGGTAAAATATTTATCTACTACAACAACTTTTCTTTTCTTCTCAACTTTAGCATTGCTATGACCAAAATACCCCTCTTATATTTTTACTTTCTCTCCCCTACTAGGTTTCTTTCTTTTCTCTCTTTCTCTTAGGTTTCTCTCTCTTCTCCTGGTTTTATAATTCTCTCTATGTATTTTTCTTTATTTTCACACCAAAGTATTTTAATTTTGTTATGATATGTTATTATTCAGTATTTGGGAGTGAGAAAATAGTGTGTTTGTAAAAGAACACTTCCAAAGTTAGAAAAAGAAAGTTATGGAGAGAATTGGAAGAGGAAGAAAGTTAAAAGTTAAAAAGAGAAAGTTACTGAGAGAATTAGAATAAAGATAAAGTTAGAAGTTAGAGAGATAAAGTTGCCGAAAGGATTGGAAGTAGAAAGTTAGAAATTAAAGAGAGAAAGTTAGAAGTTAGAGAGATAAAATGACGAATTCATCTATTTTAATTCCAGAAAAATTTATATTGGCGTTTAAAATTTCATTTATAAATAGCATGTAAAATTTTATTTATAATTTACGTATAAAATTCTATTCATAACTAAAGTGTAAAATTCAATTTACAATTATCGTATAAAATTTCATTTATAACTAGCTTGTAAAATTTTATTTATAATTAGCATATAAAATTCAACATATAAAATTTAATGTGTAAATTTAGTGTGTAATATTATTGGAAGTCGAAATTAAGTTTTATTTTTCATCAATGATTATCTCCCTCTTCCAATTCTTTAAGTAAGTTTCTCTCTCTTTAATTCTCTATGTAATTTTCTCTCTCTTCAATTCTCTATGCAACTTGCTATCTTTAACATTATCTCTCTCTAAATCTACCTTTCTCTCTCTATCATGAAATCTATCTTGTTTTTTCTTTCTATCACTTTCTCTCTCTTTCTATTTTACACGTAAAAAACTTTTAAATTTGAATATTACATGTTACCACTCATTCAAGGAAACTTTTAGCCACTCATTCAAGAAAATGTTGAAAAAATAATAAATTTATTGGGAATGACTAAATTTATAATTGTGAAAATTATCAAAAATAGCAATCCGTCAATAGTGGAAATTATTTTTGTCCACTCCCAATATTTTAACTGTCAGTAGTCATTTTTGTTTTGTTTTGCAACCCATTGTCAACAATGGAAAATAATAATATAAATTACATAACACCCCTCAATTAATAAAAATTAAAAAAAAACCCTAAACTATATAATGATAAAAAATTTTTGAACAAATTTAAAAGTAGTCTAATAAATATGTAAAAAATTATTTTTAGCCACATACGAAAAAAATAATCATTTTTAGCCATTTATAAAATGATAAATAATATTTTAAACCCTACTATATATATATATATATATATATATATATAGATAAAATTATCAATCAACCCACCATTTATCAGATAAAATTAGATTTGATGAGAGAGAAAAATTTAAATACCATCAAATTTAATGAGAGAGAAAAATCAAACCCACCCATTCCCGACCGTTGTTGTCCCTTAATCTTCGTCGCCATTCATCCTTGGCATTCATCTTTACTGTGAAACGTCGATGTTGCCACCGTCGAGAGGAAGTTGATATCGTCGCCGAGAGGGATTCGATTTCGCCAATCTGAAGATATATTGAAATCAGATTTTACACCTCTTTTCTCTTTTCTCTTTCTTTCTCTCTTCACTGTCTATACTCTCTCTTTTCTCTTTCTTTCTCTCTTCAATTTTTACAATACAAAATCAAGATTTCACTTACAAATATTTCTCATTATTCAATAGCATTGATTATTGGTAAGATTATAGACAAGGTTAGTGTTGTTGAAGTCGATATTTGGAAGAGATAGAGACAAACTTCAAAAATTATTTTAAGGTATGTAAATTTTGTTATATGTTATTAATTTTTATTTTTTTAGTCAATAAATTTAGTGATCTTACTTATTGAACAAGAAATGGTGAAAATGTATAAGACGTTTGTGAAAATCGAGAAGGTTTGAAAAAATTTTGTGTGAAAATGTTGTATTTCATGTTGGACGATTCAATATAAAACATGTATACCATGTATCACGATCCAATATGAATTATTTAATTCATAATCTCTGTGTGTGTGTATATATATATATATATATATATATATATACTTTACCAATGTATAGATATCAAGTAAGTGATGCACAAAGGCTCTCTCTCGCGCGTAGGGGGGGAGGTGCAAATCATAGCTTTGGGCCCAAAACTTGTGTGCGAGCGCATCCTGTGGACACGAATGCCGCATCGGTTTGGACCGTGGGCTTGCATCTATGACTCATATCAATTTTGATGATGTGGTTTAATATTTTTCCAATTGAATTTGAATTACTTGAGATCAAAATAAATTTGATTTTGCAATTAACGGTGATAATTCAATATCAGAATAATGACAATATAACTCCCATATAAATGATCAGATTAATGACAATATAACTCCCATATAAATGATCAGAATAATGGCAATGTTGATGTCATATTAAGTGTCATAATACAATCTTTGTAAAAGTTATACTCATGAATGTTATATATTGATATCTAATTGGTTTTGAAAAATGCAGAAAAAATAATACCGAAATTCTGCGCAAATTTCTTTCTTCTGTCTATTGTGTTTTTCATCTAAAGCCTCCGACCGACAATAAACAGAAGTTGTTGTATCTTAGGAGACGGACGTACCCGATAAAGGACAAATCTATTTTAAGGAAATTGTGTAAACACGGGCCTCAGCTTCGCAATTTTAATTTTTTTTCTTTTGTATTGTTCTTTTTTTATATTGTTCGATTTATATAATATTTCAGTATTTGTTTAGTATTTCGGATTACTAACATTAACAAAATCTTCATTGGACTGAGAAAGAGAATTCAACATTATCACAGCCTAATCTTCATTATCCATCTCAATAGACATGCTTTCACGATCTTGTATAAGTTTTTTAAACTCATCCATATTATCTACCATAGACATACTTTCAAGATCTTGTATAAGTTTTTTAAACTCATCCATATTTTGTTTCAAATGAATTCTATTAGTAACTGCTTTAGACATATAGAAAGTATCAAGTTAACCTCAAATTTCAGATACTGTTTTCCCCTTCTTCACCTATTTCAAAACTTAATTTGTCTCCCAAGCCAAGGATCAAAGAACTATAAGTACGTATTCTCTTCAACTTTCATAGTTATCGGCACCATCCAATGAAAGCTCAAGTTCTTATTTGACCAGAACAACCTTCATCTTCATTTTCCATAGCCCAAAATCATTTGTTTCAGTGAACCTTTCAACTTCGATCTTAGTTGCCATCTCTGCAACATAAATTCGAGCAATCTTCAACAAGATCTACTCAAATCGAGCACCACAAATTTGAAATCAAGTCAACATGGCTCTGATACCAATTTGTTACGATTTCTAGCTCATATTAATTAATTAAACAATAATCTATATCGAACCTCACTTTTGAATACTCTATGATCTCTCACAGAATGAATGAAAAAGAAAAGGTAATGGGGAAATTAAACACTATATATTTATACTGATTCGACTGTCAATGTGACAATCTACATCCAGTTTAGGGGGCAGAGAATAAATCCACTAAAACCGAGAAATATTATAATAGTGAAATGCAATTTTAACATCACTCATTGACTCTTTCTCTCAGCTTAATTTCTCAGCTACCAAACACGAACATAAAAGCTCTCTAAAACTCTCTCCTCCACTCTCTCTACTACTCTTTTTCCGTACTCAATTCACTCTTATTATAAATGTGAAATTCTCCTGTAAAAAAATGTGCTTTGTAACAACCTGATAACAAACAAACTTTACTGACGTGGATTAATTAGGTGCCACGTCATAGCAATACTAGTCATTTAAAATATCATTTAATCAAATAGAGTGAGTCGCAGCCCCTATGTAGTAGGGTTTGGCAAAGAAAATTCTATACGTTGAATCTTTGAAACCAATGAGAGCTCAACAACCCAGAAGAGACAGACTTGCAATCGTTTAAGAGGAATTGCGAACAACAACAATTACGTGATCATGTTTAATAAGAACTCTAATTTTTTTTTTAAAAATTAAAGTTGGAGTTTAATAGGCACCGTTGGACACACGATAACATGTGTAAATTAATGTGTTTTTTTTTATGGTTTTATTAAATTGCATGAAAATCTTGAGTTGGTGCCGTACAGGAGCGGCCTCGAACCTTTCGGCGCGGTCTTCTTGGCCAACATTACGCGTCTCACAACCCCTTTTTCCTTATTTCAGTTTTTCAAAAATTGATATTCAACGGGTTAGGCATTTTTATTCATCGACGTCGGTTGACATCTAGTTATGCATAATGGGAAAAAACTCTCACATATAATTCACGCAGTGGGATTTAAATTTCACCACCAATATAGATTAAGAAGGTACACACCACCTAATTATAATAGATACTTACTCGTGTGTTTTTATTTATAAAATAATAATTATTATTGAAATTAAAAAAATTATAAAAAAATATTTTAAATGGATTTCCACCGTCCATCAATTTTGATGGACGATAAATATCATATTACAAATAATTTAAAAATAAAACTCTTTTTTTGAAAAAAAAAAAAAAGTGGAAATCCAATATGGAAATTGGATCTCCGCATAACTAAGAACACCAAGAATCTAAAGAAAAAAAATTTTGGAAGTCAGATCTGCTCCATCGCAGATACAGATGGAGCAGACCTGATTTCCAGATTTTTTTTTTTTTTTTGTTCTTGGTGGAATAGAGATTTAATCTGAAAATTGGATATTCATCCCACCAACACCAAGAACATATTTTTCTTTTGATTTTCTCATTTTTTTTAATTGTTCTTTTTTTAAAATTAATATAATCTCCACTGTCCATCAATCTTGATGGACGATGGAGATTCATTCAATTTTTTACAATTTTTTTTAAAAAATTGAGGCGAAAATGATCATAGTATCCTTTTAACTATTGATTAACCGTTAATTCTAACAGTCAATTAATTAGTCAAAGGTGCTAATATGTAATAAATACTAAACTCATAGTTACATTATAATATAATCAAACGTTAGAGTACTATATTACAATTTATTCTTTATAAAATTTTAAGTCACTCAGTATAATTAATTACTGTTTTATTTTATTATATTTGCGTAAAATACCATTACAAGTAGAAAGTGATAAGGGTGTCACAACTTTCTTTGGCACCCCTCTTTAATAGAACATGGGACTGATGGATCAAATGATCTCTAATATATTGGTCATAATACTATATGGGTTCCACACATAATTACACGATTTAGGAAAAAAAAAAAACGAATAATTTCATAGACCTTTTTTTAAAAATAAATTTGCATATAAAGGAGAGTCGAAACGAAGATGAGAAATTGAATGTTGTAAGATGGGGACCATTAAAGAAGAAAAAAACATATTTCGGAAATCCAAAAAGCCTGTTTTCATACAACAATTTTGGAATTATATGTTTTCCATCTCAGTCCACTCAATCATAACACTAGAGTTGAAGAAGTAGATCAAATAAGTCCATCTTCTTATGTAATTTTCCATTCTCTATCTAAATTGTGTTTCACATGCTTTTTTTTTTTTTTTTATTTATTTAAATAAAACAGTATCTCTTATTATGGGAATCAAATTGACTCTTGCAGGGTGGCTCCACCAACATTCCCCTCATAAAAGGCTTGTGTGAATTATGTGATTACACGTGGCATCCATTAGTTGTGTCGGTGGTGGATGGCTTTTTCGTAAATGATTGATATGACCAACCACTTGACTATTACTACTACTAGAAGTTGATAAGCATCCAAGGCTCGCTCACACCCTCCAAAGTTGATGTTGTTTAGTCTTTTATCTATTCATTCCAACTTCTTCGTCTTCTTCTAATCTTCTTTCTTCTTGTTTTTTTTTTCAGCTGATGTCAAATGGACCGTATTGAAAATAATTATTATATGTACAGTTTGGATAGTTATTGGATGTAGATAATTTTCTACACATATTAATAAATAGACATAATGAAATTTAAATATTCATCATTAACGTAAATTAAAAATACGCTACGCCACTTGAACTATAAGAGGTTCAATTCTCACCATACGCATTTATCAGTATGTGTGGATAGTTTTCTCCGCTTATTGTAGGAGTAGATATTTACTGTTATAGGAGTAGATATTCAAGTAGTGCATTTAGTGATTGATCTTAGTAGATTCCGTTAGTTATTAATCATGTACCTTTAAAAAAAATATTCAATTTTAAGATGTTAAACTAGAAGGAGTAGATACATGCATCATGAAATTAAAGGTAATGTACGTATATTTGTACTTGTCTACTTTAGAGGATATGATGAAAATTACTTAGACAAGTTTATATGCAAAACCAAATACAACAATAATTGACTGATTGTGTTGTGTGTGTGTCCTCTAATTAATAATTGAAAACCTTTCATTTTCTGATCTAGCCAATCATACATACATAGTTTCTTTGTAAGTACACGAGTACCTCTAATATTCACTTTATATTATTTTAAATTAATTAATACATCATTTTCAGATCCATGAGTGGATTAATGTCACACATAGCTTCTATTATCATGCCATATCCAATATGAAATTTTCTTATCGATTAAGACTTCGAGGAGATAAACTTTGATTTTATAGAATGAAACTTCTAATTAATTAACATCAAAGTATTTTTATTAATAGTTTCTATTTTAAGTGAATGTACTTAACCATTTATATTTTAAATTAAAAAAAATTTTACAACAGTTATCAACTACGATAAAACTTTTTACCACAGTAGTATTTATAACACCTTTCACTATAAATTATATCATATTTTCTCTAACTGTAAATATTATCCCTATTTTTTTTTTCTTTTCTAATACAATTTCTTGTATAGGGTAAAAGGAATTATCTAGCAAGTGGAACACTGAAGACTCGTGAAGTTCCACTGATCAGACAGCTGAAGTACAATGATATTAATTAATGACTCCATAATAAGCTATTCTAAGTCGCTCCAATAATTACTACTTACATATTTCAAAAATGCCCCAAAAATTTGTAGGTACACCCATGAACACAATCCTAATTTCTCCTACTGTTACAACTCTGCATCAGAATCAGAAACCAAGACGACATGATGGCACCAACCCACCTGATGAAATAGTGCTAAAATGAAATACTAATACTATATATGTCAGCTCTTGAAGTAGTGGGAATTGTAACAAAACAATTGCATCTGCAACTGCAACTGCACACACTTTTTTTTTACTGCAAAATTTTCATTGTATAATCAAGTCCATCAAAAGGGACCATTCCATGTGAATTCTCTGCTCAGGGTGTGTTTCTTTGGTTGGTTGGCACAGTCACAGAGCTGGCAATTGGCATGGCAAAAATAAAAGCAAAATTTAAAGGCGCGTATATGTCACGTAACTTCTTTTTTTTTTATTATTATCATGCATGCTTTAAAAGCTTAAAAAAAAAAAAAAAAATTGGAAAGAACGCGCAGGGGAAGATGAGGTGCACATGGGGTTTAATGAATGCGTTCACAACTCCTTCCGCGTAGTTGCCTCACATTCTCTCCATGACTTTCTTTTCTCTCTTCATTTTTATTTTTACTTTTCCTAGAAAGTTGCACCATATACATCCCTCTCCTTTTTTTCCATTTTTATCCTACGATCGCTTCTCTGTAAATGTGAGGACACATTGGTGTGCTTTTTAAACTTGTGTTTTTAAGATATTTAAAGTATAAAATACTAAATAAAAATCAGAAGTTTGATAATTTAATTAATATTATGATATAAAATAATAATTTTATAATTATATCTTTAAAAAAAAAAAATTAACAATGAAGAAATCATGACTCACATTCTTACACAGTTAACATGTCCCCCAGAAATCTTATTTCTCAATAATAGACAACATACACATAAATTTGTATACATTATTTAACAACAAAAAATAATGTAAAAGAATTATAAAAAAATAAAACAAGAGAAAGAACAAAACTTTTACATCAAATTATCTTATTCTAAAAATTTTCTGTCTATTTTTTTTTTTTCTTCTTCTTACGCTAACAGTTTTTATAAACAGAAGAATCTACTCCTTCACATGAACATATTTGCTTGATAATAATAGAATAATAATCAACATCATGATTGCTATCGCCACGTTGCATCATTACCATTGCTGGATTTGATGACTTTGACTCACTGAGTGAACTCGCCTCCGGTATTGACTCCGTTGAACTTATCAAATTTATGTTCTTCAATATATGCTGGTTCACTACGAGCTGACTCAAAATTCCAGAATCCGTCATTGACCTCTTCTTCTTGTGTTGTTGCATTGATGCTCTCACTATTTCTGTTAACATGGCTGCTGACAACCGCCGGACGCCCCGTGCTCCGCCCATTAATATAGCTGAGTTGGCCTGATAATGAGGCTGAGTTTTGTCCGAGTTCCTCTTACTATGCTTGTTGTTAGAGACACTCTCTTGCTTCATTGAGATATGAACTGACTCGGGACTTCGACCCCTGACTCTGACGAGTGGGTCACCGAGTAGAACCATTTTTTTAACGTCGACTAGCATTATATGCTTAAAATTACGCCTGACTCGCCCGAGTAGCATTGGATAACTAGCCCATCTTCGCAAACTCATTGGAACATGATCTACAAACCCAGCGAGAGAGTTCTCTGGGTCCAACTCGTTTACTTCAAAACCCACAATTGACCCATAACTCAGCTGAGTCAACTCAGCTTGATCATGATCTTCTTCAGTCGTGTTACTGTAATTCCCTCGAATTCTCTTCCCCCACAGAGGCTCTCCCATGTCTTTCTTGCCGGACTTGACAAACTGAGTCACGTCGAAACCCAACACCGAGTCCTTTTTACTAGTGCCATTTGATTCCTTGTAATGGTATATGAGTTTGAGGAACGAGTCGTTCTCTTCTTCGATGACAGGACCGAATTTCGACATTGAAGACGACGAACTGTAGAGAAAAGCCATGTCGGACTTGGAAGTGAGACCGGAGCGATGCAAGACTCTCAAAAACAAACGAAACTCATCCTCTGTAGTGTCCTCCGCCACGTGACCAATAACAAGATCGTTGACGGCTCTGGTGCCGCGCCGGTACAGAACACCCATTCCCTGCAACGCAACTGGGGAGGCCTGTTTTCTTCGTTTATTATTGTATCCCGGCTCGGAGCTCCACATTCTCAGAAACGGAAATGGAGAGTTTTGATTGGATATACTGGGAATGGTTGTGGTTATGGTTGGAGGAGATTTTTTAGACAAAAATCTACGCGGGGTATTATTATTGAGGGAGGTAGTGGAGGGTTCGAAAGTAGAGAGAGTGAAGAGGAGAAGAGTGAGGAAGACGAAGAGAGCGCAGATGGAGATGGTGGATTGGGCTTTGGAGGATATCAAGCTGGAGTTGCTTCGTTTGATCCTTGATAATAATGGGGAAGAAGAAGAAGAAGAAGAAGAGAAGAGGTGGTTGGAGGAGGAGGTGGCGGTGGGGGAGTGGTGGTGGTTCTTGTCGTCTCCGGGGAAGAATACTAGCAGTAAACCCATGCCCCAGTTTTCGTTGATGGCGGCGGTAGTGGTGGTGGGCTTGTTGGTTTTGGGTGTGAGAGTAAAACCCATGTCTTCTTGTACTTTTAATTTTTCTCTCTTGAGTGGCAATATGGGGTTTGACAAGGACAAGTTGAGTCTGAGTATGAGTATATGAGGCTATGGGCTTTTTGGTCTTTATCAGTAGGAGGAGTCTCTACATTTATTACTAGACTGTCCCAAACTTTTCTCTCTTTATTAATAAATAGCCAGTCCCAAGATGTGAATACCTCAACACTTATTGCTTCACTATTATTTATTTTATTTTTTTAATGGGGTATTATCGTTTTCGCCCCTGAGGTATGAAAATACATTGTTTTTCCCCCTAATTTGAAACTATTCCCTAAAATCGCTCCTACCGTTACTATTCTGTCAAAAAAGACCATTCTATCCTTAACATTTTATTTTATTCATTAAATTATTATCTTTATTAATTATATAAATATTTAATTATATAAAAATAATTTATATAATTAAAAAAATAATGGACTAGAGGAGATTTGGTCCATTAGATGGGATAAAAATATCTCCATCCAATGGACCAGATCATCTGGTCTAGGGATGGCCGTTGGAACCGAACCGGCGGTTCCGATTTCGGTTCCTTTTTTCCTCCAACCGAAACCGAAACCGGTTCAACCACCGGTTCCAAACTGGTCCGGAATCGGAAAAATAAAAAAAATAAAAAAATTAAAAATTAAAAATAAATTAATAAAAAAAATTAAATATATAATAATATATATAAATAAAGTGGGTACTGGATTGCAATAAAATAATGATAAAATTGAAATAAAATTATGATAATATCATAAAACTATAAAATTAAATAAATAAATTAGGGCTTGCACTTAATTTTACCTCAATTAAGCTGCCTACGTATCCTCTAGAAGGAATCAAAGCCCACGTAGTTTTTTTACCTGTTATGTTTCGGATGTGATCAATCGTCGCTTGTTTCTTCGGTTGCCGTTGTATCCTTGTTGGTGTCGAAGAAGTCATTGTCGTCGGACACCAGATCCAATTCCTGCTGCCGGTATGAGGCATTGGTCCAGTCATCAACACAGACCTGGATCTGTATTGAGTCAGGACTGAGCAATGCTCGTCTCTCGTCCAGAACATTGTCACCTGCACTAAATTCCTGTTCGATGGCGACGGTCGAGACAGGGGTTATAAAAATTTGTTTGGCAATGATGGCCAAAATTGGAAAGTTAGTTTCGTGCTCCCTCCACCACTGTAGAACGTTAAAGTCTGAGGTGTCCAAAAAATCAAAGGAGGTGTTTATGTAAACATTAACCTCTGAAACGTAGGTTGATGAAGACGAATTCCCCGACGTCCTTGCTTTTTTGGTAAACACGCTTGCCCCTAACTTCCTTAATGTGGAGGGAAAGCGCAAATGACTAGTACTACCGCTTCCGTTTGGTTCCGGTTGTTGAACAATAATGTTCAGCGAGGGACCGTAAACAGAACGATATTCGTCATACATTGAATAAAATAAATTCCTAACATTATTATATAAACCACTAATATCTATGTCCGTTATCCCTAGAGATTGGTAATAAAGTGTAAAAAATTTATATAAACTATTTAATTTATTCATAGGGTCAAAAACTGATGCAAAAGTATAAATTACAGGAATGTCCCTATAATAATTTATCCATCTTTCTCGCATTGCATAAACACACGGAACTAATTCATTTATTTGTGCACATTCAGTAAGTGCACCTAGAATATTAAGGGCTTCAAATAAAAATAAATGTGAAGTTGGATAATATATACCGGATAAAGAATGTGTTGCATCATGAAAAACTTTTAAAAGCATGTAAATTTTTGTACAAACATCCCAATGATGTTCATATAAATTAATTGTATTAACATTATGCTGCATAAATCTAACTAATAATTCTCTATACTCGTAGCTTTTACAAAGCAACTTATATGTGGAGTTCCAACGAGTTGGAACATCACGGGAAAACCTAATTGAATGTTTCCCGTTAGCTTTACAATACCTAGCCCATTGTTTCATAGTGCTATGATATTTCCACAAATAGTATAGAGCATCTCTAATTGGTGTAATCCACTTATGTAGTGTTTGCAAGCCATGTTGTACACATATATTTAAAACATGGCAAACACATCTTTGATGAAAACATCTGCTGCCAAAATAGAGTTGACACAATTGAATTAATTGTGGAACGGCGACAGTATTATTTGCAGCATTATTAAAACCAATTGCAAAAATTTTACTTTCAATACAATATTCTTCAAAAATAATTTTCATTAATTTATAAATATTTTCAGCAGTATGGGTGTCGTCAAAAACTCTAAATGCCAATATTCATTTTTGCAAATCCCATGATTGGTTAACGAAATGGCAAGTGAGTCCTAAGTATGAATGGTTTTGCCAATGATCACTCCAGATATCGGCCCAAACAGACACACGACCCATATAATTTTAAAAATATTTTACTAAAGCTTTTTTTTATTTATTTATAAATATCACACATAGTACGTTTTAATGTGTTCTTAGGTACTCTACATGCAGAGGGATTTAAAGTATTATAACAATATTTTAAAAAATCAGTTTTTTCCCCAAAACTAAAGGGGCGATGTTCGGTCGCTACCATTCTTGCTAATTGGTCCCTATTATTTTGATCAGTATATTTAAATAAAGGATGATTAGGGGATGTGTACCTTGCAATTTGGTGTTGTCCTTGCTGATAGTGAGCTTCGGCTGAATGCTTGCTGTTGATATGCTTCCAATACGTCCCGTACCCTCCGGATTTGTTCCATTTAAAATCTTTGGAACAATAGTTGCAAACCACTATAACTAACTCATCCTTCTCCACCCCCTTTATATAACTTTTAAAAAGTTCGGATTTGTACTTTGACAAATCTGGCTGCGCCTGCGGCATTTGTACGGTTTCACTTGGGGTTGGGAGGGTTGGAGCAGAGGGACCATCGCCAGAAGAGGGATGAGAATAATGAGAATTAAAATTAAGAGGAGTTTCATTACCAAAAATTACCTCCTTATATTCTCTTTGTTGCAGGTATTCAGTAAAATTTTGATCGTTGTTGTATTATGAGAAAGGTCGATTTTGCACTTCTTGAACATTTAAATCCGGTACCTGCTCATTGTGCTTAGCGTCTCTGTTGGAAACGGACTTTCTGAAATTGGAAACAGATTTTCGACCTCCGGAAATAAATGGTCTTGAGGATGATGCCATTATAAATTTATAAAATAAAGTGTTTAAACAAATAATGAAAACAATTGTAGTAGTGAAAAACAATAGCAAGATTAAGAGAATTAGAAAATTAGAGAAAGATTGAGAGAATTAGAGATGAGAGAAATATTGAGAGAATGAGAGAATTTGTGTGAATGAATTGGAGAATTGATGGGGTTTATATAGTTTTTTGGATTGGAAAAAAATTAATATTTTTTAAAATTTAGGAGGTTAAATTGTAATTTTTTAGGGGGTCTTTTGGTAATTTTTTAAGGAAGGAGCCGTTGAACGGCTCCTTTTGAGTTCTGACTGTTGCCAGCTAGCAGCTGGCAGCTGGCAACAGGTGGCCGTTGGCCACACTGTAGCCAACGGCCAAAATTTTAAAAAAATTTTAAATTTTTTTTTGTTTTAAAGAAAAAAAAAAGAAAAATTAGGAATCGAACCGGAACAACCCGAACCGGGCGGTTCCTTAAACAGCCGGTTTCGATTTTTTTTATGGGCAACCGGAACCGGGATCAGCTATCCCGGTTCCGGAACCGGTTTAGTTCGGTTCGAACCGCCCGGTTCGAATTGAATCGGGGCCATCCCTAATCTAGTCCATTGCTAAAAAAAAAACAAAATTTTTTTTTAAAAAAAATTAAAGATGATGGTTCCACCTTTTTTCTTTTTCTTCTTCCCTCTTCTTTTTCATTTTTTTTCTCCTCCACAGAATCGCTCCACCACCTTCCACCGCAGAATCGTTCACTATCTTCTCTCCCTTCGATTATGCCTTCGCTTCATCTGGCCAGCCCTCGCTCTCCCTCCTTCGATTCCACTTCTCCCCCTTTCATTCTCTTTCCAGACCCTCAAACCCCTCCCCTTTAACTCCATCGTAGATCTGCGATGGAGTCCATCTCAGATCTTTCATCTGCGATGGACTCCATTGCAGATGAGAGATCCATCTGCGATGGTGGCTCTACTATGGGCTCCATCGCAGAGGTTTTCTGGGCAAAAAAAAAAAAAGAGAAAAATAAGAAGAAAAAGGAGAAGAAGAAGAAGAGAAGGAAAGATGAATCTGGGTAAAAAAATTCTGGGTTTGGTTGATAATGAAAAAAAGGTTGGGTGGTAATTTGATTGATGATGAATGTGTGATGTAGTTGTCTAATTGATGATGATTCTGGGTTAAAAAAAATCTACAATTGAACTATTTTAGTTGATGATGAATTTGGGTTAAAAAAATTTGGGATTGAAGTGATTTGATTGATGATGAATCTGGGTAAAAAAAAAACCTAGAATTGAAGATGAATGTGGTGATTTGGTTAATGAATTGGTTATAGATTATTTTTTATTTTTTAATTGTATAAATTATTTTTATATAATTAATAAAGATAATAATTTAATGAATAAAATAGAAATAAAATAAAATGGTAAGGGTAGAATGGTCTTTTTTGACAGAATAATAATGGTATGAGGGATTTTGGGGAATAGTTTTAAACCAGGGTGGAAAACAATGTATTTTCATACCTCAGGGGGAAAAACGATAATACCCCTTTTTTAAATAAAAGAAGTCCTAAATCAAATACTCATCTAATTAGGGTTCTCTTAAAGCACATGTTAAAAATAATTCTATATATAAAAAATCAAACTTCATATTTAAATTTTTTTTTATAAAAAAAAATCACATTTATTAGTCGAGAATTTAATTCTTAATTTATAACTATTAAAATTTTTAAGAATAGAGGATCAAATTTCGGTTAGAAAGGAAACTTAATTTTGCCTCCGGTTAAGAAGTCGAGTTTCCTCTCCTAATTCTATGGCGAGTGACACAGGCTCTCATATTTTTTTTTTCCATATGTTTAAATTCAATTGCAAGTTTGTCATTTATTTAATTGAACAAAATTTAAATTTTTTGTTTTACTTTATTATCTAAAATCCCACTGGAAATGGTAAATGCATGATACATCACAATTATATTATATTTAGCATTTCTCTTAAACTGCGGCTGGTTGTTGTTGTTTTTTTTTTGTTTTTTTAGTGTTAAATTTTTTAAAAGATTGAATGACATATTTATTTATTTTAATTTAAGTGTTAAGTTGTTTGATATTTTAAGATAAAAATATTTTAAAAAACAAACAAACGTACATCTATACCTTTTCAACTATTAACTATTTAAGTTTACATTGTAATATATTAATAACAACGAAAAATAAAATATTTAATAAATCTTAAAATAAAATTATTTAGTTACTGAAAATATAACAAAATTTAAATTTTATAATTAATAGTGTCAATTAAAATATTATTTTATTTTATAAATATTTTAAAAAAATAATACTTCATATAAAATAGATTAAAAAGTCATTATTTACTTTTTATGAGTGTTTTCCTCGTATTAGTTCAATTAGGTACAAGAAGAAACAATATGTTATAATTATAATGTGGAATGATAATTTTAAAAGTAAAAACCTAAGTTGTCTTTTCTATTAGGTAAAAATTAAAATAATTTTTCACTTTTTTAATTAAATGGCTTTAAGGGTCATTTTTCAAATTTTTTTTATCACTTAAAAAAATCATTTAATCAATCCTATTAAATTCTATCAAGTGATAAGTAGGAAAAATTAATAATACCTTAACTCTCAATATATTTATTTGTTTTATCTTTTTTTTTTTGAAAGGGTTACAATTACAAGATTAATAACTGTCGAGAAGTGCCGAGATCAATTAATAAACGCGTGACCCGAATATCTGCTCCCATAATGGGATACATCTACTCTTACAATAGAGAAGAAAACTACCCACACATACTGGTAAATATGCATGGTGGGAATTGAACCCTCACAATTGAGGTGGGAGGGAGATACATTGATCACTTAAGTTATGAGTGGATGTGCTTGTTTTATCATCTTTCTTTCTATATAATTTTTTTTTTGTTATAGAACACTTTCTCACTTCCTTAAATTAATTATATATGGTTTACAATTGTTGATATGTTAATTATTTAAGAGATTAATAAAAAAAATAGGATAATTAGTTGTAAGTATAAAAATGAGGAAGCAAATCAGGGAAAGAAATGGAGACCGTATGAAACAAACCAAAATGTGAATGTCATTGTCAAAAATTATGACAATGTAATTGTCGAAAATTATGACTTTGTTTATTTATTTTTATCTGAAAACTGAATATGTCTTAATTTTATTAAAGATTAAATAGGAACTGAAGCATGAAATTGAAATAGTATATTTTTTTTTCTAATTATTAAATAAAAGCGATAATTGTTTGTTTTTAACAATAAAAATATCTGAATAAAAATAAATTTATAAATAAAATATTATAATTATAGAATAAAATATTATAATTATAATTCAGTATTTAAGTGTTAAGTGATAAATTAATTTTTTTTTAATATTTTTAAATTATTTTACCATTTAAAAAAAAATTAATGTGTCATTTTAGACCTGTAAAAAAACAAAGGAACCTAACTTTCATTATCAAAATAAACCCAACTTTTATGTGGAGATTGATTTATTCATACATATATTATTATTATAAATTTTTTTTATCCTCTAAAAAACAATTATAATAATAATAAATATATGATGTCAGAACAAACTTGTCAGGTAATCGATTCATTATTTTCTGAATAAATCAATCTCTACATAAAATTTTGTAATTCTCATTGATTTTAGAGATTTTTTTTTATCTGAAACCAATCAAGGTAAAAGGAGTCCAGACCCTTTGAATACTTTACAAGTTTTAATGGCACCAATTAAAAAAAAAAAAATCATAAGAATAGAAGGAAATTAATAATTATTGGAGGCATGTGACTCATATGCTGTCATTCCAAAAAGAATCTAATAATTAATCATTATGGTATCATTGAAAATGGCATGTTTGTGGTGATGATATTAATATTAAATGGTTAAATTTGATTATTATATTTTATGTTATAAAAAGGAAAATTTTGGAGGTGATCAGTCATGCTTTGACATTGTTCATGACCATGTTACTAGCACAAATGATACAACTAATAAGATCATCGCCACCCAAAAATATAATTTCGACACCAAATTTATATATAATATACACTACTAAAATTTAAAAACCTCAACATTTGATGAAGCACCATAGAGTAAGTAACACTCGGATTTCATGAGATTTGCTCTTCTAAAAGACAAAATAACATTTGCTTTATCGACAAAAACCTCTCCTGTCATTAGTAAAATTCCATTAAATTTAACGGTTGATAAGGATTGATTGTGAAAAGACCAAAATGCCTCCAAAATAATATATAAAATTACTAAATTTTATTAAATAAAAATGAAAAAATAGTTAAAGATTTCACCGTCTTTCTCAGCTATTTTTTATTTAATGAATTTTTAGTAATTTTATATATTATTTTGGATGTATATTGGTTTTTTTTTACAGTCAAACTTAGTCAACCGTTAAATTGGATGGAATTTAACTAACAGTAAGGGAGGTCTTTGCCAATCAACCCAAATGTTGTTTTTTCTTATAGAAGAGCAAGCCTCAGAGGGTCTAAGTGTTATTTACTCGTAATACTAAATGTTAACCTATAAAAATTGGAAAGTATTAGAAATAAGGTTAACAGTCAAATGTAAGAACTAAGTTACTCTTTATAATTAAGAACGAGTTACAAGAGGGGAAATAGTTAAGTCATGTCAATTTCTTATGAATCAATAAGTTTTGGGTGACTCTCCTCAGTTCCACTAGACTCTCAAGTGTTTGTTCAATGGCCATTGGGACTTTCAAGAGTTTTCCTCGCTCCACAGGTGGATCTACTGAATTTTCCTTGCTTTATCGTGTCAATCCTTGTAGGATAAAGCAAAAACGCCAAGGTAAAGTCAATCGGTAGGCTAGTGTTCACTCTTCGACGCTTAAGTCAAGAATGAGAATATAAAATGCAGCCGTTAAAGAAAGAATATCAATGTATATGTGTAAAACTGAACAAGAGAGAGTTTAGATATTAGAGAGAGCTATCAAGAGAGGTTTGAAAGAGATCAAATAAGTTCTCCTCATTTCATGATAAAATGAGGTATTTATAGAGTTTGGAAAGAAGAATAAGGGGTAATGAAGTAATCATGTATGGGGAAAACACGTGTCCCTTTATCATTGCCTAATCACATCTATCCTTTCATGTTGCATGATTGTGGCAGACATAAGCCTTAGAGGGTCAAGATGCTACCACCTAGTTCCTGTGCTCCACTGGCTTCCCATGTAGAGGTAGGTGGTTGTTAATTGTTGCTCTATTGGTTGTAGGCATATAAGATACTCTATGGGTCATTTTTTATGCTTACACGGCAACTGATTTGTTGTAGATAATAGATAAAAGTTTTCTAATAATAGGTGCCTTCTACAATTTCATAGGGGATAACCTCTGTTGTAACAGCAGATCCATGCATGTCCTCTATCTTTCCCTGCCGTTCCTGCTTAATTTCTCATGAGAAAACCTTTCTTTCTATTCTCTAATGAGTTAAGGTGGCACCCATTTAGGCATCCACCCTTTTTCTTGGTCAGAAAGCTTTGGTCATTAGCCATGGGAATGCACATTGGTGTGTGGTTTGATGTGATATCTATTTTTTCTGCTCTGTAACGACTAATGATTTGCTCCCAAACTCTCTTTAATCTCATGGATCTTAACTCGGGCTCTGAAACCATTTGTAGGACAATAAACTTTTCGAAATATTTTTAATTAGGCATTTTATCTTAATTGACTTTTTATTGATTTATTTATTTTGAAAATTTTTATAGTGTTGAAATAATTCAAGTTTTTTTTATATGGGACTAATTTCATATTCTAAGTTCCACTTAGGATTTTGACTTATTCTAACTTGAATTGAAAAAATCTAATTAGATTAACATTACAGATAACAATCATACTGAAATTATGATTGATTTAATTTCTACAATTGGTATTTTTTTTTTTTGAGTTTTTCTCTTTAGAAAAGAGGGACAACAAATGGCTCGACTGAGAGGAAGATGAAGAAGAAAATTGAGGGATTTAGAAGTAATTTTATGTAAGGCTCTTTTAGGACCAATTTGCTATCGATTTATGAATCCATTTCCTATGTTTTATGCATCCATTTTCTATTTTTCGAAATGAAAACAATAGAAACCATGTTTGTTAATCATATTTTTTGAAAGAAAACGTAAAAAAAAAAAAAACACACACACACACACACACACACACACACACACACACATATATATATATATATATATAGTTAATTACACTCACCTCTCCTGAGATTTGTTCAATTATAGGAGGAGTCAACTTTTGGGATTATTGATAAATACATCCCCTACCTTTAGTCAACCTTCGTCAAACTTAAATGTTGACTATATTTAACTGTTAAAAAGATAAAAATACCCCTATAATAATATTTAAAATTATTAATATTTATTAAATAAAAATGTAAAATACGTTTAGCGGCGGAGAATTTTTCTTTTAAAAAAAATAAAATTATTATAAAAAACAATCTCCAGATTGGATCTTCACCAAAAATAAAAAAAAAATTGAAGAACCCTTCTGGGATTTGAACCCAGCTCGATTAGTCGACTAACCCACTTCTTGGTTTGTTGAAGAAACCTTCTGGGTTCTTAAAAAAAAACCCAGCTGGGTTCGTGGATGCACCCTTCTAGGTTCATCGAAGAACCCAGAAGGGTTCTTCAATTTTTTTTTTGTTCTTGGTGGAGATCCAATCTGAAGATTGGATCTCCACTAAGTCCATCAATCTTGATGGATAGTGAGATTGATAGATGGTGAAGATCCAATCTAGAAATTGTTTTAATAATTATTATTTTAAAAAAATTAATTAAATTCTAGATGTCCATTATCTCAAAGATGGAGGGATGGGATTTTTTTAATTTTATTTAATAAAATAAAATTTAAAAAGCATGAAAAGACAGAAATACCCTTGTGCATGTTAAGTTTGACTAAAATTGACTAACGGCAAGGGAAATATTTATCAATAAACTCAAAAGTTTACTCATCATGTAATTGAGCAAACCTTTAGGAAGGTGGGTGTAATTAACTCATGTGTGTGTACGTGTGCGCATGTGCATGTGTGGGTGCGTGGGGGTGTGTGTGCGCGCGCGTGCCTTTTTTTTTTTTTTTTTTAACTTTTATTGAGTAAAAAGTGGTAATACCATTTTAATTTTTCCATTGTTTTAAACTTTTCTCTTTAAATTTTACTACTTAGGCAAATAGTCGAATATGATATGATTTATTAAAAGAGAAATCAGTAAAACTTATGGTGATTAAAATTAGAATAAATAACACTGAATCTACACGTGGTTTGATGAATTACATTCGAAATCAAAGTTTACAGAAATTTACACTAACCTCCCATGACGTTAATTTTGACCATTGAAAATTAGAGTTGACCGTCTAAAATTAATGAATAGATAAAAATATCCTTAATTAAAAATAAATTAAAAAAAATGAAAATAGCTTTAGATCTACACCGTTCATTTAATTTTTAGATCGATAGTGGAGATTAATTCATAAAAAATTTTTTTTTAAATAAAATAAAATAAGAAAATATATATATATATATATTTATAATGAATCTCAACCGTTTTATCTTTTTAGATGAACGGTAGAGTTTTTTGGAAAACAAAAACTAAAAAAAAAAAGAAAAAAGAGAAAAAGAAAAGATTGGGTGGATTGATCTGGATCTCCACCTTATCAATGTTTATTTAACCAAAAAAAAAAAAAACTAATAAGTCGAAAAGAAAGAAAAGAAATAATAAAAAAAAAGATAAGGTGGAGATCCAGTACAAGATGGATGATGGATATCCAATCTGAACCTCCACCTTATCACTCTTATTCCCATGAATGGATCTTGAAAATCCATGGCAGATGGATCTCAACGATGGGGAGGCTGTTCGAGCCTCCATCACCATCGAATTGAGCTGCCACACACCCCCTCAACCCCACACAGAGGACGCGAGCTCTTTCGATGCCTCCCCCCTTCTTGTAATGCGGGAGGCGAGCCACCCCCCCAGCTACGGAGGCTCCCCCAACCGCTGAGATCTATTCACTGGATGGATCTTCAAGATACATCTATGGAAATTATATTGATCTGGATCTCAACATCATCTTTTATTTTTTTTATTTGTTGTTAGATCAACAGTGACTGGCTCTTTTTTTTTTTCCCTTTTTTTTTTTTCATTTTTTGTTAAATCTTCATCGTCTATCTGAAAAGATAAACGATTGAGATCTAATATATTTTTACACGGTTAACTCTAGTTTTTAACGATTAAACTTAACGTCAATGAATGTCAGTGTGAGTTTATATAAACTTTTAATTCCAAGTATAATTCATCAAACCTAGATAGATTCAGTATTATTTATTCATTGAAATTAATCAAATCACATGTAGATTCAATGTTATTTGTTTATTGAAATTATAAGAATAATTACACAAACAACACCTGAGGTTTGGCATAGTTACACCAATAGATAAGGTTTGACCATTTCAACACAAATCTCACCATTGTACGGACATCCTCTGCCGTCAACTTGAGACCGTTAAACACTAACAGTCAACGGTCGAAGGTGTAAAAAGTCTAAAAATAACTAAAATACTCTTCCTTCATTTTTTAAAATTAAATAATAATTAAAAAAAAATAATATTTCATATTCTTCAACAAACTCTCATCACCTTCTCTAAATTCAATATTTTCCATCACAATAACATCACCTCCAAATCATCAAACATCACCATTTCATTAGCATCAGGGCTCTCATTCTAATCTCTTCGAATATTTATCGGTTGATGAGTTTATCAATTACAGTGAAGAAATGGAGGGTTTCGTGAATGGTTGTCACATTCATGAACCTCTTTCTCCTCCTTTTCACCATAACTGATGAGAACAATTCCCTTGAAACCTCACCCACAAATGTTGTTAATTTTTCTTCCATTTCTCAAGAGTACTTTGAGAATCCTTTTACAGTGTCAATGAAATTGTTTCCCAGTTCACATTTTCTTGTGAAAATAATGTTGTCAATGTATCTTCTTCTCTCCACGGATGTTACTTCGATCAAGCCATCTCTTTTTTTGCCAATAGAAGATATGGAGCTATAACACCAACTGGGCTCCAACCATCTAGCCAAGGCCTATACTGAAGCCATCCAGAACCACCATAGGAAGTTCTGCTCCATCCTTGGATGGAAAAAAAGCTCTGCTCCATAAATAGAAGGAAAAAAAAAAAAAACAAGGTGGGTAGATGGAGCGATCTGCTCCATGATGGAGCATATCACTCCAATGGAGCTTGTCTGCTTTTATGATGGAGCAGACTAGCTCCATCAATTCCAAAAGCAGAAAAAAAAAAAAATCAATTCCAGAAACAGAAAAGAGAAAAAAAAAAAACGATGGAGAGATGGAGCAAATCGCTCCAATGGAGCTCGTTTGCTCCATGATGAAGCAGACGAGCTCCATCGATTTCAGAAATAGAAAAAAGAAAAATGATGAGGAGATGGAGCAATGGAGCCGGCTCCTTTTCATGAATTGGCGGTCCGGCGGTATCCATTGGAACCTCTAACGGACCAGATCTGATCCGGTCCTTAATAAAATTAATATTTAGTTTTTAAGAATAAAAATAAGGGTATTTTAGAATTTTTATACCTTTGACCGTTGACTGTTGGTATCCAACGGTTTTAAGTTGATGGCAGGGGATGTCCGTATAATATTTTTCAAACATCAGGTGAGGTTTGTGTTGATATGGTCAAACCTTATCTATTCATGTAATTATGCTAAATCTTAGGGTGTTTGTGTAATTCCTCCAATATATATATATATTATATTTATTATTAATTAAAAGCTTTTATTAAGATTAATAAAATAAAAATACGATCCATAAAGAGAAATAAAATCAAAATTTTAAAAAATAAACTTATGCCGACAGTTTGTTTGGGATGTGATTGGGGATGGTGTTGAGCAGAAGAGAACACCTGTAAAAGGGTCCAGGACATTAAAAGCATACGTAGAGTAGTACACACAAAATGTAAGCCCACGTGTCCCTAAATAGAAACCAGCTGGGAGGGACAAGAAGATCTGACGGTCGACATTGAGTGAGATCGCCAGAGATTCCTTAACATGTCTGTGTCACTGTATTGACGGTGGATCTGGAGTGGAAGCTTCCTCGAACCAAATACATGTGTTACTTATGTTTTTGCTACCTCGGGAATTGCAATACGGAGCTGAGCTGTTCCCATGCACGGATGTACCGCACGTCTTCCTCTTCCTTTTTTCAATATATATATATATATATTTTATTTTTTACAATGTCGTACAATTACTGGCGTCATTCAAAAATCATCTTCTCCGTGATGAGGACGTCACTCCACGAAAAATAAATAGAATTAAGAATATTATTAAAACCTCCACTTTAATTTAGTCTATTAATTAAAATTTCCTTTATAATTTTATTTATATTTAAATTTTTTTTCGTAATTTTATTTTATAGTCAATTTTATTGAAATTTATACTCTAAAACTTATATTTGTGAATAGTTTTAGATATAATAAGAATTAAGAGTTTATCATTCAAATTAAAAGTATTTTACATTTATTCATACATTTATATTTTACAATAATATCCGATCTTATAAGATGTAATTTTAAAATGAGTATATAAAAGTCATATGCGGTAGGATTCATTTTGAAATATACAATCTAAAGAGTCTGTAGAGAGCAAACAAAGATGGATACTTTGTTTGTGGTTGATCTACTGCTGCGGTCAATTCTGTAATGTACAGTGGTCTTTTTCTAGACTGCTCGTGATATGAGAATGGAGATACCTTATATGATGAGATCATATAGGACTGGATTACAATTTATATGAATCTCTCACCAAGATTCGTTAGTAGATGAGATTCATATATATTGACAAACGATGACTATTTTTAGGTGATTTTAATCCTGAGTGTCTTATCGACTCTTTCAAGTTGGATTGTGACTTTTGATTTACCATAGGTGAGGTTATTGTAGTATTCACGACTAATACCTTCGTATCTTGGAGTTACGGTTTGGCTTATGGTTGGGAAGGTTTGAACACAATAGTGGAATCCACTCCTTCTTGATTGAAGTAGATGAGTTGTTCCCTTAAGGGTTAATTTATGGCTTGGACAATTATGAGATCTCTTATTCTTCCGTGAGGAAGACATGATTTAATTCTTCATTAGAGAATCAACGGTGCTTTAAGGAATAGATATAACTAGAGGGGTATAACGGACATTGTGACCCAACTCTAGCTATGAACTACTTGTGGAGGATCACACTATATGCAAATAACTATATCAATGGAAACTGAGACTTCAGATTGTATAAACAAATCTACAGTTCTGAGAGTGCAGCCTTCGTTTTTTGTGGAATAACTCCAAGGTTAATAATCGTGAAATATTAATTAAAGAGTTTAATTAATATCACTAAGTATTATTGGAGCTAAAAACTGTGGGTCCATTAGGTTCCCTTGCTAACCCTTATGGTTGTTGGTAATATGAGTCACAGTAAATTAATTGGATTGTCCAATTAATAATGTTACGAAAGTAATACAATTAATTAGATAATATTAATTAAATAATGTGATTATTTAAGAAGCCATTTAATAATTAAAAGAAAATTAATAATTAATAATTAATAATTATTCTATTTATTAAATAAAAGGTTGCAGAATCAAATCGTGACAGTGATAAAAGAATTAAAATAATTTGATCATTTTAATTGTCCCACAGGTCATAGGTTCAAATCTCTATGGAGACCAAAACAAAAAGGATTTAGAATCCTATTTTAACTTGGTTAAACCAAAACCCAGATCCTAGTATATAAGAGTTATATTGATAGGAAAAATTTAATGACAGGCCCCTAACTTACTATCTCACGTTAGGCGGCCTGCCGGCACTCCACAGTAACTTCCCAGTCGAGGCTTGCCTCGTTGAAAGGCTTCCGTGAAGTTAAGCCGTTTCTTAACTTGGAAATCTGAGTAGCATTGTTTTTTTTTTTTTTTTTATAAAAATTTTGGCAGAGTCTCCTTTGTTTTTTTGAGATTATCAAATCTTGGAGACATGCATAAAAACTTGAACACTTCCATAAATTTCCAAATCTCAACTACCGTTAGGACCTCAGGTCCATCACCAAAATCATAACTCAACCACAATAATCGAATTAACTGAAATAGACAAATCTAATTTTTAAATAAAATACTTATGCGCTAAAAACAATATCAAAATATAAACTTTACATAATTATTACAACTGAAACATTAAACGTAATTCTGAACTGTCATAGCAATGTTCTGATTGGTTCTGCCGGTCCTGGGCGTCCCTGCACTGTCTGCACCTGCATCTGGGAGGTTAATTTAAAAAAAATATAAAACTAATATAAGCTAAAGGAGCTCAGTGAATGCGTTTCTAATTTACTAAGAAACCTTAAATATAATAAGATTAACTTTGAATTTAATGGAAACTTTTTAAACTTATTGCTATTACTGAAAGCCGATAAAATAAATTTCTTTTCAAACGTTCTTCTATTGCTGAAAATTAATAAACTGAATACTGATAAACTGAAAACTCTCTGCTATTGCTGAAAACTGATAAACTGAAATAATATACTTTCTTTAAATACAAACTGAGAATTTTATAAACCATAAAATCTGATGGCCAAACCTAAAATAATTACTTTTAAATTAATCATTGAAATAATTAAAATTATATTATAACTTTTAACTTGGCATGTTTTCTGAAAACTGAAAAGCTGAGATAAAATACTTTTTCTGAAAACTGAAATACTGAGATAATATATTTTTCTGATAATTGAACTGCTGAGATAATATATTTTTCTGAAAATTGAAATGATAAAATAATATACTTTTCTGATAATGTTTTTATGATAAAACCTTTTTTATAAACCTTTTATGATAAAACTTTATGATAAAACTTTTCTGATAATGCCAAAGGAAAACCCATATCTGATAACTGATAATCCATAGGACGACTCAGCTGGCACCACACCATATGGAGGGTGTCACCAGGCGATTAACTGGCGTCGCACTGGTGACTTTGATAATCTGATAAAAGATATCTCACTGTCTATGTGGTGGAATGCTGCGTCGCCTTCATATAGCGAGACAACACCCCAATGTGTGTGCGACTGACAGACTCAACCCCTCTAGAGTTAGCGAACTGTTCCCCCTTAACTTGTCACACACAAATGGGGTGTACCGGCCGGGTCTACTGCTGATAATCTGATAATCTAATAACTGATAAGCTGATAACTGATAATCTGATAACTGATGGGTATCCTATTGGCCTGAAAATATTTTCTTTTTGTCTAAAACATTCATGAAATTATAAAATCTGTTTGTAATATCCTTTTTATCAAAAATCATAAAATATCCATAGAATATATTTCTTAAATTAAATCTCACGTATATATATTTTCTCAAGTGAAAATATAAACTTAAACATTCTTAAATATAAGAATACTATAATTGAAATATACCTGAAGAAATCAATTCTATTTAAAATTTAAAACTCGTATGAATAACAAATATATGTAAAATCTTAAAATAACAATTCAAACTTAGAAAGAAATATACTAAATAGAATTCAACTAAAAATCTGATTTTGCACAACACTAACTGATTTCTGGTTTTCTCTAGGCTTGGTGCTCTGATTCCTTCGTCTCATTACATTTCTTGCCTTTCCACATAATTTCATTTCCTCCCATGGAGATTTCTCCCTAAAGTAATATATTTCCAAATAAATCATTAATATAAATACAACAACTAATACAAACACTCAATTAACACATTTAACACTTTATTCTTCAATTTCTTCTATTCTAATAAAATCAATTACATTTAATTTGCTAAAAATCATGTCTCTACAGTTATATATTCCTTGAATCCTTCAATTTCTCTTAAATCGAATCTCATACATCACAATCCAATATATTCACTTTATTTTCTAAGCATCAATTTATATCACAACCATACAGATACAATTTCTAATACTTAATTACACATAAATTGAAATATCTACATTATCAACTTCGATTTCTACACAAATTCTCATTCTAATCTTCATCAATTTAACATAAGTGAATTTCCTTCACTTAACAACATCAAATTCAATCTCATTAAACTTGATTAAACTGATTATAACTTTAATTTCAAATTAAATTCAAAAATTCTCAAAACTAATGATTCAATTTCATTCCAAACACAACATCACAAAAATTCCATAATACAAGTTCACTAATTTGATAATCATTTTGATTTCTTACTTAATAATTCTAAATTCACAGTATCAATTAATTCATAAACATTCCAATTACACAATTAATATCTCAATTTAACAATCCAAACTTAAAATCATAAAATCCCCAACTCTTTACCTTACTAGTTTTCTAAATTTTTATTTCAATCAATTCCAATCCAACTAATTTCAAATAAAACACTACAAAAACTCAAATTAAATACTAACATCACAAAACCCATAATATTCTTCATTTCTAGAAATCTAATTTCACTTTATACTCAACAATCAATTTCAAACACAAATCAAAACTCAATTAATTTCTAAAATCAATTCAATTTCATCAAACTTACCCAAAATTCTCTTGCTCTTCTTCTTCTTCTTGGCTGACCGAAACTCTCATCTTCTTCCTTCCTCCTTTTCTTCTTTTTTTTTTCTTCTCTTTTTCCTTCCTTCTCTCGGTCACTTCCCTTTTTCTTCTTTTCTTTTCTTGGCCGGCAGCTTCTCTCTCTCTCTCTCTCTCTCTCTCTCTCTCTCTCTCTCTCTCTCTCTTCTTTTCTTTTTTTCTTTCTTCTCTCTTTTCTTCCTTCCTTCTTCCTCTCGGTCTGCTCTGTTTTCTTCTTCCATTTTCTGCACAGTTTCTACTCTGTTTTCTCCTCTTTTTTCTTCTTTGCTTGACCAGCCACTTCACTTCACTTCTCTTCCTCTCCTTTCCTTCTTCTTCTCTTCGGCCGGCCCTCTCTTCCTTTTCTTCTTCCCTCGGCCGAGCTCTCTTCTCGAAATTTTTGGTTTCTTCTTTCTCTGTTTTTTTTTTTTTTTTTTTTTTCTGTTTTTGGTTTGGTCTCACCCGGTTGACTTGTCAATTTGTTTTATTTTGAATTTTCATTTCCATTTCATCTTAATTTGCATTTCATTTCACTCTCATTTGCATTTCATTTTCATTTTGTTTTGTTTCCTGATTACTTATACACACACACACACACACACACACACACACACACACACACACACATATACACTTTAATAATTACAACTTTTCCCTTTACATTTCAAAATTATAATGTGACCACGGCATAAAATTTAATCACATGATTCTGGTCCACAATCTTTTGATTTTCAAACTAATCCACAACAATCTATTAACTCGTTTCCATAAAAATCCATTTCAATTTACTTTTTCATCAATTAATTAAATTATAATCTTATGTTATAAAAATATATTTTAATTTCCAATAAATATTCTTAATACTCCAATTTATGGAAATCTTTACTATGTTCTCCAAAACTTATAATTGGATTTCGTATATACTTTACAAAATCTTACTAATCGTCCAATAAATTCCATTATAGTACCGTACAATCAATTCTGAAAAAATATA
This sequence comes from Xanthoceras sorbifolium, assembly GCA_003430845.1. NCBI lineage: Eukaryota > Viridiplantae > Streptophyta > Magnoliopsida > Sapindales > Sapindaceae > Xanthoceras > Xanthoceras sorbifolium. Next base: position 9,495,986 of record CM010611.1, read on the forward strand.
TTACAATACCTGTACGTGTACAATACAAACTATCGGGAGGGTGTATTACATTTAACCAAGTGAAAAGAAAAAGAAAGAGGCACATTCGGCCAACACAGAGAGAGAGAGAGAGAGCAAAAGAAAAAAAAAAGTTTTTTTTGACTCTTCCTTTTGCTGGGTGCAGCCTGCCAGGAAAGAAGAAGTCTTCTTCGTCTTTTTTTTATTTCCTCCATCTCTATCAGTAATGTGCCCACACACGTGTTAGCAGACTGCGGGTCATAGATCGGATGATCTGGTGGTGAATCAAGGAGTCAAGGAATCAAAAGCGAAGAAAAAGGTATTGTAGTTAACAAACTCCTTTTTGCGTATACACAGGAACTCATTCCTGAATGAAAATCGTTTTTAAAAGAATAAGAAAGTTTTAAAACCTATTCCTCAACGTTTGTAAGATAAATCAATTTTTTCTTTCCTTCAATTGGTATCAGAGACAAGTTCTGAAGTTTTTGTGTATACGTAAATGAAAAACTATAACTTTTTTTGTTTCTTGATTTTTCTTTATGTTTTCTTGATTCATGATATATTATATGTGTAAGCACAAATCTAGATATGTATGATTTCTTTGTTATATGATTTGATTGTATTTAATAAAACATGGATGATCGTTAATTGTATGGTGACAATGGGTTTTTAGATTTTGTTTTTATATTTTGGTTGAAGCAAATTATTTATGGCAATTTTTTTTGTATTCTGTTTTTGTTTTATTTTTATTTTTGTAATCATTCTGCGATTTGAGAAGATTTGAATGCGGAAGATACTAAGAAGAAAAAAAAAGGGAGAGCAGCAGCCCCCGCGTCTCGCGTTTTCTTGGGGTTGTTTTCGTGGTTTTTTGCGGACGATTTTTTACTCTATTTTTTTGAAAAATATTGTTAGGTCGAGTATTTTCTAGGTTGGCTAATTCCGTGCAAAACACTCTTTAGTTGTAATTGTGTTTATGAGCTTTCGTTGAAGGCATCAAGATCATCGATTCATTTGGTAAGTTGCTCTCAATCTCACAAAGGTTTTTAGGATCTCACACACTCACAACATATCATTCATTATGTTTCTAGGCATCTCATTCATCATTGACATGGTCTATGATGCATAGTTCATTGTATTGCATTCATATGTTATGTTCTGCAGATGCATCCTATAGATGGTCCCATATCTCCACCTTCCTATCCGAATTTCAAAGTGTATTCTTCATGAAAGTTGTTGGTCTATGTGTGTACTTACTTCTGTCAGTTTTTCAGAATTTTCTAGGCGGCACGTCGCTAGATATTAGATAGAAACTGGACATAGGTCAGTGCTGGAAAAACAGGGGAGACAGTTTTTGTTTGACATGTATGTGGTCCAATATGTCACCCTTCCTGTCAGAATTATAAATGGTGTCATTCATGGAAGTTGTTCATATATGACGCTACCTTCTTCTCTAATTTTTTCAGAATTTTCTGGGTGGTACGTCTCTAGATAATAGCTAAACACCAGACATAGGTCAGTGCTGAAAAAATAGGGGAGATAGTTTTTGTGTGTCATGTATGTGGTCCAATATGGCACCCTTAATGTCCGAATTTTAAATGGTGTTCTTCATGAAAGTTGTTCATATATGTGTCTACTTTTTTCAGTTATTTTTTCAGAATTTTCTGGGTGGCTTTTCTCTAGATATTAGCTTGAAACCGAACATAGGTCAGTGCAGAAAACTGGACCCGACCCAACATGTGTGTCCGACCCATTTTGTATGGCAACCCAACCCGTGGCTCTTCCTATATATAAATGCCACTTCGTCTTTTTCATCAAGAATCTAGAAAGAAGAACCCTAGCAGCTCCCTCTCTTCATACTCTCTCAACTCCAATCTCTCAAAACTCACCCAATCTCTCTTGTATGTCCATGGAATCAAATTAGAGACTTGTGGTAAGTTTGTTTCTTGTTTGTTCAAGTTGTTTTATGATTCATTTCATTTGAATCTCTTTGTTGTTCTTGAATGAGAGTTAATGGAGTTTTATAGATATTAATTGAATGAAAGCTTGTGTGTTTTGTGTTTAATGCATGATAAGGCATTTAGGAAGTTAAATTAGTACCTAGATAACTTGATGTTGTGATTTAGAATGCATTTATCTTGCTTGAATGAATTAAGCATCTATCTCACATGTGTTTAATGGATTGGTACTAATCTAGGTTGGATCAAGAGTGTCAGTTGTTGTTATAATAATTTACTTGTTGTTAGAATCACATTCATATAAACATGTTGGCTGCCTTGTAGAGTTCATGCATTGAATATGTTTGTTTTATGACTTGAAAGTGTTGAATTTGTTGCAAAAATTGTTAGGTCTTGAAATGTGTTTATGCTAAGTGTTATTTAAGTAGATTGTGTGCACTAGTTCACTTAGCATCATAGGTTGTATTAGTCATGCATCCTAATTGTATGTTCATGCATCATTGAACACTTAGACTATAATCCTTTGTGTTATTGGAAGAGCTTGTGTGACTTTGGTGAAGTCTTGTGAACAAGCTCAAGGTTCGCTTCTTGTACAAAAGTTGCATTTGTGTGGAATTTCACTAGTTGGCTCTTGCGAGACGATAGGTGTATGCTCACACCAATAGGAGTGTGAATTCTAGGATAGCTTGAGGATATACGTTTAGTCACCTAGTGGATCTTGGAAGATCATTAGGGAAAAGGCCTGCGGGTAGACTAGAGCGGGATAGTCCAAGAGGAGTGAGTCCTTGTAATTTCAACTTGAGGGTGTACTGCATTTATCACTAGTGGATTGTCCGTTAAGTGGCCAAGAGTGGTCCCGTGGTTTTTGATCCCTTGTTGGAAGGGGTTTTCCACGCTAAAATCCTTGTGTTGATTTTGTTTATCTCTTCCGCATTTGTTATGTGTTTATAATTGTTGAATTGATCTAATTAAATTGTTGGTAATCAAAAAATTGGGTAAGAACCTATTCACCCCCCCTCTAAGTTCATATAGACCGTTGCATTTAAACTTTCAAATATTGTCGAATATTTTTTTGAAAAAAGTGTAGAAAGTTGGAGCAAAAACTGTGGGCGAACAGCCCATAAATGCAGGGGAAAATGCGGCTCGTGTGATGGTGTGCGTGCGGCTTCACTGATGGTAGCCGCGATTTCACGTGTGTTAGGGCTGTTTAGGGCTTCGTCTGGACCTTTGGTGCGTGTTAAGGTAACGCGTGGACCTTGGAACATAAGTTGACTACGAAAGGGAATCAAATTTGACTTGATTGGAGATCAAATACAAGAAGAGTTCAACTTGAAGAAGGACACTTGAAGACCAAGGAATGCCTTAGATAACAATTATAATTAGAGTTGTTTAAGTTAGATAGCCTATGTCACTCGGTCATTCATGTATGCTTTAATTATATTTCATGTGATGAATTATGTTGTTTCTAAAGCATTATCATACATATGAATATCATCTAGTTTAGGTGTGTGTACACTTGCAATATAATGTCATACATAATTGCTATGATTAAATGTTTTATTTTAATGTGATTAAAATTGTAAGCATCTACATAATTGGCAATTAAATAATGTGATTAGTTTTTAGGTGTAAAAACTTGGCAATTCCCATTAAATTACTAATCCACAAATTAAAGTGTTTAATTAAAATGATTAGTTAGGTTCCTATGTTAATTAAGATTAATAAGATTAAAACCTTAATTAAAATAGAACCAAATAATGAGATTAGTTTTTAGGGGTAAAAACTTTTCTCATTATTGAACTAATCTAACAATTAAATGGTTTAATTAGATTAGTTAGGTCCTTCTAATTATTAGGTTTAATATGATTAAACACCTAAATAATAATTGAACCAAAAATATGTAATTTAGTTTTAATAGTTAAAACTTGGTAATTTCACATATAATTTCTAATTTATTTAAATAGTTTATGTAGATTAGAAATTAAATTATAAATTATTTTTTTAAAGGTTAAAATTGAATAATTTATTATGACTAGTAACTTAGATTTTATATTAGCCGTAGAATCTAAGTAAAGACTAGAAACATAGAATTTTAGAAACTCTTAGTTTATATAAAACCCTAAACTACAAATAGTGAGTGGGAAAGGGATATATGACAGTATGCAGTCTCCATTGTTAGTTCAACACCGTAAAACTCGAGTGGCACCTTGTGACAGCTTTTCTTTCGTCTTCCCTACGGAGGGTGTCCATAAGAGTCAATACTAAGGTTGACTTCCTAATGGATAGGTTTTCAGAATGTATTTTGGGATTGACCTAACCTACCTAGGCAACTCTCAAGTTAAGTTCATGAATTCTGAAACAGTGGGTCACACTTATAAAAGACTTAATTAAGTTATTAATTTAGTGTCCTGACTAAACCAAAACGATGGTGGGATAATATAAGAATAAATAGTTATTCTGGTGTATTATTCGATTGAGAATGTCTCGATCTAATATGTAAGGATTTGACCTAGCCTACCTAGGCACTTACTTATGGTATATTGGATTATCGGTATAGTAACTAATTTTAGGGATTTTTTAGTTCATTATAATATGTTCTTGCATCATGTTTAATTTTATGCCGAACATATAGCATGTGATATGAATGTACGAAATGAATGATATTAATTTAGATTTATGTCTTTAAATTTCAGCTATGTCTTCTGCTTTAATTTTCATCCTTGCAAACAAAAAATTAACCGGAGATAACTATACTAAGTGGAAACACAATATGAACGCAATCATGGTCTGCAAAGACGTTAAATTTGTGCTTACAGAGGAATGTCCTCCGCAGCTTACTCCTAACGCGCTAAGGGCCGTTAAAGAAGCCTATGACAAGTGGGTTTTGCTTGATGAAAAGGCCTGCACTTTTTTGCTGGCCGACATTACCGAAGTGCTTACGACGAAGTATGAGTCAATAAATTTTGCATTTGAGATAATGGAGTCATTGCAGGGCATGTTTGGACAACCTTCAGAGCAAAAGCGACATGAAGTTGTTCGTTTCACTATGCTTGACTTTATGAAGGAGGGTGCATCTGTTAGGGAACATGTCCTTAAGATGATGTCCTATTTTAACACTGCTGAAGTCAATGGTGGGACCATTGATGAGGCCACCCAAGTGATCATCATACTAACAACTCTTCCAAAGAGTTTTGATCAGTTCAGAAGCAATTACAAGATGAACAAGTTAAAGTTCACTCTTACTCAATTACTGAATGAGCTCGCTACTTATCAGTATATGAAACAGGACTATAAGGGTAAGACCGGTGAAGTAAATGTTGCTGAGCCATCTTGTTCTAGAGTTAAGAAGAGGAAGAGGTCTACTGGGAAAGTCAAGGCAAAGCTAAAAAATAAACTCGCACAAAAGAAGAAGTAGAGCACCAAGACTGACAAGTCAAAAGGAAAATGTTTTCCTTGTGACAAGGTTGGCCATTGGAAGAGGAACTATCCGAAGTACCTCGAGGAGCTCGTATCCAAGAAGAAAGTGAAAGGTAAATCAGATTTACATGTCATAGAATCTTGTTTAGTGGAAGATGACTCTTGACCTTGGATGGTAGATTTTGGGGCCACTAATCATGTTTGTTTTTCTTTACAGTAGACTGAGAATTGGCAGCAGCTGGAGGAGGGATCCTTCACTATGCGCGTTGAAACAGGGGATGTCATTTCAGCACGAGCAGTAAGAGTAGTTAGACTACAGTTTAATAATCATTTTCTTTCATTGGACAATGTTTTTTACATTCCTAGATTTACAGGGAATTTGATTTCTGTATCCAGATTGCTTGAACATTTTTATTCAATTTTTTTAATGATAAGTCAGTTATTATTTCGAGAAATGGTTTGAATATTTATTCAGGTACGATAGAAAATAGTTTGTATGTTTTAAGGCCGTTAATTCATACATTACTGTTTAATACTGAATTATTTAAAGTTGAAAAACCTAAAACAAAGCGACATAAAGTTTCTCCAAATAATGAAACGTATCTGTGGCATCTGAGACTTGGATATATAAACCATGATAGGATAAACATTTTTTAAAAGACGGATCTTTAAATCAGTTAGAGATCACGACTTTACCTGTTTGCAAATCTTGTCTGGAAGGTAAAATGACCAAGAGACCTTTTACAGAAAAAGGGTTTAAAGCTACTCAACTACTAGAGCTCATACTGTAACATCCCTAATTTCGCATTAATATAAAAAGTTATTGTTGAACTAATATTGAGTATGTAAATGTGATATTTGTGATTTGGAGGGGTAAAAAATGTAATTAAATATATGTATTTTTTTTTTTGTGGTTTTCAAGTGGACCAATTGGAATGGTCGAAAACAATGCGTGAAGCGAAGGGAGAAAAATTGGACAGTGAGCATCGCGACCATTCTCACGACCAGAGATCGCGGTAGCTGCTCGCGATGAAAGTGGCAAAATTAGACCAGTGAGTACCGCGACCAGAATCGCGATCAGAGCTCGCGATAGCTGCTCGCGATGAAGGGGCAAAAATCCCACCAGTGAGTATCGCGACCGAGCGACTCGACCACTGCTCTCGATACGCGATCGCGATGGCCCAAAAAGTTTTTAAAAAATAAGCACCGAGTGATTGAAGCGGTGTTAGTGCAAATAGAAAACAGAACAGATTAGAGAGCAAAAGCTCTCAAACAGAAACAAAACAGAACGGGAGAGAAGAGAAAGAAGAGAGAAAAGATGAGAGAGAAAGGAAAGAAGAAGAAGAAGAAGAAGAAGAAGAAGAAGAAGAAGAAGAAAAGAGAAGGAGAAGAAGGAAAAGATGAAGGAAAGGGTATCCAGGTTCGGTGTACATTAGTTTTCGAATTTTCCGTTTTCCAGAATATTTTGGATTGATTGAATTTGATTAATTTTGAGTTGTTTGAATTATATTGATTATAGTATATTGTTTGAAATTGATTTTGGACTGCTTTGAATTACAATATAATTTATATTTGAGATATTGATTGTGAATAATATTATGAATAAATTTTAATACGTTTTGATTCTAATATTGTTATGAGAAATATAGTTAAAGGTGATTTTAATTATATTATGTTTGTGAACTGCATTGAAAAATAATTTCGGGGCATTTTGATTTAATATTGGTTTATAAAATATATTCGAATATGATTTTGAGTTGATTTGATGTGAATATTGGTTTTAGAAATATATTTGAATTTATTTTTGGATTGATTTGATGTGATTATTAATTTGAGATATATACTCGTATATGATTTTGTATATTTATTTTATATGATGATTAATGAAATTTGGATTTCAAAAATATGTTTATTGATTTGAAATATTTGAAAGTTAAATTTGACTATACGAAAAGGATTTGCGAAATTGTATTTCGGAATTGAAATATCAATATTGAATTTGAATGATTTGAAATGGATTTGAGAAATCGTTTTGTGAAATGACTATGATGTGTATGAACATAGATATGGATATAAGAGGTTGACATGTCAATTGGGTTTTTCTGAACCATACTGTGTCGATATATTCTGATACACCACCCTATGGATAGTGCAGGCCCCAAGTATCGGTCCTAGGGTAGTGAGCTTTGATCTGTTTGTGCCACCCTTTGGATAGTACAGGCCCTAAGTGCCGGTCCTAGGGTTCTGATATGGGACATTTACAGCGGGTAACACCGTTGGTGTCCAACTCTGATATGATGTTCAGCGGGTAGCCTGTTTGTGTCCGATGCCGAACAACCCGTAATCCAGTTCGATAACTTATGTTATGTATGTCAGGAGCCCAGTATGAAAACTGATTTGGTATATGAAAGCATTTGAGAAATTATGAAGATTTTGTCTATTGATTGATTTTGAATACTGTATTTGTTGAGTATATAATTTGATTTGACATGAGCCCCATATATGATTTATTTATATGTTATTTATATTTTTATCGAAAATAGATAAATTTATTTGATATAGAATATAGATATACAATTTTGTGTACACCCACTAAGCAATCTGCTTAGTGTGTTGAGTTTTCTCACACGTAGATAACAGAGGTTCCAAGGGAGATAAAGACAAAGAAGAGTAGAGACTGCAGGAACAGAGTCCAGGGTCACATCGTTCCTATATATTTTGGTAGTCCTTTTTGTAATAAGTCTATATGTTTTGTTACAGCATGCATATACAGAATATGGTTGTACATAGTTGAAGAACTTCCGCTGTATAAATATTTTATTATATGTTTATGTTATTTGAATATTTATAAATTATATTGTGATAAATTGATTTGACAAGTCGCACTAACATTGAAAGGGTGCGCAAAATTGATTTGAGAATTTAGAAGTTGATTTTTGTGAAATTTAATTGTAAACAGGTTTTAGAAAGTCAGTAAAACAGAGGAAACTCTGACAAGATTTTCGGAAATTTATCTGGACAATTTTCAAATGTTTATAATATAGTTTTAAATTATGGGTATAGAAAAGTAAAAGTTATCTTTGGGTATATAGTAGCGCTCCCTGATTCGGTCCGAGCGATTTGGGTTAAGGGGTGTTACACATACACTCAGACGTCTGTGGACCTATGAGTGTTAGAGTAAGAGGTGATTATGAGTATAGTGTCAAATTTATTGATGACTACTCTAGATACGGATATGTTTACCTAATGCAATGTAAGTCGAAAATGTAACACCTCCTGACCCAAATCGCTCGGACCGAATCAGAAAGCGCTACTATATACTAAAATCTAACTTTTACTTTTATATAAACATAATTTAAAACTACATTAAAACAAACATTTGAAAATAGTCCAAATAAATTTCCAAAAATCTTGTTAGAGTTTCCTCTATTTTACTGACTTTTCAAAATCTGTTTACAGTTAAAATTCATAAAAATCAACACTTCTAAATTCTCAAATTACTTTTGGCACCCTTCCAAATTTAGTGCGACTTACCAAATCAATTTATCACAAGATGATATATATATATATTCAAATATCATAAACATATAATAAAATATTTACACAGCAAAAATTCTTCAAATACGTACAAACATTTTCTGTATATGTATGCTGTATCAAAACATATATACTTATTACAAAAGGACTACCAAATATTTAGGAACGATGTGACTCTGGATGTGCTCTTGCAGTCTCTACTCTTCTTTGTCTTTGTCTCTCTTGGAACCTCTGTTACCTACGTGTGAGAAAATTCAACACGGTAAGCATATTGCTTAGTGGATGTACACAAAATTGTATATCAAAATATACTATATCAAATAAGTTTATCTATTCAAATCATATACTCAACAAATACAGTATTCAAAATCAATCAACAGACAAAATCTTCATAATTTCTCAAATACTTTCATATAACAAATCAGTTTTCATACTGGGCTCCTGACATACATAAGTTATCGGACTGGATTACGGGTTGTTCGGCATCGGACACACAAACGGGGCTACCTACCGAACATCAGATCATAATGGAAGACCAACGGAATCACTCGCTGTAAATGTCCCATAACAAATTTCAGAACCCTAGGACCGGCACTTTGGGCCTGTACTATCCAAAGGGTGGCACAAACAGAGTATATCGGCACAGTACTGTTCAGACAGAAACCTAATTGACATGTCAACCTCCTATATCCATATCTATGTACATATACATCAGAGCCATTTCAAACGTTTTTTCAAATCCAATGTCAACATATTTCATTTCTTTCAGAATAATCGAATTCAACTTTTAACTTATTCAATTTCAATTCATATCGATATATCTATATTTTTTAAATTCAAATTTCATCAAATATCATATAACGGAAATATACGAATATATTTCTAAATCAATAATCACATCAAATCAATCTAAATATATTCAAACGTATTTCATAATTCCATATCGAATCAAAATGCCTCAAAATCATTTTCCGATACATTTCACAAATATTATATCGTTAAAATCGTCTTCAACAATATATTTTTCATAACAATATTAGAATCAAAACGTATTAAAATCAATTCAAAATACTATTCAGAACCAATATTTCGAATATAAACTATATTTCGAGAATTCGCGATTCAAATCATTCCAAAATCAATTTCAAATTATAAACTATAATCAATATAATCCAAATAACTCAAAATGAATCAAATTCAATCAATTCAAAATTTTCTGGAAAACGAAAAATTCGAAAACGAGTGTACATCGAACCTGAATACTTCCTCCTACTCTTTTCCTTTTTCTCCTCCTTTTTCCTTCTTATTCTTCTTTCCTTTCTCTCTCTTCTTTCTCTCTCCTCTTTTCTCTCTTCTTCGAGCTCTCAATTTCTTGGTCTGTTATGTTTGTGAGCTTTGCTCACTTTCAATTTCTGTTTTATGAAGCTCCACCGCTTCAAAATCATTTGGTGTTATTTTGTTTTAAAATTTTGGGCCATCACGGCCGCGTATCGCGAGTGGTGGTCGTGTCGCTTTGTCGCGATGCTCACTGGTGAAAATTTGCCACCTTCAGCGCGAGTGGCTACCGTGAGCGCTGGTCGCGAGCCTGGTCGCAGTACTCACTGGACCAATTTTGCCACTTTCACTGCGAATAGCTGCTGCGATATCTGGTCGCGAGGATGGTCGCGATGCACACTGTCCAGTTTTTCACCCTTTTTGTCGTGCATTGTTTTCGACCGTTCAAATTGATACATTTAATTACATTTTTCACCCCTCAAATCATAATTATTACATTCACATACTCCATATTAATTAGAATATACTTTTCGTATTTATTCGAAATTAGGGATGTTACAGGAAACTTTTGAAAAGTTCAAAGAATTCTGAGCTGAAGTTGAAAATCAATTAGGCAAAATAATCAAAGCTCTACGATCGGATCGTGGGGGTGAGTATCTCGACCAAGAGTTTGAAAACTACATGGCTGAGCATGGGATAGTATCCCAACTCACAACTCCAGATACACCACAGCAGAATAGTATTACAGAGAGGAGAAATAGAACCCTGATGGAAATGGTGAGATCTATGATTAGTTTCTCATCATTACCAAATTCCTTTTGGGGATATGCACTACAAACAGCGGCTTACGTATTGAACGTAGTTTCATCCAAATATGTTCCTAAGACTCCTTTAGAGTTGTGGAATGGTCGTAAAGCTAGTTTATGACATTTTCGCATATAGGGATGTCCAGTACATGTACTGAAGAACAGAAGTGGAAAATTAGAATCTCGTTCGCAAGTGTGCCTATTTGTAGGATATCCAAAGGAAACTCAAGGAGGATTCTTCTATAATCTACAAGAAAACAAAGTGTTTGTATCGATAGACGCAACGTTTTTTTGAGGAGGATTATATAAGTAATCATAAGCCTCGAAGTAAGATTATGTTATAGGAGCTAGAACCTGGTATGACCAGTGCTCAGTCAACAAAAGGTGTTGACAAAGTTATTGTTCCACAAACATCTGACAGTAAGATGATTCCTAGTCAGGATACACTATCACCTAGGCATAGTGGGAGGGTTGTACGACAACCTGATCGCTATTTAGGTATTGAAGAGGCACAGGGTGTCGTTTTCGATGGTAGTGTGGTGTGGATGATCCATTGGCATTTAGACATGCAATAGAAGATTCTGACAAAGAGGAATGACTTAAAGCCATGAATCTCGAGATGGAGTCCGTGTACTTCAACTAAGTCTAGGAACTTGTAGACTTACCAGATGTGATAAAACCCATAGACTGTAAGTGGATCTACAAGAGAAAGAGAGGAGTAGAAAGGAACATAGAGACCTTCAAAACAAGGCTAGTGGCAAAGGGTTACACCCGAAAGGAAGGTATCAATTATGATGAAACCTTCTAGCCAGTAGCTATGTTTAAGTCTATTAGGATACTCTTGTCCATAACTGTCTATTTTGATTACGAAATTCGGTAAATGGACGTCAAGACTACATTCTTGAATAGCAATCTTGACGAGAGCATCTACATGATGCAACTTGAGGGATTTGTATCTTAAGATCAAGAGCAAAAGGTTTGCAAGTTGCAAAGGTCCATTTATGGACTTAAGCAAGTGTCTAGATATTGGAATATTAGGTTTGATACTGCTATTAAGACCTATGGTTTTGAGCAAAACGTTGATAAGTCTTATGTGCACAAGCGCATCATTGACAAGAAAGTAGTGTTCCTGGTCATTTATGTAGATGATATCCTACTCATTGGGATGATATGGGGACATTATCAGAAGTAAAGGGTTGGCTTGCTAACCAATTCCAAATGAAAGATTTGGAAGAGGTAAGTTATGTTCTAAGGATCCAATTAATAAGGGATTGTAAGAACAAACTGCTAGCATTGTCTCAAGCATTGTATATCGACAAAATACTTGTACGATTCTCGATGTAGAACTCCAAGAAAGGTAATCTACCTTCAAGGCATGAAGTTCATCTATCTAAGGAACAGTGTTCTAAGACACCTTAAGAAATTGAGGATATGAGACGGATTTCCTATGCATCGGCAGTAAGTAGTCTTATATATGCTATACTATGCATAAGACCCGACATTTGCTTCGCAGTGGGAGTAGCCAATATATATCAGTCCAACCCAGGATTGGATCATTGGGTTACTGTTAAGCATATTCTCAAGTATCTTCGGAGAATGAGAAACTATATGCTAGTATATTCCCATCCGGATTTGATCCCGTTAGGATATACAGATTCTGACTTTCAGTTAGACAAGGATTCTAGGAAATTTACATCTAGGTCAGTATTCATCCTTAATGGTGGAGCCATGGTATGGAGAAGTATTAAGCAATCTTGCAGTGCTGATTCAACCATGGAAGCCGAATATGTAGTGGCTTGTGAAGCTGCTAAAGAGGCTATACGGCTCCGAAAATTCTTGAGCGATCTGGAACTTGTTCCAGATGTGGATAAGCTCATGACACTTTATTATAATAATAGTGAAGCTGTGGCTAATTCCAAAGAACAGAGAAGCCATAAGAGTGGGAAGCATACAGAGCGGAAATATCATCTCATTAGAGAGATAATGCAGAGAGGAGACGTGACCGTGACGAAGAATGCATCGCAAGACAACTTGACTGATCCATTTACGAAGGCCTTAACGGCTAAAGTGTTTGAAGGTCCTCTAGAGGGTTTAAGATTACGAGACATATCCCATCTGCTTTAGTGTAAGTGGGAGATTGTTGGGCTTTATGCCCTAAAAGTTGTATTTGTGAACGGTTTTAGACATAATAAGAATTAAGAGTTTATCATTTAAATTAAAAGTGTTTTACATTTATTCATACATTTATATTGTGCAATAACATCCGATGTTGCAAGATGTAATTTCAAAATGAGTATATAGAAGTCATATACAGTAGGATTCATTTTGAGACATGCAATCTAAAGAGTCTGTAGAGAGCAAATAAAGCTGGGTATTTTGTTTGTGGTTGATCTACTGCTGTGGTCCATTCTGTAGTGTACGGTGGTCTTATCCTAGACCGCTCATGTAGTTGATATGAGAATGGAGGCACCTTATATGATGAGATCATATAGGACTGGGCCACAATTTACATGAATCCCTTACCAAGATCCATTAATAGATGAGATTAATATATATCGACAAACAATGGCTATTTATAGGTGATCTTAATCCTGAGTGTTTTATCGACTCATTCAGGTTGGATCATGACTTTTGATTTACCATGAGTGAGGTCGTTGTAGTATTCACAACTAATATCTCTGTATCTTGGAGTTGCGATTTGGCTTATGGCTGAGAAGGTTTGAACATAATAATAGAATCCACTCATTCTTGATTGAAGTAGATGAGTAGTTTCCTTAAAGGTTTATTTAAGGCTTGGACAATTATGAGATATCTCCTTCTTCTGTGAGGAAGACAAGATTTAATTGTTCATTAGAGAATCAACGGTGCTTAAAGGAATAAATATAACTAGAGGGGTATAACGGATACTATGACCCAACTATAGCTATGAACTACTTGTGGAGGATCGCACTATATGCAAATAGCTATATCAATGGACACTGAGATTTCAGATTGTATAAACACATCTACAGTTTTGAGAGAGCAGCCTCGGGTTTTTAGTGGAATAACTCCGAGGTTAATAATTGTGAAATATTAATTAAAGAGTTTAATTAATATTACTAAGTATTATTGGAGCTAAAAACTGTGAGTCCATTAGGTCTCCTTGCTAGCCTTTATGATTGTTGGTAATGAGGATCACAGTAAATTGATTGGATTGTCTAATTAATAGTGTTACGAAAGTAACACAATTAATTAGATAATATTAATTAAATAATGTAATTATTTAAGCAGCCATTTAATAATTAAAAGAAAATTAATAATTGTGAATTATTAATTATTCTATTTATTAAATAAGAGGTTATAGAGTCAAATCGTGACAGCGATAAAAGAATTAAAATAATTTGATTATTTTAATTGTTCCACAGGTCACAGGTTCAAATCTCTATGGAGATCAAAACAAAAAGGATTTATAATCCTATTTTGACTTAGTCAAACCAAAATCCTAGAGCCTAATATATAAGAGTTATATTGATAGGAAAAATTTGACCTAGTGAAAAAGAAAAAGAAAGAGGCATATTCTGCCAGCACAGAGAGAGAGCAAAAGAAATTTTTTTTTTTTTTACTCTTCTTTTTGCAGGGTGCGGCCGGCCAGGGAAGAAGAAGTCTTCTCCATCTTTTTCTGTTTCCTCCATTTCTATCCGCGACGTACCCACACATGCGTTAGCAGACCGTGAGTCATAGCTCGGATGATCTGGTGGTGAATTAAGGAGTCAAGGAATCGAAAGCGACGAAAAATGTATTGTAGTTAACAAACTCCTTTTTGTGTATGCATAGGAACTCGTTTCTGATTGAAATTCGTTTTCAAAAGAATAAGAAATTTTTGAAACCTATTCCACAACGTTTATAAGATAAATCAATTTTTTCTTCCCTTCAAATTTCACTTCTACTGTCAGTTTAATTACTAAAATATCATTTACTATTTAACTTTTATGTTAGGAATATTATTAAAATTCTCCTCTAGTTTTGTATATCAGTCAAAATTTCTAGTTACATTTATGGTCAAAATCCCCGTAGTTTTATTTTATATAGTCAATTTTCTTCTACCTTCAGTTTTAATTATCAAAATAAATAAAAAATATAAATATTTTTTAATTTTTTTTTTATAATCTCTACCTTTTTAATTTTTTTTACACGTTTTTCTGTTTATGATCTCTATTGTCCGTCTATGGAGATGGATGGTGAAAGTCCATCTTTTTACTTTAAATTTTTAAATTTTTTAGTTGTTTTAATTTTTTTTATGTATTTTTTTAATTTTTTTTTTGTGTTTAAGATCTCCACTATCAATCTAGAGAGATAGATGTTGGAAATCCATCTTTTTATTTTAATTTTTTTAATTTTTGATATTTGACCTCATATGAATGATGATGGATGATAAACATTCATTGATATTATAAATTATAATATTTTAATTTAATATTTATAGTCATTTACTTTCTATACTCTTGGTGCCTTAAACTTTTTAACAGAAAAGTTAACAGTTAAAGTTATTTTAGTAATTAAAACTGACGGTAGGGAATAACCGATATAAAATGAAATTTAGGGGATTTGTTTGCTATAAATGAAACTATGAGGGATTTTGACTAATACGCCAAATTAGAGGAGAATTTTAATAATATCTCTAACAGAAAAAATTAACGGTTAAGGGTTTTGATAATTAAAACTGACAGTATAGGGAAATTGACTATAAAATGAAATTTTTGGGGAGAGGGGGGATTTTGGCCATTAATAAAACTATAAAGGGGATTTTAACTAATAAATCAAACTAGAGGGTTTATTTTAATAATATCCCTAAGATTAATTGTATAAGCATGTCCTGAATATTGATAAAATTATATTTATATTTAATTTTACAGTAAATATACTATTCATTTAAGTATTGACTAATATTATAGTATAAAAGTTACAAAATAGGCTCTCATTTATAATATCGAGCTGACATAGTATGAAATTTAAAAAATATATATTTTATTCTAAGTATTTTTAATTTTTTTTAAATAAATAAATAAAGGAGGAGATCAGCCCATTTCCTCCCAAGCGGAGGAGATACGATTCCATCACCAATGTTTTTTAAAATTAATTTTTTTTAGACATTTTTCATAATTATTTTAGGTTGAATTTTAAATTATTGAAATGTTTGAGGTTATTTTTTAAGTTTTTATTATTTAATAATATTATTGAGCAAAAAAATATTTGCATCCTTAGTTTATTAAGTCAACAGTTAGTTAACGCTTAAAAAATAAGATGTTTATGTAATTAAAGGAAAAGTTGAATATGCATTTACTTTGTTGAAACTCAATAAATGACATATTTATGTAATTAAAGGTAAAGTTGAATATGCGTATAATTTTATCTAAACTCGAGAGTGTTTATGTTATTAACGTAACTAAATACAAATTATCTGGACGTGACATTTGGATGGTTTAATTATAAAATTATTTTTTTTGAAAGGGGTACAAGTACAACATTAATAATTGTCGGGACCTGTCAAGATTAATCACTAAACGCGCGGCCCGGATATCTACTCTCATAACGGGAGACATCTACTCCTACAATAAGGGGAGAAAACTACCCACATATGCTGGTATGTGCATGGTAGAAATTGAACCTCTCACCACTGAGGTGGGAGAGAGGTATACTAACCATTTTACTACAAGTGGATGTGCTTAATTATAAAATTATTACTTGCATGATTAGATACACTTCATATTTGTTATTTTACTACTAAACTATGAAATTATACGCAATATTTAGCTATATCATAATTATACAAATTTACTATAAGAACTGTTAACTGATGATTGACCGAGGTTAGCTTTTAACGACAAAGGGCAATATGATCTTTTTACATTAGATTATAAAAAATAAATAAAAGAAAAATATTTACTCAATTAAATATGCCACATCACATATTAATATTTTTAATTATATAAAAACTAATTTAATAATATAAAAATTTTAAAACTAAAAAAACCTCCACCAATGGTGGGAGATTGTCTCCATCGTGGATGAGCAATCTAAACGATCCAGATCGCTCTATTTAGAGGATCAGATTGCTCCTCTATGGAGCGATCTGCTCCATGATACGAGGGAGAACGCTCTTGCACTCGTAGAAGAGAGCTCCGTAAGATATGATAGGTTATATCTAATGGTGCTTGAAGATTATTAAATCTCATAGTTTCCATCATATCTGTGTTTTTTTCTTTCTTTTAAACTAAGAACATAAAGTTATTTTACCTAGTTAGTGCAATTTACTCAAATAAAATAATTGTATGTTTCAAGTACTTTTTACGTTAAATCTTTCACGTGCAAAATCAAAGTAATATGACAACGTTTGTAGTGTCATAATTAGTATTTTATGTTTATAAAATATGTAAATATGTCGAGCTATCTATAAAAATGTAATAATATCTAAAATAAATTAAATAACTTGACATAAAAGATAATAGCCTTTTATAAGGACAAATTACAGCAACCTATCTGGGATTTATCTTTTTACAAATAAAATTAGCTTATTGAAAAATTATAAATTAACTCTTCTACCATTAGCGTTGACTGTTAAAAATGATTGTTGACCGTTTTAAAAGTGTAAAAAGATCAAAATACTCATAATTAAAATAAACTAAAATAAAAATAAATCTAAATCTTCACCATCTAAGTGGATGGTAGAGATTTATTCAAAATAAAAAATTTAAGATAAGATATAAATTAGAAAAATTAAAAAGAAACTTAAGACAGTAGAGATTTAAAAAAAAAAAAGATCAATGGAGGTTCTTCATGGAAGATCCATGAATGACCTCCATGGGAGACCAAAGGGGAGGTTTTCACCTCCCCTTTGTTGTGCGACGAAGGTCATCGGACCAAGGCGTCGACCCTGGCTCAAAGATCTCCATGGAGATCTAGTTGCAAAAGTGTTTTTTTTTTCCTAATCTCTATCGTCCATCTCTAAATGGACAATGGAGATCTTAAATGATTTATTTTTAATTTTTAATTTTTTAAAATAAATCTCTACTGTTCATCTCATTGAGATGGACGGTGGAGATCTTAGTTTTTTTTTTATAAATTTTTTTAAAATAAATTAAAATGACCAAAATATCCTTAAAATAGTTGATTTTGAGCAATTGACTAAAATCTTGTAACGATTGACTAACGGGAGGGTAGTTAAATGTTAATTTTTTAATAAGTTGATTCCGTTTGTAAAAAGAGCAAACCCTAAGTAGGTTAGCTGTAAGTTGTCTTTTATAAAATATGTAAATATATTGATCTATCTGTAATAATGTAAATAACACAAAAAAAAATTAAATTACTTGACACAAAAGATAATAGCTTTCTATAATTTGATAATTTATCATCATCTCAATATCAAATATATGAGACTATATAAGAAGCAAATGTCTAATGCAATACCATCTCTTTATCATTATCATATCTTGCAGGTTATAAGAAAACTATTGTGAATAATATCTAGTGATTTTTTTTTTCCAATTATCAAGAGTCTTGTTTCTGTGTTGTATACTAAGTGATCAATTCAAAAGCTAAGAATAAAATGAAAACATTAGTTTTTTTTTTTTTTTAAAAAACTAATTAATTATATAGATATGGCATATGGGTCCTATCCATATTAGTTATGACAAATTTAACAATATCACAATGAATTGGTTTTATTTTTTTTTGGAATTTAAGAAGATTGTTAAGAAGCGTACCAAGATTAAATTGATTCAATATCTCAATACTTACTCACATGATCGATGGTGATGTGTGTAAAATACATTACGTGAATTATAAGGATGTTCAACAGAGGATCCTAATCCTAATTTTTAGATTTTTATCTGTAAATTAACTTTTAGTAAAACAATAACTTAATAATTATAGTAATAAGTTGAATTTCGTTGAGTATTTAGTCAATATATTAATATATTACTATGTTTAAGTCGTTTAATTTAGTGGATATATTCCTGTCAAAATCTCATTGGTAATATACTAATATTTCTCTTACCCATTTTTTATTTTTTTGTGCTGAGTAGGGTTAAAAACCCAGAAACCTAAAGAGCATAATGCATAAGCCTAGCAGAGGCTCGGCCATGGACATCATCTTCATAAAACTGCACCACACTTGGAGGAGGCTCTTCAAAGAAAAGGATCGCAACATCCAGAAATTGTCCCAACTTAGCAAGACCATTTGCTAACTGGTTGCCTTCCTGATAAACATGATTTAAGCTGAGAATCCAATCACCAAGGAGCAGATTTCGACAATCCTGCAGTAAACTAAACAAAGGATGGAAAGAATTGGATTCCTTGGACAGAAGGTTGATCACATCTAAAAAATCAGTTTCAGTGGCAATTCTGCGAAAACCAAGCTTCCACCCAAGTTTCAAACCCTCATAAATACTATCATAAACTTCAATTCATACAAAATTTGAAGTCACCAAAGTAACTAGCTATTTTTGAAAAGCCATTGCCGGGCCATAGCATGAATATAGAAAATAGGGAAAATTACAATTTGGCATATAAATTTTTTTAAAAAAATGTCACTTTTTTTTTGTACTTGATATATACGTATTAGTTACTTTAGTCCTCAATTTTATAAAAGTACATCAAATGTCATTCCATTAGCCATCCGTTAGTCAAAATTAACTAGTAGGATATTTATGTTTTTATTCATAATTTTATAAAGTGAAATGTGTACCAACAAAAAAAATTAAAAATAATCTTTTAAAAAATAAAAGATTATTAGTGGAGGAAGCATCCACCATTTTTTTTTGAAATTTTAAATTTTAATTATTAGAATTAAAAAATTATTATTTATTTTTAAAATATTTTAATATTATTTTAAATACCATTTACATATTTTTAGGATTCTTAAAATTATTTTGGATATTAAAAAAATTGTAACTTTTTATTTATTTATTAAATTTAACAATATATGTTTACAATAATAAAATATTATATAGGTAGTTAAATCTTTTAGACCATGGTCTTATTTTAAATAAGTAAATAGTAACTAGTCAAATAGATTTTTTTTAATTAACTATTTCAAATCAGGGGTAAAGCAGTTTTTTCTACCATTCTATTAAGTTTGGCCGTTAATTTTTTAGTTAGAGGGCCATTTTAATATATTTATGAAATGTTGAGGTCCAAAGAAACTAATACGCATATATAGAGTAAAAATGTAATATTTATTGAAAATTTAGGGATCAAATTGTAAAACCCCCTAAAAAATATTATAATAGTGCTAGGCACCCACTTCGGTATTTTATATAGCAACCATTTTGACATAAGTAATAGTGCTCTAACTCGCATTTCATTTGATGGCTTAAAGACCAAATAGCATATATTATTCAATTGATGATTTGTTGATAACTAGTGCACCAAAAAAAAAAAAAAAAAAAAGTCAGTCAAAGATTTGGAGGTACCTACTTGATACTTGCCAACCAATTAAACTTGGTGGGATTTGTCTCAATGTGTAAATGTTTCTCCATTGCCATCATTAAAAGTTTTATATGCTTGGCCCCTGGCTATAGTCGTGCTAATGATGATGGCCTCTCGATGCTTCTTATATTTGGTTCTATTTCTTTATAAATTATGAGTAACTTCTTGGCTTTTAATTTCTTAATATCTCTCTAAATTTTTATGGGTTCACTATAGTAAGTTCGAACACAAAACTCTTTATAGCACTCATCCACTCTTAGTTTGAGTGATTATTGTTTTATTTATTTATGTGAAAGAGATTTGAATTTCACCTATGTTAATAAATAAAAAATATATGGTGAGACTTCTCCATCGAGTGTAAGTTGCTTTTCGAGCTGTTCTTCTTATGATTGACTTCGTTAGAAAGCTTATGGTCTATAATAGCTTCTTCATATATAAGACTAAAGATTATTTCAAGATTTAGACAAAGAATTCTAAATCTGAACAGATAAAAAAAAGATTTCATAATAGCTAATTACTAGTTTTTTTTTAATTGAGACATGAGAGAGGGTGATTCGAATTTAGAACCTCAACTTCGTTGAAAGGTGTGGTTGTAAGGAATGAAATCAGCTCTAATCAATTATGATCTGCCTTTAGACATTAGGAAAATCAATTTGCTTGATTATAGAATTCCAGAGTCTGCTCCTATATTATTGTTCAATCAAATCTCTTAACACCTTCAATCTTGGGTGGTTGACTTGCTGTCTATAAATAATTGTGTCCACCATGTGTGTGTGTCTATATATATATATATATATATATATATATATATATATATATATAGATCAATCATCAATAATAATCAAGTGAAGCAATTCTCGGACCCATTCACAAGTTTATTATATGGTATCTAGTGATGGTGCCGGTTCAGTTCGAACCGCAATTCTAAATTGGGACCGAAGGTCACGATTCCGATTCTGCATAAAAAGAAACCGAAACTGCCGGTTCTAGGAATCAAAACCAGTAGAATTGTCGATTCCAGTTCAGTTTCGGTTCCCCCATTTAAAAAAATTATTTTTTTTAAAAAAGTGACCGTTGGGCCAACGGTCACTTGAGGCCCAACGATCACTTGAGGGCTGGCTGCAATCTCTTTCCCCCAAATTATAAAATGACCCTTTCCCCTAAAACTATATAAAGCCCTCTCCTCCATTCATTTTTCATACAACAATTCTCTCAATTTCTCTCTTATTCTTACTCTATCAAATTCTTAATTCTTGCAATTACTTCATTTATTCTCAATTGTCTTAATTTTCTTTCAATTATTAAATTCAATTCTATACATATATATATATATATATATATATATATATATATATTTCAAATTATAAAATTTCAATGGCAAGTTTAAATCCTTTCAGAAGATCAGTTTTCGGCAGAGGAAAGAATCCTATAAATGTTCAAGAAGAGTTGCATGATAATTTCTTCAATGAAGCAAATTATTACGACTTTCGACAGTAGCAAGCGTTTGAGGAAGAAATATTCGGTAATGAAACTTCTCCCAATTTATCTGAATCCGGTTCCACTCCTCAAGGCCCTCGAAACCCAAACCCTCTTTACTGTGCAACCAGCCAATCCCAAAATATGCTCGATTTGGGTGATGTTGATTTGCGGAAGTACAAATCTGAACTTTTTAAAGTTTATATGAAAAAGGTGAAAAATGAACTGGGAAAATTGGTGGTAACTTGCAACTATTGTTCCAAGGAGTTTAAGTGGAACAAATCCGGAGGATACGACTCATATTGGAAACACATCAACAACAGTCATCTAGTCAAAGCATCCCGAGTACGCAGACAACAACAAATTGGCAGGTACACATCTCCTAACCATTGTTTATTTAAATATAGTGATCAAAGTAATATGGAAGAATTAGTTATGATGGTAGCTGTAGCACATTTACTTTCTAGTTTTTGTGAAAAAATTGATTTTTTAAAATATTATTATAATGTCTTAAATCGCTGCATGTAGGGTACCTAGGAATACTTTTAAATGTACCATGTGTGAAATTAATAAAAAAAAGAAAAAAAAAGCTTTAGTTAGATATTTAAAAATTATGTAGGTCGTGTATCTGCTTGTACCGATATTTGGAGCGATCATTAACAAAAATATTCATATTTAGGTGTTACATTTCATTATATTGATAAAGCATGGGATTTACAAAAAAAAATTCTTTCATTTAGAGTTTTTGATGAATCCCATACTGCTAATAATATATATAAAATGATGAAAATTATTTTTGAAGAATATTCGATTGAAAACAAAATTTTTGCAATTGGTTTTGATAATACTGCAAACAATACTGCCGCCATTCCACAATTATATGAATTGTGTAATCCCTATTTTGGCGGCAGATTTTTTCATCAAAGATGTGTTTGTCATGTTTTAAATTTATGTGTACAAACTAGTTTGCAAACACTTTAAAATTATATTAAATCAAATAGGGATGCTCTTTATTATTTGTGGAAACATCATAGTATCATGAAACAATGAGCTAGGTTTTGCAAATCTCATAGGAAGCATCCAATTAGATTTTTTCGTGATGTTTTAACTCATTGAAACTCCACATATAAATTGTTGTATGAAAGTTATGAGTATAGGGATTTATTAGTTCGTTTTATGCAGTAGTATTAATTTATATAGTCAGCATTGAGATGTTTGCAGAAGCCCTACCATGCATTTATTTTTTAATGACACAATTAATAATTTATCTGGTATATATTATCCTACCATGCATTTATTTTTTGTAGAAGCTCTAAATATTGTTGGTGCACTTTCTGAGTGTGCATAAATCAAATGTTAACTAAATGTGTTAGAGTAATGAAATTAAAATGGTTAGATTATTTTAGGGATATTCATATTATTTATGTAATTGTTTTATGTTTTGACCCTAGGTGTAAATTAAATAACTTATTTGAATATTATATTGTTTACTATCAATGTTTAGATATAAATGATACTGAAATTGTTAGTTTATTTAATAACGTTAGGAGTTTATTTTATGAGCTGTATGATGAATATTGTTCTATGTACGGTCACTGAGCATTAATATTCAACAACCAGAAAGAGATTCTCCATTTAATGTTTCCTTCACATTAAGGAAGTTGGGGTCAAGTATGTTATCTAAACAAATAAAAAAAAATACGGAGTGTCTTCGTCAACCTCTACTTCAGAGGTTGATGTTTACTTAAATACTGCATTCGAGTTTGTGAGCAATGACTTCAACCTTCAACATCGGTGGAGGGATCATGAGAGAAAATTTTCAATTTTGGCCATCATTGCGAAATAAATTTTTGGAAACCTTGTCTCGATCGTGGCATTGTAACAAGAATTTAGCACCGGTGACAACGTTCTCGACCAGAGATGATCGTTACTAAGTCCAGACTCAATTTAGATTCAGGTCTGTGTTGACGACTAGACCAAGGCGCAATACAAGCAACAAGAAATGGATGGACCATCTGACGACAACGACTTCTTCGACAACAACGACGATACAATGGCCATCAAAGGTACGAGTGACGATTGATCTCAGATAAATAAAAGGTAAGAGAACTACGTGAGCTTTGATTCCTCATAGAGAATATGTAGGCAACTTAATTGAGGTAAAATTAAGTGCAAGCCCAAATTTCTTATTTATTTCTTTAAATTTTATTTTACTTTTATGATATTATCGTAATTGTTTTTAAATTTTATCGTAGCTTAGGGTTACCCACTTTTAATTTTTTTTTTACATTATTTTAATTTCCAAATAATTTTTTAATTTTTTTTTAAAAAAGTTTAACCGACTCTGGAACTGGAACAGACATGAAACCGTTGGTTCCAGAAACCAAAGGAGGAACCAAAACCGGCAGTTCTGGCCGGTTTTAGAAACGGAATTGTAATCGGCACTCCCCGGTTCCGGTTCCAATTTCCCTGAAACCGACGGTTCCGAAACTGTGGCCAACTCTAATGGTATCAAAGCTTTAAAAGCTCCAACGAGTTTCTAGCTTCCTCTTCTTTTTTCCTACATTTATTTCCCTCTTTTTTTTTTATTTTTTCCTTCTCTCTGTATATCATGGCAGGAAAGTTACCAAATAGCGAGCAAAGTCAGATCACAACGTTTATCACTCATGGTTTACCAAATCCAAATGCCAATTTGCTCACCTTCAATGTTACAGCTCAACTTCCTCTCAAACTCACACCCTCAAACTATCCTTCATGGCAAGCTCAATTCCATTCTCTCTTGTTAGGATATGATCTTATTGGTGATGGTACTGCTCTTCCATTACACATATTGGTTCTACTACAATCTCAACTTCCATTAAATCTTTTTCTTTACATAATGTCTTTTGTGCACCATCTCTTAAAAAAAATCTTGTTTCAGTTTCATCATTTTGTAAAGAAAATGATGCCTCTATTGAATTTTTGTCCTACTCGTTTTGTTGTGAAGGATCTGAGTACAGGGGCATCTCTCGTTCGAGGACCGAGCAAAGACAACGTATATGAGTGGCCATCACAGTTTTCTTCATCCCAAACTGCACCACAAGCATTTGATAGTATCAAATCTTCTCCACATAATTGGCACCAAAGGCTAGGACATCCATCAAATAAAATTCTCAGTCATTTGATTTCGTCCAAAATCATTCATGCATTATCCACCTCCATATCTTCTTTACATTGTAACTCTTGTAGTTGTAACAAAAGTAACAACCTACCTTACAGTCGGAAACCACTTGATTTGGTATTCGGATGTGTGGGGACCTGCTCAAATTCATTCAGTTGATGGTTTCAAACGTTATGTTACCTATGTGGACCACTATACAAAATATATTTGGCAGTATTCACTTAAAGACAAATAAGATGTTTCCGCCGTATTTTCCAAATTCAAATCAGTGATTGAATTTTTTTTTTTCAAACTCCAAATGTAACCCTCAACGCTGATGGTGGTGGTGAATATCAAGGCCTCAGTTCTTTTTTGGTCTATTCAACATCTAACAACTCCATCCTATACATCAGATCACAATGGTACTATTGACAAGCGTTACCATCATATTGTCGAAACTGGTTTAATCATTCTTCATCAAACTCATGTTCCTCTCTCTTATTGGTCTTATGCCTTCCAAACAGCTAAATACCTAATAAATCGCCTTCCTACACCTGTAAATCATCTTGCTTCACCCTTTGAAAAATTATTTTCCAAACAACCAAATTATAATAAACTCAAAATTTTTGGTTGCCTTTGTTATCCTTGGTTTAGACCCTATACAAAACATAAACTTGAACTAAAATCCAAACCTTTTGTGTTTTTAGGTTACTCCTCTACCCAAAATGTCTACACAAAATGTCTTGATATATCATCTTCCAAGCTCTATACTTCTCGTCATGTTATATTCTTTGAAGATCAATTTCCTTTTCAAACTATAAATTCTACCTCTCCACGTGCCTCTCAAACAATTGTTCCCTCGTGGACATCTCTTAATCCTAGTCACATCTCTGCTCATAATCCTCATTTCACTATACCTATTCAAGTTAACACTAAGTCCTCTACTGGCAACATAACACCTACAACAAATGCTGGTCTTGAGGCTGTGATACCAACTCAATATGTGGATCCTTCTCCTTCCTCTGCGTCAAATGCCAATGTCTCATCATCAACTGAGGTAAGCTTATCTGATGCTCCTTTTTCATCTCACATTAGTCCCACCAGCAATACACCACCCATTCACATTTATCCCATGACTATGCAACAACATCTTCAAGCCTAAACAAATCCATGCCACTGCCACTCATCCAATACCTCATTCTTTGGAACCCACGTGTATCTCTCAGGCTCTTAAGCAATCCCATTGGCGAGTCGCCGTGAGTGAAGAATTTGATGCATTGTTACGCAATGGTACATGGGAACTTATTCCCTCTAATTCTGGCAAAAATGTCATTGGGTGTTAGTCAGTTTTTCGTACCAAATGGAGTTCCGATGGTAGCATCTCTCAAAGCTCGCTTAGTAACCAAAGGCTTCCATCAAAGCCCAGGGGTTAACTTTTATGCTACTTTCAGTACGACCATTAAACCTACAATTATTGGACTTATTCTCTTCATTGCTATCATTATGGCTGGTCTATTCGCCAACTTGATGTAAATAATACTTTTCTGCAGGGCACTTTGGTCGAAAGTATTTTCACGGTTCAACCACCAGGGTTCATGGATTTAGAACACCCAAATCATGTTTGCAAGCTTCACAAAGCGATATATGGATTATCTCAAGCTTGGTATCAATAACTCAGCTGTTTTTTTACTTCAATTTGGCTTTGTGAATTAGAAATCCGATGCATCTCTCTTTATTTACTCTTATGAGCAACCCACCGTTTACCTCTTGGTTTATATTGACGACATTTTAGTGACAGGTAACAAGTCTTAGTTTGTTCTATATTTTGTTCAATCCTTAGCTACACGATTCTCCATCAAAGATCTTGGAACCTTGAATTATTTTCTAGGTGTGGAAGTTGTTCCTACTGTCAATGGTATTTTTTTTTATCACAACACAAATACATCATTGATCTACTTGAAAAGGCTAAAATGACAGGTGCTAAGGAATCTTTATCACTTTTGTCTACCAGTACTTTATTGGTACTTCATGACTGCTCGACTTCAGCAAATACAACATTATTTTGTAGTGTGATTGGTAGCCTTTATTACCTCTCTCTTACCCATCCAGACATCTCATTCGCAGTTAGTAAGCTCTCTCAGATTATGCATAAGCCTACTCAACTTCCTTACACTACTACGAAGCGTGTGCTTTGTTACTTGAAAGGAGCTTTACATCATGGACTCCACCTTCAGAAGCACTCTCCTCTCAATCTTCATGCATTCACAGATGCCGATTGGATAGGCAACAAAGATGATCATACCTCTACTACTGCATACATTGTTTATCTTGGCGCTAATCCTATCTCTTGGAGATCTCGTAAACAACGTACTATGCAAGATTTTCCACAAAAGTTGAGTATTGCGCTATAGCCTTCACTACTGTTGAAGTCAATTAGTTACAATCCTTGCTACAAGAACTTAAAGTAACTCTTTTTGTGCAGCCTACAATATATTGTGACAACATTGGTGCAAAAATACTTATGCGCTAATCCTGTCTTTCACTCGCGAATGAAGCACATCGCCATCGATTTTCATTTTGTTCATGATCAAGTTTCCAAAGGACAACTACAAGTGTCTCATGTTCCTACTGTAGATCGATTGGTTGATGCCCTAACCAAACCTTTTTCGAAACAATGACTTCATCAACTCAAGAACAAGATTGGTGTGGTCAATGGACACACCATTTTGCGGGGGCATGTAAGGAAAGAAATTAGCTCTAATTAATTTTGTTCTGTCTCTAGACACTCAGAAATTCACTCTGCTTGATTATAGAATTCTATAGTCTGCTCCTATATTATTGTTCAATCAAATCTGTTAACACTTTCAATCTTGGATGATTGATTTGCCTGTCTATAATTAATTGTGTCCACCAATTAATTATACTCAACAAACTAGCAAACACTAACAAGCCTAACATAAGAAGAACTAGCACAATCCTTAAAAACACAAGCATCAACAGAAGGAGAGGACTCATAAAACATTGTCCCCTAACCCAGAGAATGACCCAAATTAGCTAAACAATCAGCGACTTTATTACACTCCCTTTACACATGAACAACATGACAATTCTAGTCAACTTCAACCAACTTTCTGTACCTTCGGATAATGTTGAAAAAATGATGATTGAGATTACACCCATCCAAACTCAAAGCAATAGTAGATTTCGAATTCGATTCAAACAACACTACTTCTAAACTTTATACTCAATAGAGATGTCATGAAAATATATTTTGCTAATCTATATCTAAAATAGAGGAAGGGTGTGTTTAAAATTGTTGTAGGGAGATCTTTTACAAGCTTTGCCACGTCATTTCCAAATAACCAAAACGATGTCGAATGAACCACCTATACCCAGGCCTTCGAGATGACAATAGGAGTACATCATTTCATTCGGATATCGTCGAGATAACCCCCGTCGCAGTGAGAACTCGCCTTATACAAATGAGTGCTCGCAGGATGACAACAAGCACGCGGCTAGGAATTGGCCAAAAAGTAGAACTAGCAGTTACCATGCTACGACTGATACCACGGCACGCTAACCTAGTATCGTCAACAAGTCCTGTCGAAGTCAGGGACCAGTCATCAAGGGCAGCAGGCTAATTAAATGCCAGATAGTTAAGACTACTGTGAGACCACTCTATCTTCGTTCTATTCACAAACAATCTAGAAATTACACCTTTAAGGTAACAATCCTACTGACCACGTTAGGGAGAAGAATCGAGGAAACTAAGAAAGTAAGGAACAAGAGAAAGCAATTGGGACTATAAAGAGGGGGGAAAAAGACGACTTAAGGGGTAAGCCATTGAATACTCTCACCAACCATAATAAGCATTTAACCTATCTTTTTCTTCTTGAAAATACAGACACTGACTTGATTGTCGGAGGTGAATCACCGGCTAAAGTCCAGCACCTCTTATTGATCTTTTTTTACTTTAACAGGTAGCAGGTCATCAGAGTCTTCTTCGAGAAGCTTTTATTTCCTGCAAAAACTCTCTGCAGGACCATCGCTATTAATCCTACATAATCAATTCAGCGAACCATTAAGTAACCTTACGTGGTATAGTTGACCTTTGTTGACTACGGAATCCATGTTTCACTGTCAACAATTTGGTGCTAGAAGGTTGGCTGTATTATATTCCTCTGAGGAAACCTTGACATGGGTTCCACTAACCCAGGAAAGAAATGCAGTCCCTAGCAAACAACGCCTTCAGAGAACCCCTTATCTCCACCAAAGCGAATCCCCCTAAAGTTCACTGTACCCTGAAAGAGCGGGAAAGAAGAAAAAGAAGAAGGTAGGAAGATACGACAATCAAAACTAGTAAAAGAAGAAGAGCACGCAGAAGTACCCAAAGAATTTGTCCTGGACCCGCGAGAACCCACGACACGGGAAAGCGATGGAGAGGTCGAGCCAACTGAAGACTTAATCCTTGATGAGAACTCCCCCGAAAGGACCGTTAAAATATGGGTGAAACTAAGCCCGAAAGTCAGGGAGGATCTTACGGAGTTGCTCTAGGGGTTCAAGGACGTTTTTGCGTGGAGTCACGTCGATATGTCAGGAATCAATCCATCCACTATTTCCCATGGACTAGTAGTACATCGCGACGCCAAACCAGTAATCCAGAAGAGGCGCCATTTCAACCTCTGAAAGAAACTCTGCCATAAAGGAAATAGTCGAGAAACTTCTTACAGCAGGATCCATTCGAGAATCACATTACCCTTCTTGGATCGCTAACGTAGTACTAGTCAAGAAGAAAAATGGGAAATGGAGGATGTGTGTGGATTTCACTGACCTGAACAAAACCTGCCCAAAGGACGGGTTTCTCACTCCCAAATATCGATAAACTAGTGGACGCCACAGTGGGCCATGAACTCTTCAGTTTCATGGATGCCTACTCAGGCTATAATCAGATCAAGATGCAAGCCCCCGATGAAGAAAAGACGATGTTCACTACCGAGCAAAGACTTTACTGTTATACAGTAATGTCTTTCAGTTTGAAGAACGCATGAGCCACTTACCAGAGGCTAGCAAACCAAATGTTCGCCAGACAAATAGGGCGCACGATGGAGGTCTATGTCGACGATATGCTCACAAAGAGCCTTACAGCCAATGAGCACGCCTGCAACATGCGAGAGACGTTCGAGATCCTCCAACAATATGATATGAAGTTGAACCTCGAGAAGTGCGTCTTTGGCGTAGCTTTAGGCCAAGTCCTGGGTTTCCTTGTCCATCATAGAGGCATTAAAGCTAACCCTGAAAAGATAGACGCCCTCATCAAGATGAAGCCCCCTAGAGCACTTAAAGAATTTCAACGCCTTACAAGATGCCTAGCAGCTTTGAATAGATTCATCATGAGGTCTACTGATAAATGCCTTCCATTCTTTAAAGCAATTAAGAAAGGGAAATGAGTGGAATGGACCGAAGAGTGTGACCATGCCTTCCATCATCTGGAGACTTATTTGGGGTCGGCACTAGTACTTTCGAAGCCGCTGACAAATGAGACGCTATATTTATGCCTCCCAGTGAACCACCGTCGCAACAAGCTCTGTCCTTATCCGAGAGGAAGATGGAGCGCAAAAACCTATATATTACGTTAGTAAGGCCTTGATTATCGCAGAAACAAGGTACTCAGATGCAGAAAAAATGGCCCTGGCCTTAATCGTGGCGGCACGAAAATTTCGACAATACTTCCAGGCACACAACATTAAACTGCCCCCTGAAACAAATACTACAAAAACTAGAAGTGTCGAGTAGATTGACCAAATGGGTGATTGAACTCAGCAAATTCGATTTAAGCTTCAAACCACGGACTGAGATTAAAGGACAGCTCGTTGCAGATTTTATCGTCGAATTCACCGAACCGCAAATTGATACCCACTCCTTTGCCAATGATGAGATAGAGGGCAATGCCTACCCTTGGAAACTACACGTGGATGGGTTCTCAAACTTACACGGAAGTGGAGCGGGGATAGTCCTTATGACCCCCGAGCAAGATGAGGTGGAGTGTGCGCTGAGGTTCAACTTCAAGGCCACCAATAATGTTGCAGAATACGAAGCCCTTCTCGCAGGGCTCCAGGTAGCAACCGCCCTGGGCGCAGACAAGATAGACATTTACAGCGACTCGCTGTTAGTAGTCAATCAAATATGTAACGAGTACCAATCAAAGGAAGAAGGGATGATCGCTTATTTAGAAAAAACCCAGAGAGTTCTCGGCAGATTCACCAAATTCAGGATCACACAGATACCGAGAGTAGAGAACCTAAAAGTTGACGCCTTATCCAAACTAGAGTCCGCCACCAACATTCTATTGTCTAAAACGATACCAGTAGCACATCTCTTACAGCCATGCATAAAGGAAGAAGATGATTCCACGGTCGCAGAAATAGATCTCGCCGAAGAAACATGGATCACATCTATCCAAGCATACCTAGAACAAGGAATCCTCCCCGAGGATAAAAACGAAGCAAAAAGATTGAGATATTGATCCGCACGTTACACGATGATAGACGGCGAGATATACCACAGGGGTTTCTCTAGAGCTTTACATGTAACACCCCCTGACCCCAAATCCACTCATACCGAATCAGGGAGCGCTACTATATACTAAAATCTAACTTTTACTTTTTATAAACCATAATTTAACAATATATTAAAAACATTTGAAAATGGTCCAAATAATTTTCGAAAATCTTGCCAGAGTTTCCTCTGTTTTTCTGACTTTCCAAAACCTGTTTATAGTTAAAATTCCTAAAAATCAACTTCCAAATTCTCAAATCAATTTTTGCACACCCTTCCAAATATAGTGCGACTTACCAACCAATTTATCACAACATAATTTATAAAGATTCAAATAACATAAACATATAATAAAATATTTACAAACAGTTTCTGTATATGCATGCGGTATCACAATTGATATACTTAATATAAACAAACTGCCAAAAGATATGCAGGAAAGATGTGATTCCAGACTCTGGTTCTGCAGTCTCTACTCTTCTTTATCTTTATCTCCTTTGGAACCTTTATTACTTGCGTGCGAGAAAACTCAACACGCTAAGCATAATGCTTAGTGGATGTACACAAAATTGTATATACAAATATACTATATCAAATAATTCAATCTGTTTATTGAAACTATAAATAACAAATATATAAACAATATATGGGCCTCATATCAAATCAAATATCCAAAATCAATCAACAGACAAATTTTTCATAATTTCTCAAATGTTTCCATATAACAAGTCAGTTTTCAGATTGGGCTCCTGACATACAAAACATAAGTTATCGGACTGTATTACGGGTTGTTCGGTATTGGACCCAAACGGGGCCACCCGTCGAGCATCAGATCAGAATAGAATACCAACGGAATCACCCGCTGTAAATGTCCCATGACAAATTTCAGAACCTTCGGACCGGCACTTTGGGCCTGTCCTATCCAAAGGGTGGTATAATTGGCACAATACTGTTCAGACAGAAACCCAATTGACATGTCAACCTCCTATATCCATATCTATGTTTATACACATTAGAGCCAAAATGTTTTCTCAAATCCAATGTCAACATATTTTATTTCTTTCCGAATAATCGAATTCAATTTCAATACATATCGATATATTTATATTTTTACAATTTAAGAATAGAAATCTCTAACTAGGGGATCATCCTTCTCGTTTGTCGAGAATAACGTCCCAACGGAACATGTTTAAAGAGAGCTTTAGATGAACCCTCTCCCTTCGACTTCGGAGCAGGGTTACTAGGACCTCCAACCAACCTCACCTTCTTTACAGGATCTTCAGCGGTAGGAACCGAAATTTCGTCATCAGCGGCTGAAGAAGTCCCTAAATCATCTAACCAATGCTTTAAGGGAACATATATCCTCTCCCCAATATCAGCATCTTTATTTACAGGGTAACGTTTCTTCTTCTCGTAGCACTTGCCGCCCTCCCGGCGAGAAGCTTCTTGAAGGTTCTTTATATGTCTCACCTTTTGGCTAGAGATGGGATCCTTTTCTTGAACTGAAAGGGAAAGTGTTAAAATATGCACCCTGCGAAATAAACTAAAATAAGAAAGAGTAGAATACGTACCGCGATGATGATTAAGGGAATAACCCTCGGTGGCGCTGTGAAAAGAACCAAATGTGTGCCTCATCACGGCAGAGCACCAATGCACACCTATCGGCTGCACGAGCCGTGATAGCCCGTAGAACACGATAAGCCTCTTAGTCACTCAACCTCGGTCCCTCGCTCCACGTGTCTAGGAAACCAAAAGAGCAAAGTATTGACACTGTGAGTGACAAGAAATAAGTCATCAAAACAGACTATCCAGACACCAGCAAGAAAAATACCCGGTCTAGTAAAATGGTGGGGAATAAGCACTTCGCGAAGGAGCTTGTCCTCGTCGACTGGAACAGTGCGACCCCAGTTTCCCTTGACAAAGAACTACGTGCCTTTCCAAAACTTGTTGGAGGTAGGCAACCCCCATATGATCCCTCATTTTCCTTCGCCCAAGACATAATAAAAGGTTAAAGGGGCAAAGTAACCGCATAGTTTAGCATGTAGCCGTAGACGGCTATGAACCCCTGGAGTGGATTCCACTCAATCTTCCCCTTCGGTAATAGGAGTTCCACTGTATCCAGGATCTCGTAATACTCCATATAGCGTCGTATATATTTTACCGTGTCGATATTTGGCTCGGTGTCAAAAAAACTCGGGGCTGACGGTGATAAGTCAAGCAGTCTAGCCCTATGGGCGCTGTTATCAGAGGGATCCGGTTGCTGGTCTTCATAGAGAGATGGTCGCTTTGACATAGCTTCGGCCAGGTTTGATGTTCTCGCCAATGGATCTTCAAGAGGAGTCTCCAGCGAGCTATCAGATAAAATGACCACAAAAGCAACATGAACCTGCATGTGTGAATAATCGATACTTAGAGGAACAGAAATGGGGGGCGACGAATAGTGTAGAGGAGGAAACCGTCTCTTTCGATTTCCTCCAGCATTCACATGCCCCTTAACCAAGAATCCATATCAAAAAATAAAAGAAGGTATACGGGACGAAGAAAGGGCTTACTCGAAGGAAATTGGGGAAAGCCGACGCTCGAGAAGGTGAAGTGGTGACGATAAACTTCGGGAGCCAATGAAACTCGAAGAACTTCTTTAGAGGATTCACACACACCAGGAGGAAAGGAAGCAAATGAGAGAAGTGTGAAAGGTCCTAAAGAAGGACAGTAGGTGGGTATATATAAGCCCAAGTGAATACCCCCAACCATTAACCACCAGCACGCCAAACGTTTTGAGAAACCGAGGAGAAATGATTACTACTCCGAGCGTAAGGACCAAGGCCTGTGGGGGGAAGCCACGTGCACAAGAAAGGACAATCGCCACTACGTAGCATTTAATGAGGGACACTCGAACCATCTTGAAAGGTTAATGAATGCAGGAAAAACGATGCCACATGCCTAAAAGAGTTGCTTGAGACGCCTCAGCTTTCCCCCTCATCCAACGAATGCCATGTCGCCAAAGGACTTTTCATTTATCAGAGTAAGATAGTCCCCTCATGAAAGAGGTTCTCGCAGCAATTCCTGAAAAATCAAAATTGAAATTGACTCGCTGATAAAGATAAAGATAAATTCCCTCAGAAAAGCTTTCTCTCAAGAATTTAGGGGGTATTGTTGTAGGGAGATCTTTTGCGAGCTTTGCCATGTCATTTCCAAATGACCAAAACGATGTCGAATGAACCACCTATACCCAGGCCTTCGAGATGACAATATGAGTACGTCATTTCATTATGATATCGCCGAGATAACCCCCGTCATGGCGGGAACTCACCTTATACAAACGAGTGCTCGCAGGATGACTACGAGCATGCGGCTAGGAATCAGCCAAAAAGTATAACTAGCAGTTACCATGCTACGACTGACACCATGGCAGGCCAACCTAGTATCATTAACAAGTCCTATCGAAGTCAAGGACCTGTCATTAGGGGCAACAGGCTAATTAAATGCCAGACAGTCCAGACTACCGTGAGACCACCATACATTCGTCCTATTCACAAACAATCCAAAAATTACACCTTTAAAGTAACAATCCTACTGACCATATTTGGGGGAAGAATCGAGGAAACCAAGAAAGTAAGGAATAAGAGGAAAGCAATTGGGATTATAAAGAGGGGGGAAAAAGACGACTTGAGGGGTAAGTCATTAAATACTCTCACCAACCCTAATAAGTATTTAACCTATCTTTTTCTTCCCGAAAATATAGACACTAACTTGATCGTCGGAGGTGAATCGCCGGCTAAAGTCTAGCACCTCTTATTGATCTTTCTTTGCTTTGACAGGTAGCAGCTTATCAGAGCCTTTTCCGAGAAGATCTTATTTCCTGCGAGAACTTTTTCTGCAGGACCATCGCTATTAATCCTACATAATCGACTCAAGAAACCACTAAAT
The DNA here is from genome assembly GCA_003430845.1 of Xanthoceras sorbifolium. Classification (NCBI taxonomy): domain Eukaryota; kingdom Viridiplantae; phylum Streptophyta; class Magnoliopsida; order Sapindales; family Sapindaceae; genus Xanthoceras; species Xanthoceras sorbifolium. The sequence continues at coordinate 9,531,535 of CM010611.1, forward strand.
AACCTTCCGTGGCATAGTTGACCTTTGTTGACTACGGAATCCATTTTTTACTGTCAACAAAAATGATTTTTTAAGTGGAACTTTTGGGAGTAAATCTTTTATAAGTATGACTTAGATAAGGTAGTAGGTTTAATGAAAAAAGCTCTATAATATTTATGGTGCGTTTGAGATTCCTGTACATTATGAAATAAGTTATTATTTCATAAGTTTGGATAAAAATTATGTTTAGTAAACTTCTCAAAATCAGTTTATTTTATAATATACTTCTCCTATAATCAGCTTTTGGAAAGGGGATTACTTTAAGATACTGATTATTGGAGAAACTAACTTGTTGCTTATGAAATGTCCATAACACACACTATTTTAATAAAAGACATAGTGCCCGTGTATTAAATAATAGTATTATTAAAAACTAAAAAAGCTAAAAAAATAATAATTTTTTATTAAATTAATTTTAAATTTGATCATTTTTTTTTATTTTTCTATGTTTTGAATTTATATTTCTAATATATAAAAATTTCAATCTGGAGTTTCTCTTTGATTTTCTCTCTAGAGTTTTTTAGGTGGAAGTAGAAAGGTGAGTTCTTTTTGGACTCTTCTTCGTTCCTTGTGAACGTAGCCTGGTGGTTTTTGATTCTCTAGTCCTTCTTCTGTCTTGTTTGTTACTTCTGTTCTTTTGTTTGGGGCGGTGGTGCTATTGGGTATAAACTATTCATGTTTTTGTCACAATGAATTCTAACAAAATTTATGAGTTGTGTGCGGCGCTGCACTTATCTAATGATGAGGGGTCGATGCAGAATGTTGGGGGTACTTTGAAGATCGAGGGATAAAAAAAGTTGGCTTTAAGTTTAGTGGGCAAGTTATTGGCTGGACGACAAACCAATAGGGATGCCTTTATGGTTCTTATACCTAAGATATAGAGGCTTACTAGTAATGTTAATGTTGAATTAGTGCGAGACAACATTTTTGCCTTCCACTTCCAGAACACTTTGGACAAAAATCGGGTATTAGCAAGCGGGTCCTTGGAACTTTGATAATTCTCTACTCATTTTGGAAGAGCCGAAAGGGTTGGGGGACCTCTCCAAAATGAGTTTCTCTAAGGTAGATTTTTGGGTACAAATCCACAATGTACTTTTAGTTTGCATGACTCGTGATATTGGTTTGCTATTGGAGGCGAAGATTGGGAAGGTGAAGAAACTTGACCTTGGAGCATCGGGCGATTGTGTTGGCAAATTTATAAGGGTCAGAGTGTCAGTTGATGTGTTACGACCATTAAAGAGCGGTATCCGAATACAGTTGGAGGATTCTGATGAGGAACAAACTCTACTCCTCTAGTGTGAAAAAATGTCAAAATTTTGCTTTGATTGTGGCTTAATCGAACATCCCTCCGTGAGTTTCCAACAAAAAATATGTAAGCGAAATTGGTAGGTTCCAATATTCACAAATATGGGACATGGATTCGGGCTTCCAGTCCGACCAAGGAACGTTTTTCCCATTCAGCTAAATTCAGTAATAATCCCAAAGGTTCAATGGCTGATGGTGTCCAGATGCGGGGTAGCTTTGACCGGAATATTGACGATAACGGTGGTGACATGGCTCGAGGATTGAATGATACGGCAGTCCAACATATTTCAGCGAAGGGTAAAGAGAAGATTGAGGCTAATAATGTCCAGGATTTTTTGGGCACACAGATTGGGAAGGATGCAGATTCTCCTTCGAGTTTTCAGGGGTTGAAGAAGGCAGAGAATGTTGGGGCTTTTTCTAGGCCTGATTTTTTGAAGTCAACAACTATCAAACCAACTGTTAATTTAGAGATACACGGGAGTGATCCTAGAGTTGTGTCTACGAATGACACTCTTTTAGTTTCTGAAGAGGTAGAACCGAATAAGCAATCTAATGGGGATATCTCAATGGATTTGGATTAGGGGTGTATAGGCCTAAAAAACCATTTAGTGGATCCAGGTTCAATTTTACAAGATCATAGTATTGTTAGTGTTGAGGTAGATGGTGGCCCTAACGTGCAGTTAATAAGTTTGCGTGACCAGCGCCATGCCCATGCAGTCTCATGCTTCGTGGTGAGTCATGGTTGTGTGAAATAAGCAAAGTGGAAGCGTCAGGCACACGAGAAAGGTTTGGCTTTGAAGAAATATGAGGAAACGATTTTCTTATTCCATTTAATCTGAAGACAGAAACTATACAGGTATAAATAGAAGTATACAACTATACAATCCTCACTCTACTAGTAAACACAATCCTCACTTTACTAGGAAACTAAGCTACTGCCTAAAAAACAAAAGAATCCCCATTAATTTAGGAATTAGTCAACTACTTAAATTAGGAAACAAATAAGAGACAGGAAACTAAAATAAATAAGGAATCAGATTTTGAATTTCAACACTCCCCCTCAAGCTGGGTTGTAAATGTTGATAATACCCAGCTTGCAACAGAGGTCTTCAAAATGAACTCTTGGTAGAGCTTTTGTAAGTATGTCGGCTGTTTAGAGAGCTGTTAGAGTGTATAATAGCTTTACTGTACCTTCTTATATGTTCTCTTTAATGAAGTGTTTATCTATCTCCACATGTTTGGTCCTATCATGATGGACCAGATTCTTAGCAATGCTTATAGCAGCCTAATTGTCGCAGAACATTTTCATAGGTCCTTCAACAGAAATTTTTAGTTCAGCCATAACTCGATATAACCATAATCCTTCACATATGCCATGAGCCATAGCTCTAAATTCTGCTTCTGCACTACTTCTAGCTACTACTAATTGTTTCTTGCTTCTCCAAGTAACCAGATTTCCCCATATGTATGTGCAGTACCCAGAAGTTGATCTTCTATCTGTAACAGACCCTGCCCAATCTACATTTGAAAAAATTTCGATATCTTTCTTTGTGGATTTGGCAAAGAATAGTCCTTTGCCAGGTGTCATCTTTAGGTATCTCAGGATTCTCGTAACAGCATTCATGTGTTCCTCGGTTGGATTATTCATTAATTGACTAACAACACTCATTGGAAATCCAATGTCTGGCCTGCCATGAGAGAGAGAAATGAGTTTTCCTACCAGCCTTTGGTACGTTCCTTTATCCACCGGTGCACTTTCTCTTTCACTACCTAATTTGGTCGTGTAATCCATAGGTGTCTCAGCTGGTTTACAGTCACTCATGCCGGTCTTTTTGAGCAGGTCAAGAACATACTTACGTTGTGAAACTGAAATTCCTTTCTTGGAACGAGCAACTTCCATACCAAGGAAGTATCTTAGATTGCCAAGATTTTTTACTTCAAATTCTTTAGCTAAGAACCCTTTGAGACAAGAGATTTCATCCTCATCATTTTCGGTTAGAATGATGTCATCTACATAGACAATGAGGATAGCTATTTTTCCCCCAAGTGAGTGTTTGACAAACAAGGTGTGATCTGTTTGACATTGCACATATCCACATCGTTTTACAACCTTCGTGAATCTATCAAACCATCATCGAGGACACTATTTAAGACCATATAATGATTTCTTCAACTTGCAGACCTTGTTGAAGTTTTCTTGGGTCTCGAGTCCAGGTGGCACTTCCATGTAGACTTCTTATTCTAAGTCCCCATTTAGAAAAGCGTTCTTGATGTCCAGCTGATACAGTGACCAGTCCTGATTTGCAGTTAGGGATAAAATAACTTTCACTGTATTGAGCTTAGCAACTAGTGCAAAAGTCTCCTGGTAGTCAATTCCATATGACTGAGTAAATCCCTTTGCAACTAGATGAGCCTTAACCCTCTCCACAGTTCCATCAGCCTTCAATTTTATGGTGAAGATCCATTTGCATCCAACCGGATTATTCCCCTTTAGTAGCCAAGTTTCATTCTTCTCTAGAGCTTGGACTTCTTCATTTATAGCATTTCTCCATTCTGGTACTTTTAGAGCTTCCTGTATAGTGTTAGAAATTTCTATACTGGAAAGGTTAGATGTAAAAGCACAAAACTGAGAAGATAAACCCTTATATGACAAATAATTCTGCAATGGATAAAGGGGACGATTTCTGCATTTTCGGATCCCTTTGCTTATTGCAATAGGCTGCTCTAAGCTAGAATCATCATTTAGAGTGGAATCAAATCTGATATTAGCTGAGGTGTCCTCACTAATGGTTGGTTTTATCTCTTGAACTTGTAAATCCGGTTCAGAATTTTGGATTTGCTCAGGAAATGTTAGCTGCTCCATTCCTGTGTGAGTCTTCCTTTTCCTGGTATACACACTTAATTCATTTTTGTTTTTAGGTTGGTCTGGAACAAGTGGCTGAATACTAGGACTGTTATTAAGAGTACCAGATGGCTGAATACTAGGAGACCGAGTAGAAGATTGAGACTCTAATGTAGGAGGTGTTGACTCTAGTGTAGGAGATTGAGACTCTAGTGATTTATCAAACTCCCAAGACTCCCAAAACTGCCAACCCTGATATTCTTTATCACTCTCCCTTTGAATAACAGTCCTAGGATAATAAGATTGGTTTTCAAAAAATGTTACATCTGTGGAACAAAACAATTGTTTTGTATTAGGAGAGTAACACTTATACCCTTTCTGATTAGGAGAGTAACCAATGAACAGACACTTGGTAGATTTGGGATCTAGTTTTCCCCTCTGATGTGGAGGGACATGAACAAACACAGTGCACCCGAATACTCTAGTAGGAATATTAGATATGATCCGAGTAGTGGGATATGATTTTAGTAAGACTTGACAAGGAGTTTGAAAGTTTAGGACTCTTGATGGCATTCTGTTTATGAGATAAGCTGCTGTAAGTACAGCCTCTCCCCAAAACTTTTTAGGCACATTTGTTGAAAACATTAGTGATCTAGCAACTTCTAAGAGGTGATTTTTCCTTTTAGCAATTCCATTTTGCTGAGGGGTATGGACACACGAACTTTGATGTGCTATACCACTATTTAAAAGATATTTCCCAAGAATAGAGTTAAAATATTCTTTACCATTGTCGGTTCGCAAAACTTGAATTTTTGTTTGAAATTGAGTTTGCACCATATTATTAAAATTTTGAAAAATCTGTCCCACTTCAGATTTTTCCTTCATGAGGAAAATCGAGGTTATCCTAGTATGATCATTAACAAACGATATGAACCATCGAGCCCCTGAGATATTGTTTACCCTAAATGGACCCCAGGCATCACTATGAATTATTGAACGAACAAGATGCTTTATATGATTGAGTAGGAAAAGAAATTCGTGTATGCTTAGAGAATTGACAAATCTCGCATTGAAAAAACTTAGGACTTTTATTACTGAATAACGATGGAAAAAGTTTTTCATGATACAGGAAACTAGGGTGGCCTAATCGGTAGTGCCACAACATAACAATCCTATCATTATTGGATTTAACACTAGGAGAGATAACAACCTGACTTTTAAAGGAGACACATTCTGTCTTTTGACTTTGTTTTCCAAGAAAAGGGTAGACTTTGAGAAAGTAGTAAAGAACTTAGTAGTACATTTAAGATCTTGAGTAATTTTACGAATTGATAATAAATTGCAATCCAAATTTGGAACCAAAAGAACAGAGTTAAGAGTTAGATCCTTTGATATAATTACTGAGCCAATTCCGGTTACTTTTGATAGAGATCCATCTGCAATTCGGACTGAAAACGTTCCGGGACATGGACTGTATTTGTGAAAAACACTTGCATCCCCAATCATATGGTCCGATGCACCAGAGTTTACAATCCATGGACTCACCTTCTCACGTTTAATACTCAATGCACTTAGAAAATTACCTTTCTGGGCTAATGATCCAGTCCCAATCACAGAGTTCATAGAGTTCTGTGATTGATGATTGAAGATTATCTGTAGAACATCCATCTGTTCCTTGCTGAAAGAATTTGAATCAGTTGTGATGGGAGAAGTTTCATTATTGTTGGAGACGTGGTTACCTCGACTTTCTCTGTCTTGACGCGGCTTCCAATCGGCTAGTTTACCATGGATTTTCTAGTAAGTTTCTTTGGTATGACTAGGGCGGTGACAATGCTCACACCACACCCTTCCCCCTTTGTGTGGCTGCTGCTGGTTTCGAATAGCCAAGGCCGATGACTTACTACCACTAGCTGATTTTTCTATTTCAAGCATCAAATGACGTCTACTCTCTTCCCTTCGAACCTTAGAGAAAGCTTCACGTAAGCTTGGCAATGGTTTTGTGCTGAATATCCTTCCTCTTACAGCATCAAGACTTGAATTCAGGCCCAAACAAAATTTGTAGACCTGTTTATTCTCTATGATCTTTTTGTATAATTTTATATCAGAGGTAGTATCCTAGGAATAGTTTTCAAAAGCATCTAGTTGCTACCAGCTTTGATGGAGTTTGTTGTAATACTCGGTCACGGATAAATCACCTTGTCAGAGATCATGCAAAAAGCCCTCAATTGTCACAAGTTCTGGTGTGTTGTCTTTGTGAGAGTAGGTGTCTTTTGCAGCCTCCCAGACTTCTGCATTAGTTTCATATAGGAGAAAATTTTCTCCTATATTTGGCTCCATTGAATTCATTAGCCAAGACATAACCTGCCTGTTATCTCTCTTCCAGATCGATAACCAGCATCTTTTTCATCTGGTTGGGTAATTTTTTCGGTAAGATAATCTTCTTTCTCCTTGCTACGGACATGAAACATGAAGGATTGAGACCATTAGATGTAGTTTCAGTCATTCAGTTTGTAGATGGTAATTGGTGTGGAGGAGTAGTGGTTTGTTGAGTCTCCCCCATTGTTGTTGACCATAACAGTTTTGACGTTTGAGGAGGAGGATTTTGGAGTTTCCATTGAAGATTCTTTTGTGTTGGTGTGATAAAAAGTGCCGGAATAAGCAGTGTAGGATAAGATAAAGGCTGATGTACACTGCTGGAAAAAACAGTGTAGAATATTTGCCGGAAAAAAAACTGACCTAGGACAGCTGTGGGAAAAACAGAAGGTGTCTAGGGTTGCTCTGATACCATGAAGAAATATGAGGAAAATATTTTCTTATTCCATTTAATCTAAAGACATAAACTATACAGGTATAAATAGAAGTATAAAACTATACAATCCTCACTCTACTAGGAAACACAATCCTCACTTTACTAGGAAACTAAGCTACTGCCTAAAAAAGAAAAGAATCCCCATTAATTTAGGAATTAGTCAACTACTTAAATTAGGAAACAAATAAGAGATAGGAAACTAAAATAAATAAGGAATCAGATTTTGAATTTCAACAGGCTCTTTCAAATAGTGAGGCTGACTTAGTGTCGCACAAACGACAGTTTGAAACTTCCAGTAAGGGTGGCGATAGTTTGGATATGAAGAAGCAATGAATCTCTTTGACATATATCTCTCAGGTATCAAAGTTTTTGGTAGGACCTGATGCACAGGTCTTCCAGTCGTTATGAAACTCTTAAGTTGGAATGTTCGGGGAGTCGGGAGTCCTCGAATAATTTAGGCTCTGCAATGTATCATGTAAGATTATAACCCCGAGGTTCTTTTTCTTTTTAAAACTTTGTGCTCTTCAAATTAGTTGGAGGTTCTGTGTGTTAAGTTGGGTTTATGTGGCAAGTTATCGATTGGTAAAGTAGGTCACAAGGGTGGCCTCAGTTTACTTTGGTCTAATGCAGTTTCTATTTCTTTAGTTTCTTTTTCGAATTTTCACAGTGATGTTCAAGTGCAGTCCCAGGATAATAAAACTTGGCGCTTTACGAGGTTTTACGGCAATCTGGATTCCTCACAAAGGACTCATGGTTGGACTCGTTTGTGTTGCTTGTGTATGGATTCAACTCTTCTTTGGCTTTGTTGAGGAGATTTCAACGAGATCCTTCTCTCTCGAGAGAAGAGTGGTGGTGCCGAAAGACCGGGATATCTTGTTAATAACTTTCGACGATGTTTAGATGATTGTGCTCTCCATGATTTAGGCTTTACAGGGCCTCCGTTTACGTGGTGTAATAGGTGACAGGCAACTGATTTCGTTTAAGAGAGATTGGACTGATTTGTTAGTAATTCCGATTGGGGGTGCCTTTATCCCTCAGCTTCTATGAATCAGTTGGAATTTTGGGGCTTTGATCATTATTCGATCATCTTGGATTCTTTGGGTGTGGCGCAATCTAAGCAAACTTCTACTCCAAGAAGGGGAGGTCGGTTCTTGTTTGAAGAGATTTGGACCGACATTCCTGAGTGTGGCGAGCTCATTCATTCTCATTGGCATAGGTATTCATTCGAGTTCTATTGAGGGGGTGCTGGATAATATTTTGAGTTGCTCTGATAACCTATCGGAGTGGAATACTACCACCTTCAAAACTTTACGGCATCGCATCACGGTTAAGAAAAAAAAAATTCATACCTTGTATGCGGCAGTGAATTCGGTAAGCTGGTGGCATATTTGTGAGGTGGAAAAACAACTTAACACTTTGCTGTACAAGGAGGAACGTTATTGGCAGCAACGAAGTCGAGTTTCTTGGCTTTGTAACGGTGATCGTAACACTCGTTTCTTCCACTCTAAAGCTACTAGTCGGCAGCAGCGCAATCATATTAGTGGCTTGTTTGATGAAAATAACGTGTGGCAGTGTTATGAGACGAGGGTGGTAGACATTATTGAAAGCTATTGTAATACACCCTCCCGATAGTTTGTACTATACACGTACATGTATTGTAATATATTTTTTCAGAATTGATTATACAATACTATAATGGAATTTATTGGACGATTAGTTAGATTTTGTAAAGTATATACAAAATTCAATTATAAGTTTCGGAGGTCATAGGAAGAATTCTCCATAAATTCAGAGTATTAGTGATATTTTGAAAGTCAAATAATAAATCATTGGTGACACATGAGATAGTGGAAATTAATTTAGGTGGATTAATTTTGAGATGTACAAGTGGACCAATCAAGGAAAACAAATTAGATTAAAAGTGGTTGGATCCATGTGATTAACTTTTATATTGTGGTCACTTTATGAAATTGAAAGATCAAGGGATAAGTTGAAATTATTAAAGTTTATATATATGTATTAGGATATACAATCAGAAAACCAAAACAAACACAGATGAAAGTGAAATGAAAGTGAGATGCAAATGAAAGTTAAATGCAAATGAAATGAAAATGAAAGTTAAATGAAAATTGAAATGAAAGTCAACCAAGAGAATAAAAATAAAACAGAAAGTGGGTGAAGGAAGAACCAGAAAATTCGAGAACAGGGGAAAAGGAAAAGAGAAGAGAGGAAGAAAGAGAGAATAGCTGCTAATCGAAGAAAAGAAAAGAGAGACAGAGGCCGGCCATGCAAGGAAGAAGCACGCTCGGCCGAAGAAGAAGAGAGTAGCGACCAAGAGAAAGGGAGAAGAAGAAAGGAAAAGAAAAAGAGAGAAGAGAGAAGCAGGAAGCTTCGGCCAGCAAGGGAGAAGAAGGAAGAAAGAAGAGAGAAAGAAGAAGAAGAGGCAGCAGCGGAAAGAAAACAGAGGACAAAAAACATGCAGAGAGAAAGCAAGAAAGAAAAAAAGAAAAAGGAAAGAAAAGAAGAAAAAGAAGGTCTCGGTCAAGCTAGAAGAAGAAGAAGAAGAGGATTTGGGTAAGTGATGGATGAAGTTGAATTGGTTTGAATTTTGATGATATCTTTTTTGTTGTAGAATTAGTAGTTGATATTTGATGAAATTGAATTGATTTTAAAGATTGATTGAGTTTTGAATTGTTCTTAAATTTGATTGTTAAATATAAAGTGAAATTGGAGTGATGAAAATAAAGAAAATTATGAGTTTTGTCAATTTTAGTATTTGATTTGAGTTTTTGTAGTGTTTTATTTAAAATTAGTTGGATTGAAGTTGATTAAAATAAAAATCAAGAAAACTAGTAAGTTAAAGATTTGGGAATTTTATGATTTCAAGTGTAAATTGGTTAGTTGAGATATTATTTAAGTAAACTGAGTGTTTTTGAGTTAATTGATAGTGTGAAATTGGAATCATTAAATAAGAAATCGAAATGGTTCTCAAATTAGTAAATTTGTATTATAAGTTTTTGTAATATTGTGTTCGGTGATTGATAAGAGTTGTAGTAATTGTTTAGAATAAAATTGAATCACTAGTTTTGGGAATTTTTGAAATTATTTTGAAATTGAAGTTATAATTAGTTTAATCAGGTTTAATGAGATTGAAATTAATGTTGTTAAGTGAAGGAAATTCACTTATGTTAAATTGATAAAGATTAGTATGAAAATTTGTGTAGAAATTGAAGTTGAAAGTGTAGAGATCTCAATTTATGTGTAATTAAGTATTATAAATTGTATTTGTGTGGTTTGATATTAATCGGTGCTTAGAAATCTAAGAAAATATGTTGGATTATGTTGAATGAGATTCAATTTAAGAGAAACTGATTGATTTAAGGAATATATAATTGTAGAGACATGATTTTTAGCAAATTAAACGTAATTGATTTTATTAGAATAGAAGAAATTGAAGAATAAAGTGTTAAATGTGTAAATTGAGTTTTGTATTAGTTGTTGTACTTATATTAATGATTTATTTGGAGATATATTACTTTAGGAAAAAAATCTTCATAGTATAGGAGGAAATGAAATTATGCGGAAAGACAAGAAATGTAATGAGACGTCCGAAGGAACCAGAGCACCAAGCCTAGAGAAAACCAGAAATCAGTGAGTATAAAATCATTTTAAAGTAAAGTATATTTTATTTTAATAATATGTCTTATCTAAAGTTTAACAAGTTAATATTTTTATTCAAGTTGGTGAAAAATCATACTTTTAGTTAAAATATACTTTAGAATGTTTTCCACTTTATTTTAATTGTTTATAACTTTATATATACGTTCATTTACCTGTATGTGGTTCATAATTTAAATAGAATTTATGCTCAAATATATTTTAATTAAAGTATTTTTATATATCTCAAAAATTTAGAATTTATATTAAACTAAAGAAATATGTTTTATGTATATCCCATGCTTTTGATTAAAAATTAGTTTTCAAAGTAAAGAAAATAGTTTTCAAACCCATGGATTACCCTTCGGATCAGTTATCAGATTTTCATCAGTTCGACCTGTCTGATACACCCCATTTGTGTGTGGCAAGTTAAGGGGGGATAGTCCGCTAACTCCAGGGGAGTTGAGTCTGTCAGTTGCACGCACATTGGGGTGTTGTCTCGCTATATGTATGCGACGCAGCATTCCGCACATAAACAGTGAGATGTCTTATTTTAGATGTCACGTTGAGTGGCGTCAGTTAGTCGCCTCGTGACCCTTATATCAGATGTCACAGTGGACGGCGTCAGTTAGTCACCCTGTGACCCACTCATATGGCACGGCGCCAGTTAGTCGACCTATGAGTCAGCTTAGGGGTCCATTGGGAGTTTTCAAATACAGAAGCCAAGCCAAAAACATTTTTCAGATTTTCAGTACAAAATATTAAATTTACAGAAATAATTTAATATATACCTTGTTTATGTTTTAGTATTTATTAAAGAGATTTTGTACGTTAGGCTTGACTAGATTTTCAGAAAAATAGATTTCAGTACAGTATTCAGAAAACAGACTATTATTGATTTCAGTACGATATTTAAGAAAGCAGATTATTATTAATTTCAGTACATTGTTTTCAGGAGACAGAATAAATTTTCAGAAAATTTTATTATCATAATATTTTATCAGAAAAATATTTTATCATAAGAGTATTATCAGAACACTATATTAGAAAAGTTTAATCAGAGAAGTTTTATCAAAAAAGTATTTTCAGTAAAGTATATTCTTTTAGCTTTTCAGTTTTCAGAAAAGTACATTATCTCAGCATTTCAGTTTTCAGAAAAATATATTATCTCAGTATTTCAGTTTTCAGAAAAGAATATCATATTAGCTTTTCACTTTTCAGAAATTTAAAGGAATATTATTTCAGCTTATCAGTTTTTCAGAAAAGATATATTTTCAGCTTTTCAGTTTCTAGTAAAGTAAAAATATAGATATATATATTTTCAGTTTCTCTGTTTCTTTTAGTAAAGTGAAAAATATATATATATATATATATATATATATATATATATATATATATTCTTAGCTTTCCAATTTTCAGAAATTAGATTTCAGAATAGTTGAGATTTCAGTATAGTTTCATGAAATATATTTCAGTTCAGTTTTCAAGGGAACAAAGAGATTTTTATTAATAGGTAAATTGTTTAGTACAGTTTTTCAGAATCAGTAAAAGAATTATTATTTTGAAATTCCAGTATATTACGTTTATTAAATAGATTTTAGTTATTTTCTCAAGTTAATTTATTAGAAACAGATTTATATTCTTTTCAGATTTTAGGGAGTTTAATAGAAAAATTTATTTAGAAACTAGTAACACTCACTGAGCTCCTTTAGCTCACCTTAGTTTTTCTTTGTGTTTTTAAATCAACCTCTCAGGCATTGTAGAGACTCTAAATACCAGCGGGACCAGTCAGAGGATGCTGTGACTGTTTTATAAACATATATAATGTTTTAGTTGTTAAGTTTGTATTTTGATATTGTTTTAAGTGCATAAGTATTTTAGTTAAAGAATTGATAACTATTTATTTTGATATTTAAACTGTTTGAGTTGTGGTTGAATTATTGAGATGGACTGGAGGTCCATGGTAGTCGAGATTTGAAATTTTATAGAAGTGTTCAAGTTTTTTATGTAGGTCTTTAAGATTTGGTAATCTCAGAAAAACAGAGGAGACTCTGCCAAAATTTTAATAAAGTAGTTTCGTTTTAAAAAAAAAAAAAATTTCCTACTCAAATTTCCATTTATAAGAAACGGCTTAGCTTTACGGAAGTCTTTCAGCGAGGCAAACCTCGACTGGGAAGCTACCGTGGAGTGCCGGTAGGCTACCTAATGAGAGATAGTAATTTAGGGGCCTGTTAACTATTTTTCTAACATTTTTCACTCTTCTCATTTCGATTTTAATAGTGTGGATAGTGTGCTTCAATCGGTGGAATGATGTGTATCAAGCTCCATGAACAGTGTGTTGGATGCCCCATTTGTAGTCGATGAAATGCGAAAGCCTGTGTTGGCAATGCACCCCACCAAGGCTCCGGGTATAGGCGACATGTCTGCTATCTTCTATTAAAAATATTGTAAGACGGTTGGTCTTGGTGTCACGGCTGCTTGTCTTCAGTTTATTAACCATGGTGGGAATATTGCAACGATTAACTCTACAATTATTGTCCTTATTCCTAAAGTTCAACAACCGAAGCGGGTGTCTGATTTCTGCCCGATAAGTCTCTGCAATGTCTTCTACAAAATCATCTCGAAGGTCCTTACGATTAGAGTTCGGCTTGTTCTGGGAGAGGTGATCTCAGAGGCACAAAGTGCGTTCTTACTAGCGCGACTCATTTTTGATAATGCAGTTATTGGTTTTGAGTGCTTACATGAGCTTAAGAGGAGACGGCCGACGAAGAAAGGTTTTGCCGCTTTGAAGCTAGATATGACCAAGACTTATGATCAGGTGGAGTAGTCATTTATTGAGCATATGATGCATAAGCTTAGTTTTTCTGATTGTTGGGTAAATAGAATTATGTCTTGTGTTACTAGTGTTTCGTTTTCTTTCATGATTAATGGCAGGGTGCATGGTGCTTTAACTTCTTCTAGGGGCTTAAGGCAAGGGGACCCTCTATCTTCGTACCTATTTCTTGTTTGTGTAAAGGGGTTATCGGCTCTTATGAGACAGGCAGAGTGCAATGGGGTGCTTCGTGGGATTCAATGTAGGCGTTAGGGACCTCCCATTTCCCATCTTTTTTTCTCGAATGACAGTCTCTTCTTTGTTCTAGCAAGGAATAGGGAGTGTATTGCTCTTCGGGATATCTTGTATTCTTATTGTCGTAGTTCGGGGTAGATGGTTAATTTCAATAAATCAGCGATGTGTTGCAGTCAGGGGCTTTCTGATTCGGCCATGGAGGAGTTACGCAATTTTCTGAGCGTTTCCTTGGTGGCTTGCCATGAGAGATATCTTGAGCTCCCTAGTTTTGTTGGTAGGAATAAACACCATCTTTTTAATTCCATCAAAGACAAAGTCTGGGATCGGCTATAGGGGTAGCGGTCTCACTTTTTTTCTTCAGGGGGTAAGGAAGTTTTAATTAAAGCAATTCTCCAGTCGATTCCTACTTAAGTCATGTCTCTTTTCAAGCTGCAGTGTTCGCTCATTAGGGAGCTTCATTCTCTTATTGCTTGATTCTGGTGGGGCGATAATAGTGGTAAAAATCGAATTCATTAGGGGTCTTGGGACAAGCTGAGCCACAATAAGGAGGAGGGGGGTTGGGCTTTTGTGACCTTGGCATTTTTAATCAAGCTCTCTTGGCTAAACAAGGATGGAGGATTATTTATAATCCCTCATCTCTTAGCGCTCGGGTTCCTAATGAGAGATATTTTTTCGCAGTCTTCGTTTTTGCATGCTTTTATGGGTCGAGATGCCTTTCATATTTGGCGGAGTTTTGTTTGGGGACGACATACCATTAATATAGGGTTATGATGGTGAATTGGTAGTGGTAATGATATTCGCGTTTATCATGATAGATGGATTCCGAGACCTTTTACTTTTCAAATTCTTTCGCCTCCAATGTTGAGTTCTCATACTTGCGTCAATGATTTCAAAGGCACTAATGGTGCCTGGAATGCAAATTTGATCAATTTTTCCTTCATTCCTGAGGATGTTGCAGCCATATTGAGGTTACCTCCCTCATGCGATGATCGGCCAAATGTTCTTTGTTGGCACTTCAATAAGCTTGGCTTTTATTCCGTGAAGAGCTACTATCGCGTTGCTAGCTTGTATGATGCTGGACCTAGTTCGTCAGCTTTCTCGGGTTTAAGTGAGTGGTGGAAATTGGGTTTAAGAGCTACTATTGAGCTTCTCTTAATAGATATAAAATATCTTTTTTAATATTAAAAGTGACAAATTGTAGTACTTACCTTGACTATATATTTAATTGTACTAAAATCGATAAAAATATTATAATAATACTGACTATCCTTTGACCCATTGACTAACGATGGTCACTAACGGATAAGGAGCAATGTCACTTTTTCCCTTATATTTATATTTAGAGAATGATATTAAAATAAAAAATAAATTAAAAATTATTTTAAAACAAATATTGTCCAATTCCATAGAGAGATCAGGAGATCATAGATAAATCTCCATTAATGAAAATTGCAATCTCATTTTCAATGGAGATTTGTTTCCAAATATGCTTTATATCTCCTTCATAAAGATCGGCATTTCTGTAGGAAATCTGGACCAAATCTCTTTTAATGGAGATTAGAGTTAATCAACTGTTAGGCAATAAATCAATGGGTAGCTAGTGTTATTGTAACGTTTCCGCTGGTTTTATTGTAAGTACGCATATAATCATGGTAAGTTTATACAATTTATCCTATTAAAAAAATATATTCTCTAATGGATGCCAAACAATAAAAAAATATTTTAAAATATCTTTCGAATTAAAAAAGTTATTTTAGCTAATAGAGACGCCATACCAAATACACACACAAAGAATGTAACAATTTTTCTTTTACGAATGTGAAAAGGATATCTAGAATGATTGACCTACTATTTATTAGAAGAATATTTATATAATTAAAATCAATTGTAAATAGAAGTATATCATAACTTTTGGCAAATACTTAAATTTCTATATGTCAGATTCTCATTTATGTCAATTTGGTGATATTATATATATCAGGTGATTGACGCAAAGTTATATTGGTAAACATAATGGCATTGACAAAGTTTCAATTAGCAACTATTCTTCTTTTCTCTCTTGCTCTTTTATATCAATCAACAGGTAAAGTTCTTTACAATACTTTTTGAGTGTGTGTGTGTATATATATATATATTGATCTAATGGAGAAATGTATTTAAATGAGTGGCAGGAACAGTTGGTATTGATGTGGGCAGCCAATGTGACCTCACAGGTGATTGCAGCAAAGGTGAAAATTGCAGTGAGCAATGTGTAAAGATAGGTCATCCCGCTGATCGTGCCCTGTGTGTCGTTGATCCTTCTGACCATTCTCTGCGTTGCTGTTGCTTTAAAACAAAATAGTGAAGACATGTTTTGTTTTGGCTATTTAAGCCAACAACTACTTCAATAAGAATTACTTTTTCTCTCTACTCGACCTCTTTCTTTATACTTAATTATAATATAAATATGTAAATAAAAGACTTCAAATATCTGTTAAATCATAGAGAGATTCAAGGTATAGATGGATGGAGATGATCTCCATTGTTGGCCAGAGATAATCTCCATCAATGGAGACATGAAAACTATCAGCCTCTAGAGTGTTTTGCAATCGAAGTTTAAATGTTGGTTGCAAATTGCCAACATTTAATTATTACTAATCAAACTAAACATTCTCATGCCTTAATCAAACCAATCGTTATTCCTAGAATTCAAATAAACTCAATTATAACATAATGATATCTCAAATAAACTACAATTTTCTTATCAATTGTAATTCAACATTTATACAACAAATTCTCGTAGTGCAAACAATAGGAATTACAAATCGATAGAATAAGATATCTAGAAATAATGTTATTGAAATATAAATAAAATGATAGTCAATTACAAACCCTAAAAACTCAATCTTGGTCCATTGACCTCTTAACTATGGATTTAGTTCAACATCATACAAATCAAAATCAAAGAGAAAAGTAAAGAATAGACAAAACTTATTCTAGATGAAGTACAAATAGTGAAGAAATCCTGCTTTGGTAAGCTAAAACTCCTTCTTCAATACTTCGTCTTCTCCAATGGAAAGATTGATGAAGATGATGAACCGTGTGTATCTTGTGTTTTTGATCCCAAGAACCCAAGAAACGATTAAGGAAAAGTGTATGGACCTCAACCTAGCCGCCGTTCGTCGTTTTTCTCAAGTTGTCGAACCCCCTTCTTTTTTTTCTTCTCTTTTTTTTATACTCACTCGAATTAGGGCGTTTGAATCGCTGTCACGACCGCCTGTTGTGACCTTGGGTCGCGAGATTCATGATCCGGGTCGCTATACTTATTGCTAGAAGTTGATGTTGTCTCGCAATTCTTGTGTCGCGGCCCTTGGTGGCAAAACCAGGGTTGCGGTACTTAGTGGATGAATTTAGCTTCTTCTTCGTAATTCCATATGGCGACTCTTGGTCACGAAACCTAGGTCGCGATATTCACTGCTAAAAAATAATCTTTTAAACTCCAATCTTCCAACTTTGGCATTTCTTCTCTAATAATCACATATATCTTGCATAAGCTCGAAACACACATTAAACCCGTCAAATTCACTTGAAAACAAGATCAAAAGACGAGGTAAAATGAGATAAAAATATAACATATTCGGTCCGATCAATGGACAACGCTTAATCCTAGTCACACCTCTACTCATAATCCTCATTTCACTATACCTATTCAAGTTACTAGCAACACAATACCTGCAACAAGTGCTGGTCTTGAGGTTGTGATACCAACTCAATATGTGGATCCTTCTCCTTCCTCTGTGTCAAATGCCAATGTATCGTCATCAACTTAGGTAAGCTTCTCTGATGCTCCTGCTTTTTCATCTAACATTAGTCCTACTAGCAATACACCACCCATTCACATTCATCCCATGACTACCCGATCTCGCAACAACATCTTCAAGCCTAAACAAATCCATGCCACTACACTTACCAAATACCTCATTCTTTGGAACCAACGTGCATCTCTCAAGCTCTTAAGCCATCCCATTGGTGAGCCAACGTGAGTGAAGAATTTGATGTATTGTTACGCAATGGTACATGGGAACTTATTCCCTCTAATTCTGGCCAAAGTGTCATCGGGTGTAAATGGGTTTTTCGCACCAAATGAAATTCCGATGGTAGCATCTCTCACTATAAAGCTCGTTTAGTTGCCAAAGGTTTTCATCAAAACCTAGGCACTAACTTTCATACTACTTTTAGTCCGACCATTAAACCTACAACTATCGGACTTACTCTCTCTATTGCTATAATTTATGGTTGGTATATTCGCCAACTCGATGTAATAATGCTTTTTTACAGGGAACTTTGGTCGAAAATGTTTTCATGGCTCAACCAACAGGGTTCATGGATTCAGAACACCTAAATCATGCTCGCAAGCTTTGTAAAGTGATATATGGATTATGTCAGCTCCACGGGCTTGGTATTAAGAACTCAACTATTTTTTGCTTCAATTTGGCTGTGTAAATTCGAAATCTGATGCATCTCTCTTTATTTACTCTTGTGAGCAACCCACTGTTTACCTCTTGGTTTATATTGACGACATTTTAGTGACAGTTAACAAGTCTTAGTTTGTTCAACATTTTGTTCAATCCTTAGCTACACAATTCTCCATCAAAGATCTTGGAACCTTGAATTATTTTCTAGGTGTGGAAGTTGTTCCTACTGTCAATGGTCTTTTTTTTTTCACAACACAAATACATCAGTGATCTACTTGAAAAGGCTAAAATGATAGGTGCTAAGGAATCTTCAATACCTTTGTCTACCAGTACTTTATTGGTACTTCATGACGGTTCGACTCCAGGAGATTGAACATTATTTCGTAATGTGATTGGTGACCTTACCTATCTCTTACCCATCCAGACATAATATTCGCAATCAATAAGCTCTCTCAGGTTATGCATAAGCCTACTCAACTTCATTACACTGCTGCGAAGCGTGTGCTTCGTTACTTGAAAGGAACTTTACATCATGGACTCCACCTTCAGAAGCACTCTCCTTTTAACCTTCATGCATTCACAGATGTCGATTGGATAGGCAACAAAGATGATCGTACCTCTACTACTGCATACATTGTTTACCTTCGCGCCAATCCTAACTCTTGGAGTTCTCGTAAACAACGTACTATGCAAGATCTTCCACAAAAGCTGAGTATCGCGCTGTAGCCTCCACTGTTGCTAAAGTTAATTAGTTACAATCCTTGCTGCAAGATCTTAAAGTAACTATTTTTTTGCAGCCCACAATATATTGTGACAACATTGGTGCAACGTACTTATGCTCTAATCCTGTCTTTCACTCGCGAATGAAGCACTTCACCATCGATTTTCATTTTGTGCGTGATCAAGTTTCCAAAGGACAACTATAAGTGTCTCATGTTCCTACTGCAGATCAAGTGGACGATGCCCTAACCAAACCTTTTTCGAAACAACGACATCATCAACTCAAGAACAAGATTGGTGTGGTCAATGGACACACCATCTTGCGGGGGCATGTAAGGAAAGAAATCAGCTTTAATTAATTATGTTCTGTCTCTAGACACTCAGAAATTCACTTTGCTTGATTATAGAATTATATAGTCTGCTCCTATATTATTGTTCAGTCAAATTTGTTAGCACTTTCAATCTTGGGTAATTGATTTGTCTGTCTATATATATATATATATATATATATAAATAATCATTATATATATATATATAAATAATCAAGTGAAGCAATTCTCAGAGCCATTTATATGTTTATTATAACCACCAGTATATGCCTACAACCACAATAATATATAATAAGTATGGTGAACATAGATTAATTTGATTCAATTCACACTAAGTAAACTAAAACAAAAAGTAATCGTTTAGCGGCCTACAAACCAAATGAAATCACAAAAATTAGTTTACTTCTATTCAGTTTTGAGTTTAAGCATAAAGTAATATTTCAAATGTGATCCATGCAGCAATACACACAAACTTGCTATTTCATTAGTGTCCATGAAAATAAACTATGAAGGTATTAACTACTTCATGTCATATTATTATTTTTTTAAAGAAAAAAAAAATTATTCTAGTATATTGAATTGATTTTTACGATTTAGAGAATTTTAAATTACATATTAAATTATTTTTTGCAATTTAGAGAATTTTAAATCATAAACCAAACCACGTGCACATAGGATGAATTTTTAACTTGAAAACCAACCCAGTTTAACAGGTGCTCACCCCTAAATTTATAACTTCTTTTTTTGGGTGCCAAGGAGGGTAGAACCCCAGAACCCAGCAAGCTAGCAAATACTAACAAGCCTAATACAAGAAGAACGAGCACAGTCCTCCTCAAAAATACTAGCATGATCAGCAGAAGGAGGGGACTCGTAAAACATTGTCCCCCAACCCAGAGAATGACCCAAATTAGCTAAACAATCAAGCGACTCCATCACACTCCCTGTAAACATGAACAACATGACAGTTCCAGTAAGCTTCAACCAACTTTCTACACCCCTGAATAATGTTGAAAAAAGGATGATTGAGATTACACCCGTCCAAACTCAAAGCAATAGCAAATTTCGAATCCGATTCAAACAACACCACTCATAAACTTTATACTCAATAGAGATGTCACGAAAAATATATTTTGCTAATCTATTTCTAAAAGAGAGGAAGGGTGTGTTTACAATGATTTTTCAAATAGAACTTTTGGGAGTAAATCTTTTACAAATAGAACTTAGATAAGGTAGAACTTTTAATAAAAAAAAGTTCTGTAATATTTAGGGTGCGTTTGAGATTGCTGTATATTATAAAATAAGTTAATATTTCATAAGTTTAGAGAAAAATTGTGTTCAATAAACTTATCAAAATCAGCTTATTTTATAATATACTTTTCCTATCATTAGCTTTTGGGAAGTGGGTTACTTTTGGATAATGATTATTTGAGAAATTAACTTATTGCTTAGAAAATGTCCACAACACCCTTACTATTTTAGTAAAAGACATATTTCCTGTATATTTAATAATAGTATTATTAAAAAGTAAAAAAACTATAAAAAAAATGATTTTTTTATTAAATTAATTTTAAATTTGATCATTTTTTTTATTTTTCTATGTTTTGTATTTATATTTTTAATATATAAAAATTTATCTCTGGAGTTTCTCTTAGAATTTCTCTCTGGAGATTTTTAGGTGGAAGTAGAAAGGTGAGTTCTTTTTGGACTCTTCTTCATTCCTTGTGAACGTAGCCTAGTGGTTTTTGATTCTCTTTGTCCTTTTTCTGTCTTGTTTGTTATTTCTGTTCTTTTGTTTGGGGCGGTGATGCTATTGGGTATAAACTATTCTTGTTTTTGTCACAATGAATTCTGATAAAATTTCTGAGTTGTGTGCGCCGTTGCACTTATTTGATGATGAGGGGTTGATGCAGGATGTTGGGGGTACTT
Organism: Xanthoceras sorbifolium; assembly: GCA_003430845.1. NCBI lineage: Eukaryota > Viridiplantae > Streptophyta > Magnoliopsida > Sapindales > Sapindaceae > Xanthoceras > Xanthoceras sorbifolium. Next base: position 9,552,683 of record CM010611.1, read on the forward strand.
TGAAGATTGAGGGATCGAAAAAGTTGGCTTTAAGTTTAATGGGCAAGTTATTGGCTGGACGACAAAACAATAGGACGCCTTTAGTGTTCTTATACCTAAGATATGGAGGCTTACCATCGATGTTAATGTTGAATTAGTGCGAAACAACATTTTTGCCTTCCATTTTCAGAACACTTTGTACAAAAATTGGGTATTAGTAGGGGGTCCTTGGAACTTTGATAATTCTCTTCTCATTTTGGACGAGCCGAAAGGGTTGGGGGACCTCTCCAAAATGAGTTTTTCTAAGGTGGATTTTTGGGTACATATCCACAATGTACCTCTACTTTCCATGACCCGTGATATTGGTTTGCTACTGGGGCGAAGATTGGCAAGGTGAAGGAACTCGACCTGGGAGCATCGGGCGATTATGTTGGCAAATTTATCAGTGTTAGAGAGTCAGTTGATGTGTTACTACCATTAAAGAGGGGTATCCGAATACAGTTTGAGGATTCTGACGAGGAACAAACTCTACTCCTTCGTTATGAAAAAATGTTGAAATTTTGCTTTGAGAGTGGCTTAATCCGACATTCCCTTCGTTAGTGTCCAAAAACAATATGCAGGCGGAATTGGTAGGTTCCAATGTTCACAAATACAGGACATGTATTCGGGCTTCCAGTCCGACCAAAGAACGTTTTTCCCATTCAGCTAAATTCAGTAAAAATCCCAAAGGTTCAATGGCTGATGGTGTCTATATGCAGGGTAGCTATGACCGGAATATTGGTGATAACGGTGGTGACATGGCTCGAGTATTGAATGATATGGCAGTACAACATATTTTAGTGAAAGGTAAGGAGAAGATTGAGGCTGATACTTTATAGGATTTTTTGGGCACACAGAATGGGAAGGATACAGATTCTCTTCCGAGTTTTCAGGGTTGAAAAAGGCAGAGAATGTTAGGACTTCTTCTAGGCCTGATTTTTCGAAGTTAACACCTATCAAACTAGCTGTTAATTCAGAGATATGTGGAAGTGATCCTAGAGTTGTGCCTACAAAGGACACTCTTGTATTTTCTGAGGAGGCGGAATCGAATAAGCAATCTGATGGGAATATCTCTATAGATTTGGATCAGGGGTGTATAGCCCTCAAAAACCCATTGAGTGGATCCATGCCCAATTTTACAAGATCATAGTATTATTGGTGTTGAGTTAGAGGGTGGCCCTGACGTACAGTTAACAAATTTGGGTGACCAGCTCCATGCCCATGCAGTCCTATGCATCTTGGCAAGTCATGGTCATGTGAAATCAGCAAAGTGGAAGCACCAGGCATGCGAGAAAGGTTTGGCTCTTTCAAACAGTGAGGCTGGCTTAGTGTCGTACAAACGGCAGTTTGAAGCTTTCAGTAAGGGTGGCAATAGTTTGGATGCGAAGAAGCAATGAATCTCTTCCATAGATATCTCTTCAGTATCAAATTTTTTGGTAGGGCCTGATGGACAGGTCTGCCAGTCGTTGTGAAACACTTAAGTTCAAATGTTCAGGGAGTGGGGAGTCCTCAAACGATTCAGGCCCTGCAATGTATCATGCAGGATTATAACCCTGAGGTTCGTTTTCTTTATGAAACTTTATGCTCTTCTAATCAGTTGAAGGTTCTGCGTGTTAAGTTGGGTTTGTGTGGCAAGTTATCGGTTAATAAAGTAGGTCGCAAGGGTGGCCTCGGTTTACTTTGGTTTAATGCAGTTTCTTTTTCGAATTTTCACATTTATGTTCAAGTGCAGTCCCAGGATAATAAAACTTGGCACTTTATAGGGTTTTACGGCAATCTAGGATTCGTCACAAAAGACTCACGGTTTGACTCTTTTCTATTGTTTGTGTATGGATTAAACTCTTCCTTGGCTTTGTGGAGGAGATTTCAACGAGATCCTTCTCTCCCGAGAGAAGAGTGGCGGTGCCAAAAGACCGGGCTATCTTGTTAATAACTTTCGATGATGTTTGGATGATTCTGCTCTCCATGATTTAGGCTTTACAGGGCCTCCATTTACGTGATGTATTGGGCGACACGACTGAATTCGTTTAAGAGAGATTAAATCAGTTTGTTAGTAATTCAGATTGGGGGCGCCTTTATCCCTCAGCTTCTGTGAATCACTTGGATTTTTAGGGCTCTGATCATCATCCGGTCATCTTGGATTCCTTGGGTGTGGCACAATCCATGTAAGCTTATACTCCGAAAGGGAGAGGTCGACTCTTGTTTGAAGAGATTTGGACCGACTTTCCTGAGTATGGCAAGCTCATGCATTTTCATTGGTGCACTGGTATTCACTCGCGTTCTATTGAGGGGGTGCTGGATAACATTTTGAGCTTTTCTGATAACCTTTCGGACTGGAATACTACCACCTTTAAAACTTTATGGCATCGTATCGCTATTAAGAAAAAATAACTCCATACCCTGAATGCGACAGTGAATTCAGTAACTGGAGGCAGATTTGTAAGGTGGAAAAATAACTTGACACTTTACTTTACAAGGAGGAACGTTATTGGCAGCAGCGAAGTCGAGTTTCTTGGCACCGTAACAATGATCGTAACACTCATTTCTTCCACTCTAAAGCTACTAGTCGATAGCAGCACAATCGTATTAGTGGCTTGTTTGATGAGAATAACATATGGCAGTATTGTGAGAAGAAGGTGGAAGACATTATAGAAAGCTATTTCTCTAACATTTTTCATTCTTCTTATTTTGATTTTAATAGTGTGAACAGTGTGCTGCAATTGATGGAGTGCTGTGTATCAAGCTCCATGAAATATGTTGGATGCCCCATTTGTAGCCAATAAAGTGCGAAAGGTTGTAATCGCAATGCACCCCACGAAGGCTCCGGGTAAAGATATCTTCTATTAAAAATATTGGGAGACGGTTGGTTCTGGTGTCACGGCTGCTTGTCTTCAGTTTCTTAACCATGGTGGGAATATTGCGGCGATTAACTCTACAATTATTGTCCTTATTCCTCAAGTTCAACAACTGAAGCGGGTGTTTGATTTCTGCCCGATAAGTCTCTGTAATGTCTTCTACAAAATCATCTTAAAGGTCCTTACGAATAAATTTCGGCTTGTTCTAGGAGAGGTGATCTTAGAGGTACAAAGTGTTTTCTTACCAGGGCGACTTATTTCCGATAATGTAGTTATTGATTTTGAGTGCTTACATGAGCTTAAGAGGAGACGGTCGATAAAGAAAGGTTTTGTCGCTTTGAAGCTAGATATGGCCAAGGCTTATGATCGGGTGAAGTGGTTGTTTATTGAGCACATAATGCATAAGCATGGTTTTTCTGATCGTTGGGTTATGTCTTGTGTTACTAATGTTTCATTTTATTTCATGATTAATTGCAGGATGCATGGTGCTTTTACTCCTTCTAAAGGCTTGAGGCAGGGGGAACCTCTATCTCCGTACCTATTTCTTATTTGTGCAGGGGGTTATCAGCCCTGATAAGACAGGCGGAGCGCAATGGGGTGCTTCGTGGGTTTCAATGTGGGCGTTACGGGCCTCCCATTTCTCATCTTTTTTTTTCCGCCGATGACAGTCTCTTCTTTGTTCCAACAAGGACTAAGGAGTTTATTTCTCTTCGGGATATCTTGGATTCTTATTGTCATAGTTCGGGGCAGATGGTTAATTTCAATAAATTAGCGGTGTGTCGCAGTCAGGGGCTTTCTGATTCGGCCAGAGAGGAGTGACGCAGTGTTCTAGGTGTTTCCTTGGTGGCTTGCCATAAGAGATATCTTGGGCTCCCAGTTTTATTGGTAAGAATAAACGCCATCTTTTTAATTCCATCAAAGACAAAGTCTGGGCTCGGCTACAGGAATAGTGGTCTCACTTTTTTTCTTCAGGGGGTAAGGAAGTTTTAATTAAAGTAGTTCTCCAGTCGATTCCTACTTATGCCATATCTCTTTTCAAGCTGTCGTGTTCACTCATTAAGAAGCTTCATTATCTTATTGCTCGATTCTGATGAGGTGACAGTAGTGGTAAAAATCGAATTCATTAAGGGTCTTGGGACAAGCTAAGCAGCAATAAAGAAGAGGGGCTTCTGGGTTTCCGTGACCTTGGCATTTTTAATTAGGCTCTCCTGGCTAAACAGAGATGAAGAATTATTCATAATCGCTCATCTCTTTGCGCTTGGGTTCTCTAGGCGAAATATTTCTTGTAGTCTTCATTTTTGCAGGCTTCTGTGGGTCGGGGTGCCTTTCATGTTTGGCAAAGTTTTGTTTAGGGACGACATATCATTAATATGGGGTCACGATGGCGAATTGGTAATGGTAATGATATTCACGTTTATCATGATAGATGGATTCCGAGACCCTCTACTTTTCAAATTCTTTCGCCTTCAATGTTGAATTCTCAGACTTGTGTCAATGATCTCAAAGGCACTAATGGTGCCTGGAATGCAAATTTGATCAATTTTTCCTTCATTCCCGAGGATGCTGCATCCATATTGAGGTTACACCCCTACCGCCCCCCCCCCCCCCCCCCGGCGACTAGCCAAATGTTCTTTGTTGGCATTTCAATAAGCTTACCTTGAGTGGTTATCGCTTTCCCCCCCCCCCAGCGACCAGCCAAATGTTCTTTGTTGGCATTTCAATAAGCTTGCCTTGAGTGGTTATCGCGTTGCTAGCTTGCATGCCGCTGGACCTAGTTCGTCGGCTTTCTCATGTTTAAGTGAGTGGTGGAAATCATTCTAGAAAATCAATATTCCAGCCAAGATCAAGCTGTTCATTTGGCGAATGATCCACGGCTGGATCCCACCATAGACAATCTGGCTCGGAGAAGGGTTGTGGACAGAGGCGAAAGATTGTGGATGGGGGGAAGGTGGGGGGCGGACCGTGGCCCCCCATCAATTTGTTTTTTAAAATTTTTTATGTATATTATAAATGTTGTTAAATGACAAAAATAGTCCTACATAAATTAAATAAAGACAAAAACAAGTGAGCATATAAAATAACCCTAAACCATTCACTTTCTAATTTTTCTTTCCACTTTCTAGGTTCTTCTTTCTATGGCAGCCGCTGGCCCGCCCGAGCACTACTGGGAGTCCCAAATAAAAAAAGCTCCATGCCTCCATGCTTTATAATTCATACAATCAAGTTTCGAGCCACTATTTTTTTCTGATTCAATATTTTATCCTTCTAGTTCTACATTTTTCAAAGTAATTTACATTTTTTATATTTATTTAATTTATTTAAACATTATTTGTTAGTTTTACATAAATAATTTGTATTGATCCTTTCATTTAATAATTAGATTTGTTTGAACCACATGACATATAAATTAATTTTTTATTAGGGCTTATTAAGAAATTGGAGAAAAAAATTAATAACTTTGTGATTTCTATATGTAGACATAAGACATGTTGCTGTTTTTTAATATGATATTATGTAGTATAATTTATACTTTTGTCCTATATGAATTGTATATTGTAGACATGTAGTTGAAAATTTAAATAAACCCCCTAAATGTTTTACATTATAGGTTTGTGATTGTGCAATCATGAAAAATCGTAGTTAGAATTATAGTTAAGTCAGTCGAGAACAATCGATTCTTTTTTTAAAAGAAAAGATGTATATGAAGATGACGCACTTCCTTGTCATCCTCTATCTAACCTGAAACCTTCCATGGACAAGCAACGTCCTTCTAAATCTCCTAGAGTTGAATCAAAAGACGTTGAAAATAATAAAAACTCTTTAGTACATGATCCGAGATTGCGTCGACAAATTTGGGAGTATCCAATATATGAACAAGATGAAATTGACGAGCTTACATCAAAGCTAGACCATATCAATTTCAACCTTCAGAGTATCCATTTTAAAAGTTGAAGTATCCTCGTAGATTTCAATTTTGGTGGTTTGAAAATTTTCATTGGTTAGAATACTCTCCTTCAAAGGATACAACATTTTGCTTGCCATGTTTTCTCTTTGCAAAACCTGAAGGACATGGTCCATATAGATCAAATGCATTTACACTTGATGGGTTTCGAAATTAGAAAAAAGTTAATGATGGCACAAGGTGTGCTTTTAAAAAGCATGTTGAAGGCAGTTTTAGAAAACATTTTTGATTATCGTATAACATGCGGAATTAGGTTTCAAAATGTTTTCTTATATTGAAAACCTTTTTCAATCAGGAACGAGTTCCTGTATATAGGCAGAAAAAGACTTTAGAAATTACATATTTTTTTCTTGATTTTCTTTTTTCTGATTCCTCGATCTACCACCAGATCTTCCGAACTATGACCCGCGGTCTGACAACGTGTGTGTGGGCACGTCATGGCAAGAGATGGAGGCCACGTGAAAAGAACGCCGGCCGAATCCTGCAAAAGAGGAGAGAGTCAGAAAAAACGTTTTTTTTTTTTTCTCTTTTCTTCTCTCTTTGGTGGCCGAATTCTCTTTCTTTTTCAGTTGTGTGTTCGGTTAGGTTTTTCCCTAACTATATAACACTTATATAATAGTCCTTTAGGGTTTTAGTTTAACCAAGTCAAAATAGGATTCTAAATCTTATTTATTTTTAGTCTCCCTAAAGACTTGAACCTGTGACCTTTCGGACTATTAAAATAATCTAATTATTTTAATTCTTTTGTCCTAGTCATTATCTAATCACATGACCTCATATTTAATAAATATAATTAATAATTAATAATTATTAATTTCTATAATTTTATTAAATATTTAGTTAATTAAATAATCACATTATTTAATTATTTTCTTTTATTTAAATCGCATTACTTTCGTAACACTATTAAATGGACCCTCCAATTAATCTACCGTGACCCTCGTTACCAACAACCATAAGGGCTAGCAAGGGGACCTAATGGACCCAAAGTTTTGAGCTCCAATAATACTTAGTAATATTAATTAAAACTCTTTAATTAATATTTCATGATTATTAACCTCGGAGTTATTCCACTAAAAATCCGAGACTGCACTCTCAGAACTGTGGATGTATTTATACAATCTGAAGTCTCAGCATCCATTGATATAGCTAATTGCATATAGTGTGATCCTCCACAAATAGTTCATAGCTAGAGCTGGGTCATAAAGTCCGTTATACCCCTCTAGAAATATTTTTTCCTTTAAGTACCATTGATTCTTTAATGAACAATTAAATCCTGTCTTCCTCACGGAAGAAAGAGAGCTCTCATAATCGTTCAAGCCCCGAATCAATCCTTAAGGGAACTACTTATCTACTTCAATCAAGAAGGAGTGGATTCCACTATTGTGTTCAAACCTTCCCAGCCACAAGTCAAACTGCAACTCCAAGATACAGAGGTATTGGTTGAGATTCACATCAACCTCACTCATGGTAAATCAAAAGCCACGATCCAACCTGAAGGAGTCGATAAGATACTCAGGATTAAGATCACATATAAATAGCCATCGTTTATCGATTATATATGAATCTCATCTACTAACGGATCTTGGTGAAAGATTTATATAAATCGTGGCCCAGTCCTATAAGATCTCATCATATAAGGTGCCTTCATTCTCATGTTAACTAGATGAGCGGTCTAGGATAAGACCACCATACTTTACAGAATGAACCGCAGCTGTAGATCAATCACAAACAAAGTACCCAGCTTTGTTCGCTCTCTACGGGCTCTTTAAATTGCACGTCTCAAAATGAATCCTCTATGTATATGACCATCATATACTCATTATGAGATTACATCTTGCAATCTAGGATGTTCTTGCACAATATGAATGTATTACTGAATATAAAACATTTATAAACTTGAATGTTAATCTGAATAATTTTTATTATTGTCTTTAACCATTTATAATTACAAGCTTTAGGGTATAAATCCTAACAATCTCCCACTTATACTAAAGCAAATGGGACATGTCTCATAATCCTAGACCCTCTAGGTGACCTTCAAACACTTTAGCCATCAAAGTCTTTGTAAATGGATCAGCCAGGTTATCTTGCAATGCAATCTTCATCACGACCACGTCTCCTCCCTGCACTATCTCTCTAATGAGATGATATTTCCTCTCTATATGCTTCTCTCTTTTGTGGCTTCTTGGTTCTTTGGAATTGGCCACAACTCCACTATTATCACAATAAAGTGTCATGGGCCTATCCATATCTGGAACAACTTCCAGATCACTCAAGAACTTTCGGAGCCAAACAGCCTCCTTAGCTGCTTCACAAGCTGCTACATACTCGGCTTCCATGGTAGAATCAGCAATACAAAATTGCTTGATACTCCTCCAAATTATGGCTCCACACCAAGGGTGACTACTGACCTAGACGTGGATTTCTTTGAATCCTTGTCTGACTGAAAATCAGAATTTGTATATCCTAATGGAATCAAATTCGGATGGGAATATACTAGCATATAGTTTCTCGTTCTCCGAAGATACTTGAGAATGTGCTTAACAGCAACCCAATGATCCAATCCTGGGTTGGACTGATATCTACTGGCTACTCCCACTATGAAGCAGATGTCGGGTCTTGTGCATAGCATAGCATACATAAGACTGCCTATTGCAGACGCATAGGGAATCCGTCTCATATCCACAATTTCTAGAGGTGTCTTAGGACATTGTTCCTTTAGTCAAGTGAACTCTATGTCTTAAAGGTAAACTACCTTTCTTGGAGTTCTGCATGGAGAATCGCACGAGTATCTTGTCGATATACGATGCTTAAGACAATGCTAACAGTTTGTTCTTACGATCTCTTATTAACTGGATCCCAAGAATGTAACTTGCCTTTCCCAAATCTTTCATTTGGAATTGGTTAGCAAGCTAACCTTTTACCTCTGACAATGTTCCTACGTCATTCCCAATGAGTAGGATATCTCATCTACGTAAAGGACCAGGAAAACTACTTTCTTGTCAATGATGCGCTTGTATACACAAGGCTCATCGACGTTCTACTCAAAGCCATAGGTTTTGATCACAGTATTAAACCTAATGTTCCAAGATCTAGCCGCCTGTTTAAGTTCATAAATGGACCTTTGCAGTTTGCAAACCTTTTACTCTTGATCTTTGGATATGAATCCTTCTGGTTGCATCATATAGATGCTCTCGTCTAGATTGCCATTCAATAATGCAGTCTTGACGTCCATTTGCCAGATTTCGTAATCAAAATAGGCAGCTATAGACAAGAGTATCCTAATAGACTTTAAACATAGCTATAGGCGAAAAGGTTTCATCATAATCAATGTCATCCTTTTGGGTGTAACCCTTAGCCACTAGCCTTACCTTGAAGGTCTCTACCTTCCCATATACTCCTCTCTTACGCTTGTATATCTACTTACATCCTATGGGTTTTATCCCATCTGGTAAGTCTACAAGTTTCCAGACTGAGTTTAAGTACATGGACTCCTATCTCGAGATTCATGGCTTTAAGCCATTCCTCTTTGTCAGAATCTTTCATTGCATGTCTAAATGTCAATGGATCATCCACACTATCATTAGAAACGACACCCTGTGCCTCTTCAATGCCTAAGTAGTGATCAGGTTGTTGAATAACCCTTCCACTACGCCTCGGCGGTAGTGTATCCTGATTAGGAATTATCTGACTATCAGATGTTTGTGGAATAATAACATTGTCTACAACTCTTGTTGACTAAGCACTGGTCATACCAGGTTTTAACTCTTTTAACACAATCTTACTACGAGATTTATTATTACGCATATAATCCTCCTCAAGAAACGTTGCATTTGTTGATACAAACACTTTGTTTTCTTGTGGATTATAAAAGAATCTACCTCGTGTTTCCTTTGGGTACCCTATAAATAAACATACATGTGAACGAGGTTCCAGCTTTCCACGCCTATTCTTCAGTACATGTACTGGACATCCCTATATGTGAAAATGTCGTAAACTTGTTTTACGACCATTCCACAACTCTAGGGGAGTCTTAGAAATAGATTTGGATGGAACTACATTCAGTATGTAAGTCGTTGTTTGTAGTGCATATCCCCAAAAGGAATATGGTAATGATAAGAAACTAATCATAGATCTCATCATTTCCACCAAGGTCTTATTTCTCCTCTCCGCAACACCATTCTCCTGTGGTGTACATAGAGCTGTGAGTTGGGATACTATCCCATGCTCAACCATGTAGTCTTCAAACTCTTGGTCGAGATACTCACCCTCATGATCCAATCGTGGTGATTTGATTGTTTTGCCTAATAGATTTTCAACTTCAGCTCGGAATTCTTTGAACCTTTCAAAAGTTTCCGACTTACGTTGCATTAGGTACACATACGCGTATCTAGAGTAGTCATCAATAAATGTGACATAATACTCATAACCACATCTAGCTCTAACATTCATTGGTCCGCAGATGTCTGAATGTATAAGCTCAAGTGGTTGCGTGGCTTTTATCCATTTTCTTATAAAAGGTCTCTTAGTCATCTTACCCTTCAGACAAGATTTACAAATAGATTTACAAACAAGATTTACTGATCTCTAACTAACTTAGAGATCCGCTTTTTACTAGTCTGTTTATCCTGTCATGATTTATATGTCCAAGTCTTAGATGCCACAGATACATGTCATCAACTGGAGAAATCTTTTATCGCTTTGTTTTAGGTTTTTCAACTTTAAACAATTTAGTATTAAGTAGTGATGTATGAATTAACGGTCTTAAAACATACAAATTATTTTCTATCATACCAAAATAAATATTTATTCCATTTCTTAAAATGATAACTGATTTATCATTAAAAGAAACCTTATGAAACTGTTTCAAGTAATTTGGATATAGAAATCAAATTCCTTATAAATCTAATAATGAAATTGACATTGTTCAATGATAGAAACCAATTATTAAACTGTAGTCTAACAACTCCCACTGCTTATACTGAAACGACATCCCCTGTTTCAACGTGCATAGTGAAGGACCCCTCCTCCAGCTTTTGCCAATAATCATTCCAATGTAAAGAAGAACAAAATTAGTTAGTGGCCCCTGAATCTACTATTCAAGGTGAATAATCATCTTCCATTAAACAAAATTTAATGATAAGTAAATCAGATTTACTTTTCACTTTCTTCTTATTGGAGAGCTCCTCGAAGTATTGAAGACAATTCCTCCAAATGACCAACCTCTATGCAATGGAAACATTTTTTTTTTGCTTAGTCAGTCATGGTGCTCTTTATTTTTGGGCTTAGCCTTTACTTTACCAGTAGACCTCTTCATCTTCTTGAAACCAGAAGAAGATGGCTTAGCAACATTTGCTTTGCCGGTCTTACCCTTGGTAATTGGTCACGTGTTGGTTACAGGCTCTGGAGGACATTCCTCCGTAAGCACAAATTTAAGGTCTATACAAACCATGATTGCGTTCATGTTGTGTTCCACTTAATATAGTTATCCCGTTTAATGTTTCGTTTGCAAGGAAAATAAAGCAGAAGACATTGCTGATATTTAAAGACATAAATCTAAATTAATATATCATTCATTCATACATTCATATCAAATGCTATAGTTCGGCATAAAATTAAACATGATGCATGAGCATATTTTAATGAACTAAAAATCCCTAAAATTAGTTTCTATGCCACGATAATCCAACATCCCACAAGTAAGTGCCTAGGTAGGCTAGGTTAAATCCCTGCATGTTAGATCGAGACATTCTCAATCGGATAATACATCAAAATAACTCTTTATTCTTATATTATACAACCATCGCTTTGATTTAGTCAGGACAATAAATTAACAACTTAATTAAATCCTTTATGAGTGTGACCCATCGTTTCAGAATTCATGAACTTAACTTGAGAGTGCCTAGGTAGGCTAGGTCAATCCCAAAATACATTCCGAAAACCTATCCGTTAGGAAGTCAACCTTGGTATTGACTCTTGTGGACACCCTCCATAGGGAGGACGAAAGCAAAGCCGTCTCGAGGCGCCACTCAAGTCTCACGGTGTTGAACTAACAATGGAGACTGCAGGATATAATGTCATATATCCCTCTTCCACTCACTATTTGTAATTTAGGGTTTTCTTTAAACTAAGAGTTTCTAAAACTCTATATTTCTAGTATTTACTTAGATTCTACGGCTAATATAAAATCTAAGTTTACTAGTTATAATAAATTATTCAATTTTAACTCTTAAAATATAATTTATTATTTCAATTTCTAATTTACATAAACTATTTAAATAAACTAGAAATTAAATGTGAAATTACTAAATTTTAACTATTAAAACTAAATCACATTATTTGGTCCAATTATGTCATTAATGTTTAATCAAATTAAATCTAACATTAAATAGACCTAACTAATCTAATTAAACACTTTAATATATAGATTAGTTATTAATGAGACTTACCAAGTTTTTACTCCTAAAAACTAATCTCATTATTTGGTTCTTTTTAATTAAGTAATTAATCTTATTAATCTTAATTAATGTAAGAACCAAACTAATCAATTTAATTGAACTCTTTAATTTGTTGATTAATAATTAAATTGATTAGTCATTAATGAGATTTACCAAGTTTTACTCCTAAAAACTAATCTCATTATTCGATTTTTTTTAATCAAGTAATTAATCTAATTAATCTTAATTAATACAAAGAATCTAACTAATCACTTTAATTAAACTCTTTAATTTGTTGATTAGTAAATTAATGGATATTACCAAGCTTTTACACCTAAAAACTAAATCCATTATTCAATTGTCATTTATGAAATTATTTCCTATTTTAATCACATTAAAATAAAACAATATAATATGACAATTATGCATGACATATTATTATGCATGTGTAGGCACACCTAATCTAGATGACATTCATATGTATCACAATGCTTTAACATCCATATAATCATCACATGAAAATAAATAAAGCATACGTAATTGACCGAGCGATATGGGTTATCTAACTTAAACAACTCTAATTACAATTGTATTCTTTTTGTCTTCGTTTTCCTAATCAAGTCAAATTTGATTTTTGTCAAAAGTCAACATCTTTTCCAAAGGTCCACGTGTTACCTTAACACGCACCCTAGGTCAAGACGAAACCCTAAACAACCCTAATGCGTGGGAAAGTGCGGCTGCCAGCAGCGTAGCCGCACGCACGCAAGGTGCGCGCGGCCTTCGCGCCAGCCATGCTTTTGCGTGTGTTCTTGAGTCGTTTCGCCCACGGTTTTTCGCTCCAATTTTCTGCACTTTTTCCGAAAAATATTCAACAATATTTTTTCAGAAAAATCAGAAAAAATCTGTCCACAAAAAACACTGAAAACAGCCCCAGCGCAAACGCGACAGCAGCCCGCTCGCGCTGGGCTAGCGCACGAGCGCGCGCGGCCACTGCTTTTGGGGCTGTGCAATCTTTTTTTTTTCGTTTCTTCTTCGTATCATCCGCTTCTTCGACTCTTCGTAGGGCAGATCGATTACAAGAATAACAATACACAAAAAATATATATGTACAAAAAAAACTTTTGCCATATACAATTGGCCAAAAAATAAAAATTCATCCTATAACCCATTCACCATATAATTAACGACCAACTACGCTTTTAAAATTATACAATCAAATTATATAACAATAAAAAAAAAATCATACATTCTAGATTTGTGCCCACACAATAATATATCACAGATCAAGAATCAAAAAGAAAAATAAAAATAAACAATAAATATGTAGTTTTTCTTTTTCTTTTGCGTATATACAAAAACTTAGAACTAAAGTCTCTGATACCAATTGAAGGGAGTTTTAAAAAATGTTTTTGATTATCGTATAACATGAGAAATTGGGTTTCAAACATTTTTCTTATATTCAAAACCTTTTTCAATTAGGAACGAGTTCCTGTATATACACAGAAAAAGACTTTAGAAACTACATACCTTTTTCTTGATTTTCTTTTTTCTGATTTCTCAATCTACCACCAGATCTTCTGAGCTATGACCATTGGTCTGAGAACGTGTGTGTGGGCACGTCACGGTGGACGTCACGTGAAAAGAACGCCGGCCGAATCCTGCAAAAGAGGAGAGAGTCAGAAAAAATATTTTTTTTTTCTTTCTCTTTTATTCTCTCTTTGGTGGCCGAATTCTCTTTCTTTTTCACTTGTGTGTTAGGCTAGGTTTTTTCCTAACTATATAACACTTATATAGTAGTCCTTTAGGGTTTTAGTTTTTTAACCAAGTCAAAATAGGTTCTAAATCCTATTTATTTTTAGTCTCCCTAAAGACTTGAGCCTGTGACCTTTTGGACTATTAAAATAATCTAATTATTTTAATTCTTTTTTCCTAGTCAGTATTTAATCACATAACCTCATATTTAATAAATAGAATTAATAATTCATAATTATTAATTTCTATAATTTTATTAAATATTTAATTAAATAAATAATCACATTATTTAATTATTCTCTTTTATTTAAATCGCATTACTTTCGTAACACTATTAATTGAACCCTCCAATTAATCTACCGTGACCCTCGTTACCAACAACCATAAGAGCTAGCAAGGGGACCTAATAGACCCACAATTTTGAGCTCCAATAATACTTAGTAATATTAATTAAAACTCTTTAATTACTATTTCATGATTATTAACCTCGGAGTTATTCCACTAAAAACCCGAAGTTGCACTTTCAGAACTGTGGACGTGTTTATACAATCTGAAGTCTTTGCATCCATTGATATAGCTAATTGCATATAGTGTGATCCTCCACAAATAGTTCATAACTAGAGCTGGGTCATAAAGTCCGTTATACCCCTCTAAAAATATCTTTTCCTTTAAATACCATTGATTCTCTAATGAACAATTAAATCATGTCTTCCTCATGGAAGAAGGAGAGCGCTCATAATCGTTGAAGCCCCGAATCAACCCTTAAGGAAACTACTTATCTACTTCAATAAAAAAAGGAGTGGATTTCACTATTATGTTCGAACCTTCCCAGCCACAAGCTAAACCGTAACTCCAAGATACGGAGGTATTGGTCGAGATTCACATCAACCTCACTCATGGTAAATCAAAAGCCACGATTCAACCCGAAGGAGTCGATAAGACACTCAGGATTAAGATCACCTATAAATAGCCATCGTTTATCGATTATATATGAATCTCATCTACTAACGGATCTTGGTGAGAGATTCATATAAATCGTGGCCAGGTCCTATATGATCTCATCATATAAAGTGCCTCCATTCTTATGTCAACTACATGAGTGGTCTAGGATAAGACCACTGTACTTTACAGAATGGACCACAGGAGTAGATCAATTACAAATAAAGTACTCAGCTTTGTTCGTTCTCTACGGACTCTTTAAATTGCACGTCTCAAAATGAATCCTCTCTGTATATGACCATCATATACTTATTATGATATTACATCTTGCAATCTAAGATGTTCTTGCACAATACGAATGTATTACTGAATATAAAACATTTATAAACTTGAATGATAATTTGAATAATTTTTATTATTGTCTTTAACCATTTACAATTATAAACTTTAGAGCATAAATCCCAGCACATGTGACTAAAGAGCCTTGCTCAGTACATAATGTTGCTATGCAATCTTGCGAAGATCTAATGAATCAGGATTGCCACATTGACAAGGCGATTAATTGCCAATCTTCAGAACAAATCATGAATAATTGGTTATGGCTCAAGAGCTCTATTGATTCTATTATATGGCTTACATTTCAAGGATGTGCTTTTAGAGGTCACGATGAGTCTCTGGAATAAAAAAATTGGGGTAATTTCATTGAGTAGCTTAAAACTTTAGCAAACTACAATGATGATGTTGCAAAAGTTGTACTAGAAAATGCTCCGAAAACTGCCAAATATACCTCACCAAAAATTCAGAAAGAAATAGTACAAATCCTCTCCAATAAGGTGAGGATGCACATCCGTGAGGAAATTGGAGATGCTACGTTTTGTGTTCTTGTTGATGAGGCTAGAGATGTCACTAAGAAGGGGCAAATGGCTCTTGTTTTGAGATTTGTGGATAAAGAAGGTTTTATAAGAGAAGGTTTTCTTGACATTGTGCATGTCAAAGAGACCACGACAATTACTCTTAAAAAAGAGTTATGTACCATTTTTTCTCGTCATGTTCTCAATGTTCAGATTATTAAAGGTCAAGGATATGATAGTGCTAGCAACATGCGTGGTGAATGGAATGGGTTGCAAGCTTTACTTCTTGGTGAGTGTCCATATGCTTATTATATACATTGTATGGCTCATCGACTACAATTAGCATTAATTGGCTCATCTAGAGAGGTAATTCCAGTGTATCAATTCTTTTCTAAGCTCACTTTTGTTGTGAATATCATTGGTGCCTCTTGCAAACGCAATAGTGAAATACAATATGCTCAAGAAGATGCAATTGCACACATGATAACTATTAATGAGCTTGAGACCGGTAAATGGGCAAATCAACTTGGGAATTTACAAAGAGCAGGGGATACTCGGTGGGGTTCTCATTTTCATTCTACTTATAGTTTACTAAGAATTTTTGGTCCAACTTGTGTAGTGCTTCAAAATATCATAAATGATGGATCTAATTATACTCAGCGTGGGGATGCAGATGCCGCTTATGATGCTATGACTTCATTTGAGTTCGTATTTATTTTGCATTTGATGAAGGAAATAATGGGATTCACCGATATTCTTTGTCAAGCCTTGCAACAAAAGTCTCAAGATATTTCTAATGCAATGCGTCTCGTTTCTACAACAAAGGCACTTATTCAGAATATGAGAGAAGATGGTTGGGAATTTTTACTTGAAAATGTGAATTCATTTCGAGGTATGAAATTGATGTGCCTAATATAAGTGATCGTTATTTAATGGGTCGAGGTCGTTCTTCTCACAAAAAAGAGCACATCACAATTGAGCATCATTATCGGGTTGAAATATTCATAGCTACAATAGACTCTCAATTACAAGAATTAAGTAATAGATTCAGTGAGCAAACAATGGAACTACTTACTCTCAGCTCAGGTTTAGATCTAAGGGACGGCTTTAAGTCATTTAACATTGATAACATTTGCAAGCTAGCAGATAAATTTTATCCTATAGATTTTACAGAGCATGAGAGAGATCTTTTGAGTTTTGAGTTGAAACATTATAAATTATATGTGTCTCAATAGCAGCATTTTCAGAAAATGTCTACAATTTCTAAATTGTATCGAGCAATGGCGGAAACACAGAGTTCACATCAATTTCCTTTGATTGATAGATTAATTTGTCTTATATTGACTTCCATTTTCTACAGCAACTACAGAGAGAACATTTTCAGCTATGAAACTAGTTAAAACTGGTCTTCGCAATAAGATAGATGATAAGTTTATAGTAAATACTTAGTGGTCTACATTGAAAAGGAAATTGTAGAAAAATTTAGCAGTGAGTCGATAATAGATGACTTTAGGTCATTAAGAGAGCATCCTGGACAATTTTGAGAGCTGTTGACATCTTTCTTTTATGTATTCTTCTTTTTGTAAATATCTTAGTCACACTTGACTAGATATTTGGAGGTAATTAGAGATATATTTTTTTGTAAAGAAAATGACATGGTTTGACATATAATAGAAAATTTCTTGCTTTGAAGTGCTTTATCTTATATTTCTTTGGTTATATTTAAGTTTATATTAGCATATATTTATGTTTATTAAAGTCTTACTTGTTAATTGTTATAATATATTATTTAAGTCCTTGTTTTCAGTTTGATTGTGGCTTTTGAATTGGTTGCCTATGTTTTTTTTTTTAATATCATATGTTATAAACACAAATTTTTAGACCTTTTGTAGATATCTTTGTTTTTTTTAATTGCAACCCCCCTCCCCCCTCCCCCCACATTTAGTCTTCTTGTTCCACCCCTGGTTGTTGACTCGTCGACCTGTCCCTGTTGTAACCGAGCTAGCGAATCCGTTCTTCATAGCCTATGGGGGTGTAGAGAGCTGGCACCTATGCGCCTGAACTGTCCAGCTGCCAACAATATTCCCCACACAGGTTTGAGCTCCATGGTGGACTTTGTGTTCTCCTGTTATTTGCAGCTGCTTAGAGAGGAATTTGAGCTTTTTTTGGTGGTTTTGTGGCGTACCTGGTACCCCGAAATTTGCTGGTTCATGATAATTTGGTTCTGCATGTTTGCGACATTGTCCCTTGGTCTCGAGCATATGTTACGCCTTTTTGCACCCGCAAGTATATGGCGTCGGCCCAAGTAATAAAGTGTGAGTAAATTATCGTCTCCACAAAATATTTAGATGCTGAGTACTAAAATTAATCAAGTCTATATCTATTTGAATAAATCAAAATGGTTGTGGAAATAACTAATTAACACTAAACAAAATAAGAAACAAAACGAAATAAAAGTGAGACTTGGATCGAAGGGAGAGTTAGCTAAGATTTCCGATTTCACTAATTATATCCTAATGAATGGAAATAAAATTGTAATGAAAATGAGTTATTATCGGTTGATGATCGTGTTAACTAAATTGTTCAAAGTCCCCTCTCGAGATAAATCGAACCTATTCCTACATATAATAATATTCTATCTCTCGATGAATATCCAAATGTATGGGAATGCATTAATCACAATAACACTAACAAGGATCACACAAAATAAGTTAATATATATATTTATTTAACTCCAAAATTATGGTGGGTATTTTAATGAACACGTTATGAACGTCACCTCTCGGTTCATAACTCACAATAATAAAATCAACTAAATGTAGGCCATTACACTTAGAGGCATTAAAAACAAAATACTCACTCAACCAAATAATAATCAATATTAAAACAATTTAAATATTCATTCAAAATTCAATAAAAAGATCCATCATCATCCTAGTATAATGGCCTCAGGGAACTTAATTTCCTGTTTATCGAGGAGATAAAAGTGGCAACACTTCTACCAAAGATGAGAACATTTCAGGAGATACACGGGAACAAGCGATCCATTGAACCATTTGGAGTCATACTGCCAGCAGATGGAAATTCAGAACATTTCGGAAAAGGTTAATACGCAGGATGTTCTCTACAACTTTCAATAGAGATGCAAAAAATTAGTTTCGGAAGTTACCTCTAGAAAGTGTTATTCCACCTCCACTAACCTTACTTTTCTTTCTAAACAATGTGTGCAGGTAATAAAAAAATGTGATGTTATAGAAGAAAGCAGATAAAGTAGAAAAAGATGAGAAAAATCTAGAATTCAATAAAGAACATGCAAGGAAGCTGAATTTCTCTAAGAGGCGAAAATTTGTCTAGGAGCATTGCACGAGACATATGTCATGAAGATGAGTTTCTCCATAAGCCATACATTCGTCCAGGAGCATTGCACGAGACATATGATATGAAGATGAATTTCTCCATAAGTCGGATATTCGTCCAGGAGCATTGCACGAGACATATGTCATGAAGTTGAATTTCTCCATAAGTCGAACATTCGTCTAGGAGCATTGCACGAGAAATATGTCACGAAGATGAATTTCTCCATAAGCCAGGATATTTGTCCAGGAGTATTGCAGGAGACATGTCATGAAGATGAATTTCTCCATAAGCCGGACATTCGTCCAGGAGTATTGCACGTTACATATTTCATGAAGATGAATTTCTCCATATAACGTACATTCGTCCAAGAGCATTGCACGAGACATATGTCATAAAGATAAATTTCTCCATAAGCTAGACATTCATCCAGGAGTATTGAACGAGGAATGTATCAGGAAGATTAATTCTCCATAAAGTAAATTCTCATCCAGGATATCACACAAAGGTTTCTTTCCTCTACTTTTGTCGGACAATTGATAATTTTCTCCAGGAAAATTATCAGGACAATTGACAATTGATAATTTCCTCTCCTTCTATATATATGATTGAAATGCAATGAAAGCATGAATTTAAGCTGCCATACATTGTCTATAGGAAGAACAATGTTTTATGATTCATCCATAATATCATCGTGTTAAAAATTATAGTTTCCCTGAAATGCTTGTTCAAGGAGATCCTTTTTTAAGGTTATGCCTTTTAATTCCTCGGGAGACGAAATTTCTTAGAGATGAGCTCACATGCTGAAGAGCATCATGATCGGGCAAAATGACTCCTGTATGCCCAGGACAGTCCTATATGCCTTGGGCTAAAAAAATAACTCATGTATGTCCAAGACAATCCTATATGCCTAGGGCTGAAAATCAACTCTTGTATGACTATGGCAGTCCTACATGTCTAGGATTAACCAGTTCCTATATGTCCAGGATTAAGGTTTAACCATAGGACATCAAGTTTGTCTATGATCTGCATAAAGATACTCCAGCAATCTTGTATGTCTAGGAGGAAGATCAGCTTCAGCTATCAACTTGGCAAACTTGTGTATGACATACATAAAGACATTGCGAAAAAAATCCTGTATGTCCAGGACGAAGATCAGCTTCAGCTATCAACTTGGCAAACTTATCTATGATATGCATAAAGACGTTGCAAAAAAATCCTGTATGTCCAGGATGAAGATCAGCTTGTGCTATCAACTTGGCAAACTTATCTATGATATGTATAAAGACGTTGCAGAAAAATTTTGTATGTCCAATACGAAGATCAGCTTCTACTATCAACTTGGAAAACGTATCTATAATATTTATAAGACGTTGCAGAAAAATCCTGTATGTTCAGGATGAAGATTAGATTCAGCTATCAACTTGGCAAACTTGACTATGGTATGTATGAAGACGTTGCGGAAAAAATCCTGTATGTCCAGGATGAAGATCAGCTTCAGCTATCAACTTGGCAAACTTGTCTATGATATATATGAAGACGTTTCAACCAAATCCTGTATATTTAGGATGAGGATCAACATCAACTATCGACTTGACAAATTTGTCCATGATATATAGGGAAGCTTATCAATACAGTTCTAACTTGTCATCTTGACAAATTTGTCCACGATATACATGGAAGCTTTTTTGCTATATCCTGAAAAGACAATGTAGGAAGCAAAACTAGCTCCTACATATCAATTTTGACAATTAGTTATCCACGACATGCATACATATGGGCCTTATACATGTACAGGACATGGAGACCAGGACACAGACAAGCTCCAGCTTATCGGTTTTGACAATCAATTATCCATAACATGCAATCATATGGGCTTTCTGGATGTCCAAGACATGAAGATAAAGACAAAAAAAATACATGACGTGAAGAATGATTAAGTTATAAACATCAACAGAAATTACAAATTCCTCTACAACATGCAACACAATGTTTCTATATTAAACATATCATAAGCAAAAAAGGGGAATAACACATATGAAGCAGAAGTCAAAAACAAAAGCAACCTCCACAATTCATAAAGTTGCAAACAAAAGCCAAGCTCCATGCTAAACGATAAAAAATATTTATCTTCCAGTAAAAAGTTTAGAACGGGAAAAAAACAGCTGTAAGTAAAGTCATGCAGATTCTTCAATCTTTATTCTCTAGGATATCTTTATTAGCAGTTTTGGCAGCAGCATCTATTTCTCCTTCAGGAAATACATCAGCACCATCTTTTGCACCACCAGCATTTTTTGAATCAACAACGTCTTTTGGATAAGCCTTCTTCACTTTTTCAAGAATGGCCTCCACTCACTTGAAAAGTCGGCTACAACGAGGTTATGATGAAGAAAGTGAAGGATTCCAACGAGAAGCCTTTCCAACTTCACCATCATCAACGTCAATAGACAAATGCTCAAATCTATGATGTGATTTCTCTCTAGAGTCTCCAACGTTTTCCCTTTTTCAAAAACAAAGAAAAATAAAAAAAAAAATAAAAAATTAAAGACTGGGGGACTTCTGTTAACAGGAAATTTGGTGTCCAAAATTTTAGCATTTTTTTAGAAGATATAGCCTCTAAGAAGATGTATCCTGAAGGGAAAAAGAAGAATATTATAGATATTTTAGAAAATAAAAGAAAGAAGTTAACAAAATATCTTATATTACAAGAAGATATTTTGTGTCCAAAAATACGAAAAAGAATACAGTAAACATCAATTTCATATGAGACAAAAGAGAAAAATATACATGAAAAATACAAAAAAGGGGACCAAAAATAGCTGTTAGAAGAGAGAAAGTGGAGCAAGAGATAGTGTTGTAGATAAGAATCTCACATAAAGCATGTCCCCTTACAAGGAACATGCAGATATCCAGGTGGCAGTATCAAAAGAGGACATCTGAAGATTTTGTCTAGGTGGACCTGCACCTGGAGGGACCAGTCTGACCTGAACAGAGCATCTAGCCTATCAGAAGAGGATAACAAGGCGTCAAACTGTCCAGGAGGATCCTGAGTCATAACCTACAATCTACGTGTTCAATGCTCATTGGTTTCAAGCGTGTGTTTACCACAAGACCAAGGGAGATGGAGAATGCATAGGCAGGTTAGAAAGGGAAGAATGAAGAATCATAGATGAAGAGACACGTGGCAGAGGCTGTCAGAAAATGTCTGTCTCCTGGAGCCTATAAATACCAATTCATTTGAAAAGGTTGGCTTCTTTTTTCATATATTTTGTATTCCTTTACATTTCTAGTTCATATGGAAAATTTAAGGGGCATATTTTTCTATACTAATTTGGGCATCTGAGTGTGGTAGCCGGACAACCACCGGCCACCACCCTAATCTCAAGCTTTTATTTGTCCTTGCAGACTTCTTCCAGGTGAATGCTCTAGGAATCAGTTAAGAGAAGTAGCACAAATACTCTAAAAAATGTTTAAACCTCATTTATACATTCTGATCTTATTTTATACATGATTATTGTCTAGCACACTATTTTCAGGATTTATTATTATAGTTGATAATTTTCTTATACTCTTTTACTTATCATATATTATTAATGGTTAAGAACATGTCCTAGACATGTTCTCCATGATATATATTCATACTTTTTCCTTACTAATTAACTGTTATTTATGAGCACATTTTGAGTTAACATTTAGACTAAATACTCACTAAATACATTATGTTATACTTGTATCCATATATATTGTCCAGGATGTTTCATCCACGAGATTCCTATTTTATGGTTTATACCTGTTAGCTCTTATTCTATTCATTTTTAGAGTTAACAGTATTTTTTATATATTATCTCTTATCTATATTGAATTTTGAGATAGAAGCATTCTGGACGTTTTCTCCAGGAGAGATATCTGTATACTCTACTTACTTATTAACCTTTATTTGGTGATAAGTTTTAAGTTAACAGTTGGCACCGTCACTGTAGGGAAGTCCCAGCTTATTTCGGTTTAGGTTTTTTATATTTTCTGTTTTTAGTAATCAACTAGAATCTTATTTGTAATTTCATGTTTCCTTGAACATTTATGATGATATATCTTTCTTGCAAGATTACTGAAATATGAGATACACACGACAAGAGGGTGTAGATCTTGCTACTCATAATGTGGATAAGGAGCAAGGAGACTTTAAGGCAAACCCTACTTTAAGTGATATGGGGAGGAAGGGAAAAGCAAAAGAGAATATAAGTAATGCTTTGAAAAGAAATATGCAGACAATGATAGACAACCAGGAGAGAATGAGACATGAGGAAGAATGATTGATGACTAAGGTGGTGAATGCTGTAGGAGGACTCTAACCACCAATGTTCTCGGAGCCAATACATACTCATCAACGGACAGTCGTCAATCTAGATGTAATCGGACCAAATAGCAGACCAAGCTAGCGAGATCCATTGATGATGAGTCGAACTAGCTCCAGACCTCATGCCAGTGAGCCACCTAGACTATGATCTCAAACAGAGGTCCTGTAAAAATCTTCCAAGAAGAAAGATTCACGAAGGAAATGCCTCAAAGATCTAACACAAGGAGCAGACTTACAGAACCAAGAGGCAGAGATAAAAACTATCGTAACAAATGCGAAAAATATTCTCCAGTCGTTCTAATGTAGACTGTAGAGGAAGAAGACGGCGAGAAAGTACAATCAAAGGGCAAAGTAGTAGATTCGGTCAAGGAATAAATCTCCAGGATTGCAACAGAGTTGGAGGAGCTCGGGAAAGGAAAGACTAAAGGGCAGACAGAGAAAATGATCCCCTTAGGGAACTTAATTCCCTGTTCGCCGAGAAGATAAAAGTGGCAACACTTCCACCAAAGATGAGAATATTTCAGGAGATATACACGGAAACAAGCGATCCACTGAACCATTTAGAGTCATACTGCCAGCAGATGGAAATTCATAACGTTTTGGAAAAGGTTAATACGCAGGATGTTCTCTACCACTTTCGATAGAGCTGCAAAAAATTAGTTCCGGAAGTTACCTCTAGGAAGTGTTATTTCACCTCCACTAACCTTACTTTTCTTTTTAAACAATGTGTACAGTTAACAACAAAAAAAATGTGATGTTACAGAAGAAAGCAGGTAAAGTAGAAAAAGATGAGAAAATCTAGAATTCAAGAAAGAATATGCAAGGAAGCTGAATTTCTCTAGCATTGCACGAGACATATGTCATAAAGATGAGTTTCTCCATAAGCTAGACATTCGTCTAGGAACATTGCATGAGACATATGTTATGAAGATGAATTTCTCCATAAGCCGAACATTCGTCCAAGAGCATTGCACGAGACATATGTCTTAAAGATGAATTTCTCTACAAGCCGGACATTCGTCTATGAGCATTGCACGAGACATATGTCATGAAGATTAATTTCTCCATAAGCCAGATATTCGTGCAGGAGCATTGCACGAGATATATGTTATGAAGATGAATTTCTCTGTAAGTCGAACGTTTGTCCAGTAGTATTGCACGAGACATATGCCATGAAGATGAATTTCTCCATAAGCTAGATATTCGTCCAGGTGCATTGCACAAGACATGTCATGAAGATAAATTTCTCCATAAGCCGGACATTCGTCCAAGAGTATTGCACAATACATATGTCATGAAGATGAATTTCTCCATAAGTCGAACATTCGTCCAAGAGCATTGCACGAGAAATATGTCACGAAGACGAATTTTGCCATAAGCCGGATAATCGTCCAGAAGCATTGCATGAGACATGTCATGAAGATGAATTTCTCCATAGGCCGGACATTCGTCCAAGAGTATTGCACGAGACATATGCCATGAAGATGAATTTCTCCATAAGCTAAATATTCGTCCAGGAGCATTGCACAAGACATGTCATGAAGATAAATTTCTCCATAAGCCGGACATTCGTCCAGGAGTATTGCACGATACATATGTCATGAAAATAAATTTCTCCATAAGCCGGACATTCGTCTAAGAGTATTGCACGCTACATATGTCATGAAGATGAATTTCTCCATAAAATGGA
This sequence comes from Xanthoceras sorbifolium, assembly GCA_003430845.1. Lineage (NCBI taxonomy): Eukaryota > Viridiplantae > Streptophyta > Magnoliopsida > Sapindales > Sapindaceae > Xanthoceras > Xanthoceras sorbifolium. The sequence continues at coordinate 9,577,898 of CM010611.1, forward strand.
CATTCGTCTGCAAGCATTGCGCGAGGAATGTATCAGGAAGATAAAATTCTCCAAAAAGTAAATTTTCATCTAGGATATCACACAAAGATTACTTTCCTCCACTTCTAGCGGACGATTGATAATTTTCTCCAGGAAAGTGACATCTCTCCTTCTGTATATATGATTGAAATGTAATGAAAGTATGAATTTCAGCAGCCATACATTGTCTTTAGGAAGAACGATGTTTTATGATTCATCCATAACATCATGTTAAAAATTATAATTTCCCTGAAATGCTTGTTCCGGAGATGAAATTTTATAGAAATGAGCTCACATGCTGACGAGCATCATGTTTTCCTTTATTTTTATTAAATTAATTTTAAATTTGATCATTTTATTTAATTTTTTATGTTTTGTATTTATATTATTAATATATAAAAATTTCAAAATTTTAGAATTATGTAAATATTAACTACTGAAAAAGACATTTCCTTATTTTGTTGGTCTTGATCATTTTTTGTAATCAAATCTCATTAAAATAAATATTTATCAAACATGTTTTCCTTTGTTTTTATTTTTTTTTATGAAGTCATTATTTTTAAATTGAGTATACCAAACACTTACTCTTTTTAAAGCCGATTATTTCTTAAGTTAAACTATAAGTAATTATTTTTAAAGTTACAACAATTCCAAATATAATTTTAGTATTCAATTAAAAAAAATACTTATATATTAATATATTGTTTGGTAATATATCTATAACAAGATATATTACCAAACAATATAATAATATTTTTTAATAAAAAATAATATTATGAAATATTTAAATATTATATGTCATTTCAGTCAATTTTTATATTTAAAAAAACTCAAAAAGAGCTTATTAGAGAAACTTCATTAGAGAAACTTCATTTTAAGCTTCTCTAAATAGATATAAAATATCTTTTTTAATATTAAAAATGGCAAACTAGAGTAACTTACCTTGACTATATATTTAATTGCACTAAAATCGATAAAAATATTATAATAACACTAATTATCTCTTGACCAATTGACTAACGGTGGTCACTAAAGGATAAGAGGCAATGTCACTTTTTCCTTTACATTTATATTTAGAGAATGATATTAAAATAAAAAATAAATTAAAAATTATTTTTAAAAAATAAAAATAAAAATCACATGTAAAATAAATATTGTCCAATTCCATAAAGAGATCTGGAGATCATAGATAAATCTCTATTAATGAAAATTGTAATCTATTTTTTAAAGGAGATTTGGTTCCAAATATGCTTCATATCTCCTTCATAAAGATCAGCGTTTTTGGAGGAAATCTGGACCAAATCTCCTTTAATAGAGATCAATGTTAATTAACCGTTAGTCAACAGACCAATGAGTAGTTAGTGTTATTTTGACATTCTCGCTGGTTTTATTGCAACTTTGCATATAATCATGGTAAGTTCGTACCATTTATCCTATTAAAAAAATGTATTCTTGAATGGATGCCAAAAATTAAAAAATATATTTTAAAATATCTTTCGACATTAAAAAAGTTATTAGAGCTAATAGAGACGCCACACCAAACACACAGACAAAGAATGTAACAGTTTTTCTTTTACGAATGTGGGAAGAATATCTAGAATGATTGACCTGCTATTTAGTAGAAGATCATTTATATAATTAAAATCAATTGTAAATAGAAGTATATCATAACTTTTGGCAAATACTTAAATTTATATCTGTCATATTCTCATTTATGTTAATTTGGTGATATTATATGTATATCAGGTGATAGATGCAAAGTAATATTGGTAAACATAATGGCATTAACAAAGTTTCAACTAGTAACTATTCTTCTTTTTTCTTTTGCCCTCTTATATCAATCAACAAGTAAATTTCTTTTCAATACTTTTGAGTATATCTTCTTTTTTTTAATTATCTAATGGTTGAATGAGTGGCAGGAACAACTGGTATTGATGTGGGCAGCCAATGTGACCTCACAGGTGACTGCAACAAAGGTGAAAATTGTAGTGAGCAATGTGTAAAGATAAGTCATGTTTTGTTTTGGCTATTTAAGCCAACAACTACTTTAATAAAAATTACTTTTTCTCTCTACTCGACCACTTTCTTTATACTTAATTATAATATGAATTTATAAATAAAAGACTTCAAATATCCGTCAAATCATAGAGAGATTCAAGGTATAAATGGATGGAAATGATGTCCATTGTTGGCCAGAGATGATCTCTATCTAAGGAGACAAGAAAAATATCAGCCTCTAGAGTGTTTTGCAATCGAAGTTTAAATGTTGACTGCAAATTGCCAAAACTTAACATGTTTGGGGTTTCTCTCTTGCATACTCGTGGTAAAAATGTATGGATATGACAGGTTCCTTCCCATATGGTCCTTTAACAATAATGAAGTAATCCCAATTCTCAAACCTTAGATCTCTTCAATTCCTTCGCTAATACTTCAGCATCTAGACTCATTGTCTCTTTTTGATCAATTTAAGCAGGTTCAGTAGCATTATTTGTAAGAAAAATAATCTTTTTCTAAAAAATATTTTTAATTAGACTATTTCTCCTAGTTGAATTTTATTAATTGATATTTCTATAAATATCTCAATATTTCTTAATTGTTGAATTTGTTCAACTTAACAGACTAATTGGTATTCTAAATCTCATTAGGATTCAGATAACATATTCTAACTTGGACTTGAAAATTTAATTTGATAAACATTACTAATAATAATCCTACTGAAACTAGGCTTGGTTTAATTTCTATATTGTCTACCTTAAACCAAGTTTGGCGGAATTAATCATGCATAACTTTTTCTTGAGAAGAGAATCACCCTTGAATGACTTTAGAATTTTCTCGGCATATTAATCTTCAGAAGGACGAAAGTTGTTGATTTCACCAAGTCACAGATGTAATTCAATTCCTTAGAATTCTTGATAACTCGGAAACTTCACTTGACTTCTTTGAAGTCTTCTTTTAAGATGAATTTCTTCCTTTTTTGCATCATTCCAAATTTTTCTTTTTAAGACTTTTTTCAAATCTCTAAGGTTTGCATGAAAATATAGGATGTCATATGGTTCAGATTTTTCTCCTTTTGGAGATTGTTCCTTTCTTGAAGGACTTATTGGTTGAGATTTTGGAAGTACTAGTGCAAGACTTTGATAAGAGCAATTTTCATGAGTTTTCTCTTGAGATGATTCATCAACTTCATAAGATTTTGTTGCTTGTGAAAGTGGCAAGACAAGAAAAAAGATTTTATTTTCAGTGATCTCAATCTTTGCCACAAATAGATTCTTCATTTTAAGGATTTTGCATTTATTTCCGTCAAAGTAAACTGAATAACCTTTCTGCATAAGCTGGCTAATACTGAGGAGATTGCTAGTTAAAGTTGGAATATATAAAACATCTTGGATGAACATCCTCTTACCTTGCTTAGTGTAGACGATAATTGTGCATTTTCCTTCCGAGCTTTGCAAGTTTACATCTCCAAGTTTAACTTGAGAAGACACACTTTCTGATGTAGCACAAAGGCGAGGCAACCTGCTGATTCGAAGGGATAACTTTAGAAATTTATAACGTGTGAACGGCTAGGTTTTTGGCATCGTGTGAGTAGGTCTTTTCGACGTTCATGATCTTATCTACAACTCTGATGTTGGAATCAGATCCATTGGAGACCACACGAGGAAGATATGGTCTGTTATTTCAAAGTATCCAGAAGCTGTCTTACTTTGACAATTGTGTTATCTTCATTTGATAATTGTGTTGCACGTTTTTATTGAGTTCAAAGCTTCCTAGTCAACAAATCACACCTTCCTTTACTTGTTTTCGTTTCCCATGCTTGGAGGGTTGTTCCAAGACATTTCATTTTCTATTTAAACTCATTTGTAAGTCATTTTATGGAACCATTGATCAATTAATACAAAAACTGAGTGAAATTTCGTTTCACCTACTTGTTCTTGATAGAACTACTGAACTTATCAAAGGAAGGCTTCCTTTGTGGCGTTCTTGAGTGTTTATACTTTCGGGTTCGTGGATTGAGTATTCATCGGGTCTAGAAGGGTGAAGAATCTGATTTTTGGGAGTTCTTGGGTGTAAAACAAATTGAGTGTGGGTTTGGGGGTTATATAACCTTACGGGTTCATATCATTTGGTATCAAAGCCAAGGCTCTAGTCTCGGGTTTATTCTATCCTTATGTTTTTGTTTTCTATTCAAATCGATCGTATATTGTTGTTTGTTTGTAGTTCGTATCATTCGTTATCATTTCATGTGTAATTCGTATTGTTTCACATCAATAAGTGATGACCTTGATTTGAGGACAAATCCTTTTCAAGAGGAGGGGAATGATGTAGCACAAAGGCGAGGCAACCTGCTGATTCGAAGGGATAACTTTAGAAATTTATAATGTGTGAACGGCTAGGTTTTTGGCGTCGTGTGAGTAGGTCTTTTCGACGTTCATGATCTTATCTACAACTCTGATGTTGGAATCAGATCCATTGGAGACCACACGAGGAAGATATGGTCTGTTATTTCAAAGTATCCAGAAGCTGTCTTACTTTGACAATTGTGTTATCTTCATTTGATAATTGTGTTGCACGTTTTTATTGAGTTCAAAGCTTCCTAGTCAACAAATCACACCTTCCTTTACTTGTTTTCGTTTCCCATGCTTGGAGGGTTGTTCCAAGACATTTCATTTTCTATTTAAACTCATTTGTAAGTCATTTTATGGAACCATTGATCAATTAATACAAAAACTGAGTGAAATTTCGTTTCACCTACTTGTTCTTGATAGAACTACTGAACTTATCAAAGGAAGGCTTCCTTTGTGGCGTTCTTGAGTGTTTATACTTTCGGGTTCGTGGATTGAGTATTCATCGGGTCTAGAAGGGTGAAGAATCTGATTTTTGGGAGTTCTTGGGTGTAAAACAAATTGAGTGTGGGTTTGGGGGTTATATAACCTTACGGGTTCAATCATTTGGTATCAGAGCCAAGGCTCTAGTCTCGGGTTTATTCTATCCTTATGTTTTTGTTTTCTATTCAAATCCATCGTATATTGTTGTTTGTTTGTAGTTCGTATCATTCGTTATCATTTCATGTGTAATTCGTATTGTTTCACTGATGACCTTGATTTGAGGACAAATCCTTTTCAAGAAGAGGGGAATGATGTAGCACAAAGGCGAGGCAACCTGCTGATTCGAAGGGATAACTTTAGAAATTTATAACGTGTGAACGGCTAGGTTTTTGGCGTCGTGTGAGTAGGTCTTTTCGACGTTCATGATCTTATCTACAACTCTGATGTTGGAATCAGATCCATTGGAGACCACACGAGGAAGATATGGTCTGTTATTTCAAAGTATCCAGAAGCTGTCTTACTTTGACAATTGTGTTATCTTCATTTGATAATTGTGTTGCACGTTTTTATTGAGTTCAAAGCTTCCTAGTCAACAAATCACACCTTCCTTTACTTGTTTTCGTTTCCCATGCTTGGAGGGTTGTTCCAAGACATTTCATTTTCTATTTAAACTCATTTGTAAGTCATTTTATGGAACCATTGATCAATTAATACAAAAACTGAGTGAAATTTCGTTTCACCTACTTGTTCTTGATAGAACTACTGAACTTATCAAAGGAAGGCTTCCTTTGTGGCGTTCTTGAGTGTTTATACTTTCGGGTTCGTGGATTGAGTATTCATCGGGTCTAGAAGGGTGAAGAATCTGATTTTTGGGAGTTCTTGGGTGTAAAACAAATTGAGTGTGGGTTTGGGGGTTATTTAACCTTACGGGTTCACATCACTTTCATCAAACTCCATGAATATATCACATTTTCCAGTCATATGATTACTGCACCCACTATTCAAGACTATGTACTCTTTGATTTATCTTTTGCATTTATGCATGAGAAGAGTAAATATTCTTCGTCACTTTCGTATACAAATTTCACCTCATTATCACTTCTTTTATTCTTCTTTTGATGCCAACAATCCTTATCAGAAAGATTAGGAATTTTGCATCTTCAGCATTTATAATAGCATTTTTCAGCCTTGTGATTATTTCTCTTGCAAATAATGCAATGAGTTTTGTCATTACAGAAGCTTTTTTTTTAACTCTCGACATCCTCAGAATTTTTCTGGGAGTGTTCTTTCTCTTTTTGATATTTACACGGCATTGTAGTGCTTCTTCCGCCACGATATTTGCTTTGTCATCAAGGCATTGTTCATGGGCTTATAGTGAACCCATTAATACATCTAACGTCATGACATTGAGATCTTTTTGTAGGAAAAACGGTTTAAGCATACGCAGCAGAAGTTAAAAATTTGATTAGTATGTTTCAAAAATTTTCCTTAAAAAGAGCGGACTTTAACCCTTGACTAATTAAACATATATGAAAAATGTATCATACCTTTTTAAACTATGATGATTGATGTTGCGTCGATATAGAACTGCAAGATCTTCCAATCCAATCACGAACGTGGATCACCTTGGAGTGTGGGCTCCCTTTCTTTGAATTGTGTACCTGAAGATGAAAAACAAAAAACTTTTCTTTTTCTAGTAGTCACAAAACCCTCCTAAGAAAACGAAGAACGTTAGATCACTTTTAAATTCACAATCTTTCGATTAAAACTCGCGTGATCCTAATTCAATGTTGTGCACAAAGCCTTTTGATGTAAAGGCTAGTAGTGCACTATCGAAACTAAATGCTCTTGCTCTGTTTTCTCTTGGGCAAATTCTCACACACTTTTTGCTAGAGTTGGGCGATTTTTCTTAGTTTCCAAAAGCTCACAAAATTGCACAAAAAAGCTTGAATGGCCGAACTCCCCTTGCTAGGTTTACTAAGGTGGCCGAATTCTCCTTGTGGAAGGATTTGTATTTCACTAAAAAAACCTATCAATCTTAGAGTACAATTCTATCTCAACTCATTAGTGTATTATTCAATAATTTATTTAATGGATATTAAATAATTGTGACATTATCAAAACTTCCTAATTTGACAAAAAAAGTCAACTTTAGAATTTTGATAATTATAAAAAACTTCCTAATTTGATTTGATAAATAAAACTTTTTATTCATCATCTTATCAAGTAAGGTTTTTGATACTTATTATACTATTACCAAAAGTATGAAACTAAGAATCCGATTCCTAGTAGAAAAATAATTTGACTTTTAATTAATTAATTTTCATTTAATTAAATAATAAAATAAAACAAAATAAATAGCTAAAAGAATTAGCTATTGCCGCCCAAGCCTTAAACCATAGGCTAAATTTTGTTTTTCCATTTTATTTATTCCATTGGACTATCATAAAAAGTCCACATGTGAATTAGACTCATTTTTATTAAAAAAGAAATAAGTCCACAAGCCTTATTTAATATATTAATATAATTTAACAGCCCATTTAATTAAAATATACAAATTATATTCTTAATATATTAATGGAATGCTAATTACGCCCCATTAGGGCTGCCCAAGGATTCACACATCCTTGGCCGCCCATCTTAGGTCATTTGATAAGTTACCGCGTGTCTTGATCACACACAAGACCACACCTCTCAAAACTTTTAGATAAAATCCAAAAACAATTCCAAGATGGACCAAATAAATGGTCCGGTAGAATATAACATGTAACGCCCCTAATTTTCCATAATTATAAAAAGTATTATTATTAATTATTATTAAGCATGCAACAGTCAAGTATGTGATTTAACTTGGTGAAAAATATATATTTGGTATATAGTGTATAAACGAATAATGATTTTTAACTGATTTAACTCCCATTAGAGATGTTATTTTCATGGTACATTTGAATATTGGTGAAGTTAATTTGGTGATTGGATAAGTGTGGAATATTTTTATAATATTATTGAGATGGAATGTAATTGGTGGGTTAGTTTGATAATTAAAGGAGGATTGATAAATCACATGTGATTAATAGCAAATTTTAGCAAATTTGTGCCATTGTAGGATTTTAAAAAGCTCAAGGGAGCAATTTGCAATTAAGGAGATATAATATATATAATTGCTAGTGGAGAATTCCACTCAATAGAAAGGTCAAACAAACAAAAAATAAAGAAAACAATTAAAATAATATAGTACTGAGTGGAATGAAATAGTGGAGTGGAGGCAATTAAAATGAAAATAGAAGCTAAAAAAAATAGAGCAAAGGCCGGGGAAGAAGAAGCAATTAAAATGAAAATAAAAGCAATTAAAATGAAAATAGATGTAACATCCCTAATTTCGAATAAATAAAAAAGGGTGAATTGCACTCAAGTACCCTGACTTTTATCATAATTGCACGCTTAATGCCAGTTTTGCCATAATTGCACTCTAGTACCCTGGTAATCCGTTGACCACCGTTAGGGTAACGGTTGACTAACTGGGTTCAGGGGCAAATTGGTCTTTTACATTTAAATTTATTTTTAAAAAAATTTAAAAATCATCCAACCAATAAGAACATGCCACGTCATATTTTAATTAATTTTAAAAATATTTTTTTTAAAAAAATTTAATTTGAAATCAAAAAAAAAAAATTAATTTTTTTTTTTAAGAACACGAACCCAACTGGGTTCGAACACGAACCCAATTGGGTTCGAACACGAACCCAGCAACCTGGGTTCGTGCTCGAACCCAGAAATCTGGGTTCGAACACGAACCCAGTTGGGTTCGTGTTCTTCAAAAAAAAATTATTTTTTTTCCTTTGCAGGGGCAGTTTGGTCATTTTACCTGAATCTATTTGGTCAACCGTTACCCTAACGGTGGTCAACCGATTACCGGGTACTAGAGTGCAATTATGGCAAAACTGGCATTAAGTGTGCAATTATGATAAAAGTCAGGGTACTTGAGTGCAATTCACCCAATAAAAAAAGTATATTTTAATTTAAATGGAGTATGTGAATATGATATTTATGATTTGAGGGGTGGAAATTGTAATTAAATGTATGTATATTTTTAGGTTTCATAATGGACCAATTTGAACGGTAGAAAACAATGCACGAAGAAAATGGTGAAGGCATCGCGACCACTCACCGCGACCAGGGATCGCGATAAGCAGCTTGCGGTGAAAAGGATGATTTCGGGCAGTGAGTACCGCGACCAGTCACCGCGACCACAAATCGCGATGAGCAGCTCGCGGTGAAAGTGGCAAATTTCGACCAGTGAGCAACGCGACCGAAGCGACGCGACCACCGCTCCCGGTACAGGTCGCAATGACTCAAAAACTTGTAAAAAAATAAAGCGGTGGAGCGGTGCATTAAGAGAGCAAAAGCTCTCAACAAGCAGCAAACATCACACAGAAACAGAAGCATATCAGAAACAGGAGAGGAAGAAGAGAGAAGAGGAGAGAGAAAGAAGAAAAAGAAGAAGAAGAAGAAGGAGAGAAGAAGAAGAAAAAAAGAGGAAGAGAAGAAGGAAAGGAGAAGGAGGAAGCTTTCAGGTTTGATGTACACGTATTTTTTGAATTTTCAGTTTTTCAGAAATTTTCGGAATTGTCAAATTTTAGAGTTTCTAAGTTATTTGAATTATATGGATTATAGATTATAGTTTAGATTTGATATATACGTGTTTTGGAATTTTTTTCAGTTTTCAGAATATTTCGGATTGATTGAAATTGATTAAATTTGCGTTATTTGAATTATATTGATTATCGAATATAGTTCAGGTTCGATGTATACGAGTTTTCGAATTTTTCCAGTTTTCCAAAAATTTTCGAAATTGTCGAATTTTATAGTTTTTGAATTATTTGAACTATATTGAGTAGAATGGATAGTTTGAAACCGATTTCGAATTGATGTGAATACGATTTGGTTCTAATAGTGTTATGGAAATATATTGTTGAAAGTGATTTAAATTATATTATATTGTGAAATGTATAGGAAAATAATTTTGGGGCGATTTGATTCGAAATGGAATTATGAAATACGTTTGAGTATATTTTGGATTGATTTGATATGATTATTAATTTACATTCGTATATTTCCGTTATATTATATTTGATGAATTTTGTATTTCGAAAATATAAATATATCGATATGTATTGAAATTGACTACGTTGAAAATTGAATTCAATGATTCGGAAAGAAATGAGATATGTTGACATTGGTTTTGAGAAAACATTTTGGCTCTGATGTGTATAAACATAGATATGGATATAGGAGGTTGACATGTCAATTGGGTTTCTGTCTGAACAGTATTGTGCCGATATATTCTGTTTGTACCACCCTTCTTAGGGTTCTGTCATGGGACATTCACAGCAGGTAAGTCCGTTAGTGTTCCATTCTGATCTGATGTTCGGCTGCTCGCCCGTTTGCGTCCTGTGCCGAACAACCCGTAATCCAGTCCGATAACTTATGTTTTGTATGTCAGGAGCCAATCTGAAAACTGATTTGTTATATGAAAACGTTTGAGAAATTATGACAAATCTGTCTGTTGATTGATTTTAGATATTTGATTTGATATGAGCCCCATATATGATTTAATTATATGTGATTTATCTTTTGATTAAGAATAGATATACATATTTGACAGAGTAAATTTGTCTATACAATTTTGTGTACATCCACTAAACAATATGCTTAGCGTGTTGAGTTTTCTCGTACGCAGGAAACAGAGGTTCCAACGGCGATAAAGATAAAGAAGAGTAGAGACTGCAGAACCAGAGTCCGGAATCATATCTTTCCTGCATATATTTTGGTAGCTCGTTTGTAATAAGTCTATATAATTTTGATACCGCATGCATATACAGAAACTGTTTGTATATATTTAAAGAGCTTCCGCTATGTAACTATTTATTATCTGTTTATGTTATCTGAATATATATATATATATATATATATATAACTTATGATAAATTGGTTGGTAAGTCGCACTATATTTGGACGGGTGCGCAAAATTGATTTGAGAATTTAAAAGTTGATATTTATGAATTTTAATTGTAAACAGGTTTTGGAAAGTCAGAAAAAAACAGGAAACTCTGACAAGATTTTTAGAAATTTATTTGGACTATTTTCAAATGTTTTTAATATAGTTTTAAATTATGGTTTATAAAAGTTAGATTTTAGTATATAGTAGCGCTCCCTGATTCGGTCCGAGCGGATTTGGGTCAGAGGGTGTTACAATAGAAGCTAAAAAAAAATAGAGCAAAGGTCGGGAAGGAAGAAGAAGAAGAAGAAGAACAAGCTAAAAAAAATAGAGTAAAGGTCAGGGAGGAAGAAGAAGAAGAAGAAGAAGAAGAAGCTAAAGAAAAAATAGAGCAAAGGTCAAAGGTCGAGGAGGAAGAAGAAGAAGAAGAAAAAAATAAAGCAAAGGTCAAAGGTTGGGGAGGAGGACAAAGAAGAAGAAGCAATTAAAATGAAAATAGAAGCTAAAAAAAAATATAGCAAAGGTCGGGGAGGAAGAAGAAGAAGAAGAATAAGCAATTAAAATGAAAATAGAAGCTAAAAAAAATATAGCAAAGGTCAGGTAGGAAGAAGAAGAAGAAGGAGGCCGCCGGGGAAGAAGAAGCAATTAAAATAAAAATAGAAGCTAAAAAAAGAAGAAGAGGTAGAAGAAGAGGAAGAAGAGAAAGATGAAGAAGAAGAAGAAGAAGAAGAAGAAAAAGAAAAAGGCTGGAGAAGAAGAAACAATTAAAATGAATGCCGGGGAAGAAGAAGTAATTAAAATGAAAATAGAAGCTAAAACAAAAATTGAGCAAAGGTTGGGGAAGAAGAAGAAGTAGGTCGGGGAAGAAGAAGCAATTAAAATGAAAATAGAAGCTAAAAAAAATTAGAGCAAAGGTCGGGGAAGAAGAAGAAGAAGAAGAAGAAATAGAGCAAAGGTCGAGGAAGAAGAAGAAGAAGAAGACGAAAGGAAGAGGAAAGAAAAGAAAAAGTGTTGGGAAATTGTCCAGGTTTAGTGTACACATTAATTTTGAGTATTAGTTTTCAAATTTGAATTGAATAGTTGAATTTTTCAATAATTCGTAAGTTTTTTATTAAATTTATTTGTGAAATATATTTGATTATAATTTTGGATTCCTTAAAATTGATAATTGATGAAAATGATGATTCTGGGTATATATATATATATATATATATATATATATATATATTGGATTGTATTCATATATGTTTTCGAATACAATGGTTTACAAAAATTGTTTGATAATAATTCTAGAATATTTTGATACGATTACTGATCTGTGAAACATATTTGATTATAATTTTGGATTCCTTAAAATTGATAATTGATGAAAATGATGAGTCTGAATATATATTATATATATCTATATGTATATATTGGATTGTATTGAGATTGTTTTATTTGAGAATATTGTTTGAATACGATTTTGGAATTATCTTTGATATAAAATTTATTGAAAATTTCTGAATTGGAAATATATATATATATATATATATATATATATATTGATATTGATTTAGTTTGAAAGTTGAAATTTGATGATTTTGATTGTAAAGAAATGATTTGAGAATTTTACATTGTGAAATCTGAAATCCTAAAATGGCCTTGATAGATATGAACATGGAAATATGAATATAGGAGGTTGACAAGTCAATTGGGTTACTCTAAAATTTCTGTAGAAGTACTGCACCGAAATTTCTGTGATGATGATGTTACTCTATGGCTTATGTGTAGCCACTGTTTCAGACGGTCCTAGAGTGAAGACATTTTCGACGGGTAGTTCCAGTTGGTTCCGATGTAAGAAATGATACTTGTATAGTTATACCATTTCGGCGGGTAGTTCCAGTTGGTTCCGATGCTGAAATGGGAAACATGCCTGTATTTAGTTCGGCGGGTAGTTCCCGTTGGTTCCGATGCCGAACACCCAGTAATTCAGTCCTATAGAATCCTGTTATGTGTATCAGAGGCCCTGATAAAAAATGAATAATGGATTTACTGAAAGCTATGAAATGAATGAAAAGAGATTTTATTTTAGATATATGTGTTGACATAAATAATATGTTTGATTTGAATGTTATTTGAGATAATGAAAATGTTTTATTGATATTTCTTCGATTTGAAATATATGATTTAAATATTCTTATGATATTATGAATTTCCGACAACCTGTTACAACTGTTATTATATTGTATTGGAAATATTTTTAGTGTACACCCACTAAGCATTATTGCTTAGCACGTTGGTTTTTATCACGCGTAGGTAAGGAAGATTCCAGAGTAGAAAAGAAGTGAAGAGTTAAAACTGCAGAGAATAGTCCAAAGTCACATCACACCTAGGTAGTTTTATATATTTTCTATTTATGTAAATATTTCCTGTACGCATGCATATACAAGAATTGTAAAAGTTTGTATTATATTTAAGTTTTGTCAATATATGCCCTAAAGTTTATATTGTTTGAAAATATGCAATTTTATTATTTTCGAATGATTATTTAATTAACTGTTTTTGATAGATTGAGTTGGTAAGTCGTATCAAATGAAAGGATGCGCAGAATGATTGAGAAATGAGTTTTTAAAGTGTTTACTTTTGTGAGATTTGAAATTTTATTGAAAACAGATTTTGGAAAGTCAGAAAAACAGAGAAAATTCTGGCAAAAATTTCAGAAATTTATTTGAACCATGTTTAAAGGTTATATTTCAATGTTAAAGTATAGATTTATAAAATAAAAACAGAGATTTCAGTATATGGTAGCACTCCTTGATTCGGTCCGAGTGGATCGGGTTAGAGGGTGTTACATAGCAAGTGATCCATTCAAATTCGTGTGGATTGGGGATCTTGACGGGCTATCTAAATTTAAGCTTCAATAGACACAACCTAATAACGATCAACAAATGATTCATTTAAATCCGATCTATTAATTTTAGTTCATTCCACTAAAGAACTAAAATTGAACTCTTAAATAAAGATAGAATATGTTAGTGTACCTATTCGTACCCTATACAGCCTTATTGGAGATAGTGTATCCTCGTGAAAAATACCAGTAATCGCTAAGAGTTCATAGATCGCCTGTAGCTCTCCTAGTTACCATATTCACTCATATGACCACATTTTGAACTTGAATATTTTGACTTGTTCAGAAGCTATGTTTCAATAGTCACTATTGAAAACCCAACGTTGAGATTTAAATATCCAATACCTCAAAACATCCATATGATGGTATTCTACTTACATTTGATAAATGCAGTCACAATGTCCATATCTATAAATAAAGTCCTCTATCAATTAACAAGTGAATATCACCAAACCATCGAGGATAAACTATGCGATATAATCGTACTCATTAACAACTTAAATGATAACACTTGCAATCATAAGTCCATCATTTATCTCAGGATTAAGATAGACTCTTCGATTATCTCATAAGAATACTTTTATCCACTGACAATTGTGGATAAAGTTTTCTTCTTTGATCTTATTCAATGCACCTAGTGCACTAGATTCTTTTGTCCAAAAACACTACACTTTGATGATTTTAGACTCATCATATCACATTTGATCTCACTCAAATGCTAATAAAAGAATCTACAACTTTAACAAAGTAAAGGCGTCCAACCTTTATCTTAAGTTGTGAATGTTGTTCAAGACTAAATAAAGAATTGTGTCTACCTCATACATATCCAGATGTATGAACAATTTTTTATTTCTAATAGTCTCTTGATCTTATGATTATTTACTTTTAACAATTACTATAAACGCTATAAGATTTGTTAAAACATAAATCACTTTATTAATACGAAAAAGATTGTCAAATACACTATTACACTCTTGTTATTGAGCATAATCCTAACACTTATTACTCTTCAAAGGCAGTGACTTTGAAGTCGAATTTCAAATTTAGAGTTCGAAAAATTTTCTCCATAATTTGAACATGTGAAATTGTCTTACCATTGGACTTCATCTAATTAATAATTGCTCATGTTCGTGAGAAATAATCTTCAACTTTTTCTGACTTTTTCATTTGAAAAAGCTCAAATTGCCTATACATGGTCTATAATCGCACCCTCTTCACCATCTCAACTCTTTTATAAGTGTTCATCAACATATCCCACGCTTGTTTTGCAGTTGTTTCATGTGCAATTTTTTTTCAAAGATTCGTGGGTCAAACGACTGGTTGATGAAGAATTCAGCCTTCAAGTCTTTCCTCAATATTGCTGAATATGCTGACTGCATATAGCCTTGTTCTATGACTTTCCAAAGTTTCTGATACTTAAACAACAACTACATCTAAGCTCTCCAATACTCAAATTTTGATTTTCCGTCAAATTTTAGAATATGTGGCTGAAATATGCTGTTATTATTGTTCGTTAGCAATGTATGCTCAAATTTCGAAAAACTATTTGAAACAACGTCAGCGAGTAAGGTTCACACGGTGGCGGCGCGTAGGTTGCACGTGCTCCTTTAATAGAGACAGTTGGTTTCGATGACGCTCAGATCTGAAAGATCGGAGGACACAGATTTACCGATGGTTTTGATTTCGTCAAATTCGCGGTGGATAGATGTAGATATGATGATGAAAAGTTTGTTGGCTGAACAATTTTGTCTTTGTTTCTCTCTCCACGCAGCTTGAAATTGGGAAAGGATACTTGGGTTTTACTCACTGGCACCTGAGGATGTGTTTTCGCAGCGGCGCTGTGTAACATCCCGGATTTCAGATAATTAATTTTGAATATGTAAAAATAAATTTTGTGATTGGAGGGGGTGTAAATGTAATTAAAGGTGGACCAGATGGAACGGTCCAGAAATAATGAGTGAAAAGTGAAAACCGAGGCAGTGAGTATCGCGACCTGATCACCGCGACCACATATCGCGATGACCTGCTCGCGATGAAAAATGGTGATTCTTGGCAGTGAGCATCGCGACCAGTCATCGCGACCACAGATCGTGATAAACTGCTCACGATGAAAATGTCAAATTTTGGCAGTGAGCAACGCGACCACCAGCGCGACCATAGTACCGCGAGGTGTGCTCGCAATGAAGGCGGTGGAAACGCTCCAGAGAGTACCGCGACCTGGTGGCGCGACCACAGGTCGCGACGACTGAAAAATATAAAAAAAATTTTGGCTTCTCGTAGAAGCCACAGAAAACAGAAAAGAGAAAAGAGAGAGTAAGAGACCGAGAAAGAAAGAAGAAGAAAGAAAGAAGAGAAAGAAGAAGAAGAAGAAGAAGAGAAGAGGAAGGAAAGTGAAAGAGGAGAGTGAAAGAGAAAGAGAAAGGGAAAGGAAAAGAAACCTAGAACCGCGATAGTCGAAAGAAAAACGGTATCTAGGTTGGTGTACCTTCGTTTTCGAAACCTTTACAAAAAGTATTAAGTATTTTTAGTTGAATCTGTAATTAATTTAATTTGGAGATTTTTTTTTCAATTTTTACGTGTTTATATTATGTTATTGAAATGATTTTATTGTTGATCGTATCTTGATTATTACGATTCCGCTGAAATTACTTGTTTTCGACTCTTGTATAAATATTGTTGATTTTCTCATGAAAAATCTATGTTATTGAAATCGAATATTTCCGTTGATTTGTAAATACAGTGAATATTTGAAAAATAGTTTATCGAAACGGCCCTAGGATACTTAGACATAGAAATGGATATAGGAGGTTGGTATACCAGTTGGGTTCAGTGAGCAGTACTGCACCGATATTGATATGCTATTAATGATTATTATGTACCTCCTCATGGATTCGTCCAGGGGCAGGGAAACACGTACCTCCTCACGGATTCATCCTGGGGTAGGGAGACACGTACCTTCCTAAGGATTCGTTCCTGGGATAGGGAGTTATGTATCTCTCTAGGTTCTGTACCCTCGGTCCTAGAGTAGGGAGATACGTACCACTCTTAGAATTCGTCCTAGGGTGGGAGTTATGTTCGATCGACAGTTACTGTGGTCGGATGACCCATATTCCAGTCCTGGCTTATGTTAAGTATTCTAGAGGGCTAGAATTGAATTGAAATAAGTGATATGTTTATAAGTGTTTTCGAAATCGATTTGACATGGTTATTTTAGTGTATATATATATATAAAACTGTTTATAATTGAAATGAGAAAGATATTGAGTATAAGTATTGATTTAGTTGAGTTTACTAATTTGAGTTCATATGTTTTTAATTAGTAATGTTTTCCTTATATTTGTATTGTGATATTTATTTTATAGCAAGTTATGTTATGATTTTAATATTCGAGTTTAGTGTACACCCACTAAGCTATATGCTTAGCGCGTTAGTTTTGTTTCTAACGCGTAGGTACCAGGGATACTGAAGAGGCAAAAGACTGAAGAGGAATTTCCTGCAGACAAAGGAGTAGAGTCGCATTGCTGGGGTAGATATTTATGTTGATGTGTATTGTGATTGATATGCATGTATATACAGAGATTTGTAAACGTTTTGTATAATTCTGTTTTGTAATTAAATTGGTTTATGAATTCTGCTTTTCATTTCTTAAGGACTGAAATGAATTAATTATGTACTATTTGATTTTGTAAATTGTTTGAAAGTCGCACTAAACGGCAGAGTGCGCAATTGATTGAGAATGAGATTTGAAGTGTTATTGAATTTGTATTTGATTTGAGTTGTGGAAAAACAGGTTTTGGGAAATCAGAAAAACAAAGGGGACTCTGCCGAAATTTTTGTAAAAAGTGTAATTCAATGGGCTCACTCGAAAACGGTTTTAAAATTTTAACTATGTGGTTTTCCAATGTTTTGCAAAATTGATTTGATGGGCTCACTAGAAAAGTCTTTTTGAATTACAAATTGATATGATTTTTAAATGATTTGAAATGTATAAAATGAATTTAGAAAGTTTTAAAAATCCGAGTAGCGCTCCCTGGGTCGATCCAGCCGGGTCGGGTCAGGGGGTGTTACACGCTGTCAGTCAACTCGCTGGATTTCGGTCGGTTAACGAGGGGGGCGGCAATTTAAACTTTGCTGGTGATTTGGATGGGTTTTTGCTGCTTGTTTGGCGGCGGCCCTTTGGAGAAGCTTGAATCTTGAAGGATTCCACTCACTTTGGTAATGGCGGTGTCAAGCGATTTTTAAGTCTACTACTCTTGACTCCTTTAGGTCAATCTTCAACATATCATTCTTGACTCCCTAAGGTTGGTACATTTACCACACTACTCTTGATATCTCATACTAGGCTTACTAACCCTACCACTCTTAGTATCTTAGGCTTGACTTCCTAATCCAACCATGTTGGGTTGTACCCCATCAATTCTACCTTGCAAGCCTTTTACTAATGATCCCTAACAATAATATACAACAAGACTTTAGCTCAAACAAAGTTTGATATATTTGCTCATATGCATGAACAAACAGAGTGAACAACCAAGATACTCTATGAGAACTAGGTGAGTTAAGCTCAACAAATAAATTTAGTTCTTCAAATACCCAAAAGTTAGGTCAAAGAAGTACAATAATAATTTCTCTAGACTCATTAGCTCAACAACCCTAACAATATCTAACCCAAGTAAATATTAAGCTCATATAAAGAAATATATGATTTCTAGATATGAAGTTATTCTAAGAACAAAGCAAACTTTACCACTAAGAATGCTAGTAAGCTGAAGAGATATGGATTCCTGTTGGAGTCGAACGAAAATTGTAACCGAACTCTCTTGGGTGGGAAATGACTGACCTTTTTTTTCTCTTTAGGGTTCTTTTGTTTGCTTGAAAGATTAGAAGAGATGAAGTTGTTAAGAGAAAATAAGAGAGGAATTAGTATTTATAGGGAGCTCATTTAATGAGATCCGTCAGTCAAACCATTAGCACGAACCGCTAGCAAAGGTCGTGAGATAAGGAGAAAATAATTAAGCAAACTGCGAGCATACGATTGCGAGTTGTAGGTTGCAAGTCACTCATAAAGAGTGATTGCTGGATTAGCCACGACCGTAAATTCGTGAGTTCTAACTAAAGAAACTGGACTAAAACTGTGATAGCCCAACCACAAGCACGAGGCAGGGAATTTTAAGTCCCGAGTCCTAACCAGAGAAGATTGGAAGGGGATCACGAGGCTAACCTGTGAGCAAATCATCCTAGGAAAGGAACTTGAACCCACTTGAAGCATGAAGCACCTAGTATTGTAAGACACTAAACATAACGAATTACAAGAAAATGAGATTTTGATACGGATGAAGCCAACTCTAAAACATATGATCTCACAATAAGCACATGAAAATTATGAATTTGAGCAGATACTCTTGTTCATCATGCATTTTGAATTCTAAAAACTTTCCTATATCATACTTATGGGAACCCACATCTACTACCACATATATCCTTTTCAATTCTTCCCATATTTCAAATGTAGTTTTGTATGAGCAATAGACATCATAGTGGTCATTTGATACGGTAGAAAGAATCATATGACAACATACCTTATTTCCCTTATTCCAAGCTTCAAGAAGTTACTACAAAAATATGGTTTAGCTCGGTTAAATAGTTATTTTACCATACCATTTGCTCTTATCAACAATAATTTATTTTGAAATACCTTGAAATTAAAAGTCTT
Source organism: Xanthoceras sorbifolium (assembly GCA_003430845.1). Classification (NCBI taxonomy): domain Eukaryota; kingdom Viridiplantae; phylum Streptophyta; class Magnoliopsida; order Sapindales; family Sapindaceae; genus Xanthoceras; species Xanthoceras sorbifolium. Next base: position 9,597,343 of record CM010611.1, read on the forward strand.
AAGTTGGTTAAGTAGTTAGTTAAATTAAGTGGTTTTGAATTGTTTGTTTTGCCACTTAAAATATTAAATTAATTCAAACAATATATCTAATACTTTAAAATCTACAACAATCTCAAATATACCTTTTCTATTAGTGTTAGATGTAATTATAAAAGTGGTCCCTAAATCATTCTGGGTGGTCATAATCCTCACAGCACCGGCCCAAGCCCAGGACAGCAATAGATTCAAATTTGGGTCAGCCCGAAATTCTAATGATCCGACCCGAGCCCAGTCAACCTAACACGTTACAGTTACATTCAAAATCATAAAATCCCCAAATCTTAAACCCTATCTTTCAATTTTGAAGCTCCTTAAACCCTAAAACTCTGCCATGAAACCACTCAGGGATGAGACGGAAACTGAAAATGAGGAAGTCGAATTCCAACCTAACGCCGACATCTGCCAGCAACTCATGGACCGCTATGCCGCCTCCGCGGCTCCCCAGCACCGCCACCTCGTCGCCACCGCCGCTGCCATGCGCTCCATCCTCACCTCCGAGTCCTTGCCTCTGACGCCGTCCGCCTATTTCGCCGCCGCGATCTCTTCGTTGGAATCAGCGACATTAGACTCCACCGAGATTTCAGCGCTCCTGACGTTTTTGTCACTGGTGGTGGCCGTGGTTCCTCACATGGGGATTTCGGAATCGAAGGCTAGCGACTCTGTGGGGGTTCTTGTGGACCTACTAGAGAGAAAAGGGTTGGGAATGGCGAGTGTGAGGTCTGTGGTCAAGTGTTTGGGGGTTTTGTTGGTTGGTTGTTGTGATTTGGAGGATTGGAATTCGGTCGAATTGGGCTTCCGGACCTTGCTTAAGTTCTCGGTTGATAAGCGTCCCAAGGTATGATTTTTGTAAGTATTTATATGTGAATATGTGTTTGAGTATTTATTGGCTTTTACGAAATTTGTTGGTTATGCAGCATTATTTTTCAATTCTTGTTTGATATGCATTTGGGATGTATTATTCTTGCTGTACATGTTCACCATTTTACATGGTGAACTATTTGTGTTAAAGGTAGGTTATTAGTCTCCTATGATGCATAAATATCCTTAACTTAGATATGAGCAAGATATTGTCTTGTTTGTTTGTTAAACTTCGTCATTGCCTAACATGGATGTTTAAAATTGTATAAACTTTTGATGCATGCTAAAAATGTGACCAGCACAAGCTAAAAGTCTGATCATGTGCCACAAGTTCCTGTGAGTTTGGTAGACATAGGCTTGAGATTAGAAATGCAGTAAATTGGAATTAAAATTTGACTGGACCATGTAAAAAATGAGCATTCACTAAAAATTGAACAATTGACCTGAAGTTTTTTTATTACTATTTTGTTATTTTTTGAGGATATGTTGTTAAATGTTGGGAAGTCTATATAAGTTGGTGCCGGTGGCATGTCATGAATTTTCTCCTTTCCTTGTTGTAGGTGCGGAAATGTGCTCAAGATTGTCTAGAGAATGTGTTTAAGTCTTTTCAGAGTTCAACTGTGACCAAGGCAGCGAGCAAATTGATAAATTCCTTGTTCAAGGAGTACTTACCTTTGGCAACTACTCTAAGTACTTCTAGGACTGTAGATGGACTAAAGGATGAAGCATTGATGAAGCCTGAACATTTAGAGGTTCTCCATGTGCTAAATGTTGTGAAAATTTCTGTTCCTTATCTCTCTGCCAAAGTGAGTTCGGAAATTCTATCAGAACTATGCAAACTTACGAGTTCTGAGTTCTCACCAATTACAAGGCACATTCTTAAAAATATTGAAGCATTTTATGGAAGTTTGAAGGTTGAAGTTGTTTTTCCAGAGTCAGAGCGCATTATAGTTTTTCTTGCTTCATATGTATCGCTGAGAGAGAAGAACCCAATGGATACTATCATGTCTGCAGTGACCTTGTTGAAAAGTGCTATGGACAAACTTCTCAATGGAGAAATAAGATCAACATGGATTAAGAATGTTCCTGTTGTTTGTGGCTCTCTTGTCGGTATGCTTCTTTGTATTATTTATTGGACCTGTTCCATATTGATGCTCTATTTTCCTTATCAGCCTCTATCTTTACAGTTGCTGAGATAAGTATGCTGTGCTTGGTATCTTAATTGTCTTACATCTTTCTGTTGGACTTGATTCTTACCTTTTGTTATCATGTTTGTACTCTGCATAGTTGTTATGCCTTATTCTAGATTTTGTCTTTTGGTGTTTCATTCAATAGTCTCTTGACAGATTATTCTGGATTGCTATTGTTCTGTTCTGCAAGAATGCTTGTATTATCACTTGCTGCGTTTCATTATACAGTGTCGGTATTCTTGACGTTGCTTTACTGGTTGTAATATGTGGAGCTCAAAAAATTATACGTTGGAGGGATGACTTGCATATATTTGAAAGGTGAACTTTGAATCAATGCTAAACCTCTATTGCCACTTAAATTTAGCTAATATGTTCTTGTTGTCTACAATATCACGGAAAGAAACTAAGAAGCATTTTTTTATTGATCAACTCATGATTTAGTTAAATGGCATTGAATGTAAATGCATATGCTTGGTTCTTTATATGTGAAAAGCAGCTCTTTCCTTGCTACTGGAGTATGCATTCGTCTAACTTACTTTCATACCTTTTGTTAGTTCTTAATTTTCCATTGTTTTTTCTGCCCTTTTTTGTTTCCTAAAAGAAGTGTGCTCTATCTTTATATGGTAGACACTCGTGTTGTCAAAGCTAGTCTTGTAGTGCTTATGTTCGAGAGTAATGTTAATCTCCTATTTTCTACGGCTGCTGATTCAAGTTGCTAAACTACTAATCCAGGTCTTTTGACTTATGAGGCTAGCACTGCATCTCAGGCTACAATTATTATGAAGGAGTTGATCAGCTCATTTCCAGATAAAAGAACTTTGTTTATTGATGAAAATATATCATTTGAAGATGGTAGTCAAGAGAGCGAGGAAGTTACTGCAGTTAAATCCACATGTGCTGTCTTTGAGAGCGTTCTTGGCTCTTATAGTGGGATTCCAAATGAACATATTTTGGCAGTCATATCTCTTTTGTTTCTCAAGCTTGGTAAGTGGACTTCATGGATTTGCTGCATGTATCATTTGACTTTATTTATTTTTTTATTGTTTTGTTGAATTCCATTCAAATTATTTTGTTGCTTTGGATGTTTGTTGATATCTTTCTGCTTGGATCAGTGACGCAGCTGGAACCGTGGCACATATATTGCTGGCTGAAACTACTTTTGTTTGTTGATTGATGTATTAATTTTCTGTTCTGGTTGACTAAATTTACTTTCTCTTTGTCTCTTGAAAAAACAGTTATTTGATTATTGTCTGGTTCTTATTTATTTTTTTCTGTATAAATTATTTCTTGGAGCACTAGAGTTAATGTCGTCTTTGTTCCAGTGTAATAATCATATTCATTAAGTTGCAAGCACATGTATTTTGCTTGATTAATGAGCCTTGACTGAGTTTAGGAGCTATGGAGCTAGATTGCAAATCTTATGTCAACCAGTTAGCTGTTATATGATAATGCCTCGTGGCTTCAAATTATAACACATCCAGAATGGATCTTATTCATTTTACAATTTATTTTTGTTCATAACTGAGGTTAATTTTCTAGTATATCTACGGTTTTCTCACTGTTTTTATTTCCATCTGTTGCAGGAGAGATATCTTATATTTTTATGAAGAGTATTCTACTTAAACTTGCTGACTTGATGACCCTTGCTGGCGACATGTGCCAGACAAACCATGTGAGTGTTGGTGGGAGTTTATATCAACCATTTAGTATCTCAAAATAATACTTTTTGAGTGATTGGAACCATTGTTGTACAAGGGTGGTGGATTTAAAATTAACATCCAGACAGTTATCTGATTATAGTTTTTTATTTTTTTTTATTTTACAAGCTTTACTTGTTGCAAATCAAGCTATCGATAACAATGGCTGGAGGGACTGACATGACGTTCTATGCTGAAAATTGATTGATTTTCTTTCTATCATGATTTGCAGCTTCAGCAATGTATTGGATCTGCAGTGATTGCCATGGGACCAGAGAGGATGCTTACTCTTTTACCTATCTCCTTTCACACTGATGAATTTACCTGTTCAAACATATGGTTGATTCCTATATTAAAAAATCATGTTGCTAAAGCATCGCTAGGGTATTATATGGAGCATATCGTGCCTCTTGCAAAAGCTTTTCAGCGTGCTAGTCGTAAAGGTATTCCCTTAAAGCATATGAAGAGAACTCTTCTACAAGTGAGCATGAGTATTAGAAATGAAATTTAGGAAATTTGAAATGCTGAGAAAATGAAGATGCATATTTTCTGTTCAATTGAGATGCATAGTCTTGTCAAAGGAATTTGCCTTGATAAGTCAACTAGGTTAGGAATGTTGCATGCTCTAAAAGTTGCAGGGTGATGTTTATTAAGGATATTGTATAGGCAAAAAATCTATTTAATGAAATAATGTTACGAGAAAATAAGAAAATTTAAGTTAAACATTATCATTCTTGATTTCATGCTCTAAATTTCTTTGGTTAATGATAGGTCCTTTATATTGGATCCTTTGTTGTTTACTTTGATTTTTTTTTTTTTTCCAATCGTCATCACTATAGGATCCTTTGTAGTTTACTTTGATTTTGTTTTCTTCCAATCATCATCACTATGTAAATTAAAATTATCTTGGTTGATAAGTAGTAGGATCAGAACCGTCTCTAATGACTAATCACAATTGAAGTTTCAGTTTTAAGGGTATTATAGTAAAAACCTGTTCATTCTTAGAGGCCACACCAGGTTATGAAACTTTGGTCAGCTCAAATAGGCTTCACAAAATTCTTCATTTGCTAACTTATTACTATCTATTGAACTGAATAGCCTATTGGCCAGTATAAATGTCTGAATCTATTTGGCTTCTGCAACAACTTGACATATGTGGTGCCAATAAATAACTCTGACGGACTGAAGAGCAAAATGCTGTCTTTCCACATAACTTTTCTCAGTTATTTATTTATTTGTTTCTTAGTGGTTTGTATTTAACATCTAATTTATCTTGGCATGTGAGGGATTCTTCAGGATTCATTTTCCTACTTTTTCTTTTTCCCCCATTTTTACAGTGAAGAAATCAGATATTGGTAAAGATCTGCAGGCTCATGCTCATGGACTTTGGGGACTGCTACCTGCCTTTTGTTGCTATCCTATTGACACTCGCCAAAGTTTTGAACCTTTGGCTAAGCTTTTAATTACTCTTCTTAAGAAGGACTCATTTATGCATGAAAATATTACTGTTGCCTTACAGGTAATCTTTCTTCGGCTTCATATAGATTTCAAATTAAGTATTTAAGTTATTTCTGAAGATTTCTGAATTTTCTGTATTTCTTTACTGACTATAAGCATGAATATATACACAAAGAGAGGGAACACAATCCCTTAGAAGTAGGGATTGGATCTAACAACCATTGACAAAACTAATTAACAAGCTAACAAATATTGACTACAAGCTAACAACTATTGACTAATCTATATTCTAGAATGCTAACAACTATTGACTAATCTATATTCTAGAATACATAATTCAACACCCCCCCTCAAGCTGGGCAGTACATGTTGATCATACCCAGCTTGGAACACAATCCTTCGAAAGATGCTCTAGGTAGAGCCTTAGTAAACACATCAGCTGTCTGAGAATTGGTAGGAGTGTAACTTATCTTGACAGACCCTGCTTCTAACTTTTCTTTGATAAAATGCCGGTCTATCTCCACATGTTTTGTTCTGTCGTGGTGCACTGGATTCTTTGCGATGCTAATAGTGGCTTGATTATCGCACAACAGTTCCATTGGCTTAACCATAGGAACTTTGAGTTCATTTAGTAGTCTTTGCAACCAAATTCCCTCACAAATTCCATGAGCCATTGCTCGAAATTCCGCTTCAGCACTGCTACGAGAGACCACAGACTGTTTCTTGCTCCGCCAAGTGACCAAATTACCCCAAACATAGGAACAGTACCCAGATGTAGACCTTCTGTCTACCACTGAACCAGCCCAATCTGCATCTGTGAAGATTCTAACACCTCTATCGTCACTTTTCTTGAAACATATGCCTTGTCCTGGTGTCGTCTTCAAATACCTTAGAATTCTCAAAACTGCTCCCATATGTTCTTCATTCGGACTGTTCATGAATTGACTAACGGTGCTCACCGGGAATGCAATATCCGGTCTGGTATGGGATAAATAGATCAGTTTCCCCACCAACCGTTGATACCTTCCTTTGTCTACAGGTGGACTTTCTTCTATGAGACCCAACTTCGTCGTATAGTCCATAGGTGTATCAGCCGGCTTACATTCTGTCATCCCAGTTTCTTTGAGAAGATCCAGGATGTATTTCCTCTGATTTATGCAAATCCCCGCTTTCGATCTTGCAACTTCCATTCCTAAGAAGTATTTCATGCTTCCTAGATCCTTGATTTCAAATTCCTTGGCTAGAAAGGATTTTAACTTATGAATTTCCTCCTCACTGTTACCTGTCATAATCATATCATCCACATACACAATTAGTATAGTAATAACACCTGTGGCATGATGAACAAACAAGGTATGGTCAGCTTGACATTGAGTATAACCAAACCCTTTTACGGCTCTCGTGAACCTTTCAAACCATGCTCTGGGAGACTGTTTCAACCCATACAGAGATTTTTTTAACTTACAGACTTTGTCCCCATATGCATTTTCTAAGCCTGGAGGGCCTTCCATATAAACTTCCTCTGCCAATTCTCCATTCAGGAAAGCGTTCTTCACATCCATTTGGTGAAGCTTCCAGTTGAGATTAACTGCTAGGGAAAGAAGAACTCTGATTGTATTCAGTTTAGCAACTGGAGCAAAGGTATCCTCGTAATCGATCCCATAGGTCTGTGTAAAACCCTTTGCCACCAATCTAGCCTTGTAGCGTTCTACACTGCCATCTGCTTTATGCTTTACTGTGAAAACCCATTTGCATCCTACAGCCTTTTTACCCTTTGGCAATTCTGTGATATCCCAGGTTTTATTTTTCTGAAGTGCTCCTAACTCTTCCATAACTGCATTTTTCCACTCTGGAATTGACATAGCCTCTTGAATGTTTACTGGAACAGACACTTGAGAAATATTGTGAGCAAAAATTTTGTAACTAGATGAAAGGCCCTCATAGGATATATACTTACTCAAAGGGTAAAGAGGTCTCTCTCTGCACTTTCTTATCGGTTTCCTTAGGGCGATAGGTATTTCAGTATCTGAAGGAACTTCCTCACTGGTCTGGTTAGTATCTTGGCCGGTGCTAGGATCACTCAAGGGTTCATTATTGGAATCGGGTATGTGGACTGATTCCAGTTGAGATTCTTGGTCATGCAGAGGTACAATCTTGTCTGGTCCATCTTCATTTTCTTTCGGCTTCCTCGAGTATACAATAGGTTCTGCTTGGAACTTACTTGTCAATTCTGGATAAATAGGAGATACGTTTGACTCAAAAAGTGGAATTTCATGCACATTAGGAAGATGAGACTCACTGTTAGGTCCGGATGAACTTTTATGGAAAACATGACTATGACTCTGATCTAAAAACTGAAATTCATTCTCACTCCCCCCTTGAATTTGAGTTTGAGGAAAGAAAGGTTGATCTTCAACAAAGGTAACATCCAAAGAAATATGAATTTTTCTGGTGTTTGGGTTGTAGCAGCGATATCCTTTTTGAGTAGGAGAATAACCCAAAAATAAACACCTAACAGCTCTAGGATCAAGTTTACCCCTGTAATGAGGTTGAACATGAACAAACACTGTACAACCGAAGACACGGAGAGGAATGGTTGATATAAGTTGGGTATGAGGATAAGTTTCAAGTAGGGTTTGACACGGAGTTCTAAAGTGTAATACTCTTGAGGGTTGTCTATTAATAAGATGTACAGCGGTGAGGACGGCTGCACCCCAAAAATGACTTGGCACCCTCATACAGAACAACAGGGATCTAGTTACCTCTAATAGGTGGCGGTTTTTTCTTTCAGAAATACCGTTTTGTTGAGGTGTGTCTACACATGTGGTCTGGTGGACAATCCCTTCACTACAAAGATACTCTCTCAACCCTTGGTTTACAAACTCTCTTCCATTATCAGATCTGAACACTTGAATTTTTGTTTGAAACTGATTTTTGATCAATGAATGAAAATTTTTGAAGATATTGGTGACTTCAGACTTTTCTTTCATGAGAAAGACCCATGTGACTCTGGTATGATCATCAATAAATGTGACAAACCATTTTGCACCAGTGATATTAGGGACTCTAGAAGGGCCCCAAACATCACTGTGAATTAAAGCAAATGGTTTGGAGGCTTTATAGCTATTAGGATGGTACACAGAACGAGTATGTTTGGACAACTCACAGAAATCACAATGAAAATCTTTTGAACTTTTATTAATAAATAAGTCAGGAAACAATTTCTCTAGATACAGGAAACTAGGATGTCCTAACCTATAGTGCCAAAGCAGAACAATACTCTCTTTATTTGACTTAGACATTGACTCAAGAGAAAAGGTTTTGGACTCAGCAGAATGACCTTGTATACCCTTAGAAGCTTCAGCCTTGATGACATAGAGACCAGATTGTATCTCAGCAGTTCCAATCGTCTTCCCCGAAATCATGTCCTGAAATACACAATAAGTGGGAAAAAATTTAGTCACACATTTTTCAGCAGAAGTGAGTTTGGATATGGAAAGAAGGTTACAATCTAAATTTGGAACATATAACACAGACTGCAGGGTTAGAGTTTTTGAAAGAATAACAGAACCACACCCTGTGACTTTGGACAGAGAACCATCTGCAATTTTGACATTATAGTTACCTTGACATTGCTCAAAAGTACTAAACACCCTAGCATCACCTGTCATGTGATCAGTTGCACCTGAATCCACAATCCAAGGACCTGGGACCTCCTTGTTCACATTCAAGGCAGTGGAGAAGGTACCTTTAGTAGCAATAGATCCGGCACCAACCACTGAGGCATTTAAACCCGAAACCATTTTCTGCAGTTGATTCAATTGCTCCTGAATGTGTACAACTGAATCTGTTCCAACACCTTCATTCCCACTGGCCATGTAACCTTTTGTATCTCTGTCCCCACTGTTCTTAAATTGCCCATCAGCAGGTTTTCCGTGAAGTTTCCAACATTTATCCTTGAAATGACCTGGCCGTTTGCAATGCTCACACCATGGTCGCTTCCTAGGTTGGTTGAACTTCCCTCCATGGATAGCCAAGGCGCTACCATCTGGTTGTGTACTGATGCTGTTAGAGCCGAGCATTACCTTCCTTCTGCTTTCTTCACGCACCACCTCAGAAACAGTCTCTCGGAGAGTAGGTAATGGTTTGATTGCCATAATTCGTCCTCTCACATCATCAAGGGTACAGGGCTGCTGCAAAGGGCAGAAAATTTTTTTTTTTTTTTTTTTTTTTTTTTTTTGGCAATCACTGCAATTTAAATAAATTAGGGACAGAAACCGTAATTTAAATAAATTAGGGGCAGGAGCTGCAATTCAAACAAATCAGGGATTATATTGTAATCTGGCAACTGAAAAACCACTGCCAATTCCAAGGGGCTGCTGGAATGAGCAGCTGCGAAAGAGAAGCTACGGCGGCGAAAAAAAAATCAAGAATAGCGGCGGAGATACAAGAACAGTGGACTGGCGTCGCAAGCTTCGAACGCCTAGGGAGCTACGAAGCAACGTCGGCCGGAATGAGCAGCGAAGGGAGATGTGCGGCTGCTGGAATGAGCAGCGGCGAAATGGAAGACTGATTTCGGCCGGAATGAGCAGCGAAGGGAGATACAAGGGGCTGCTGGAATGAGCAGCTGCGAAGTGGAACTTCCTCACTGATTTTTGGCCGAAAAAATAAATTAGAAACTGATTTAGGCTGGAAATGGCTCTGATACCATGAAGATTTCTGAATTTTCTGTATTTCTTTACTGACTATAAGCATGAATATATACACAAAGAGAGGGAACACAATCCCTTAGAAGTAGGGATTGGATCTAACAACCATTGACAAAACTAATTAACAAGCTAACAAATATTGACTACAAGCTAACAACTATTGACTAATCTATATTCTAGAATGCTAACAACTATTGACTAATCTATATTCTAGAATACATAATTCAACAATTTCTTTCTTCAATTCTCTTATTTTTATTTTTATTTTTTTTGGGGTTTGTGGGTTAAGGGCTGAGGTTATTCATTCTATGGTTATCTTCTTTGTTATTTCCTAATTTGATTTTTACATTTTCATCATTTCTCATGAATTTATTCTTATTTTCCTTGTATATTTTGATATTTTCTTTTTATAGGTTCTTGTGAATCAAAACAGAAGTGTTCTTATCTCAAAAAAGAATTTGGATGAGTCAAATATGGATGAAGTAAAAAGTTCTATATCAACTGTGCCATCATATACAAAGAAAACTGCGACGAAAAATATCAGGGCTTTAGCATCATGTTCTACTGACTTGCTTCATGCTTTAACAGACTTATATATTGACTCACCACGTGAGAAGTGTACATATTTAAAGGTTTCCTCCTATGCCTTTACTAAACCTCATTAACTCTTTTTAAGTGCATAGTTTCTTGATTTATCACAACATTCTTTTATAGTTAAAACCTCAAGGGCTTAAAGCAGGTTCAAATATCACCTTTAGCAATTCTTAAATGTGCTTTGCACGGACTATTAAAGGATTTAATCTTTTCCGATATGTTGTTTGAGTAAACTTCCTTAGTTTTATTTATAGGTTGGCAGTTTTAGACATCAGTCTAAGATAATCACTTATTCTGGTCTCATGCAGGATGCCATTGGTTCCTTGGCTTCTATAACTGATTCTTCCATCACCAAAAATATTTTCACATCATTGCTGAAGAGGTTTCAGTTAGTAAATGATGCAGGTGAGTTTGAGAAGCTAGAGATTGATATTGATAATTTAATCGATAAACAACCAAACAATCAAGGCACTTTGGAAAAAAGATTACAAAGGTAAACACATAATTTATGTTTTTCTCAATTTTTCATTTTCTTTTTTTAAGACAAAGGAATAGTAACTTACGATTTAAGTGAGTTTTGTTCGTTTGTTCTGAATTTCTGTGTTGATTTATTTGTTTCAATTCTATGCCTTAATTAATCAAGTGATGTTATTCCTTCATTTTCTTGCAAATATTTTGTTTATTGGTTCTTCTTTAGACTATTATTTTGGCTGATAGAGGACAGTATCTTTGTTTGCTGTTAATTTCCTTTTTCTTTATTAATTTAGGGGAAACTACACAAACGTTCCCCAACATTAGGTGTAATTGCACGCATCTGGAACTTTTACCCAAATTTGCACAAACCTTCCCTGGCATTAGTTGACTTCCATCCAACTTAACAATTGACTATCTTTTGAGGGCGAAAAGTCTAAATTATTGAGTTATTTTACCATTATTTTAATATTTTAAAAATTAGAAGGAAAAATATATATTGAAATAATAAAATTGAAAAGAAAAAAAAAATAAAACATGTCTACCACCAGATTTGAGGATGCAATCAGATCGGATTGGATCCAAATTTTAAAAATCCATTGGATTAGATCCGATGACGGTTTTCCAGAAAATCCATCAAATCTGCCAGTCCGCCAAAATATATAAGATCAATATATTTATTTCTAAAATTTCTAATTCATAGGCTAACACTTAGTTAAGTGATTTATGATTTAACCCCAAAATTTAACTTAATTAGGTATTGTAATATGCATTTGCATATTCTTACTAATTACATTGAACTTTTTCTAGTTCATTCTTTTCCAAAAGTATTGGGTGGTGTTTTAGAGTTTTCACTAGATGAACCATTTATTATGTTGGCTTCACAATAAATGGAGCTATCGATTCTTTGTTTTCTCTGTCTTTAAAGTTGTATTCTGATAAGGCTGTGACAAAGATAATCAGGCCCTGGCATGACAATAAATGAAACTATCAACTCTTTGTTGTCTTTGTCTTCTGTCTTCAGAGTTATCAACCCTTTCCTGCTTAAAATCAAGATCATCAGGTCCTGGCATTAAATTTATATAAACTTGAAAAGTTGATTTGTTTATAGGAAAAATGGTCAGGTTTTTGTGGAGGTAGGAAGGGTAAAATCTTTTGGAGTGTTCTAGGGTGGCTTTCTTTTGGGTGTTAACAAAAGAATCTTTAAGGATCTCAAAGGTGAAGGGGTAGAGGTTTTATGGATAAGATCAGACTTTGGGCTTATGTAACTGCTGAATTTAGGGATACTTCTCTTTTTTTCATTATTCAGCATTGGAAGTCAGTGTTGGTGTAAAGTCTTGGTTTGGGGGTTCTTTTTGTATCTTTGATTCTTTGTAGGGATTTTTGTGTACCCTCCTCTTTTTGTCCTATGCGTTGTTTGTCCCTTTTGTGGACTTCTTGTTCACTTATGTTTATGTTTTCATTATGTTTATAAAATTTTGTTTTCTATCAGTTAAAAAAAAAAAAAAGGGCTATGACTTGGTAATTATGTTATTAGGTATTTTTATTTTTATTTTGAAGTAATATTGGGACAAGTTTGTGGTACTATAATTATTTTGTTTGTTAATTTTATGTATTTATTTCTTTATATTAAGAATATTTTAATTTAATTAGATTAGATTAGACTAATTTTATTTTTAATTGGATTAAATCAGATCGGATTGGATTCAAGGTTTTTTTTTTTTTTTTTTGGCAATTGGATCGGAACGGATCAGATCTTACTATAGGATTGGATCATATTGGATTGCAATTTTTCTGATGCAATTGGATCGGATAGGATATTGGATCCTACAAAATCCAATAGATCTTATCCGCTGCAAACCCCTAGTGGTTTAAAATATTCTGGCTGTCCAGTATAAAGTATAATATATTTATATGAATTGAAAAAATCTGCAAGCAATATATACAAAAGTTGTATCAGTAAGTTATTAATAGATCTTAGGATAGTTTTTTTTTCTTTGGTAACCATCACTCTGCACTGTACTTACCATGTGAGTATTACCGTTTAATAATGCATGCAGAGAATGGAAAACATGATAGTATTGTTCATAGAAAGAAGTTTTGACTAGATTCGCGGCATCTTTTATCTTTAGTATTGGTCCTTTCCTGCTTAAAATCAAGATCAAGCTATGGCATTAAATTTTTGTAAACTTGAAAAGCTGATGTGTTAGGGAGTGGACAGTATGTGAACGTTGTTTGCTGACTGGGAGATTTTGCTACTGAAAACATTGTTAAAGATCTACAACAATGGGGTTTTCTTCATTATCTTAGTCATACTAAAATAGGTTACTGATGATTGTATCAAAATTAGATTCATGACATAGTGCGATGCATATTTTCTACTTTGTTAACAGGTCTGTAATAATTGACCTAGCATCATCTCTTGTTGAGGGAGCCAATGAAGATCTTGTGGATTTGATCTATAACTTCATTAAGCACACATTTCAGGTATATCGTCAAATCTAAATTTGCCCTGTGTAAAAGCCATTTCTTTATTTATGATGAAAAAGAAGTAAAGAACATAATCTAAAAATCATTCTTGATTCTTTTGTTTTCAGGCAAGTGATGAGATTGGTCATCATGAAGCATACCGCACTTTGAGCAAAATTTTAAAGGTCTGTATTGACATCTTGGTACTTGGTTGGTCCGTTAACTTTCAACTTTTTAGAGTTAATTTCTCTCTCTTTGATTTAATTGTATGGTGTAGGAACTTGATTGGTTTTGCACTTCCAGATTTGAAGAGGTGATTGATTTATTATTCAACCTGAAAGCTCCTGCTGCCATTGAAATTCTTAGAAGTCGCTTTGCATGTTTTCACTTTCTAATGGTTCACACATTGAAGGTAAACTATTCTACTTAAGAAAATGATAAGTTTATCTTGTTTTGAGAGATATATATTATTTGTTTTCACACCCCCAACCTGAAAACCAAAGGAGTGATCTAACTCATCAATAATGTATATAATTGCAGAAAAAATATTTGGATAAATAAAGCAACATCAACCTTATAATGCATATATTACTCATTATTGTGTTTTCAGATCATATTAATTGCCTTAATTTGATATAAATGTGAAATTTTTACAAACTTAGAAGGCAACTGACTACCTAATTAATTATTTCAACTTCTTTATGCAGTTAAGCTCGGAGGAAGAGAATACAAAGGCTTTTCTTATCCTCAATGAGATTATACTCACATTAAAAGATGTAAGAGTGGCTTAAAGAAGTTTGGTATCATTAAGATTTGTGATGCTATAAGAGATGTTTTTACATTTATATGTGTCAAGTTTTAAAATTTTGACGGAGCGATTAGCAACTTCTTTTCTGTTGGTACACCAAGATGAGGCTCAAGTTGGGTGTCTTTGGGTGTCAAATTGCCAACATTTAGGAGGTTGTCAATGCTTTTATGAATACATTATTGGATGTCGTCCTAGATAGCGGAAGTGTGAAATGTTGTTTTCTTTTGATTACTGAAAAATGGCAAATATTGTAGTTATGTGCATTTGTTTGTAAATCTTAAGAAAATAGAATAATTGAACAAAATGGATTCACATTTTTTAAATTTTATAACACCTGAATAGACAAGTTTATTAAGTAATGCAGGAGGTAGACATGTAATGTTAACCGTATAAATTTATTATATAAATATATTTTGTCTGATAATGTAATTTGCGTAAAAAATATATAAACTAAAAAGAAGAAAGAAGAAGAAAGAAAGAAAAGAGTAAACCAAGAACTGGGACTACCATAATTGAGTATGTGGAAAAGACTCTTGAGTGCTAGTGGTAAAAAATGTAGCAGCATGCTACACCGAAAGTACTTGGATGAATCTCGTAAGTTGGTTTTTCTTCTAGTGTGTGGATTTCCTGTCGTATTGTTGTAAGGTACTAAATTCACATTTTGTCATTTACCTCTGCACCTCTGTGCTGACATCTAAGTAGGATCAAGTAAGCATGCTTTGGCTAGAGTAATACTATGATGACTTACTTTTTGGGATGTCCTTGTGTAGTAATCTCCCTTTTCCCAGAAAAGAGACAAAAAAAAAAAAATATAAACTAAAGAGGTAAAAATGTAGTAGGATCAGTTTTTGTCCTCTTTTTGCTGTCTGAAGAATGATCTATTATTTAGCCTTTTTTTTATTACTACAATTTATTATTATGCCATATACATTATTGATTTTGTCAACCTTTTAATTTTTTATATTTGACACTGTACATTAATTATCAACTCAATGGCAAAAAGTGATTGATTTATTGAAAATGCTTTTGCTTTTTTAATTTGAAGGCAAAAGAAGAAACTAGAAAAGCAGCTTATGATATACTCCTTTCAATATGTTTGAGCTTGGCGGACTCTTCATGTGTTGGTTCTGATGCACCTTATCACAGACTGATAAGCATGGTAAGTATTACATGATTTATTTGATTTGCAGGGTTCATTTATTTAGGATTTTCCTTTTCCTTCAGCTAATTGTACTTCTAAACCCAAATCAGTGGAAATATCATGTTGATGCGCTGATTTCTTCTTTCTTACTACTACTTTTGAGATGGTTTTTGTAATGATGACATTTGTTTTCAACTTTTCAGTCTTTACTTTATCTTTGATAAATGATTACAGTGACTGCTGCTGCTTCACTGTTAATTATTAATGATATTTTGTGCAATCTTCAGATCTTGGGTTATCTTTCTGGTTCATCTCCTCACATAAAGAGTGGAGCAGTGTCTGCATTATCTGTGCTGATACATAAGGATCCGGATATTTGTCTTTCGATGCCTGGTCTTGTTTCCTCGGTTATATCTTTGCTACAGAGTAAAGCCGCAGAAGTTATAAAGGTGATTTTTCACTCGATCTGAATTCTTGCTAATTTTTAAGTGTGATTCTTTCAATGCCAATGAGTTGATGGGTACATATTGAACAGGCTGTTTTGGGCTTCGTGAAAGTGATGGTGTCTTGCTTACAAGCTAAAGACATGCAGGATCTTCTTGCCAATGTCATTAGTGAAGTCCTCCCGTGGTCATCTGTCTCCCGCAATCATTTCAGATCAAAGGTACTTCTAATTTTGGCATTAACTTTAAAAGTATATATATTATTTATGTGTTGAAAAATATTTTAACCTTTTGCATTTCATTCCGTTTACAGGTCACTGTCATTCTGGAGATTATGATGCGAAAGTGTGGTTTTGCTGCAGTTCAATCTGTTACTCCAGAAAAGTATAGGAGATTTGTAAAGACTGTTCTGGAGGTAATTTTAGCTCTTAGTTTGTTAACCTACTTGTATTATCTCTTAGTTTTATAGAATTGACTTAATCAGGCAAAAGATTGGACACTTGTAAACAAGACCCACTAATTTATGCAGACAAACCTACTATCTTGCATATGCATCTGCCACTCTATAGCATTGTTACACTATACAACCTGCAGCTACTCTGTTGGCTTCTTGGTAGATATGATTTATATTTTGTTTTACTTATCAAATTGCTGTTATACCTCCTAATGATGCTTTATTCATAGCTAGAATTCTTGTTGAGGATTTTGTCGTGTACACTCTTTACTTGCATTTTAAAGTTCTTTGGACCCTTTTCTGTCAAGTCTTGGGGCTGTATACATATTGTTAGATATTATATTACAGTAAATGAACTTTGTCATGGGAAAAGTTCATCAATTGTTTGTTATTTTACATTCCATATGATTCAATTTCGAGATGAATGATTCCTCTTTATTGAAACATATAGAAGAATCTCTGAAGCTGATATATTTTGTTTATTTGTACCCTTTTTAAAGTTCTTTTAAGTGCGTCCAATGAAGAATTATATTCTCATACATGGTTTGAGTGCTTGTTAATATGTATATCAAATTGCAGAACCGTCAAAACAAAACAAGCCCAAAGGAAGTTACTACAGGTGTAGAAACAGTGACTGAAGATTCACCTACCAAGGGGTATGATCTCTTTATGCAACTCCTAAATTTTGCTTTTGAATCTTTGTTTTTTGATGATGCCAATTCATTACTATTGAACTTGCAATGTTTAGGCCACATAAGAAGCGCAAAGAAATGCGAACTCTGCCAAAGGAAAATGATTCAACAGAACGCAGAAAGAGAAAGAGAGAGGAGAAACAGAATTTTAGATCAAGTGATCCTCATATGTCTACTCGTACTGGTGGATTGAAATTGGAGAAACGAGCTAAGTATTTTAACCATGAAAAGTCCATGGAGGGTCAAACCCAAGGAAGTGGAAGACAGAATAATAGGATTTTCAATAAAGGGCCCCCAGTTGGTGGAAAAAGAAGGATGGAGCAGAAAAAAATGGGCAGAAGAGGTGAAACGGGAGTTCGTCAACCTGCTTCTGCTTCCAAATTTGGCAAACACAAGAAATTTGGGATTAAGTGACAGTAAATATAAGGTGATTTACTGGGATGCTCTTGAAGTCAACACAAAAATTTCTTCAGCTGAGCAGAATCACCTTGGCTGTAAGAGTGGTGATGTTTTAGACAGAAGGAAAGCAAGTTATTTATGCTTTCGCCACTGATTTGTTCTTTGAATATTCATACAGATTGAAAAGAAAAATATGTCCTGTGGTCCGGATACAAGAAAAGATGGTGAGGGTGTTTGGAATTTCACCTTTCAGAAGATGTCTTGGGGCACTGGAAAGAGGTCGAGTTTCTATGAGCTTAATACTTTTTAATCTTTGGCCATGGATGGCGGCTGTGGTATTTTATATATTACCATTTGTTTTTTTTTTCTTTTTGGGTTATATACTGACAAATGACAAAGATCATGTTGTAGAGCCCAAATTTTATATAATAGTAAAATTTTGATATAATGCGAACTAAAATTTTCATGTAAAAAGTAGATTGATTTTACTTCTTATCTGATAGCAGTATTTTAGTTTCTCATTACTTATATTGTACAGATTGTAGAGAGTATCTGGTCTAACTGTAGGTATTCCCAATGAGGGCGTGCTTTATATAGATTTCTTGCCCTTGAATGAGGGTGTGCTTTATATAGATTTTTTGCCCTTGGTCCTTATCACTCCACGATGCCTTACTTGGCTAGCAAGCTCATTTCATCTTTTAGACCCCTTATAGTTATTCACCTTCTTTTATCCATTCCAGTTTTGCTACCTTATCATCTTTATGACACGTGTCACCCTCTCCTGTGGTCTTGGAGGATTGTATTTGACATGATTTCCACATGGTCTTCTTTGGTTTATTTGTACGGTCTATACGTCCCAAGCTGTATGAACTCCAATCAAAGATGAAGAGTGAGTTGCTATCCCTTACACGTTGAGGTCACTTTTTTCTCGCTTAAATTTGTCAATATCTTTATTTTTACGTGCTTTTAGATTCTAGCTGACACCTAACACTTCCATATCCTTCTTTTCACCACCCATGGTGATTGATTCCTCAACTGAGGAGATCATTTTGGTACCTAGGTCACCACTTGCTAAGGCTTGAAGGATTAACATCTGAATTTTAAGTTCCCTCAAGCATTTAAGTTCCTTTTCTATATGTGTCAACATTTCATATAGAAATTATGTCATGAGAAGAATGAAATTGATTGACACTAGGGCTCCTCTAAGTGTTCCAGTCGACAAAGCACTCTAGGACGAAATTTTTTACGTGTTGGTGTGAAAAACGTTTGTAAATTTGAAAATGACCAACGATAGGTAAGATAAAATTGGGAATACCTATAGTTAGGCCAAATACTCTGTTCAAGACGATTTCATCAAATTCTACCGCCCAAACCAATTAAATCAGTGCAAAACCTATTTTAGTTTAAAAAAAAGCAAATAGCAAATTCAATATTATTAAATTAAAATTGAAAAAGAAATTCAAATTCCATTATATTATAATTTGAATATTTAGATTAATATGCTATTATTTAGATTAATATGTATATTAATAATTTTTTTTTTTCAATCAACTTCCATAAGTTTGATCCCTCCCACGATTTTTTTTTTCTTTATTTATATTTTGGAGACTTATAGTCAATTTGAATCTCTCTCCCAATCCAAAAAAAAAAAAAAAATTCTTCTCTTAAGTTTAAATTAAATATAAAAAATTAAAAATTGTAAGCAAATACCCTTTGGCATTTGTAAAAGTTAAGTTACCTTTACTAGAATGAGGGTGTGCTTTATATAGATTTCTTGCCCTTGGTCCTTATCACTCCACGATGCCTTACTTGGCTAGCAAGCTCATTTCATCTTTTAGGCCCCTTATAGTCATTCACCTACTTTTATCCATTCCAGCTTTGCTACCTTATCATCTTTGTGACACATGTCACCCTCTCCTGTGGTCCTAGAGTATTGTATTTGACATGATTTCCACATGATCTTCTTTGGTTTATTTGTACGGCCCTGTACGTTCCAAGCCGTATAGACTCCAATCAAAGATAAAGAGTTGCTATCCCTTACAAGTTGAGGTCACTTTTTTCTTGCTTAAATTTGTCAATATCCTTATTTTTACGTGCTTTTAGATTCCAGCTGACACCTAACACTTCCATATCCTTCTTTTCACCACCCATGGTGATTGATTCCTCGACAGAGGACATCATTTTGGTACCTAGGTCACCACTTGCTAAGGCTCTTAGGATTAACATCTGAATTTTAAGTTCTCTCAAGCATTTAAGTTCCTTTTCTATATGTGTCAACATTTCGTATAGAAGTTATTATGTCATGAGAAGAATGAAATTGATTGACACTAGGGCTCCTCTAAGTGTTCCAGTCGACAAAGCACTCTAGGACGAATTTTTTATGTGCTATTGTGAAAAAAGTTTGTAAATTTGAAAATGACCAACGATAGGTAAGATAAAATTGGGAATACCTACAGTTAGGCCAGATACTCTCTTCAGGGCGATTTCATCAAATTCTACCACCCAAACCAATTAAAACAATTCAAAACCTATTTGATTTAAAAAAAGCGAATAGCAAATTCAAATTTCAATATTATTAAATTAATAATAGTTTTTTTTTCAATCAACCTTCACAAGTTTGATCCTACCCACGATTTGTTTTTTCTACTCTTACAGCCCCTCTATATCCCTGAGTGGAAATGGGAAAGGATCACCATGGATTTTGTGGTGGGACTTCCACGTAGCCAGAGTGGCTATGACCCGATATGGGTGATTGTAGATAGATTGACGAAATCAGCTCATTTCCTACCCATCAGAAATAATTACTCCATGGATAAGTTGGCCCAGTTGTATGTAGATGAAATAGTACGACTTCATGGTACGCCAGTGTCCATAGTGTCGGATAGAGATCCGAGATTCACTTCCCAGTTTTGGCCCAGCTTACAAAAAGCTCTAGGCACTAGATTAAATTTCAGTACAGCTTTCCATCCACAGACGGATGGTCAGTCAGAGAGAACTATTCAGACCTTAGAGGATATGTTAAGAGCTTGCGTAATGGAGTTTAAGGGAAGCTGGGACACTCACTTGCCATTGATGGAGTTCGCGTACAATAACAGTTATCAGTCCAGCATTGGAATGGCCCCATATGAAGCTCTATATGGAAGAAAATGTCGGACTTCAGTATATTGGGACGAGGTAGGTGAAAGGAAGTTAATTGGTCCAGAGATTGTCCATATCACCTCAGAGAAAGTCAGAATTATCAGAGATAGATGAAAATAGCAAGTGATAGACAGAAAAGCTATGCAGACAATCGACGAAGGGACTTAGAATTCCAGGTTGGTGATAAAGTATTTTTGAGGATATCGCCATGGAGAGGTGTGTTGAGATTTGGAAAGCGAGGAAAGTTAAGTCCCAAATACATTGGACCCTATGTAATAGTGGAAAGAATTGGGGAAGTAGCATACCGGTTGCAGTTGCCATCAGAATTGGCCAGGATCCATGATGTGTTTCACGTTTCCATACTACCCTTCACATGTTTTAAGAGAGCAGCCAGTAGAGTTGAAGGAGAACTTGACTTATGAAGAACAACCAGTACAGATTTTAGATTGGAAAGAATAAATTCTCCGAAATAAAGTCATTCCGTTAGTGAAGGTTTGGTGGATGAACCACGAAGTAGAGGAGGCCACGTGAGAACGTGAGGATCAGATACGAACGCAGTATCCCCACCTATTTTAAACTGGTATGTATATTTAAATTTCGAGGATGAAATTTATTTTAAGGAGGGGTGAAATTGTAAAACCCGAGTCATAATTTCGATAGAATATATATATATATATATATATATATATATATATATATATATATATTCGGTATATAATGTAAAAATGAATCGAAATTTTAATCAGTTTACCCCGATTTGAAATATTATTTCTATGGTACATTTGGATGATAATAGGTCCAATTGAATATTAATGAAGTCAATTTGGTAATTGGAGAAACGTGGAATATTTTTGGAATTTAATTTCATGGGAATGACATGAGTATATATGATTAATTGTAAATTTGTTGTCATGTTATAATTTGTAAAATGGTCAAGGGAGCAAATTGCAATTGAGTGATATAATATACATATATTATGTTAGTGGAGGTTTACACATTGTCCACTCACCAAACTCCACTCACAAACCCAAATATACAAGTCAACGAGTGAAGAAACACAAACCATTAACAATTGCAATGTGATACAAAACACAGAGCAAGAAAACAAAACACAGAGCACTCGACCGAAAGAAAGAAAAGAAGAGAAAGGAGAGGTGAGTGGCGGCCAGAGAAGAAAGGGAAAGAAAGGAAGAAGAAGAAGATTTCCAGTCAGTAAGAGGGAGAAGAGGAAAGAGAAGGAAAATCTTTGATCCTCAATCGGTGACTTCAAAATCAGGTTGGTGTGATGATATTTATGGTGTTTTAGGGCTATCAAATCGTATTTGAACAAATTGAGATTGTGATTGTGCTCCAAAAATGTTGTTAGTATATATATTGTTATGGTCTTCACTAATGAACAAATTTTATGGTTGAGATAAATTGGGACAGCATATAAATTATGGGTAATTAATTGATTTAAGGTTTGATGTGTTCTTGTTCCTAAATTGAGTAAAGACTGTGTTTGATTTATTTTAGGGACTCAATTATTGGAGTTGTTATGAACCTAGAATAAATATGTATAATTGTTGAAAATATTGTTAGAGTATATTCGATTTGATTTGAGTAAGGTATCCGAAATTGGAGTTAGAAATTAATATATGCGGATACAGAACTTTGAGATGAATGTCAAATTAGAAATTAATGTGGTTATGGGACTGTCCATAATTGCCACGTTACTTGGTATTTGAGATTTTATATTGAGTTGGTTTTAAATTAGGAATTTAATTGTGTAGGAAAAGCTAAATCAAGTGTGGGAAGAGAAGAAAAATAGTAGGAAAGAGCTTCGCTGTCGCGGAACGCAGAATTGTGAGTGCAAAAATTATCTTTTTAGTTAAAATCTACCATAGTATATTTTTCAGTTCGATTTAATTATTTACGAATTTATATAAATACGTTTGTTTATTTATATGTGCTTTATATTCAAAATAGAATTGATTGTCTCAAGTGTATTTAAATTAAAGTATATTTATAATTCAGAATTTTAGAGTTTATATTCAGTTGAGATTTGAAAATATTTATGTATGAAATTTAGTTATATATATATATATATATATATATATATATATTATGTATATATATTTCAAGCCTTTAACTAGTTTTCAAACCCATGGACTACCCATCAGATCAGACACAGAGATATAGTTAGACCCGGCCGGTACACTCCATTTGTGTAGGGCAAGTTAAGGGGGGAACAGTCTGCTAACTTCGGGGGGATTGAGTCTGTCGAGTCTGTCAGTCGCCCACACACTTATGGGGTATTGTTTCGCTATATGTATGCGACGCAGCATTCCGTATATAGACAGTGAGATGTCCTATTTCAGATGTCACGTTGAGCAGCGTCAGTTAGTCGCCTCGTGACCTTTATTTCAGATGTCACAGTGGACGGCGTCAGTTAGTCGCCCTGTGACCCACTCATATGGTACGACGCCAGTTAGTCGTCCTATGAGTCAGCTTTACGGGTTCCATTGGGAGTTTTTAGATACAGAAGCCAAGCCATAAATAGTTTACAGATTTTCAATGCAGAAAGATAATTGAATATATATTTTGCTTATGCTTTAGTATTTATTAAAGAATTATTTGAAAATAATGCTTGGCTAGATTTCAGAAAACAGATTTCAGAACAGTTTTTATGAAAAAGATTTCAGCATAGTTTTCAATGAATAGAAATAGTTTTATTATTATGCTTTAGTACAGTATTCAGAAAATAGAAAAGGTTTTGCTACTATGCTATGCTTTTCAGTATAGACTTCATAATAGTTTTTATGAAACAGATTTACTGTTTTCATAATTAGTTAAGAAATTGAAATTTAAGAGTATTTTAGAAGATATTTTGAAACAAGTGATTTCCAGCAGAAAAACTTACGCACTCACTGAGCTCCTTTAGCTCACTCTTTGTTTTTATGTTTTCTTTAAAAATCCTCCAGGTGCAGGTACTGTTACTGAGGCAGCCAGATCTCCTGCGATAGATTGATTGGGTGGTGATCGATGACCGTTTTTGAATTTTGCTTGATTTTCTATGTAATTATCTTTTGCTTAAAGCCTTGGTCATGTATATAAATTTAATAGCATTTCTATTTTGATTCAATATCGATGCATGGATTTAAAGTTAAGTTGGGAAAGTAGATTATAAGAAAATGCATATGCTTAAAGTTCAACAGTTTTAATTGAATTACATGGTTGTGATTGATTTGAGACGGACCAGTGGTCCTGTGATAGTTGAGATTTGAATTAAATTAGAAATGTACATTTTTATGCAGGTCTCCTGATTTTGGTAAACTTTAGAAAAACAGGGGAGACTATGCCGAAATTTTGATAAAATTGTTTTTGTATAAAAAAAATATAAAAAAAAAATCCACAACCATTTTCCGCCAGAATGAATAAGAATTATAGTTTTATAAAAAGGGTTCGCTTCATGGAATCTCCTAGTTTCGTCAGTTAGATTCTGGGAGACTTCCATTGGAGTGCTCGGCGGGGCCTGATGAAAATAAGGGAGCTGCACCAAGGGATCCATTGCATGTTCCGATTGGGCCAATAACAAGGGCAAGGGCTAAGAGATTCAAAGAAGCACTCAATGGCCTAATTCAAGATACATGGGTTGATTCTGAATTATTAAAGCCCAAGATGAACCCACATGAAGACCAAGGCTTGATTAACATCATTAAGGCAATTGAGTGGGCTAAATAAGAGAAAGCTTGGCATAATTTCGGTTTGGGCTTGATTTAATAGTTGTTTGATTTAGTTTTGGTCCATTTGTAAGGCAATTATGGCCATTCTAGTTTTCTATTTGTAAGGCCTTAATGGCTATCTTGTTTTCTTTCCTTTGTTTTAGGGTTTCATTATATAAGGATATTGATGGATGTAAGAAGAATTATTATTGATTTTGAATGAAATTGGAGAGAGTTTTCTCTTTGTTCTTTGAGAACTAACTGGAACTTATCAGAATTCTCTGTGGCGTTCCTCCTTGACTTATCAATCGAGTATTTCATCCTTGATTGTGGCGTCCTCCTTTATACCAAGGTTCACATCTCGATATAGGTGTTGGG
Source organism: Xanthoceras sorbifolium (assembly GCA_003430845.1). Taxonomy (NCBI): domain Eukaryota; kingdom Viridiplantae; phylum Streptophyta; class Magnoliopsida; order Sapindales; family Sapindaceae; genus Xanthoceras; species Xanthoceras sorbifolium. The sequence goes on from CM010611.1 coordinate 9,621,985, forward strand.
TCGCGGTTTCCATCCGAACTAGAGGTTAGAACGAATATTGGCATCAATCTTGATACAATCGACGAGGTTCTTATCATTTGGTATCAAAGCTTAGGGCTCTAACATCAGGTTATTCTATCTTCTTCTTCTTGATTTCGTAGATCCAAATCTAAGTATCTGTCTGTGTTATTCTTGTTCTTGATTTCGTAGATCCAAATCTAAGTATCTTTCTGTATTATTCTTGTTCTTGGTTTCGTTGAACCAGATCTAAGTCTGTGTTATTCTAGTTCTTGATTTCATTGATCCAGATCGAAGTTGTATATTCTGTTATATTCTTGTTTGTGCGTTTCCATATCTAAGAGAAAAAAAAAAAAAGAGTACAAAATTTTATTTTTTTGACCGATCGTGTAGTTGAATATATATCAGCTATTGTTATTTCTCTTCTTGATTCGTGCAGTGATTATAAAAAAAAATATATCAATTTCGTTGTGATTCGTTTCCTGTGAACCCAAGAACTTTTGTTTCGTGTGAACGTGGCTAAGAAATCCTGATTATTGTTTGGTTAGTTTGAAAAGAATTTTTGAGAAAAAAATTACGAGTGGAAAAAGGCAAGAGAGGTGAGGACATACTGAGGGTAAAAGCCAAATTTATTGTGTGAAACACGAGTGGAACTGAGTGAACTGTTGTTTGAGGGAAATACGTGAGGGAGTGAAGTGAGGACCTTCTTTTATTATTATTATTATTTTTTTAATTTTTTTTTACTGACGTTTTCGTTGCAACAAATATGTCTAAAGAAAGTGTTTCGGATGAGGTGTTGGGAAAGGTAGATACAAAGTTTATAATGAAAGCATTGACGAGAGAGATGGGGAGATTGTTAAGGGCTGAAATGGAACCGATTCATGAACGATTAGATCGGGTAGAAAATACACGTGCGGAACAGCCACCACCCGTTCCCCAAGCACGTAGGAGAGAAAGGGTTCCGGTTAGAGAAGAAGTTCATGATTACTACGGGGATGATAATGACATAAATGAGGATGACCGCATGTCCAGTGTGGGTGCGGGGAGATTTAGGCGTGGAATGGGAGGTAGAGGAGTTAGGTATGGGGATAGAGAAGATATGTATGGGAATAGAGAAGATAAGTATGGGAACAGAGGAGATAGGTTTGTAGAAAGGGTTGATAATAATTTGGGTAGTATAAAGGTGAAGATTCCAATCTTCCAAGGTAAAACTGATCCTGAAGCTTATCTGGAGTGGGAGAAAAGAATAGAGCTGGTGTTTGACTGCCATGAATATTCCGAATTGAAGAAGGTGAAATTGGCAGCCATAGAATTCACCGATTATGCTATTGTTTGGTGGGATCAACTGATTGTGAGTAGGAGACGGAATGGAGAAAGACCTATTGAGACATGGGAGGAGATGAAGACTGTTATGAGGAGGAGATTCATTCCGAGTCACTATTATAGGGGTTTGTTTCAAAAATTGCAAACTCTTACTCAGGGGTCTAAGTGCGTTGAAGACTACTACAAAGAGATGGAGATAGCCATGATTCGAGCTGATGTACAGGAGGACAGAGAGGCGACAATGGCTAGGTTTCTCAATGGACTACACCGAGACATTGCAAATGTAGTAGAGTTGCAGCATTATGTTGAATTGACTGACATGGTACACATGGCCATTAAAGTGGAACAACAATTGAAGAGGAAGGGTTCCACACGGGTTGGGCAAAATTCGGGTTCTTCATCAACATGGAAACCGAATTGGAGCAAGAGAGAGGACCAGCCTAGTTTCAAGGCCAAGGCCGAACCTTCCAGAGATCATAAGGCCGGAGGCACAATAAACCAAGGTAAACCAGATTCTCAACCTACTAGAAATCGTGACATTAAGTGCTTTAAGTGTTTGGGAGCAGGTCATATTGCATCACAATGCCCAAATAAGAGAGTAATGGTTTTGAAGGATGATGGTGGTATCGAATCAGAGGGTGAATCTGATGGTGAGTCCATGCCACCATTGGAGGATGCCGGTGACTTTGAGTACCCGGTGGGTGGAGAGCTTTTGGTTGCAAGACGAGCTCTTAGTGCTCAAGCAAAGGAAGATGATGAGGTACAACTTGAAAACATTTTTCACACCCGCTGCCATGTTAATGACAAGGTATGTAGTGTGATTATTGATGGGGGGAGTTGTACTAATGTGGTGAGCACTACTTTGGTAAAGAAATTGAATTTGAAAACTTTGAAGCACCCAAAACCTTATAAGCTACAATGGTTGAATGATAGTGGGGAAGTTAGGGTGAATAAACAGGTGTTGGTGTCATTTTCAATTGGCAAATACAAAGATGAAGTTGTTTGTGATGTGGTACCAATGAATGCGGGTCATATCCTTTTGGGAAGACCGTGGCAGTTTGATAGGCATGTGACTCATGATGGATACACTAATAGATACTCCTTTATGCTCCATAAAAGGCCAATCACCCTTGTACCTTTAACCCCAAGACAAGTATATGAAGATCAAGTGAGGTTAAAAGATGAGAGGGATGTTAAAAAAGAGAGTGAGAGTTCAAAAGAAAAAGAGGTTGATGAGAAAAAAAAAGAGACAAAACAAGTGAGCTTTTATGCAAGAGACAGTGAGATCAAAAGGGCTTTGTTTTCAAACCAACCAATGATTGTACTTTTGTACAAAGAGGCTTGTTTTAGTACTAATGAAATTAACTCTTCTTTGCCTAGTGTTGTTGTTTCACTTTTGCAGGACTTTGATGAAGTGTTTCCCGAAGAGATGCCTATTGGTTTACCACCAATAAGGGGGATTGAACACCAAATTGACTTTGTCCCCGGAGCACCAATTCCAAATAGACCCGCATACCGAAGTAATCCCGAGGAGACAAAGGAACTTCAAAGGCAGGTTGATGAGCTCATGGAGAAGGGGTATGTTCGTGAGAGTATGAGTCCTTGTGCGGTGCCTATATTGCTTGTGCCTAAGAAGGATGGAACATGGAGGATGTGTGTTGATTGTCGTGCCATCAACAATATCACTGTAAAGTATCGACATCCTATTCCTAGACTAGATGATATGCTTGATGAATTGCATGGTTCTATTGTTTTCACTAAAATTGATCTTAAAAGTGGATATCATCAAATTAGGATGAAAGAAGGTGATGAGTGGAAAACTGCTTTCAAAACGAAATATGGGTTATATGAGTGGTTAGTTATGCCCTTTGGGTTAACTAATGCACCAAGTACTTTCATGAGATTAATGAACCATGTTTTGCGTGCTTTTATTGGAAGATTTGTGGTTGTTTACTTTGATGACATTCTGATTTATAGCAAAAACTTGGATGAGCATGTTGAACATTTAAAACTTGTTTTAGGTGTTTTAAGAAATGAAAAGTTGTTTGCTAATTTTAAAAAGTGTACCTTTTGCACGGATAGGTTGGTATTTTTGGGTTTTGTTGTTAGTGCTAAAGGAATTGGGGTTGATGAAGAAAAGGTTAAGGCAATTAAGGAGTGGCCGAAACCTACAACTGTGGGACAAGTGAGAAGTTTTCATGGGTTGGCTAGTTTCTATAGGAGGTTTGTGAAAGACTTTAGTAGTCTAGCTGCACCTTTAACTGAAGTTATCAAAAAGAATGTGGGTTTTAAGTGGGGTAATGAACAAGAAAAGGCATTTAACTTGATTAAGGAAAAATTAACTAATGCACCTTTGCTTGCTTTGCCTAACTTTGCTAAAACTTTTGAGATTGAGTGTGATGCTTCAGGAATAGGTATGGGAGCTGTTCTAATGCAAGAAGGACGTCCCATTGCATTTTTTAGTGAGAAAATAAGTGGAGCGGCCTTGAATTATCCTACCTATGACAAGGAGATGTATGCTTTGGTTAGGGCATTGGAAACTTGGCAACATTACCTTTGGCCGAAAGAATTTGTGATTCACACGGATCATGAGTCCTTGAAGCATCTAAAGGGGCAGCACAAGCTAAATAAGCGGCATGCCAAGTGGGTGGAGTTCATAGAAACATTTCCATATGTGATCAAGTACAAAAAAGGTAAGGAAAACGTAGTTGCTGATGCTCTGTCTAGAAGGTACGTTTTACTTTCTATTTTGGATGCTAGATTGTTTGGTTTTGACTACATTAAGGAATTATATGTGGAAGATACTGATTTTGGCAATGTATTCAATGCATGTGACAAGGTTGCATTTGGCAAGTTTTATAGGCATGATGGATTTTTGTTTAGAGAAACTAAATTATGCGTGCCTAAGAGTTCTTTGCGTGAATTGCTTGTGAGGGAAGCTCATGGGGGCGGTTTGATGGGGCATTTTGGTATAGCCAAGACCCTAGATGTTTTGCATGAACACTTCTTTTGGCCTCATATGAAACGTGATGTAGAAAGAATTTGTGAGAAATGCATTACGTGTAGACAAGCTAAGTCTAGGGTTAAGCCTCATGGTTTGTATACTCCTTTACCTATACCTAGTGGACCTTGGATTGATATTTCTATGGATTTTGTGCTGGGTTTGCCTAGGTCAAAGAGGGGTAGGGATTCTATATATGTGGTTGTTGATAGGTTTTCTAAAATGGCACATTTCATTCCTTGTCATAAAACTGATGATGCATCACATATTGCTGAATTGTTTTTCAAAGAAATCGTTAGATTGCACGGCATGCCTAAAACCATTGTTTCGGATAGAGATGCTAAATTCTTAAGCTACTTTTGGAAAACTTTATGGGGCAAGTTAGGAACTAAACTTTTGTTTTCTACTACTTGTCATCCACAAACTGATGGTCAAACTGAAGTAATTAATAGGACTTTATCTTCCTTGTTGCGTGCTATAATACAGAAGAACTTGAAAACATGGGAAGATTGTTTGCCGCATGTAGAGTTTGCTTATAATAGGAGTGTGCATTCTGCAACTCATTTTTCGCCTTTTGAAATTGTGTATGGTTTTAACCCATTGACTCCTTTGGATTTACTTCCTTTACCTGTGACTGAGCATGTTAACTTGGATGGAAAGAAAAAGGCAGAGTTTGTTAAGCAAATCCATGAAAAGACTAGGCAAAACATCGAGAGGAGAACTGACCAATATGCCAACCAAGCTAATAAAGGGCGCAAGAAAGTTGTGTTTGAACCCGGTGATTGGGTGTGGTTGCATATGAGGAAGGAACGGTTTCCAGTCCAGAGGCGTTCTAAACTACTTCCAAGGGGAGATGACCCATTTCAAGTGATTGAAAGGATCAATGACAATGCCTACAAGTTAGATCTTCCAGGTGAGTATAATGTTAGTGCAAGCTTCAATGTTTCTGATTTGTCTCCTTTTGATGTAGGTGACGATTTGAGGACAAATCCTTTTCAAAAGGGAGGGAATGATGAGAATAAGGGAGCTGCACCAAGGGATCCATTGCATGTTCCGATTGGGCCAATAACAAGGGCAAGGGCTAAGAGATTCAAAGAAGCACTCAATGGCCTAATTCAAGATACATGGGTTGATTCTGAATTATTAAAGCCCAAGATGAACCCACATGAAGACCAAGGCTTGATTAACATCATTAAGGCAATTGAGTGGGCTGAATAAGAGAAAGCTTGGCATAATTTCGGTTTGGGCTTGATTTAATAGTTGTTTGATTTAGTTTTGGTCCATTTGTAAGGCAATTATGGCCATTCTAGTTTTCTATTTGTAAGGCCTTAATGGCTATCTTGTTTTCTTTCCTTTGTTTTAGGGTTTCATTATATAAGGATATTGATGGATGTAAGAAGAATTATTATTGATTTTGAATGAAATTGGATAGAGTTTTCTCTTTGTTCTTTGAGAACTAACTGGAACTTATCAGAATTCTCTGTGGCGTTCCTCCTTGACTTATCAATCGAGTATTTCATCCTTGATTGTGGCGTCCTCCTTTATACCAAGGTTCACATCTCGATATAGGTATTGGGTCGCGGTTTCCATCCGAACCAGAGGTTAGAATGAATATTGGCATCAATCTTGATACAATCGACGAGGTTCTTATCAGGGCCACTGGAGTATATAGTAGAGGATTCTGGGGTGGGTCCTGTCAGAGAGTTAGCTCAATTGGTACTCACCTTAAATGAACTATGACTATAGGTCCTTGGTCATGAGTTTGAGGGGTGGGGGAGGCGAAAGAGAACCCCATTAAGGACTGGGGACAGTACCTAGTGAGTGGGCTCGCGGGGCAAACCTGGGCTAGCCCAGTATAGGCGAATCCCGGACCCCACAATACCCAAGGTAATAATCCTCCCATTTGAAGGTAAGGGGATCGTAGGCCTCCTTCGATATGGTTACATCTGGGTCTTGCGGATGTTTTTTTCATATGTGTTGAAGGATTGTCTACAAAAATTTAAAATATCAGTATGTTATTTATAATTAATTCATAGAAAACATTTAAATAATTTTGATTTCAATTACAACTTACAAAGAATGATGGATCAATCAAGTTGTAACTTTGCGAAAAAATTGTCAGATGTGAAAGCTAGCGCCTCCGTAATACTACCATATAAGCCTCAATGTGCTGTTTTTTGGTTAGATCAGGAACAAAATAGTGCAATTTAAAACTCATCATAAGTGACAGTGCAAATTAATAATATTACTATGAAATTAACAAAATAATTACAATTTATTTACTTACCCAGCCGTCCAACCAATTGGTCGCACTCTCAAACGTTTAGAGTAAATGACATTAAACATCACAAGGGTTAACGAAGTCTGAAAATAGGTGATGAACTTAAATTATGTATGCTTACCTAGCTTTGTTATTCTTTTTGAAAGCCTCGTACTCCGACTGTACTTCCGAGTGAACCGGTTTTAAAGGCTCGAACTTAATAGGATTTGCAGTCCGTGTCCTTTGCTTTTTTGGTCTAGTGGGGTCCACGTACTGGCTAGATACGAATGCAGAATGCTTACGCGTCCTCATACCATATCTTACACCGAATGCTTTTTTCTCAAGAGCAACGACATTCTGATTACCTGTGACACTGACAATATTCGGCAAGGGAGAGTAAATAGTAAGCTCTAGGTATTGATCGAGTTCTTTTGCCTCCTCATTTGCAACATCATTTTTAACATCAGTTGTATCGTCCATGTTGTAGGTTGTATCAAAGAAGTCGTCACTTTGATGTAGTGAATACAACAGTATACGGTTAATACAATGTAAAAAATGAAATAACAAAGTTCGACATGATTAAATAAAACAAAAATTACCTCTGGCACCTTATTTGCAGTTTCAAATTGTTCATTACTTCCTGCTGTCTTGAAAACAACTTCTATCAATTTTTCAACTCCTTTACGCATCTCATCCAGTTCTGTTTGTAAAGTTGCAAACCCTTTGTCAACTTTATTATTGAGTGCGGTCATAGAAGTCTGTAGAGACTTTACTTCTGTGTGCAGGCTATCCATTTTTTTTATGTAGATCTTGTAAGTTCTATCATAATGTAGTGGGAAGTTAAATTAACATTTACATATTATTTATTGAACAATACAATTAAGGGACAATATTGGCTACATACCGATCGACTTCGTCCAATAGGCCGCTCTTCTTGTATTTTAGCTTTCTTATCTTTCGATTGTCATTGCTCTTCTTCATCAATATCATCATTCTGATTGTCATCACAATACTCATCATCTTCCTTATCACCAATCTCTATATCTGGGGCACACGGATCATTTGAGATGCTAGCCTTCTCCAACCCCGTCAAATATGACAAATTCAATTCTTCATCCGTGGGTTTCAAAGTTTCAAACGTGGAAATCTAACCAACAAAAAAGAAAAACAAACAAGATAGAGTTATAATAAATTTTATATACCTGATATTACTCTATTAATTTAATTCATACCTTTCGCCTTATGAAAATCTCAGTTTTCAAAGCCTCATATCCAGGAGTCGTTTTGACTTCCCAGTTCAGAATACGAGTGGCTGTACGAGACACCCTGCTAGCATAATTCAGCTTTGAGTACAGCGGAATCGCTCCAATAGCCCACACCTAGCAAATAAAATAAAAAGATCTTTCAATAAGAGTTTTAAAGAATTTAAGGGTAAAAAATGTTAAACACATAATATTACCTAAAAAGCATACACAAATCCATACAATTTGATCTTCTCTACTGTATGGCTCGGATCGTTTTTAGCCTTCTCCATAAACCTGTAACACCCCCCGACCCGACCCGGCTGGATCGACCCAGGGAGCGCTACCAGTTTTCAAAACTTTCTAAATTCATAAACATTTCCAAAATCATTGTGAGCCCATAGAATAAATTTTCAAAGTATTGAAAAACCATAGAGTTTATTATTTTGAAAATCATTTTTGAGTGAGCCCAATCAATAAAATTTTTTTATTAAATTTCGGCAGAGTTCCGTTTGTTTTTTTCGGATTTCCCAAAACCTGTTTTTCAAATAAAATCCCAAATCACAACAATGCACAAAAACACTTCAAATATCATTTCAAACATTTGCGCACTCTGCCATTTAGTGCGACTTTCCAACACAGTTTATAAAATAAAACGATTCAGACTTTAATATTTACAAACATTCTAATAACAAAAGACAGAAATCATAAAATAATTAATTACAGGACATAATTACAAAACATATTACGAAACATATTTACAAATCCTCCGTATATGCATGCTTTCAGAATATATACATATAACAACAATATAGCTACCCAACTGTGATAACTCTGGGACTCTGTCAGCAAATCTCTCTCTCTTCAGTCTTTACCTTCTTCGGGATCCCTGGTACCTACGCGTTAGAAACAAAACTAACGCGCTAAGCAAAACTGCCTAGTGGGTGTACACTTAACATAAATGACAATATAATATAAAACAGTATAACTAAAACAATATCTTGTAAATCAGAAATTCAGAAATGTAATTAGACAGTAAAGCTCATAAACAGAATTGTTCAGAAATATAAATATCTGTATAAAACAAACATTTCTCAAATACTAAAACTTTATAAACATACACTATGTCAAAACTTTATGGAATTCAGTTCAATATCATTTCTTTATTTCCAGACACTTTCTGCCCATAAATTCTAAATTTGGCCCGTGATACACATAACAAGGTGTACAGGACTGGATTACGGGTTTTACAGTCGGGTTTCCCATTTCATATGAAATGGTATCCCTATATAAACAGTGGGTTTCCCATTTCACGAAGAAATGGTATCCGGGTATTCTCACAGTCGGTTTCCCATTTCACAAGGAAATGGTATCCGTGGTAAACAGTCGGTTTCCCATTTTACGAAGAAATGGTATCCGTAATCAATGATCAGAGACAATACGGTGCAGTACTGCTATAAATTCACCCAATTGACATGTCAATCTCCTATATCCAAATATCCCTATACATATATCAGGGCCTTTAAAACTCATAACAAAACGATTCTTTGGTTTCAGAGATCGACGAAAACTATTTTAAATCAAAATCCATAAATGAGAAAATCAAACAACAACTGGAAATCAGGGTTTTGAAACACAAAATTTTATTCAACTTTTCACAATAATAAAATAAGGCACAATCACTCAACAATATATAAACAAAATGCAATACGAGTATATTCACAAATCAATACGAATATATATAAAATCCATAACAATATTTTTAACATACTAAATTAAAACTTTTTATCAAAATAAGTTCAAAATCGTGTGTACACCAACCTGGATACCGTTTCCCTTCGACGAATCGCGTTTCCACGATTTCCTTTTTCCTTTTCCTTCCCTTTTCTCTTTCTCCTACACTTCCTTTTCTCTTTCCTTCCCCTTTTCTTCTTCTCTCTCTTTCTTCTTCTTTCTTCTTTCTCTTCTTTCTTCTCTTTCTTTTCTTTCTCGCTCTCTGCCTTTCTTCTCTCTCTGTTCTGTGTGTTTGTGGCTTCTCGCGGAAGCCAAATTTTTTTTTTATATTTTTCGGCTGTCGCGACCTGTGGTCACGCCACCAGGTCGCGGTACTCACTGGAGCATTTGCACCGCCTTCATCGCGAGCACACCTCGCGGTACCTTGGTCCCGCTGGTGGTCGCGTTGCTCACTGCCAGATTTTGACATTTTCATCGCGAGCAGTTCATCGCGACCTGTGGTCGCGGTGACTGGTCGCGATGCTCACTGCCAAAAATCTCATTTTCCACCGCGAGCATGCCATCGTGACCTGTGGTCGCGGTAACCAGGTCGCGATGCTCTCTACTTCAGTTTTCCTTTTTCTTGCATCATTTTTGGACCGTTCAATCTGGTCCACCTGGAAATCATAAAAATAAACATACTTTTAATTATATTTACACCCCCTCCAATTACAAAATTTATATTCTCATATATATAATTAATTATCCGAAATCCGGGATGTTACAAAACCTCTGATTTCTCCCTTTGCAACAGGTCAATAATGAATTGAATGTCCTTGAATATACATAGGAACCCCATGGGAACCGATTGAATTCTTCTAAATTATCCACTAACTTCATTGCCCAATATTCAACCTTAGTCCTCAAGTCTTTTCCAAGCAATGTCATCTCTAAGATCAGCAACAAAGCTAATTTAATCATATCATCATCATCATCATCATCATCATCATCATTTTCTTCCTCGAGACCATCTTCGATCAAACTTTGCAATTTGAGTCTAGTCACTTTTTTGGCTCCCTTAAAATATTTCTGGCGAATTCTATCAACATCATCTTTCTTTGGGTTTGTAATAGGGACGACTGTATCCCCAAGACGTAGACCGCTCACGAGATGTAGTCCTCAAAAATTGCTCGGGGACACGGGGCACTACAACCTGCAAAGACATAACGCACGTGACCCGCAGGACGTCTGAGACACCGGGGTGGTGCCGGCCAAAGTCACTCTGACGGTCAAATTAGCGAGTGCTAATAAATATGTATGCTTGTAAATAGAGATGAGTGAAGGATGCTTCCTGTATTGTTCGTGATCGAGGCCTCCTCGATCAGAGGAGGTGCGAAGTCGGAGGGTAATCGGAGAAGATGAATAATGGCCGGAGGGTGTGGTTTTTGTATTGGTAGCCCTTTTCGATCTCAGTTTCTCCCCATTTTTAATGAAAGATTATCTTTCTTTTTATAGGGGAATGATGCTTCTGCCTTTAGAGGGATTTCATCATTACCCCTCCTTGCTGTCCTCCACCAAGAAAGCATGTGGATGCTTCTTTTCATCTGGCTGTTATCGAGTGTCATTATGGTTTTGCAGGACCTGTTTTAAAGTAGATCATGATTTGGTCCCCCAAGGAACAAAAGAGATTTTATGTCGTGCGACAAGTAGGCTTGTCAATTCGGACAATCATGATTACGTGTCATATGATGTGTTGATTAGATGTCGACATGAGGTGACTATGTCGTGCTACATAGGAGTTCTTCCAAGCGTGAATACTGAGTTTTCTTCGCTTGATGCTACTTGGATGTGTGGGATATAGAGTGCATGTCGTACTACATGGAGGTTTTACACAGATGTCTCATGTCGTACTACATAGATGCTTCATGTCGAGCGAATGTCGTACTATATGGATTGCTTCATGTTGAGCCTATGTCGTACTACTTGGACGTCTCATATCGTACTACATGGATGTCTCATTGTCGTTTTACATAGGTGTATCATGTCGTACTACATGGATGTCTCATGTCATACTATATAGATGTCACATGTCGTTTTACATAGGTATATCATGTCGTACTACATGGATGCCTCATGTCGTACTACATGGATGTCACATGTCGTTTTACATAGGTGTATCATGTCGTACTACATGGATGTCTCATGTCGTACTATATAGATACCTTCCCACTTTTGGCTCTGGGCCTGGTCTTTGAGATATACTTTGGGCCTGACATATTTTGGCTACTACAGTTTGCCCCCAAACGCCTTGGATTTAAAAGTCAAGGGGTTTGCGTCGTACGACATGTAGACAAAGATTTGCTTTGTAGATTCTACTAATGGTCTCATAATGTCGCACGACTGTCTCCTTTTGAAAAAAGGCTCTAGGTTTCAAGAGAAGATCATAATCCATGGGTTTTACCACTGTCGTGTGACAATGTCGTGTATAGGCGGTGTGATTGATCTCCAACGGCTCCTCGATAGTTGTGTCAGAGTAAATGTGTGATTTTATGGGGAATGCGCACGCCTGATTAATGATAACGGTTATGGGGGTGCGTGTCCAATAAGAAGCTGCCACGTCAGCTTATGCTTTCTTCTTATTGCAGCCCTTTCTCTTTCCAATTTCATTTTCAAGTTTCGTTTTCTCTTTCATTTTCTCTCTCTCTCTAGAAACTAGTCGCCTCTGCAAGCTTCTCCGGCGTCGTGTATCCTGATCATCTTTTACCATTCTCTCGTGTATTCTGGCGAAGCAGTGGTTACTTTGCTTCATTTTGGTAAGTCTTCCCTGTTCTCGCAAATATTTTGGTTTTTATTTTTGCATTTTGGTTTCTGGGTTTTTTTGTGGTCTTCGAATGGTTTTTGGGAAGAATTTGAAAAAATCTTGTTTTAGATCTAAAAATACAACTTAGGTTTATATACAACCTGTTTGTAGTGTCTAGGTCGCACGACAGTAGCCAAGATATATAGGTCGCACGACCTTCTTAACAGTCTTGGGAACTGATATTAGGTCATGCAAGGTCTTTAGTTTAGGTTCTAACTACTAACCATCGCTACTGTCGTTCGACTTGTAGGTTTCGATGTCGAGTCGAGGTGATGAGAGTCCCCCAAGTACCTCTGGGCGAGGATACGATGATACTATAGATCTGTCGTACGACTCATGGGGAGAGTCGGAGGCACCAAGTGCTGGCGTGACAGTGGCGTCCCCGTTGTACGACATCGTGACTGTCTTCAGTCTCGCGGGTACATCGCGCGTAATGGAAGACATTCCTATGGGGATTCCCCTAGTCGAGCTACCAGGCGACGCAGTTGGCCCTTGTCCAATGGGACCTAGTAGGCCACTAGGCTTGCTTTTGAGTAATCCAGCCAGTGTGCTAACGGAGGACGACATCATGCGCATAAGATTCAGTTATGGCATACCTGATGGTGTCGCATTGAGGGCGCCGCACAAGGAGGAGAGGCCAGACTGGGATATCCCAGGATGGACCTGCTTCTATGAATTCCCGTTTCAGCGGGTTGGATTCAGGTTACCAGTAGTCGAATTACTGAGAAAGGTGCTTGATCATTTCGAGCTTGCCCCAGGGTAGCTGATGCCCAACAGTTGGAGGATCTTGCTGGGGCTAGAGCTGTTGTGTACGAGGGAGGGCATAGTCTTCGAATTGCCTGACCTATTCTACACATACTCAGTGCGGGAGCACGACAAAGAGAAGGGTCGCTACAATTTGAACCTCCGGCCTAACAGAACACACCTTATCACGGAGCTGACGACAAACGATAGGTTGTGGAAGGATAGGTACTTCTTTGTGAGGGGTCTACTTGTCGATTGGCCTCTTGGGGATACGGTTGCTCGTACGACCTGGTCCAAGGCTGGTAGGTCTTTAATTCCATCATGTCGTTCGACGTTCTGTACTTTCATTTTACTTTACTAATTTTATCTTTCTTTATATTGCAGTGAATACAAGAGCTCCTCAAGCTGTTGTTAGCTTAACGTGTGTGACTCGTACAGCGAAGGTACTGTCGTACGACATTAAGGAGAGGAGTTGGAGAAGTATCTTGACCGAAGAAAACCTGCGGCCCAGTCATCTCTGGAAGTTCAATGTTATCAACGAGCCAGGTACTCCTTACCCTGCATTCAAAAACTTAGTGGAGTTTATCAGGGTCAGGCATTGTGTCGAGTGACTGTACGGCACAAGGTTTCTGACTCCAATCTCATACGTCGAGCGACGCTTTGCAGTTGACATCATGGCTAGAGAGATTGCCACCCCTGGTGCTGATGATGTTATGATGAGGCTCAAGGAGAAAAGAAAGGGGAAGAATAAGGCTCAGTCGAGCGACCAGGTAGAGTCCACTCCTCCACCTCCTCCATCAAGTTGAGCCAAGGCCACCCTTGACATTGCTTCAATTGGAAAAAAAGCAAAGGAGGGAGGATTCAGCTTCGAGGGCCGAGGCGTCGATCGACCTTGTCTTCCCTCAGGATGCCTCCGCGTATTCTGACGTCGGGTCGATCCTTCCCCAAGTCGAGCAACTGCTTCTGCCCGAGGATAAGAATCGCTTGAAGGAGATGGCCATCTCTCAAGCTGCTGATTGGGGTCTTGGCCACCTTTTTTAGGTATCGTCGTACGACCGATATGTTCTTTTTTGTGTACTTTGAATTTTTCTAAGTGTTTAATTTCTTGCAGGCTCTTCAGTCCCACGTCCATTTGAAGGAAGAGCTTGGCTTTGCTCTTAAGAAGGTGAGGGAGCTGAAGTCAAGCAATCAGAGTCTTAAGCTTGATAACGACAAGTTGAAAGCTTCAAACCTGGAGGCCAAGAAGACAACTCTTGAAGCGTCGAGTCGTGCAGTTGAGACGACTCTTGAATTGAACAAACTGAAGTCGAGCGTCGACTTACTCGAAGCCAAGCTGAAGGCCAAGGAGGCGGACTATGACTTTCTGTACGACAAAGCAGAGGACAATGTCCTTAACGCAGTTATCAAGACCCGTGCGGACCTGATGAGGGAGTACAAGGATGGTCGTGCGACCGAGTGGAAGGTCGACAGTTGGATCGCCGACCACGAGGAGCTGTCTCGTTCTGATGATGAAGATGAAGCCAATGCCGACGCGAAAGACATGCAGGACAAAGCTAGTGGTGAAGAGTCTGTCCTTCCTCCTCCAGAAGGCTCGGCTGTCGTGGCTCTGGCTGCTCAGCCGACTGGAGAGCTTGATGACCTTGCCCCATAAGGGGTTGTAATTTTGTAACTGTTGGATTTTTATTTTATGTATTTTGTCGAACATTGTTCCTTTGCTTAATATATGATGCATCTCAATTTTCTATATAGTCGTGCAATAAATGTTTGCAGAATAGTTATGTTTTAGATTGAGGTTTACCTTGAAGGAATTGTATGTTGGTCATGCGACCACTATTTGTGAAGTAGGGACTTGGAGTGAGGGTCGTGTCCCTGACCTTGAATGCAGGTCGTGCGACCGTAGATTGTTAGCGACCTTGAATGCAGGTCGTGGTCCATGACCTTGAATGCAGGTCGTATGGCCACTGATTATGTTTGTGACCTTGAGTGCAGGCCGTGGTCCATGACCTTGAATGCGGGTCATGTGACCATTTTGAGATGTAGACTTTGAATGCAGGTTGTGCTCCATGACCTTGATTGCGGGTCATGTGACCATTTGGAGATGGAGACCTTAAATGCAGGTCGTGGTCCGTGACCTTGAATTCAGGTCGTGGTCCGTGACCTTGAATGCGGGTCATGCGAGCGTCGATTTGTGTTAGCGACCCTGAGTGCAGGCCGTGGTCCATGACCTTGAATGTGGGTCATGTGACCATTTGGAGATGGAGACCTTGAATACAAGTCTCGTCATAGACTTAGCTTTTTATGATATTGAATTGCCCCAGTTGGAGTGTGTAACTTCATAGTTTCATGATACAACTTTTATTAAGTATGTAACTTCTGGTTGTGTGGTATGAAAAAAGATACTTTCAACTCGAGTGCGTCCAGCAATGCTGACCTGCATAAAATAGTTAGGGTTGGCCGTTGGGTTTACTAACGACCCTCCGATGACTAAGTGAGTTCCATGTTGTAGAGTGATAAAGTTTGAAATTTTTAGAAATGATATTGTTTTAGATGGCATGCGTTCCAGCTATTGCCGATCTCCATGCCATCTGTACATCGTAATTTGTAGGCTCCATGTCCAACTACTTTGGTGATTTGGTATGGTCCCTCCCACGTAGGACTGAGTTTACCAGCTCCTTTTTCCTTTGTATTTTGGAAGACGCGGCGAAGGACCCAATCTCCAATATATAATGATTTGAGACGACTGTTTCTGTTATAATGGCGAGCGACTCTTTGTTGGTATACGGCCAATCTGATTACGGCCTTATCGCGACGCTCGTCGATTGTGTCGAGTTCGTTCAGCAACTCTCTGTTGTTTGTTTCTTCTGTCGCGTGTCGTATCCTATAAGAAGGGTAGTCAGCCTCTGTTACTATGACGGCCTCCGAGCCGTAAGATAGGGAGAATGGTGTCTCCCCTGTTGACGTTCTGACCGTCGTACGGTAAAACCACAGCACACCTTGTAGCTCGTCGGCCCATTTTCCTTTATATTGGTCGAGTCGCTTCTTGAGGGTGGATATGATTGTTTTGTTGGTGGATTCTGCTTGTCCGTTAGCTTGAGGATATCTTAGGCTCGAATAGCTTAGTTTGATGTTCCACTTGTTGCAAAAGTCTTGGAAGTCGTATGATATGAATTGTGAGCCATTATCAGTGACTATCTCTTTTGGAACTCCGTAGCGGCATATGACATTTTTTCAAATAAAGCTTTTTACTTCGGAGTCTTTGATTCTCACATATGACTTGGCTTCGACCCATTTTATGAAGTAATCTGTCACGGCTAGCATGTAGACCTTACCTCCGGTAGCGACTAGCATTTTTCCTACTATGTCCATTCCCCACTTCATGAAGGGCCATGGTGCTGAGATGGGGTGGAGTCTTTCTGGGTGTTAATGTGAAACGTGGGCGAAGCGCTGACACGGGTCATATCTTTTGACGAGGTCGTGCGACTCGGACCGCATTGTGGGCCAGTAATACCCAGCCGTGATTACTCTGTTGGCTAGGCTTCTCCCGGTCGAGTGGTTCCCACATTACCCCTCGTGCAAGTTCTTGAGTACCTGCTGAGCTTCGATTGGGTCGATGCATTTGAGGTAGGGCCCGGAGTAGGATCGCTTGTAAAGTTAACCCTCTATTATGGAAAATCGGGCAGCCTTGACCTTGATTCTTC
Source organism: Xanthoceras sorbifolium (assembly GCA_003430845.1). NCBI lineage: Eukaryota > Viridiplantae > Streptophyta > Magnoliopsida > Sapindales > Sapindaceae > Xanthoceras > Xanthoceras sorbifolium. Next base: position 9,638,822 of record CM010611.1, read on the forward strand.
GTGCTTCTACCTTGTCAGATGGGAGGTTGTCGTCCCTCAGGTAGTCGTAGATCGGGGTGATCCAAGTTGGTTCGTCCGAAATTGGCTCAACTTCGAGCTTTGTTGGCTTCCACACAGCTGGCCATTGGACAAAGACCATGGGAATGGTCCATTCAATCGTGGTATCTAGTGCGGAACCGAGATTGGCGAGCGCGTCAGCATGCGTGTTTTCAAATCTTGGTATTTGTTCGATGTCGAATGACTCGAATGAAGCTTGTAGCTCTTTTACCAAGGTTAAGTAGGCCGACATTTTCAAGTCCCGAGCTTGGTAGGACCCTTGTAATTGTCTTACAATTAATTGGGAGTCACTACGCACCTTTATTCGCTCAACGCGTAAGTCCTTTGCCAAGGTGAGCCCGGCTATGAGGGCTTCATACTCGGCTTCATTGTTGGTGGTCCTGAATCCACATCGGATGAACTCTCGATGACGTGTCCCGCGGGTGAGGCAAGTATTATCCCTAGCCCACTGCCCCTAGCGTTACTTGATCCGTCAACTGCCAAACTCCATTCCTCCTTTGGTGTGTCATACGATATGGTGCAAAGTTCTTCCTCCACTCGTTGTAGAATCCCGGGTGTGAAGTCTGCTATGAAGTCCGCCAACACTTGTGACTTGATCGCCGTGCGAGGTTGGTAGTTGACGTCGTACTCGCTTAGCTCCACGGCCCACTTCACTAGACGGTCGGATAGTTCGGGCTTATGTAGGATATTCTTTAAGGGGAAGGCAGTGAGTACACTGATGGTGTGGCATTGGAAGTACGGCCTCAATTTCCTTGTGGCCGTAACTAGTGCGAGGGCCAATTTCTCAAGTTGAGTGTACCTTGTTTCTGCGTTGAGTAGGGTTTTGCTGATGTAGTATGCGGGGAGTTGTTTGCCATCCTCCTCCCTTATTAGTACCGCGCTAACGACCGTCTCGGATACAGCGAGGTAGAGTAGGAGAGTCTCTCTTTCCTTAGGTTTGGATAGGAGAAGAGGGTCTACTAGGTACCGTTTTATGTTTCGGAATGCGTCATCGCTTGTTTGGTTCCAATCAAATGATTTACTCTTTCTTAGAGCGTCGAAGAAAGGCTTACATTTTTCGGATGACTTTGAGATGAATCGGTTGAGGGCCGCGAGCCGACCGGTCAACTTTTGTACGTCTTTGATGCTTTTGGGGGACCTCAGATCCATGACGGATCGAAGTTGATCCGGGTTGGCCTCGACGCCCCTCTTGGTTACTAAATAGCCAAGGAACTTTCCTAATGAAACTCCAAAGGAACATTTGGTTGGATTAAGCTTCATCCCATACTTGTCGATGATGTCGAACGACTGCCGGAGGTGGTCGAGGTGTTGATATGCTACTAATGATTTCACTAGCATGTCGTCGATGTAGACCTCCATGGTCTGTCTGAGCATGCTTGCGAACATTTTGTTGACTAATCTTTGGTAGGTTTCCCCGGCGTTTTTGAGGCCGAAGGGCATCACCTTGTAGCAAAAAATGCCACGCTCCGTGATGAAAGAAGTCTTTTCCTGGTCGTCCGGATGCATGAGGATTTGGTTGTAACCGGAGAATGCATCCATGAAGCTCAATAGTTCGTGGCCTGCTGTAGCATCCACCATCATGTCAATGTGTGGGAGAGGGAAGGAATCCTTCGGACAAGCCTTGTTGAGGTCTGTGAAGTCGATGCAAACTCGCTACTTCCCATTCTTTTTCTTCACTACTACTACGTTTGCGAGCCAGTCTGGGTAATTTACTTCTCTCACTGAGCCAATGTCAATTAGCTTTTGGATTTCTTCATTGATTTGTTGCACTCGGGCACGAACTTCCTTCTTTTTTGCTTCACAGGCGGATGATTTGGGTCAACTTGCAACCTATGCACTAGGACTTCTGGGTTAATGCCGGTCATGTCTGTGTGTGACCATGCGAAGCTGTCGTGCCGCACCGTCAAGAAGCTGAGTAGCTTTGCTCGGATATTTTGTGGAAGGCGGGATCCAATACTAACTTTGTAGTCTGGGAAATTTGGATGTATAGACACTTCGTCGAGTTCCTCTATATCCGGTCCGTCTTTGTTGGTGGTGGCGCTCGCGCTCTGTAATTGCTATAAGTCGGACGGCCTGCTTTTCAGAGTGTTCTGGTAGCAGTCACGCGAGGTCTTTTGTTGCCTTTAGATCTCGTGGACTCCCCACCTGGTAGGAAAACGAATGACTTGATGATATGTCGAGGGGACTGCTCTCATCTCATGAATCCATGGGCGACCCATGATTATGTTGTAGGACGACGGGCAGTCCAAGATGAGGAAGCGAGTGTTCAAGTTGATACCTTCTGCGTAGACAGGAAGAACGATTTCTCTTATGGTGTTCTTGTGTTCTCCACTAAATCTTACAAGGATTGTGGAGCGACGTACGATGCTACACTCATTAATATGCATCTCTTTTAGTGCGTCTAGGAAGAGTACGTTTGTTGAGCTTCCATTGTCCACTAGGATTCACCTGATCAAACAATTGGCTATTGTCAGCGAGATGACTAGTGCATCAGTGGTGGGGATTGAACAAGTCTGTATACTCATCGCTACTAAAACTGATTAGATAGTTATAAGTGGGGTCCGCCGTATGGGTTCGTTGGACGTCCGTACGACCGGCTTGCCGTGAGTGGCGCTTCGCCTCCGAGTAGGTGACTCCATTCACTTATGATCCGCCAGAGATGACATTCATAGTTCTCTCGTGTTTGGGAGGTTCTGGTGGTGGGATTGAAAAAATGTCGCGCGACCTATCCTTGTTCAGAAAAGTCTACTTACCTTTGTTAGTCAGGAATTCTTTAAGGTGACCCTTCTTGAGTAGTTCTGCCACTTCCAGTCGTAACGCCACACAATGCTCAGTTCGATGGCCGTGGCCGCCATGAAATTCGCACCATTTGGAGTTGTCTCTTTGATCCGGTGGGCTCATCATCTTGTCTGGCCACCGAACTAATCTACCCATTCCTTTGAGTACGGTGACTACCTCTGCTGGTCTGATGTTTAAATTATATTCCGGCGTTACGTTCTTTGGCCGGACGAACGGCCTTGGTAGTCTGTCGTCGCGCCAGCGCTCGTACCTTATATGGCCGTCCCTTTGGGGTATCGTTGGGTATGGCCCGCTACGTCGGTTGTTAATTCGTTGTTCGACCATCCTACCCGACTTATCTTCCTTGTAGTTTGCTCTACTAGGTTTATAGTTTATTTCGTCTTCTTCCCATTTTATCTGTGCCCATGCCTTGACTAGGACGTCTTCCATGGTCTTACAAGGGTACTTGGTGAGCTCCTTGTATAGGTTGGAATCATAGAGTAGACCCTTGCGGAAGGCTGATATAGCGGTCGCCTAGTTGCAATGAGGGATGGAAACCTTTTCATGGTTGAACCGGCCAACAAAGTCACGTAGGCGTTCACCCCTCCTTTGGCTGATTGTATACAGGTCGTCGAATTGCTTTTCTAGCTTCCGACTACTAGCGAACTGCTCTACGAAGGTTGGTGGAAACATTGGGAAGGTTGGTGTACCATTGTAGGGCAGGTCCTACGAGGCTCGAACCGAAACCTTTGCATATGCATGCTTCCTTAAGGTCGCGCGGGATGGCGGCAGTGAACATCCTTGTTGATACTGCGCAATATGGTCGTCGGGGTCTGTCGTACCGTCGTACTGCTTCATACCTAGAAATTTGAACTTCCTTGGCATCTCCACCAATGCTATTATGTCGATGAAGGGAGAGTTGGCAAAACTATTGGCCGCGCTTTTCTTTATAGGAGTGGGCATTCCCGGAATGTGTTGGATGAGTGCTTCCATCTCTGCGAACCTTTGTGCCAAGTCACGGTTAACCAAGGTTGGTTCGATACTTACCCAGTTCGGGTTCGACGGCACCGAATGCGAAGGGCCAGATGGCGTTCCTTGTAGCGGGATGGTTGGTTGGGTTGAACCAACGTTGCCATTAGGGGTGGATATAGGCGGCACCCCTTGTGTAGCTCTTGCCATGTCATCTAATCGACGTCCTTCTGTCCCGTTCGGTGTGTTGTCCGCCGTATGTCGTGCGACGATATGCGGTCCATCCGAGACTCGAATGTTAGGCTCCGAGCCTACGTGGGTTGGATCGAGGTCTCTTGCCGTGGTACCTTGTTCGTCTGGGCGGACTGACGCGTAGTAAGTAGTGTGGGCGGCTTGCTCGAATGGCAAGGGCTGGGACGTTGAAGCGTCTCCAAATGGTCGTACGATAGTGAGCAAATTGATCCTATTTTGTAATTCTTGGTTCTCCGCCAAAACTCGTTGATTCTCTTGTTCGAGCACTTGGAGCCTTTGGGTATTCTCTTGCATTTGGGATATGAGGAGTTGTACCCTAACCTCCATCGCATCGTGATGAAAATCGGCAGATGACATAGTCGGAGTTGCCACGTTCTACCTTTGCTTGCCTAGAGATTGTTAGGCCCCTACGGTGGGTGCCAAATTGTAGTCCTAAAAAATCGCTCGGGGACATGGGGCACTACTGTAACACCCCCTGACCCGACCCGGCTGGATCGACTCAGGGAGCGCTACCGGTTTTCAAAACTTTCTAAATTCATTTTATAAACCGAAAACCGTTGTGAGCCCATCAATTCAATACATATAATTTATAAATTTTAAAACCATTTTCGAGTGAGCCCAATACATAAACTTTTTACAAAATTTCAGCAGAGTTCCGTTTGTTTTTCGGATTTTCCAAAACCTGTTTTTCCACAAAACAATTCAAATACAAATTCAATATCAACACTTCAATATCGTTTTCAAACAATTGCGCACCCTGCCGTTTAGTGCAACTTTCCAACAACAGTTTATAAAATAAAATCATTTAAGAGTCGATATTTACAAACATTCTAATAATAAAAGACAGAAATCATAAAATATTTAATTACAAAATATATTACGAAACATATTTACAAATCCTCAGTATATGCATGCTTTTAGAATATATACATATAACAACAATATAGCTACCCAACTGTGATAACTCTGGGACTCTATCAGCAACTCTCTCTCTCTTCAGTCTTTAGCCTCTTCCGGATCCCTGGTACCTACGCGTTAGAAACAAAACTAACGCGCTAAGCATATAACTTAGTGGGTGTACACTAAACTCAAATATGAAAATCTAAATAACTTTTAATAGGAAACAAATCACAATATATATATATATATATATATATATATATATATATACACTTCAAAATCAAGCCATAAGCTCCACTAAAACAATATTCTCACTCAATTCGTTTTCGCAATTTATTTAATAATCATTTAATATAAACACTGAAATACACAATTCGTTTACAATCATTTAATATAAACACTGAATCACACGTATTAAATCGATTTAAAAAAAAGAACTTATAAACATATCCTGTAATTCAATTCAATTCTGCCCTCTAGAATACTCAACATACTAGGACTAGAATATGGGTCAAACTCCCACCCTAGGACGAATCCTAAGAGTGGTACGTATCTCCCTACTCTAGGACCGTGGGTACGGAACCTAGAGAGGTACATAACTCCCTATCCCAGGAACGAATCCTTAGAAAGGTACGTGGCTCCCAACCCTCAGGACGAATCCGTGAGAAGGTACGTGTCTCCCTGCCCCTGGACGAATCCATGAGGAGGTACATAATAATCATCAATAGCAATCAGTATCGGCGCAGTACTGCCCAGTAAACCCAGCTGGTATACCAACCTCCTATATCCATTTCTATATCTAAGTACCCTAGGGCCGTTTCGATAAACTATTTTGCAAATATTCACTATAAACACGATCAACGGAAACATTTGATGTCAATAACAGAGATTTGTCATGGAAAAATCAACAATAGTAATCAATCATCGATTTTTCATATAAAATAAACAATTTTCATACGAAAATCGAAAACGAGAAATTTCAACGAAATTGAAAACGAAAACGAAATACTTAATACTTTTCGTAAAGATTTCGAAAACAAAAGTACACCTACCTGGATACCGTTCCCTTTCAGCAAATCGCGGTTCCACAATTTTCTTTTCCCTTTCCCTTTTACCTTTCTCTTTCACCCACACTTTCTTTTCTCTCTTTCCTTCCTCTTCTTCTTCCTTCTCTTTCTTCTTCTTTCTTTCTTCTTCTTCTTCTTCTTTCTCTCCTTTCTCTTTCTTTTCTTCGGTCTCTCCTCTCTCTTTTCTGCTCTGTGTGTTTTCTGGCTTCTACGAGAAGCTACTTTTTTTTTATATTTTTCAGCTGTCGCGACCTGTGGTCGCGCTACCAGGTCACGGTACTCACTGGAGCGTTTGCACCGCCTTCATCGCGAGCACACCTCGCAGTACCTTGGTCGCACTGGTGGTCGCGTTGCTCACTGCCAGAATTTGACATTTTCATCGCGAGCAGTTCATCGCGACCTCTGGTCGCGATGACTGGTCGCGATGCTCACTGCCAAAAATTACCTTTCTCCACCGTGAGCAGGCTATCGCGACCTGTGGTCGCGATGACCAGGTCGCGATACTCCCTGCCTCAATTTTTCAATTTTCAAGCATCGGTTTCGACCGTTCAATCTGGTCCACCTAGAAATCATAAAATTATACACCCCCTCCAATCACAAAATTTATATTCACATATATAAAATTAATTATCCGAAATCCGGGATGTTACAACTACAACCTGCAAAGACAGAACGCACGTGACCCGCAGGACGTCTGGAACACCGGGGTGGTGCCGGCCAAAGTCACTCCGACGGTCAAGTTAGCGAGTGCTAATAAATATATATGCTTGTAAATAGAAATGAGTGAAGGATGCTTCCTGTATTGTTCGTGATCGAGGCCTCCTCGATCAGAGGAGGTGCGAGGTCGGAGGGTAATGGGAGAAGATGAACAATGGCCGGAGGGTATGGTTTTTGTATTGGTAGCCCTTTTGGATCTCAGTTTCTCCCCCTTTTTAATGAAAGATTATCCTTCTTTTTATAGGGGGATGATGCTTCTGCCTTTAGAGGGATTTCATCATTACCCTTCCTTGCTGTCCTCCACCAAGAAAGCATGTGGATACTTCTTTTGATCTGACTGTTATCGAGTGTCATTATGGTTTTGCAGGACCTGTTTTAAAGTAGATCATGATTTGGTCCCCCAAGGAACAAAAGAGATTTTATGTCGTGCTACATGTAGGCTTGTCAATTCGGACAATCATAATTACGTGTCGTATGATGTGTTGATTGGATGTCAACATGAGGTGACTATGTCGTACTACATAGGTGTAACATCCCGGATTTCGGATAATTGATTTTATATATGTGAATATAAATTTTGTGATTGGAGGGGGTGTAAATGTAATTAAATTTCCAGGTGGACCAGATGGAACGGTTCAAAAAATAATGCAAGAAAAAGGAAAACCGAGGCAGTGAGCATCGCGACCTGGTCACCGCGACCACAGATCGAGATGACCTGCTCGCGGTGAAAAATGTGATTTTTGGCAGTGAGCATCGCGACCAGTCACCGCGACCACAGATCGCGATGAACCGCTCGCAATGAAAATGTGATTTCTGGTAGTGAGCAACGCGACCACCAGCGCGACCATGGTACCGCGAGGTGTGCTCGCGATGAAGGCAGTGAAAACGCTCCAGTGAGTACCGCGACCTGGTGGCGCGACCACAGGTCGCGACGACGGTTGCGACGATCGAAAAATATAAAAAAAAAAATTTGGCTTCTCGCAGAAGCCACAGAAAATACAGAACAGAGAGAAGAGAGAGGAGAGACCAAGGAAAAAGATAAAGAAGAAGAAGAAAGAAAGAAGAGAAAGAAGAAGAAAGGAAGAAGAGAAAGAAGAAGAAGAAGAAGAGAAGAGGAAGGAAAGTGAAAGAGGAAAGTGAAAGAGAAAGAGAAAGGGAAAGGAAAAGAAACCTAGAACCGCGATAGTCGAAAGAAAAACGGTATCCAGGTTGGTGTACCTTCGTTTTCGAACTCTTTACAAAAAGCATTAAGTATTTTTAGCTTGAATCTGAGATTTATTCGAAGATTTTCATTTTTATGTGTTTATTTTATTTCCGTGGAATGATTTTATTGTTGATCGTATTTTATTTATTACGATTTTGTTGAAATTATTTGTTTTCGATTATCGTATAAATATTGTTTATTTTCCATGAAAATCTACGTTGTTTAAATAGTATGTTTCCATTGATTTGTAAATACAATGAACGTTTGAAAATAGTTTATTGAAACGGCCCTAGGATACTTAGACATAGAAATGGATATAGGAGGTTGGTATACCAGCTGGGTTCAGTGAGCAGTACTGCACCGATATTGATATGCTATTGATGATTATTATGTACCTTCTCATGGATTCGTTCAGGGGCAGGGAGACACGTACCTCCTCAAGGATTCGTCCTGAGGTTGGGAGACACGTACCTTCCTAAAGATTCGTTCCTAGGATAGGGAGTTATGTATCTCTCTAGGTTCCGTACCCTCGGTCCTAGAGTAGGGAGATACGTACCACTCTTAGGATTTGTCCTAGGGTGGGAGTTTGACCCATATTCCAGTCCTAGTATGTTGAGTATTCTAGCGAGCCAGATTGAAGTGAATTGAGAAGTGAATTGAATGACTTTATTGATCGATTTTATATGTTGATCTTATTGTTGAAATTAAAGTGATTAAAACTGTTTTATGCTTTGATTTTGAAGTTAAATTGATTTGTAAATGATTAGAATTGAAATATATATATATATATATATATATATATATATATATATATATATATATTGTGATTTGTTTCTTATTAAAGGTTATTTATGATTTTTCATAATTGAGTTTAGTGTACACCCACTAAGCTATATGCTTAGCGCGTTAGTTTTGTTTCTAACGCGTAGGTACCAGGGATACTAAAGAGGCAAAAGATTGAAGAGGAGTTTCCTGCAGACAGAGGAGTAGAGTTGCATTGCAGGGGTAGATATTTATGTTGATGTGTATTATGATTGATATGCATGTATATACAGAGATTTGTAAACGTTTTGTAAAATTCTGTTTTGTAATTAAATTGGTTTTATGATTTCTGTTTTTCATTTTCAGAATGTTTGTAAATATTGACTTCTGAATCGTTTTATTTTATAAACTATTGTTGGAAAGTCGCACTAAACGGCAGAGTGCGCAATTGATTGAAAATGATATTTGAAGTGTTATTGAATTTGTATTTGATTTGAGTTGTGGAAAAACAAGTTTTGGGAAATCCGAAAAACAAACGGAACTCTGCCGAATTTTTGTAAAAAAAGTGTATTTCGATGGGCTCACTCGAAAACGGTTTTAAAATTATAAATAATGTGGTTTTCCAATGGTTTAAAATTATAAATTGCGATGGGCTCACTAGAAAAGTCTTTTTGAATTACAAATTGATATGATTTTTAAATGGTTTGAAATTATAAATTGAATTGAGAAAGATTTGACAACCCGCGTAGCGCTCCCTAGGTCGATCCGGGTCGGGTCAAAGGGTGTTACAATAGGAGTTCTTCCAAGCGTGAATACTGAGTTATCTTCACTTGATGCTACTTGGATGTGTGGGATATAGAGTGCATGTCGTACTACATAGAGGTTTGACACAGATGTCTCATGTCATACTACATGGATGCTTCATGTCGAGCGAATGTTGTACTACATGGATTGCTTCATGTCGAGCCTATATCGTACTACATGGACGTCTCATATCGTACTATATGGATGTCTCATTGTCGTTTTACATAGGTGTATCATGTCGTACTACATCGATGTCTCATGTCGTACTACATAGATGTCACATGTCGTTTTACATAGGTGTATCATGTCGTACTACATAGATGTCTCATGTGGTACTACATGGATGTCACATGTCGTTTTACATAGGTGTATCATGTCGTACTACATGGATGTCTCATGTCGTACTACATGGATGCTTTCCCACTTTTGGCTCTGGGCCTGGTCTTTAAGATATACTTTGGGCCTAACATATTTTGGCTACTACACGAGACAAAACTCATTTGCACTAAACCGTATTTTATTCCCACCAATCAGAAACCACATTTCATTTTCAGCATCTTCCACATAACACTCCCACAACAAAATTTGATAACAAAATTGACCCGTGAAACAAATTTCATTAACATCTAAAAAATGCTTAAAGCATATTCCTCTTAGTTTTTGTTGTTGTCATTCCGTCAGCTTACTCTTAATCAATCCGATGCTTTCTCATTTACAATATGTCGTTATTTTGGCATGGAAAAAAATTTTTCCTTAATTTTCATTGAATCAATCAACTTGTTACTTGCCATTGATTATTAGCCTGCAATAAAAAAAGATTTCGAATTCATCAATAAACTAAAAAATATAACGCTTAGAAATATAGATTACAATAATGAGATTAACCAAGTAACATAAACAATTCAATCATAATCTACATACCAATATCTACAAATACATAACATAAATATTAATAGTTATAAAACGAAGATACAAGGAAAAAGGGTCGAATTGAAGACATTATTTCAATTTTATTTCATCGGCCCACGCTGGCCCGATGATTTCATTTCATCGGGTCGCAGTGGCCAGATGATTTCATTTCATCTGATTTTGTTTCATGGTGATGGTTGCAGGCTGGCCGATGGTTTAGTTTTATCGGGCCACTGAGACACAGTGACCCCAATGAAACAAAACCATCGGCCAACCGTGGCTTAATGATTAAATTTCATCGAGCCACCGTGACCCGATGGTTTTGTTTTATCGAGGCACGATACCACCATGAAACAAAACCATCGGGTCGCGGTAGCCCGATGAAATTTAATCATCGGACCACGGCTGGCAGATGGTTTTGTTTCATCGGGGCCACTGAGACCCGACGAAACTAAATCATCGGCCGACGACGGCCCGATGAAAAACTCATCGGGTCTCGGCTGGCCGATGGTTTAGTTTCATAGGGCCACTGTATCTCAGTGGCCCAATGAAACAAAACCATCGATCAGCCGTGGCCTGATGCCTAAAACACAAATTTCGAAACAAAAAATCAGAAGAAAAATCATTGAAGAAATTTTTTTCCTTACTTTCAATTGCTCTGGAATGTTACAACGGCGTTGCTGTGACCAGATGAAAAACTCATCGGGTCACAGATGGCCGATGGTTTAATTTCATCGGGCCACTGAGACACAGTGGCCCGATGAAACAAAACCATCGGCCAACTATGACCCGATGAAAAACTCATCGGGTCTCAGCTGACCGATGGTTTAGTTTCAATGGGCCACTAAGACACAGGGCTCGATGAAACAAAACCATCGGTCAGCCGTGGCCCGATGCCCAAAACATAAATTTTTAAACAAAAAATCAATGAAGAAATTTTTTTCCTTGCTTTCAATCGCTCTGGAATGTTATCACGGAAGAAGAAGAAGATTTCGTTGTTGTGACTCGATGAAAAAATTATCGGATCTCAGCTAGCTGATGGTTTTGTTTCATCAGGCCACTGAGACACAGTAGCCCAATGAAACAAAACCATCGGCCAGACGTGGCCCGATGCCCAAAACAATAATTTCTAAACAAAAAATCAGAAGAATAAATTTTTTTCCTTACTTTGAATCGCTCTGGAATGTTGCAGCGAAAGAAGAAGATGATTTCGTTGCTGTGGTCGAAGAAGAACTCGAATACGGCGGAAGCTGCTCCGGTGTGAACAAAAACGCGATGGACGAACAGAAGAACAAAAGACAAATGAAGAAGACGAACAGATCCGGCGATGAACAGAAGTCGAAATGAAGAACAGTAAAATCAATTTGGTCAAATGGTAAAGTGAAAAACGTGAATAGAGTGAGTCAAATATAAAACTAAGGGCAATTTTGTCCAACAAATTTTTTAGGTAGAGGTTGCAATTTTTGAGTGATGTTTGGGCAATTTTGCTAAATTCCCAAAAAAAAAATTATTTTAATTTATAAGTATTAAATTATTTACTTTAACTTAGTTGATGTAACTTCATACCATCCACTCATATTAATTATTAAAATAATAACTGTGTTAATTATTATCATATTAGTAGTGCAGTTATTGTAGTGGCTAAAATGAGTATTAGGCCAAAGGTCAGACTCAACATATATAAAGCCCAAGCCAATTGCATAAGCCCTTGAATCTAAAGGCATCAAACGGGCCTCTAATCTTTTATATAAATATTCTTTTCAAGATATAAATATAAAGGTCCACGTCTCAAAGAATAGACAAAACCCAGTAGCTTGACAAAATTCCCTATAAAGCATAAGGGCCCATATTAGAAAAAGAAAAGAACCATATGATCCAAGCCCAATTGACATCAACCCGTGTCCAAGAGACCATTAGACTATTTGAAAAATATGCCAAGTCAAAATGGACGATGGAGATCCCGAGAAGCTTGCCTAAAAATGGGGGCACGTGGCCTTCCCCCAACGGGCAGCACACACAGTACAAAAGGGAGAGACCTGGCTCTGAGAAGGGGTTCATGTGATTTTACTCCTCAAAACTCTTACTCTCTTAACTATTTACAATTAACATTGTTGGATATTCCGACTAGTTCCATTTGCCACTCACTCGTGATTCTAAGCATCACAGGTCAAGTCTACAATACCAAGGAATTATTTCTTCCCATTCATTCTACTACATTCATACTATCATAGCCAGTGTACTTACTTGATCGTCAAAGTACATTTTGCCAGCACTGCCCCGATGTTTCAAGCATCCTACCAATCAATCTCTCTCTAGTTTTGCAGGTTGTAGTGCTCATATTTCCATCCTACACATTCTTGGTCTATAATTACCATCTTACCCTTGAGGACTAACGACTAATACACCATTTGTTAGAATTTTTAACGAGAGGAAAAAATGAGGAATATTTTAAAAATAGGGGGTAAAACGATATTGTTTCAAACCTTAAGGGTGAAAATAATAGGACAAAAATTATTTTGGTGCCTAACTTTTTTCGAATTATTATTTTTTAACCGATGTTTCATTTTTAGCTCGCGTGGTTACTAACTTTTTAAAAATATATCAATTTAGTCATTCTACTAGTCAACAATTAGTCAAATAAATGGTGTTAGAGGTACTTCAGTTTTTAGACACAAATAAAATTTAAGGTTAAAAAATAAATAAAAATTAAATTCTAAAAATAAAATAATAACAACTGAAAAAAATAGAAAATTTTAAAATAATAATTGAAATTACTTTTAATAGTTAATTTTATTTTTAAAAATAATAATTAAAATTATATATTTTTAAAAATAATAATGCCTCATCTCCTAACATTTTTTTAAAATATTTTTATCACTTTAATAATTTATTTTATTTTTAATTTTTAATTTATTTTCATATAGAAATTTATTTTTATATTTTAATATTAATTTGAATTGTTATTTATTTATTTTTAATGTTTGGTGTTAATTTGTTTATTTTTATATTAAAGGACTTTTCTTATAAATTTTGTGTATTTTATATTTTTAATTATTTTTCTTGACACATATTAGATTCTTATTGGATGTAAAAATTAAGGTTAGTTTGTTAAATTTTTAAAAATAAATGACAAAATTGTACTTTTAACTCAATCATTTAAAATTAAAGACAAAATAGTTAATGTGCATATTCTGTTATGTTTGACTACCAAAAATTTGATTAGAAGGACTCAAATGGTGGATTTTAAAAAATTAAGGACCACGCGAGCCAAAAAAGAAAATATTGATGAAAAAGTAATAATTTTAAAAAAAGGTAGGGACAAAAATGAATTTCGTCCAAAATAAAAATATCCCTTTAAAAAAGAAAAAAAAAAAGAAAGCATACGATAAACCCTAATTATATTCCAAAAGGTATTTATCTTTTTAAATTTTAAATTAAACTCTTATTTGTGGCTTTGATATGTCCCATTATGAATTCTACTTCAATAAATAAAAAGTGAAAATATATATATTTTTTTAAAAAAAAGTGAGGTATAGATATTGATGTTTATTAATGAGTTTTTTAAAATTTTGGTATGTTATTTGTTCTTACGGTAATAGTAACTTGTTAATTAATATAAACTTGGAATAACGATAGAGATATAAAGTTAATAACTCAATTCTTGAACAATGATAGAGTAATACAGTTAATAAGTTAATTCGAGAATGTCAGCCTTCATAATTTTTAATAGTTGATGGACATTTTAAATTTTTTTAGTATAATCTCTTTAAAAATTCCTAAGAAGAAATTAATTATGTTTTGCAACTGTATTTTTTAATTAACTCTTCTTTTTATTCGAAAGAAATATAATGGTTGTTTATGGATTTTTAAACTAACATGATGATATAAGAATTAAATTGAGTGTATTAATAATTTAAGAGGGATGATTTAAAAAAATAATAATTTAAGAGGGTTTACCAAAAAATAGTGTGAAAATAAGTAAATTAATATTAATAATATTACTATGGTATTATAATGGATGCTTATAATAGTAATTTAAAATTTAAAATTTAAATATAGGTGTACTTATAAAAATGAGTGTGTAAATCATATTTATGTGTTTTAATATCGGCACCCAATCTATAACGACCATTATATTTCTTTTGAATAAAACGAAAAATTAATTAAAAGAAGTTGCAAAACATAATTACTTTCTTTTTATGAACTCTCAGGGAATATTTAAAAAATAAATTAAAATATCCATCAACTATTTAAAATTATGAAGGTTGACATTCGAGAATTAACTTATCAACTATTAAAAACCATAAAGGTTGACATTCGAGAATTAACTTATCAACTTTATAACTCTATTATTGTTTGAGAATTGACTTATTAACTTTATAACTTTATCCTTATTATAAGTTTACATTGATTAATAAGTTATCATTGACGGTAAAAATAAATAACATACTTAATATTTCCTAAAAAACAAATATCATGAATAAACATCAAGTTATGTTTTATTTTTTTTAAAAAAAATTACGTTTCACTTTTTGTTTATTAGAATTCATGACAGAACATAAAAGAAAAATAAAAAAAAGTTCAATTTAAAATTTAAAGAGATACATATCTTTGATTTATAAAAAGATTTGATACTTGGAATGTAATTAAGAATTTATCGTATATCTTTTTTTTTTTTTTAAAATAAAGAGTTTAACGTAGATATAAATAAGATGAATTTATATAATATTTAATTTAATTTTAATTAAAATTATTTATTCTTAAATAAAATATAAAAGTATAAATCATATTTTTAGTTGATAATATCGATACTAAATATCGATACTAAATCATATTTTTAGGTTTATATTAAATTTTATGTTAATTTCGGTGGATACAAATATATGATATTTTCATCCAATATTTCCATTTTCATCATTTGCTCTAACCCGAAGCCATCCACTTACCGGTCTGGTCTCTATCTGGTGTCGCAAAATGGCCAACCTTACCATACACCTCCACCACTGTTCCCTCTTTAGACCCACTCACTCGCCCGAGTCAACTCATCCCTACTCACCCAAAACCCTCACCGTCCTGTCCAAGAAGATACCCGACACCGGCACCGATTCGCCCTCACCTTTCGAGAAGACCAAGTCGGGTTTCGTGGACTACGACAGAGGCCAACACGAAGTCTCCACTCGACTCACCGGACTCGGGAAGTCCGACATTCCAAGACGGTACCGTTTAAGGGTCGAGGGCGACCGCTTCCAGAAGGACTGGACGGTGTCCGAGATTGTCGACAAAGTGTTGGAGCTCAAACACTGCCATGATGTGGAGGGGCTCTTGAACCGGTGGGTTGGCCGCTTCGCTAGAAAGAATTTCTCTTATTTAATTAAGGTACTACAATGCAAATTTTTTTTTTTTTTTAAATGTAACCACACTAAAGTTATGATTTTTAATTGATTGTACTTTCTTGGTTGCATCTTTTTTTGTTACTTTTAATAGGAGCTAACACAAAGAGGTGCTATTGAACGTAGCATTCAAGTTTTTAATTGGATGAAAAATCAGAAGAATTACGTTGCTCGAACTGATATCTACAATATGATGATCAGATTGCATGCTAGACATAACCGGACGGATCAGGCACGTGGCTTGTTTTTCGAGATGCAAGAATGGAGGTATGCTTATCATTTTTCCGTTCTTTGATTACACCTAATAATTTTTTAGTGGAATCTTAGCTATTGTTTCGTTCAACTGGATATGATGTTTAAAAACTGTCAAAAAAGAAGCTCTTGATATTCTTTTATTTGTGGGAATCTGTTTATTGAAAGTGTGATAGCTGTGTGTCCAAAAATAGTTGTACTTTTGCTGATATGTTATTATATGTTTATCATTTTCCTGCTAGGTGCAAGCCAGATGCTGAAACATACAATGCTCTTATCAATGCACATGGCCGATCTGGTCAATGGCGATGGGCTATGAATATCTTCGATGACATGCTGCATGCAGCTGTGTGTATTCTTTTTTCCTTCCTTCCCTAATCAATCTTTGTGGGTGTAATTTGATGTGAGCATCCTTCTTTTTTTTTTTTTTCATGTCAAAGATAGTTTCATTGGAGAAACATTTTGAACATTCCTTTACACTTTTTTATCATTATAACTATTATCATGGGTGGTGTAGATCACTTTTGTGTGTGGCGCGCATTTTTCTTGTATTGATCAATTCAAACCTAACCCATAAAAATATTATTTGGTAATGCTAAATTGGACTAGCTTCAATCTCGTACATAATCAAAATTACATGCAACAGTGTTCTTTAGATAACAATTATTGCTTCGTTTAACTATATGGAGATAATTCATCACGAATAATGTCTTAATTTAACTTTATGTGTGCTAATTTATTCTGATAGCTTAACTCTTTAGAATAAAGGTAAAGCATTGATTTTTTTTTAATTTTATTTTTATAATTGTTTCATAGGCATTTTATAACATTTCTACAAGAGATATCTTTGACGTTAATATTTGCGTGCAGATCCCTCCCAGTCGATCAACCTATAATAATTTGATCAATGCTTGTGGGTCTAGTGGAAATTGGAGAGAGGCTCTGAAAGTTTGCAAGAAAATGACGGAAAATGGAATTGGACCTGATCTCGTGACACACAATATTGTGTTATCGGCATACAAGACTGGGGCTCAGTATTCAAAAGCTTTGTCTTACTTTGAATTAATGAAAGGCACCAAAATCCGTCCTGACACTACCACCCATAATATTGTGATTTATTGCCTAGTGAAGCTTGGACAGTATGGAAAAGCTATTGATTTGTTCAACTCCATGAGGGAGAAGAAAGCAGAATGTTGCCCTGACATTGTGACCTTCACTAGCATCATTCATTTGTATACTGTGAGTGGGCAGATTGAAAATTGTAAGGCTGTGTTCAATACCATAGTTGCAGAAGGTTTAAAACCTAATATTGTTTCATATAATGCTCTTTTGGGTGCATATGCATCACATGGAATGAGTGAAGAGGCATTATCAGTTTTTAATGAGATGAAAAAAAATGGTTTTCGCCCAGATGTTGTATCTTATACATCTTTACTTAATGCTTATGGAAGGTCACAACAACCTGGAAAGGCAAGGGAAGTATTTAACATGATCAAGAGAAACAATTGGAAGCCCAATCTTGTTAGTTATAGCGCACTCATGGATGCCTATGGATCTAATGGTTTGCTAGCTGAAGCTGTAGAAGTCTTCCGTGAAATGGAACAAGATGGTATCCAGCCAAATGTTGTCTCAATATGCACCCTCTTAGCAGCCTGCAGCCGCTGTGGCCAAAAAGTAAATATTGATGCTGTACTTTCGGCAGCTGAGTTGCGAGGCATCAAATTGAATACAATTGCATATAATTCAGCCATTGGCAGTTATATGAATGTGGGGGAATACGAGAAGGGTATTGCTTTATACAAATCTATGAGAAAAAGAAAAGTCATGCCTAATTCTGTTACCTATACTGTCCTGATAAGCAGTTGTTATAAACTGTCAAAATATAATGAGGCACTTGCATTTCTTGACGAGATGAGGGGTTTAAAAATTCCTTTGACTAAGCAGGTGTACTCATCTGTGATCTGTGCCTTAAGCAAACAGGCAAGTCCTTGACATGATAAGCCACTTAAATTGTTTATGTGTGACTTAAGGAAATCTCATTTCCTTTGTTTCTTACTCTTTTAAGTCAATATGTAGGGCCGAGTCTCAGAAGCAGAATCCATGTTCAACATGATGAAGATGTCTGATTGTTCTCCTGATGTTATTACATATACAGCAATGTTGCATGCTTATAATGCTTCAGGTAAGTGTGTAATCTGAACTGCTAACTTGATTAGACAATTCAAATATAAATTTTTGAGCTAAACTGCTAGGATTATTTTAATTTTTTATTTCAGAAAATTGGGAAAAGGCATGTGCGCTGTTTCTGGAAATGGAAACAAATGGTATCCAGCCAGATTCTATAGCATGCTCAGCATTGATGAGAGCTTTTAATAAAGGAGACCAACCAACAAAGGTTCTTGCACTGGCAGAGTTTATGAGAGAAAAAGATATTCCCTTTAGTGATGCCATTTTCTTTGAAATGGTATCAGCTTGTAGCATGTGAGTTCCATTATCTATATCTATCCATGTTGGTAAGTATAGACATGATCACATTGATCATTGTATGTTCTGTCTTTTTTTTTTTTTTTTTTTTGGTAAGTGACGGTCTACATTATATATATATATATTTTTTCTTCGTTGTGCTTGATTCATCTGTGTATTTTTAGACAGAATGGTTACTGTCAACTATAAATACCTCATTAAACTTCTTACTGGAGATGTAAGATTAAATGCTTCTCAATTAATGGAGGATGCTTACTTTCAGAGCTATATATATTGATGTCAGATGGATTGACCACACTTTTTTTTTGAAATCTAGATGTTTTGTCCATACTTATACAGTTATACTCATATTTACTAAAGAGAGACTAAAAGAAAGGGGAAAACTGTTCTGATGTCTGATATAGCGTCACCTACTAATAATGATATGTGATTAACATAGTCTTTATTTTGTTTCTTGTTCTTCTTTCACTTAATTCTCCTAGCTGTTGGATAAAGATAACTTTGATTTGTTTTTGACTTACATATCCATTTTTAATGTGAGACTATGCCTTATTTAACTGGCTCTGATGAGCACTCATCTGACAGATCTACTTTGTAATACTGATTAATTTATTGGTATTCCTGTCTGCTTGTAAACTAACATTTGAATTTTGTTGTAGATTACGAGATTGGAGGACAACAACTGACCTCATTAAACTGATGGAACCATCATTTCCTGTAGTTTCAATTGGACTTATTAATCAACTCCTGCGTCTTCTTGGAAAAAGTGGGAAAATTGAGTCTATGGTGAAGGTACTTGAAAATATATTTACAACATTCATATATTTAATTCCTTTTTGCTCATTCGTTAAAGAAGGTCTCGGTATCATCTAGAGTGAGATAGGACCCAAAGTGAATTGTTATGTGTAAGATATGGTTTGGAAAATTTGGATTCTTAATATATTTTAAATTCTGATCTTGCTCTATATTGTTTTGTTCTTTTTCACACATGCAGTTGTTCTATAAGATAGTAGCATCCGGTCCTGAAGCCAACTTCAATACTTATTTGATTTTGCTGAAAAATCTTCTGGCTGCTGGGAATTGGAGAAAATATATTGAGGTATGTTTTCTCTATTAGAGTTCCAAAGTATATCAAACTCTGCTTTCTCAATGTAGCATTTGACATTTTGCTTTCGGAAATATTTGCAAGACTGGCATGGGGGTGAAATGTTTAGATGTCTTTAATTTGATTAAAGTGGGATCTGTATGCAATGGCTTGGAAGCATATAGTGATCTGCTATTACAGTCTGATTAATCATTCTGTGTGGAAAATTTAAACTGATAATATATAATTCCATATCGTGAAAAGGAAGTTACTGTGTTTTTGTTTGTTGCTGCTTTGGTGTCCATAATTAAATTGTCAACAAGGTAGTTTTGGAGTCGAGTGTACTTAAATATGATCCCACATTGATGAAATTTGCTCCATTGGATTCTACTTGTAATATCTAGTTGATACAAGATGGCATTTCTTTCTCTTTCATGTGCATTACAAAGGTTCAAATGGTCAAGCACTTTGGTGTATTTACTGTGCATTATCAACATAAATATAAAATTGCTTCTTTCCCTAAGAATTGTTGTGGCAATAGGATATTATGACTTGAGCTTTTATGGTAAAATTTATCTTGTATTTACATGTTTGTAAAACGTTGTTACGTGGAGAACTTAAGCGAATCTTTATGCAGGTCCTGCAATGGATGGAAGAGGCGGGAATTCAGCCTTCAAATGGAATGTTCCGTGATATACACTCTTTTGCACAAAAAAGTGGCGGGGCTGAATATGCTGTCATCATTCAGGAAAAAGTTGGTAAGCTTATGTTTATTTAGTGGAAGACAATCATATAACTTTGGTATAGCTATTCTTTTTGTCCAATTTATGACATTTTCCTCACCACTGTACTCTCCCTTAGTGCACCAAGTCGTAAAGATGATTTCTTTTTGTTTTTCCCTGATAATTGTGGGATTTATTTGAATGTAAAAGTGGATTGACCGGAATATTGGCTCAGGCTTCCCTGTCACAAAGACAAAAAAAATAAATAATAATAGTAATGCCATCGGAAGGTTGTCAGATTCACATGAAAATAACATTGAATGTGCTCTCCAGTTTGTGTGCCATTATTTATTGTTTTCTTCTACTCTTTTTTTTTTTTTTTTTATGAAACCCATAACTCCCATTTGTTTCCCAGATCTTCAACTGGGGCTACTGCTGGTACCCTCTTGATAAAACTCGTGGGATTTTAATATTCTAGGTAGGTAGCCCCAAGGGATCTGGAACCCTTGGTCTCTTGGTTGAAAGCCCCGCCCATTCAACCACTAGGCCAACCCCTTGTAGTTTGTGTGCCATTTTTATTGATGAATGGCGGGAAACATGTCCTCATGTGGTTTTTACTTTTTACAATAAAAAATGACTTTACAAGTTTATATCAAATTCTGTGTATTCAACAGTAGTGTTGTCCAAAATCTTGAACCTATTTCGCATCTATTTTGAAAATCAATATGACTTGTGTTAACTTTCTTATGTTATATGACTTAGTTTTATTGTGCCATAACTGTATTATGTGTTTTTGCAGATAGCATGTGTGTGAATTCCAGGTAAACAATTAGTATAACATCACTTTTTTGAAATTGTTTCTGGGTGTTGAAATTTTGTAGAGTCCTTGAAAAGGAAATCTTGGAATCAAATTCCAGCAAACAACCAGTGTAATGCTATGATCACAGATGATCACTTGGAACAAGGCTACAATCTGCAAGAGTTGCTGTTCTGAGTTATGTTCACAGATGATCACTTGCAACAAAAGCACAAGGATATATATATAACCCGCAAGCATTGCTGTTCCGAGTTATGACTTATGACTCACGAAAAAGGTGGGAGCTTGACAATCCTTAATGTATTATTGAGAGAGATTCCAAAAATCTCCCTGAGGTTTGATTGTTTTCCAAAAACTACCCTCTGGTTTCAAATTTAGATGAAAACCTCCCTATATGAGATTTTCAATACACAATACAGGGTTTTGTTTTTAACTACAATTTTGAATTATAAGGCCTTTTTGGTATACAGTAAGGGGTTTTTATCTGAATCAAAACTTGAGGGTTATTTTTGAAAAATGATCATATGGCTCTCATAAGCAACCGCATGCCCCTCCTGCACCTCAAAGGGTTTTTGCAAATCTCCCTTCATGTATCAATTTGTACAGGTTTTGGAATTTCATTTCTTGTATATAATTAGAAGGGATAATAAAAGAGTTACTTTTTACATAGATTGTTGACATCTGATTTTGATCCTAAAAATGCAAAAATGTTTGTCGCTACAAGTTATCAAAATTTAGATGAAATCTTGCCATATAGGCTTCCTCTTGTCTCCAATGGTTGAAAATTCAAATTTTAAATTAGGCCCATTTGGTATTATTTTTGAGAAGTTAAAATCAATGGATGGGACAAAGTTATATGGGGCTGCTCTAATAATGGTGAGTTTTCTGTCAATACTGCCTATAGCATTAAGCTGGGGGAGGATGTTTCTAATTCTTGGAAGTGGAGGTTCATCTGGAACCTTAAAATACCTCCTAAAACACAGTACTTCCTGTGGTTGCTGATTCATGATAAAATTCTAACCACTCTGCAAAGGATTATTAGAGGATTGTCCACAGATGCTTCATGTCCTCATTGTGGTGAGGATACTGAGGATGTTAGATCATCCTTCTAGAAAATGCCCGGTTTCTTTGAGTATTTGGGAAGACTGCTTCAGGGGAAGTACTCACTCTGCTCTCTTTAGAGGTGATTGGGAGCTGTGGTTAGCCAAGAACCTTGCTGTTAAAGATGATTATGCAGGTATTGGCTGGACTTATATTTATTTTTTGATTATTCTTTGGTTCATAATGGAAATGGCAGTGTTAAACTGTTTTTGAGGAAGGGTTTGATGCTCCTTTCCACCCTCAAATGACTATTTTCAGGTTTGTTAAAGATTCGATGCAAGCCCTTGGACGGTCAGATTCAGCTGAAGGAATCTGTCGAGATTGCTTGGAAGCAGGGGTGTAACTAGAAACTTTTTATTGGACGGACTAATTTAAATTTTATTTTTCTAT
Organism: Xanthoceras sorbifolium; assembly: GCA_003430845.1. Lineage (NCBI taxonomy): Eukaryota > Viridiplantae > Streptophyta > Magnoliopsida > Sapindales > Sapindaceae > Xanthoceras > Xanthoceras sorbifolium. The sequence continues at coordinate 9,661,481 of CM010611.1, forward strand.
TTAAAAGTCTTATAATTTTATACTGAAGAATTTTTTTTATTTTTTTAATAATAGTCAAATATCGAGAGAATTTTTATTATTAATAATAAAGAATATATATAGTTAGGGGGGACATAATGAGCCTTATCCTTAAGTACCTACCATATTCAACCCTTTGAAATTTAGAAGAATGTGGTTCATCAAAACTTCTTCTACTAGTAGGTGCATAACTTAGTGATTGGTCTCCATTTTTATTAGAAAATGAACGTATATTTTGTTGTTTACTTGATTTAGACATTATAACCAACAATAAAAAAATATATGATATAAATAAATAAAAAATTTTAAAAAAAAGAATAAGATTCAAATCTTGTTTTAAAAAAAAAAATTTTTAAAAAAAGAATAAGATTCAAATTTTGTTTTAAAAATTTGATTTCATGTCCAATAAAAGATATCATAAATTGATATTAAATAGCAAAATATATAAATCACCAAATTGAATAAACTTCAACTATTATCAAAATAAAAAAAATAAAAATAGTATATATGATTATTTTACAATTTATAAATTCAATAATTAAAATAAAAATTTACAACTTTCTCTTGTCGTAAACTACTACAAGTTGTGAAACCAAATCATTAAATTAATAATCTATTCACAAAATTTCATAATATTAAATACTTGTTTTATATAATGTAATAATATTTTTATGTCTAAAATATAATTTTTTTTTAGGGGAAAACAAGAAAATAACTAGGTCTGGACATCAAGGAGGGGTATCCTCCAAACAAATAGAAATATCAACAATAGAGAAACTATTATTATCCAAAGAATGCGCAACATAATTGGCATTTCTAGGCACGAAAGAAAAAATTACATCAGCGTTAGCACTTAACAAAAGGATATCTGAAATGATTAAACCAATGGGGAGGCTTCCTGAGAGAAATGTAATTATTGATAAAATTCATAGAATCCAACTCCACAATTAAACGGTTAAATCTTGACTCTATAGCCAAGTTTAAACCATTTAAAATAGCAGTAGCCTTAGCAATTTCGATCGAAACCGACTCAACAAACTTCCGCGACAAACCTGCCAAAAACAAACCTTTACTATCACGGATAACAATGCCTAAACCAATCATACTATCTGCAACTCGCAAGGAAGCATCAACATTTAACTTAAAACAATAAAAAAGTGGAGCCTGCTAAAAATTTGATAATGAAGAACCGCCAAATTGAGCTTGAGAAATTGATTCAATAGCCAAATCTGAAACAAAAGAAATGGACCAAGAAACCGCATCAACAGCTCATGACCAAACGTATTGTGACGAAACCAAACTCGCCACAAATTAACTACTAGAAACTGAAGATCATCCTCAAGCAAAACCGAGCAGCAGTGCACAAACAAATCAAGAAAGGTAGAAGAAGAGGAGACAATAAAAGGCTTACAACTGAGGAAAGAGCAATGGTCAAGGCTTACCTCGAACAAAGAAGAAATGGACCAAAGAGCATGTAGTAGATTTATCTCCACAACAAGGGCATAGGTCATTATCACACAGACGCTGAACCGGAGAACTTGATTAACTGGGAGCCAGTTGTTCCTTCCAAAGAAAGATTTTAATCTTACTTGGCAGGTTTAGTTTCCATAGAATTTTTTATCAATTTACACTCGTAAAGCTAGAACAGGAAAGGGCAATACAAGTAAATTTGTGTTCCAAAGCAACCCAATAGTCACTTCTCATGGAATAGATACCTGAACGATTAAAATGCCATATGAGGGAGTCTACATGAATTAAAGAGGAGCAAGGAAAATCCAAGATCAATTTTGCTTCATCTGGAAGAAACGAGCTCCATACTAGATTAGAGTTTCAGCCACCACTATGAGTTTTCAGATCAGCAACTCTTGAAAGAGGGTCGAAGATTGTTGGGAAATAAATCTTGAGCGAGGAGGGTTAAGGAAGCCAGCGATCGGAGTAGACAAAAGTAGAAGCCTCATTACCAATTCTCCATCTAGAACCTAGATTCACCAACTGCCTATCCCACAGAAGACTCTTCCATACAAAAGAAGCCGGAGAACCATATAAAGCATCCAGGAAGCTACACTGAGGGAAGTACATTGACTTGAGGACTCTAGCAGCAAGCGAATTCAGATTGGAGATGAGCCTCCAACATTGTTTCTCAAGCATTGTTTGATTGAAACATTCTAAATCTCGAAAACCAAGCCCTCCCTGAAATTTATTCATGCACAACACCTTCCACTTATACCAATGGATTTTATTAGAAGACTGTCCACTTCCCTACCAAAACCGAGCCGACAGCCTATGAAGCTCCCGAACATATCTCAAAGACAACTTAAAAAGATTCATCGAAAAAGCGGGGGTAGACTGAATTACATCTTTGATTAAAACTTCTTTCCCTCCTACAGATAAAATCTTATTTCGCCAGCCTTGAAGCTTACTCCATACATGATCAATAATAGATTGGAACAAAAAAAATTTTATTTCGACCTGCAAAACTCGATAAATCCAAATACTTCTCATGGCAGAGAACCATCGAAACACCCAGAATATTAGATAAAAGCGCTGAAACACACCGCCGACTTGTCTAGATTGGCTGCTTGACCAGAGATTGCTTCATAAACCTATAAACCTCTCACTGAAACACACCGCCGACTTGTCTAGATTGGCTACTTGACTAGAGGTTGCTTCATAAACCTGTAAAATACGTTTAATAGTCTCACTTTCCTTAGTATTTGATTTAAAGAATAGAATACTATCATCTGCAAAGAACAAGTGAGAAACACTATGCCCTGTACGACCTTAACAAAGACCATGGATAGAACCGTTGACCTCTTCTTTCCTAATAAGAGCAGAAAGACCCTCTGTAGAAACCAAGAACAAATACGGAGACCAATGAGATGCAAACCATAATCTTTTGAATCCAAGCTTAATGACACCTACTGTCTCACCATTTAGCAGGAACTGGTAAGAGACCGATGAGATGCAAACCATAATCTTTTGAATCCAAGCTTCCAAAAAACCAACACTCGCATCATACTACAAATGAAACTCCACTTGATCCAATCATAAACTTTAAACATATCCAGCTTAAGAGCCAAGAAACCCTCAACACCTTTTTTACGACGTTTCAAAGCATGAATGAATTCAAACCCCAGAATTGCATAATTAGTAAGAAGCTAGCCTGGAACAAAAGCGTTATGAGATTCCGATATCACCTCATGAAGAATGAACCTAAAATGTTTAACGAGCACTTTGGAGACTATCTTATAGATCACATTGCATAAACCGATCGGTTTAAAATCCGAAACCCTTTTAGAAGTTTTTATTTTAGTGATTAAAGAGATCAGAGTTGCATTCACAGCCTCAATGCCTCCCCCATTATTCAAGAAAACCAAACAGGCAGAATTAACACTAATGCCTACAATATCCCAATAAGTCTGAAAAAACCGCACCAACATACCATCCTTCCCTGGGGCTTTAGAAGGAGACATTTGGAACAAAGCTCTTCAAACCTCTTGTAACACCCCCTGACCCGACCCAGCTGGATCGACCCAGGGAGCGCTACTCGGGTTGTCAAAACTTTCTCAATTCAATTTATAATTTCTAAAATCATTTAAAAATCATATCAATTTGTAATTCAAAAAGACTTTTCTAGTGAGCCCATCGAATAAATTCTTCAAACCATTGGAAAACCACATTATTTATAATTTTAAAACCGTTTTCGAGCCCATCGATAGATTTTCAAACCATTGGAAAACCAAATAGTTGATAGTTTTAAAATCATTTTCAAGTGAGCCCATCGCAATAAACTTTTTACAAAAATTCGGCAGAGTTCCGTTTGTTTTTCGAATTTTTCAAAACCTGTTTTTCCACAACTCAAATCAAATACAAATTTAATAACACTTCAAATATCATTTTCAATCAATTGCGCACTCTGCCGTTTAGTGCGACTTTCCAACAACAGTTTATAAAATAAAACGATTCAGAAGTCAATATTTACAAACATTCGAAAAATGAAAAACAGAAATCATAAACCAATTTAATTACAAGACAAAAGTTTACAAAACGTTTACAAATCTCTGTAATTTCGGATGTTACACCTTTTCACTCGAGAACTGAGCATCCAGAAGACTATTCATGTTAGCAGTTACACGCGGGCCAACACACTCCGAAACTTGATTCACTGCCATCAAACTTGAACTCGAACCCGAGGAAACAAACAAAGAGCTAAAATAGTCCTGTATGCACCCAATAATACCAGACCTAGAAAAAACCCAAACATTATTTATAGAGTTAATTACACTTAACTTACCTGAGGTTTGACTAATTACACTTGGAATCAAAATTTGCATTAATTGACACTGACATCCCCTCACGTTAACTTTGACCGTTAGAATAAACGTTGACTTTTGTTAAATTTATTAAATAACCAAAATACCCTTGTTAATTAATATTATTAATTTTTTTCTTTATTAAAAAAAATTAATTGTGGAATCCAAATTGGATCTCTACCGTCCATCAACAATGATGGACGGTGGAGATCCAATCTCCACCAAGAACAAAAAAAAAAAAAAAATTTAAAAATCTTGAACCCTTCTGGGTTCTTCTTCAAACCCAGAAGGGTTCGAAGATTTTCAATTTTTTTTTTCTTGATTGGATTTTTAAAATTTTTTTGTTCTTGATTGGATCTCCACTGTAACATCCCTAATTTCGAATAAATATGAAAAGTATTGTTTAACTATTATTAAGTATGTGAATGTGATATTTATGATTTGAAGGGATAAAAAACGTAAAGACAAGGGAGAAAAATTGGACAGTGAGCATCGCGACCATTCTCGCGACCAGAGATCGTGGTAGCTGCTCGTAATGAAAGAGGCAAAATTGGACCAGTGAGTATCGCGACTAGAGATCGTGATAGCTGCTCGCGATGAAAGGACAAAAATTCCACCAGTGAGTGTCACGACCGAGCGACGTGACCACCGCTCTCGATGGCCCAAAATAATTAAAAAAAAATAAGCACCGAGTGGATTGAAGCGGTGGAGCTTCATAAAATCCAACAGCACAGAAGAACCAAAGAAAATAGAACAAAGAATAGAGCAAACAAGAGAGAAAGAAGAGAGAAAAGAGGAGAGAGAAAAAGAAGAAGAAGAAGAAGAAGAAGAAAAGGAAGAAGAAAAGAGAAGGAGAAGAAGGAAAGGAGGAAGGAAAGGGTATTCAGGTTCGGTGTACACTCGTTTTTGAATTTTCAGTTTTCCAGAATATTTCGGATTGATTGAATTTTATTAATGTTGAGTAATTTGAATTATATTGATTATAGTTTATAGTTTGAAATTGATTTTGGAATGATTTGAATAGCGAATTCTCAAAATATAGTTTATATTCGAAATATTGATTGTGAATAATATTATGAATTGATTTTAATACGTTTTGATGCTAATACTGTTATGGAAATATATTGTCGAAAGTGATTTTAAGTATAGAATATTTGTGAAATGTATCGGAAAATGATTTTGGGGCATTTTGATTCGATATGGAATTATGAAATACGTTTAAATATATTTTTGGATTGATTTGATATGATTATTGATTTAGAAATATATTTGTATATTCCCTTTATATGATATTTGATGAAATTTGAATTTCAATATATATGATTTGAAATTGACTAAGTTGAAAGTTGAATTCGATGATTCTGAAAGAAATGATATATGTTGACAATGAATTTGAGAAAATGTTTTGTGAAATGACTTTAATGTGTATGAACATATATATGGATATAGGAGGTTGACATGTCAATTGAGTTTCTGTCTGAACAGTACTGTGCTGATATACTATGATGCACCTTCCTATGGATAGTACAGGTCCTAAGTGCTAGTCTTAGGGTAGGGAGTTTTGATCTGTTTGTGCCACCCTTTGGATGTACAGACCTTAAGTGCCGGTCCTAGGGTTCTGAATTCTGTTATGGGACATTTACAGTGGATGATTCCGTTGGTGTTCTATTCTGATCTGATGTTTGGCGGGTAGCCCCGTTTGTGTGTCCGATGCTGAACAACCCGTAATCCAGTCCGATAACTTATGTTATGTATGTCAGGAGCCCAGTATGAAAACTGATTTGTTATATGAAAGTATTTGAGAAATTATGACGATTTTGTTTGTTGATTGATTTTGAATACTGTATTTGTTGAGTATTTGATTTGATTTGACATGAGCCCCATATCTGATTTATTTATATGTTATTTATATTTTTATCGAAAATAGATAAACTTATTTGCTATAGTATATTTGGATATATAAATTTTGTATACACCCTCTAAGCAATCTGCTTAGCATGTTGAGTTTTCTCACACGTAGGTAACAAAGGTTCCAAGGGAGACAAAGACAAAGAAGAGTAGAGACTGCAGAAGGAGAGTCTAGAGTCACATCGGTCCTACATATATTTTGGTAGTCCTTTTGTCATAAGTCTATATGTTTTGATACATCATGCATATACAAAACCTGTTTGTACATATTTGAAGAAGTTCTGCTGTGTAAATATTTTATTATATGTTTATGATATTTGAATATATATATATATATATATATATATATATATATATATATATATAAATTATATTGTGATAAAGTGATTTGGTAAGTCGCACTAAATTTGAGTTAATTACACTCAACCTCCCTGAGGTTTGGTTAATTACATTCGGAATCAAAGTTTGTATTAATGAACACTAACCTCCCCTCACGTTAACGTTGACCGTTAAAATGACCGTTGACTTTTTCCAAATTTTTTAAATGACCAAAATACCCCTCTCATAATTTTTTACTGTTCATTAAAAAAAATTAATGGTGGAGATCCAGATTGGATCTCCACCAAGAAAAAAAAAAAAAAAAAAATTTTTTGAAGTTCATCTTCGTTCTTCGAAGATGAACTTCATCTTCGAAGAACGACGAACCCTCTGGGTTCGAGATCGAACCCAGAGGGTTCGAAGATCGAACCCTCTGGGTTCGATCTCGAACCCAGAAGGGTTCGAAGACACGAACCCAGAAGGGTTCGATCTTCGAACCCTTCTGGGTTCGAGTCGAACCCTTCTGGGTTCGTATCTTCGAACCCTTCTGGGTTCGAGATCGAACCCAGAGGGTTCGATCTTCGAACCCTCTGGGTTCGATCTCGAACCCAGAGGGTTCGTCGTTCTTCGAAGATGAAGTTCATCTTCGAAGAATGAAGATGAACTTAAAAAATTTTTTTTTTTTTTTTCTTGGTGGAGATTGGATCTCCACCATTAATTTTTTTAATGAACAGTAAATTTTTTTAATGAACAGTAAAAAATTGTGAGAGGGGTATTTTGGTCATTTAAAAAATTTGGAAAAAGTCAACGGTCATTTTAACGGTCAACGTTAACGTGAGGGGAGGTTAGTGTTCATTAATGCAAACTTTGATTCCGAATGTAATTAGCCAAACCTCAGGGAGGTTGAGTGTAATTAACTCCACTAAATTTGGTAGGGTGCGCAAAATTGATTTGAGAATTTAGAAGTTGATTTTTATGAAATCTAATTGTGAACAGGTTTTGGAAAGTCAGAAAAACAGAGAAAATTCTGACAAGATTTTTGGAAATGTATTTGGACCATTTTCAAATGCTTTTAATGTAGTTTTAAATTCTGTTTATATAAAAGTGAAAGTTAGATTTCGGTATATAGTAGCGCTCCCTGATTTGGTCCGAGCAAGTTGGGTCAAGGGGTGTTACATCCACCGTCCATCATTGTTGATGGATGGTGGAGATCCAATTTGGCTTCCACCATTAATTTTTTTTAATAAAGAAAAAAAATTATAATATTAATTAACAGGGGTATTTTGGTCATTTAATAAATTTAACAAAAGTCAACGTTTATTCTAACGGTCAAAGTTAACGTGAGGGGAGGTCAGTGTCAATTAATACAAATTTTGATTCCGAGTGTAATTAGCCAAACCTTAGGTAGGTTTAGTGTAATTAACTCTTATTTATAACTTAAACATAACTTATTATATATTGGGTCATATAGCAGATATAAGTATAAGTCTTAAGGAAAATTAATTATTTTAATTTCAACTTCTATAATTTAAAAATACATAATTCTCAACATATTATAATTTACAATGTATATAATATTTTAATCAATAAAACAAAAAAAGATTAAATTTTTAAATAGTAGAGTGAACAACTAGAGGATCACACAATAAGATTTTTCAATACATATAAAATAGAAATTTAAGTTTCAATCACAAAATACAAAACCTAAAACTAAATACATTATAGATAATTAAATAAATAAAAATAAAATTAAAAGTAATTACCTTTGAAGTTTCGAATAAAGAGAGAAGTAATATTTAAAATCTCAAGAGATGAGATGAGTGAAAAGTTAAGGTTTGAAATTTAAAAAAGTGAAAAAAAAAAAAAGAAAAAAAAAAAAGAGTCACTCTGTGTGTGTGTTGGCTGGAATAAGAAAAAGCAATGAGAAGAAAAAAAAAATTGTGTGTTGGCTTGAACAAGAAAAAGCAATGAGGAAAAAAAACTTTATAAAATTTTTGGTCGTCACTATGTGTGTGTGTCAGTGTGTGTCGGCTGAACAAGAAAAAAAAAATTGTGTGTTGGCGAACAAGAAAAAACAATTAGTGATTAAAAAAAAGCAATTAGAAAAAAAAATTATAATTTTTTTTTTTTTTAAAAATGCTTGGTTGGGCTGAAGCCTGGACAAGCTTAGGGCTCCTCCGCCCTTGCTTGGAAGCCTCCGTTTAATGGTTGGGTGAAGCTTAATGTAGATGGCAGTGTAGATATGTTGAGTCGGGTATAATTATAGCTGGTGGAGTCATGTGTGATGTTTGCAAGAATTGGTTGTCTGGTTTCGCTTTGAATAGAGGATCTAGCAAGGTATTCTTGAAGCCGAACTTTAGGGCATCTATGAAGGTTTAAAGTTAGCTTGGATTGCAGGTTATAGGAAAATTGTAGTGGAGTCTGATTCCAAGGCTACGGTTGGCATTTTGAGTAGGAATGTGTTATCCTCCGTTTGGTATTATTCATAGCTGCAATACGATCATTGATAATGCTTGAGATTGTAATGTTGCGCATGTGTATAGAGAGGGCAATAGAATTGCTGATGGGTTAGCTGCTATGGCGGTTTTTGGTGACCCTCCTGCTGTTTGTGTTAATTTGCTGCTTGATGATCTTAGGGGCGTGGCTTCCTTTAGGATGGTTGGACCTCTGTGTTAGTTCCTTTGGTTTACGGGTTGTTTAATCCTCCTTTCTATCAAAAAAAAAAAATTTATTTAATAATTTTAGTATAAAAATTGTGAAGTAAAACTTTTAAAAGTTAATTATTTGATAATTTTAAATTGATTTGATGGTAATTTCAAGAAGTTAAGAGATTATTTTTATAAAGTGATTATAAAATTATATATTGTGAAATTTAATAAATATTTTAATTAGTTAAATTATACTCATTAATTTTAACATAAAGATATTTATATTCAAATTTTAATTACATAGAAATTTATTTTATTACAACTCTGTCTTTCATTCATATTTAAAAATGTTAATCTTTATATTCTAAGAGAATTATTAAAAACTAAATTTAGATATTATAAAATTGTTTTATTTTATATTGAATATAATTATAGAATTATTTTACTTTTTTTTTATTCAAATGTTAGTACTAACTATTAGGGGTTATTTATTTTTTCCACTTATAACTTAATGGGTCTAAATTAGACTCATTAAGTTGGTTTTTTTTTTTTTTTAACAGTCAAACAACTTAAAAATATTAAAATACAAATTTAAAAAAAGTAACAAATCCTGACTTTTTACTTAATTGCAAAATCACTTAAATATATTTAAAATATTTTCGTTCAAAAGTATCCTCCTAAATATAACATATTTTCAATTTTATTTAATTTTATATTATACAATTTTATTTCTTTTATTCTGTTTCTTTTTACATACGACTTTATAAAAAAAAAACTCTAATCACTTCTTATCCTCAAAGTTTCTTGGAATCGAAAGATTGAATTATCTCCGAGCAAAATTCTGGTAAAAAATATTTTTTTTATTGAACTACTTATGATAATAGCAATAACTCCCCTTTGACCAGTTGACTAACCCTTATGTACCGTTTAAGTAACGTTTATTAGTAAGGCGGGAAGGGTATTTATATCTTTATACGTTACTGGGATATAAAATAAATAAAATATAAAATTCAAAACTTAAAACATCAACTCAGTATTAAAATCAGTTAGAAAAGTTGATGAAATTAGTCATAAAAAATTCCAGATTTTTTTTTCATCATTTTTCATCTTCTTCTTCTTCAACAATAATATCACAATATTTTTTTCATCATTTTTCATCAAACAAAATTTCATCTTCTTCTTCTTCAACAATAATTCCGGAATATTTTTTTTAATCAAAATTTTTTTTTTCATCAAAACAGATCGAGATTTTTTCCTTCTCATCTTCCTCAATCAACCCTCAACCATCAATCAATTCACCCAAATCCACACCAAAAAACAAACATCACAATTAGTCAACAACAACCATTAAAAAAAAATTACAGAGGTGGAGCATATCAATGCTCCATCTACGTGCGATGGACGCCACTCCATCTAGGCGCTGGAGTGGGGCTTAATCTGCGCGCAAATGGCCTCTCCATCGGAGCACAGATGACCGCTCCATCGCCGAAGAAGAAGAAGATGGTTCCAAAAAAAGAAGAAGAAGAAGATCACGGGACCAGATAAAAAAAACAAAAAGAACCATATCTTTAGATTTTTTTTTTAATCCCATCTAATGGACCAAATCTCATATAGTCCATTTTTTTAAAAAAATTTTGGAATTATTTTTAATTATTTTAATGATTTAATGGGATATATATCACCAATCATATCACCTCACACCAGTCAAAAAGTACTCTAAGGGCAAAATGGACAATGTACCATTTCCGTCCGATTTAAACGGTGCACAAGGGTTAGTCAACTGGTTAAAAGTGAGTTATTGCTATTATCATATATTTTTAGATTTTTTTGTATTTACACCTATATCCATGGAGAGTTATTGCAACTCCCCCTATATATATATATATATATATATATATATATATATTATTGTTTATAACTGTGATTGAATGAAATAATTATGCTACAAATAAATTATTTAGTTTTAGTTGTTTATATCATAGCAAATAAATATGTAACAATTAATAGTAATAAGGGTATAAATGTCAAATTATCTATTTTCAGACATTTTTATTTTTAAAAAACAAACAAGTTGACACCATATTCCGTGATTTGAAAAAAAAAAAATCATTCAGGTTTTAAATTTCAGTCATCATTCAGTTTTTAGTAAAATTCAGGACTGTTCAGTCTTCAGATAAAAAAACAAATGACCCCTTAATTTAATTTGAATACTAAATAGAAATTAAGATATTTAATTTTTTATATTTACTATAGACATTTTATAAATTTACAACAATTAATATAAAGTTTATCCTGTAACATCCCTAATTTCGAATAAATATGAAAAGTATGATTGAATTAATCTTGAGTATGTGAATATGATATTTATGATTTGAGGGGTGAAAAATGTAATTAAATGTATATATATTTTTAGGTTTTCTAATGGACCAATTTGACCAGTCGAAAACAATGCACGAAGAAAATGGTGAAAACTTGGACAGTAAGCATCGCGACCAGTGCTCGCGGTAACTGCTCGCGGTGAAAATGGAGAATTTGGGCCATTGAGCACCGCAACCAGTGCTCGCGGTAATTGCTTGCGGTGAAAGTGGAAAATTTCCACCAGTGAGCAACGCGACCACCTCTGGCGGTACGCGGTCGCGATGGCTCAAAAATTGTAAAAAAATATAGCGGTGGAGCGGTGCATTTAAATGAATCAAAGATAGCAAAAGCTCTCAAACCTAGCAGTAAACAGAAATAGAAACCAGAGAAAACGATAGAGAAGAGGAGAGAGAAAGAAGAGAGGAGAGAGGAGAAGAAGAAGAAGAAGAAGGAGAGAAGAAGAAGAAGAAAAGAGGAAGAGAAGAAGGAAAAGAGAAGGAGGAAGAGTTCAAGTTTGGTGTACACATATTTTTCGAATTTCCAGTTTTTCAGAAATTTTCGGAATTATCGAATTTTAGAGTTTTTGAATTAGTTGAATTATATTGATTATAGATTATAGTTCAGGTTCGGTGTACACGTGTTTTTGAGTTTTTCCGTTTTCCAGAATATTTCGGATTGATTTCATTTGATTTATTTTGAGTTATTTGGATTATATTGATTACAGTTGATAGTTTGAAATTGATTCTAGGATGATTTGAATCGTGAAATATAGATTATATCTGAAATTTTGATTATAAATACTATTTGGAATTGATTTTAATATGTTTTGATGTTAGTACTGTTATGGAAATATATTGTTGAAAGTGATTTTAGTTATATACTAATTGTGAAATGTATCGGAAAATAATTTTGGGGCATTTTGATTTGAAATGAAATTATAAAATACGTTTGAATATATTTTGGATTGATTTGATGTGATTATGGATTTAGAAATATATTCGTATATTTCCGTTATATTATATTTGATGAAATTTGAATTTCAAAAATATAGATATATCGATATGAATTGAAATTGAATACGTTGAAAATTGAATTCGATGATTCGGAAAGAAATGAAATATGTTGACATTGGATTTGAGAAAACATTTTGGCTCTGATGTGTATGAACATAGATATGGATATAGGAGGTTGACATGTCAATTGGGTTTCTGTCTGAACAGTATTGTGCCGATTATACCACTCTTTGGATAGTACAGGCCCAAAGTGGTGGTCCTAGGGTTCTGAAATTTATCATGGGACATATACAGCGGGTGATTCCGTTGGTGTTCCATTCTGATCTGATGTTCGGCGGGTGGCCCCGTTTGCGTCCAATACCGAACAACCCGTAATCCAGTCCGATAACTTATGTTTTGTATGTTAGGAGCCCAATCTGAAAACTGATTTGTTATATGAAAACGTTTGAGAAATTATGAAGATATTGTTTGTTGACTGATTTTTAATACTGTATTTGTTGAGTATATAAATTGATTTGATATGAGCCTCATATATGATTTAATTATATGTGATTTATATTTTGATCAAAAATAAATAAACATATTTGATATAGTATATTTGTATATACAATTTTGTGTACATCCATTAAGTAATATGCTTAGCGTGTTGAGTTTTCTCGCACGCAGGTAACAAAGGTTCCAAAGGCAATAAAGATAAAGAATAGTAGAAACTGCAGAACCAGAGTCCGGAATCACATCTTTCCTGCATATATTTTGGTAGTTCGTTTGTAATAAATATATATATTTTGATACCGCATGCATATACATAAACTGTTTGTATATATTTAAGGAGCTTCTGCTATGTAAATATTTTATTATCTGTTTATGTTATTTGAATATATATATATATTATCTTATGATAAATTGGTTGGTAAGTCGCACTATATTTGGAAGGATGCGCAAAATTGATTTGAGAATATAGAAAGTTAATTTTATGAATTTTAACTGTAAACAGGTTTTGGAAAGTCAGAAAAACAAAGGAAACTCTGGCAAGATTTTTGGAAATTGGTTTGAACCACTTTTAAATGTTTTTAATATAGTTTTAAATTATGGTTATTAACAGTAAAAGTTAGATTTTAGTATATAGTAGCGCTCTCTGATTCGGTCCTAGTGGATTTGGGTCAGGGGGTGTTACATATCCCACATGAATGCTTCTCGAATCGTATAACAGTTTTAGCCGCATAATTAATTAAACAATCGTTTGATTATTTACTGCAGGTTATTCATTTATTAACAATGATTATTTCTTGAAAAGAAATATTCTTACTTTGACCTTTAAATTATTGATAATTTCATAACTAGTCACGCTTGAAATTTTTTCTTTTCTCAACAATATTTGCCACAGAATTGACAAAAATACCTTTACATAAAATATGAGGAATGACTAAGGTAACGTTAACACCCTTCCTTCCTAAAACATGAGTTACCCATTTCTCTCTTCTCTCTCATTTGTGTTTTTCTCTCTACAATTTTCTCTCTTTATAACTTCCTTCCCTCCCTTCTTCCATTAGGATTCTCTCTCTTCTCTCTTTCTCTTGTCTTGATCATTCGTTTATGTTTTTCTCTCTTCTCTTTTTTCTCTCTCTCTCTCTCTATTCTTTCTACAATTTTATTCTCATCATTGAAATGGTCCGACAACATATTATGAGTACAAATTCGATATCATTTGCCCCCACAAAAGTTCTCGTAAGTGTTCTACGTTACATTGAGAATAAAAAATGTTCACTCACCAAGAATAAAAATATTTACACTTCAAGAACAAAAATTTTCATACTCCAAGCTAATATACGTTAATGTTCACCAATAATCTTCACATGCAAATAACAATAAATGTTCACACGCCAAGACCTTAATGACCTAAAATGTTCACACGCTGATAAATAAAAATGCATCTTCGCTTTCGCTTTCATCCGACCGCAACTCTTCTTTTCTGAGACTTCAGTGATGTGATTGCTTGCTTGTGTTCACACTCCAATATATACATGAGTTTTCACAATTCTTTGTATTCTCGTAAAACTCACTGATATTGTATTTTCTATTACACAACTTCATTCTCTCAATAAGTTCCTCTCTCCAAGGTTTTAGTAAGCTTCTCTCACTAGTTTGAATGTTTTTCTCTTTCTAGATTTGACTAGTCGTCTCTCTCTTCAATCGATCATGATTTTCTCTCTAACTTCAAAATGATTCATCTCTCTCTCTCTTTATATTTTATTGTTTAAGTGTGCTAGAGGGATGGGAGTTATTAACGGGTTTCTCGGCCCAATTTTTTTATTGTGGCTAAAAGAAGGATTAAAAAAAAAAAATCAGAGAAACTCTTTTTGAAATTACCCATGATTTTAGAGTTATTTACAAATTTTAATTTATTTTTAAAGTTACAACAATGAAAATCTAACCCTTATTCTAGAACGACTGTTTTTTGTGTTTTTGAAATCATGCTTTCACTAAAATGGTATTATGAGAATAAAAATCAATGATCTCAAGATATCTGTTCTTCAATGGCCATTTTAATTATTTATTTTCTTTAGATACTGGGAGGACTCATTGTATAATGCTATTATACTTTTGGCTAAAAAGGGATAGATAATTAGGTAACAAAAAAAAAATACTCTTCAATGCAATTATGCTATACCTAAATATGGAGTTGATTTGACAAAAAAATTATAGAGAATATAAAGATTAGTTTCTCAATCCAGAAACTCTCATGAAATCCTAGTCAACATTTTCACTATTTCCCTTTTCCCATAAAAATAAGGATTATTATCATTGTCCCCCTATAGTTTAGAGTATTCTCCATTTTCCACCCTATAGTTTCATTTTTCTCTTTTTTACACCCTCTATTTTATCAAAATCTCTAAAAAACACCCTACCGTTAAATTTCATTAAAAAATTAACAGTTGACTATTAAATTTTTAAGGGTATAATAGTAATTTAAAAAATAAAATAAAAAAATAATTTTAAACTAAAAAATCTTAATTAAAAAATAATATAAAAATAAGATTTTTTTTATTCTTTCATCTACCCCACCCACCCTTTTCTCTCATTGCCCTACACCCACTCATCTCTCATTTACTTTTTTCTCTTTTCTCTTTCTTTCTCTCAGATTTTTTTTTCTCTTTCTCCTTCTTTATCTTTTCTCTCTCTTTTTTTCTCTCTCACCGATCACTAATCTCTCTCTCTCTCCTTCTTCCTCAACCCTCCTCTTTCTCTTCCTCTTCTCTTTTTTTGATGGTGAAAATGGGGAGTCTAGGTTGGGGTGGGGGGTATTGGGGTTTTGGACTGGTGGCTTTGAGGGAGGTTCTGTTGTGGTTGACTGGTTGTGTAGTTTTGATGGGGTGGAGGGGTGGTTGTGGTTGTGGATTGATGTGGTTTGTTAATTTTTTATTTTTTTTTAACTGTTATTTTTTTTTATTTTGGGTTTGTGGACTGGTGGAGATCCAGAGTGAATCTCCACCATCCATTTTTTAGATGGGGGGGTATTGGGGTTTTGGACTTGATGGCTTTGAGGGAGGTTCTATGGTGGTTGACTGGTTGTGTAGTTTTGATGGGGTGGAGGGGTGGTTGTGGTTGTGGATTGATGTGGTTTGTTAATTTTTTTTATTTTTTTTTATTTTGGGTTTGTGGACTGGTGGAGATCTAGAGTGAATCTCCACCATCCATTTTTGAGATGGACGGTAGATATCCGTTCTGGATCCCACCACTATTTTTAAAATTTTTTTTTTGAATTTTTGGACTCTGGAAATTCAGATTGAATCTCCACCGTCCATCTTCAAGATGGACGGTGGAGATCTGGATCTCCACCCCTTGTTATATTTTTTAAAAAACATTTTTATTTATTTTGAGTTTGAGATGGACGGCCCACCACTTGTTATATTTTTTTCTTAATTTTTTTTTTATTTTGAGTTTGATGCCCACCGTCCATCAGCTGAAGATGGACGGTAGAAATTTAATCTGGATCTCCACTTGTTATATTTTTTTTAAAAAAAAATTTAATTTTTTTTTTATTTTGAGTTTGATCCCCAGCGTCCATCAGATCTGATGGACGGTGGAAATTTATTTTTTATTTATTATATTTAAATAGTATTTAATTATTATTTTAAAGAATAAGGGCAAAATAGTCTTTATAATTGAAATACTAACAGAAGTTAACAGAGGGTGTAAAAGAGAGAAAAATGAAACTATAGGGTGAAAAATGGAGAATACTCTAAACTATAGGGTGGAGAATGATAATAACCCTAAAAATAATTGTCTTTTTTTTTTTTTTGCAATTGGTCATAAGGTGGATTCACAAAAATAATTTAATGGTAAAACAAAAGAGAAGAGAGAGAGATGTGTTTTATAAATTTACAGTGGTTGGCTGTAAAGTGGACTCATATTTTTCTTTAAATAATTATTGGAGATGAAAGTATATAAATTTATATTTTTTTATTGTCAAAATGAATTCATATTTAATAAAAATGTTGATATCAATGTATTAAGAAAGTAAAAAAATGAGTATTAGTGTTGGAGATGGTCTTAGAGATACCTAGGGATACAAAGAAGTTGAAGATAAGATTTTTATTTTTTATTTTTTATTTTTTAATGTTGAAGACAAGATTAGATTTTTTTTTTTTTTTTTTATAGTTGTAATTCTTTTATGTTACAGTTTTTAATTTATACAGGTCCAATGTATGAAAAACAAATTTTTATTTAAATTTTAAAATTTTAAAATTTGGTGTCACGTGTTATATTCTTATTAAATTATAAATTAATATTAAACTATTAAAGTTCAAAAATTTAGAGAGTAAAACCGTATTTTTATTACTATTCAATTAAAGTTAGGGTAAAAAGGTTAATTACATAGTCTATCACCATTGACTACTAATATTTTGATGAAAAAGACCAAATTAATGTATTTTAAAAAAAAAATTAGCAACAACATAACCAAAAAAAAAAAAGGGTTAAAAAAATGATATTCGCTCTTTATTTATTTTTATTTTTTTTCTCACTCTTTTCAGTTGCTATTGATCCAAAGGGATCTTGGATATATTACACTATTTGAATTTACTAAACCCGTTGACCAAATAAAAATAATTAACATAAATATAATCTTCATCCAGAATAAATTTAATACAAACAAATTTCATAAAAAAGAATACAATTTACCTAAATAAAATCTTGGACACATTACAGCCTACCTATCTGAGGTATTCCTAATTACAGGCGGAATCAACTTTTAAGGAAATTGACAGCAGACCCCATACCATTAGTGTTGACCGTCAAAAAGACAATTGACCATTAAAAATATATAAAATTTAAGACAAATTACAACCTACTTACTCGAGATATCCATAATTACAGGCGGAATCAATTTTTAGAAAAATTGATTGTAGACCTTCCTAGCCCCTACCATTAGTCAATGTCAGTCAATGTTAGTCAAAGTCAATAATATTAAGGGTATCCGTAATTACAAGCAGAATCAATTCTTAAAATATTTTTCTTAAAAAAACTTACGATCTTCACTGTCCAACTCAGATATTTTTTTTTAAAAAAAATAAAGATTTATTTTTTAAATGAATTTAAAAATAAAAAAATTAAGATATCCACCGTCCGACGGGGGGAATTTTAGAAAAAAAGAAAGAAAGAAAGAAAATAAAAGAAGAATAAGATAGAGAGAAAGCTGAAATCCATGTGGATCATGAACTTAATTTTCGCGATAGGTTCGCAAACTAGGTTCAAAAACAATTGCACAAAGAATAAATCTTTACATGGACGGTGGAGATCTTAGATTTAATTATTTAATTTTTAAAATTTTTTCATGAATGGATCTCCAGATTCAGAATATTTTTATTTTAATTTTATTTTAGATTTTTTTAACTATGGGCAAATCTCTCTCTCTCTCTCTCTCTCTCTCTCTCTCTCTCTCTCTCTCTCTCTCTCTCTCTCTCTCTCTATATATATATATATATATATATATTTTAATGGTCAACTGTATTTTTTTACGATCAGCGCTATTGGCAGGGGGGTCTACAATCAATTTTCCTAAAGTTGATTCTGCATGTAATTACAGATACCTTAGGTAGGTGGGTTGTAATTTTTCCTAAATTTTATTTGTTTTTAACGGTCAACTGTCTTTTTGATAATCAACATTAACAATAGGAGGGTCTGTAACACCCCCTGACCCAAACCACTCGGACCGAATCAGGGAGCGCTACCATATACCGAAATCTCTATTTTACTTAGAACCATAACTTAAAACTATATTAAAAACATTTGAAAATGGTCCAAATAAATTTTCGAAATATTGTCAGAGTTTCCTCTGTTTTTCTGACTTTCCAAAACCTGTTTACAATTAAAATTCATAAAAATCAACACTTCTAAATTTTCAAATCACTTTTGCGCACCCTTCCAATTTAGTGCGACTTGCCAAATCAATTTATAAATATTCAAATAACATAAATATATAATAAAATATTTACACAACGGAATTTCTTCAAATATGTACAAACATTTTCTGTATATGCATGTTGCATTAAAACATATATACTTATTATAAAAGGACTAGCAAATATATAGGAACGATGTAACTCTAGACTCTGCTCCTGCAGTCTCTACTCTTCTTTGTCTTTGTCTCCTTTGGAACTTCTTTTACCTACGTGTGAGAAAACTCAACACGCTAAGCAGGTTGCTTAGTGGGTGTACACAAAATTGTATATCCAAATATACTATATCAAATAATTTTATCTATTTATCGAAAATATAAATAACATATATATAAATCATATATGGGACTTATGTCAAATCAAATCATATACTCAACAAATACAGTATTCAAAATCAATCAACAGACAAAATCTTCATAATTTCTCAAATGCTTTCATATAACAAATCAGTTTTCATACTGGGCTTCTGAAATACATAACATAATTTTTCAGACTTGATTACGGGTTGTTCGGCATCGGACACCAACGGGGCTACCCGCCGAATATCAGATCGGAGTTGGACACCAACGGGGTTACCAGCTGTAAATGTCCCATATCAGATTTCCAACCCTAGGACCGACACTTGGGGTATGTACTATCCAAAAGGTGGTACATTCAGATCAAAGCTCCCTACCCTAGGACCGGCACTTAGGGCCTGCACTATCCATAGGGTGGTGCATCAGAGTATATCGGCACAGTACTGTTCAGAAAAACCCAATTGACATGTCAACCTCCTATATTCATATCTATGTTTATACACATCAGAGCTATTTCGCAAAACGTTTTCTTAAATCCAATGTCAATTCTTTTCATTTCTTTTAAAATCATCACATTCAGATTTCAAATCATTCAAATTCAATATTGAAATTTCAATTCCGAAATACAATTTCACAAATCACTTTCTTATATTCAAATTTAACTTTCGAATATTTCAAATCAATAAACATATTTTTGAAATCCAATTTTTATTAATAATTATATAAAATAAATATACAAAATCATATACAAGTATATTTCTCAAATCAATAATCACATCAAATCAATTCAAAACTATATTCCAATATATTTCTGAAACCAATATTCACATCAAATCAATTTAAAATCATATTCGAATATATTTCACAAACCAATATTAAATCAAAATGCCCCAAAATTATTTTTCGTTACATTTCACAAACATTATATAATCAAAATCACCTTCAACTATATTTCTCATAACAATATTAGAATCAAAACGTATTAAAATTAATTCATAATATTATTTACAATCAATATTTCAGATATAAACTATATTTTAAGAATATGTAATTCAAATCATTCCAAAATCAATTTCAAACTATAAACTATAATCAATATAATTCAAATAACTTAACATTAATAAAATTTAATCAATCCGAAATATTCTGGAAAACTGAAAATTCGAAAACTAGTGTACACCGAACCTGAATACCCTTTCCTTTTCCTCTTTTCCTTCCTCTCCTTCTCTTTTCTTCTTCCTCTTCTTCTTCTTTCTCTTCTTTCCTTTCTCTCTCTTCTTTCTCTCTCCTATTTTCTCTCATCTTCAAGCTCTCAATTTTTTTTTCTTCTGCTTTGCTGTTTCTGATTTCATTCGATGCCTTTTTTTTTTATAAACTTTCCGCTATCGCGACCGCGAATAGCGAGCGATGGTCACGTCGCTAGGTCGCGGTACTCACTGATGGAATTTTGCCACCTTCATCGCGAGCAGCTACTGCGAGCTCTGGTCGCGGTGCTCATTGGTCCCATTTTTCCACTTTCATCGCGAGCAGCTACCGCGATCTCTGGTCGCGAGGCTGGTCACAGTGCTCACTGTCCAATTTTTCTCCCTTCTCTTCATGCATTATTTTGGACCGTTCTAAATGGTTCACTTGGTAAACTAAATCGTAAATATCACATTCACATACTCCATATTAGTTAAATAATAATTTTCATATTTATGCGAAATTAGGGATATTACAGGGTCTGCAGTTAATTTTCTTAAAAGTTGATTCTTTTTGTAATTTAAAATAGCTCAGGTATGTTGGTTGTAATTTGCCCTAAAATCTTTTTCATTAAAAATATGACAAATTACAACTAACCTACCTAGGGTTTTTCCTTTTACAAACGAAAACAACTTTATGAAAAATTGACAGCGAACCCCTCTGTTGTTACTGTTAACCATCAAGTGCTAATAGTTGACTCTGACTGAAAGAGTAGAATGGTCATTGTGCCATTTAAATTGGGACAAATTACAGCCAACCTACTCGGAGTTTGCCTTTTTACAGGCGGAATCAACTTATCGAAAAATTAATAGTTAACTCTCCTATCATTAGTTGACCGTTATAAAATGTTAGTTATTATTGGTCAAAGTCAACTATTTCAAGGGCATTTGAGTCATTTTAATTTATTTTTAAAATAGAAAAAATAAAAAAAATTTTAAGATCTCCAAATGAGATGAACGGTTTAGATTTATTTAAAAAAAAAAACCATTTATCTTAAATGGACGGTGGAGATTAAAAAAAATAAAAAATCTAGCAACCTCTATAGAGATGCATGAAGATCAGCGAACCAAAAGAAGCAAAAAGCCTCCCCTGGTTCGACCTGGTATGACGAAGGGAAGGGAAAGAGCCTCCCTTTCGTCTTAAGGGAAGGCTCTTCGACTCCCTGGTACGATGACTTTCGTCGCACCACGAAGGGGAGGCTAGCCTTCCCTTCGCAGTCTCTCATGGAGGTCCTCTGTGGATCTATAATAGATTCTGTTTTTTTTTTCATTTTTTAAAATCTTAAGTGTTTTTTAATTATTTCTTAATTTATGCTTAATTTTAAATTTTTTATTTTGTATAAATCTCCACCATCCACTTGTGTGGTGGAGATATATTTTTGTTTTTATTTTTTTATTTCAGTTTTTTTTATTTTTGGTTTTTTAATCAGGGGTATTTTGGTCTTTTTACACTTTTAAAACAGTCAACGATTATATTTTTACGGTCAACGCTAATGGTAGGGGAGTTAACTGTTAGTTTTTTAATAAGTTTATTTCGCCTGTAAAAAGTTAAATCTCAGGTAGGTTGGCTGTAATTTGTCTTTTTTTATTTTAGCTTTTTTATTTTTTTTTTAATTTTTAATTAGGAGTATTTTGATCTTTTTTACTTTTAGAACGGTCAACGATCGTCTTTAATGATCAACGGTAACAACAAATGGATTTGCTATTAATTTTTCATAAAATTATTTTCGTCTATAAAAGGACAAACCCTAAGTAGGTTGTTGTAATTTGTCATTAGAAATAATAATCATGTTAAACGAGTTGGGAGCTCTACTAACACGTGCACACACTGATGGTGCGTTTGTTGCACCGGATAAAGGGGGGATTGGACTATAGAGTCCAGCTGTGGTAGGACTATTGAGTCCTGCCACAGCAGGTGGGACAAATTTGTCCCACCTGCTTTTACCTTTTTTATTTTTTATTTTAATAAAATATTAAATTTTAATATTAAAAAATAATATACTTTCATATTAATTTTTAAATTAAATTTAAATATTTTATTTTATTTAAAATTTAATTTAAATAAATTTTTAACAAAAAATAATTTAATTTAATTAAAAGATTTATTTTATTTAAAAATTAATTTCATATAATATTATTTTAACTAATTTCATATTATATTAAATATAAAATACAATTATTTTTATCTAATTTCATACAATACCAAACAAGTGATACTACTATTTTTAATCCAATATGTACTGTACCGAATACATCACAGTACTAATTTAATCAAATCCTATCAAATTTAATCTAATCAAATTCTATCCCATAAAAATAGTTCAATTCAATCTCGCACACTAAATATACCCTCAGAGTTTGCTTTCTTGAGGGAGAGAGAGACTCACACACATAGACTAAGGGTTTGCTTTCCTAAGAGAGCGGTTTGTCACGGCCTTAGTATTTTCTAAGCCAACTGTGCGACACTTAACACACTTCCTCCCATCGAATAGGTTAAGCCAGCTTTAATTTCCACGAGCTAAGCAAGTAACTTGCTAGCGAAACTTAAGAAAGCTAAGTAGGAAGAGAGAAGAGAAGAGAGCACAAGTGTTTGAATGCTTAAATGCTTGAATTCTTAGATTTCTTGGATTCTTGGATGATTTGTATAAATGAGGGGTGCCATCTATTTATAGGCACCTAAAGAACATTTTAGGACATCTTCCTATCTACTATGTACAAGTTATCCTACAACACACAAGCTTCTAGGGTATTCCAATTCTTGAACATCCTACAAGTCTCTACACTATTCTAGAATGTTCCAAGAACTTGACTTCTCTAGGAGCTTCTCCATCCTTTTAGGTTATTCCACAAAGTTCACCATTCATCCGGGTTATTCCGGATCCTTCTAGAAAGATCGTGACAGGTTGCATATCAATGACTAATACACAAACACGCACATACTAAAGGGTTTTTTCCTTTTTAATAGAGCGATGTTTTGTCTTCTGTTATTAATATATATTTTTTCTAGATATTCTTCTTGGCTGTTGTATTGATCCAACAACCAAGAAGGGATCCTAGAAACTTCAATAAAATCTGAAATTCCTGATGTAATAAATTTTTGATATATTTATATACAAAAATATTACAACAGATGATAAGGGTTAAAAAAGTGAATAAAAAAGTTATATTTATTCTTTTAAGATAAATAAATTTTTTGATGATTTGAATTAATATTTCGCTTTACCGATATGACTTACCCAGTACTGTAATTTAAACCAACTAAATCGAGTGTTATATAAACTATTTATGAACAAGATTATTCAAGTGTATGCTACAATTACAACACTTGTTTAACTTACCATTTTCAAAGATGTAAATAAATCGATTTCTTGACCAAATCGGATAATGAGAAATTATTAATAGTTTGCTATGAATTTAAATTATCATAAAGAGAATGCTAAACCTTGGAGTGGATAAATAAATTTGCAGTCAATCAAGAAGTCAACTAACTTTTATGCCGACTTTTATTCTTATAAAAGAATATCAGATTATTCTACAACAGTGAATAAATTCTCACACCAAAATTTTGATTATTAGAACTCATAAGATCACATTTATTTGCAGTTTATTTGTCATCTTATTGAAGAACCAAACAGGTTTATGCATTTAGTTTAAGGTAGTTCTTAATAATTCCCATCATCTCTCCTCCCGGAAATCGCCCAAGACATCCCCTCGCCGCTACTATCTCATTGAACTCACAAACTGAATCACCACTGAAAGCTTGAAGCTGTTTGCTGTTTCTCTCTTTTTCCAACTTTACATGGTCTGTTATGTCTTCACCAGCCTTGATGGTTGAAAGAGGAAATGGGTCAAGGGAAGTTTTCATGACGATGGATTCCCCACCCACCACACTCACAAAGTCTGCTAACCAGCACATCTCAAAAGGAACTGGTTCAAAGCTGTGATCTCCATATTCAACTGGGGTAGAGTGGTCTCCAGTGACACAAAGGGAGTACTGGAATTTCCCGGTTGACTCTGCCTGCCAGAGCAGTCTGGCCAGTTGGCCTATTGCTCGATCTACAGCTTCCAGTGCTTTCACTTTGAAAACGCTTGCTTTATCATGTCCTGCATCATCTACTGCCTGCAATAAATATTAAAGACAACTCCATTACCATCATGAAAATAAAAGGAAACAAGAGGGAATAAGAGAGAAGAAATCTGCATCCATAGAACCATATAGTATGACCGACAATGATATATTTAGCTGGACAAAATGGAATTAAAGTCTTCAATCCTAACGGACCAGGCTCAATCAATAAATATAAATTTGGATGATATTACAAAGGAGTTCGTGTTTGGGTAAGTCATGCATTAATGAGCAACTTACACCTTCTGTTGCAACACTTTTTGAGTCCAATATTCGACTTCAGCCACATATTGAAGTTGGCTCTTTTAAAGTATTTTTCACTTGAATATTATAACAAAGATTTAGGAAAAAAAAAAACATTGCTTATAAAAGGGATGATGTAAGTCGCACCATGAAAAAGGCATGGTTTTAAATTACTCCTCGACTTTACAAGTGGAAACCCTACAAGACAAATATAAACCCAGCAGTCAGAAGGTTAAGACCTTAATGTGGAGAAACCCAAAATCATAGCCATCTGTTCGGCCTGGTTTGTGCTTATCCTCTCCTGGAACAAATACACTTGGGCACGAATTCAAAGGGGCTGAGAGTGCCTTAGCTATGGCAGTTGCTTTGGAAGTTAACATTGTTCGATAATCACCAGTCGCTCCGGGAGCTTCAAGGATATCAATATCAAGTGATAGGCCCAAACCAGCTATAATTTTAGTAGGAGCTACCATGCATGGCCATAATCCGTGTTTCTTTTCAAATTGAGGAACCTGCAATACACAATATGGAAAAATGCACTCGAATCAAATAAAATTCTTCCAAAATTTAAGCTAACCAAATTCTCCATTCACAAATATGAGTCACAAGACGGTTTACTTTGTGAGATCAAAATTTCAACAAAAATATTATGTTTGTTTGCAGTAACTTGAAAAAAGGTTATCCTTCCTATGTCAAGATCTCTCCAGCTGTCTGAACTCCACGCAATATCAAATCTTTTTTTTTTTCTGTAAAACAAAATGAGAATTTTTCATAAAACAGTAAAAGCATAGACATGGCCAACCCCAGCTTACAAAAACTTCCAGGATTGGCAACAAAAAGCATACACAAAAAACCAAAAGACAGGACTATACAAATAGCCTTCACAAAAACAAAAGGAATAACCCTCTTTAAGTTATAGCTGCCTTCTGGATAATGAATAAGAAAAGTACTCCTTTGAAATCAGCTGCTACAAAAAAGCCCAAAAAGAGATGCACAGAAATGGATTTTGTCCCACAAAATGTCCTCAAAACATTCTCCGTTTCTCTCCGTCCATATTACCCAAAAGAGTCATTGCACATTTCCAAATAGCTTGGGGTTTTACATCCGCACAAAAAGGATAGAAAAATTTAGCGAGAAGATCCCTACAGAAAGCTGGTATAGTCCACTTCTTTTTCTTTTTTAATATATATATATATATATATATATTTGTCCACTTTAAATGGGCTAACTCAAAATTGCATGATATACAATTAATAATACAGCAGTCAGAAAGTTAGCTAATAAATAGTAGCCCCAGCACCAGCAAAATTGTTTCTCAACCTTCAAAAGTATGCCAGCTGTAAGCTCAAGCTTGATAGATTTATCCCAAGGATAACCTCCTTTTCCAATTCCAAATACAAATAAGCATACAGTAAATATATGAGCCAAACCACCATAGCCTAAAATAGTTATTTCAATATTATAAACATTCTGATGAGGTCTACTCTCGGAGGAAAGGAAAACGAGATGACCGCGACCGCGACCGACTTCGCGGGCTTGTAATTCCAGAAGCAGACAGAGACGGTGCGACTTGGCCCGCGACTTGGGCAAGCCGCGGCAATGTGTTGCAGATTCAAGGCCGAGGCTGTCACTTGGGCAAGTCGCAAGCGGCCCCAGCCTTTACAGGCAGCTCTTTGCCCAGAATCAACCAGTTTTAATTAGGTTTTTATATTTTATTAGGATTCTATCTTATTGCCTATTTGACATGTATTAGGAGTTAATGTTATTTTCTATTAGAGTTGTTTTAGGATTCTTTTTATTTATTTCCTATTGGGTCTAGGTTAGATTATTGAGGATTATAAATATTCTAGGTTTGTATTCATTGATAATCATTGGAGAATATCAGTAAAATTGAGAGGTTTATCTCTATTCGGCTTTTCTAAAGCTTGGGCTAGTTCAAGGGCTAATACCCCGAGATCTAGATTTATCGGCTTTTTTCGAGACCAAAACCTTGGGAATCGTTTGGGCTAGGGTTAGTTCTTCAACAAGGGCTAATTCTGGAGGTTTGATTAGTCGAACCTAGGTCAGAATTACCCAAATTCCCAAAATTGAAACCCTAACCTTAGAAATAGAATTCCAAGATTAGAGAGTTTTGATTTGATTAATCGAAGTTTCGACCAATCAAACCTCCAGAATTAGCCTTTGTTGGAGAACTAACCTTAGTCCAAGCGATTCCCAAGGTTTTGGTCACGAAAAAAGCCAATAAATCTAGATCTCGGGGTATTAGCCCTTGAACTAGCCCAAACTTTAGAAAAGCCGAATAGAGATAAACCTCTCAGTGTTACTGATATTCTCCAATGATTATCAATGAATACAAACCTAGAATATTTATAATCCTCAATAATCTAACCTAGACCTAATAGGAAATAAATAAAAAGAATCCTAAAACAACTCTATAGGAAATAACATTAACTCCTAATACATGTCAAATAGGCAATAAGATAGAATCCTAATAAAATATAAAAACCTAAAAAAGGAAACCTAATTAAAACTCTTAATTAAAACTAGTTGATTCTGGGCAAAGAGTTGCTGGCAGAGGCTGGGGCCGCCCGCGACTTGCCCAAGTCGCAAGCCAAATCGCGAGCCAAGTCGCGACAACCTCGACCTTGAATTTGCAATACAAGGCCGCGACTTGCCCAAGTCGCGGGCCAAGTCGTGGCTCATGTCGCGACCGTCTTTGTTTGCTTCTGGAATTACAAGCCAGCGAAGTCACGACCTAGGTCACGATCATCTCTTTTTCTTTTCCTCCGAGAGTAGACCTCATCACATTCTCATTTCTGGTTTACTAATACAAATTTCAAAATTTACAGCATCAAAACAATACTTTAGACAACAATATGATATGGTTAAATGTTTGAAAAGAAAAGCAAATCTGTAGCAGTTGACACCACTCCGCAAAGACAGAAGAATTAAAAAAAAAGAAAAAAAAAAAACGGAAGATAAGTTCAAGATCTATAAACATAACCTAATACTACCAGAGAAATATACATCCATAGTGATCGCTCAAACTTTGCTCTAAGCCAGCTGCACTAATTAAAAAGGAATATAAAACTGACAACACATAAGAATAACAACAAACCTCAATTCGAATACCACAGCCTCGCAAAAGGACAACATTGGCAATGTTCTTCTCTTCTGCTGCTCTTTTAGCATTCAATGGATGGGAAACCAGAATTCTTGACATCTCCCTGGATAACTCATTAACAACTGCTGCTGTATGCCTTGCTTCATCAGTATCATCCAGTGCCTGAGCTTGCAACAATAAGCGGTGGTCCTTCAATGGATCAGTCCCTGAAATATTTCCACTTAATTTTGGTCCTTTCACAACCACCCCACATCTGTGTTCTGTTGCATACCTATAACAGATAAAATTGTTTGTTTATAACTTGTACACATCTTATTCTTAACAATCAGAAGCATGGAGCTTCAACCATAAAACTAAAGATATTTGAGGTAATTTGAGATCAGAAAATGTTATATAACTTGAGTAATGGCAACAATAGCGTATAAAAAGGTACTTAGACCTACCTTAATTTATTTTCTGATGATCTTTGAATCAACAAACCTTGACACAAATAATTTAAAATTCAAACTTCAAAGTTGAGAAAAGTAGGTAAAGTTTATATCAAGACCTAGTTGAGTAAACATAAATTTCTTAAACAACATCTGCATGAATTGCAAGCACTTGCACGAGGAGTTCAAAGATATGCAAACTGGAAACATTCGCACCTGACTCTAACTTCATGTTGCGGAAAAGATGGGAGCTTCATTTTATCCAATGCTGCACAGAGGACAGGCCCTTCATCTTCAAAATGCCTGTCAGCCCTCCTACTGATAAGTATTCCAGTTTTCTCATCCAAAGTTGCAAAATTTGACTGGAGATCAAACAATGTAATAGCGTGTTACAAGAAACAACCAATTTAAGACATACTAGTGCATAAATAATAATGACCATAATGATAATATATAAATTGGAGAAACTAAAAGATCTGATACTCTAGTATAAAACTTCTATCCATTTACATTCTATTGAATCTGTTAAGGACTAGGTCTAGATCCAATAACAAACCCTAATTTGTACCCCAAACAATTCATATATACGATAGATTTGAGTTAGATTACCTTAATTAGGGATCACCAACTCTCTAGGACGTGGGTTAATTAGCCCTTACCCTAGCCCAAGCGATCCTCGAGCACGAATTCCCAAGAAAAGCCGATTAATCTAGATCTAGGTTATTAGCCTTAGAACTAGCCCAAGCTTAGAAAAGTCGAAATAGAGAAAGTCTCTCTCAAGTTTATTGATAATCTGAATAATGAATAATCTAAATAATACAAATCTAAAGTCTAATGAGCTATTTATAGCTAATAGAGGCCTAATACTAAAAGAAATAAAATAGCCTAATAAAGTCCTAATAGGAATTAAATAACTAAAATCCTAATACAATCAAATAGGAAATAAAATAGACCTAATACAATTCTAATACTAAAAACCTAATAGAAAAAGAACTAGTTAAAAAATAATTAAAACTCAACTAGGGTATTTCACTTAACTACAATCTCTCCAATCTCCTAGTCCAAGTGATGCTCTAATAAGAATCTTACTAATTTGACCTGACATGGAGCAAAACATTGGGTGAATATTTAAGGGGAAGTGAGGTTCTATTATAGAACTAAAAACCAGAAAATAGAAATGAAAGGAGTGAATATGCCTTCTATTCAATTATGACCATAGAGACAAGATATTTATAAGAAAGGTAAAGCAATAAGATATGTCAACATATAAATCACTTTTCACTTTGACTAGTACTGATTTGACCTGTATGAGCAAAACAATGGAGATTACTTAGCGGAAGTTCTATAATAATGAATTAATGATAATAAATCTCTACAAACCTGACAAGAAAGTGGATAGCATGCAGATCCAAAATATTACTGTTTAACCAAGAAGAAAGCACACTCCATAGTTGAACGAACATAGGATTAGAGATCTAATTAGGGTCTCAAGAAAATTTCTTGATAGTGAAAACTTCAAGAATGGCGAGTTGCTGTGCATAGAACAATGAATAGTAACATAAACAACAATTTTGATAGGGATATGATATTGGCTGTGAATGATGCAGCGGTGAGAAAAATAATTATTTTAAAAAAAAAGGTTTAGAAAGAAGAAATTATAAAAATTGATGCATCCTAAATTACATTAAAATGTTACTGATTAAGGTCATCTGAGATTCATTACAACAATAAGGATATATTAAAATAATAATAATAACAACAACAACAACAATAATAATAATAATAAGGAAAATAAACAAGAAGTATACACACACCTTGAATGCAATATCTCCAGGTGACATTGCCAATCCAGCACCCATGGACTCAAAAGCGCCTCGTCCCCGATAATATACTCTTGGGTCATAACCTAGCAAAGAAAGGTGAGCTGTGTCGCTTCCACAGCCCAAGCCTACTTCGACAGGATCCATGAGACCGTTGACTCCAGCAGATGCAATAGCATCCAAATTGGGAACATTAGCTACTTGCAAAGGAGTCTTGTAGCCAAACCTGGGCAGCGATACATCTCCCAACCCATCAATCAGCACAAATGCTACTCTCTTCTTAGGCTGCTGGGGACTATCCATGTTTCTGTATGTTATATCTCCCTCAATCAGCTGTGCTGAAAACTAGCGCGAATCAAGGTGTGAAAATTTAGAAAAACTATGACAAACCCTCACCATACCCACAGTTACAGCAATTTATTTAACCTTACAGTCTAAAAAATATACTAGACATTTTTATTTTTATTTTGAAAGAGAAAATATATTAGACATGGAAGAAAACATTCGTTTTAACCCGCATACACTTAGATGGAAAAGTATTGTTATTCTAATTTTTCTTTAACCCAACCAAAAATGGAAAATTCCTCAACGCCTCTCCAAACCAACTAGCTAGTTGAGGATGGACGCGCTTCTCATAGACCAGTGGAGCCACCTCCAAACAAATCAAAACAATGGATGAAGCAACCCACTGAAACAAACACGAAAACCTCTCTTACAAATCAAAACCAAACTGCAATCTTTTACCAAAATCCGAAATCTAACTCAAACAAAAAGCCACAACATTAAAATTTATCTTAGATCAAAATCCAAAACTTAACTCCACATCATCTCAAATCTCAAATCATTAAGAACCCCACAACATCAAAACTCAAACCTCCAACTCCACAAACCATCTCAGGGGATCTCCTCAGGGTAGAGTCGGTTGGTGAAGGACGCCGTGTAGGACGCAGACACGGGTATGTCTGGTTGCTGGAAAAGTTGCCTCCATGGAGAGGTGAAGGGCGATGGGTTTAATAGAGAAAACCAATTGCTTCCATTTTTGTTTTTAATTTTCTCTTTTTAAGTTTTTCTAGTTTAATTATAACACAAAAACAATAGTGTCCTCTTCTGTTAGAAACTTAATGGTTCTCGTTAAATACACAGGTCCCATCCGGCTGTATCTAGGCCAAATCTCAAGGGTTTGAGTGTAATTTCCTCTTCTAAGAAAAATATATACTTAAATTAAAGTACTAACAAGTAAAATTGATAATATGACTGAATAATTATTTCCATATATCTCTGGGTTATATATAAAAATATACAGTACCATTAAGGTAAGTCAACTATAAAATAACTCCTAACTAAATTAGGAAAGCCAATAAAAGGAATATATACACGATAACTCTCCTCCTTAGTTAGTTGGTGCACAGATATCGCACATGCCTAACTTGGATAGTGATGCATAGAATGAATCACTAGTAACAGCATGAGTCATCATATTAGCTAGCTAATTCGCACTCCTAATATAAAGAACCTCAATCACACCGGAATCTAAGTTATCCATGATGTAATTCCTGTCAAGTTCAACATGCTTGGTTTGAACGTGCTGCATTGGATTATTAGCAATCTCAATAGCCGCCGTATTATCACAAAAGAGCACTATAGGTTTTTTAGAACCATATCCAAGCTTACCTAAGAGGATTTTGAGCCAAGTAAGCTCTGTAATCGCATTATGAAGGGCATTGGTATTCAGCTTCTACAGTAGATAGTGAGACCACATTCTGTTTCTTACTCCTCCAAGTCATCAAATTACCCCCAACGGATGACACATACCCCGAAGTAGACTTTCTATCCAATCTGAACCCAGCAAAGTCAGAATAGGTATATCCCACAATGTCTAGATGTTCATGCCTGGAGAACATAATACCTTTACTTGAAAAGGACTTTAAATAACCAAGATACGATTCGCTGCACTCATGTGTTAGTAGCTCGGATTATGCATGAACCGACTCACAACACTAACTGCATATGATATATTAGGTCTAGTGTGAGCTAGATAGATCAAATTCCCCACTAGCCTTTGATATCTCTCCTTGTTTATTGGAACTTGATCATGATAGATAGTAAGACTATAATTCACCTCAATAGGAGTATCCACAGGTTTGCGGGCAGAGGTACCAGTTTCAACCTAGAGATCTAATGTATACTTACGTTGAGCGAGGAAAATTCCTTGCTTGGACCAAGACACTTCAATACCTAAGAAGTATTCTAGAACTCCCAAATCCTTCATTTCAAATTCCTTGGACAAATAGCTCTGAAGCCTCTCTATCTCACCTAGGTTACTACCTGTAACAATCATGTCATCAATATAAACAATAAGCAAGGTAATATCATTACATCCCTTTTATAAAGCAGGATATGATTCGCCAAAGCTTGCTTAAAACCATACTCCTTCATTGAGTAGCTAAATCTGCCAAACCAAGCCTTCGACGATTGTTTTAATCAGTACAATGCCTTCTTTAGCTTGCATACATTACCTATTTCTTGTGTGAACCACGGAGGAGGATCCATATAGACCTCCTCTATCAGATCACCATGAAGAAAGGCATTCTTCACATCAAACGGTAGTAATGGCCAATCCAAATTAACTGCAAGAGAAAGTATGACTCTAACAGTGATCATCTTAGCCATAGACGCAAAGGTCTCTTGATAATCAATCCCATAAGTCCGAGTGTAACCTTTAGCAACCAATATAGCCTTGTACTTGTCCACTATCCCATCTGATTTATACTTCACTGTAAACACCTACTTACACCCCACTATCTTCTTTTCCTGAGGTAACTCAACTTTCTCTTAAGTAGAGTTTTTTTTGGAGGGCCTTCAGTTCCTCTACCCTAGCATACTTCTACTTGGGATCTCCAAGAGCTTCCTGAAAATGACTAGAAACAGGCATAGAAGATAGCTGAAGAGCAAAAGCTAGGTGAGACTTTAACGAAGATAAGAGACAAAATCAGAAACGGGGTAAACTACATTAGAAGATGATTTGGAGAAACCCAACTTATCAGGCTCTTTATGATCACGAATGATATATCTCCTACCCTGATCACCCACTTGTGGATTCAAGTCCGCAATTTTTGAATTTACAAGGTTAGGATTCATAATAATATCTGAAACTAAAGGCTATAGGGAAAGAAATATGTACCTCAGAGTTAATCTTGGAAGAGTCATCACATGGCTTGGTAGTATCATCAAGAGGAGTACTGGAGTCAGGAGGAGGCACAACAGTAGCATCCTTGGTCCATCTTGTATAACCTTTTCGGAACAACCGGGCTAGTCTTTCACCCCTTTCAATAAGAGGTTCAAACTCAACGTTCATAGGATCAAGAGTTGAGTCCTCTTCTTTACTCGAAATCCACAACCTCTTCTCTTCCAACCATAACTGTTCCTCTTTCTTACTACTAATCTCCCCCTGAAGAGGAACCAGAGATACATCCCCAGAAAAGTAAGACACCCATTAATAGAATTGAACATCCATGGACACATAGTATTACTCCGTAGGAGGGTGAAAATATTTATAGCCCTTTTAGGAATTAGAGTAACCAAGAAAGACACATTTAAGAGTACGAGGATCTAGTTTATCCCTATGAAGAGTGTAATATCCCTAATTTCAAATAAATATGAAAAGTATGGTTGAATTAATTTTGAGTATTTGAATATAATATTTATGATTTGAGGGATGGAAAATGTAATTAAATGTAAGTATATTTTTATAGGTTCCAGGTGGACCAGATGGAGCGGTCTAGAAATAACGCAAGAAAGAGAAGAAAAAGTTGGCAGTGAGTACCGTGACCACTCACCGCGACCAGAGATCGCGATGAGTTGCTCGCGGTGAAAAATAGTGATTTTTAGCAGTGAGCACCGCGACCAGGGATCGCGCTGACTAGCTCGCTTTAAAAATGTGGATTTTGGGCAGTGAGCAACGCGACCAGGTATCGCGATGGTTGATCGCAATGAAAGCGTTGAAATTCTTCCAGTGAGCAACGCGATCAGGTGGTGCAACCACAGGTCGCGTTGAGCGGTCGCGATGACCGAAATTTTATAAAAAAAAATAAGTGGGCATGAAGTTTCTGGAGGAAGCAACCAAAAAAAATAGAAAAGGGAGAGAGAGACTGGAGAAAAGAAAAGAAAGAAAAAGAGAAGAAGAAGAAGAAGAAGAAGAAGAAGAAGAAGAAGAAGAAGAAGAAGAGAAGAAGAGGAAGAAGAGAAGAAAAAGAAGAGAAGAGGAAGAAGAAGAAAAGGAAAGGAAGAAAAGAGAAGGAGAAAGGAAAAAAAGAGGGAGAAAGGAAAAAATAAAAAGGAAAATTCAGAAAGGAAACTGTTGAAAAACGGTATGCAGGTTGGTGTACATTGTTATTTTGAGTATCCGTTCTCAGACTCAAATTGATTAGTTGAAATTTTAATAATTCTTAAGTTTTGATTGAATTAATTTATGAATAATATTTGAAAATGATTTTGAGTTACAGAATTATGATTATGTGAATTTAATGATTTTACGTTTCGTTTTCTATTATTTGATATGTTTTTGAATATCTTGTTTTACAAATATTGATGAATATTGATTTCGGATTGATTTAGAGAATTTTTGGTTATACGAAATTTATCTGAGGATTGAATAATTTGTAAAATCTGTAAACTCTGAATTATGATTTTATGGCCCTGATATATGTATAGGGAAATATGGATATAGGAGATTGACATGTCAATTGGGTGTATATATGACAGTATTGCATTGATGTTCCTGATGCTTATGATGATGATATTACGGATACCATTTCCTTAGAAATGGGAAACCGACTGTGAAATACGGATACCATTTTATTATGAAATGGGAAACCGACTGTGAGAACATATGGATACT
This sequence comes from Xanthoceras sorbifolium, assembly GCA_003430845.1. NCBI lineage: Eukaryota > Viridiplantae > Streptophyta > Magnoliopsida > Sapindales > Sapindaceae > Xanthoceras > Xanthoceras sorbifolium. Next base: position 9,696,690 of record CM010611.1, read on the forward strand.
ATTTCTTTATGAAATGGGAAACCGACTGTTTATATAGGGATACCATTTCTTATGAGATGGGAAACCTGACTGTAAAACCCGTAATCCAGTCCTATAAACCCTGTAATATGTATCAGAGGCCCAATTAAGAACTGAAAGCCAGAAAATGATGTGAAAATAAAGAAATGTTATTACGAACGAAATCCAGAAACTTTTGAAATACTTTATTTTATATAGTTTCAGTAATTGAAATATGATGGTTGTTTTATATATATATATATATATATATATATATATATATATATATATATCTTTCTGAATTTCTGAATTTAAGATTTATTATTTTATATTATATTGCAATTTATTTTAGTGTACACCCACTAAGCATTATTGCTTAGCGCATTGATGTTTATCGCGCGTAGGTAACAGAGATACTGAGGAAGGGAAAGATTGAAGAGAGAGTTGCAGACAAAGATCCAGAGTCACCACATTTTGGGTAGTCATATATTTCTGTATATTACGCATGCATATACAAGAATATGTAAATGTGTTATATATTTATGTTTTGTAATTAATTGTTTTATGATTTCTGTTTTTCATTTTCAAAGGATTGTAAATAATGAATTATGAACTGTTTTATTTTAAAACTGTTTGGAAAGTCGCACTAAACGGCAGAGTGCGCATTGGTTTGAAAGTTTGATATAGAAGTGTTGAAATTATATTGTTTTGGACGTTTGTGGAAAACAGGCTTTGGGAAATCAGAAAAACAGAGGGAACTCTGTCGAAATTTTTAAAAACTGATTTTGATGGGCTCACTAGAAATGATTTTAAATTATAAATTATTTGGTTTTCAAATTATAAACAAAATTAAGAAAAGTTTTGAAAACCAGGTAACGCTTCCTGGGTCGATCCAGATGGGTCGGGTCAGGGGGTGTTACATTTAAGTGGTATCAGAGCGCGGTTTAGGCGTTTCTAGCCCAAAAGAGTTAGAGTCTGTATATGCATGCATTGATAAGGACGCCTATAGGAATGTGTGACTCTAATTTGCAGACCTCTCTTCTGTCTTATATATAGGATAAAAAGAAATGGAAAGAAGTGGAGATAGACTTGAGAGTCCCGCCAGCGTGGCTGGGGGAGTATCTAGAGAATCAGTCAGTCCTAGAGCGGCTGGACCAGAAGTTCAGGGTCAGCCAGTATTTATGCAGCAAATTGCTGAGTTCTTTTAGAATGTAGCTAGAGCAGCGCCACAAAGATAAGCCATAGAACGATTGGCTAAATACAGACCTACTGATTTTCTTGGCAGAAAAGATGAGGATGCATCTGCAGCTGAATACTGGTTTGAGAGGGCTAATAGAATCTTACAGCAGATGCACTGTACACCTGAAGAGAGACTAGAGTGTGCAGTATCCTTATTGTAGGAAGATGCTTACCAATGGTGGACCTCCATTATATAGTCAGAGCGACTAGAGGACAGAACTTGGGAATTATTTCAGAAGGAGTTTCGAAGAAAATATGTCGGTTGCATCTATCTGGACAATATGAAGAGAAAATTTACCAATCTGAAGTAAAGACAGCTGACAGTGACAGAGTATGAGAGAGAATTTGTCAGGTTGAGTAAATATGCTAGAGATATGGTGGCCACAGAGGCGGATAAATGCAGAAGGTTTGAGGATGGGCTGAACGACTATATTCGCCTACAGGTGGTGTAACATCCCTAATTTTTAAATAATTAATTTTGAATATATGAATATAATGTTGATTATTTGAGGGGTGTTACAGGTTGCTGCCTTTGAGTTTGAAGATTTTACCAGACTTGTCTCTGCAGCTCTGAATGTCGAAAGAATTAAGAAAGAATAGCAGGCTAGAAGAGACAGAGGTCAATAGAGAAGGGGAGTCGGGCCATCAAGCTCATATCAGCCCTAGAGTAAGAAATTTAAGGGACCGCAGTCTAGTGGTCCGGTACAGTCACAGAGACCCATACCCACAGTTAGGCCGGGTCAGTCTGCAACCTCGAGAGCCAGTACCCCTGGGAGGGTAGTTAGGGGACCAGCCCCGGTATTGTGTGAGCACTGCGGAAAAAGACATCCTGGTGAATGCTGGAGAGTTAGCCTGTAACAAGTGTGGATCTCGTGAACATTTTTACAGGGATTGTCCGAAATACCAGTTTACTCCTGTTCAGCAACCAGAGAGATCTGCCCCTACTACTTCCAGAGGTAGGAGGCCCAGTCAGGCAGGATCCTGAAGGTGGTAGCCACAGAGGGGTGTCAGAATTAGTGGCAAGACCAGATAGTCGAGCTCATGCACGAGTCTATGGTGTTAAGGCTCAGGAAGACAAGGATGCGCCTGACGTGATAGCTGGTATTATTTCTATTTTTGATACTACAGCTATTGCATTGATAGATCCAGGCTCTACTCATTCCTATATATGTGATGCAATGTTGAAACAACGAAGTTTGAAAACTGAACCTACTGAATATGATGTGTTAGTCAGTAATCCGATAGGCCAAAGTGTAGTTGTGAACCGTGTGTATAGAAATTGTCCTATTTGGATCCAAGAGTATGAATTTCCAGGAGATTTGATAGAATTGCCATTCCATGAGTTTGATGTTGTTCTAGGCATGGATTGGCTAACTAGACACAAAGTAGTGATCGACTGTGAATTGAAACAAGTGACACTCAGAACAGCAGATGGTGCAGAAATCACAATGATGGGTGAAAGGAGGGATTTTCTCTCCAATGTCATTTCAGACACTACAGCCTGTAAACTAATCAGAAAGGGTTGTGAAGCTTATTTGGCTCAGGTGGTTGATTCCAGAAAGGTTAATTCTACGATTCAGAATATACCCACTGTGTGAGATTTTGCAGATGTGTTTCCAGAGGAGCTTCTTGGTTTGCCACCTCAAAGAGAAGTGGAGTTTGTGATTGACGTGGTACCAGGTACGTCTCCAGTATCAATAGCTCCTTAGAGAATGACACCAGCAGAACTGAAAGAACTGAAGATATAGTTACAGGAATTACTGGATAAGGGATTCATCAGACCCAGTGTATCCCCGTGGAGAGCTCCAGTACTGTTTGTGAAAAAGAAAGATGGGTCACTGAGATTGTGTATAGATTATAAGCAACTGAATAAACTTATTGTCAAGAATAAGTATCCGTTGCCTAGAATCGATGACTTGTTTGATCAGCTGAGAGGAGCATGTGTCTTCTCAAAGATAGATCTCAGATCGGGGTATCATCAGTTAAGAATAAAAGATTTAGATATTCCGAAAACTGTATTCAGAACCAGGTATGGACATTATGAATTTGTAGTGATGCCATTTGGGCTAACAAATGCACCTGCAGCATTTATGGACTTGATAAACAGGATATTCCGACCATACTTGGACCAGATTGTGGTAGTATTTATTGATGATATCCTAGTGTACTCATAGACGACTAAGGACCATAACAGACACCTCAGAGTAGTATTGCAGATTCTGAGGGAGAAGCAACTGTATGGCAAATTGAGCAAATGTGAATTCTGGTTGCCTGAAATTGCATTTTTGGGTCACATTGTGTCAGCAGAGGGTATTAAGGCAGATCCTAAAAAGATAGAAGCAATTGTGGAATGAAAGCCTCCTAGAAATGTTGCAGAGGTCAGAAGTTTCTTAGGCTTGGCAGGTTATTGTCGATGGTTTGTGAAGGGATTTTCATCCATAGTAAGTCCGTTGACCAAGCTACTGCATAAAAATGTCAGATTTGATTGGACTGACAGATGCCAGACAGCTTGTGACATATTGAAGACGATGTTAGTTGAGGCTCCAGTCCTGATTCAGCCTGTTTCAGGTAAAGATTTTGTGATCTATAGTGATGCCTCACACCAGGGTTTAGGTTGTGTATTGATGCAGGAAGGCAAGGTGGTTGCATATGCGTCCAGACAGTTGAAAACGCATGAACAGAATTATCCAATACATGATCTGGAACTTGCAGCTATCGTATTTGCTTTGAAAATTTGAAGGCATTACTTGTATGGTAAGAAATGTTACATATACACCGATCACAAGAGTCTGAAATATCTGCCTACCCAGAAGGAGCTCAATTTGAGACAGAGATGATGGATGGAGTTGATTAAAGATTATGACTGTGTGATTGACTACCATCCAGGAAAGGCGAATGTAATAGCAGATGCTTTGAGCAGAAAAGTATTATTTGCTTTAAAGGCTATGAATGTGTAACTACAGTTGAATTCATATAATGCATTGGTAGCAGAACTAAGATGCAGACCCAGTTTAATTCAGCAGATTGCAGAAAAACAGAAACAGGATGCTAGAATCCAGATGATATGTGGACAGATCCCAGAGGGGAAGCATCCGGACTTCTCAATCAGAATCGATGGTATTGTATGTTTCAGAGGCAGGATTTGTATTCCAGATGATGAAGAATTGAAAAAGATGATCCTGACAGAGGCACACAGTAGTCCATACTCGATGCACCCAAGTAGTACAAAGATATACAGAGATTTGAGAACTCAGTATTGGTCGTCAGGTATGAAGAAGGATGTGGTGGATTTCGTGAATAAATGTATGACTTGTCAACGGTGAAAGCTGAACACCAGATTCCATCACGATTGTCACAACCAATAGCAATACCTGAATGGAAATGGGATCGCATTACAATGGACTTTGTTACAGGATTGCCACTTACCCAGAGTAAACATGATGCAATATGGGTAATAGTGGACCAACTGACAAAGTCAACACATTTTCTACCTATCAGAATTGACTATTCACTAGATCGACTAGTAGAATTGTATATAAAAGAAATAGTTAGACTGCAGGGAGTGCCTGCATCCATAATATCAGATCGGGACCCAAGGTTTACATCCAGATTCTGTAAGAAGTTTCAAGAAGCCTTGGGTACTCGACTGAGTTTCAGTATAGCCTTCCATCCGTAGACAGACGGACAATCAGAAAGGGTAATTTAGGTGCTTGAAGATATGCTCAGGAGTTGTGTAATTCATTTTGAAGGGAGTTGGGCGGATCACCTCCCATTGATTGAATTCGCCTATAACAACAGTTATCAGTCAAGCATAGCTATGGCACTATATGAAGCACTGTATGGAAGGAAATGCAGGACACCTGTATGTTGGACAGAATTAGGTGAAGACAGGTTAGTAGGCCCAGATTTGATTCGACAAACTGAGGAGAAGGTGAAGATTATCAAGGAAAGACTGAAAGTTGCATATGACCGACAAAAATCATATGCAGACCTGAAAAGAAAAGAGATAGAATATGAAGTCGGTGAAAAAATTTTCCTGAAAGTATCTCCATGGAAGAAAGTGCTCACATTTGACAAAAAAGGAAAGTTAAGTCCTAGGTTTATTGGCCCATATGAAATCATTGAACGTGTGGGACCAGTAGCCTACAAACTTGTTTTACCTCCAGAATTAGAAAAGATTCATAATGTTTTCCATGTGTCCATGCTGAGGAGATACAGATCTGATCCTTCCCACAGAGTTCAGGCTGAAATAACGCATGAAAGAGAAGGAAAAGTTGGCAGTGAGTACCGCGACCACTCACCGCAACCAAAGATCGCGATGAGTCGCTCGCGGTGAAAAATGGTGATTTTTGGCAGTAAGCACTGCGACCAGTCACTGCGACCAGGGATCGCGCTGACTAGTTCGCGATGAAAATGTGGATTTTGGACAGTGAGCAACACGACCAACAACGAGACTAGGTACCGCGATGGTTGATCGCGATGAAAGCGGTGAAATTCTTCCAGTGAGCAACGCGACCAGGTGGCGCGACCACAGGTCGCGATGATCGAAATTTTATAAAAAAAAATAAGTGGGCAGTGAAGCTTCTGGAGGAAGCAACCAGAAAAATAGAAAAGGGAGAGAGAGACCGGAGAAAAGAAAAGAAAGAAAAGAAAAGAAAGAAAAAGAGAGGAAGAGAAAGAAGAAGAAGGAGAAGAAGAAGAAGAGAAGAAGAGGAAGAAGAGAAGAAAAAGAAAAGAAGAGAAGAAAAAGAAGAGAAGAGGAAGAAGAACAAAAAGAAAAGGAAGAAAAGAGAAGGAGAAAGGAAAAGCAGAGGGAGAAAGGAAAAAGAAAAAAGAAAAATTCAGAAAGAAAACTGTTAAAAAACGGTATCCAGATTGGTGTACATTGTAACATCCCTAATTTCGAATAATTAATTTTGAGTATATGAATATAATATTTATGATTTAAGGGGTGGAAAAAGAAGGAAAAAGTGGCAGTGAGTAACGCGACCAAAGATCGCGATGAGTCGTTCGCAGTGAAAAATGGTGATTTTTGGCAGTGAGCTCCTCTACCAGTCACCGCGACCAGGGATCGCGCTGACTAGCTCGCGATGAAAATGTGGATTTTGGGCAGTGAGCAACGCGACCAGGTACCGCGATGGTTGATCGCGATGAAAGCTGTGAAATTCCTCCAGTGAGCAACGCGACCAGGTGGCATGACCACAGGTCGCGATGACCGAAATTTTATAAAAAAAATAAGTGAGCGGTGAAGCTTCTGGAGGAAGCAACCAGAAAAGAAAGAGAGAACGTGAGAGAAGGAAAAAGAAAGAAAAAGAGAAAGAAAAAGAAGAGAAAGAGAAAGAGAGAGAGAGAGAGAGAGAGAGAGAGAAAGAAGAAGAAGAAGAGAAAAAGAAGAAGAAGAGAAAAAGAAGAGAAAAGGAAGAAGAGGAAAGGAAGAAGAAAGGAAGAAAGAAAAGGAAAAGATGAGGGAGAAAGAAAAAAGAAAAATCCAAAAAAGAAACTGTCGAAAAACGGTATTCAGGTTGTTGTACACTTGTTTCTGAAATTATTTTCGATATGTGTTTTTGATTCAATGAGTTTGGAAACATAGTTATGGATTTTCATATACTCGTAATTCGTTTTCGTACGTTGTTGGAATTGTTTGTTGAATATTTTGATATAGTTTCAATGAAATCGTATCTTTTCAAAATCTGATTTATGAATATAGTTTTACGAATATTGTTTGGTTTTCTAACTATTGATTTTGATTGAAATTTATATTCGTTGATTCTTAAAATAAATGAACTGATTTGATAACTGAATAACGGCCTTGATATATGTATAGGGAAATATGGATATAAGAGATTGACATGTCAATTGGGTATATATATATAGCAGTACTGCCCCGATACTTCTAATGCTTATGATGATAATTTTACGGATACCATTTCCTTAGAAATGGGAAACCGACTGTAAAATACGGATACCATTTCATTCTGAAATGGGAAACCGACTGTGAGAATATATGGATACTATTTCATTTTGAAATGGGAAACCGACTGTTTATATAGGGATACCATTTCGTATGAGATGGGAAACCCGACTGTAAAACCTGTAATCCAGTCATGTAAACCCTGTTATGTGTATCAGAGGCCCCATTAAGAACTGAAAGCTAGAAAATGATGAGGAAATAAAGAAATGTTATTGATATTGAAACCTAAGAACTTTTGAAATACTTTATTTTATATAGTTTCAGTAATTGAAATGTGTTGGTTGTTTTATATATATATCTTTCTGAATTTCTGAATTTAAGATTTATTGTTTTATATTACATTGAAATTTATTTTAGTGTACACCCACTAAGCATTATTGCTTAGCGCGTTGATGTTTATCGCGCATAGGTAACAGAGATACCGAGGAAGGAAAAGATTGAAGAGAGAGTTGCAGATAGAGATCCAGAGTCACCACATTTTGGGTAGTCACATATTTCTATATATTACGCATGCATATACAAGAATATGTAAATGTGTTATATATTTATGTTTTGTAATTAATTGTTTTATGATTTCTGTTTTTCATTTTCAAAGGATTGTAAATAATGAATTATGAACTGTTTTATTTTAAAACTGTTTGGAAAGTCACACTAAACGGCAGAGTGCACATTGGTTTGAAAGTTTGATATAGAAATGTTGAAATTATATTGTTTTGGACGTTTGTGGAAAACAGGTTTTGGGAAATCAGAAAAACAGAGGGAACTCTGCCGAAATTTTTAAAAACTGATTTTGATGGGCTCACTAGAAATGATTTTAAATTATAAATTATTTGGTTTTTAGATTATAAATAAAATTAAGAAAAGTTTTGAAAATCAGGTAACGTTCCCTGGGTCGATCCAGACGGATCGGGTCAGAGAGTGTTACATGGAAGATCTACACCTCTCAATCCATAAAACTATGTTTCTGAGCTTCAAAAAATTGAGGAAATTTTTTTGAAATGTTGGTTCAGGTTTTTGTAGAAGGATGTATGCTATTGAATTTAGATTTCAATGCTGTACCATGTATGCATATCTCCTTTAAGTACCAAAAATAAACAATCATGCTCTTTCCCAACCTATCCAGTGCTTGTCTGTTTGCTTGTCTGTTTGCCTTGTACAATCTTTAGACATCAACATTCACCTTGAATATATATTCTTTAATAAATCAACAATGACCTCAGTCTTGATATAAGGATTGGACTTTACAAAGGTTTCAAACTTACTTGCAATCCACTTCACCTTTGCCTATACATTTTTGTGAACTTTATGACACTGATAGTGGTTATTTTGTGTTTTTATCTTCATTGTAATCTCATTAAGCATGCATGAAGTATAGATCCTCCAAGGACAACTTCTCTTTTAAATTTGTAGGTTAATCTTGTTTTATCCTTTTTCACTCTATATAAAATAATACATTGTTTCTCTCAACAATGCTCTTATTGTATACATACTATTACAGATTTGTCCAACTTTAAACTAGACTTCACCCCTTACCATATACTTGAAAGGGTTACTCTGCAATTTGGCTATTTTAGCTTCAGGGTTTTATTGTTTTGAGTTAGTGAAAAACTCATCATCTTCTAGCAATTGATATATCTCAAATAAATCAACATTGACATTGTTATCATCTTCATCTACAACACCCAGTATACCAATACCATTATATTGGTCAACTTTCTTAACTTCATTCCTATTATCAGAGTATTTAAAGATATATCCTTTAAAATCATTCCAACTTAAAGCTTGAAAATTATCAAACAATAACTCATGATCCACATTGGGACTAGAAGATAAACCTTATGGTGGGAGTGGGATGCATGGCTGATTTACTACTTCAAACATGATCCTACTACAACCATGTTCATTAAACATTCTAAATACCTCTATTATCTTACAGTCCCTCTTCGCTTCTAATTTTTCATTACACCAAGGTAATTACACCGAAATACAATACTTGCCCTCATAAAGTTCATCATTGCCAGTGTAAGTCTCAGACATGCATGCAATAAACTACTTATACTAATGTGATTAAAGTCACAATGATCAATCTCGATCACATTAGTATTATAATGTACTATAGTCTCAAAAGAATCCATTAGCTATGGTGCAAAACAAAATAATATGAAAATTATACCAAAAACATATACATTGCACAAACCAAAATAGAAGCATGGAGTAACAAAAATGCGTAAAAGAACAACGTTCAACAGTCTTTAACGATAATATTTGATAGTAAGCAATAGAAGCATACATAACACAATAAAATCATATGCATATCACGGGAAAACGGAAATGAGTATTAACAACCAAAAAACATTATATGGAATACTAAAAAAATTAGAATGTTACAAGTTTATGCAATATCACATATATACACAACATAACACTACATACCATAAACACAAGAAAAAAATAAAATCTCATTTTGATGCAAATCAATAAATCCCTAACTCTATTTAGCGAAAACCAAACAAAACTTATTTTGATGCAAACCAGTCAACAAAAGTCCTCAAACATGTTGATTACATACTCAATAATATTGTTTTATCTTCGATTCGCAAAAACCCAAGTTTAGATTTATAGAAACCCTAATTGATGAAATCAATGGACAAATAATCTATACAGACTTCATGCAATAATTAGCATTATTAGTGATATAGCTAGTTCAACTATATCAGCTAACTTGACTGTGACCAAGCACAGTTCAAGTAATGGTTTAGTGCAGTCTGTTGACATTAGTTTTAGTGAGGCAAAAAGTCAAACAGGTGGTGATAGTCCAACTCAGGCATTTTATCAAACACCTGATGGGTATCTATCTACTTCTAGTTTCCCTAAGCATGTATGTGGTGATAAACCCAACAAGGAGAAAGGGGAAGTCGATCATCATAATCATTACTATGATGATAATGATGATCATGGATAGTTAGCCCAAAATTGGTAAGAAATCTGTTAGATTTGGAGGGAAAAGTTGTTAAGGTTTAACAACTTTTCCCGCCTCTTTATAAATATATTAGACTCAGTTTCTAATCTATAAATATGTATTTTGCAAATCTTTGTAATTAATCAAGCAAATAGAAATCAAAATCAAAAAAGATTTTCTCTTACCTGTTTGTATATCGAGAAAATATCTCCTCATTTCTTCTGGTTTGACCACTGTTATAAAAGAGAAAATAAGTGAGTTTAATATGGTATCAGAGCTACAAGAAGTCACTGCTTCTGCTTTAGATTACAGGAATAATGAGACCTCTCAGCTCACCATAAACAAAAGCTCAAAACCTGTTACAACAATGAAGCTTGTCTTGACAGTGAAGTTGGACACCAACAACTTCCTGCTATAAAAGCAACAAGTGCTTGCTGTTATAAAAGGAAATCATCTTTCCTCCTTCATTGATTCAGCAGTGCAACCTTTTTTTTCCAGGTTCAACATTGATGGATATATGAGTGCAGATTTCTTGGATTGGGAGCAACGAGATCAGATCTTGTTGTGCTGGATGTTATCCTCAATCACCCAAAAACTTCTCCCTGAGTTTGTTAGCTGCCTTACTGCGTGTGAGGCCTGGAACTCAATTTTGCAGCTATTTTCTTCACAATCCAAAGCCAACGTAATGCAGTTGAAGTTGCAACTGCAGACCTTGAAGAAAGATGGTTCTTCAATGGCCAAGTACTTGATGAAGAAGAAAAGCATTATGGATGCTCTTTCCTTTGTTGGTCATCCCTTGACTAATGATAATAAGCTGATGCAAATCCTTGAAAGCTTAGGATCAGATTACAACAGCTTTATCATACCTATTACCTCTATGCAACATACCTATACACTGTCAGATATTACTTCACTCTTGTTGACTCATGAAGCAAGACTAGATCAAGACATAACAAGTGAAAACTTGACATTCAATATGGCTGCAAATAAAAAAGGAAATAGAGGTAATCAAGGTGGTTTTAGTAAAGAAAATCAACAAAACAATGATTAGAATTACAACAATGGCAGCAAACCAGCTAACCAAGCTCCTAATAATAACAGTAATGGAGGTAGAAAGAGTAAAGAAAGAGGCAGAAATTTTGGTTCAAACAACAGGCTTCCATGCCAAATCTGCCACCGTTCTAGTCATGGAGCATTTCGGTGTTATTATAGGTATGATCAATCCTTTACACCTCAATTTAATGGTCTTAATGGTGCAGGAAATCCTCAAGCCAATCAAGGATAGTTGAATGCCATGACTGCACAAATGGCAGCCACGATGCATCTTCTAATAGTGTTGTTGATCTTGCTTGGTATCCTGGACAGTGGTGCAACAAATCATTGCACCCCGGATAGCAACAATTTGCAGAACAACATGCCTTATCAAGGTGCTAATAGAATTTTTATGGGAAATGATAAGGGACTTCCTATCTCTTTCATTGGACACAATACTTTTGTTCAAAATAGTCATATTTTTCAGCTAAGAAATATTCTTCATATTCCACAAATCACCAAAAATCTCCTTAGTGTATCTAAATTCGTGAAAGAAAACAATGTTTTTGTTGAATTTCATCCTCATGTTTGTCTTGTGAAGGATTAAGCTACGAAAAAAGTTCTTCTTCAAGGGGATCTTAGGCATGGTCTTTATGCTTTTGACTTGCCTATTGTCTCTCATTCTGCAAATTCCACTCAAACTTCTTTGAAAACCTCGCAGTCATGTCTCGGTACTGTCAAGAAGTGTTTTGTTTCTGCTCATATTGAGCCTGCTGTTGCTAGTTCAAATTCTCATGTACTTACTCTATAAAATTGGCATATGAGATTGGGACGTCCCACCTCACAAGTTGTTAAACAAATTCTGAATAAATGCAAAGTTTCATTTTCTAATTCCTCTACCTGGCTATGTAATGCATGCTATCTAAGTAAGTCACATAAACAGTCTTTTCCTTCTAAAACAGTATATCAACAGCCCATTAAATTTGTTGTTGCTGATGTTTGGGGACCAGCCCCCATGTTGTCCTCAAAAAGGCATAAATACTATATGAGTTTTCTAGATGTTTTTACTAGGTATACTTGGGTTTTCCTACTTAAAGCCAAAAGTGAGGTCCATAGAGTGTTCGTAGAGTTCAAAACACAAGTGGAATTGTTTTTCTCTCACAAAATCAAAACCTTACAAATGGATTGTGGAAAAGAATTTCTTGTGTTAAATAAATATTTGACTAATTGTGGAATTACCTTGAGACATAGTTGCTCTTATGTTTATGAACAAAATGGGCTTGTAGAAAGGAATTATAGACACTTAGTGGAAACGGGGTTAAGTCTTCTTACTCAAGCTTTAATGCCTCTAAGATTTTAGGGATGAAGCCTTTCCACAGCAGTTTGTCTCATAAACTGCATGCCTACCAAGGTGTTGAATGACAAAACCCCCTACAAGTGCCTCTTGTTACGATTATGTTTAATAGAAAGAGTGTAATAGTGTATTTGACAATCAATCTCATATAAATAAAAATGATTTTTGTTTTAACAAATCTTATAGAAATTATATCAATTGTCAAAAGTAAATAATTATAAGGTCAAGAGACTGAGAAACAAAAGAATTGTTCATACATCTGGATATGCACGAGGTAGACACAGTTTTTTAGTTAATTTCGAATAACATTCACAACTTAAGATACAAGGTTAGGCACCCTTATCTTGTTAAAGTTGTAGATTCTTTTGTTAGCATTTAAGCGGGATCAAATGTGATATGATGAGTCTAAAATCATCGATGTGTCTTTGAACAAAAGAATATAGTGCACTGGGTGCATTGAATAGGATCATTGTAGAAAACTTTATCCGCAACCGTCAGTGGATAAAAGTGTTATACTGAGACAATCAGAGAGTCTATCTCAATCCTGAGATAAATGATGGACTTATGGTTGCATGCGTTATCATTTGAGCTGTCAATGAGCACGATTATATCGCATAGTCTATCATCGATAGTTTGGTGGTATTCACGTGTATATCGATAGAGGACATTATTTATAGAAATGGACATCGTGACTGCATCTAGCAAATGTCAGTAGAATACCATCATATGGATGTTTTAAGGTATTGGATATTAAATCTTAATGTTGAGTTTTCAATAGTGACTATTGAAACATAGCTTCTGGACAAGTCAAAATATCTAAGTTCAAAACATGGTCATATGAGTAAATATGACAACTTGGAGAGTTATAGACGGTCTATGAGCTCTTAGCGATTAATGGTATTTTTTTTACGAGGATACACTTTCTTTTTTTAGGTTGTCTAGAGTACGAATTAATACGCTCACTCATTCTATCTTTATTTAAGAGTTCAATTTTAGTTCTTTAGTGGAATAAACTAAAATTAATGGATCGGACATAAGTGAATTATTTGTTGATTGTGATTAGGTTGTGTCTATTGGAGCTTAAATTTAGATAGCCCGCCAAGATCCCCAATCCACACGAATTTAAATGGATAACTAGTTATATATTACCGGATCATTTATTTTATCCATCTTAAAGAATTGATTTTGGAATTTATTCCAAAAGTTTTTTAGAGGTGCGTTCTTGTGTTCGATCAAGACACGCGATAACTCGTCAAAATACCTGGGATGGGCAACCAAGGGCGTGTGACCCCTTGGGCGGCCCTAAGGGATGTTTTTAACATCCCGTAAATATATTGATAATATAATTAACACATTTAATAAAAATGGAGCTGTTGAATAATATTAAATATATTTATTTAAAGGCATGAGGACTTGTTTCTTTTTATAAGAATGGGTCTAGTTCACACATGGATTTTTTATGGAGGTCCAATGAGATTAATAAAATGGAAAAATAAAGTTTAGGCCCATGCCAATAGGGGTGGGCGTCATTAGCTAATGTATTTAGCTAAATCACTTTGTTTTATTTTATTATTTAATTAAATGTTAATTAATTAATTAATTACTTGTTTAATTAAAAGTCAAAACACTTTTCTATTAGGAATTAGATTTCTAGTTTCATGCTATTGGTAATAGTATGATAAGTATCAAAAACTTTATTTGATAAGGAGATAAATAAAAAGGAGTTATTAATCAAATCAAATTAGGAAGTTTTTTATATTTATCAAAACTCTAAAGTTGACTATTAGTCGCTTTTAGGAAGTTTTGATAAGTCATTCAAATTCTCAATTATCCTTTAATAATTATTGGATAATAGATTCAAGAGATGAGATATGATTGAACTCTAACTTTATAGGATTTATAGTGAAACACAAATCCTCTCACGATAGGGAGAATTCGGCCACCATAAAAGGCAAGCAAGGGGAGTTCGGCCAAGGCTAAGGTTTTTATGCAAGTTTTGAGTTTTTGTGAGCTTTGATAAGTTAAGGAAAAACTCTCCATCTCTAGAAAAAAAAAGGTGTGATAATTCACCTGAGAGAAAAGAGAGAAAGAACAAAGTGTTCTTCGTTTTCTTAGGAGAGTTTTTGAATGACTAACGAAAAAGAAAAGTTTTTTGTTTCTCATCCTCAAGTACACAATTCAAAGAAAGGAAGCCCACACTCCAAGATGATCCAAATTCGTGAAGGATTGGAAGATCTTGCGGTTCATAGTTGACGCAACATCAGACCTCACGTTATTCAAAAGGTATGTTACCTTTTGTAATATATTTAATTAACTATAGGTTAAGATTGCTCTTTTTGGAAAAATTTTAAAATGTACCAATGCAAAAATTCTTGTTTTTTTTTTGCGCCTTCCGCTGCGCTGTACTCACCGTTTTTCCTACACCTCTTTGGTCAAGAACCTGATTATAGCAACCTGAAAGTGTTTGGCTGTCTTGTTTATCCCTACTTAAGACCATATAATAGGCACAAATTCCAGCTAAGAAGTTCACCTTGTACTTTCATTGGTTATAATTCTCAATGCAAAGGGTATAAGTGTCTAAGTTCCATAGGAAGGGTGTATATTACTCGCCATGTTGTTTTTGAGGAACATCATTTTCCTTTTGCACAGCCACAACTCTCTTCTTGTGCTCAGCATAGATTTATCCCCTTCCTTTTCCCTTCACTGGTTCAGTCTCCTTCTCCTGATTCCTACAGGGTTGCTGTCAGCCCCTGTGCAGCTGTTTCTCCTACTCATTCTACTGGTGTTCCTGCATCACCTCCTATCCTTGCTCTTACAACTATATCTCCTACTGGGTTAGAGCAGGGTTTTTCTCCTGCAGCTTCTGCCTCTCTTGGTTCTATTGCTCATACTTCAGCTATTGGTTCTCTCAACACACATCCCATGGTTACTCGATCAAAAGTAGGAATTTTTAAGCCTAAAATTCTATTGGCTGGGGGCTCTAATGTTGAACCTACCACTGCCTCTCAAGGATCCTAAATGAGTTGCAGCCATAAATGAGGAGTTTCAAGCTCTTCAATGCAATCATACATGGTCTATTGTGTCTCCCCCTTATGGCAGAAAGGTTATAGGGTGCAAGTGGGTCTTTAGAATCAAAAGGAACCCCGATGGCTCTATTTTGAAGTATATGGCACGTCTTGTTGCCAAGGGTTTTCATCAAGTGGTTGGCTTTAATTTTCATAAGACATTTAGCTCCGTTGTCAAACCAACCACCATTAGAGTTGTCTTAACTCTTGCTTTAGCTAGAGGGTGGTCCTTGAGATAACTAGATGTGAATAATGCTTTTTTAAATGGTGTAATGGCTGAGGATATGTTCACGGAACAACCTTCGGGCTTTGCTGATTTTAATCTTACTTTGGTGTACAAATTGCACAAGGTTCTTTATGGCCTAAAGTAGGCATCTAGGACATGGTTTGACAAGTTTAAACAAGCCTTTGTGTGCTTCGAGTTTCACTCTTCTAAGGCTGATCATTCCCTCTTTTGTAAGTTCACTCCTCACCATCGTACTTACATTTTAATCTATGTTGATGACATAACTGTTACTGGCAGCTCTACTTCTGCTATTTATCATCTAGTGCTGCAACTTCTCCAAGCTTTTGCTCTCAAAGACTTGGGTCTCTTGCATTATTTTTTGGGTGTTGAGGTGTAGCCTACTACCACTGGTTTACACCTCTCTCAGTACAAATATATTCATGATCTTTTACACAGGACAGGGATGCTCACTGCTAAACCCTTTCCTTCTCCAATGGTTACTTCTGCGGGCCATTCTTTGTCTGCCTACCGAGTCTCTCCTCTTGCTAATGCTACTGAGTATCGGTCTGTGGTTAGGGCACTGCAATATCCCACCATTACCAGACCCGATATTGCCTATTTTGTGAACAGGGTCTGCCAATTTATGCAGAATCCCTTGGATGAACACTAGTGCGCTGTCAAGAGAATTTTGCGGTATCTTTAGGGGACTTCTACTGCTGGGTTACAGTTTTCCAAGCCCTTCTCCTCAGCATCACAGTCTTTTGACTTGGTTGTGTTCTCTAATGCTGACTGGGCATCTAACCCTGATGACCGCAAGTCAACAAGTAAGTTTTGTGTTTTCTTTGGTCCTAATTTCATTACATGGAGTGCCAAAAAGTAGCACACCATCTCTTACTCTTCTACTAAGGCTGAGTATCGCAGCCTAGCCTCTATTGTTGCTAAGCTTAGTTGGCTTAAGTCTCTTCTTCATGAGTTACGGGTTTCTCAGCCACTGGTGCCCACTGTGTGTTGTGATAACCTATCCACTATTGCCATGTCCAGGAACCCTGTTTTGCATGCGCAGACTAAGCACATTGAACTCGATCTCTACTTTGTGACAAAGTCTCTCAACGTGAGATTCAGATCAACCATGTCTCTTCCTTGGATCAGGTTGCTGATATCTTCACTAAAACTCTGTCCACGCCACGTTTTCAGTACTTGAAGAACAAACTCATGATCACTAATTCTCCTATAACTTTAAGGGGGGATATTAGTGATATAGCTAGTTCAGCTATATCAGCTAACTTGACTGTAACCAAGCACAGTTCAAGTAATGGTTTAGTGGAGTCTGTTGACATTAGTTCTAGTGAGACAAAAGGTCGAACAGGTGGTGATAGTTCAACTCAGGCGTTTTATGGGCGTCTATCTACTTCTAGTTTCCCTAAGCATGCATATGGTGATAAACCCAGCAAGGAGAAAGGGGAAGTCGATCATCATGATCATCACTATGATGATCATGGATAGTTAGCCCAAAATTGGTTAGAAATCTATTAGATTTAGAGGGAAAAGTTGTTAGGGTTTAACAACTTTTCCCGCCCCTTTGTAAATCTGTTAGACTCAGATTTGTAACCTATAAATATGTATTTTGTAGATCATTGTAATTAATTAAGCAAATAGAAATCAAAATCAAAAGAGATTTTCTCTTACCTGTTTGTGTGCCGAGAAAATCTCTCCTCCTTTCTTCTGGTTTAACCACTGTTACAAGAGAGAATAAGTGAGTTTAATAAGCATCAATCAGAAACCCTAAAATATAATAATACAAAACAAAACTAGCCTTGCTCTTAAATTATTTTTGCTCCCTTCACGTTTTACTTCTATGTAAGTCTGGCTTCTAGTGAATCAACAGGCTTCAAACACTACTTTATGGGTTCCATTATATGCCACGAATCATATGTTAAGAGCAAAAGGTAATGCTGGGTTTGTTTTTGGCGCGAAATGGAGGTGAGCATTTGGAGAAGACAAAGAAAACTAATGGACTTATAGGAATGTGAGGGGTGCATGAGTGTCTCAATTGTTTAATCTCTCTAAACCACATTCAGATAATGTGGCTTCTCCTAATCAATGCATTAAATTATTTTTTAATTAATATTTATTAAATTTATAAATTGTTCATCTACTCTTTTACCCTTGTCAAATAACGCCCATTCCAACTTTACTAACAACCAACTTTAATGGCATGGGGGACTTTGCAGATTTTCATAAATTATTGGGGAATTTTTGCTAAACATGAAACTAGAGGGGAGTTTAGGGAATGAGGAAAACTACAAGAATATTTTAATAATTCCCTAATGAGGGACCAAAGCAAAACCAAGACGAGGAGACAGGTGGCCATTCACTTGTATCCAAACGAAATTCAAATACATCAAGATTACAATATTACCCTCAACCCCGTCCTAGCCGTTACAACCGTTTACCCTTGTTAATCCCTCACACCCACCCCAATCTCGCCACTCACAAAATAATCAAGGACAATACCGTCTTTTCAGTAACTAGCTCCTCTACTGTAGTTTTTCTCGTTACAGTTGAAACGAACACAGGAGCTCAACTTCCCTCACTCACTCTCACTTCTGGGTGTCTTGGATTTTCTCTCTCCTAGGGTTAGTTTTTTTCTTTCTTTTTTCTGTGTTGGAACTAAACCATGGCGTCCTCTTCATCTGATCCCGGGCTGAAACACGAAGTGGGTGGTGGCGGTGAGACTTCAGAGGCGGTGATAGCAAATGATCAGCTGTTACTGTACAGAGGATTGAAGAAAGCCAAGAAAGAGAGAGGCTGCACCGCCAAAGAGCGCATCAGTAAGATGCCTCCATGCACTGCTGGCAAACGCAGCTCCATTTATCGTGGCGTCACCAGGTGAGATATATCCTAATTTACAAAATACTATGCTTTATGTATTTTATTTAATGATTTTCTTGTTTGTTTGTGTATGGTTGCATTTTAAAGGGAAATTCTTGATGGAGTTGGTGCGTTTTTGAGCTGAATTTGCTTAACACATTGTTAATTGAAGTTGGGTTGTTGTAGAATTTCTGTAATTTTTTGGTTGTCAATGGCAATCAAAATATCTGCTGATTTTTCAACATGGGTTAATGGAGTATCAGTGGTTAAATATATCCTTGACCAATTTTTGTTTTACTTTAGTTGTTGATTTAGTGTGATTAGCACCACTGTGCTGCGTTATGGTAATTCAATTTTGGCTCAGTGACCTCTCTTTATTTTTATTTTTATTTTTTAGGTTTGATTTATTAATTTTTTTTAATTGCTTGTCTTCTGCAATTGCTGTCGATTTTATAATTTTGAAATTCCTCTATGAGATGTACAGTAATGCTTTTGTTTATTATATTCAAATCGTTAGGCATAGATGGACTGGTCGTTATGAAGCTCACCTTTGGGATAAAAGTACCTGGAACCAGAATCAGAATAAGAAAGGAAAGCAAGGTCTCGCTCTCTCTCTCTCTCTCTCCCTTTCTTTCTCTGCCTGCATGCACACACATTATTATATATGCAAAACACTTTGCACGAACTGTGAAAAAATATGAGGGAAATAATCTCAATGTTATATTAATCAATAATGAGTTACAACCCTTTATATACATGTAGGACTCTAATAAAAATAAGGAAACTATTACAAATAAGGAAATTACTTTGGGAAACTATTTTAATCTAATCACTATGATTTAGGAATTCCTATAAGTTAGAAATCCTATTCTAATATGATAATATCCTATTCTAATAAATTAAATATTAACAAATATTAACATATATTTCCTACACCCCCTCAAGCTGGTGAATGGATGTTATCCATTCCTAGCTTGCCAATTATTGCCTGGAATGCTGTGCTAGCTAGCCCTTTGGTAAGGACATCAGTCAGCTGGTCTCCAGTAGACACATACGGTGTGCAGATCAAATCACTATCCAACTTTTCCTTTATAAAATGTCTATCCACTTCAATATGTTTAGTCTTGTCATGTTACACTGAGTTATGTGCAATGTTGATAACTGACACAATAAAGTCTCATAGGGGTTTCCCATTTGACCTTTAAGTCTTATAAGATTATTTTCAGCCACAAGAGTTCACAAATTCCAAGTGCCATTGCCATGAATTCAGCTTCTGCGCTTGACCTTGCAACAACCCCATGCTTTTTACTTCTCAAAGTCACCAGATTCCCACCTAAGAAAGTACAATACTCTGATGTTGATCTTCTATCCACTACGGATCCGAATAATCGATATCCGTATATGCTTCAAGAGTAAGACTTGTGCCCTTTTTGAACACAATACCCTTCTAGGTGTAGCCTTTAAATACATAAGAATCATATAAACCGCTTGAAGATGTACTTCTTTAGGGTTGTGGATAAATTGATTCACCATACTAACCGCATATGCAATGTCCGGTCTAGTATGTAATATAACAAAGTTCTTTGGGATACAAATAGTCTCCTTGTCAAATCCTTAATTTCAAAAACATTGTCATGAACCATAAAAATTTTGAAAATAAACTAACATAAACCAAATAGAAATATGGCTCGGATACCAAACTAGGATTGCAGTTCTGATTAGCAAGATTGGGCTACGCCGCAAGCTAAGAGCATACTAGCAATCTTAAATTAGAGTATTCAGAATACGGTACTTGAAAACGATTTTTAACAATGAATTAAAAAATAAATAAAAGAGAATAGATAGCTTACATAGAACTTGAGAAGAAACTCTAAATTGCACAAAGAGAACTGGATGTATATTACAATGAGGTTTCGTACAAAGATAGGATGATCAATACCAAGAATGGAGCCCTTATTTATAGCCAGGGTTCTCCACAACAAAACTAACAAAAAACATAATGATTAAAGGAAAAGAAAAGCAAAAGGAATAAATTCATGATTATATTCCACCTGAGCAATTCAAGAATATAACATGAGTGATTCTTGACACCCTAACATGAGTTATTCATGACACACCAGAAATATTACTTTTTTTTTTTTTATTACATGCTTTGGCACACCTGGCCTAATAACTCATGCTACCTACCTTCTCTATTTTTAGAGATTGCTAAAGAACAAAAGCCGGGAAGAGAGCGTAAGGTAGAAAAGAAAGAGGTGCCAGAGCAATATTCCTTCTAAGAAATCAGTCGTAGGGTTCAAACTGATGCTCAACAACGAGAACCTACGATGTAGTAATTAAAAGGAGAGATTAACTCCTTAAAGATAGAATTGAAAGAGCTTAAAATAAGGGTACAGACACTTGAGTTATACAACTCAGATACCCTAGCCCCTAAAGATGATGATTCTCAGGATGAGAGTCAATCATTTGAAAAATTGTCTGCTGAAGTTAACAGGACGGTAATTGAATCCTAACAGAAGGCAGGAAAACAAGTAACTGAATTGTCTTCCTCACCGTTCAACTATGATGAAGACCTTCCGGCAATTCCAGCCATAAATGTCATAGATAAAGTCATCATTCAGAAATAGTGTACTCAAGTCACCATTGTTGTAGCAAAGGACTTTATCTACGAGGGAGAAGCCCTCATAGACTCAGGAGCAGATTTAAATTGTCTTAGTGAAGGTATTATACCATCAAAATACTTTACGAAGACAACACAAGTCTTGAATACCGCCAATTCAGGGAAAATGCAGATAAACTTTAAGCTTTTAGGAGTTATTATCTACAACTCAGGAGTGTGCTTCCAGAGTACATTCATTATGGTTAAATACCTGGCAGAAGCCATTATACTTGGGACTCCTTTCATAAATATGTTGTGTCCTTTTCTTGTAACACCAACAGGATTAGAAGCAAAGATTGAAGGAGAGAAAGTAAAGTTCAATTTCACTAGAGAACCCATGTATAAAGAGATCAATAGCCTGAAAAGCAAGATCTCCAAGAAAGAGAAGTTTTGTTCTAGCTTCAAGAAGAAGTAAGCCACCAAAGGGTGAAAGAAAAGCTTAAAAATCCAGCTGTTATGAAACAAATAGAAAAGTTTCAAAAGAACGTGGAAAACGCTGTCAAAAGTTTTAACAGGCCCCTTCCTAGTTGGTTTTAGCAATGGATGTTGAATCATGCTATTCCCTTAAGAGCCCTTCCAAAGGCTGTGATTTCAGCCTTCGAGACATTATCCTCAGCAAACAAGGAGAAAATCTCTTAAACAAATATTTTTTTTTAATTGTTTGCAAGGTTCCTTGGATTTTAGCTTGGGAATACAGTTTTAGTGAGGTCACAGAACCCATCCCAACTCTCAAAAGGGTCTTCTAGCTCCACGATACTGTCCAGACTTGCGTTTTGCGCTGGCGACTAGCGCCTGATTGCAGCTTCTATCGTCCATTCTACTGGGAGCTTTACTTCATCCCATAAAATTGTCTTTGGGATCGCTAGATTTGAGACAGTCGGGTTAACTTGGAACATTGTTGTGTGTCCCTTCGTATCTCTTACCACTTTTCTGATGTTAAGATTTGGTGCGATGGTATTCATCACTTTGCCGTAGACTCTGATACTAAACTAGGACTGCATTCTGATTAGTATTAAATCTTTAGAGATTTTCTCCTTGTTTGCTGAGAAGAATGTCTCGAAGGCTGAAATCACGGCCTATGGAAGGGCCCTCAAGGGAATAGTATGATTCAGCATCTACTACTGAAACCAACTAGGAAAGGGCCTTCTAGAGAAGTCTTTGTTCATTTTTGGCTGAACAAACCAGTGATGACCTTTTTGGTTATATTTAAAGACTTCGTCCAAGCTCTTAAATAATCAAAAAAGCCATAGGCTGGAGGAAAAATCTTTTTATCTTAAATTTTTTCCTTTCTGAATAGATTTTCTCCCCATTATTTTGTTAAGAAAACATCAAAAATTTGAATTTTTGAGAAGGCTATTGTGTTTCTGGCACTGAAGTTGTGCTTTATTGTCGCACAGCCGGATTCTACCAATACCCTTCCATGCTAGGACTTTGTTTTTGAAGGTTCTTAGGAAGTCTTAATTACCTAACAGACTTCTATAAGGACTTAGCCAAGGATGCTAAACCTCTGTTTGCTAGGCTTAAAAAGAGTCTTGAGCTTTGGTCAGAAATCTACACAAAAGCAGTCAGAAGATTAAACTAAAGGCGAAAGAATTGTCTTGCTTGGCGATTCCTCATCCAAACGCCTTTAAGATTGTCGAAACAGATGCCTTTGAGTTGGGATATGGGGCTATCTTAAAACAAGAACTGCAAGGGAAAGTTTCCTTAGTTCGTTTCAACTTCCGGAACTTGGAAACAAGCCCAGCAAAACTATTTGACAGTGAAAAAAGAAGTTTTAGCAATCATTTTATGCATTTTAAAATTTCAAGACAATTTGTTAAACAAATGTTTTTTTGCTAAGAGTTGATTGCAAATCTGCCAAAGAGATTTTACAAGAAGATGTCAAAAACTTGGCCCTAAAACAGGTTTTTGCCACATGACAGGCCTTACTTTCTTCTATTTTTTATTTTGATATTGAATTTATTTCAGGAGAGTCTTAACTCTTTGCCAGATTTTCTAACTAGAGAATGCCTGCAAGGCCACCAAGCAATCCATGTAGGGAGCCAGCTCCTCAAAAGCCAATAAAGGAGCGAAGTCCTTGCCCCAAGAAGATTCAAAAGCACTTTTTTTGTGGTAACATCGTCCTCGACTTTATGCACAATAAAAGGCGAAGACTGGGGAATAGACTTGCAGAGAGCTGCAAGAAAATACCTCCGAAACGATATCTTTCCTTAGCTTTGACCCTTCAAAAACAAAGTCATGGCATAGAAGGGTATTGGTAGAATCCGGCTGTGTGACAATAAGGCACAACTTCAGTGCCACAAACACCATAGCCTTCTTAAAAATTCAATTTTTTGATGTTTTCTCAACAAAGGAATGGGGAGAAGATCTATTCAAAAAGGAAAAAAATTTCGATAAAAAGATTTTTTCTATAGTGTATGATTTCTTTGATTATTTAAGGCCTTGGAATGAACTCTTTAAATATAACTATGAAGGTCATAGCTAGTTTGTTCAGCCAAAAATGAACAAAGACTTCTCTAGAAGGCCCCTTCTTAGTTGGTTTCAGCAGTGTATGCTGAATCATGCTATTCCCTTGAGAGCACTTCCAAAGGCCGTGATTTCAGCCTTAGAGACATTCTCCTCAGCAAACAAGGAGAAAATCTCTAAAGATTTAATGCTAATCAGAATGCAGTCCTAGTTTGGTATCAGAGTGTATTGATGAACACCATTGCATCAAATCTCAACATCAGAGAAGTGGTAAGAGATAAGAAGGGACCCACACGAGTTAACCCAATTGTCTCAAATTTAGCCATCCAAAAGACAATTTCATGGGATGAAGTAAAGCTCCAGTAGAATGGACGTTAGAAGCTGTAGTCATGCCCCAGCTGCCAACACAAAACGCAAGCCTGGACAATATCGTGGAGCTAAAAGACCTTATTGAAAGTTGGGATGGTTATGCGATCTCTGTAAAATTGTATTACCAAGCTAGAATTCAAGGAACTTTGTAAACAATTAAAAAATACATTAGCATTAACCTTTTGAGAATTTCTCCTTGTTAGCATCCATTTCTAAAACCATCTAGAAAGGGGCCTTCTAGTAAGTCTTCATTCATTTTTGGCTGAACAAACCAGCTATGACCTTCTTGGTTATATTTAAAGACTTCATTCCAGGCTCTTAAATAGCAAAGAAATCATAGGCTGGAGGAAAAATCTTTTTATCGGAAAATTTTTCCTTTCTAAATAGATCTTCTCCCTTTTCCTTTGTTGAGAAAACATCAAAAATTTGAATTTTTGAGAAGGTTATGATGTTTCTGGCACCGAAGTTATGCTTTATTGTTGACACGGTCGGATTCTACCAGTACCCTTTCATACCATGACTTTGGTTTTGAAGGGTCATAGCTAGGAAAGGTATCGTCAACTTGCCCACTAATCTCTGATATGAACCTTTGTCCATAGCTGCTGAGTCACTCGCCTCTCCTAGTTTCTGATTTGGTTCAACCGGTATATCAACTGGTTTGCACCCAAGTTTTCCTTTTTCCTACAACAAATCAATAACATATTTTTGTTGAGAAACAAAGATGCCATGTTGAAAATGTGCGACTTCTATCCCAAAAAAGTATATCAATCTCCCAAGGTCCTTTATCTCAAATTCTTTCGCAAGACATTTCTTCAACTCCTCTTTTTCATTCACATCATCTCCAGTTACTATGATATGTCATCGACATAGACTGGGAGCGTCGTTACTCCCCTTGAACTTGAGTGTTTTACAAACAAAGTATGATCACCTTGGCTTTGTTTATAACCTATAGAAGTCATCACTTTAGTAAATCTACCAAACCAAGCTCGTGGTGATTGCTTTAACCCGTACAACGCTTCTGTTGCTTACACACCCTATTGCCCTCTAAATTCATACCAAACCCACGAGGTAATTCCATGTAGTTTCCTCCTCAAGATATCCATGTAAAAAAGCTTTATTTACATTGAACTGATGTAAACTCCATCCAAAGTTCACTGGTAAGACAATATGACTCTCAGTATTTATCTTGGCTACTTGTGTAAATGTTTCAAGATAATCCACACCCTAAGTCTAAGTGCACTCTTTCGCAACCAATCTAGCTTTATACGTTTCAAGTGATCCATCTGACCTGTACTTCATTGTATAAATCCATTTGCACCCAACTGTGCTTTTTCCTTTCCATGTGAAGAATTAGGCTTAGTGCCTGGATTTTATTAACAGAGCAACTAGAATTATATACACAGCAGCTAGGGCAACACATTAATTAGAGAATCAAATCCCTCTAATCTAACTAAGGAAAGAAATAAAACAGAATAATCAACATTAACTCTATATAATCTGTACAATCAACACCATGATTTCCCAAGTTCTATTCTTCACAAGTGCTTTCAATTCCACCCTCATGGCTCGTTTCCACTCCTTGTGAATCAGTGCCTCATATAGGGTCTTTGGGATGGATACGGTATTTAAGTGGGTGAGAAAGGCTTTGTGAGAAGGTGATAATTTCTCATATGACATATAAAGTGACACAGGATACAGTGGGTATTGAGTACATTTTCTGGTTCCTTTTCTAACTGCAATAGGCCGGTCATTATTTACTAATGAGTTAAAGAAATTATTCACATCAGTTTCAATTTGAGTGCTTACCCCATTACTAGGATCTGGTTCCGATTCTTGGATTGGCATAGGTTCAGAGATAGTTGTTCTCTTTCCCAAATATACCTGCAATGGTTTAGTAGGACCATGAACTTGTTGGATAGACTCAGGAGCCAAGATAGATTGGGGAGTCGCGACTTGATGTATGCCGCGACCTGGGTCGCGACTAGAGCTCGCGGGAGCTAGGTCGTCACCCTTTTGGGAATTTAGGGGACTGGACTTGAGACCTGTAGATGGAGAGGAGAACCCAAACGAGTAGAAACACATTCTTGTCCTTATCTTCCATAGAAGTGCTCCTCTGAAGATAAGGTTGAGAGAAATAATATTGTTGACAAAGGTGACATTTTTATCGAAAATATAAACTTCCTTGTAGGAGGATGTGAACATTTGTAGCCTTTTTGGGTTGAGGAGTATCCCGTAGAAACACACTTAAGTGCTTGAGGATCAAGTTCTCCTCTAATGTGAGCGTGGATATGGACAAAGGACACAACCAAAAACTCTTGGAGCAAGATTATTAGAGGTGGAAAAATTTGGAAAGAATTGGGGAGAGAACAAATAAATTGGCAATGCAGGCCAAAGAAGAAAGAAAAACAGTGATGAAGGCAAAAAAAAAAAGGGCACTGCAGGCTGAAAAAGAAAGAAAAAGCGGCTATAAAAGCCAGAAAAAAATTTGTAAGTTCTAGGAAACCCTAAGCTCTGATACCATGTGGAAAAATATGAGAGAAATAATCTCAATGTTATATTAATCAATAAGAGTTACAACACTTTATATACATGTAGGACTCTAATAAAAATAAGGAAACTATAACAAATAAGGAAACTACTTTAAATCAGTGTGATTTAGGAATTCCTATAACTTAGGAATCTTATTCTAATATAATAATATCCTATTCTACTAATAGCTTTATTGTCAAAACTGACTATTTTCTCTACTTTAATGTGCATGGAATGCTCGGTTGCTATCAATTCCGACAGTTTACTTGGGTAAGAAGTAGCTTGATGTATCGAAATTTGAACTTACTGATGGCTATGTTATTTCACAGGAGTAATTCTATCTAATATATAATTACAGGGGCATATGATGATGAAGAAGCTGCAGCTAGAGCATATGATCTTGCTGCCTTAAAGTATTGGGGCCCAGGAACTCTCATCAACTTTCCGGTGAGAGAAACATTCCTTTGGATCTTTTCACTTAGCAGACAAATAGACTCATCAATTTATCTTTTAGCTATTTTTTTCTACTTATTTCTTACTGATGGATCATTTATGAGAGCAAAAGTACCGATCAAGAAAAAGAAATTAATTTAAATTAAGTTTAGCTATGGCAAATAGATTTTCTTATTTTTTTTGATCAATTATGAATGAAGTATGCACTTTTAGATATATGGCATTTGGATTTCTTTGCTTTCAATAAGAATATATAAGCTTTCATTCTGAAGTTTTTGAGAAAGAATGAAATTCTGTGTATTTATTTATAAAAGTAATACAGCAATAGGTTTCTTTTATATATTACTATAGCTAACTTGTAGGACTAAATTAAGCCACCTAATCACAAATTTAGGAATGTACAATAAAGCATAGTATGTACAGAATAAAAAACATGATTTATTTCCTAAAATAGCCTCATGGACCGAATCAGTAGAGATCACAACTGATTCGTTCTTAATTCAGTTCTCCTTTCCAACACTCACTCCCCCTCAAGTTGGTCTAAAAATGTCCTCCATACCCAACTTGCACATCAATTTGTCAAATTGTCCTCTTTGTAGTCCCTTGGTGATTAAATCGGCTACTTGTTCAGATGTAGGTAGATAGGGCATACAAACCAGTCCACTATCCACCTGTTCCTTGACGAAAAACTTGTCTATCTCAACATGTTTAGTTCTATCATGTAGAATCGGGTTATGAGCTATTGCAATTGCATATTTGTTGTCACAATAAAGTTTCAGAGGTAATGTAACTTGGATTTTTAGATCTTCAAAAATTCTTTTAATCCAAATCACTTCACAAATCCCAAGAGCAGTTGCTCTAAATTCTGCTTCAGCACTGCTTCTTTCAACAACACTTTGTTATTTACTTCGACAAGTCACAAAAATTAACTTTCCCACCAGTTTTTGGTACTGTTCTATCCAACATATTTTTAGGGTCAGCAGCTTCAAGTTTCAGATTTGGTTCCATTAAAGTCTCGGCGGCTCTACAACCCAACATCCCGCTCTCTCCCAACAAATCCAACACATATTTCCTTTGAGACACAAAAATGCCTTCCTTGGATCTAGCAAACTCCATGCCTAGGAAATATTTCAATTCCCCTAGGTTTTTAATCTCGAATTCACTAGCCAATAGCTCTTTCAATCTCTTGAGTTCTTTTTCATCATCTCCAGTCAAAATAATATCATCTACATAGACAATTAAAATAGCCTTCATCTCTTCACTAGAGTGATTAAAGAACAGAGTTCGGTCCCCTTGGCTTTGACAATACCCAAATTTCTTCACAACCCTACCAAACCTCTCAAACCATGCCCTAGGAGATTTTTTAAGTCCATATAGGGACTTCACCAGCCTGCATACTTTCTTATAGCCAAATTCACTTTCAAACCCGGGTGGAGGATCCATGAAAACTTCCTTTTCAATATTGCCATTTAAGAAGGCATTCGTGACATCAAGTTGGTAAGGAGGCCAATTAAAAATTGCTGCCATAGATAGTAGGATCCGAATTGAATTAACATTTGCTAGTGGTGTAAAAATCTCTTGATAATCAAGGCCATAAGTCTGAGTGAATCCTTTAGCTACGAGTCTGGTCTTGTGTCTTTCTATAGAACCGTCAGCCCTACACTTAACAGTAAACACTCATTTACACCCTACGGTTTTTTTCCCTATTGGTAGATCAACAATTTCCCAAGTTTTATTTTTATTAAGAGCATTTATCTCTTCCATAACAGCTGGTTTCCAGTTTGGGTGTTCAAGGGCTTCATGTATAGTTCTAGGGATAAATAGGTGAGAGATTTTTGAAGTGAAAACTTTGTAATTGTCTGACAATCTATGATAGGACAGATATTTGGCTATTGGATGTGTGGTACATGACCGGACTCCTTTCCTAACAGCTATGGGGATATCAAGGTCTGTAATTTCATTAGTTGCAGGTATGGCAAGATTTTTTTACCACTTTAGAAGGCTTAGGAATATGATAGAGGTCTTACCTGGCTGGTTCAAATCTGGTTCTGGTCTAAGATCAGATAGTAGCTCTGGAGTTACAACTGGTTCATAAATAGGACCTAGAAACGGTAATTGGGCCTGTGTCAAATCCGGCTGTCCTTTATTACCACAAGGTGTTTTTCTTGAATACACCTTAATCTAGGTTGTGGGATATTTCTCTCTAGATTAGGGTCTTTATCCTGCAATGTTTCTTCCCTGAAATTAGAAGTAGATAAGTTTGGCTTTTGATTAGGCTCCAATTCTGCATTATTTTCAACCTTATTTTCTTCTAACAAATCAGTCTCTTTGGCCTTTAAAGAGTCAGCAGCATAATTAGGATTGAAAAAATTGGAACCAGCAACTTCATTTGAGACAAACACATTTGGTAAAACACAATTGTTAGTTTCCCAAAAAATATCAAGCTCATCTTCTTTTGGATGCTCCTCCTGAAGAGGAGTTTTTGTAAAAAATGGAGTTTGTTCCACAAAAAACACATCCATACTAATATGGATTTTCTTTGTAACAGGATTAAAACACTTATATATCCCCTTTTGTTAGGTGCATAGCCAATGAAAATACATTTTTCAGCTCTAGCATCTGACTTTGACCAAGATATATTAGGAATATGAACAAACATAGTACAACCAAACACTTTTAGAGGCAAATTTGAAGTAAGCCGATTTTCAGGAAACCAATTTTTAAAACAATTCAAAGGTGTTTGATGATTTAAAACACGAGATGAAACTCTATTTATCTAATATGCTGCCGTTAACACTGCCTATCCCCATAAATACTTGGGCACATTCATAGAAAGCATAAGAGCTCTATTAACTCTAAAAGATGGTGATTTTTCCTCTCAGAAACACCGTTTTGTTGAGGTGTATGAGGACACGTAGATTGATGTTGGATTCCTTTTTCAATCAAAAAATTTCCAAGTTATTGGTTGAAAAATTCTTTATCGTTATCAGTATGTAGAATACTAATTTTGGTGTGAAATTGATTTTCAATCAAAGTACAGAAATCGTTAATAATTTTTCAACATCAGATTTCTTATTCATTAAGTAAATTCAACATAATCTAATGTGATTATCTATTAATGTCACAAACCATCTTTTATCAGTTAGAGTAGGCACTTTACGAGGTCCCCAAACATCATTATGAATCAAATGGAAGGGTTTTAAGGGCCGGTAAGTTTTTGAATGATATGGATTGCGATGACTCTTTGAAAAACAGCACACATCACATTGGAATTTCTCATGAGATACTTTATTAAATAGATTAGGAAACAAATGTTTTAAATAAGCAAAACTAGGGTGTTCTAATTAATAATGCCAAATGATAATTTGTTCTTTGATAGGAAAAGAACTAACATTACATTTTAACCCCAAAGCAGGTGTATTGACCGAAGAAGAGTCCTCCAAGTAGTAAAGTCCATCATTTTAGCACTGCCAATCATCGTTCCCAAAGTCTTGTCTTGAAATTCACAGATTGTAGGAGAAAAAATTACTGAACAATTAGAATCTTGGGATAGTTTGCTGACAGATAAGAGATTACAAGACAGGTAAGGAACATGTAAAACAGACTTCAAAACAATATTTGATGAAATTTGAATGGAACCTTTTCCAGCAATTGGGGACAACTAGTCATCTGCTATTCTTACTTTCTCATTACCAGGACAAGGAGAATAGGTTTTGAACAAGGAAGAGTTGCTTGTCATATGATCAGATGCACCAGAAACAATGATCCATGGTGCAAGGACAAGTTTGCTTGATAAACCAGTAGAAAATATACCTGATTGAGCAAGAGATCCACTGGGTGTAAGGCTGCTGGTTCCTGGACCAGATTTGATGAGTTTCAGAAATTGATCCAACTGCTCCTTGCTGAAATAATTCTGCTCAGCTACATTGGCAGTAAGGGGTGTTGTTTGCCTCTTTGTCTTTGAGTTTCTAATTAGGCGGCAGGTTTCTCGGGTGTGGTGAGGTCGGTTACAATGGTCACACTAGAGTTTCGGTTTGTTCTCATATTTGGGGAAATAAACTTTATTGGCCAAGGCATCCTGTGTAGTCAAAGCAAATATTTCTACAGGAGACCCGACTGCCTTTTTTTCCAACATCACCATTCGACTGCTTTCTTCCCTTTGTACCTCTGCAAACACTTCAATAATGGAGGGAAGAGGCTTCCGACCAATTATTCTCCCCCTAACTCTATCAAACTCGACATTCAACCCTACAAGAAACCGGAAAACTTGGTTATTGTCGA
The DNA here is from genome assembly GCA_003430845.1 of Xanthoceras sorbifolium. NCBI lineage: Eukaryota > Viridiplantae > Streptophyta > Magnoliopsida > Sapindales > Sapindaceae > Xanthoceras > Xanthoceras sorbifolium. The sequence continues at coordinate 9,728,161 of CM010611.1, forward strand.
CTAACTTTTGATAGTGAGCACCATCCCTTGGATCTGTCCACTTGTACTCATTAAACATGTCAAGATCCTGCCATAATCGTTTCAAAGTGAAAGTATTTGGTAACGGTGTCCGTACCTTGTTTAATCTCTCTAAGTTTGAGTTGTAATTCATAGTTGTAACTGGTTATCCAAATAAGAGTACATGTGATTTAAATTGTCCCTCGTCCTTGGCTTTTGAATAACCAAGATAATTCGCATTGATATCCTCCTCCATAGAATTGACGAGTCAAGCCATAAATGCGCGCTATCCTTTGCATCTTGTTCAGCCTTCTCGCGTGTCAAGTACCCTATTTTGCCATGCCTGCATATATACATCTTAACAGAAAGCGACCAGTGGATAAAGTTGTCGCCACTAAGCTTTATATTAGTAATTCGTACTGAATGCTGATCAGATGGGGGTTGTAAGGGTGGTTGATTGTTTGTGGACACTAGCATGGGGTTGGAAGTAGAAGAATCTTCAGACATAATGTAGGGAAAGAAAGAAATCGAGAATTAAGTTCAAGATTTCTGAACGTATAGGATAACCTAGTTCCCAAAGTTGGAACCAGGCTCTAATACCATGAAGTTTTAGAGAGAGAATGAAATTTTGTGTATTTCATTATAAAAGTAATACAGCACTATGTTTCTTTTATATATTACAATAGCTAACTTGTAGGACTAAATTAAGCTACGTGATCACGAATTTCGGAATGTACAATAAAGCATAATATGTACAGAATAAAAAACATGATTTATTTCCTAAAATAGCCTCATTGACCGAATCAATAGAGATCACAACTGATTCGGTCTTAATTCAGTTCTCCTTTCCAACACATTATTTATTACTAGTTACAAAATTTAATTGGATGTTGAGCGAGAAAAGGTGCTTTTGCATCTTTCCTGGGTGATTTTTTCATGCTCCTTATTTTCTGCTCATGTATCTAATTTTCATGTTCAATCATGTGTTTAAGGTTACCGATTATGCAAGAGATCTTGAAGAAATGCAGAATGTTTCAAGAGAGGAATACCTTGCATCACTTCGTAGGTACATGGTTTGACATGCGTGTACATGGTTTGCAATGTGTGCCCTGAACTGAAATGACACTGTTGCTTACACTGGATGTTTTGCAGGAAAAGCAGTGGTTTCTCTAGAGGAATCTCTAAATATAGAGGGCTCTCTAGGTATGTTATAAGCACAAATGTGATTTGCATCATATCAGATATACATAGAAGCATATAGATTTCTATGCTAGATGATCATTGATGTTATTCTTACGCTTTTGTTCTGTTTTGTGCTATCTCTAATTAGTCGATGGGACTCATCACTTGCTCGTATGGCTGGTTCTGAATACTTCAATAATGTACATTATGGTAAGCTCCAGTCTTCTTCCATGTTATAAGGAATTTTTCTAGTGATCAAGATTAAGAAGTTATAAAGAGAATTATACAGGTCTGAGAGTTGCTGGCAAATTTATGAGCTATACTTTTGATAAACTCAATTTCTTTAGTTGTTTTAATTTGTGCAAAGTATCTGATGGTTCTATCTCATTGCAATGCGCAGGTGAGGATCCATCTACTGAAAATGAATATTTAGGTGGTTTCTGCCTTGAAAGAAAAATTGATCTAACCAGCTACATCAAGTGGTGGGGCCCCAATAAAAGTCGCCCAGCAGAATCTGTTGCAAAGTCGTCCGAAGAAGCAAAACATGGTTATACCGAAGACATCAGTGGTGAACTTAAGAAATCAGAGTGGGAAATCCAGCCAACTGAACCGTACGAGATGCCCCGTTTGGGCATGTCCCTCCAAGGAAAGAAGAATAGAGGGTCTGCAGTATCCGCTTTAAGCATCCTGTCACAGTCAGCTGCCTACAAGAGCTTTCAAGAGAAAGCAATTAAAAAGCAAGAAAAAAGCACTGAGAATGATGAGAATGAAAACAAAAATATCATTAACAAGATGGATTATGGCAAAGCAGTGGAGAAATCAGCAAGTCATGATGGCGGGAGTGAGAGACTTGGAGCTGCACTAGGACTGAGTGGGGGATTGTCTCTTCAGAAAAATATGTTCCCGTTAACTCCTTTCTTGTCTGCCCCTCTATTGACCAACTATAACACCATTGACCACTTAGTAGACCCCATGTTGTGGACATCTCTTGTTCCTACTCTTCCCACTGGACTGGCTCGTAATTCTGAGGTCAGTATAATTCTATCAAAGCATTCCTTTTCTAGGAGGATTAAATTAACACTGAAAAATATAGGCAACATAATAAAAATTATATTCTGATATATTCTTATGTTTCTATCCTCTCAAATTTTCTAAAAGCCAAAAAAATTCAAATATGCAGGGTGGAGAAATTTTTCAATGTAGGTTTTGGTAAATTTTTTAATAAAACCCTTTTTTCTTTCCCTTAATCACCTGTTAGTAGAACATTACCATCCTTTGGAATCTTTGAAATTCAGTTAGAGCATCTTTGATATATAAGCACCAAAAATTTTGCTCCTTGAGTCTCATCAATATGGTGGTGATGATATATTATCTGCCTAATACTTTTTTATAGATGAATTTTGTATAACTTTTATTCTTAATTTAGATGTTTCTTTTTGCATGTGTATAACGCATGAATGGATATGTGGAGGGAAGGGCACTTTGTCTTGATTTTTCATATAGAAAGCAAGAAATTTCGCAACCTTTGTTACCATAAAATTAAACTAACAATAATGATACAGCACGGACAATAAGCTCAAATCATTCCTCAGTAATTTGAAAACAATTGTAATATTTCACCTTAAGCTCTTGGTGCTTGTAAGTGGTAACGGTGTCAGAGAATCTCTTTATTAATTCATTTTCCTTTGTAATTTCTCCTTGCTTAACATTGAAACGCAGGTTACAAAGACTGAGAGCAGTTCAACTTATACTTTTTTTCGGCCAGAGGAATGACAGCATGTTCCATTGTATTCTACAATTTGATGGAAAAGGCAGGTATTGACTTCTATTTTGAGGTTCTAGGATTGCAGATTTGCATCACTCTGTATCCGCTATCAAGGCAGGGAAAAAAAGCATGCACAACCCACATTTTACTTTAAATGAAAATCATTTCACCTTGTTTAGCACAGGCTCCTGAGGGGACACAGCATAACTTGATAATATATTGCAGATTTATAACATATGTAGAAATTTGAGATCTTCAGATGTATTTGTTGATAATCCAGAGTATGTTTTTTAGAAGTGTAACAATGTTGAGTAGAATATTTTTTTTTGGAAACCGGACAAATTTATACTTATTTTCATAAATCTCTGTACAGAAATGAAAGGAGAAACTCTGTAACAAAGTGCAGTTTGTGTAGATGATTGACCCACTCTAGATTGAATTATGTTTAACTGGTTATTTGCTCTTTGGAAAATTTGGAAGATCAAAGCGGAAAAGAATTGGATTTCGTTTATGTTTGAATTTGTTTGTTAAACAATCAATTGAAAAAGTCTTACCGATCCCAGTATTTCTTTTTTCGCTGTTGGCTCATAGATGCCTTTGTTATTGGTTGCAAGGTACAAAATGCACCCTTAAAATCCTAAAAAGATTAGACATTACTGTAAAGAAATAATGATGTAGCCATCCAATAAGGAAGCAGTATACAATTGTTACGATGCTGTTGCAATTGAATTAGGCAATGAATTCAAAAGAATGGTGCAAGCCATGGTTCTAAAAATCGGTCCAGGCGGCTGCAGCGAAAATGGCCTGTTCAGCCAGGTTAGGCGGCCGGCCGCCTAGGCTGACGTAGGCGGCCGCCCAAGTGGCCGAATCGGTCTTCGCAGCCTCCCAACCGCGGAGAACGCGGCTGCCTAGGCGGCCTATTCTATCTCCGCAGCTGCCCAGCCGCAGAGACAGCTTTTTTTTTTTTAATAACAACCAAAACGACATCGTTTTGGCTGTTTTACTAACAATGCCAAAACAACGCTGTTTTGGCATGTTATAAAAACAAAAAAGACCCTTAAAATCGGGTCAGAAGCAAACCAGAAGCCCTAAAAATTTTTTTTGCATTCTCTTCTTCTGTTCTTCGGCATCGCACAGCAAGCTCTCATCTACTTGATTTCTTGCCTATTTTCAACCCATTTTCTTCATCAACAACCATCTCCAAGATATTGATCTTCTATGTTTTAGTATTTTTAAGAGTTATTGTTGTTAGACATATAAATATATTATGCAATCCAAATGTTTGATTAAACGTTTAGATGATTTTTTTTTATAAAATTGTGAATATTTTTAGTTTAATCTTCATTGTTAATTAATATAATATTATTATGAACATTTGAACTTGAAATAACTTAATTTCATATTGTTTAGAAGTTATACAGGAAATTTTTTCAGGTGGTCAATGGTGCGGTCAATATGTTGACCGTTGACCACCGAGAAACCGCCTAGTCCGGTGCCTAGCTGAAAAATTGCTAGGCACTACCCCGCCGCCTAAGTAGCGCCTAGCGATTTTTAGAATACTGGTGCAAGAACAAATTGAAAAGTTGTACAAATATTAATAGAACCACTTGGCAAGGCAATGCTACGGGAGGATGTCTGCTTGTAAAAGGAGGATGTGAATGAAAATGTGGTGGTGTTAGAATGTTCCTAACGGTAGGAATCTCATCTGGAAGATTTGGCAATAGAATTTGATTGTTAAGAACTTGAAACAGCTTTTCTCGCTGATGGTCTCTGTTTGTCAACTGGGTGAGCAGAGCACAATCCAAGAATCAGTAAGCGTTCCATTTCTTGCCTGTCGATATCCATATTCAGTGTCTCATCAGATACATCAAGTTTCCTTCCAGCCCCATAAACCTCCCAAATTTACTGCACCAAACTTAGATGAGTCCTCATCTTTATGCTTCCTTCTCCCAGTAGCAATTTCCAAGGCCACAATTTAAAAGCTGTAAATGTCTGATTCTTTACTTGCTTTTACTTTCATTGTAAAATTCAGGAGTTATATAGCTTATAGTTCCTACTACTATTGTGTTTTCCAGGGGGCTTGACTACTCCAAAATCACCAAGCTTGGTAGTGGAATTTACATCTAACAATATGTTAGCCGACTTGATATCTGAAGATAAAAATCTGTCATCATGCCGGAAAATGGAGAAAGGGCCAGTTTAGTAGAGCTGTTTATTTTGTGGGAAAAAGTTATTGTAGTTGTGCTTTGGAAAAAAGCTACTGAGTGTTTGACTAACTTTATTTGGTGTTTGATAAACTAAATGGTTGAATTGTTGTGGGAATATAAAATAATTAAAATGAACATTATCATAAAACTAATTTATTTAATCTATTAATAGTAATTCTGTTTATATACGTTTATTATATTTAAATGCTTTTACTTTAATTTTGATATGAAAGTAGATTCAATTAAATTTATTAATTATCTTTTAATATTAATTATAAAAAATAATTTTTAGAAAATAAAAAGTAGCAAGATTTTTAATTATTTTTTTAAAATATTGAAGATAAAAAAAAATTGGATATTAATAACACTATTTTTTCATTTCAAATATGTTTAAGGTCTTATAAGTAGATATATAATATTTAAGGTTAGGTTTTTTGGTAATTTGAGTATAAGATGTTTGGTCCAAATTTTTTTTATTAAAAGTTATAATCATCTTCCCACTTAAGCTAGAAGCTGAAGGGCCAATTTGATATTGCTGTAACTTTTAAAATAATCACTGTTAATTGTGTTGAAAGGATAAACAGCTATCCAGATAATCAAGTAAGTGTTTGGTTATTGCATTTTAAAATTATTGTGAGACTCAAAAGCAATGTGCATGTGTTTGATAATTTTGTTTCAGAAGTGTCGTAACTTATATACAATGACTGAAATAGACATAATATTGTAAAACATTTTCATATATTTTTTTATTATTCTAAATTTTAAATTGAATTAATATTTAATCATAATGTTATATTAAAAACAACTATAATTATGTTCATTAAAAATAATTATATATATATACAGACAAATTAGATGAGATTGACCTCCTTATGGAGGTCAGCATCCCTGTCTAGTTTGAGGAGTTTAGCTCTTATGTGCTATAAATTCTAATTTTTTTTCCAAATAAAATATTATATTTAATTTTTGGTAACAAAATATTTTAGTTTATTTAAGTTTTGATTTATTATGAGAATAAAAGTATCTACATGTTAAATTAATAAGGGTAATATAGGCAATTTAAAATCTTTTTATGGATTATCTAATAATCAATTTAGGGAAGTAACTCCCAACGTGCTTCTCAAAATTAGTTGTAGAGAAGTTAAAATGTTTTGAGTATTTTACCAGATGCCTTTTATTTTCAAAATTATAAAAAGAAGCTAAAATCTGTTGTCCAAAAGCAATTCCAAACTGACTCGAAGTTAGGTTGGACAAGTTTCGAATTTTAGCTGTAGCTTTGAGGTAAATTCTCTAATAAGCCACTTTCATAGGGTTTACCAAATGGCTTTTAGGCCACACCCTATTGAATAAGTTAAAGTTAATTATTTAAGAGCTCTACCAAACTGGCCCAAAATAATTTCAAACCTTTCACCGGTTGAAAGCGTAAAGCGGAAGTGGCATCGATTGTAGAATTGGTCATCACTCGAAAGGTAATCACTTGAACGGAAAACCTTCTATGATCACAATCAAGAACATAGAGATGAAGTTTGTCCTCTAAAAATAATAAAGAGAAAAAAAAAACCTTGATTTTCTATGTTAGGAAACTTTATCTTTGTCTATGATTACTGTTTGTTGTTTTGTACATACGCTAGCACTCACTAAAGGTTGTATTGGATTGGATTATAGTTAATCCAGTACGGTGTTTGGTACCGAAAATAATTGGATTTGCTGTATTTTTGTTGTTTTGTACATACGCTACCGGAGGTTGTCTGCTTGTAAAAGGAGGATGTGAATGAAAATGTGGTGGTGTTAGAATGTTCCTAACGGTAGGAATCTCATCTGGAAGATTTAGCAATAGTATTTGATTATTAAGAGCCTGAAATAGCTTTTCTCGCTGATGTTGTCTGTTTGTCAACTGGGTGAGCATACGGCAATCCAAGAATCAATAAGCATTCCATTTTAGTGTCTCATCAGATACATCAAGTTTCTTTCACTGCACCAAACTTAGATGAGAGTCCTCATCTTTATGCTTCCTTCTCCCAGTAGCAATTTCCATGGCCACAATTTCGAAGCTATAAATGTCTGATTCTTTACTTGCTTTTACTTTTATAGTAAAATTGAGGAGTTATACAGCTTATAGTTCCTACTACTATTGTGTTTTCCAGGGCTTGACTCCATCAAGAATCTTGGCTACTCCAAAATCACCAAGCTTGGTGGTGAAATTTACATCTAACAATATGTTCGCCGACTTGATATCTGAAGATAAAAATCTGTCATCATGCCGGAAAAGGGATAAAGAGCTAGTTTAGTAGAGTTGTTTTGTGGGAAAAAAACCATTGCAGTTGTGCTTTAAGAAAAAATTGCTGAGTGTTTGACAAAATGTATTTGGTGTTTGATAAACTATATGGTTGAATTGTTGTGGAAATATAAAATGATTAAAATGGATATTATCATAAAACTAATTTATTTAATTTGTTAATAGTAATTCTGTTTATATACGTTTAGTATATTTAAAAACTTTTACTTTAATTCTAATATGAAAGTAGACTCAATTAAATTTATTAATTATCTTCTAAACAAAAAATAATTTTTAGATAATAAAATAAAGAATAGGAAGATTTTAATTATTTTTTTCAAATATTAAAGATAAAAAAAATTAGATATTTAATAATATTATTTTCTCATTTTAAATATGTTTAAGTTCTTATCAAGTAGATATATAATATTTAAGGTTAGGTTTTTTTGTAATTTGAATGTAAGATGTTTGGTCCAAAATTTTTTTTTTTATTAAAAGTTATGACCAGCTTCTCAATTAAACTAAAAGCTGAATGGCTAATTTGGTATTGTTGTAACTTTTAAAATAATCACTGTTAACTGTACTGAAAGAATAAACAGCTGCCAAGATAATCAAGTAAGCGTTTGGTTAATTGCATTTTAAAATTGCTGTGAGACTCAAAAGCAATGTGCATGTGTTTGATAATGTTATTTCAAAAGTGCCGTAACTATGTGCAATGATTAAAATAGACATAATATTGTAATGTATATTTACAATTTTTTTTTATTATTCTAAATTTTAAATTAAATTAATACTTAATCATAATGTTATATTAAAAATAACTATAATTATGTTCATTAAAAATAATTATTGTTATATATATGTTGACAATAAAAAATGGGACGGATAGTCAGCAAAGGTCAATGGTGCCACGTAAAATGGTTTAGTGGTTAGTTAAACTGATAATTTGGTATTTCAGTCTTTGATGTCTCCAAGAAGGTTCTCGGCAGCAGTGAGAACCTGATAATCACCAACAGTTGAAGAGACAACTGAAAAATAAAAAAAGATCGGTAAGGAGTGTCGGACTTGTGCCGGCGATTAAGCTCCAACGATCAAGTCAATTCAAGTGTTACGGAGAAATAAATGATAAATTGAAAGGGTTTTAGGGTTGGTGAGTTGTAGTAAATAGTCTACCTTGCTTCTCCTTTACTAAGTGTATTTATAGTCGTCTCAGCATTCCCTTTGTGCCCTTCTATTTAAGGAATGTTCAATTGTCTCAACAGGTCTGGTCAGTTGTTTGTTTCCTTAAACATGAAATATATGTATTCTCAAAGCGCATGTCCAGGGATGAGACAGCATGAGTAGTTAAACGGTAACCTGCAGAACTTGAACAATTAATGCGCCTTACCCTTTTGATGACAAGATTCAGAGTCTAGTCAAGTTCGTCATAAATATTGTCAGGTGCATTAAATGTGGCTAACTTTTGATTCAAGAGAGACCGTATTATTTGTCATTGATACTACGCTGATAGACAATTAATTAATGTTCCGCGAGAACATTAAAGTGCTCGGATGCTTATATCTTTAACCGACCATCCTCTCGGCAATGGGTCGCAAAATGACGTCGAGGTTGCCCTTAACTAAAAACGCTACTTAGTGACCAAACGACAGCGTATTGGTCCTATGATGACGTGGCATTTCTGTGTACAATACCCCTTAAATTTCTAAAAAAACTACCCGAGAAGGTTATAAGAAATTTATCAGGAAAGAGGATGTTTTGAAAGGTTCGTTTTGTCTTGTACTCAAAACGGCCACTTTTTTGGCTAAAATCGCGCGTTCATGGGCAAAACGATTTGTTTTGAACAAGAGATGGTGTGTTTTAAATGAAACGGTGTGTTTTGAGTAAGTGAAAGTGTGTTTTAAGTGGAACAGTGCGTTTTGGGGTAAAACGGTTGGTTTGCTCTAGTTATGAGTGTTTCATTTTCTCGGGAATGACATCACCTGCAATCATTGTCTGTGAATCTTAAACGATTTGAATTTAATGAGAAGTTAGCTTACTCATTACGGCTCACACGTGGCACTTCCTTGCTGGCCTTGGTTAGTGTGTTCTCAACGTACGATGCGTCCCATCATTAGCTCAACTAATCGAGGTGTTTTATGGGTCGCATGATCTTCTCACAATCAATGGCTGGGGATTTCTCAGTGGGGTCTATATATATCCACCCCCAGTAAACTGTTTGAGTTTTTTATTTCTAGCAATACTGTAACATCCCTAATTTCGAATAAATAATTTTAAATATGAATAGAATTTTTAGCAGTGAGCACCGCAACCACAGATCGCGCTGACTAGCTCGCGGTGAAAATGTCAAATTCGAGCAGTGAGCAACGCGACCACCAGCTCGACCATGATACCGTGATGGGTGATCGGGATGAAGGCGGTGGAATTGCTCCAGTGAGTACCACGACCAGGTGGCGCGACCACAGGTCGTGATGACGGTCGCGATGACCAAAATTGTATAAAAAAAGAAAGCTTCTCGAGGAAGCCAAACAGAAAAGAAGAAGAAGAAAACGGGAAAGGCAAAAAAGAAAGAAAGGAGAGAAAGAAAAGAGAGAGAGAAAGGAAAAGAGAGAGAGAAAGGAAGAGAGATAAGAAGAAGAAAAATAGAAGAAGAAGAAGAAGAAGAGAAGAGAAAGAAGAAAAGGAAAGAAAAAGGAAAGAGAAAAGGGAAAAACCCAGAAGGAAAAAGGTGTACAAACGGTATCCAGGTTTGTGTACACTTGTTTTTAACGTTTTTATGTGTTTTGATTTACATTTGAGTTTTTGGATAATTTAGTACAAATATGTTTATAATGTTTTTCTATTGAATAATTTCGATTTACTCGTATCTATAGTATTTCGATTGTTGAATATGTTAGGAATAAATTGTTTCAGTATTTCGAATGAACAAATCACTGAATTTCCATAAAATTATATATATATTGTTCTTAATATCGATTGAATTTTTCTAATAATTGAGTTTGAATTCGATTTGTATTGTATTGAAACGACCCTAGGATACGTAGACATAGAAATGGATATCGGAGGTTGGTATACCAACTGGGTTCATTTAGCAGTACTGCACCGACATTAATATTGATATTGATGATTTATTATGTTGAATATTCCAAAGGACCAGAATTGAAGTGAATTGAATGATATGTTTATAAGTGAATTTAGAAATTGATTTTATATATTTATTTCAGTATTGAAGTTAACATAATTGTAACAGAATTGAGATTGCTTTAAAAAGAATTGTTTACAAAAGAATTCATGATTTGGTTTTGTATTGATTATTAATTGTATTGAGTTGAGTTGTTTCTATTGAATTAATTTTATCAGTTTTATTTCTGTAAATCATGTTTAGATATGATAACATTTTGATATTTTATTATGAAAAGTTATTTATGATTTTTATAAATGAGTTTAGTGTACACCCACTAAGCTATATGCTTAGCGCGTCGATTTTTATCGCGCGTAGGTCACAGGGATACCGAGGCAGAGAAAGAGTAGAGAGGAGGTACCTGCAGATTGAAGAGTTCAGAGTCACTACATTTATTGGGTAGATATATAGTTTTGTATGTTATATTCAGTAAGCATGCATATACAGAAATCTGTAAATTTGATGATTATATATATGTTTTGTAAATAATTTTATGATTTCTGTTATCATTTTGAAAGGTTTGTAACTATTGAATTATGAATTATTTTATTTTATAACTGTTGGAAAGTCGCACTAAACGGCAGAGTGCGCATTTGATTGAAAGGATATTTGAAGTGTTGTTGTGTAATTTGTTTGATTTGAGTTTTATTTGAAATAGGTTTTGGGAAATCAGAAAAACAGAGGAAACTCTGCCGAAATTTTTGAAAATAAAGTTTGATGGGCTCACTAGAAACATATTTTTAAATTACAAACTTATATGATTTTATATGATTTTCAGTTTATAACAGAATTAAGAAAGTATTTGAAAATCCGGTAACGCTCCCTGGGTCGATCCAGACGGGTCGGGTCAGGGGTTGTTATAAATACTCTTTCTCTTCAGGTAAAAGACTTTTTCGGGTTCAAGAGTAGTGAACTTTCAGATCTTGGAAATGGGGTCTTTGTTTCGAGCATTCGCTTCTTCAGCTTTGTGGGAAACTTTCTCCCTTTGCTCTTTCTGTTTACTCATTTCTTTTAAAAATGGATATCTCTTCGTTGCTTCGCGGCAAGAGCATGCTTTACGAAATCGAAAGAGATGGTTTCATGCTTTTTACTGCTTGGAGGAAACCTCAATTTGTGCCATTAAGCATTGCCTTCGCATGTGCAGGCTATAGACGTTAATTCTGAAGACTCTCCTAAATCTTCATTGGCGAGAACTTTCCCTTTGAGAATAGCGATGGCGAAATGTCCTTCTCTCAACGGTGATCAAAAGACTGACAACTCTGATGTCAGTTCGCATAAGGAAAGACAACTACTATTTTCAAGGGCGAATCCCGGTTTCTTAAATTGTGAACATAATGTGGTTACTAGGGCTCATCTGAATGACTATAAAATGTATTATGAATTTCCCAAGTCGGTGAAGCTTATACTTTCAAATGAGAAGACTACGTGGAATCCTTCGAGTGGGATGGCTGTCGTTTACAAGTTTATGTTCAACTGTGGGTGTGACTCTGCCGTTCCAACCTTCATCGCACAACTTATGCCCAATGGGTATCGAATGTTGATGGGATTATGCGTTCTGTAGCACTCGTTGGGTTTTTATGACCCCTCACCAAATGAAATCTGGCACTGTTACCAATTGCGACCATCACCTCAGCAGCCTGGTTTGCATTATCTAGCGTCTTTCCTGTCGGCTAAGTGGCTTCCAATTGACGAGACTACTGGTGAAAGGTTATCTAGTAGGCTAGACACCTCTGATGAAAAGAAAAAGGGGATTATCTGAGAAATTCTTTCTTCCAATAAGTCTAGAAAAGGGCTTGATTCTTTGTGCAAAGAGATTGGGGTTGAGGCATCCTTACCGACAAGGCCAATTCTCTTCGCATAGCTTGTGTCTCTCGCCACTTTGTGAAACCAGGTATTATAGTGGTTCTCCTTGATTTGGTGTAAACTTTTTGACATCAGCATTGCTGAGAATAATAAGTTATATGTCCTCATTTTTTCTTGCATATTCACGAAGTGAGGGACCCGCTTTGACCAGCGAGGAGGCCAAGCGAGTACGTCGAGCAGTTAACTCTCGCATGGACGATCGCGCTGCTTCTCTGCTTTATTACAATAAAGCTTTTGTGGGTAAGGCATTTGATATATTTCGGTACTAGTACAAGTGATTTCCTTCTGAATGTCCTCGCAGTAAGTATTCCTTTCCTTCTTAGCTCTTGTTTTTCTTTGCACTTTTACTTCAAATAATACTAAGGGGTTTCCTTTTGTCTTCTCAGTTCAGGAGAATGACCCTGTAAGTGGGCGAGATGTGAGGGACTTGAAGAATTCCTCAAACGCTTCTCACAAAAAGGGTAACAAGGGAATCGAAAAGAAGATGGACTCTTCAGATAAGACGGTTGTATCTTCAAAGGCTAAGGTAATTGCTTCTTCGAAGCCTTCGTCCCCTGTTTCTGAACAGGCTCTTGTTTTTATTCCTGAGTCGCTTTCGAAGCGAAGGAGGTTGGTTGGTAGGCTAAATGATTTCAGAACAATTTCGCAGGGTAAGCGTATTACAGCTTCGCCCAAGTGTCGTAATACTAGACAAGTTAAGATGTGTCGCAAGTTGGAGAGAACTCCCGATCTTGTTCTCCCTGTTAGCTTTGTTCCTCCTCCCTCTGAGGATATCTTAGAGCCATCATTGGCGGATGTTTCAGAGCTAAGGGTGCCATTTCTTGTAAAGGTTGATTCTGATGAATCTAACGAGGATAGGCTTGTGCAGAGTAAGGTACGATTAGGTACTAATTTTGTTGCTGAAAGATATGAACCTCCTCTTAGCATAGGAAATGCATTTATTATCGATCCTTTTGTTCTTGCGGTCGATGCGTCAGGATGTTCTTGAGTAAACAAGCCTTTCCCAATGGTGCCTCTTTTCGCTGAGGACGTCCTTAGGCAAATATTGGTGGGAGAGATCCGATCTAGGGATCAGTTAAGGGTTGAGAGCTTCCTCGAGATACTATCGAAAAGTAACTCCAATCGTTCTTTGGTCTTTCTACTTTGGTAAGTTTTACTTTCTCCATTGTAACTTATTATTGTGTTTACTTCATTATCTAATTGTTGTTTCTTTGTACAGTTTTTGACCAAGTTTGATGTTGTTGCGAGGGAAATAGAGGCTTTGTAAGAACAAATTGCAGCTCTTGAGGCAGAGAGGGTTTCATGGGAAGCCGAGAACGATGCTGCGAGGGAGTGGGACATTCTGCGAGAACAAGTGGAAGCTCATGAGGCTGAAAAGGTCGTGTTGGTGGCTGAGAAGGACAAGATTGTTGCCTTACTTAACAAATTGCTTGACAATGCTGTTGCGGCCCGGGTTGAAGTTGAAGAAAAGTTAGCTCGATCAGAGGAGGGAAACAAGGAATTGAATAACAAGGTGGATTCCTATAAGTTTCTAATGGATAGTGCAAGGACTGAAGTGGAGATTAGAGTTGTGGATCATTATAAGACCTCTCCGCCTTTCGATGTCTTTATGAATTGAGAGTTTAGGAATGGCATAAAGGAGTGCTAGTCTTTTCTTTAACCCGTGGCTAGCCAAAAGATGTTGAAGGATTTGGAATGTACCATTGCTAATAATATGAAGATATTTAAGGCGGAGCTTAAGAAGACTAGGAAAATATGGCGAGCTCATTGTCGGAAGAAGAAGTTGCAATCCTGGACATGCATATGGAGATTCTTTCTAAGGAATGAGACCCTAAGGTTTATGTGAATGATAAGGTGGGGTCTAACATTCTCAGAGGTCGCTGAATAAAGGCCCTGATCCTGACTTTGATTACTTTTCTTTGTTTTCAGAGGGTAAGGAAGATCTGATCCTTAGTGAGAAGGAGGAGTCAGAGGAGGATGAAGCTAATGTAGATCAGATTCCTCTTTCAAAGTTTGTGAAGGATGGTCTTCCTTCCAAAGAAGAGATGTTGGTTAGAGTTCTAGCCAAGTGGATGCCTCGCAAAATCCTGATCCTTCAGCCTCTTGAGATGTTTTTAATGTAACTTATATTTTTGTAATGCAATATATTTTCTTTTGAACAGACGGTTACTTTTATATAATTTTTCTTATTATTTTAATATTTGTTTACGCCTTTACTGTTGGCCAGCTTTCTAGTTGACTGCCATTGTATATTGCACTAACATGATGATCGAAACTATTTAATAATTAGTCATGAGCTATCAATCCATAATTAATCTGACATATATTTAAACACCATTTTGAGTTGTATTGTTTTATAATTAAAAGTTGAGTTAAAATTCATGTTACCTTTTACCCCCGAGTTGTGAAGACTGGTCAAATGTGCATTTTTAGGACTTAGTATTTAAATTTTATTTGAAGACTACTCTTGAAGTTAGTAACTTGTCTTCAACCCATTTCTCACTATTAAGTTTCTTACTGAACTGAAGGGCGTTCTTGCCACTAAGTTCTTTAGAGATAGTTTTAGAAATTTTTCTCGAACTTGATTTTTAGCTGATCAGCGTTCTCGCTACTAAGTTGTTTTGAGAGAGTTTAAAAACTTTTCTCAAACTTGATTTTTAAGTAGTGGGTGCGTTCTTGCTCGCCACCAAGTTTTTTAGAAAGACTTTTAGAAACTTTTCTCAAACTTGATTTTTAAGTAAATGGTGCTCTTGCTTCTAATAATTAAAGAAGGCTGAATATTTTGACCAAAGATTCTTTTCATTTCCACGTGGGTAATGATTATACATTTTATTTTTAGTATGCCTCTTTTTTAAGGGTAATACAATTTCAGGTATTGCATGCTTCATGGGTGGCCGATAGTGCCTCATTCTAGCCAAGCGATCCTGTAGACCCCATCCCGCTTGGCCAACAACCTTGTATGACTCTTCCCATTTATCGGCTATGGATCTTGCTGACTTATCTTTTATGTTGAGCGAGACGCTTCTCAATAATAAATTGTTAATTTGAAATCTCATTTCTCTTACTTTGGAGTTGTAATATATGGCGATCCTTTGTTGGTACATTGTGTTTCTTATCTAAGCTTTATCGCGTCTGCTTTCCAACTCGTCGAGGTTTGAGTCTAAAGCTGAGATGTTTTCTACCGGATGGTACAAATGTACTCTCGGTGATTGGATCCTCATTTCAGTCGGGATGCCTACTTCTACTCCAAAAACTATGGCAAATGGGGTTTCTCCTGTGTAGGTTCTCGCCGTAGTCCTATATGCGTAGAGGACTTCCGGGAGCTTTTCAGCCCATTTTCCTTTCTTGGAATCCAGTTTTGCCTTGATGGTGTATTTGATGATCTTATTTACAACTTCAACTTGTCAATTTGTCTTAAGGTGGGCCGGCGAAGCATAGTAATTTTTTATTCCCCATTTTTAGCAAAACTCAGGCAAATTTAAGTTATCAAATTGCGTACCATTGTCAGAGATGATACTATCTGAGATTTCGCACCTGTAGTGATGAACTTCTTGACAAGGTCTGTGGTATTTTGCTCGGTAATCCTGACTAATGGTTCCACTTTGACCCATTTGGTGAAATAGTCGACAGCTACAATTGCATACTTAGATTGTTCTGCCACTGCTGGCATAAGTCCTATGAGGTCAATCCCCCATTAGGCGAAAGACTAAGGGGAGGTGAGGCTTCTGAGTCTTTCTCGTGGCTGCTTCATGTTATCAGTGATTCTTTGGCACTCGTCGCAGCTAGATGCTACTTCTTTGGCATCGTTAAACATTTCTGGCCAGAAGAATCCCTGTCATAATGCCTTGTGCCCTAAATTATTTCCTTCTGCGTGGTTTCACATACTCTCCCGTGGATGTCTTCCAAGATTCTTATTGCTACTTGCAGATTCACACATCTTTGCAAAGTCTTAGAGAACCCCCTACGGTATAGTTCGTCGCCAATCATGGTGTAACGTGCCAACCAGTATCTCAAGCGTTTTGCTTCATTCTTATCCTCTAGGAGGATTCCCTGTTTCAGATTATGCTCGGAGAGTTGTCATCCAAGTGGTTTCCGCAAGATCGACTTCTCTGATATCCGTTGTCTCCTCACTATTTATGCTTTATTTTGTTAGGTGGTCCATTATGATAGTTTTTAATAGGACAACATTGGTAGTGGAGGCTAGTTTTGACAGACCATCGGATTTTAAATTTTCTGCCCTTGGGATTTGTGTGATTCTGAATTTTGTGAATCTGCTGAGTGCTCGGTTGGTCCTTTCAAGGTAAGCTACAATTCCTTCCTTATTGGCCTGATATTCATTGTAGATTTGATTGACCATTAGCTGCGAGTCGCTGAAGATGTCGATCTTGTCGGCGCCTAAAGCCGTGGCTACCATAAGTTCTACGATAAGCGCTTCATATTCTGCCATATTGTTGGTGGCTTTGAAATCAAACCTCAATGTGCATTTTACCTCGTCTTGTTGTGGTGTTGTCAGCACTCCCCCCGCTCTACTGTCATTGGAATTAGAGGATCTATCCACGTGAAGTTTCCACGAGTACGTTCTCGTTTTGAGGTCATCAGTTGCAAGAGTAGTTGTGTCGACTAGAGGCTCTGTAAATTCTGCTATGAAGTCGGTGACTGCTTGTGCTTTGATTACAATTCTTAACTTGAAGCTTATATCGACTTTGCTTAACTCCATCACTCATTTCATCAGTTTTTCTAAAACTTTTGGTTTTTGCAATATTTGTTTCAGAAGGCAGTTGATGAGCACTTCTATGCTATGATCTGGGAAATATGGTCGCAACTTCCTCGCAGCCACAATTAAGGCTAGAGCGACTTTTTCCGCTTCTGAATATCTTGTTTCTGCAGTGATTAGGGCTTCACTAGCATAATAGACAAACTTTTGATTTCCTCTTTCTTCACGGTCAAGGATGGAACTTATCGCCGCTGAAGTGACAGAAAGATACAAGTACAAAGTTTCACTAGCGAAAGGTTTCAAAAATATTGGTGTGGATCCGAGATAGCTTTTCAATTGGTGGAAAGCATTGTCGCACTCTTTATTCCATTCCACGTCCTTACCTTTCTTGATTGCTTTAAAGAACGGAAGGCATTTGTCGGTGGACCTTACTATGAATCTACTCAACGTTGTGAGACATCCAGTGAGGCGTTGAAATTCTTTAAGTGTTCGGCGTGGTTTCATCTTAATAAGGGCATATATTTTCTTAGGGTTTGCTTTAATTCCTCTTTGATGGACTAGAAAATCCAAAAATTTGCTTGAGGCTACGCCGAACACACATTTCTCAAGATCCAGCTTCATCTCGTATTGTCGCAGCACTTTTAAAGTTTCTCGTAAGTTGTGCGCATGTTATTCCGCCGTCGGGCGTTTTGTCAGCACGTTGTTGACGTACACTTCCATGGTTTTCCCTATCTACTTAGCAAACATCCGGTTGACTAGCCTCTGATATGTAGCTCCTACATTCTTTAGACCAAAAGGCATAATTGTTGTAACATCCTTAATTTTCAATAATTACGAAAAGCACCCTTAATTGTTGTTAATTATGTAAAAATGATGTAATGTGTTTACTTGAATTAATTTTTAGGTATACAAGGGGACTAGGTAGAGCGGTCCAGAAATAGTGCATGAAGGAAAAAGGAAAATGCTGGCAGTGTGTATCACAACCAGCTACCGCAATCAGGGATCGCGGTGTGCAGCTCGCGGTGAAAATAAAAATTTTAGGCAGTGAGCATCTCGACCTAAGATCGCAACCAGTGATCGCAATAGTGTGCTCGCGATAAAAATGGTGAAATCGACCAGTGAGCATCGCGACCAGATACCGCGATGGCTGATCGCGATGAAGGCGGTGAGAACACTCTAGTGAGTACCGCGACCACAAATCGCGATACGCGGACGCAATAGCTAAAATTTTATTAAAAAAAAGAATGAGAAGGCGGTGGAAGCTTCACGAAGAAGCAAACAGAAAAGAGAGAGAGACAGGGAAAAGAAAAAGAAGAAGAGAAAGAAGAGAGAGAAAAAACAGAAAGAGAAGATGAAGAAGAGAATAAGAAGAAGAGGGAAAAAGGAAAAGAGGAGAAAAAGGGGAAGAGGAAACAGGAGAAGGAAAAAGGAAATTCATAAAGAAAATTTCGTAAAAACGGTATCCAGGTTGGTGTACACTTATTTCTGAAATCGTTATGATTTTAGCTATGTGCTTTGATTCAAATTTTTATATTTTTGATTAAGTGAGTTTGGAAATATAATTGTGGATTTCGTATAATCATATTTCGTTTACAAAAATTATTTGCAATAATTGTGGAATATTTTAGTATCATTGAATTTCTGTGATATCGTATGTTGTCAAACATGTTTTATGAATATTGTTTAGAATTATATTTGTTGACGTTGATTGAAATTTCGAAAGGAATGAACTGATTTGATAAGAAATGTAATACCTGAATAATAGCCTTGATATATGTATAGGGAAATATGGATATAGGAGGTTGACACATCAATTGGGTGCACTTAGCAGTACTGCACTGAGATTCCTGATGATATAGGAATACCATTTCATTCTGAAGTGGGAAACCCGACTGTGTAAATACGGATACCATTTCATTCTAAAATAGGAAGCCGACTGTGAATATACGGATACCATTTCATTTTGAAATGGGAAACCGATTGTGAATATAGGGATACCATTTAATTTTGAAATGGGAAAATGACTGTGAATATAGGGATACCATTTCATTTTGAAATGGGAAACCCGACTGTATAAACCTGTAATCCAGTCCTGTAAAACCCTGTTATGTGTATGAGAGGCCCAATTAAGAAATAAAAAAAAATGGAATTACTGAAAACTATGAAACAATTTTGGAATAAAGAAATTTTATTGAGATTTCAATCCAGAAACATTTGAAAATGTTTTAATTAACCTAGTTTAAGTATTTGAAATATTATGTTTGTTTTATGAATGTATGTACGTTAATATGTATTTCTGAAATTTAGTTCAATTGTTTTATATGATATTGAAAATATTTTAGTGTGCACCCACTAAGCTATATGCTTAGCGTGTTGATTTTATCACGCGTAGGTAGTAGAGATACCAGTGAAGAAAAAGACTGAAGGAGTGATAGCTACAGACGAGAATTCAGAGTCACATTACTTTGGTAGGTGCATTTAAACTTTGTTTGTACAATTGTTTATTGCATGCATATACAGAAGTTTGTAAAGTTGTAATATATGAGTTTTGTAAATATTTGTATAATAGTTTATATTTTTCAAAGTTTTGTAACTAGTAATTATGTTTTGTTTTATTGAAATTGTTTGAGGAAGTCGCACTATATGGAATAGTGCGCAAATGATTGAGAAATGAATTTTGAAGTGTTTGATATTATATTGTTTGAGTTTTGTAGGAAGCAGGATTTTTGGAAAGTCAGAAAAATAGAGAAAACTCTGACAAAATTTTCAAAATATTTGATAGGCTCACTGTAAAAGATTTTGAAAGACATACTATTTGTTGGTTTTACAAAAGTTTTTAACATATAAATTAAGTTTAGAAAAGTTTTGAAATCGGGTAGCGCTCCTTGGTTCGATCCATATAGGTCGGGTCAGGGGGTGTTACAACTGTTTAGCAGTATAATCCCTGGTTAGTGGTAAAAGTTGTCTTTTCTTCGTCTGGTGCATGCATTTTTATCTGATAATATCCAGAATATGCATCCATGAAACTAAGGAAATCATGGCCAGCTATGGCATCCACTAATTGATCAATCTTTGGGAGAGGAAAACCATCTTTTGGGTAAGCTTTGTTGAGATCCATGAAGTCCATGCACATTCTCCATTTCCCATTTTTCTTTTTTACTTGAATAACATTGGCGATACAAGAAGTGTAATGTGATTCTCGGATGAGCCTACTGCGAAGAGTTTCTTAACTTTCCTCATTGATTGCTGAATTTCTCTCGATGTTGAAATGTCTTATCTTCTGGATAACTGGTTTTGCATCTCAGCGGAACCGCCAGTCCGTGGGATATGACGGATGGATTGATGCCAGACATGTCTGCATGGCTCCATGTGAATATGTCTTTGAATTCTCGGAGCAGTTTTATCAAGTCTTCTCTGACTTTAGTGCTCAACTTCGCTTATATCTTCACGATTTTCTTTGGTGAGTCTTCACTGAGTACCACATCTTCCGTTGGTTCCACTTCTCCATCCTTTTCTCTTACTGTAGGTTCCCTCGGGTTCAAGGCGAATTCCTTGGGGAACTCCATATTTTCTTCTTCTTCCATTTTCTTTGATTGCTATTGTTCCTCGCTTTCTTCATTCTTCTTCTTCCTTCGGCTTTTCTCTGCAATCTGACAGACCTCTGGCACCCCTTTGTCTTTGAAAGCGGATAAATTAGTCTGCCGAGTAGTTTATTAGCAACCCCTTATCTCTACGACACCATTCTTAGAAGGAAATTTCACTTTGAGGGCAGTATGTGGCAGTTACTACTCTGATTTTGTTGAAGAAAGGTATTCCTAGTAATGAATTGTAAGGCCAGTTGGGTATGTCTACTACCACAAATTCCACCAGTACCATTTTTCTGCAAGGCTTGACTCTTATCTTCACAGGAAGAATTACAGTACCCCACGATTTTATTTCTGAACCCCCAAATGCTCGGAGAGGAGTGTTGAACTGCTACTAATCTTTTGGTTGAAATCACAGCTGATTGAATACTGATATGTGTAACATGTCGACGGAGCTACCATTATCGATCATTATACGACGCACATTTCTATGTGTGATTTGGAGTTCCACAACGATTCCATTGTTAGGTGTCGCATCGATTCCCATCCCATCTTCCGCCGTGAATGATATTGGGTTCCAACCTTTTTTTTTTTTTTTTTGCCTTATGCTATTTCCGTGAACCAAGTTCACATCTGAGGTTCACCTGTGGTCGGATACTTCTAAGATTTCTGTTTTTCTCTCCCTGTTACTGCACCGGTTCCTGGGCCTCCATGGATGGTGTTGATGGGACTGGCATTTGGGCTCTCCGACTGTTCACTGGGCTTTTTGGGACTTTGTGTAACACCCCTTGACCCGACCCGTTTGGATCGATCCAAGGAGCGTTACCGGGTTTTCAAAACTTTACTGAATTTTGTTTATAAAATGAAAACCATATAATTTATAATTTAAAAACCTTTTCGAGTGAGCCCATTAAAATTCAGTTTTTAAAAATTTCGACAGAGTTTCCTTTGTTTTTCTGATTTTCCAAAACCTGTTTTCAACAAAATAAATCCAATACAATTTAATAACAACACTTCTATATCCACTTTCAAACCAATGCGCACTCTGCCGTTTAGTGCGACTTCCAAACAGTTTAAAATAAAATAATTCATAATTCAATATTTACAAACATTTTAACAACCTTTAAAAATGAAAAATAGAAATCATAAATTTAATTACAAAACACAAATATAAACCACAATTACAAATTTCTGTATATGCATGCAATCTACACATATTATACAACAATCTATTTAGATATCTACCCAAATATAGTCACTCTGGCTCTCTGTCAGCAACTCTCTCTTCAATCTTTGGCCTCCTCAGTATCCTTGTTACCTACGCGCGATAAAAACCGACGCGCTAAGCAATAATGCTTAGTGGGTGTACACTAAAATAATTTGCAATATAATATAAAACACTAAATTGTAAATTCAGAAATTCAGAAAGATATATAAATAAATTGTAAAGCTTTAAGTCAAAATTTCAAAAATATAAATATATATAACAAACGTGGTATTTTAATTACTGAAACTATATAGACACAAGGTATTTCAAAAGTTTCTGGGTTTCAATTTTCAATATCATTTCTTTATTTTCCATAACATTTTCTAACTATCAATTCTCAATTTGGCCCATGATACACATAACAGGGTTTACAGGACTGGATTACGGGTTTTACAGTCGGGTTTTCCATCTCATATGAAATGGTATCCCTATATAAACAGTCGGTTTCCCATTTCACGAGGAAATGGTATCCGTGTTAAACAGTCGGTTTCCCATTTCACGAGGAAATGGTATCCGTATATCAACAATCAGAGGCATCATAAATTATGGTGCAGTACTGCCATAAAATTCACCCAATTGACATGTCAATCTCCTATATCCATATATCCCTATACATATATCAGGGCCATAAAATTTCAATTCAGAAAATACAGATATTTTAGTCACATTTCAAACAACTTTACAATAATCAAATTCAAACTCAATATTCATTGATAATTATAAATAACAGAATACAGAAAATAAATCAATAAATTCGATATAATCCTAATTTCTGTATCTCAAAATCAATTTCAAATATTATTCACAAATTGAGAATAACTATTTCAATCAATATACGAAACACGAATATATGGAAATTGTAAATGTGATTCTAAAATTCTTTAAGCCAATAAACAATATAAAAGTTTTTAGAACTGTGTGTACACCAATTTGGATACTGTTTTATAACAATTTTCTTTCTGGATTTTCCTTTTCCCTTTTTCCTTTCTTCCTCCTCTTCCCTTTCTCTTTCTCTTTTCTTTCTTTTCTTTTCTTCTTCTTTCCCTTCTCTTCTTCTTCTTTTCTTCTTTCTCTTTTTCTTCTCTTCTTCCTCTTCTTCCTCTTCTTCTTCTTCTTCTTTTCTTTTCTTTTTCTTATTCTCCCGTTTTCTGCTCTCTCTCTTTTCTGTCTGTTTCGATGGCTTCCTCCAGAAGCTAAATTTTTTTTTTATCATTTCGGTCATCGCGACCTGTGGTCGCGCCATCTGGTCGCGGTACTCACTGGAAGACTTCCACCGCTTTCATCGCAATTACCCATCGCGGTACCATGGTCGCGCTGGTGGTCGTGTTGCTCACTGCCCGAATTTGATCTTTTTCACCGCGAGCAGCTCATCGCGATCTGTGGTCGCGGTGACTGGTCGCGGTGCTCACTGCCAGAAAATGCCATTTTTCACCGCGAGCAGCTCATCGCGGTACTCACTGTCACTTTTTCTTCACTTCATGCAATCTTTCTGGACCGCTCCATCTGATCCATCTGGAAACCATAAAAATAAACATACTTTTATTCGAAATTAGGGATGCTACACTTTGAGGGTAAATCGATCTCGTAAGCCCTCTAGGTTGCTCTAATTTCCTCTCTGGTGGTCCCCTAGCTTGGTGGAAGTTCTCGCCACTATCTTTCCACTGTACAAATTCTTTTAAATGCCCGTCCTTGATCAGGTTTTCTATGTGATCTTTCAGCTGGAAACATTTTAAAGTGTCGTGGTCGTGGTCTCAATGAAAACAACAATATTTTTCTTTGTCCCGTTTTTGGGGCGTAGATGTCATCTTCCCTAGTCACGTCACGATTCCTTTGTTTTTTGCAACTAATAGTATCTTCCCACATCCTCGCATTAAAGAGGTATATCGACTTTCAGCTCGCCTGGCTTCCCTCTATCAATTTTTGAACTCCAAATGATCATCATGAGAACCCTTTCTTCGAATCTATCATTGTCTCCTCTGCTAAGAGGACCCCTTTGGCAGTTCAACTCATTTGAGCGCATTCCATGCACGAGGTTTCCTCCTTGGGCTATCTCCTCCTTTTCTACGCATGTATAATCGGCAGGTATTTCTACCATATCCGGGTAGGATTTTGGTCGCTGCTTCCTCAGTTGAAAAGAGAATACTCCGCTTTGTAAACCATTTGTGAATATTTTGATACATGCTGCATCATTAAAGTCTTCTACCTAGACATCCTCTTTGTTAAAACGTGAGAGATATGTTTTAATAGGTTCTCTCTTTCCCTATTTGACCGACGAAAGGTAAGACATGGACTTTTTCCTTTGTACACTTCCCATAAATTGCTAAGAGATTGCACGACTGAATTTGTAACATCCCTAATTTCGAATACATATGAAAAGTATGATTGAATTCATTTTGAATATGTGAATATGATTTTTATGATTTGAGGGGTGGAAATGGTAATTAAATGTATGTATATTTTTGGGTTTCATAATGGACCAATTTGAACGGTCGAAACGATGCACGAAGAGAAGATTGAAAAAACTGAAACAGTGAGTATCGCGACCTGGCCATCGCGACCACAGATCGCGATGACCTGCTCGCGATGAAGAAAGGTGATTCTTGGCAGTGAGCACCGCGACCAGGTCATCGCGACCACAGATCGCGATGATCAGCTCGCGATGAAAGTGGCAACTTCGACCAGTGAGCATCGCGACCAAAGCGGCGCGACCACCGCTCGCGATACAGGTCGCGATGACTCAAAAATTGTAAAAAAATAAAGCGGTGTGTTTAAAGAAACCAAAGAGAGCAACAGCTCTCAAAACAAACACACAGAAACAGCAACAAGAGAGAACAAGAAAGAGAGAGAGAATAGGAGAGAGAAAGAAGAAAAAGAAGAAGAAGAAGAAGGAGAAAAGAAGAAGAAGAAGAAGAAAAGAGAAAGAGAAGAAGGAAAGGAGAAGGAGGAAGTTTTCAGGTTTGGTGTACACGTATTTTTCGAATTTTCAGTTTTCCAGAAGTTTTCGGAATTGTCCAATTTTAGAATTTCTGAGTTATTTGAATTATATGGATTATAGATTATAGTTTAGATTTGCTATATACGAGTTTTGGAATTTTTTCAGTTTTTCAGAAATTTTCGGAATATTTCGGATTGATTGAAATTGATTACATTTGCGTTATTTGAATGATATTGATTATCGAATATAGTTCAGGGTCGATATATACGAGTTTTGGAATTTTTCCAGTTTTCCAGAAATTTTCGAAATTCTCGAAGTTTATCGTTTTTGAATTATGTGAATTCTATTGAGTAGAATTGATAGTTTGAAACTGATTTCGGAATGATTTGAATACGATTTGGTTCTAATAGTGTTCTGGAAATATATTGTTAAGGAAATATATGGTTGAAAGTGACTTAAATTATATTATATTATGAAATGTATTGGAAAATGATTTTGGGGCAATTTGATTCGACACGGAATTATGAAATACGTTTGAGTATATTTTGGATGGATTTCATATGATTATTGATTTATAAATATATTCGTATATTTCCGTTATATTATATTTGATGAAATTTGAATTTGCAAAAATATAAATATATGGATATGTATTGGAATTGAATTTGAGTATTCGGAAAGAAAGAAAATATGTTGATATTGGATTGGAGAAAATATTTTGGCTCTGATGTGTATGAACATAGATATGGATATAGGAGGTTGACATGTCAATTGGGTTTCTGTCTGAACAGTACTGTGCCGATTATACCACCCTTTGGATAGTACAGGCCCCAAGTGCCGGTCCTAGGGTTCTGAAATTTGTTATGGGACATTGACAGCGGGTGATTCCGTTGGTGTTCCATTCTGATCTGATGTTCGGTGAGTGACCCCGTTTGCGTCCAATACCGAACAACCCGTAATCCAGTCCGATAACTTATGTTGTATATGTCAGGAGCCCAATCTGAAAATATATTTGTTATGGGGACACGTTTGAGAAATAAAGAAAATATGTCTGTTAATTGTATTTGGAAATGTTTGATTTGAGATGAGCATTAATTGTTTTTGGATATTTGAGTTGATATGAGCCCCATATATTGTTTATCTATTTGTTCGTTATAGTTTTGATTGATTTTAAATATTTGTATATACTATTTTGTGTACATCCACTAAGCAATATGCTTAGCGTGTTGAGTTTTCTCGCACGCAGGTAACAAAGGTTCCAAGGGCGAAAAAGATAAAGAAGAGTAGAGTTTGCAGAACCAGAGTCAGGATCACATCTTTCCTGCATACATTTTGGTAGTTGTTTGTATTAAGTTATATATTTTGATACTATATGCATATACAGAAACTATTTGTAAATATTGAACGAGCTTCCGCTATGTAAATATTTTATGATATGTTTATGTTATGTGAATCTTTATAACTTATATTGTGATAAATTAGTTGATAAGTCGCACTATATATGGAAGGGTGCGCAAACTTGATTTGAGAATGTGGAAGTTGATTTTATAACTTGTATCTGTAAACAGGTTTTGGAAAGTCAGAAAAACAGAGGAAACTCTGGCAAAATTTTTAAAATTCTTTGGACTATTTTCAAAGGTTTTTAATATAATGTTTATCTACAGTAAAAGTTAGTTTTTAGTATATAGTAGCGCTCCCTGATTCGGTCCGAGTGGATTTGGGTCAGGGGGTGTTACAGTTTTTGGTATCATTGCAATGGTTTAGGCGTTCCTAGACCAGAGCAAAAGATTTTGTATATAATATTATTGTATATGCATGCATTCATTGTAGAAAAGAAAAACAGGAAGATGTGACTCTAATCTGCAGAATTCCTCTTCTGTCTTGTGTAGGAAATGGAACCATTTAGCATTAATAGTCCTGCCAGTGTAGTTGGGCGAGATGGAGGAGATTCAGTGAGTCCAGGGGTGGCTGGACCAGAGTGGCAGCGTCAGCCAATTAATTTGCAGGATATGGCAGACTTTTTCCAGTGTGTGTCCAGAGCAGTGCTACGAAGGTCAGCAATAGAAAGGTTGGCCAAATATAGACCGACAGATTTCTGTGGCAGAAGAGAGGAAGATGCATCTGCTGCCGAACATTGGTTGAAGCGGACTGAGCGGATCTTAGAGCAGTTACATTGCACACCAGAAGAGAGTCTGGAGTGTGCGGTTTCTTTATTGCAGGAGGACGCTTATCAGTGGTAGACCTCTATTGTACAGACAGTACGGCCGGAGGAACGGACTTAGGAGTTTTTCCAGAAAGAGTTCCGGAGGAAGTATGTTGGCCGTATCTATATAGAGAATATGAAAAGAGAATTTATGAACTTAAAACAGAGACAGATGACCGTCACTGAATATGAGCGAGAATTTATAAAATTAAGTAAGTATGCGACTGAGATGGTGACGACGGAGGAGAATAAGTGTAGGAGATTTGAAGACGGATTGAAAGATTACATACGTCTTCAGGTTGCAGCTTTTGAGATGATTGATTTTCCTAGATTAGTATCAGCAGCCCTTAGTGTGGAAAGGGTTCGAAAAGAGGAACAGGTTAGAAAGAACTGGAGTCAACAGAGAAGAGGTCCAGGACAAGCTAGTTCGTCCCAGCAACCAAGTAAGAGATATAGGGGACCTCAGGCGAGTGGACAGAGGCAGACACAGAGACCTCCAGTTTCCGTCAGACCAGGACAGTCGGTTACCTCAGTAGCTAGTGCTCCTGGGAGTACAGCGAGAGGACCAGCTTTGGCAGTTTGTAAGCACTGCGGGAGACAGCATCCGGGAGAGTGCTGGAAAGTGACCGGAGCTTGTTATAGATGTGGATCCCGAGATCATTTCCTGAGGGATTGTCCACAAAAACAGACTGTTTCTGGTAGGCCATCAGAGAGATCAGTTCCTACGGGTTCCAGAGGGAGGAGACCCAGTCAGGTAGGGACCGAGGCTAGTAGGCATAGAGGAGTAGTAGAGTCTTCGGGAAGGCAGGATAGTCGTGCCCCAGGTAGAGCCTATGTGGTTAGGGCTCAAGAAAATAGGGATGCACCAGATGTGATTACTAGTACGATTTCTATTTTTGATATTACTGCTATTGCATTGATAGATCCAGGATTTACACATTCATACATCTGTGATGCCATGTTGAGAAATAGAAATTTGAAAACTGAATCTACTGATTATGAGATAGTGGTGAGTAATCCTTTAGGGCACAGTGTGATTGTAAACCGGGTATGTAGACATTGTCCTATCGAAATTCAGGGGTATGAATTTCTGGGTGATTTGATGGAATTACCATTTCATGAGTTCGATGTAATATTGGGCATGGATTGGTTAATCAGACACCAGGTTATAATTGATTGTAGTTTGAAGCGAGTAATGCTACGATTAGTAGATGGTACAGAGGTGATAATGGTGGGTGATAGGAGGGATTATCTCTCTAATGTTATTTCAGCCACTACTGCTCAGACGTTGATCAGAAAAGGTTGTAACGCATATCTAGCACATGTGGTTGATTTACAGAGGGTTGAATCTAGTTTGCAGAATATACCCACTGTATATGATTTTCAGGATGTGTTTCCAGAAGAACTCCCTGAATTACCACCGGAGAGAGAGGTGGAATTTGTGATTGATGTGATACCAGGTACCATTCCAGTATCGATTCCTCCGTACAGGATGGCACCTGCAGAATTGAAAGAATTGAAAATACAATTACAAGAATTGTTAGAGAAGGGATTCATTCGACCTAGTGTATCCCCATGGGGAGCACCAGTATTGTTTGTGAAGAAGAAAGATGGGTCGATGAGATTGTGTATTGATTACGGACAACTGAATAAGCTTACCATTAAGAATAAATACCCGTTGCCTAGAATTGATGATTTGTTTGATCAGTTGAGAGGAGCCAGTGTCTTCTCGAAAATTGATCTCAGATCGGGATATCATCAGTTGAGGGTGAAAGATTCTGATGTTCAGAAAACAGCTTTCCGAACACGATATGGACATTATGAATTCGTCGTAATGCCATTTGGGTTGACTAATGCACCAGCAGCCTTTATGGATTTGATGAATCGTACTTTTCGTCCTTATCTGGATCAATTTGTGGTCGTATTCATAGATGATATTCTGATATATTCTCAGAGTCCGGAAGAACATGATCGACATCTTCGAATAGTGTTACAGACTCTGCGTGAAAAGAAGTTGTATGCCAAGTTTAGTAAATGTGAATTCTGGCTGAATGAAATTGCTTTTCTGGGACATATAGTATCAGTTAAGGGTATTACAGCCGATCCCAAAAAGATTGAAGCAGTAATGGAATGGAAACCTCCTAAGAATGTTACCGAGATTAGAAGTTATCTAGGCTTAGCCGGATATTATAGACGCTTTGTAAAAGGATTTTCATCCATTGCCACTCCTTTGACTAAATTACTGCACAAGAATGTCAAATTTGAGTGGAATGAGAAATGCCAGATAGCTTTTGAGAAATTGAAAGCAATGTTGGTTGAAGCACCAATTCTAGTACAGCCAGTATCCGGTAAAGACTATGTGATTTATAGTGATGCTTCACACAATGGCTTAGGTTGTGTGTTAATGCAGGAAGGAAAAGTGGTTGCTTATGCTTCCAGACAGTTGAAGACTCATGAACAGAATTATCCAACACATGATCTGGAACTTGCAGCCATAGTGTTTGCTTTGAGAATATGGAGGCATTATCTTTATGGAGAGAAATGCTATATTTATACAGATCATAAGAGTCTTAAGTATTTGCCTACCCAGAAGGAACTCAACTTAAGGCAGAGAAGATGGATGGAATTAATTAAAGATTATGATTGTGTTATTGATTACCATCCAGGAAAGGCGAATGTTGTTGCTGATGCTTTGAGTAGGAAGTCGATAGTTGCATTGAAAGCTATGAATGCTCATTTGAAATTAACCTCAGATGATGCTATTTTAGCTGAACTGACACTCAAGCCGAATCTGATCCAGCAGATACAGGAAAAGCAGCAACAGGATGAGAAACTTGTGGCTATTAGTGGACAAGTCCAAGAGGGAAAAGATATTGAGTTTGCGATCAGGGATGATGGTACTTTGTGCTTTAAAAACAGAATCTGCATTCCAGACGATGAGGAGTTGAGAAGGGCAATTCTGACAGAGGCACACAGTAGTGCATATTCGATGCACCCTGGTAGCACGAAAATGTATAGAGATCTGAGAACTCAATATTGGTGGTCAGGTATGAAGAGGGATGTGGTGGACTTTGTAAATAGATGTATGACATGCCAACAGGTAAAAGCAGAACACCAAGTTCCAACAGGTTTGCTACAATCAATACCCATACCTGAATGGAAATGGGATCGCATTACCATGGATTTTGTCACAGGATTACCCCTTACACGGAGTCAACATGATGCGATTTGGGTAATAGTGGATAGACTGACCAAGTCAGCACATTTCCTACCTGTCAGAATAGATTATTCCTTGGACAGATTAGCAGAGCTATATATTAAAGAAATAGTTCGATTACATGGAGTGCCAGTATCTATTATTTCAGACAAAGATCCAAAGTTTACGTCCAGATTCTGGAAGAAATTTCAGGAAGCTCTGGGTACTCGATTAAGCTTCAGTACAGCTTTCCATCCACAGACAGATGGACAGTCGGAACGAGTAATTCAGGTGCTAGAAGATATGCTCCGGAGTTGTATTATTGATTTTGAGGGAAGTTGGGATGATCATCTTCCATTGGTTGAATTTGCTTATAACAATAGTTATCAGACGAGTATAGATATGGCCCCGTATGAAGCATTATATGGAAGGAAATGCAGGACACCTTTGTGCTGGACAGAATTGGGAGAAGATAGGTTGGTTGGATCTGATTTAATCAGACAGACTGAAGAAAAGGTGAAGCTCATAAGGGAAAGACTGAAAGTCGCTTCCGATCGTCAGAAGTCATATGCAGATTTGAAAAGAAGAGACATTGCATATGAAGTTGGTGATAAAGTATTTATGAAAGTATCTCCATGGAAGAAAGTAATGAGATTCGGACAGAAAGGAAAGTTAAGTCCTAGGTTTATTGGTCCATACGAAATTCTTGAACGTGTAGGACCAGTAGCCTATAGACTAGCTTTACCCTTGGAATTAGAAAAGATACATAATGTCTTTCATGTATCTATGCTGAGGAGATACAGATCTGATCCATCTGATAGAGTTCAGACTGAATCTATTGAGATACAACCTGACTTGACATATGAAGAAGAACCTGTAGAGATTCTAGACAGAGAGCTTAAGGAACTCCGGAATAAGACCGTCCCCTTAGTCAAGATTCTTTGGAGAAACCATAATGTGGAAGAAGCAACATGGGAAAGTGAAGAGATCATGAGACAACAATATCCACAATTATTCGAATAAGGTAAATTTCGAGGACGAAATTTTTTAAGAGGGGAAGAATTGTAACATCCCTAATTTCGAATACATATGAAAAGTATGATTGAATTCATTTTGAATATGTGAATATGATTTTTATGATTTGAGGGGTGGAAATGGTAATTAAATGTATGTATATTTTTGGGTTTCATAATGGACCAATTTGAACGGTCGAAACGATGCACGAAGAGAAGATTGAAAAAACTGAAACAGTGAGTATCGCGACCTGGCCATCGCGACCACAGATCGCGATGACCTGCTCGCGATGAAGAAAGGTGATTCTTGGCAGTGAGCACCGCGACCAGGTCATCGCGACCACAGATCGCGATGATCAGCTCGCGATGAAAGTGGCAACTTCGACCAGTGAGCATCGCGACCAAAGCGGCGCGACCACCGCTCGCGATACAGGTCGCGATGACTCAAAAATTGTAAAAAAATAAAGCGGTGTGTTTAAAGAAACCAAAGAGAGCAACAGCTCTCAAAACAAACACACAGAAACAGCAACAAGAGAGAACGAGAGAGAGAGAGAGAGAGAAGAGGAGAGAGAAAGAAGAAAAAGAAGAAGAAGAAGAAGAAGGAGAAAAGAAGAAGAAGAAGAAGAAAAGAGAAAGAGAAGAAGGAAAGGAGAAGGAGGAAGTTTTCAGGTTTGGTGTACACGTATTTTTCGAATTTTCAGTTTTTCAGAAGTTTTCGGAATTGTCCAATTTTAGAATTTCTGAGTTATTTGAATTATATGGATTATAGATTATAGTTTAGATTTGCTATATACGAGTTTTGGAATTTTTCCAGTTTTCCAAAAATTTTCGGAATATTTCGGATTGATTGAAATTGATTACATTTGCGTTATTTGAATGATATTGATTATCGAATATAGTTCAGGGTCGATATATACGAGTTTTGGAATTTTTCCAGTTTTTCAGAAATTTTTGGAATTCTCGAAGTTTATCGTTTTTGAATTATGTGAATTCTATTGAGTAGAATTGATAGTTTGAAACTGATTTCGGAATGATTTGAATACGATTTGGTTCTAATAGTGTTCTGGAAATATATTGTTAAGGAAATATATGGTTGAAAGTGACTTAAATTATATTATATTGTGAAATGTATTGGAAAATGATTTTGGGGCAATTTGATTCGACACGGAATTATGAAATACGTTTGAGTATATTTTGGATGGATTTCATATGATTATTGATTTATAAATATATTCGTATATTTCCGTTATATTATATTTGATGAAATTTGAATTTGCAAAAATATAAATATATGGATATGTATTGAAATTGAATTTGAGTATTCGGAAAGAAAGAAAATATGTTGATATTGGATTGGAGAAAATATTTTGGCTCTGATGTGTATGAACATAGATATGGATATAGGAGGTTGACATGTCAATTGGGTTTCTGTCTGAACAGTACTGTGCCGATTATACCACCCTTTGGATAGTACAGGCCCCAAGTGCCGGTCCTAGGGTTCTGAAATTTGTTATGGGACATTGACAGCGGGTGATTCCGTTGGTGTTCCATTCTGATCTGATGTTCGGTGAGTGACCCCGTTTGCGTCCAATACCGAACAACCCGTAATCCAGTCCGATAACTTATGTTGTATATGTCAGGAGCCCAATCTGAAAATATATTTGTTATGGGGACACGTTTGAGAAATAAAGAAAATATGTCTGTTAATTGTATTTGGAAATGTTTGATTTGAGATGAGCATTAATTGTTTTTGGATATTTGAGTTGATATGAGCCCCATATATTGTTTATCTATTTGTTCGTTATAGTTTTGATTGATTTTAAATATTTGTATATACTATTTTGTGTACATCCACTAAGCAATATGCTTAGCGTGTTGAGTTTTCTCGCACGCAGGTAACAAAGGTTCCAAGGGCGAAAAAGATAAAGAAGAGTAGAGTTTGCAGAACCAGAGTCAGGATCACATCTTTCCTGCATACATTTTGGTAGTTGTTTGTATTAAGTTATATATTTTGATACTATATGCATATACAGAAACTATTTGTAAATATTGAACGAGCTTCCGCTATGTAAATATTTTATGATATGTTTATGTTATGTGAATCTTTATAACTTATATTGTGATAAATTAGTTGATAAGTCGCACTATATATGGAAGGGTGCGCAAACTTGATTTGAGAATGTGGAAGTTGATTTTATAACTTGTATCTGTAAACAGGTTTTGGAAAGTCAGAAAAACAGAGGAAACTCTGGCAAGATTTTTTAAAATTCTTTGGACTATTTTCAAAGGTTTTTAATATAATGTTTATCTACAGTAAAAGTTAGTTTTTAGTATATAGTAGCGCTCCCTGATTCGGTCCGAGTGGATTTGGGTCAGGGGGTGTTACAGAATTGGTCAAAGTTATCGATGCTGCAGAGGGAAGTTGTCAGGAACCAACTTCCTGCCAAGTTTTCGAAAGTGATGAGGAAGACTTGGCAAAGCAATTGATCGTCTCTTGTTTAGGTTCCCATAAGAGTAGTAAATCAAGACACGTGCTCGACGGGATCCCTGGCCTCTCTATATTCGTTCATATTAGGCATTTTGAAATTCCTCGAGAATTTCTTTGCTAATACTCTGTTTGTGAATTTGCTCGTCGTTGCACCTGAGCGTTGTGTGAGGTTGTTGGTGGGCTGATCTTTGCACTGGATTTGTTCTAGTCCTTCCTTTAACTGTCGAATTTCTTTTCACATGAAATCTTTGTCATCGGCTAAGCTTTCACTGTGACTCAGTCGCTGACTTTCTTCAAATCCCGTTTGTTCTTGGCTAATACTGTCATCACTTGCGTAGCAATGTTGTGTCTGTCTGGTTGTTCTCCGTTTTGTCGTGGAAATGGACTTTCGGCCACTTCATCAGCAGTGCTTTCGCTTGCTACAAGCTTGGCTCTTCTTTGTCTACGAGCTACCAGTCGTCTAATAAGAGGACTCGTTTGAGAAAGGTTCTGGGAGTGGCAGGGCTTCCTTTCCTTAGCTGGCATGTTTCTTGTGGGAATGAGTCTTTTTGCTAGGGCTTGCATCCCCTCCGCATTCTCCTCCTATTGGGGGAGTAACTTTACCGCTCATGATTTCCATGAGTTTCTGAAAGTGATACCCTACTTGGTTCACATTTTGGGTAAACATCTCAGTTTGTGGAGTGCATAAAATATATACAACTAATATTTTCTAATTTTAGTTGACAAATACAACTAATTGCAACCAAATACAATATATAAAGTGTCAAAAGTACACAATACATTGATAAAATAAAATGTCAAAGTACAACTTACAATTTGATAAAACAAAATACAATGTCAAAGTACAAATTACGATGGAATTAAATACATATCAAAGTACACATTACAATTAAAAAAAACTTCAATAACAGCTAATACAATGTCCAAAACAAACAATACAGAAACATAAATAAACTTATTGTACAAATAATACACAAGTTAGCATAAAACCTAGGCTTGGTGATTGTTTCTCCGGCATCAAACATTTCTTTTGCTATGTTATCTCTCCATGTTATAGCAATCACTCTCACTATGATTCATGCTCCAATGCATCCATTGAATTTCTCTCCTAATTAGGTTATGTAACAAACAACAGGCTGTTATAACACGGCAACATGTTTTAATTGGATATAAAGACGGACTCCTGAAGATAGCCCAACGTCTTTTAAAAAGGCGAAAACAACGTTCTATCACATTTCTTACTGATGCATGCTTTATGTTAAAATATTCCTTATGATTCTAAGGAACACATCCTTCTCTCCAATTAGATAAATTATATCTTGTTCCTCTATATGGTGCAAGGAATCCTAAACATAATAAACTTATTGTACAAATAATACACAAGTTAGCATAAAACCTAGGTTTGGTGATTGTTTCTCCGGCATCAAACATTTCTTTTGCTAAGTTATCTCTCCATGTTATAGCAATCACTCTCATTATGATTCATGCTCCAATGCATCCATTGAATTTCTCTCCTAATTAGGTTATGTAACAAACAACAGGCTGTTATAACACGGCAACATGTTTTAATTGGATATAAAGACGGACTCCTGAAAATAGCCCAACGTCTTTTAAAAAGGCAAAAACAACGTTCTATCACATTTCTTACTGATGCATACTTTATGTTAAAATATTCCTTATGATTCTAAGGAACACATCCTTCTCTCCAATTAGATAAATTATATCTTGTTCCTCTATATGGTGCAAGGAATCCTTCATCGTTTGTATACCCAGCATCCACGAGATAATAATATCCTATCAGTTTCAAATATAAAAAAAAATATTTAATTAAAATATCAATAAGTTTTAAAAAAAATTTAGTAGATAAACCCAAATTGTTTTTATTTCTAGGATTAATCTTACTCGTGGGAACCTTCAACCTGATTGGCCTACTCAAGGCATCTCGAAGTACTCTAGAGTTTGAAGCTGAAACCTCCCGTCCCTGAAATACAAATATAAATATAATATCTTGGAAACATACTCCTAATACAAATATAAATATAATATCTTGGAAACATACTCCTAACACACTTTTCGCAATTTCATATTTTCTTGTTCTATATCTTGGCATATCAACACTAGGTACATGGACCTTGATGTATGTCTCGTCTAATGCTCCCAAACAATTCTATTAAAAGATAGCCATTTTGTAAATAAAAACATTCAAAATAATTAAGTCGTTATCATCTTCAATTGTATAAAATCACATACCTTAAACCATTTCCGTCTCTCATGGGTACAATTTTCGAGTCTAGGGTCCGGTGCATGCTCGTAGTAAAACATCATACAACCGTAATACAACTTTCAAAACAGTATTAAAATTTCTATTAATTGTCTCAGCAGATTGCATAAATAGATTGCAAATTGTACGAACTTTTACATGATGAGCAAGTATATGTACGAGCATACAAACTTGCTTCTCTATACAAACAAGACCATCAGATTGTAACCCACCACTATAACGAAGCAATTCACATAAGAACCCAAAGGTTCTCCTATCCATCTTTAGTTGATTAATAGACTCAATATCACTTTAAACTACTATACTATCTAAAAATGTAATCCTTATCTCATGTCTAGCAAATGTACGATTTCTAAGCATATACTTTTCACGGTGTCTTGCAATTATACAATATGAGGCCGCAATCATTAAAATGGAAATGCACAACATTTGTGTTTGAATATCTGTTGCAAGTAAGAAAAGCAAAATTTGTCTTCTATCCATATTTAAAAATCATAAAGAAAACAATATATAAGAATTCATAATCTTAATAACAATGATATAACAAATATTTATCGATAGTAACTAAAAACATAATGTAATAAAATAAGGAAGAACATAGATGAAAAAAAGAATAGAAAAGAGAAGCATCCAAATCCCCCGCGACACCCTGACTCGTTTCTCATCTTAACGCTTCCATACCCTAGTCATTCCCAGACTCACTAGAAGACTAGGTCGATCTCACCAAGAAGTCACCAGGTGGTAGAGGGCGAACCGAAAAGAGGGAATTTGAAGGGGCCAAGGTCCAAAATCTTTAATTTATTATTATATATAATTTATTTTTTTATATTTAAATTAAATATATAAATTTTTTTTTTCAAAAATTTTTAGGGGGGCCATGGTCCCCCCTCCCCCCCATATAATTTATTTTTTTTATATTTAAATTAAATATATAAATTTTTTATATATTAAAAATTTTTTTCAAAAATTTTTAGGGGGGTTGTGGTCCCCCCCCCCCCCCCCCCCCCCCCCACCCACTACGGTCCGCCTCTGCTAGGTCCGCCTCTGCCAGGCGGTCACTTCCTCAAATCTGGTTGGTGCCAAATTTTAGCATTAATAGTGGTCAAAGAAATTTGGTTCAGTGATTTTTTTTCCCAATGGGTTTTCCACGCAAAAATACCCATGTAAACTCCTTTTCTATGTACTTATTTAGTATGGTATTGATTTGCGTTTTCGATTAGTGATTAGCCAAAAAAGTTATAAAAAACCTATTCACGTCTCTAGTATACTATGAATGGATTATTAACACTTCTAGTCTTGATGTATTTCGTGATGTTATAAGCCTAGTTATTGTCATTGATGCCACTCATTTGAAATGTAGATTCAATGGTATCTCATGATGCTTCACACTGAATTTCCAGCATGTTTGTACTCTGAAATGTCAACATGCTTCCACGTTTTACTTGCTGAAATGCAATATGCTTACTATCTAAAAGTTCAACAAGCATACACGATGAAATTTCCACATGCTTACACGCTGAGAGTTCAACATACATACACTCTGAGATGTCAGCATGCTTACACGCTGACATTTCAACATCCTTTCATGCTAAAAATACAAAGTACTTACGCACTGAATTTACAGCATGCTTACACGTTGAATTTGCAACATGCTTACACACCAAACTTAAATTAACTTTTACAAAACAACTAAAAGAAGCGCGTAAGGATTCGGGAAATTTTGAACATGACGACTTGCGAAAAAACTTCACATCCCCCAAAAAGCATTCCAAAAGAAATTTCCCTAAACTTAAACTGTCGGAGATTATGTGAATTTTATTGGATGATTTTAATAATAATAATTATTATTGTTGACTTGGTAAAAGAGAGTTTGGTTGTACATATCCTCTCTTAATTCTTCTCCACATATCCTCCCACTATACACGTTCAGTTTTAATTTTTTTAAACGTTGTACATTTTTTCATATAAAGAGACAAACAGCAGTTTAATAAATATATTTCAGAATACATAGAAAACTCTTAAAAGCATACATAAAAGAATTCAAACAGTGTCTTCTACTTTTTCTTTCTTAAGTAAGTGCAGTTTCTAATCTACCGTTTATTTCCTGAGCAAGTGCACTACTATTTTTTTTAATTTCTGAAATCAAGCAAACCAGTTTCTGCAGTTTCTATTTTTTATTTCTCGTGCAAACACAATAGTGCGTTTTCTGTTTTACTATTTTATTTTCTGCGCAAACTACACACTGCAGTTTTTGTTCTATTAATTTTTTACCGACGCAAACAGCAACAACAAGGTGCAGTTTCTGTTTTTCCAGTTTCTTTTTTCATTTTTTTTTGTTCCGATTCCGAGCAGTGTTTAGGATGTCAGTATTCCGATTTTTTTCAGTATAAAGAATTTCAAAACAGAGGTGATTCTGGGCTGTTTTATTCTGAGGACGACGAGACTATATACTATTTGTACAAACTTTGGACAGAGTCGCGAAATATCTGAAAAAGCAACCTAATCTGCGACTCAACCCAAGTTTAATATTTATTTTTGTTGCACTTTGCAGTAACATTTTTTTTTTGTATTTTATATTTTACAACAACAATTTTAAGACGATTCTTCTGCTGCCATGACTACTGATATTATTAAAACTATTATTAATATGAACAAACATTTCCGTTTGAGGGACTTCATTTTAAAAGATAGAGGCAGAAAATTCTATTTATCTTAACCACCCAAAAGGCTGCTTATGTTCTTACTACTGAAAAACCATTTTGTCTCTTCCTCTTACTGCACCAAAGGAACATGAGTCTTGAGTTGAAAATGATTTTCTATGTAAAAATTATATTCTTAATGGTTTGTCTGATAATTTGTATGACTACGACAACTCTGACAAATCTGCCAAGGAAATTTAAGATGCATTTTAGAAAAAAATATGACATAGAGGAGGTTGGAGCAAAGAATTATGCAGTAAGTCAGTACCTGAAATATCAAATGACTGATGACAAATTTGTAGAAGCCCAGTCACATGAGCTACAAAAGATTGCACATGAAATCATCTTTGAAGGTATGTCTGTGGATGAACAATTTTAAATTGCTGTTCTAATTGATAAATTGCCCCCTAGTTGAAAAGACTTTAAAAGTGTACTTAGGTACAAAACTAAAGAATTTTCCTTAGAGAGTTTGATCACTCGTCTTCAGATTGAAAAAGAAGCCCGTAAACAAGATTAAAAAGATGAAGTACTTATTATTTCTAACAACAATACTAAAAAGAATTTCACCTCTGTCATTCTGAAACCCAAAGGGAAAAATATGAAGAATCAGAATCGTAACTATCAGAATCGTAATACCAGAATCGCAACAATCAAAATCGTAATACCAGAATCGCAACAATCAGAATAAGAATAATCCATAGAATCAGAATAGACAACAACCTCCTTCAAGGAATGATTCGGGATAGTTTACATGTGATAACTGAAATAAGCCAGGCCATTTGGCTCGAAACCGTCGGAATAGGCATGTCCAGCTCCATAGGCGAACCTTACCAAAGAGCAACTTATTGCTATGATTTGTGAAATCAATATTGTTGGTGGATCCGAGGGTTAGTGGGTAGACACTGGTGCTTATCGTCATGTTTGCTATAATCGTGCTATGTTTAAATTTTATTCTAAAACTGTGGATAAGAAAGTGTTGTTGGTTGATTCCCACTCCACTATTGTTGCTGGTACTAGTGAGGTGGAATTGAAATTTACCTCTGGAAAGATTGTCATTCTTAAGGATGTACTGCATACTCTAGAGATAAGGAAGAATTTAATTTCGGGCTACCTTCTTAATAAGGCTATGTTTACTCAAACTACTGTGGCTGATTTATATACCATTACTAAAAATAATGTATTTGTTGGGAAAGGGTATACAACTTATAGAATATTCAAATTGAATGTTGATATGAATAAAATGCTCCTTCTGCTTACATGTTGTGTTATTTTAATATTTGGCATGCTAGACTTTGTCTTGTTAACAAACACATCATTAAAAACATGAGTACATTAGAACTTATTTATAAATTGTCTTTGAATGATTTTGATAAATGTGAATTTTGTGTAGTCAAGCTAAAATTATCAAAACCCATATAAATAAGTTCTTAGAGAATCTGAACCACTTGATTTGATATATTCTGATATTTGTGAACTTAATGGTCTATTGACTAGAAATGAAAAACACTATTTTATTACTTTTATTGATGATTGCTCTGATTATAAATTTGTGTATCTTATGAAAAATAAAAGTGAAGTATTTGATATGTTCAAATTGTTTTTTTTTAGAAACTGAAAATTAATTTAATAGAAAAATAAAGAGATTTTGCAGTGATAAAGGCATTGAATATGATTATAGTATTTTTAATGAATTTTACAAACTCACGGAATCATATATAAAAAAAACTATACCTTATTCTTCTTAAATGAATGGCAAGACTGAAAGAAAAAATAGAATTTTTACTGAGTCTATAGTTACTATTTTACTTGAACTCTGGTACTGCTGCTCATTGGTGAAGAGAAATTTTATTGGCTGTTTGTTATGTGTAAATAAAATTTCCAAATCAAAAAGTAAAATCTCTCCTTTTGAAGTGTTTAAAAACAAAACACGTAATTTGTCTTATTTTAAGACTTGGGATTGTTTTGCCTATATTCGAATTCCTGATCTTAAAAGGAATAAGCTTGCTAGCAGAACATATGAATGTGTATTTATTGGTTATGTTGTGAATAGCAAAGCTTATAGATTTTTTTACTTGAATAATCATGTAATTATTGAATCGAATGATGCTGATTTTTATGAACATAGATTTCCTTTTATATTGAAGAATAATGGGGGCTCAACATCTAGTAATGTGCTTATGATTAGAATTAGTGAGGAAGTAGATTCTGAACCTAGGAGAAGTAAACAAGCCCGGACCATTAAAGATTATGATTTCTATGCATATAACTTAGAGGAGGATCCTCACACTCTTTAGGAAGTCTTATCTTCTTTAGGTGCCAATTTATGTCAAGAGGCTATTGATGATGAAATGGACTCACTTGAGTCTAATAGAACTTGGCATTTAGCTTACTTAACTTCGGATTGTAAAAACAATAGGTTATAAGTGGATTCTTAAGAAGAAACTGAAATCCGATGGTACGGTTGATAAAAATAAGACTTGTCTTATTGCCAAAGGGTATAGACAAAGAAAAAATGTAGATTTATTTGACACATTTTCACCTGTTACTATAATTGCATTTATTCGTGTGCTATTTCTCTTACTGCTATTCATGATCTTGTTGTACACTAAACGGATGTTAAAACTGTTTTTTTAAATGGTGAATTGAAAGAAAAGATTTATATGAATCAACTTGAAGATTTAATTATTCTTGGTCAAGAAAAAAAAGTATGTAAACTTGATAAATCTCGTTATGGTTTGAAACAGACACCTAAACGGTGGCATGAAAAATTCGTTAATCTTGTTATCTCACATGGTTTCAATGTGAATGAAAGTGACAAATGCATTTATTATTAATCAAAAAATAACATTTACACCATTTTATGTCTTTATGTGGATGATTTTCTTATTTTTTGTTCTAATATTCATGTCGTAAATAACGTGAAATCTATACTTTGTGCTAATTTTGACATGAAAGATTTCAGAGAAGTAAATGTAATTCTTGGAATTAAAATCACTAAGTTTGAAAAGGGAATTTCTTTTAATCAATCTCATTATATTGAAAAGATCTTAAAGAAATATAATTACTTTAACTATAAACCAGCATGTGCTCTTTATGATCCTAATGTAAAGTTGTTCAAGAACATCGAAGATGGAGTTAGACAAACTAAGTATGCGAGCATCATTGGCAGTTTACAATATGCTACTGATTACACTAGGCTAGACATAGCATATGTTGTGGGATTACTATACAGGTTTACCAGTAGACCTAGTATTGAGCATTGACATGCTATTAAATGGGTCATGAGATACCTTAAAAGGACTATGAACTTTAGATTACATTATCAGAAGTTTCCCACTATCCTAGAAGGATACAGTGATGCTGATTGGAACACCCTTTCGAAGACTCCAAGGCAACCAATGACTATATATTTAGCATAGTTAGAGGTGTTGTTTCTTGGAAGTCTAAGAAACAGACTATTTTGGTTCAATCTACAATGAAGTCAGAGATGATAGCACTAGCATCAGCTAGTGAAAAAACAGGTTGGCTAAGAAGTCTCTTATTTGAAATCCCTTTATGGGAAAGACCGATTCTAGTTATCTTGATCCATTGCGATAGTATCCACGACTACTGTAAAGATACAGACCCATTATTATAATGGAAAAAGGTGACAAATACGTCGCAAACATAGTACTGTTAGAGAATTTCTCTCTACTAGAGCTATAAGAGTGGATCATATATCTACTGATGATAACTTGGCTGACCCTTTGCCAAAAGGATTAGCTAGAGATAAGGTTTTCAATACCTCAAAGGAATGGGACTAAAGCCCTTAAAATGATGAATCACTCATGATGGTAACTCAATCTATAGACTGGAGATTCTAAAAATTAGGTTCATTGTGTAAGAACAAGTAATGAAGTGATTAGTGGTTAATCATGCTTCTATTCAATATATTACGTGAAGTATGATATCCTAAAGCGATATAATGATAAATTTATTTAAACTCTTAATGAGTTATATACTCTGTGGACTGGAATACCTAATTACAGGAGTACTCTTGATAGACTCACCTAAGTGAATGTTAAAGTGTGGTCGCTTTTTGTGGAGTTTTGGGCAAATTCTTTAAAGCATTCACTAAAGTGGGATACACGTGCATGGCCGTAATGCACAGACTTTTTGACTTCACCCTAGTAGGTGTTGTTTGTGAGATGTTTGTTAGAGATAGAGTTCAAAACTACGAGTTGCTCTAGTATAATCTAAATCATCTATACTATGCAACGGTTCAAGTTAATAGACACCTTTGTTTATGCACAATATTATATTGCTCGCTGAATTTTATTTTATTTTCGAAAATTTAAGTGGGGGATTGTTGGAGATTATGTGAATTTTAACGAATGATTTTATTATTATTAAAATAAGACTTGGTAAAAGAGAGTTTGGTTATACATATCCTCTCTTGATTCTTCTCCTCATATCCTCTCACCGCATATGTTCAGTTTTAATTTTTTATACGTTATATATTTTTCTATATAAAAAGACAATCAGCAGTATAATAAATATATTTCAGAATATATAGAAAACTCTCAAAAGCAAATGGAAAAGAATTCAAGCGGTGTCTTCTACTTTTTATTTCTTAAGCAAGTGCAGTTTCTGTTCTGTTGTTTATTTCCCAAGCAAGTGCCCTTACCTTTTTTTTTTAATTGCCGAAATCAAGTAAACCAGATTTTGCAGTTTCTATTTTTTATTTCTCATGCAAACACAACAGTGCAATTTCTATTTTACTATTTTATTTTATGAGCAAACTACACACTGCAGTTTTTTGTTCTATTATTTTTTTTACCGGTGCAAACAACAACAATAAAGTACAGTTTCTGCTTTTATTTTTTTGTTCTAATTCTGAGTAGTGTTTGAGTTGTCAGTATTTCAATTTTCTTTAGTACAAAGAATTCTGAGATAGAGGTGATTCTATGTTGTTTTATTCAGGGAACAATGAAATTGTATACTATTTGTATAAAATTCAGTCAGAGCCACAAAACGTCTTAAAGAGAGTATCCTAGTCCGCGACTCAACCTAAGTTTAGTATTTATTTTTGTTATACTTTGTAGCAGCATTTTTTTTTTTTTTTGGTATTTTGTATGTTGCAACGACATAAACTATTGCAGAAGCGGAAACTAAGGAGATACCCATTTGACATCGACTATGGCTGAGCGGAAAATGGACAAACACTCCATCGTTGCTGATCGGAATATGAAAAATCACATCCGTTGTCACAAAGTGAAAGACGAATAATCACTTCGTACG
Organism: Xanthoceras sorbifolium; assembly: GCA_003430845.1. Classification (NCBI taxonomy): domain Eukaryota; kingdom Viridiplantae; phylum Streptophyta; class Magnoliopsida; order Sapindales; family Sapindaceae; genus Xanthoceras; species Xanthoceras sorbifolium. The sequence continues at coordinate 9,772,288 of CM010611.1, forward strand.
AGCAAGAAATCCGATATCCAAACTAAAAATGAATGCAAAGTTGTCGTCAGTGTGTTTTCTTTCTATGGTCGGTCCTCTCTCAAGGAATCTTATTTAGTATGGGTTGAATTTAGACTTTTAAAAACTTTAAAAAAATTTATGTAATTAAAAAAAATGTAGAATGGTTGAATCTAAATATACACTATCTTTTTTCGCTATTCATTTATTTTGCTTTTCTTACTTGCAACAAAAAAAAAATAATTATATTTATTTTTCTATTTAAAAATGAACTCATTCAAAAAATAAAATAAAATAAAAATGTCGATAAAAATAATTTTAAATTTTTTTCTTGTGGTTTTTGTTTTTGCAGAAGATCTTAAATTTTTTTTCTTTTATTGTGGTTTTTTAAGATATTTTCTATTGATTGGTTGTGATGGAAATAGAATTAAGGAAAAAATAAATAAGTTTGAATTTTTTTTTCTTTTTTTTGTATGGTTTTTTTAGTGTCTTATATTCATTGGATGTGATAAAAATGGATGACGTAATAGTGATGTTGAAGATGAAGATGAAGTTGATAGAAATGATGATTTTTTTTAAATGGTTTATGTTTTAAACAAAAAATAAATATAATTATTTTTTTGACGGAATTAATATATTATATATTCTTTTATTTTAGCTTTTAATTTTTTGTAAGGTTTATTTTTTAAATTGAAAAAATAAATGTAATTCTTTATAAAACGAAAATACAAAATAATTTAATTATGTACATAATTTTAAATTGAGTATAATTAAATTTACGGTAACTTATGTAGTTAGCTTATAATATTTCTTTAGGTTGATATATAATTATATAATATTTTAGGGTTAACATAAAATTAGTTATTTTATTTAATAGCTAAAAAGACTAAATTACCCTTTGATCAATATATTAACTTTAAATGTAGGAGGAATTTGTATTAGTTTTACGTATTTTTTTAAATTTTATTCATATTATTAAAATTAAATAAAATTAGTTTCCTGTTTTTTATATATAAAAAAATAGGATTTATATTTTACAACACATCAGCTTCCCCTTAACTTGACAGTTGTACGAACAGCCCAGCCCATTAGTCTTCTCGATAGATATAGTTGAATGTCAATCCAGCCCAGCGTAGGCGCAGCCCATACACAATAGCAGGGTCCCTCCAAATGGCATTGGGTTCAGTTTTGCAGTACTTTTATTTTGAATTTTGACTTCTTAAAAGTTATTACTGCATATTTTAATTTGACTGATAGAGTATTTAGGGCTCGTTTGTTTTATGGGATTAGATTGGATTGAACTATTTTTATGGGATTGGATTGGATTGGATTGGATTGGATTGGATTAGATTGGATTAATTAGTACTATCATGTGTTTGGTGTTTCATGAGATTGGATTGGATTGGACTATTTAAATTAATTTTTAAAAATACATAGAACTATTAAAAATTAATTTTTATTAATATTAAAGATATATAATATTTTAATAAAATATTTTATATTAAAAAAAAAAAAAAAAAGAGGTGGGACAAGGCGGGATAAATTTATCCCGCCTCTACAACTTAAAAATTACTGTTGGGATTGGCTGTTGCCAATCCCAACTTGTACCAAACATGGGTTTGGACAAGAAATAATCCAAACTCAGTCCTAACCCAGATAACAAACAAGCCCTTAAAGATTAAAAGCACGGGAATATTCAAATATTCCTAAAAGGATTTTTGGACTAAAAAAAATTAGAAGGAGCTTTCCAAATGCTCAGCCAAACAGGCCCTTACTTGTATTCGCTGAAGACCCGACTCCTGATAGTCCTCCACTGTTAACAAGGGCGTCATACTTTCGTCTATAGCTTCTCCATTTTCATTTCTCAGTAAGCTTCCTCTCTTTTTATATATATTCATTTTTGTACCTATTTTTTATGGCTAATGTAGGATTGCATGTTGTTTTGGGGATTAATTTTACTAGGGTATATTTGTCCCAGAAAACTCTCTTGGCCAAAACAAGATAACTTTTCACCAGTTGCTAGTTTAAATTCAATGGTAATTGGAGGCTATTTATAAATTTTAGCCTTCTTTTTTTTTGTGGGTTTTAACTTTTATGTGATGAATTATTGTGTATTTTTTATATATATAAAAAAAATTGGGTGAAATTAAACAAAGAGTTGTTACATTTCCATGTAGACTCTCCAAAGTGGTAATCTTCACAAATCACTCAGCCGCCTACTGTGGTGGTGAGCACATATTTTGAACCTGAAAAAAGGAAGTGGATTGGGCTCGTAAAATGAGCAGCCGCAGCATAAACTCGGTGTTCTACGCGGAGACGTACCATCCGATTCAAGCGGGGAGCATTGACGGCACTGATATCCTCCCCCACGACAACGCCGTTTATCGTGCTCTTCTCTGCTCCTCTGCCGGCCTCTGTATTTGCTTCTTCTTTTTTCTTCTTTTTCAGTTTTATTTCTTCCCCGCAACTCTTACTATTTCCACTCTTTACCCATTTAATTATACTGTTTTGCAGATGACCCCCTGGGTGATCCCAAGGTCAACGGTGACCCATATTGCACCGTCTTTGTTGGCCGTCTCTCTCACCTCACCAACGAAGACACTCTTCGCAAGGTTAATACTAATGCAGTTTGATAAGTGCTTTTGTCAACACCGCTTTTCCTTACAACAGAACTGAAGTTTATTTAATTTTTATTTTTTTTAATTAAATTGGATTGATGAATGATTTTGTTGAGTGTTCCAGGCTATGAGCAAGTATGGTCGAGTCAGGAACTTGCGTTTGGTTAGAGACATTGGTGAATGTTTTGTTTCATTATTTTTGTATAAATTCGATGTGTGTGTCACAGTTAAATTTAGAACTTATATCTAATTTGCTTGGTACTTGTTTATTTGCAGTAACGGGTGCCTCACGAGGGTATGCATTTATTGAATATCAAACAGAAAGAGAGATGCTTCGTGCATATGAGGTGCAGACATATTGATAAGTGTGTAAATGGATGATGTGTGCCTGTGATTAAGTTTTGTACAATGAAATAATTCTAATCTCTTATTAAAAAAATGAAGTTCATCACGGTTGCAGTACTTGCTGGCAAAGCCTCTATTGATGGATAAATACGATAATATTTGTTGTTTTTCTGTTTTGTAGGATGCTCACCATTCCATCATTGATGACTGTGAAATTCTAGTCGATTATAACAGACAACAGTTGATGCCCGGCTGGATTCCAAGGAGGTTAGGTTAGTTTTCTACTTTGATTACTTTCCTTTTACAAACCATAGGACCTATAGAGAGCAATCTAAAACTCTTCTTTCCTTGTGCCAAAATAGGAGGTGGCCTTGGGGGTAAAAAAGAGTCAGGGCAGCTTCGTTTTGGAGGACGAGAAAGACCATTTCGAGCTCCTCTGTATGCATTTTAACTTCAGCCTTGTATATGCATTTTTGTCTTCAATATTGAGTGATTAGAATTTTGATGCAAGTATGCAACTGTTCTCAACCTTTTTTTTTTTTCATAAGAAATATAAAAAAACAATATTAGAGTAATAGAAAGAGGAGAATCAGCAGTCTACCAAAGGAATCTTAGTCTTAAAAGCTAGAAATCTATAGGTATACAAAAAAAGAAATGCAACTGTGTATAAGGCCTGTTGGGATAACTTTTGTTTCGAAGATAATTAGAAGTTTAGGTTTTTTAGTTATCGTTTGGATAATGTATTTTAGAAGATCTTTTGTTTTATTATCATTAATAAAGCATCAAAATGTAAATACAAAATTTTCATGTAAGAAGGACAATGGCTTTTCTTGTTTTCTTGGAAGATCTTCCAAGCGAAGCATGGTGGGCCTAGTTACTCTTGAAAGAACTTCCAAAAACTAAAAGCCCTTTGTGGGCTAAAAAGCAAAAAAATTGCTTTAAAAGCCATGCCAAACGAGTCTATAATTATAAACTATTTACAAGCCTCCCAAAAGGATATAGACAAAACCAACCCAAAATGCAAGATTAAACCGAGCCCCCTTACCAATTAAGATGGGTATAAAAGAAGGAAGTATTATTAAATTCCTTGGTCTCGGGACCTATAGGTTATTGGCGCAATGGATTCTTGGAAGGAGAATCTAGCTCTGATACCAATTGATGTAAAACAACCACAAGAGATAGAGAATAGAGAGAAAATAAGGGTTAAGAAACATAGAAAATTAGAGGAAAGGGGGGAAACTACACAAGGGGAGGAAAATAGAAAGGAGGAAAATTCAATATCACTTTGTTTCATCAAATCATAGTCTGATTACAAATACATATAGGAGAGGGTATTGGGAAGATATCATAAATAGCTCCCTAAAACATAGGAAAATTGTTTTAACCACATAGGAAATTTTGATTTTTTTAACCACGGTACTAATGAAATGTCCTAAATGCCCCTCATGTAAGTGGCTTCCCATTTCCCATTTTCAAAAGATTTCTTGTTGAAAAGCATATGATTTCACGTGTAAAAGAAAAACTGATTTATGATTTCATATGTAAAAGAAAAAAATGATTTCATGTATAGCTGCATATGATTTCATGTATGAAAAAAAAATGATTTCACATATTACCATATGATTTCATATATGAAAGAAGTACGTGAAACTTCTAGAAAATGACGAACTTCGAAATTGGTTTTGAATTTTCTCGAATACCTAAAATAATGGAAAAAACAACAAAAACCCATGAAATATATCTTATTTCAAAGTAAATGAATGGGGATTTAAGTAACAAAGTATTACACATCTGCACCAATGTTGTTGAGATTTGAAGCTTTTGTTGAAAGTTTCTTCCTTCCAAAACCTTCAAGAAATTCTCCGAGTTACAGTGTCCTTTTTTTTTTACTCAAATAACAACTTAGTGTTAGGTTTGCATGCACATGTGAACAAATGACAGAGAAATTAGTGAGAGAAGAGAGAGAAAATAGAGGAAGAAGAGGTAAGAGGAAGAAGCTGGAAAACGGTGTTGGAGGGATATTTTGGAAATTTTTTACTAACGTGAAAAGAAATTTTCCTATGTGGTTACTAACATCAAACTCATGTATTTGGTTAAACACAAATTTCTTATAATCTATGTGGTCAAATTTTATAGTTTCCACAAGGTTATTTATAGGCACCTAAAGTTATTCAAATTGGAAACTAAATCACTTAAATAGAATACTTAAAAGAAATATCACTTAAATAGAAAAGAAATAGGATCCTCGCTCATGAACACTTTATTCTAATAAAACAACAGATTTCAAAAATATTTTCCATTCTCTATCAAGGACATTCCAATTTGAATAATTATTGGTCAAACCATGTTATCGTTAATAGATTTGTTCTTAGTATAGCATAATCTATATTAATGTGGGCACTGGTCACATAAAGGAGACTTACCTAGCCACATCTCCTCCAAAAATTGAAAATTTTAATGGACTAGAATGTAGGAAGTCGAACCTATTTGAGGTGTAAAAAAAGTTCAGGAAGCAGTAGAGAATGGAGTTCTTGTTTTTTCTATCCTATCTTTATCTTTGTTATATATATTAACATTTGGAAAACAAGCTCTTTTAGAGAATCTACTACTTAGGTTTCGGTATGTATGGCTTTATTAAATAGAGCTTTTAAAAGAAGATCTTTCGAAATAAATCTCCATAAAGCTTTTGAGGAAAAATTATTGATCCCATGATATTTAATTAAAATATCTACTTTTATGTTAGGAGATCATTGTTTGTTGCTTTCGAGTCCCTGCCTCGCTCGAAGTCAAAACTATCATCTTCAGTGGATTAGCTGAGTTTTAAAAGCTTTTATATATAATTGGATAACCAAAAATGACATGTAAAAAAGAATCAAACGAAAATTTTCCAATACCATAAAAGGAAAAAAAAAAGGAGTATCAAACAAGAATTGCACAATATCATAAAAGTAAAGTATCAAACGACAAACTCTATCTCAATAAAAATAATTAGTGCAGTGCATGAGAGTAATTGTAATTTGATCACGTACCTCATCCATCCTGCGATATGTAATAAATACCAGTGATGAAGAAATCGGTTTTAAGCGGCGGCAAGGCACTAGGCGGCGCCTCGCCGCCGCGATTTGGTCCAAAGCGGGCCATTAAGCGGCCGGCCATCATCAGCGGAGGAAGATGACGAAGAAAAACGGTTGTCACGGCGAAGAAAGAAAAGAAGAAGAAAAAGAGATGCTGTCGCGGTGGAGGAAGAAAAGAAGAAGAAAAAAAAAGAAAAGCTGTCGCAACAGAGGAAAGAAGGAGGAAGAAAGAAAAGAAGGGAAAAAAAAAAAATTTAACCCTAACCCCAAATGGCGTCGTTTGGGGTTAGGGTTTTTTTTTTTTAAATCTCACCCCCAAACGACGCCGTTTGGGGGTGGTTTTATTTTTTATTTTTTCTCTGCTTCTGGCAGTGCGCTGGTTCTGTATTCTCTTCTTCTCACTTCGTTTTTTTCCCCAAACCCAGCAGCTTGTGTTCTTCACTTCTTCTTGCTCTTCACTTCTTCTTCATCTCTTCTCTGTTTCCGTCGCCGTTTCCTTCCGCCGCCGACGTTGGTTTCTCCTCCTCTCTTGGCAGTACCACATTTGTTGTTATTTTATCAATTTCTACAATTTTAGTTTTACAATTTACTAATTTAGGGTTTTGGAATTTATATTTAGGAATTTTTAATTTTAAAATTTGAAGTAGAATTTCTTTAGTTAATTAGTTTATTTGATTATATATGGAATGTATCATATGATTATTTTATAATTTATTTATTTATTATAAGCTTTGAATATATTTATTTATATTATATTATTATTGGAATATTGGTTGAATTTGAATTGAATTGTGTTTGTGGTTGTGCATTGTTGTTAGGACATAGGAAATGAGTTCCAGAGCTAACACGAATATTCGTTCGGAGGGTGCCGCCTCTAACTTGAACGAATCCGTTCTGAAACGGAAATCAGATGATATTGGGTGGGATTATGGAAAGTTGGTTGATCCCTTAAATTATGATAGAGTTAGGTGTAATTATTATGGAAAGATATTTTCTGGGGGAGTACATCGATTGAAGCAACATATTGGCCACATAGTCGGAAATGTTTCTAGGTGTCCGAAGTCAACTAAGGAGGATCAAAGTCAAATGTAAACAAGCCATCGAAGATGCAAAATGTAAAAAGAAAAATAAAAGTAACGAAGACCGTGAGATTAGAATGGGAGTTGATCTCACCGAGATTAGGGAGGAGGAAGAAGAAGTTGAAGGGTAAGGGTTAAGAAAAAAACCACACTTTCTTGGCCCTATGGATAAGTTTGCATCAAAGATCAACTCTGAAGCTTTGATGACTATAAGTACCGGTACATCTCTTCAGCAACAACATATTACGGATGTACTCTTCAAGGAGAGAACACATTCCGTGTAACGATATGTGGCTAAATGGGTGTATGAAGCGGGCATTCCTTTCAATGCTATTCAGAACAACAGTTTTACTGCAATGATTGAGGCAATTGGTCAATTTGGTCCAGGATTTAAACCACCAGCTCGATACCAATTGAGTGGACCACTGTTGAAGGAAGAGTTTGATAGTACCAAAGAGGCCCTACAACGACAATAACAAGAGTGGAAATTGGGTGGATGTTCGATTATGACCGATGCTTGGACTGATAGAAAAAGAAGGAGCATTATGAACTTGTGTGTAAATTGCAGGCTCGGTACTACTTTTTTTTCTTCTAAGGAAAGCTCTGAGGAGGCACACACCGGGGAACACATTTTTGATTATGTGTTCAAATGTATTGAAGAAGTTGGGCCAGAGAATGTTGTTCAAGTGGTGACCGACAATGCCTCCAACAATATGGCCGCGGCAAAGTTGTTGAAGGATCGGATGCCACACATATTTTGGTCTTCATGTGCTACTCACACCATCAACTTGATGCTTGAAGGTATTGGAAAAATACCAAAGTTCAAAAAAACTCTTGATAGTGCTAAAGCTTTTACTATCTTTATTTATGCACATCACAAAACCTTGTGGTTGATGAGGACCTACACAAAGAAAGGGGAAATAATTAGGCCTAGAGTCACTAGGTTTGCTTCCGCTTTCCTAACATTGCAAAGTTTGGTGGAGAAAAAGGAAAGTTTAAGGAATATATTTACTAGCACGGAATGGGAAAATTGCAAATGGTCGAGGACCGCTAAAGGGAAGGCTGCCTACTCTACCGTGTTGAACATGAATTTCTGGAATGGGGTCACCTTGTGCTTGAAGGCATTTGCTCCTTTGATGAAGGTGCTTCGACTAGTCAATGGGGATGTAAAGCCATCCATGGGTTTTTTATATGGGGAGCTTAAGAATGCAAAAGAAGAGATTAAAGTGGTCTTGCGAAATAATGTGAGCGCTTATCGGCCAATCCTTGACATCATTGATAGCAAAGCCAAGGATCGGCACGATACACCGTTACATAAGACGGCCCATCTCTTAAATCCCTTCTATTGCCATAAAGATCCTGAGATTGGAAAAGATTGTGATCTAATGAATGCGTTATATGCTTGTGTGGAGATAATGTATCCCGATGACATGGACAAGCAAACGCAGATCTTAATGAACGACTTAGTGAAGTATACCAACAAAGAGGATCTCTTTGGAAAACCATTGGCTAAAAAGATATGGGATACCAACAGAACATATGATCCAGGTAATCACAATTGTTAACAAATAAGAATTTTTAGTTGGTATGTGTTTACCATTTAAACTATTAATATCTAATTCTTTTATTATGTAGTTCAATGGTGGAATGTGTTTGGAGCTCAAACACCTGACTTGAAAAGGATGGCGGAAAGGATCCTGACATTAACTATAAGTTCATCCGGGTGTGAAAGGAACTGGAGCACTTTTGAGGGGGTAAATTATTTATTATGTTATTATTTACTAGGCATTAGTTTTTTAATTAATAATTAATTTCACATATTCACTTTTATGTAGATACACACGAAGAAAAGAAATAGACTAGATGTTGATCGATTTAACAATTTAGTATTCGTCTAATTCAATTCCAAATTGATGAATAAGCGGAAAAGATTAATGGATAAGGAGGCCAATATAGATGTGCTATTAGCAAGTAATGGAGATACTAGTAATGCACAAGGATGGATGGTTGATGATGGTGACGAAGAGGTTGAGCCGGGTACGGGGCTTACTTGGCAATTAGTTGATGAAGCAACCGGTGCGGACGAAATGACACAACCTCAAAGAAGTGCTAGAGTTACTAGAGATCTTGGAGAAGAGTTTGAATCCGAAGATGAACAGGTGGAGGAAGATAATTTTGAGTTTGAAGCCGATAGAGAACAAGTGTTGGAAAGATATGGAGAAGAACATGATGATTTTGACACTTAAATTTTATATTTGTTTAGTGTTTACTACTTTATGTTTTATTGTTTTATGAGCTTATGAACTTACTACTTAGAGTTGTAAATTAATTTCCCTACTTTATCTTTATGTTTGTTTTTTAATTTATTACTTTATGAACATATTATGTTTGTTATTTTATTATTTTGTTTACTATATGAGCTATTGGATGTGATTGAATTTAATTTGAACTTAGAATTTGATTGACTTTGGTATTTTAGTTGGAAATTTATTGATTTGGTTGGATTTTGCTTGAAATTTATTGATTTAGATTTTATTTTTAACTTGGAAATTACTCTGATCTGCCTCCGGCCGGACAACCGGCCGACTTCCGGCAGACCGTTTAATCCCCGCTTAATTTTCTAAGCGCTAGGCGGTGGGTCATTGTCCGACTAGCGCCTAGCGCTTTCTGCAACCTTGATAAATACTGGTGTGTTCATTCACCCTTTCCTTTTCATTCTCATTCTTTAGTTGTTAGTAATAACTCATCATCAAAGGCTTGAACTTTTATTGTGTTAGTATGAATCTATGAATCTATGATATTGTGAAGAGCTAATTAAGCAATCCTAGTCCTTCACTTCTTATTTAAAAAGAAGTTGGGCATTCAGCGTAGAAGTTTCCATTTATTTTGTACTCTCCAAATATTCCTCAGTAGTGTATTTCAAGGAGAGTGAATGATTAAATATTTTTTTTTTAACCCTTTTATTGGATTTTCACTTCGAAAATCTGAAAGATGATAGCTGGCACCCCTATAAACCCTAAATAGCCCTTTATATATTAGACATCTAATAGATAATACTTACCTACAGAAATAAACAATGTTAAAGTTTAAATTATAAAAATATATAAAACTTGATATAATTATTTCTAGTTACATGTCACTTACCTGTAGGGGACAAGGAAAATGTAAATATTTTTATGTCAGCCTTTAAAGCGTCTCACAAGCACTTACTTTTGATCCAGCTCATGCATAAGTAGACACATTAAAATCATATCACAAACAACCATCTCATTTTGCGTAGGAATTCCTTTTCTACCGCTGTATGGTATTTATTGGATGTAGGCATGACAACTAGTGTATAAATTCAATCAGTTACACCTATATAATTTTTAAAATGTAGTCAATCTCAATTATTGTTCATAATTGTTTTAGCTTGTGAGGTGTTGGTTAAATGATTTTACAATATCTAATTATCATCTTTACCTTTTTGTAGGCTATAGGACTGATTCAACACTTGACACAATGTTATAAATATATTCAATCCAATTCTTTTGTGACATCTATCTTCATGACCATATAACAACTTCATGAAGCGCTTTTTGATCATGTCTTGAAAGTGTTAAATGGTCATGAGAATAGATGACATCAATAATTTAGAATGGAAAAATATGTATTTATGCAATTGCATGAATTGTTGAGTAAGTTTTATGGCGTACAGGAAAGTAAAAATTTATTATTGGTCGACTCAATAACTGTTTTGAATGTTTTATAGATCATGTATATGAAAACATAATGGTTCTAGAGAAATTTCACATTTAAGTGAGATTAGATTTAGATGGTTTGGAATAATATTAGATGTTCTTTGTCACGCTTGTGATATTGTAAGACCATGTAACTGATTATTTAAGAGAATTCCTTAAAAATTAAGAATGATAATCGATATTGAAATTGGATATATAGTTAAGATTGTATAGCTGCAATTGTTGGAACTCATGTACTAGTTGGCATGCTTGCATCGAAGCAAATACCATATATTGGTTAAAAAAGAGTCCTACCCAAAATTTAATTATTGTATGTGATTTCGAAATGTACTTTACTTTTGCATGGGAAGGCAATGCTTATGATACACGTATGTTTTTTTTAGGCCTTACGTAGAGAGAAATTACATCTTGCTTATCCACCTAGAGGTAAGTGACTTAACCAAAATATTATGTTATGTATCTACTATCTAGTAGATGTTGAATGTTCTCACATGAAGGGCTATTTAGTGTCATAATAAAAGGGTGTCTAGTATCATCTTTCATAATTCTAACGTGGATGTCAACTATGAGGAAGAAGAAATATTTAATCATGCACACTCTTCCTTGAATGCACTATTGAGAGAACATTTGGTTTGTGAGAAAATAGATGGAAAATTTTACGGCAAAAGCCTAACTTCCTTCACTAACTGTTCACAATTTCATAAAATTCATGCTAACATAGATCAAGAGTTCAAGCATGTATGACGACTTACTACAACTGAAGGAGAGAATGAAGGGGAAAGAGTTGATGATGGACACAATACTAATTTATTACATGAACGTTAGATGGATGAGGAACATGATCAGATTGTGATTATTCTCGTGCACCGCACTAATTAGTTAGGTTATCTGTTGTAATTGATAGAATTTGTAATATGATACTTTGTTTTAAAGAGATTGTGCAATTTTTTGTTTGATACTTTTTTTTTTTAATGGTATTGGGAAATTTTATTTGATACTCTTCTGTGTCTTTCTTGGTAATCCAGTCATATAAAAACGCTTTTAAACTTATACAACCAATAATCTATTGACTTTTAAAAGAGCTTTTTTAATTGATAACTAAACGACCAGCAATTTTTCCTCAAAAACTCTGCCCACGAAAGCTTTACTTCTAAAATTCTTTACAGAGAAGTCGTACCAAATGAATCCTACATCATGTTTGAGAGCTACTCAAATACATGGAGAAGTGTCCTTGCCATTGTATTTTGATGTCTCATGATTAGTACCCTCAGGATCATCACACTTGCACCCACCCTGTCCTTTTTTCTCTTGCATGTTAGTAAAATGCATATTGGAAAGCTCTAATTTGAAGCAAACGCAAGCATCTTATATCCTATCATATTTCTTGATGCCTGTGCCTTACAGTTTCACTCCTGCCAATAGGCAACTTCTCCTGTTTATTAGAGTTCATATCTGTATAATTTTGTAGCTAACCAGCATGTGGTTTTTTTTTCCCCCTGTTCAAGTGTTAGTTTGGACACTGAATCTTGAAGAATTGGATTCTTTGACATTCTCTTTCTGAATTTTAGAATTCTGATTTATTTGTTTGAAAAGCTTACATTTAATCTATTACTTTGAATAAACTTACCCTTCAGCCTAACACAGCCAGCCATTTATAATTAACTTAGTTAAGTCGAGACTGGAATCAGTTATATTAGATTTTCATTTAATTTAATTTGAGTTTGCTGATAGATTTTTCCTGGTTCATCTTCAGAATTTGCTTGTTTGATCCATTAGTTATTTCCATAAGAACCAACATTCAGCAAAGCCTCTTGCCATAAATTTTAAATTACTGAGTTTAATTTGCAGAACTAATTTTTAGGTAAATTATTGCTTTAAATTATTAAAATTTGGTTTCAGTTTATAACATTGACTCACTAGTTATACTGCTGGTCGGTACCAGGCAGTGCTTTGAGCTTATCTGGGCAAAAGTCTTGTTTTAAGAAAACAAAGATTAAAACTACATTCCATTTGGTAGCTATATGATTGATAAATTACACTTTCTTTATATATAGTCTTTGACTGTACATTTCCCTTTATAGACGACCAATCCCTTTTGATGATCTGAAGAGGCTTGGCATTGCTCCTCCGCCAGAAGGAAGATATATGTCACGCTTTCAGGTATAATTTCTGCTGCCTTGCTAATTTTTTAGATGATCTTAAAAGTATAGTGTATATCTACTTGCTTATGCAATGTTGTAGGCCCAGTAAAGTATATGATTACCAAAATTCTTAGTAGTTGGAGAATATTGATGGATTTTCACAAATTTCAGTATTTGAAATAATTGTAGATGTGCTTTGCATAAAGTTGCCTTTAAGAATTCTTAAATCTGACCTTGTAAAATCTCTTTTAGAAATAATTTATGATTTCAATTCCAATCTTCATTTAGGTCCCATCACCACCTAGAAGGAAAAAGAGCTCTGTAGAGAAGGAAGAAAGTTCTCACAAGAGAATCTTCAAGCACCATGAAGGACACACTCGCAGAAATAGCGTTGAAGAGATGGAAGAACAGCATCATAAAAGCTCTATGGAAAGGGAAGATCGCACTCGGAAAAGGATCTTTGTGGAGAGAGAAGAAAGTTATTACAAAAAAACCAATTCAGAAAGGGAGGAGCACCTTGACAAAAGGAGATCCGTTGACAAGGAAGGTCGTTCCTACAAAAGGTCTTTGGAGAAGAAAGAACGCCATCACAGGAGCTCGGTGGACAAGGAAGAGAATTCTCAGGAAAGGAGCTCTAGGAACAAAGAAAAAACCTCTCACCAGCACCACGGTAAACCCTCCTATAAACATGAGAGGAGGTCCAGTAGTCAGGATCACTCCTATGATCACTAAACTGTTGCATGTTGCCTGCCATTAGTAGGTAAGACATATGGAAAAAGATACATTTGATTGCATATATTTGCAAATTGTGGTTGTATATAAGCATTTTTGGTTGGCTTTAATCTTCATTTTCAACCATTTAATTGGTTATATTTTGAGTAGATTGTTTAACTGTGTTTTCAACCATTCAATTGGGTATAGTTAGTTAATGACCATATAAGAAACACTAGTTCTGCATTAAAGTCACCAAGACACGTACATTTAGAGAGACGTCCCACCATGTACCACTTGAAAAAGTAGACTTTCTTCACATATGATGGTTTGACATGCCAAAAAATTGTAGATTATCTCTATAAGCACTTGGGCTTGACAGTAGGTTTGCAGAATATATCTTTTAGTAGATTGAAGTAGAAGATGTCTTGCTCTTATAGATGATTGCCACCACTTTATTATTTATAAAGTAACTTAGGCCAGTTTAGTAGAGTTTTAATTTTTTTTTTTTTTAAAGCAGCTATAGTTGTAGTGTTTTTAAAAGCAGATATAGATGTGCTCTGGGTATACGGTGAATATATGGTGAACTGTATTTTTATGATATGGTGAACTGTATTTCAAGAAGTTTGTTGAATAGTTAGTTTACTAAACAGTTTTTAAACAATAGTATATTAAAAAAAATTAAAAGTGCTTATAAATAAACTCTACCAGATGGCCCTTAATTGGTTGAAAGAAAGTCTTTGATTGTTACCTCGGTCTTTACGAGGATGTGAAATGATGAAGACTGAAAGCTACAATCGTAATTTTATATGTAAATTCATATGGAATTATGGGTCATGTTGGGTTAGGCCGTCCTTTTCTTAATATTAAATTTAATTTAAAATAATTATATTTTTGTTTAATATAAATATATTATTTCACTTGGAATTTTAATATTTTCTTAGTATTATAAATTAAAATATATTTTTATTTTGTTTAAAATGATTTAGAATAAATTTATTAAAGAAACTAATTCAAAAGCAGATGAATTTTCAAAGTTTGTAACAATCAATGAACTTACAAAACAAACTGTGTAAAAACAAAATTTCAGGATGCATAAAAGAGAGTCCATGTCATCCACTTTTCTAATGACTTAGTTTCCCTGTTATTTATCACAATAAGGTCAAAGAATAATTATACTCTTGTCTCTGGGAATTATCGGTGAAGAGTACAATAGGCTACCCTGATGGAACCACAGCAGCGCCCAAAATTTCATATACATGCTTTCTATTTTTCGTGCATATCAAAAATTCATCCAGGTGACACACTTTCCATTTCCCGTGTATTCCAAGGATCTGATAATAGGGACTTGGTAGTTCCGTAAAGGTAAGAATCTAAATCATATCCCAGAGACTCCATTCTGCTAAGAAGATAATAGGCATGATGCTTTTCATATTCAGAAAGAAGAAGAGACTTAAGTAGATAGTTGCAAACTCTTGGCATCAACTTGAAACCATTCTTCAGTGTGTAAAGAAAAACATCTATTGCCAGGTCTAGTTTCCCTCTTTTGCACAGACCATGTATCAACTTAACACAGCTTGGGGGAGTGACAATCACCTCATACTCCTTTAGAATGTAAAAAATCTTTAAAGCTTCTCCTACTTGTCCAATCTGACACAATCCAATGAGCCAAATGGTATAAGGCGCTAAATTAAATTCATTTGAATTGAAATCCATTTCCAGTAAGCCCCGGACTGCCTTTTCCAATTCTCCCTTCTCAAAATGTTCCTCAATTGCTTCCATTGCTTTATCTTCGCGTCCAGAAATCCCCCTTAGATACTTCAACCAAAGAGTAAAAGCTAACGTAACCTTACTCCTCCGGCATGACCATGTCATAAGACACTTATAAACTGACATGCTAGGTGTACAACCATTTTTCGCCATTTGATCAAAGACTATAAAGGCATCCTCTTCTCTGCCGACTCTTTGAAGACCATTAATAAGGGTTCCATATGTTACACTGTCAGCGGAGAGCCCCTTAACCTCCAGCTCCTTGAAGAGCTTGAAAGCACCATGAATGTTGCCGGCCCTACAGAAGCCGTTAATCAAAATGTTGTGAGTTATGATGTCTGGCACATTTCCATTATCAGATAGCTGCATGAGAATCTTGTAGGCCTTAAGAACCAATCCTGACTCACAATATTGCTCCACCATTGTTTTTAGGCTAGCACTGTCAAAAACCCGATTGGCACCCTGCGAAAGCCGAAGAAATACCGAAGGATTTCTCCCTATTTCCATCTTATAAAACAAAAGATTAGCTTTCTCAAGCTCACCAGCCTTACAAAGTCCATCAATAAGAGCATTGAACGTAACAATAGAAGGAAAACATCCAACCTTTTCCATCTCATTAAATATTTGCTGTGCCTCCCTGACCAGTCCATTCCTGCACATACCACAAATAAGAATGGTGTACGTGCAAGTATTGGGGAAGCTATCGCGCTTCAAAATCTCAAGCTGAAGAGACCGAGCCTGATTCAAAAGACCTGCATCACAAAACCCTTTAATCACAGCATTATAACAATAAGTATCTGGAACCAGACCTCTCTCATTCATCTCATCCATTAACTTCACTGCATCCTTGACCTTACCAGCCTCTGACAACCCCCGTATCATTACTGTATATAAAACAACATCAGGTTCAACATTCACCTCAGACATTTTCCTAAACCATGCATAGGCGTCATTATATCTCTTGGTTCTAAATAACCCGTCAATCAAACTACTATAACCACGTAATCCAAGTTTAAAATCATCCTTCTCAAAAGACCTTAAAAGCGCAAAAGCTTCATCAACTCTACCTAACTTACAAAACCCATTAAGCAAAGCATTGTAAGCAACAAAATCAGGGCTACACCCACTCTTTTTCATCTTTATAAACAATCTATGAGCGTCATCAGCCCTATTGGCTTGACACAGGCCTGAAATCACAATCGTATAAGTTATCCTGTTAGGCGAAATGCCTCTTTTCATCATTTCGTCAAACATCTTGAGTGCATACTGAGTTTGACCACTCTTGCACAGCCCATGGATCAAAATACAAAATGTGTATCTAGTAGGCATGCAATTCGATTTCAACATCTGATTATAAACCGCAAGAGCCAACAAAAACACTTGCTTTCGCAACACAACATGTAAAACGGTATTGTAAACGAAAACATGAGGCTGACAATCAAACTCCTTCATCTTACCAAAACTCTCCAATGCCTTCTCGCAAGCCCCGGCTTTCGCATAACCTGAAAAAAGAACCGCAAACGCATAGGACGTAACCGAAACGCCAGCCTCCTTCAACTCCTCAAGCGTTCTCCAGTACAAATCAAACCCATTTGATTCCAAAAGCATGTTGATGACTAGATTATAAGAAACCTTGCTGAGAAGGCGCTTGTGGTTCGTTGCCCAAATAAAGAAACGGAAACCCAGTTGTGGGTTTGGCGTTTCTTGGATTATGGAGGGGATGAGTTTAGGAGAGAGGAAGGGAACTAGTGGTTCCAAGGCGGATTCGATGGGGCTGACAGTGTCAAGGATGTTGACAATTTCATTGACGATAGCGGATTGTGAAGTGGAAGGTGAGGAACTGCTACAGATGTGACGAGCAGAGATTGGGCGGAGAAGAAGACTAAAGAGTTTCATGGCGGATTTGTGAGGAATGAGTGTCTCATTCTTCTTCTTTTTTGGAGGGTTTTAGTGAATTAGGGTTTTACATGGAAACCCACAGATTCAAGTGGTGACAATGTGAAGACAGAAGATTGATATTCTGCTTGCTGTTTGCTGTTTGACCAGAACACTGAGTTAGAGCAACTGCAACGTGCAAAGTAACAGAAGACTAAGGCGTCTCCAGTGCACCAAATTTTGCAGCGCAAAAATACGATCTTTGTAGAATATTTTTACTCTAAATTTTGTTGACTCCAGCAGTAAATTGGTGCATACATTATTCTTTAATAATATTCTGTACACAATTATTTAAAAAATATTTATTTATTTATTTAATATAATAATATTATTATTAAATAATTATACATATTATATAACAAAAATTAAATACTTAAATTAATTTTTTATTTTTAATATAATATTATTTTAATTATATTTTTTAACTAATTTTTTATTTAATTAATTAATTTTGTATTTAATTTTTTATTCACATATTTTTTGAACAACTTTTTTTTTATTCACTTATTTTTCTACTATTAAATTTTCATCAATTTTAAACTATCTATTTTTTCTAATTAACAACCACACCATTTAAAAATATAAAAAGTTTTTTTTTAAATAAAGATATTTTATTAAATAAACAGTTATTTACATAAAATATAAATAAATACTGAATATTAATTTTTTAAAAACTATTGATATTAACTATTTCATTTTAAATTATGTTGTAATTTACTTTTTTTTATTCATATATTTTATTTAAGTTAATTTAATGTTATTATTTTTATTACTGATTATTATCTTTTTTAAATAATAATTGATAAAATAAATTTTTTTATATATTAAAAATTTAATTTAAATTAAAAGGTATAAATTAGTTAAATATATAATTAATAAGTTAATTAAATAACTTAATAATGTATATCAATATTGTACTCATTTTAAAGCTCTCGACGAGATAATTTTAATGGTATATTTTTTATAATAAATTAATTTATTTATTTATCAAAATATATAAATAAATTAAATTAGTTGAAGGATATAGAGGGACTAAAATTTGTTGGAGTTATAATATGAAGGGTAAAAATAAAATTAAAAAATTTTAAATAGTAATTTGGTATAATAAATAGTGTTGCACCGTATCTGGTGTAATAATATTAATGTGCACCAATTTTTTTCATTGTAGAATGGAATATAGTGTGTGGTTGGAGACCATTTGTGCACCAATTTAGTGCTAGGTTGGAGAAGCTCTAAAGGGGTGTGTTCAAGTTGGTTGTGACTTGAAATCCATTAAAATTTCGATATATTCGGGGGTAATTATCAATTTGGTCCCTAATTTTTGGAGGATTATAATTTTTGTAATACAGTTTCGTTTATTGGTACCCGTGGACCTTAAGTTTTCGTAAATGTATCAATTTAATTCTTCTGTGAATTAAATATTAGTCAAATTTAACGGTTCTAGGGGTACTTTTATTTTTATACCTATCAATGTGTCAACAATAACTTTTTGGTGAAATGATATACCTACCCCCAGTTCAAAATTTAAAATTAAAAAATTAAAAAAATTTAGTTGGATCTCCACCGTCCATCAATCTTGTAATTTTTTGTAATATTAAAAAATTACAAAATTAAAAAAAAAATTTGCTGTTCTCGGTAGAGATCCAATATGGATCTCCGCCAAGAAAAAAAAAATTGAGGCCAGAAGTTTCTGGGTTCTTCGATCGACGAAGTACCCAAAAGTGTATGGGTTCTTTATCGATTGAAGAACCTAGGTTCTTCGACCTTCGATCGGGGGAGGCTCAACCTCCCCGCTGAGCCTTCCCCTTGCCTCCGCCTTTCGACGGCGGGGGAGTTCCATGGATTCGATGAATCCATGGAGAGATCTCATGGATTCGATGAATCCATGAAAGAGGGCTATAACACCCCCTGACCCAAATCCACTCGGATCGAATCAGGGAGCGCTACTATATACTAAAATCTAACTTTTACTGTTAATAAGCATAATTTAAAACTATATTAAAAACATTTGAAAGTGCTCCAAATAAATTTCCGAAAATCTTGCCAGGAGTTTCCTCTGTTTTTCTAAGTTTCCAAAACCTGTTTACAGTTAAAATTCATAAAAATCAACTTCTAAATTCTTAAATCAATTTTGTGCACCCTTCCAAATATAGTGCGACTTACCAACCAATTTATCACAATATAATTTATAAAGATTCAAATAACATAAATATATAATAAAATATTTACATAGCGGAAGCTCCTTAAATATTTACAAACAGTTTATGTATATGCATGCGGTATCAAAATATATAGACTTATTACAAACGAACTACCAAAATATATGCAAGAAAGATGTGATTTCGTAATCTGGTTCTGCAATCTCTACTCTTTTTTATCTTTATTACCTTTGGAATCTTTGTTACCTGCGTGCAAGAAAACTCAACACGCTAAGCATATTGCTTAGTGGATGTACACAAAATTTTATATACAAATATATTATATCAAATAATTTATTCTGTTTATTGAAATTATAAATAACAAATATATAAACTGTAACACCCCTTGACCCGACCCGACTGGATCGACCCAGGGAGCGTTACCGGGTTTTCAAAACTTTCTAAATTCTCTTTATTCATTTCAAACCATTTAAAATCATATCACTTTGTAATTTAAAAATGTTTTTCTAATGAGTCCATCAAAAATTCAGTTTTAAAAATTTCGGCAGAGTTTCCTCTGTTTTTTCTGATTTTCCAAAACCTGTTTCAAATCAAACTCAATTCAAATATAATCCACAACACTTCAAATATCATTTCATTCAAATGCGCACTCTGCCGTTTAGTGCGACTTTCCAACAGTTTTTAAAATAAAATAATTCAAAATTCAATAGTTACAAACCTTTTAAAATAAAAACAAACATAAATCATAAATTATTTACAAAACATATATATAAAATCATCGAATTTACAGACTCCTGTATATGCATGCTTACTGAAATAACATACAAAACTATATAACTACCCAATAAATGTGGTGACTCTGAACTCTTCTAGCTGCAGGTACCTCCTCTCTACTCTTTCTCTGCCTCGGTATCCCTGTGACCTACGCGCGATAAAAACCGACGCGCTAAGCATATAGCTTAGTGGGTGTACACTAAACTTATGTATCAAAATCATAATATACTTTGCATAATATAAATCTCAATGTACGTAAATAAAACAATACCATATTTAATTCAATTACGAATTTAAATCATATGAAATCAGTTTAATAAAGACAACTAAATCAATTTAATAATTCGTACTCAATTAAATTCTCAATTTCTTTTACAATCATTTTAACTTCAATACTGAAATAAACGTATAAAATTGACACGCTCAAACGCGTGGGAATAAATCCCAAGTGCAGGATGTGTCGAAGTAATAATATTTCCGTGAGTACGGAGTCGAATCCACAAGGAAGTGATGGTGCTAATTCTAAAACTCGAGATTATACTACAGCGGTAAAATAAATCAAGGTTTTGGTTTTTTTGTTTTATAAACTAAATTAACTAACTAAAACGATAAATAAAGCGAGACGGATTAAATGGAAGATAATGCTAGGTGGTCTCACGGTTCCAATTCCGAATAAGGAAATATATTGACTATTATGAAGCACGTTATTAACATGATAATAATAATTTAACTAAGGCCACACCACATTGTATTGCTCCCGCAATGGTATGGTATGTGAATTCGGTTAACCACACCTATTGGTCCTAGAGTGCAATTAATCGAAAACCATAGTTAATCTAATGCCTAGGTTAATTAAGTAATTTCTTATCGAAACTAACCTAGTATTGATTTTAGAGTCAATTAAGCTCGATTGCAATTTCAATGATTTCTCATATAATATTACAATAAATATTAAATCGGTTCTCATCACAGGGCATGCAATATACTTGCGCAATCGCAAAACACCATAAATCAAACACAAAGTAATAATATAAAATACGCTCAAAATCAATATAATCTCTTACAGTAAATATCAAATCGGTTCTCATCACGGGGCATGCAATCTACTTTCGCAATCGCAAAACACCATAAATCAAACACAATAAGATAATGTTCAAATAATCTCAAAAACAATATCATGAAATAATATACAAAATATATTCATAGTCAATAAATCCGAATCCGTTCATAGTTCCGAAAACTACCTAACAAGAGTTCTAACTACTCATAATTATCAATGAACAATCAAAGGAAGAATAATGATATGAAATACATCCCATCGAAGCTCTCAAGAGTCGAAATCCCGCTTTGGTCCGGTTGGAACTTCTCCGCTTTCGATCTTCGTCTTCTTTGATGAACAATCGATTAAATCCGAGTATTTAGCCTCTGAATGATGTTTGGAGATGATGTGTGGTGATGAGGAGGTGAAAGAATGGTGGAAATCCACCATTGGAGGCAGCCAAGAGCTGCTCCTTTCTGTCCTAGGCGAGCTCTCCTCTTTCTCTTGCATTTTTCTTCTTATAGGCGCTGGAAATTAGGTCAGAATTTCTGCCATCACGATCGAGCTATCGCGACCAAAGCTCGCGATGGCTCGGATCGCGACACTCTCTGGATGAATTGTCACTATCGCCGCGACCCATTCTTCTCGACTAACGCTCGCGATGGATCGGTCGCGATACTCTCTGGAGTAATTGGCCACTCTCGCCGCGAGCAAATCCTCGCGACCAACGCTCGCGATGGCTTGGTCGCCACACTCTCTGGAGGAATTGGCCACTCTCGCCACGAGCAAATCCTCGCGACCAACGCTCGCGATGGTAGCGAAGATTTATTTAGTGAAGCTTCCTGATCCAAAATTGCATGGTTTCAGCCCGAAACTTCCATCTTTCGTACAACACCATTATAAACACCTAAAATCTGCGCAAGCTCAACAAACACATCAAAAGCGCAAAATTCACATGAAAATAAGCATGACAGACACGGGTAAAGGGCTCAAAAAGAGTAACAAATATGAAATGATCAAAAATCAATTTCTAAATTCACTTATAAACATATCCTTCAATTCACTTCAATTCTGGCCCTCTGGAATACTCAACATAAACCAGGACTGGAATATTGGTCGTTCGATGTAACGCCCCTAATTTTTTGTAATTATGAAAAGTATTATTATTAATTATTATTAAGTATGCGACAGTTAAGTATGCGATTTAAATTGCTAGAATGTAAAATCTCACTTTTTACAATCTATTTTTCATTTATTACTAAGGGCGTATTTGAAATATTTTTAAAATTTTGACGAATTCGTGAGGACTTAAAAGATATATTTTAAAAGTTATCGATTAAAATTGTAATTTATAAACGTTGAGGGACAAAATGGTAATTTGCCAATCTATATACAGCCTTCTTCTTCATCGCGCGACCTTTTTGCTCTCTCCCTCCATTTTTTTCTTATTTTTCTTCCAACTTCAACTTCAATTTTCGACCAACTCAGACCTCCGTTTCAGTCGATCTTGATATCAATAGAAAGCTCTTGCGACATAGAATCTATTGATACCAACTTTGAAGATTTTCATGGTCGTTTGAGTCTCCGATTTGGTGGAGAAAGTTAGGAATTTTTCAATTCGGAAAACCTCCGATTCCGGCGATTCTAGCCATTTCTCACTCCGGCCACAGTTATAAATATTGACGAGGGAGACGAGGCGAACAAAATCCGACCATTTTTGGAGGTCGCCGGAAAGTTTCCAGAAAGTCGCCGCCGGCCGCCACGTACGGCGGGGGTAAGTTTCCGACCTCCTGAACTTAGAATTTGATTTCGAACCCATTTACGGACTCGGTTTAAGTGTAGGATATTATTTTGAGGTTAATTGAATTATATGTCCGCCGTATATAAACTAAATAATTGTATTCTCGTGTAGATTGTATTGATCGGGAGAAGGAAGAGGATAGAGAAGGTTTTAGGAAAAATTCCAGGTTCGGTGTACACTAGTTTTCGAATTTTCAGATTTTTCAGAATATTTCCGAATAGTTATATTATATTGTTTTTAGTTTATTTGAGTTATATTGATTATGATTTATTGTTTGAAATTGATTTTGGGATGATTTGGATTACGTTTATTTGAAATATAATTTGGATCCGTAATATTATTTATGAAAAATATTCTTAATTGATTTTCGATATGATTTGATTATAGTATTATTACGGAAAATATGGTTAAAAGTGATTGGTATATATTGTTTTGCGATTTGTATAGAAAAGCGATTTCGGGGCATTTGGATTTACTATGGATTTACGATATATAGTTGCATGTGATTTTAAATGTGATTTGAAGCAATTTCTGGATTTAGAAATATATTCGGAAATGATTTTGTATTTTGCTTTTAAATGAATATTGTTGTGATTTGGATTCTGGAAATATGTTTATAAATGTGGATATGATTTGGATTTAATTCGATAATTCTGAACGGAATAAATTGTATTATTTTCGAAAAGTGAATTGGCTCTGATATATATGATCATAGATATGGATATAGGAGGTTGACATGTCAATTGGGTTTTTGTCTGAACAGTACTGTGCCGAAATATTGTGATGGACCACCCTATGGATAGTACAGGCCCCTAGTGCCGGTCCTAGGGTAGGGAGCTTTGATCTGAATGTATCACCCTTTGGATAGTGCAGGCCCCAAGTGCCGGTCCTAGGGTTGAAAATCTGATATGGGATATTTACAGCGGGTCGCCCCGTTGGTATCCAATACCGAATAACCCGTAATCCAGTCCTGAAATTATGTTGTGTATGTCAGGAGCTCGATATGAAAATAGAATTGTGATTTGAATTGAAACGTGAAATAAATTGAAAAGTGATTTTTGAGATTATTAGTGAAATTATGAAATTGATATGTTATTTACAAGTATTTGACTTGATTTGAGCCTCATAGTTGGAAATTTATTTATTATTTATATTTCTGATAAATTGATAGAAATTGTATAGTATTTGTAAATTCAATTATGTGTACACCCACTAAGCAATATGCTTAGCGTGTTGAGTTTTCTCACACGTAGGTATAAGAGGTTCCAGAGAAGATAAAGACAGAGAAGAATAGAGACTGCAGGAGCAGAGCCCGGAGTCACATCGATTCTATATGTTTGGTAGTCCTTTTGTTTTACTAGAGCATGCATATACAAAAAATGTTTGTATATATTTAAAGAATTTCCGTTGTGTAAATATTTTATTATAAGTTTATGTTATGCGAATAATCATAAATTATATTGTGGCAAATTGATTTGAAAAGTCGCACTAAATTTGGAAGGGTGCGCAAAAGTGATTTGAGAATTTAGAAGTGTTGATTTTTATGAATTTTAAATTGTAAACAGGTTTTGGAAAGTCAGAAAAACAGAGGAAACTCTGGCAAAATTTTCAGAAATTTATTCGGACCATTTTCAAAAGGTTTAATAAAATTTTAAAGTTGTGGTTTTATAAAAGAAAAGCAGAGATTTCAGTATATGGTAACGCTCCGTAATTCGGTCTGAGCGGATTGGGTCAGGGAGTGTTACATTCGACCACAGTGGCTGTCTGTCGAACATAACTCCCACCCTAGGATGAATCCTAAGAGTGGTACGTATCTCCCTACCCTAGGACCGAGGGTTCGGACCCTAGAGAGGTACATATCTCCCTACCCCAGGACGAATCCGTGAGGAGGTACGTGTCTCCCTACCCCTGGACGAATCCATGAGGAGGTACATAATCAATCATCAATATCAATATCAATGTCGGTGCAGTACTGCTCACTGAACCCAGCTGGTATACCAACCTCCGATATCCATTTCTATGTCTACGTATCCTAGGGCTGTTTCAATACACTATTTTCATATACCAACTGAAATTCACAAATCGAATTTAAACGTAACTAAAATAAAAATTTCGATCAATATTCGGAAAACATATATACACAATATCATAAAAATAATTCAACGATTCGATCATTCGAACTTCTGAAACAATTGATTTCAACCTAATCAATAATCAAAATACGATAACTACAATGAAATCGAAATTATTCAATAGAAAAACAATATAAATATATATTTACTAAATTATCCAAAACTCAAATGTAAATCAAAACACATCAAAATGTCGAAAACAGGTGTATACCAACCTGGATACCGTTCCTACACTTTTTCCTTCTGGGTTTTCCCTTTTTCTTTTTCCTTTTTCTTTCCTCTTCTCTTCCTTTCTCTTTCCTTCTTTTCTTTTTTCTTCTCTTCTTCCTTCTCTTCTCTTCTCTTCTTCTTCTTCTTCTTCTTCTTCTTCTTCTTCTTTTTTTCTCTCTTTTCCCCCGCTGTTCCTCTTTCTTCTTTCTGTTTTTTTTTACTTCCGCGAGAAGTTTTTTTTTTTATACAAATTCGATCATCGCGACCTGTAGTCACGCCACCTGGTCGCGGTACTCACTGGAAGGCTTCCACCGCTTTCATCGCGAGCACCCCTCGTTGTATCATAGTCGCGTTGCTCACTGCCAGAATTTGCCATTTTCACCGCGAGCTAGTCAGCGCGATCTGTGGTCGCGGTGACTGGTCGCGGTGCTCACTGCCCGAAAATGCCATTTTTCGCCGCGAGCAGCTCAGCGTGATCTCTGGTCGCGGTGAGGGTTGCGGTACTCACTGCCACTTTTTCCTTCACTGTCATGCAATCTTTCTGGACCGCTCCATCTGGTCCATCTGAAAACCATAAAAATAATTACGTTTTACATCCCTCAAATCATAAACTTTTATATCCACATAAATTAGGAATGTTACAATTCTTCCCCTCTTAAGAAATTTTGTCCTTGAAATTTACCTCAATTAAACAGTTGTGGATATTGTTGTCTCATTGTTTCCTCGCTCTCCCAAGTAGCTTCTTCTACATTGTGATTCCTCCAGAGAACTTTCACCAGTGGAACTCTTTTATTTCGTAGTTCGTTAATCTCCCGATCAAGAATTTGCACTGGTTCTTCCTCATATGTCAGGTCTGGTCAGATTTCAATACTTTCGGCCTGAACTCTGTGGGAAGGATCAGATCTGTATCTCCTTAACATAGACAAGTGGAACACATTATGAATCTTTTCTAATTCTGGAGGTAAAGCTAGTCTGTAGGCTACTGGTCCCACACGTTCAATGATTTCGTATGGGCCAATAAACCTCGGACTTAATTTACCTTTTCTGCCAAATCTGAGCACTTTCTTCCATGGAGATACTTTCAGAAACACTTTCCCACCGACTTCATATTCTATCTCTTTTCTTTTCAGATATGCATATGATTTCTGTCGGTCAAAGGCAACTTTAAGTCTTTCTTTGATAATCTTCACCTTCTCCTCAGTTTGTCTGATCAAGTCTGGGCCTACTAACCTGTCTTCTCCTAACTCTGTCCAGCATACTGGAGTCCTACATTTCCTTCCATACAGTGCCTCATAAGGTGCCATAGCTATGCTCGACTGGCAACTGTTGTTGTAGGCGAATTCAATCAATGGGAGGTGATCCGCCCAACTTCCTTCAAAATCAATTACATAACTCCTGAGCATATCTTCAAGCACCTGTATTACCCTTTTTTATTGTCCGTCTGTCTGCGGATGGAAGGCTGTACTAAAACTCAGTCGAGTACCCAAGGCTTCTTGAAACTTCTTCCAGAATCTGGATGTAAACCTTGGATCTCTATATGATATTATGGATGCAGGCACTCCATGCAATCTGACTATCTCTCTGATATAAAATTCTGCCAGTCGATCCAGAGAATAGTCAGTTCTGATAGGTAGAAAGTGTGCTGACTTCGTCAATCGATCCACTATAACCCATACTGCATCATGTTTACTCCGAGTGAGTGGCAATCCTGTAACAAAGTCCATTGTGATGCGGTCCCATTTCCATTCAGGTATTGCTATTGGTTGTAACAATCCTGATGGAACCTGGTGTTCAGCTTTCACATGTTGACAAATCATGCATCTATTCATAAATTCCACCACATCTTTCTTCATACCAGACCACCAGTACTGAATTTTCAAGTCTCTGTACATCTTTGTGCTACTTGGGTGCATCGAATACGGACTACTATGTGCCTCTGTCAGGATCATATTTCTCAATTCTTCATCTTCTGGAATACAAATCCTGTCTCTGAAACACACAATACCGTCAGTTCTAAATGAAAAGTCCGAATGCTTCCCTGAGGGGATCTGTTCACATATCATCTGGAGTCTAGCATCCTGCTTCTGTTTGTCTGCAATCTATTGAATCAAACTGGGTCTGCATATCAATTCAGCTACCAATACATTATCTGGATTCAGCTGTAATTGCACATTCATAGCTTTTAGAGCAAACAATGCTTTTCTGCTCAGAGCATCTGCGACTACATTCGCCTTTCCTGGATGGTAGTCAATTACACAGTCATAGTCTTTAATCAACTCCATCCAACGTCTTTGTCTCAAATTAAGCTCTCTCTAGGGTAGGCAGATATTTCAAACTCTTGTGATCTGTGTATATATAACATTTCTCACCATACAAGTAATGCCTCCAGATTTTCAAAGCAAATACAATGGCTGCAAGTTCTAGATCATGTATCGGATAGTTCTGCTCATGCGTTTTCAGCTGTCTGGACGCATATGCAACCACTTTGCCTTCCTGCATTAGTACACAACTTAAACCCTGATGTGAGGCATCACTATAGATCACAAATGTCTTTACCTGAAACAGGCTGAATCAGGACTGGAGCCTCAACTAGCATCGCCTTCAATCTGTCAAAAGCTGTCTGGCATCTGTCAGTCCACTCAAATCTAACATTCTTATGCAGTAGTTTGGTCAACGGACTTGCTATGGAGGAAACCCCTTCACAAACCGTCGATAATAACCTGCCAAGCCTAAGAAACTTCTGACCTCTGTAATATTTATGGGCGGCTTCCATTCCACAATCGCTTCAATCTTTTTCGGATCTGCCTTAATACCCTCTGCTATTACAATGTGACCCAGAAATGCAATTTTAGGCAACCAGAATTCACATTTACTCAGCTTGCCATAAAGTTGCTTCTCCCTCAGAATCTGCAGTACTACTCTGAGGTGCCTGTCATGGTCATCTGCCGTCTATGAGTACACCAGGATATCATCGATAAATACCACCACAAACTGATCTAGATAGGGTCGAAATACCCGGTTCATCAGGTCCATAAAGGCTGCAGGTGCATTAGTTAGCCCAAATGGCATTATTACGAATTCATAATGTCCATACCTGGTTCGGAATATAGTTTTCGGAATATCTGAATCTTTTATCCTCAACTGATGATAACCTGATAGCAGATCTATCTTTGAGAAGACAGAGGCTCTTCTCAGCTGGTCAAATAAATCATCGATTCTCGGCAACGGATACTTATTCTTAACAGTAAGTTTATTCAGCTGCCTATAATCGATACACAATCTCAATGACCCATCCTTTTTTTTCATAAAAAGCACTGGAGCTCCCCAAGGGGATATACTGGGTCTAATGAAGCCCTTATCCAGCAATTCCTGTAACTGTATCTTCAGTTCCTTCAGTTCTGCTTGTGCTATTCTGTAAGGAGCTATCGATACTGGAGACGTACCTAGTACCACATCAATCACAAACTCTACTTCTCTCTGAGGTGGCAAACCAGGAAGCTTCTCTGGAAATACATATGCAAAATCACGTACTGTGGGTATATTCTGGATCGCAGAATCAACCTTTTGATAATCAACCACCTGAGCCAAATATGCTTCACACCCCTTTCTGATTAATTTGCAGGCTGCAGTGGCTGAGATAACATTGGAGAGAAAATCCCTCATTTCACCCACCATTGTGATTTCTGCACCATCTGCTGTTCTGAAAGTCACTCATTTCAGTTCACAGTCAATCACTACTTTATGCCGAGTTAACCAATCCATGCCCAGTAACACATCAAACTCATGGAATGGTAACTCCATCAAATCTCCTGGGAATTCACACTCTTGTATCCTAATAGGACAATTTCTGTATACACGGTTCACAACTACACTTTGACCTATCGGATTACTGACTAACACATCATATTCGGTAGGTTCAGTTTCTAGATTTCGGTGTTTCAGCATAGCATCACATATATATGAATGAGTGGAACCTGGATCTATCAATGCAATAGCTGTAGCATCAAAAATAGAAATAATACCAACTATCACGTCAGGCACATCCTTATCTTCCTGAGCTCTAACACCATAGACTCGTGCAGGAGCTCGACTGTCGGGTCTTGCCACTAATTCTGACACTTCTCTGTGGCTACCACCTTCAGGTACTGCCTGACTAGGCCTCCTGCCTCTGGAAGTAGTAGGGGCTGATACCACTTAAATGTAACAACCCCTGACCCGACCCGACTGGATCGACCCAGGGAACGTTACCGGGTTTTCAAAACTTTCTAAATTCTCTTTATTCATTTCAAACCATTTAAAATCATATCACTTTGTAATTTAAAAATGTTTTTCTAGTGAGCCCATCAAAAATTCAGTTTTAAAAATTTCAGCAGAGTTTCCTCTGTTTTTTCTGATTTTCCAAAACCTGTTTCAAATCAAACTCAATTCAAATATAATCCACAACACTTCAAATATCATTTCATTCAAATGCGCACTCTGCCGTTTAGTGCGACTTTCCAACAGTTATTAAAATAAAATAATTCAGAATTCAATAGTTACAAACCTTTTAAAATAAAAACAAACAGAAATCATAAATTATTTACAAAACATATATATAAAATCATCGAATTTACAGACTCCTGTATATGCATGCTTACTGAATATAACATACAAAACTATATAACTACCTAATAAATGTGGTGACTCTGAACTCTTCTAGCTGCAGGTACCTCCTCTCTACTCTTTCTCTGCCTCGGTATCCCTGTGACCTACGCACGATAAAAACCGACGCGCTAAGCATATAGCTTAGTGGGTGTACACTAAACTCATGTATCAAAATCATAATATACTTTGCATAATATAAATCTCAATGTACGTAAATAAAACAATACCATATTCAATTCAATTACGAATTTAAATCATATGAAATCAGTTTAATAAAGACAACTAAATCAATTTAATAATTCGTACTCAATTAAATTCTCAATTTCTTTTACAATCATTTTAACTTCAATACTGAAATAAACGTATAAAATCAATTTCTAAATTCACTTATAAACATATCATTCAATTCACTTCAATTCTGGCCCTCTGGAATACTCAACATAAACCAGGACTGGAATATGGGTCGTTCGACCACAGTGGTTGTCTGTCGAACATAACTCCCACCCTAGGATGAATCCTAAGAGTGGTACGTATCTCCCTACCCTAGGACCGAGGGTTCGGACCCTAGAGAGGTACATATCTCCCTATCCCAGGAACGAATCCTTAGGAAGGTACGTGTCTCCCTACCCCAGGACGAATCCGTGAGAAGGTACGTGTCTCCCTACCCCTGGACGAATCCATGAGGAGGTACATAATCAATCATCAATATCAATATCAATGTCGGTACAGTACTGCTCACTGAACCCATCTGGTATACCAACCTCCGATATCCATTTCTATGTCTACGTATCCTAGGGCCGTTTCAATACACTATTTTCATATACTAACTGAAATTCACAAATCAAATTTAAACGTAACTAAAATAAAAATTTCGATCAATATTCGGAAAACATATATACACAATATCATAAAAATAATTCAACGATTCGATCATTCGAACTTCTGAAACAATTGATTTCAACCTAATCAATAATCAAAATACGATAACTACAATGAAATCGAAATTATTCAATAGAAAAACAATATAAATATATATTTACTAAATTATTCAAAACTCAAATGTAAATCAAAACACATCAAAATGTCGAAAACAGGTGTACACCAACCTGGATACCGTTCCTACACTTTTTCCTTCTGGATTTTCCCTTTTTCTTTTTCCTTTTTCTTTCCTCTTCTCTTCCTTTCTCTTTCCTTCTTTTCCTTTTTCTTCTCTTCTTCCTTCTCTTCTCTTCTCTTCTTTTTCTTCTTCTTCTCTTCTTCTTCTTCTTCTCTCTCTTTTCCCCCGTTGTTCCTCTTTCTTCTTTCTGTTTTTTTTTTTGGCTTCCGCAAGAAGTTTTTTTTTTTTATATACAAATTAGGTCATCGCGACCTGTAGTCGCGCCACCTGGTCGCGGTACTCACTGGAAGGCTTCCACCGCTTTCATTGCGAGCACCCCTCGCGGTATCATAGTCGCGCTGGTGGTCGCGTTGCTCACTGCCAGAATTTGTCATTTTCACCGCGAGCTAGTCAGCGAGATCTGTGGTCGCGGTGCTCACTGACCGAAAATGTCATTTTTCGCCGTGAGCAGCTCATCGCGATCTCTGGTCGAGGTAAGGGTCGCGATACTCACTGCCACTTTTTCCTTCACGTCATGCAATTTTTCTGGACCGCTCCATCTGGTCCATCTGAAAACCATAAAAATAAACATACATTTAATTACGTTTTTCATCCCTCAAATCATAAATTTTTATATCCACATATTCAAAATTAATTATTCGAAATTAGGGATGTTACATAAACAATATATGGGGCTCATATCAAATTAAATATCCAAAATCAATCAACAAACAAATTTTTCATAATTTCTCAAATGTTTTCATATAACAAATCAGTTTTCAGATTGGGCTCCTGACATACAAAACATAAGTTATCGGACTGGATTACGGGTTGTTCAGCATCGGACACACACCCGCCGAACATCAGATCAGAATAGAACACCAACGGAATCACCGGCTATAAATGTCCCATGACAGAATTCAGAACCCTAAGACCGGCACTTTGAGTCTGTACTATCCAAAGGGTGGTATAATCGGCACAGTACTGTTCAGACATAAACCCAATTGACATGTCAACCTCCTATATCCATATTTATGTTTATACACATCAGAGCCAAAATGTTTTCTCAAATCCAATGTCAACATATTTCATTTCTTTCAGAATCATCCAAATCAACCTTCAACGTATTTAATTTCAATTCATATCGATATTTATATATATATATATATATATATTTATTTATTTTTGAAATTCAAATTTCATCAAATATCATATAATGGAAATATACGAATATATTTCTAAATCCATAATCACATCAAATCAATACAAAATATACTCAAACGTATTTCATAATTCCATTTCGAATCAAAATGCCCCAAAATCATTTTCCGGTACATTTCACAATTATTATATAATTAAAATCACTTTCAACAATATATTTCCATAACAATACTAACATCAAAACGTATTAAAATCAATTCCGAATAATATTTATAATCAAAATTTCATATATAATCTATATTTCGATAATTCACGATTCAAATCATTCCAGAATCAATTTCAAACTATCAGTTGTAATCAATATAATCCAAATAACTCAAAATAAATCAAATGAAATCAATCCGAAATATTCTGGAAAACGAAAAAATTCGAAAACACGTGTACACTGAACCTGAACTATAATCTATAATCCATATAATTCAAATAACTCAAAAACTCTAAAATTCGACAATTCCGAAAATTTTTGAAAAACTGGAAATTCAAAAAGTACGTATACACCGAACCTGAACACTTTATCCTTCTCTTTTCCTTCTTTTCTTCCTCTTTTCTTCTTCTTTCTCTTTCTTCTTTCTCTCTCCTCTTCTCTCTTCTTTCTCTCTCGTTTCTCTACTCTGTTCTGCTTCTGTGTGTTTGCTAAATGTTTGAGAGCTTTTGCTCCCTTTGATTCATTTAAGTGCACCACTCCACCGCTTTATTTTTTTACAATTTTTGAGCCATCGCGACCGCGTACCGCGAGCAGTGGTTGCGTCGCTTGGTCGCGCTGCTCACTAGTGAAAATTTGCCACTTTCACCGCGAGTAGTTACCACGATCGCTGGTCGCGATCCTGGTCGCGGTGCTTACTGGTCCAATTTCTCCCTTTTCACCTCGAGCAGTTATCGCGAGCACTGGTAGCGATGCTGGTCGCGATGCCTACTGTCCAAGTTTTCACCCTTTTCTTCGTACATTGTTTTCGACTGGTCAAATTGCAAATTGGTCCATTAGGAAACCTAAAAATATACATACATTTAATAACATTTTTTACCCCTCAAATCATAAATATCATATTCACATATTCAAGATTAATTCAATCATACTTTTCATATTTATTCGAAATTAGGGATGTTACAATAGTGATCCAAATCAAATCTAAAATGTCCATTAGATCTAATGGACAGTCCAAATTTGATCTGGACCTTTTTAATTTTTTTAATTTTTTAATTTTTTAAGTTTACATTTAATTTCCACCGTCCATCAAGATTGATGGATCTTGATGGACAGTGGAAATTCATTTAAATAAAAATTTAATTTTTTCAAAATTAATATAAAATGATCATATTACCTTTCTAATTATTAATAGTTTTTTAAAAAAATTTAAGGTTAAAATTGTAATTTGACTCATTTAAATAGAGTTAAGGGCAAATCAGTCTTTTTGCCAATTCTGTGAGGTTTGATCGTTAGAAAATTAGTTAAAGAGATCAAAATGATTAGAAAATTAGCCAAAGGGATCAAAATGATATATTTCCATAAAGTTAATCTTGAATCCCGTCCTCGCAGAGGTTCGACTTGTACTTTCCATGGCTTAGAATAGAGGTTCTTAACCGCATTTCATTGATTTCTCGTACCAGTAACGAAATTTATATGGCTTAAAGCAAGCGCCGACGTTTGAGTTCGATCGGTTCAGAGAAAACCTATAACAAAAAAGAATGCCATTTTAATTTCCCACCCTATTGACCTATTCGATTGATTTAACATACTTTTTCACTCTTTCATATACTAGGGGATTTCACTTGGAAAATAAAATGTTCCATACTAATGGATTCGGGTCCATCAAAAAAACTGCAGGCTTTCCCTTCATTTGTTTGTGCCCTTTGATTAAGTCCTTTTAAAAGACCCAACGGATCCCCCAAGGGGCCCAAGAATACCAATAAATAAAATTGCGTTAAAAAATTGATAATTTTTCAAAAGTTGAAGACCAAGTTAATAATTGCCCTCTATTCAATTCATACTTTTTAAAAATTAAGGAAAATAGAATTTATTCCATTTAGACTATTATAAATTTTAAAAAATCTATTTTAATATGATTGTATTTAATTTAAACTTTTACAGTTTTTTTAAATATTTATTAAAATCATGGTATATTTAATCCACACTTTTATTATACATTTGTTACACCGGATAAAGGAAGGATTGAATTAATTTTAATCAAATCCTCCATTTGTATGGGAGGTAGGATTGGTTAAAAGCCAATCCAGCTTCACACACAATCCTGCTATGGCAGGGCTGTTGAATCCTGCCACAATAAGGGGGACAACTTTGTCCCTTCCTTTTTTTTTAAATTAAAATATGTTTTAAAAATATTTTATTTTAATATTAAAAAGAGTTAATTGCATCGACCTCTCCTGAGGTTTTGTCAACTATAAACGGAGTTAATTTTATTATTTATTGACAAACACCTCCTCTGCCCTTAGTAAAATTTGGTCAAATATAATAGTTGACCAGGGGAGGTTTTTGTCAAAAAATCCAAAAATTGACTAACGAGAGAGGACGTCTTTGTCAATAAATCCAAAAGTTGACTAACGGGAGGGGAGATCTTTGTCAATAAACCCAAAAGTTAACTCCGTCTGTAATTAAACAAACCTCAGGGAAGGTAGACATTATTTACTCTATTAAAAATTAAAATTTATATATCAATTTTGAAATTAAAATTTGTAGATGCTAAAATCTATGAAGTGGATTCAGGGACCTACGGTCGGATAATTGTAGGGTCAACAACCTGCAAAATGGAATAATATGGTCGAATTCTTAAGATACCGGGATGGTACCAGCCAAATAGTCTCCGACGCTCAAATTAATTAATGAAGTCGAGTAGAGAAAAGAAAATGAAAGAGATTAAACCTGAAATTGTGTATTGTCGAGTGTAGCGTGACAGACAATATATTGGTGTACAAGTATTGCGTATCATTGTAATAGGATTTGACTATAGTCGAGCGCTACATCAGGACTTGGTGTCGACTTGGTCGAGTGGAGGCTGGGTTGTTCTAGTACGAAGTGACAGTTTAATAGCTTAGAAGTATAATTTGTGTGCTCCCTGCCTTTGAGGCTTGGGTTTGTATTTATAGGAGGGATCAAATTGTTTGTAAATTGGTCAACAGATCGTGCCCCGAGATATCAGGTATCCATAAAATCTTGGGGATCAGGTTGGACCCTGTCACTTTGTGCTAGTGACATTACTTAGACCAAGTCAAAATTTGGACTTGGTTTCTCTATTTTTGTCTTAATTTCAGCAAATGGGCTTTTGGGCTTGTTCTGATTTAGCTTTGGGTCAATTATAGGCCCAAATCTGCTATGAGTCATTTTTTAACCACTACAGTTTGTCCCATACTCTATAAACTTTTTCTAAATCTCAGAGAGTAGTATAAGAGAGCTCGGTAAAAAATCCAAATGACACGAATTGTCGACCGAACTTTACCACGTGGAGGGGGGGGGGGGGGGGGTGTTTATCCACACAAGGTGAGAGATCGACAAGGAGTCGATCGTAGTTTATTAGAAGGTGATAAGTGAGAGATCGACAATGTGTGGATCGTAATCTATCACACATGGTGATGTTTAAACCACGCAAGGTGATAAGTGAGAGATCAAAAATGTGTCGATCGTAATCTATCACAGAGAGTGATATTTAAATTCCACAAGGTGATAAGTGAGAGATCGACAATGTGTAGATCGTAATCTATCACATAAGATGATGTTTAAATCACACAAGGTGATAAGTGAGAGATCGATAATATGTCGATCGTAAATTATCTGTGATGTTAGATCGACAGTGTCGATCGAAGGCACATTTAAGGGCGTCGTTTGGGATACTTAAGGTAATAAATGGTGAATATAATGGCAACTATCAGATTTAGGCGAGGGGTCATTTAGGGTAAAGAGACGCTTGACAAGACCAAAAGTCTCTTTGTTTTCCTGCTTCAAGACGTGTGAATGCCAATAACAGCGTGCCACGTGTTCATCATACGAGAGGTTTCTAGAGTTCTTTAAGCTCTAGTCTGTACTCTCTTTCTTCACTTTTTTCACTTTCTCAATATTTCCTCGTTTTTTCAATAGAGCAAGAAATTTCTTTCTTTTTTGGCAATTTTCTGGCGAGTTTACACTTTTTCGGTGAATCTTCATGCAATTTCTTATGTTTCTTCTTCGGCTTTTGCTATAATCTTCAATGTTTGTTTCCTTTTACATAATGTTTCTTGATTTTGGCAAATGATTTCGTGCCCTTCTTGCTTTTGAACTATGAAAACAAGAATTGTTCTAAGTTTTGGAATTTGAAATAACTAGAAAATGATGCCTCTAGATCTTGTTATGAGGAGTTAAGGTAGCGGAAATTTGTTTCTTGAGCGGAGAAGCTTCGTGTCAAGTGTAGATAGAAAATTTATCTAGCTGTCAAGCGAAACTATTAACATATTTGTGGTGAAGAGGCAAGGCTCATCAGTGTAGGTAGAACAGTAGGGAAAAAAAAATATTTTTATAAACGCAGAGGAAAGAATTAGGTTTTAAAAAATTTTCCTTTGTTGAAAACTCTTTTAAAAAGAACTAGTAATTGTACATACGCGAATAGAAATTTAATCTACAATATATCTGATGCTTTTCTTGGTTCTTTGATTTCTTGATTCACCACCAAGCTTTCCGAGTTATAACCCGCGGTCTGACAATACGCGTGTGGGCAAATCACGGATAAAGAGATGAAGGTTGTAGATAAGTGAAGAAGACAACTTCTTTATCTCCTCTAATGGCCGGCCGAACCTGCAAGTAAAAAGAAGAAAAAAACCTTTTTTTTTTCTTTTTGCCTTTGTGTTTGCCTGATATGCCTAGCTTGCTTAGGGTTTGCTTATCTATCTTTTAATGATATAATGTGTCTTATATATCAGTCTCTAGGGTTTTGGTTTGACCAATCAAATAGAATTCTAAATTCTATTTAATCTTGGTCACCACTAGAATTTGAACTCTTGACCTCTAGAGACTTTAAATAATTTTATTATTTAATCCCCCTTTTTTTATTAGTCAAAGTTCAAACTTGCAACCTTGTATTTAATGATTCCAAATTACTAATATTTATTTAATTATTAAATCGTGTCATTTTTATAACACAATTAACTATCCAATTAATTTATCGTGAACCTCGTTACCAACAACCATAAGGGCTACCAAGTGGACCTAATGAATATACAATTTTGAGCTCTAATAATACTTAGAAATATTAATTAAAACTATTTAATTAATATTCCATGATTATTAATCTCGGAGTTACTCCACTAAAACCCCGACGCTGAACTCTCGAACCTGCAGATGTTTTATACAATTTGAAATCTCAGTGTCCATCGATATAGCTATTACATATGGTATGATCCTCTACAAGTAGCTCATAATTAGAGATAGGTCATAAAGTTCATTATACTCCTCTAATTATATATTTCCCTTTCAGTATCATTGATTTTCTAATGAACAATTAAATCTTATCTTCCTTACAGAAGAAGGAGAGCATTCATAATTGTTTAAGCCCAAATCAACCCTTAAGGGAACTACTCATCTACTACTCTCAAGAAGAAGTGAATTCCTCTATTGTATTCAAACCTTTCCAATCATAAGCTAAACCGAAACTCCAAGATACGAAGGTAATGGTCGAGAATTCCACATTCGACCTCACAAATGGTAAGTCAAAATCCACGATCTAATATGAAGGAGTAGATAAGACACTTAGGATTAAGATCACCCATATACAGCCATCATGTATCGATATATATGAATCTCATCTACTAATAGATCTTGGTAAGAGATTCATATAAATCGTGGCCCAGTCCTATATGATCTCATCATTTAAGGTGCCTCCATTCTCATATCAACTACATGAGCAGTTTAGGATAAGACCACCGTACATTACAGAATGGGCCGTAGCAGTAGATCAACCACAAACAAAGTACCCAGCTTTATTTGCTCTCTACGGACTCTTTAGATTGCATATCTCAAAATGAATCTTTCTATATATGACATTCATATACCCAGTTTAATATTACATCTTACAATCTTGGATGTTACGCACACAATATATAAATGTGTGAATATAAATAAAAAGACTTTTATTCGAACGAAGAACTATTATTTTTATTTATGTTTAATTACATTTACAAGTTTTAGGGCATAAATCCCAACAATCTCCCACTTACATTAAAAGCAGGTGGGACATTTCTAATAATCCTAGACCTTATAGGTGACCTTCAAACACTTTATCGGTTAAGGTCTTCATAAATAGATCAGCCAGGTTGTCTTGCGATGCGATCTTCGTCACGGTTACATCTCCTCTCTCCACAATCTCTTTAATGAGATAATATTTTCTCTCTATACCATTCCATCTCTTGTGACTTCTCGGTTTTTTAGAATTAGCCACAGCTCCACTATTATCATAATAAAGTGTCATGGGCTTATCCAAATCTGGAACAACTTGTAACATCCCCAATTTTGTATAAATATGAAAGTGTAGTTTAATTAATATGGAGTATGGGAATGTGATATTTATGATTTGAGGGGTGGAAAATGTAATTAAATGTATGTATATTTTTAAGGTTTCCAAGTGGACCAGGTAGAGCGGTCCAGAAAGAATACATGAAAGAGAAGGAAAATGTTGATAGTGAGTACCACGACCAGGGATCGCGATGAGCAGCTCGCGGTGAAAAATGATAATTTGAGATAGTGAGTACCGCGACCAGGGATCGCGATAAGCAGCTCGCGGTGAAAAATGATGATTTGAGACAGTGAGTACCACGACCACTCACCGCAACCAGGGATCGCGATGAGCAGCTCACAGCGAAAATGTTGATTTTTGGGCAGTGAGCATCGCGACCAATATCGCGACCAGACACCGCGATGGTTGATCGCAATGAAGGACGGTGAAATCACTCCAGTGAGCAACGCGACCAAGTGGCGTGACCACAGGTCGCGAGAAGCAGTCGCGATGACCGAAATTTTATAAAAAAAATAAGAGGCGGTGAGAACTTCAAGAAGAAAGGAGAGAAAATAGAAAGAGAGACCGGGAGAAAGAAAAGAGAAAGGAGAAGAAGAAAGGAGAAAGAAGAAAGAGAAAGAAGGAAAAAGAAAGAAGAGGAAGAAGAACAAAAGGAAGAAGAAGAAGAGAAGAAGAAAGGAGAAAGAAAAGAAGGAAGAGAAGGAAAAGGGAAAAGGAAAAAGGAAAACCTAGAAAAAAAAGGCTTAAAAATAGTATCGAGGTTGGTGTACACTTTGATTTGAAGTATTAGTTTTCGGATTCAAACTGATCAGTTGATTTTTTTTTTAATAATTCGTTAGTTTTAATTTAAATTGATTTGTGAATAACTTTTTGAAAATGATTTTGAAATGATATATATGTGGATTTTGTTGATTTTGATAATGTTAGTTTCCAGAATATATTGTTATAATTAACTTCCGATTTCTATATATAAATATATTTGTGTTTTGAATACTTTGGTGTCTAAATAGTTGTTTGTTATTGATTTTGAAATAGCATGATATTGATTTTGGAATAATGAAGAGGGTTTCTGTTTTGTGAAATTTATTTAATTTTGCTATAGGAATTTTAAAGTCGAAAATTGAGGATTTTGATGATTTTTTTTAATTTCGTAATATATATTGACATAAGTAAATCTCTGTTTTCAAATATATTTTGAATATTATGTTTTTCAGTTATTGAATCGATAATGATTTTGGATTACTAGTTATGATTATTAAATTATGAAATATATGCGATTATGATTTTGGATTTATTGAAATTGATTTAGATTTGCGAATTCAGTTGTTGATTTCGAAATGAATAAAATGATATGAAATAAAAATTGAAAACTTGTGTATTGTGAAACGGCCCTAGGATACTTGGACATAGAAAACAGATATAAGAGGTTGGTATACCAGCTGGGTTATTTTAGCAGTACTGCACCGATATTGATCTTGATGTTGATATTATGTACCTCCCCAAGGATTCATCCTGGGGTAGGGAGTATGTACCTCCCCAAGGATTCGTCTTGAGGTTGGGAGTATGTACCTTCCTAAGGATTCGTCCTGGGATAGGGAGATATGTACCTCTCTAGGATACCGAACACTCGGTCCTAGGGTTGGGAGTTATGTTCGACTGACAGCCACTGAGAGGTCGGACGACCCATATTCCAGTCCTGAAATTATGTTGAGTATACCAAAGAGCTAGGATTGAAAAGAAATGAATGAAGTTTATAGAAAAGAATTTCGAATACTTTTCTAAGATTTACTGAAATTAGTTGAATATCATTGGATTTTGATATAGATTTGATCTGAAGTTATACTTATGAAAAGATATATTAATTCATGTTAATATTTAAATTTAAACAGTTTAATTATTGTTCTTATTATTCGATATTTATTATTTATTATTTGATCGAAAAGTTGTTATTGTGATATTTTGATTATTTGTCTTTTCTACTGATTGATACATATATATATATATAATAATCTTGACAGAGTATTATTGACTTTATATGAGAAAGGTTTTGTTTAATTATACGTTTTGTTAATATGATTATTTGATTTACTTTGAAAGGTGTATTCGATATACTATGATTTGTATTTATTTTATATACATTATAAATGAGATTATGTGAAATTTGTAAATTTGATTTGTGTACACCCACTAAGCTATATGCTTAGCGCGTTGATTTTTATCACGCGTAGGTAGAAGAGGTTCCAGTGAATAAAGGACTGAAGAGTTGAGAGCTGCAGAAGAAGAGTCAGAGTCGCATTACTTGGGTAGTTGTATTTAAACTTTGTTTGTAAATGAATTACTTAAGCATGCATATACAGAAGTTTGTAAAATGTGAATATATGAGTTTTGTAAATATTTGTATAATAGTTTATGTTTTATAATGTTTTATAATTTATATTTGTATATATAATTTATGTATGGTTTTATTGAAAATGTTTGGGAAAGTAGCACTAAATGGAAGGGTGCGCAAATGGTTGATTGAGAAAAGAAATTTGAAGTGTTGAAAATATATATATATTGTTTGAGTTTTTGATATAAACAAGATTTTTGGAAAATCAGAAAAACAGAGATAACTTTGTCGAAATTTTTAAAATGGATTAGATGGGCTCACTAGAAAGGATTTTAAATTATAAATTATTTGGTTTTCAAATTATAAACAGAATTAAGAAAAGTTTTGAAAACTCGGTAGCGCTTCCTGGGTCGATCCGGACCGGTCGGGTCAGGGGGTGTTACACAACTTCCAAATCATTTAAGAGATTACGGAGCCATACAGTCTGCTTAGGAGCTGCACAAGCCGCTACATACTCGACTTCCATAGTGGAATCAACTGTGCAAGATTGCTTTGTACTCCTCCACACTATGGCTCTACCACTAAGGGTGAATATTGACCCAGACGTGGATTTCCTAAAATCCTTGTCTAACTGAAAGTCAGAATCTGTATATCCTAACGGGATCAAATCCTGTTCGGGATATACCAGTATATACTTTCTTGGTCTTTGAAGATACTTGAGAATGGGTTTTACAGCAATCCAATGATCTAATCCTGGATTGGACTGATATCTGCTGGATACTCCTACTGCGAAGAAGATGTCGAGTCTCGTGCATAGCATAACATACATGAGACTACCTACTACTGACGTATAGGGAATACGTCTCATATCCTTAATTTATTAAGATGTCTTAGGACACTCTTCCTTGACAAGTGAACTTCATGCCTGGAAGGTAAGTTACATTTCTTGGAGTTCTCCATCGAAAATTATACAAGTACCTTGTCGATATATGATGCTTGAGACAACGCTAATAGCTTATTTTTGCGATCCCTTATTAATTG
This sequence comes from Xanthoceras sorbifolium, assembly GCA_003430845.1. Classification (NCBI taxonomy): domain Eukaryota; kingdom Viridiplantae; phylum Streptophyta; class Magnoliopsida; order Sapindales; family Sapindaceae; genus Xanthoceras; species Xanthoceras sorbifolium. The sequence goes on from CM010611.1 coordinate 9,814,632, forward strand.
GGTCCTAGAACATAACTTGCCTCTCCTAAATCTTTCATCTTTCATTTGCAATTGGTTAGCGAGCCAATCCTTTACTTCTAATAATGTTCCTACGTTATTCTTAATGAGTAGGATATCATCTATGTAAAATACCAAGAATACTACTTTATTGTCAATGATGCGCCTATACACACAAGGCTCATCAACATTTTACTCAAAGCCATAAGTTTTGATAGCAGTATCAAACACAATATTCCAAAAATATAGTCTTGACGTCCATTTGCCAAATTTCATAGTCGAAATATGCAGCAATGGATAAGAGTATCCTAATAGACTTAAATGTAGCTACTGCAAGAAGATCTCTTCATGATCGACCCTCTCCTTCTGGGTATAACCTTTTTCCACTAGCGTTGCCTTGAAGGTCTTTACCTTCTTGTCTACTCCTCTATTTCTCTTATAATCCACTTACACCCTATAGGTTTTATCCCATCACGTAAGTCTACAACTTCCCAGACAGAGTTGAAGTACATGGACTCCATCTCGAGATTCATGACTTTAAGCCATTCCTCTTTGTCAGAATCTTCCATTGCATGTCTAAAACACAATGGATCATCCACGCTATTATCAAAAATAACACCCTGTGCCTCTCCAATGGAAGATCAATGGCATGGTCTTGTAACTGATAAGCTAACTGATGGTGGAGAGTAGCCATGTGGGAGCCAGCGACTATGGAAATTCCAGAAATTTGGACTTGGACCTTGAGGAACTTACAAATGTTTGGATCTCTGAGAGGAAGATTGAAGTTTGGGTAAAACGTGAGGCAGATGCTTCCTGCATGTAGAGTAGTAATAGATGTGCCTATCACAGCCTGGTCATATTTAGAGTAAATGGAGTTGACTATCATACATGGATGGAACAACAACTTTGTCAACAACTTTTATTGACTGAGCACTAGTCATACCAGGTTCTAGCTCTTTTGATACAATCTTTGATCGAGGTTTATGATACTCATATAATCATCCTCATAAAAAGTTACGTTTGTCGATACAAACACTTTGTTATCATGAGGATTATAAAAGAATCCACCTTTAGTTTCCTTTCGGTATCCTACAAACAAGCATACCTATGAACGGGGTTCTAATTTTCCACTTCTGTTCTTCAGTACATGTACCGGACATCCACAAATGCAAAAATATCGTAAACTAATTTTACGACCATTTCACAACACTTAAGGAGTCTTAAGAACAGACTTGGATGGAACTAAATTTAAAATATATGCTGCCGTTTGTAGTGCATACCCCCAGAAAGAATATAGTAATAATGAGAAGCTAATCATAGATCTTACCATTTCCATCAGGGTTCTATTTCTCCTCTTCACAACACCATTATGTTGTGGTGTTCCTGGAGATGTGAGTTAGGATACTATCTCATGTTCAACCATGTAGTCTTCAAACTCTTAGTCAAGATACTCACCTTCACGATCTGATTGTAGAGCTTTGATTGTTTTGCCTAATTGGTTTTCAAATTTAGCTCGAAATTCTTTGAACTTTTCAAACGTTTCCGACTTACGTTGCATTAGGTAAACATACCCGTATCTTGAGTAATTATCAATTAATGTGACATAGTACTCATAACCACCTCTAGCTCTAACACTGATGGGTCTGCAGACGCTGAGTGTATAAACTCCAATGGTTGAGTAGCTCTAAGCCCTTTTCCAGTAAAAGTTATCGTAGTCATTTTACCTTATATACAAGATTCGCAGACAGGTAAAGTGCCGATCTTTAACTCACTTAGAGATCTGCCTTTTACAAGTCTAAATATTGAGGGAGATTGAGGATTACAATGGGTCGCTTACTTCGAGCGGAGAGTCGACCGATAGCGAGCTGCAACCACTGTTGATAGTAACCGCTATAGGATTCCTAAAACAAAGGAACCCCAATGCCTAACCAGAGATATGGGTTTTGGAATGCGGAGAGACTAGGGTAGTCGATGGGGTTAGGCATGCTAATCAGGTAGTTGACGCCGTACCCTTGACATCGAGGCCTCTGGGTTTGTTGCCAAACAACCCTACTTCTAAACTCGATGAATTTGATCTTAAGAGGATTACATTTCAATATGGAATACCGAAGTCTATCGAGCTTAAGCTCCTAGCTTCGTTTGAGCATCCTGACTAGGATATCCCAAGATGGACATATTTTTATGAATTGCCATTTAGGCAAGGGCTACTATTCCCAGTGCCCTTTCTATGTCGGCTTTTACGTTTCTTCGACTTGGCGCCGAGCCAGTTGATGCCAAATGGTTGGAGACTTCTCCTTACGGTCGAGGTTTTCCACGAGAAGAGAGGTCTACCTTTCACGCTCGAGAACCTCTTCTATTCATATTACTTGAAAGAGCATGAAACCGAGACTGGTTGATATGTATTGGCTGCTCGACCTCACTGTCCCCACCTTAAAGACAAATGATCATGGGTGGAAGGATAAGTATTTTTTGGCGAAGGGCAGATTGGTGACAGAGCCATTTGGTGATGGAACGCGCATTTATTTGTCTTGGAAATCGCTAGTGGGCTCCACTATTGAGTGTAAATTTTACTATTAACTCTATCCAGCATTCTACTGATCGTGTTTATTTATTTTGCAGAGGGTGTAAATTGATCACAAGCTATAGAAGGCTTTGATAGCGTTGGTCGCACTAATGCCTATTAGGATTACGCTCAATAGCAACAGTGTAAAAGTATAATTTAACAATCATTGCATATTAATAAAGTGATTTTGGTTTTAACAATTCTTATAACTTTTATAGTTTAATTATTATAATCATTAAATGTAAATAATTATAAGGTCAAAAAACAATGAGAAATAAAGAATTGTTCATACATTTGGATATATATGAGGTAGGCACAATTCTTTAGTTAGTTTTGAATAACATTCACAACTTAGATTATTTTGCTAGCATTTGAGTGGGATCAAATGTGTTATGATGAATCTAAAATCATCAAAGTGTAGTGTCTTTGGGCAAAAGGATCTAGTGCACTGGGTGCATTGAAGAAGATCACAGTGAAATACTTTATCCAAAACCGTCAATGGATAAAAGTTTTCACTTGAGGGCAATCGGAGAGTCTATCTCAATCCTGAGAAAATTAAAGGACTTATGGTTGCAAGCGTTATTATTTATGCTGTTAATGAGTACGATTATATGATATAGTCTATCCTTGATGGTTTGGTGATATTCACTTGTTAATTATAGATGACTTCATTTATAGATATGGACATCATGACTCAATTTATCAAATGAGAGTAGAATATCATCATATGGATCTTTTGATGTATTAGATATTAAATCTTAACGTTAAGTTTTCAATAGTGGCTATTAAAAATGACTTCGAGAAAAGTCAAAATATCCAAGTGCAAAATAGGTCATATGATTAAAACTGGTAACTAGGAGAGCTATAGGCGGTCTATAAGCTCTTGGCGATTACTGGTATTCTACATGAGGATACATCATCTCTAATAAGATTATCTAGGGTAGGAATGAGAAACACTATTATTCTATCTTTATTTAAGAGTTCAATTTTAATTCTTTAGTGGAATGAAGTAAAATTAATAGATTGAACCTAAATGAATCATTTGTTGATTGTGATTAGGTTGTGTCTATTGAAGCTTAAATTTAGATAGCCCGTCAAGATCCTCAATCTACACGAACTTGCATAAGTCACTATATTCTACATGACCAATTGCTAAGACCATCTAAAATTATTTTTTGGGTTCTAAAATCCAAAAGTTTTGAAGAGATGTGGTCTCATGTGAACAAGACACGCAGTAACTCTTCAGATACCTTAAATGGCCGGCCAAGACTGTGGGAAGTCTTAGGCGGCTCTAATGGGATGCAATTAGCATTTTATTAATACATTAAGAATATAATTACACAATTTAATTAAATGGACTGTATAATTATATTAATGTATTAATTAAGATATGTGGACTTATTTCTTTTTTAGTAAGAATGAGTCTAGTTCACATGTGGACTTTTTATTAAAGTCTAATGGATTTAATAAAATGGAAAAACAAAATAAAGCCCATGTGTAAAGGCTTAGGCGGCAAGACTAAAATAATTAGTCTAATTTTTTATTTTATTTTATTAATTAATTAAATGGTAATTAATTAATTAATTAATTGTATAATTAAAATTCAAAATCTTTTTCTACTAGGAGACTAGGGACGTGACTTCGACGGATTCTTCATCCTCTCTTCATCAAGCTTGAATCCGAAGAGCATTAAAAGGGGCGGTTCTCAATTTCATCTGAAAAGAGTTCTTTTCCCTTTTACATTTACTCCTTTCTTGCTTGTATTGATTAATCTTTATGCTAACAACATGTTTAGTTTATATTCTTTAATGATGAACTAAATTTGTGTGTTAGGAATGATGATGGATGTTATTATGAATTTTTGAACGAATTAATAAACTGTTTTGATGTTGATTATTATTGTGGTTAATTGGGTGTTTTATGCTTATTGATTACCAAGTGATTGATCACCCCTTAGTATTATTTGTTATTGTGAGTTACGAACCGAGAGGTGACGCTCACAACGTGTTCGATAAAATGCCTAACATAATTTAGAATTAAATAGAGATATATTAACTTATTTTGTGCAATCCTTAAGTTTGTTACTTGTGATTAATGCATTTTCATACATTAAGATATTCATCGAGATATAGGATATTAGTATATGTGGTAATAGGTTTGATTTATCTCGAGAGAGAATTTTAGATAATTTAGATGTAACATGACTGTTAACCGATAATAACTTAACCTCAATGCATGTTAATCTCATTTATTATGACATAATAATTGAAGTCGGAATTCCTAGATAATTCTCCCTTCGATCCAAATCTCTCTTTTCAATTTGTTTTATTTCGTGATTTGATTAGTTTTAGACATTTTTCACACAAAACTTTTGATTATTCAAATAGATATAGGCTTAGTTAATTTTAGTATTCAATACCTAGAATATTCATGAGGAGACGATTAATTTACTCTTATTATATTACTTATGCCGACCCTGCATACTTGCGGGTATAAAAAAGCGTAACAGATCACCAGTGTGAGTCAACTCAGCAAAAGCCCTTCCACCATCACCATTACTCGTACGATTGACCGATCTCAAACCAGCTTCATCCAATACCACATTTTTAACCTCTTTGAAATCAGCATAGGTGAAATGGAGCGATTTGCTCCATGATGGAGCAGATCGCTCTGATGGAGGTCGTCTCCTCTATAATGGAGCAAACGAGCTCCATATGGAGATGGACGTCTCCTCCACGATAGGGCAGACGAGCTCAATCTACGCGGATGGAGCCCGAAACTTTATTGAGCGGTGGGCTCCATCTCATAAACCGCCGGAGCGTGCCAGTATCCATGGGAGTCCAGAAATATCTAATGGACCATATCTTATCCATACACCACATTCAGCATTGATAGAAGAAAATGCAACTTCTTTTGCCAACAGATGAAATTGCCACCATAAAAATGGTTCAATTTTACATAAAAGTTACACCTTCTAATAATTTATTTTAGAAAATCAATAATTCTCATCGTTTAACATATTAACGTATGTTACATTATTTTAAAAATTATTTCAACAATTCATTAACACGGCCTTGATTCAACAAGCGGCTAAGCTTTGCGAGTCGATAGTGGCAGGAAGAGTTAAGAAGCAATTTGACAACGGTAGGAAGATTCCACATGCATCAACGACCGTAGGAGTGAACTCGTACTCTGTTTCTCTCTCTTTTGGGCTTTAAAGTGTCAATTTATTTTTATTAAATCCTAAGTTGCTCATATTTTTGATATTTTGTTGCAACTTGTTATCGAAACCTTACCCTTAAAGATCAAATTATACATTTTTGTGATGTGTCGCGTGTAGGGATTTTCATTTGCTTGAACTTTTTTGTTCTTTATTTTTTTTTTATCGCTTTTGTTGAAATTAAGGTCATTATTTTAAGGAGGTTTGGTTGATCGGATGTGCCACCTTAGTAAAGTTGTTTTGGTAATTTAGATATCAATCACAATTGTAGGAATCCTTTTATTATATTTTTTAAAAGGAAAACTTTAATTTAATCCCAAATGTTTGTTTAAAATATTGTTTTTAGTTTTTTTAATTCTTAATTTTTTTTTATTTTTTAGTAGTTTTTAATTTTTTTTAATTTTTTGCTTTTATAAATATTAATTTTTCTAATAAAATAATTTAATTTGAATATTTTTTTAATAGATTTTAAATTTTTAAATTTTTATAATTTCATTTAATATTATTTTATTCATTTTTTTAGTTATTTATTGTTATATTTTAATTATAAGTTAAAATTGTAATTCTATTAATTTTTTTAAGATAAAACTGTTAAATTATAAAAAAACTAAAAAAAATATTTTATTAAATATTATGGACTAAATTAAAGTTCTCCCTTTTTTAAATGATATTTTATCTAATTGAATATCGAGATATAGCCTGATTCTAAATTTATTTTTTCTCTTTGAAACAAAAAGTAATCCAAGTTATAGTTTTTGAATCTATCACGTCTATATATATATATTTTTTACTGTGCAGATACTTGGTTCAACTAAACCAAGTTTTACAAGAATGTTTATAGTCTCTAAGTGCAACGTAGATAGTTACGGGCTACAATTTTGATGAATGATTGAAAAGCAAGAATATTAGGGGCTACAAATTGCTTCCCGATTGAAAAGTGAGAACATTACGGGCTACAAATTTTGATGAGTGATTTTTTGTATTCGTAAGTGAAAATTGTGTAATCATGTGAACAAAAATGCAGTTATACATGTTCAGCTTTATCATGTGAATTATATTAGCACAGAAATTGATGAATCTCATCTTAGTTTTATTTAATCTCAAATTATAAATATATTAAGTAGGCCCTGAAGATCTTAGGATCTGAAAGCTTGGTTGGATAATTCATTGCAAAAGTGATACCACATAAGCACATCTTCCCAAGGTTGAAATCTCAGTTACATACATATCAAGGGGTGACACTGAAACTTGAAACCTGAATGATATATTCTTTTTTTTTCCTTCTAACTACTGAATAAAAATATTAATTGTTTGTTATTTGATAAATTTGAAATATATTGAAATAAGAATGAGAATAATGGAAGAAAATATTATAATTATAATTAAGTGATTATGTGTTAAATAATAAGTCATGATTTTTAACTTTTTTTATATTTTAAGTTGTTTTTTAGCATTTTTAAGTTATTTTATCACTACCACCGCCCAATGTGATTCGGTGGCAAAGACGCTCAATCAATCTGGTAATATCTCAGGTTTAGTCGCCACCACATGTCAAAAACAAAAAGTTGTTTCATCACTTAAAAAAACAAACAAGAACAACTTAATATGTCCAATTTAGGCTCATTAAGTGTTAAGTGAAAAAACAAACGACCCCTGAGGAGATAACTTGAATCAGTTATATTTACACACATACATACATACAAATTTGTAGGATGAAAATCTTCTAACAACCTTTACGAAAGAGATTTTGATTAATATTTTTAAGGTCTCATATGTGCCTGGACTCCAGTCTCTGCGTAATTGTGAACCGGATGATAAAAATTGGATCTATCTACAAACTTTGTTGTCATCATCCAAAAGACTTGAGGTCTAAGTCACTAGGTTCTCAGTGGTTTTTTGCCCTAGGTAATGTAGTTCCAACTTATGTTAATTAGTTTGAATTTTGTATATTGTAATCCATACTCCTTAAAATGTGAATTTTGAATTTTTTTTTTTTTTTTGCATATCCATTCATAGTTCAAATGGTTAGTGCATTTCTTTTCCATCTCAGTGATGAGGGTTCATGAAAATCTTCTACCACCGCCCAATGTGTTGATGGATTGAGAGACTTTATTCAAAGATTCATAAACAATTTAGTAGAGGGTGTGTCGTGTCTCCAATAAGCTATAATAAGCAATAAATAATATAGATCCATAAAATCCAGTTAATTTAACGTGACAATATTGAAATACATAAATTGTTACATTTTTATAACAATTGATGAGAGTCCACTAAGAACAAGTCACTTATTGTCGTTCTCTTGCATAATTAAAGACAAGGGAAGATACATGTCATTCTTTTTAAAATCTCAAAAGTGACTTACAATAGGTACTTACAATAGGTCCGTTTTGGGGCATTTTTTTAAAAGTGATTTTAGTTTTTTCAATAAGTGGGGTTCAAAAGTTATTAGGTAAAACTTTTGAAAGAGCTAAAGATATAATTAAAAGCTAAACTTGGTCTAATCCAACTTTAGTTTCTAGTTTAAAAAGGAAGTTGGTTATAACTTTTAATAAAAAAAAAATTTGAATCAAATTATTCATCATCTTATATTAAAATTATATATATATATATATATATATATATAAATCCTAGCCTTAAACATTAAAAATTAAAAAATAATTAATAATTAATTAAAAATAATTAATATTTTTTATGTTTTATATTTTCATACCAAAAAGATTAAAAATTAAATCAGACCAATTTTTTTATCTTCAATATTTAGAAAAATAATTAAAAACATTACTAGTGTTTATTTTGTTATCTAAAATTTGGTTTTTATAATTAATGTTAGGAGATAATTAATAAATTTAATTAAGTTTATTTTCAAATTAGAATTAAAATAAAAAAATTTAAATATACTTAATGTATATAAACAGATTTTTCATCAACAAATTAAATTAATTAATTTTATTAAGATGTCAATTTCGGTCATTCTATTATTCCACAACAGTTCAACCATATAATTTACGAACCACTTTAATACAGTTTTTTCAACCGACAACACTTCTAAAAATATAGATAACCAAACACTCAGCAACTTTTTCCTAAAATTACAGTCACGACTGCTTTCAAAAAAATTAAAACTATACCAAAATGTCCCAATATGTAACTTCGATTCTCCTATTGAGGAGATTTGATTATCTATGAAATATTCCTGAAAAATTTGATATCTTAAATGAAAATTTGAAATTTAAGGAAGTCTTCTTAAAGCAGTTGGCACTCAATTGCATGGCACGGTGCCCAATAACCACCAAAAGGAAATTGAAATGGCATCAATCTTTTCAAAAGTCACATCATTAATACAATACATGTGGTTGACACTTAGTGGGCTGTCACAGGATCCCTATTAGGCATGGACCGGAGCAGTCTCCCCTCATGGTCAACCCCTTCAAGAAGTAGGGACATGTCGTTCCATGTCGAGGCCCCATTATACGAAAGAGCGGTTGACCGCCATGGTCAATCCTTCGAAGAAATAGGAACATGGAGTTCTATGTGTAGACCTAGCTAAACATACGGGTTCTTATTTAACCGGTCGACAATGGACACATAGTTCCATGTCAAGCCCTATCTAAACATATGAGTTCTCATTTGAGCGGTCGACAATGGGCATGTAGTTTCATGTCAAGCCCTAACTAAGCATATAAACTCCAGTTGGAATGATCTACTTCAATGTTGACCCCTCTACACAATAGGGACAAATGGCTCCTTATCGATCCCTAGTTTATACATACAGGTTCTGATTGGAGCAGTCAACAATCAATGTCGACCCTCTAAAGAAATACAACTCTGTGCGGAGCCATCAATGGGTTGACATCATTAAGCCCCCATTATGCGTAAGGATGCCAAGAAGAGCGATCGACAATCCTAGTTGACCCCTATATTTAATCTATAAGAGGTCAAACTCTCAACTAACTAAAGATACTCTGACTCAAAAAGGCTTTAACCTAGAGAGTGGGGTACAAATTATACTGGTAAAAAATAGCACAACCCTAAATCGCAAGCCCAATGCTTGTGAAACTCAAATTACAATCTCTACTGTGGTCAAAGTTCATTATGAAAACCTAACCACAAGCCCAACATCAATATAGGCCAGCAACCTAGGCCCATAAGTGAGCATGCACATCAGGCTAGCCACTAAAAGATGAGGATCTACGAAAGTCTTATGGAAGACCCCCGCGGACCCGGTCAAGCGGGCTCCAACATTTGGGAGAGAGGAGATTGTCTTAATAGACCCCAACTCCCTTGATTTGAGGAACAACTTATTCTTTCAAGGGATCTAGCTCATCCTCTCTCACTAAAGACCCACTATGAGACTAACTCTCACACTATAAAAACTCTAACATTCTCTCAAAAAACCTCTTTGATGGAATTGTAGGGAAAAATAATCTTTGAAAACATAGTCAAAGGAATAAATAGGTTTTAAAAATTTTCCTTTTGTTGAAAACTCTTTTCAAAAGAACATGTTAATGTACATACGCGAATAGAATATAGAACTAAAATACCTTTGAAGCTTTTTTAGTTTCTTTGACTTCTTAATTCACCAGAAAGTCTTCCGAGTTATGACTCGTTGTCTGACAATGCATGTATAGGCACGTCATGGATGTAGAGATGGAGATTGCAAACAAGCGGAAAAGACAACTCCTTGTCTCTCTTTCTTGGCCGATCGAACCTGCATGGAAGAAGAAGAAAAAAAAACTTTTTTCTCTCTTTCTCTCTTTGTGTTTGCCGCCCCTTTCTTTAATTGCCTAGGGTTTGCATTGCTTTATTTTCCATATATATATATATATATATATATATATATATATATATATATATGACTCTAGGGTTTTGGTTTAACCAGGTCAAATAGGATTTAAATCTTGGTCACTACTAGAGTTTGAACTCTTGACCTCTTTGAACTTTAAATAATCTCATTATTTAATTCCCCATTTTTATTTATCAAGGTTCGAACTTGCAACCTCCTATTTAATAATTAAAACAATTAATATTTATAAATTATTAATATTTATTTAATTATTAAATCATTAATTAAATAATCATATTATTTAATTAATTCTCTTTAATTACACTGTGTCACTTTCGTAACACAATTAATTGAACTATCCATTTAATTTACCGTGAACCTTATTACCGACAACCATAAGGGCTAGTAAGGAGATCTAATGGATCCACAGTTTTAAGCTTTAATAATACTTAGAAATATTAATTAATATTCCATGATTATTAATCTCAGAGTTATTCCACTAAAAATTTGAGGCTGTACTATCGAAATTGCAGATGTTTTATACAATCTAAAATCTAAGTGTCCATCAATATAGCTATTACATGTGGTATGATCCTCCACATGTAGTCATAATTAGAGTTAGGTCATAATGTTCGTTATACCTCTCTAATTATATTTTTTCCTTTAAGCACCGTTAATTTTCTAATGAACAATTAAATTCTATCTTCTTTTACGAAAGAAAGAGAGCGCTCATAATTGGTCAAGCCCCGCATCAACCCTTAAGGGAACTACTCATCTACGTCTCTAGCCACAAGTTAAACCGCAACTCCAAGATACTGAGGTACTGATCGAGAATATTACATCGATTTACTCATGGTAAGTCAAAAGCCACGATCTAACCTAAAGAAGCCAATAAGATACTCAGAACTAAGATCACTCATATACAGCCATCATTTGTCGATATATATTAATCTCATCAACTAACAGATCTTGGTGAGAGATTCATATAAATCGTATCCAGTCCTATATGATCTCATCATATAAGTGTCTCCATTCTCATGTCAACTACATGAGTAGTCTAGGATAAAGTCACTGTACACTACAGAATGGACCGCAGTAGTAGATCAACCACAAACAAAGTACTCAGCTTTGTTTGCTCTTAAAGACTCTTTAGATTTCATGTCTCAAAATAAATCATTTCTGTATATGACATTCATATACTCGGTTTGAGATTACATCTTACAATCTTAGATATTACGCACACATTATATAAATGTATGAATATAAATAAAAACACTTTTATTCGAATGAAGAACTATGACTTTTATTTATGTCTAATTAAATTTACATTTATAATTTTTAGGTCATAAATCCAACAGGACACAGTGTAAAAAATAAAAAACCAAGTCTATCTAGAGAAAATTCTCTTAACTCAAAGTTGACTTTTTCCAGCCATCTCTCACGTAAATCGGTTAGACCTCAGCGTACTACCATCGGTCCGACCAAGGTCACCTGAACTCACCAATTTATCGCGATCAGAACATACTATATATTGAGACGGGAGTAAACCTTACCTTATTTTACTAATTTCTTAATCTTTAATACATATTGTTGACTTAAGTGACGGAATTCATTTAGCTAGGACCACTTCGATGTCTGAAGCGATCATACAATTTGTTAGTTTTATAGATTGTTGGTGTTCATTATAATCAATTGTAAATTCGACCGTCTATACTATATTTTGTCATTTTCCTCTATTTTTTATTTGATATTAAAGAATAGTGAAAACATTTATGTCTTGCAAGCTATAAACTACACAACTTAAAAGAAAGAGTCACTGAGTGGTCGTTTTCTTTTCTTCTATTAATAAAAGGGATATAATCATTTTCCACTCTAAGTTTTAACATATTCTCCATTTTTCACCCTACTGTTCTTTTTTTCTCTCTTTTACACCCTACCGTTACTACAGTGTTAAAAGACATAATAAAACTAATTATGACACATGCAAATATGTAAAAGACTATTTTACCCCTCATGCAGTTATCAAATTTAAAAAGACAATTATATCCCTAAAAAAAATCTATTTGGCAAATAAAAGACAGTTACAAAACTACCACAACACTGTCAGTCTTATTCCAAAAACATATGATAAACACACAACCCTGTAAAGGTTCAAAAAAAAAAAAAAATCAAAAATAGCTGCTAAAGAAAAACACCAATTTCATATTTTCATCATATACCAAACATTACATCCATCTATTTAAATTGTGTTCAATAAAAATAGAATAAAAATTACACCAACATCATAAGCAAAAAATTAAAGATAAATAACAACAAAAACTGTTTATCCTACTAGCAATATCAACAAAATCAAGTGTTCATCAGCATGTAAATGCACTGAAACATGCTAGCAACATGAACAACTTAATTCATGTTATACCCCTAATTGCATGTTCAATAACAAAAAAATAAAAACAGCAAAAAACAAGTATCATTTTCATCGGAGTTAATGCTGCATCACTTGTGACTGGGGCTGTGTTTGAGTTGGAGGTCTTGACTGAAGTTGGGAAGTTGAGGCACCAGCAACATCTGTCTCTCTTATTCTCTGTCAGTGAAAAAAATAGATTAGGTTTCTTTATATATATATATATGACACACACAAAGGTCTCTGTGTGTGTGTATATATATATATACACACACAAAGAGGTCTGTGTGTGGGGGGTGTGTATATAGAGACCTGTACATGTATATATATATATTAGTTTAAAAATTCAGAACTGTGTCAAGTTTAGCATTGCTTCCATTAAAACACCTTTTTAGTATTAATATTTTTCAAATAAATAAAAAATTATACATCAAGCTCCTCGTCTCCACCACCATGCCTATATATATGTAGTGCTTCTCTTACACTAATAACACTTGTAATGCATGTATAATATCATAAACAAGTTCAAAACACAGCCAATTGACTGTTTTTTACTTTGATTTCAAAAAGCCCCAATTTTTTCAAAAATAAGAACCCTAAAAATCTTCCTAAACCGTGTAATTAACAATAAGCATCTTCTACTTGCATTAAACCATAAAAAATAAGTCATAATAGAAGAGGTTAGAACGAAAACACTAACCTCTTGGCCAAAGTTTTCTAGTACTCCTTTTTCGCTCCCTGTTGCTTTGAACCTCGCGTTTTTGTGATGAACAAAAGTTCAAATAACAGCCAAAGCTTTCACCTTATTGTCTTCGATTTTCGGTTTCAAAAGGACTGTGGTGTTTTGGGCGAAATCGAAGACAAACTATTGAGAGAGATGGAAGAAACGAAGGAGAGATGAAGAAACGAAGGTGAACTGGTGGAAATGGTAGGGTTTGGAAAGTTTATTCTTTCCATTTTGTGGTCGACAACTTTTTTTAATGGACCATGGTTGATGGATTATTAAAATAATATTAAATTATTTATTTTATTTTGAAAATATAAAATTACCCTAATACCCTTAAAAGAATAATTATGACAACCTTAAATTACAATCTTATCCTTAATAATTAACAGTCAACTATTTAAATCAAACGTTGACCTAACGGGAGGGTGTATTATGGCTATTTTATCAAACAATAGGGTGTAAAAGAGAGAAAAAAAATAATAGGGTGAAAAATGAAGAATATGTTAAAACTTAGGATAAAAAATGATTATATCCCTTAATAAAATTCTCAAACCGTCAAAGTCTATAAAAATAAAATAAAATAAAATAACCAAGATGAGAGAGACACGACAATATTAGAGAAGTTTCATAGTTTTGATATATGAAAAACTTAATAAAGTAAAACCATTAAATAAATTTTTATTATAGTAATTAGATTATAAAAGGTGAGTCTTCAATTTTGCAATATATGTATATAAATACATATTACATTAATATAATAAGTTTTTTTTTTTATTATCGTAAATCTAAATTGAGTTGAAAAAGATATATTATTTATTTTTGGATAAATTACACTAATACCCTTTACATATCGTTTATTGCACATGTTGGCAACCTTTCCTTTTATTACACAAATATCCCCTAAAAATCATTGACTGACAGAAAAGTTAACGGTTTGGACAAAAAGACTATTTTGCCTTAATTAAAAATATAAAAAAAAACCTTAAAACTAAAATAAATAAAAAATTTGGGATCTCTACCTTCAAACCCAGATTAAATAAAAAATAAAAAAAAATGTTTGAACATCTGGGTTTGATTCTAGCCCAGATCTAGGTTCGAATCGAACCCATATGTTCAAATTTTTTTTTGGTTTTTTCTTGGTGTTCAACTTGAATTTTTTTTTTTTTCTTTGTTCTTGGTGGAGATGATTGGATCTCCACCAAGAACATCAAGTTTAATTTTTATTTATGAAGAGTAAAAAAAAATTTAATTGAAATTATTTTTTAATTGATTTTATGGTAAAAAGACGCTTTTGCCTTTCATACAGTCGATTGCCGTTAACTTCTCTGTCGTTCAACGTCTCGGCCAACAATTTTTAGGGGATGTTTGTGTAATAAAAGGAAAGGTTGCCAGCATATGCAATAAACAATATATAAAGGGATATTAGTGTAATTTGCCCTCTATTTTTTTAAGTGCTCTAAGTTCTGAAATAGAGTAAAAATATTTAAAAAATTAAGCTAAGATATTTGACTTTTATATGAGGTAAGGAACACTTACCATGTATTTAACACCACTCAATATGACTCGGAGGTAAGGGCACTAATAATGTCTCAGGTTCGAGTCGTCAGTAGGTAGTATGTAAAAAGAAAACATGTATTTAACACCTTCCTTCCAAAAATGTCCTTAAAATAAAACAAAAACAAAAACAAAAACAAGCCTTTTGCTTATGAATATCGTTGGCAACCTTGATATTGGAGGAGGTGGACGGCCTCTTTCTTAACGTCAAAGGAGGTTATCAGCCTTTACAGAGAAGAGATTGTCGGTCTAATCTCAAATGTTGGAGGCGGTTGTCTGTCCCCTCTAATAATAAAGAGAAGGATAGCAACCTCTTCCTTACAATCGATGGAGGTCGACGATCTTCTTCTTGCAATTACAGGAGGCCACTAGCCTCCTTATAACTAGACGAAGGAGACGTCTTCTTCTATCTCTAGAATTTTTAAATTTATATTATTTATATATTTTTGTAATTACACAAATTAATTAATTTATATTTTCAAATATTAATTTAGTTCCTATTAGAAAATAGAAATTTATAATATTAATGAGGTTATGTCTTCAAATCTTATCTCATTTTTTAAAATTTTATATTGGTTTCAAAAATAATAATAATAATTATAATAATAATAAGCTAAGCATTTTATGTTACTGACAAAAATGGTCCCTTTCATTCTTTCTATGTACATGCTTTGAAATATTTCATATTGGTTTCACCGAAAGTCCGCGAATCATGATATAAATATTGTTTTTTTTTTTCTTCATATAAATTGTCGATATAATAAATAAACGTTATCCACTATGTCACTACACTACAGATTCTATTGCTTAAGTTGGCCCCACTGAAATAATGGGTCCCACAATTTGTAGGCCTAACAAATGAGTTGAATTAAATGTGTAAAACGACCTAAAATATGCTTCGCATATATTATAGACGACACGACAAGTGATGAGACGACAATGTTTCACTTCAAATTCTCGTTGCTTAGTGTCGTTTCTTGCTTTTTCTTTTTCGTATCGTTTAATTATATCGTTTCAATCTCAACGGTAGGTGACGTTTAAAGTTGATAAGATTCAAAAGTGGCCGCCCATGTAAAAAAAAGTGCAAATGATAATACGATGATACCCATGAAGGTTTTTTTTATTTATTGAGAAATTATAATGGAATATTTTAGTCATATTTTAATAAAATAGTATTTTTTTTTAAAATTATAACTAAGTATTTTAAATAATTATTAATTTGGTTCTTAATATATTTAAAAATATTATTTTTTGATATATTTTTTTTAACCTCATATGAGGCTTACCTTTTTTAAAATATATCAATTGAGTCCTTATGATCAAAATTTTAGTAGTTCAACCTGACATAAAGTATAAATTAACCATCTTATTCTTTTTTTAATTAAATTATTAAATTAAAATGACACTTTTACCTTTTAATTTTTTAATAACTTTATCTATTTGGATAGTCTAATAAGAAATTGATATATATTATATAAATTTATTTTTTTTTAAAAAAATACTTAAAAAGGATTAAATAATAAAATAAATATGATAAATTTATTAAAAATAAAAATATTATAAAAATTAAAAAAAATGTTAAAAGTAATATCATTTATTAAAAATAAAATAAAATTCAAGATTGGATATTTATAAGACTCAAAATTTAGTAATTTAATATATATATATAATAAATTTATATATATTGCAGTTTTGTTATTATATTTTTAATTTTATAATATAATAATAATAAATGTATATATATATTGTAATTTTATAATATTATATTTTATTTTTGTAATATATATATATATATATAATGTATATATACTATATAATATACTCTAAAATATGAATATATAATATTGCAATATTTTAGTTTTTTTAACTAAATTTTGAGTTTTATAAGCATTCAATCTTGAAATTTATTTTTATCTTTAATAAATGATGTTATTTTTAATTATTTTTAATTTTTAATGAATTTATCATTTATATTTTTTATTTAATCATTTTTAAGTATTTTGTTTTTTAAAATTTAGTTTTTATAACACATGTCAATATTTTATTGGACTATCTAAATAGGTAAAATTGTTAAAATGTAAAAAGTTGGATGGTAAAATCTTCTTACTAATTTAATAAAAAAGAGTGAGATGATCAATTTATACTTTATTTTAGATTTGATCGTAAAAATTTTAGTCATAGAGACTAAATTGATATATTTTTAAAAAGGTAGAGACCATATGAGTTAAAAAAGTAAAAATAAATCAAAAGTAATATTTTTAAATACATTAGGGACCAAATTGATAATTATCTGAGGTACTTAGTTATAGTTTAAGAAAAAATACGATTTCATTATAATATGACCAAACGTCGGGATATTCCAGTATAATTTGCCATTTATTTATTTGTTTATTAATTTAGGATCAATATTGTTTAGCATCCTCGTCTTAAAGGAGGATTTGACCTTTTCTTTTTATACTTTTTCTTATTAGCAATTAACTTTTGATTCCACATTCAATAAAATTGAGGTATAATGTGATTTGATTAATACTAGGTTGCCCCAAAAAATTACTCAAATAATGTGGTATATGAGTTGTTATCACCATGATGTAGTGTTAACAACTCAAATGCCAACACATTATTTGAGCATGATTTGGACAATAGGCAACCTAGCATTACTCTTCTAAATTATATACAAATCTATACCTATTAAATGGAATTGTTGGTATTTATAAAAATGATGTTTTGTTTGAAGAAAAAGATAACTCGATCTCTATGACAAAATCAGACTGGCCTCGAACCTAGAGATGTCAAAAATCATCACCGGGCTCATCCTCATTCAAGGTAAATGATTGGAAAATATGGGGTAGGGATAGAGATGGAGTGAATTTCACCTCCAAAATCTAAAACGGGACAGGGGAAGGTCGCCCATCCCCATTGCTCCCACCCTAAATATTAATTAATTATTTATTTATTTTTAATTTCTAACCCTACCTAAGTAAGTCGAACTCTAATATTTATTTTTAGGGGTAATTATAATAACTCCCCGTGCATATAGATATAATTGCACAAAAATCTGAGAATAATTGATAATAACAATAGCTTCCCTTTAACCGGTTAACAAACCGTTGACCACAGTTAGTCACTAACGGTCAAAGGGGTAAAATCGTCTTTTTAGAAAAAAGAAAATTTAAAAAATGGACCAGATGAGATCTGGTCCATTAGATGAGATAAAAATATCTTCATGCAATGGATCAGATCATCTGGTCCATTGCTAAAAAAAAAATATTCAATTTTTTTTTTCAAATTTTTTTGTTCATCATCGGATCTACTTTTTCTTCAATTTTTTTCTTCATCATTTTTTTCCCTTTTCTTCCATCTTCTTTTTCTTCCAAATTTTTTTTTTCGGATTCTTCTTCTTCTCTTATTTTTTTTGTTCTTCCTCTTTTTTCTTCTTTTTTTTTTTTTCGAGATTTTTCTCTTCTTTCTTCTTCTTCTTTTTTTCTTTTTTTTCGAGATTTTTTTATTTTTGTTGTTTCTCTTCTTTCTTCTTCTTCTTCTTTTTCCAGATTTTTTTTTAAAAATTTTTTAAAAGACGATTTTACTCCTTTGACCGTTAGTGACTAACTGTGGTCAACGGTTAGTCAACCGGTCAAAGGGGAGTTATTGTTATTATCAATTATTTTCAGAGTTTTGTGCAATTGTGCCTATATACACGGGAGTTATTGCAATTACCCCTTATTTTTATAGAATTAATAGGTTGGTGAGATTATTTTGTTAATAAATTTTATTATATATTTTTTAGTTATTTGCGATTGTTTATTTAATCTCAAGTGAAATGAGTCAAATAAAGAATGAGAAAATAAGAAAAATGGGGAAATGGGTCAAATGGGGATTGGGGGTTGCGCAAAATGGGGGAATTGGGTAGGGAAGGGGATACCTCCCCTTAAACACTCTCATCCCCATTTCCCCCAATGGGGATAGGGATGAGGATAAAGAGGAGGTTTTAAGAAATGGGGGTAGCGGCGGTGGAGCCTCCCCTCGCCTTTATTTCTTCTATCGAAATCCCTACTCACACCTGTACCATTAAAGTTATGAATTGGAGTCACGTCCCTCTCCCTAAATTTCGAATTAATTGTAATAATTTAAAAATAAATAATTTTATTTTCCAGTCTTAAATTCCAAATTGGATCCATCATAGTGGTTAACAATTCAACTTTTATATCATTATGATGACCATAGTTATTACTATGAATCATGACATTGTTCTCAAACTTGAGAGAGAGTTTCTATACCATTCAATTAAGAATAGATGTACCGATAAATATAAGAAAAAAAAAAGGAACCCTAAATAATCTAATTTGGTCTATTTAGCTCTCATTTTCCAAAAATATAAATAACTATAATCAATCTGTATGCACTAAGGGTGGCACCCAAACTGTTAAACCAATCAAGCTGCCTAAACCAAACCAATTTAAGCAGGTTGGCTTGGTTTTGTTAAATAAAATAAACCCATTAGGTTGCATAAAAGCAACCCGATTGGTTTGGGTTAGTTTGTGCATTGTGTTTTATCAAATTGAAAAATACAACACAAACCATTACTTACTTAAAAAATATATAAATCATTAATTAATCCATCAAATAGAAAAAAACTTAATCTAATTTTATATTATATTTCCTTCCCACGTTGCTGTTTTTCAAGTTCCAACCTCACCCTTTTTCTTAAAGCTACTATCATTTTTTACCGCATTTCCAAAATGTTCTTGTCACTAATCTTTTTAAGGGCAAATAACTATTTCATTATACATAATTTTACCAGTTTTTTGCATTTTTTACCACATTCCCATTCAGTAATACATTTGGCGGAGTGTCAATTCTCATGTCAGTCAGAGTGTTAGAGTAGAGCCTTAAAAAGTCAGAGAATTGAATTTGGATTTAAGGCTTCTATTTATAAAAAGGAGGCCAACAATAGGCCGTTGGTGTGCTCTCTCGGATCATTGGTCGAGTTCATAGGCTGTTCCCATGATCCTTAGGGTAAAGATGACATCACTGGTTTGGTCAGTGATGCATTTAACTTGGTCCAAGTTTGACCTGGTCCACATTAAGTGGAATTTGGGCACCTGATGGGCTTTGAAGGCCTATTTTAGTATTAGGCCTTATTAAAATACCTTTGAAAGGAAAAAAAAAAAAGGGTTTTAATTCGACTTTTGACCACTACAAGTTATTCCCCACTCTCTAGGTCGAAGTCTTTGAGTTAGAGAATATATTCAACATTGGCTTTTGCACCTCTCTTGAAAGATATCGACATTAGATGTCAAATGAAAATTCTTGTAACAACGATGTTAAGAGAGGTCTACATAAGGTGTCAAGTAGAAGATCATCGTTGCTTGTAATAATGATTTTAGGTGACGTGGATATAGGATGTCGAATGAAGATCATTGTCATCTGTAACAATATTTTAAGAAGAGGTCAACATAAGATGTCGAATAAAGACATTGTCATCTGGGACAATGTTTCAAGAAGAGATCGACATAAGATGTCGATTGAAGATCATTGTCATTTTTAACAATGTTTCAAGAAGAGGTCGACATAAAATGTTGAATGATGATCATTGTGACAATGTTTCAAGGGGAAGTATCGAATAAACATCATTGCCGTTTGTAGTAATAATCTAATAAAGTTTTGACATGCAATTTCATAAATTAATATCGATCGTTACTTGTAGACCATTCACTAGATTTAACATTCATTCTGGTGGTGTGTTTCTAGCACTTTATGTTATGATGAGATGTTTCAAATGACAAGGTTCTTTTCAATTCCTGGAGGTTAATTAAGAGCTGCAATAGTCAATCCAGTGGTGACACATATGCTATATGTAGCAGCTAAACTTCATTTAAAATATCGCCTTTTCTCCTCCATTTCATACTTTTGACTTTCAGTCTCCTAGAAAAGAGAACAATGAGATTCGTCAAGAAAACCTCAAATCCCTTAAGGAAGCTTTAGTTTGTGGTTTGAGGTATGCAATTTTCTTCTCCCTTAAATTTGTTTTTGTTTTTCCACATTGTTTGGGGTTTTCACTTTGGTATGATTTTGTCCAAAATCAATTTTTTTTGGAAAACGAAATTTTTTACTTTTGTGTTCTTCGTGTTGTTGAAGGAAAATGAAAAGTCTCTTTTGTTTTGATCTTCTTTAGTACTTAATAGTAGTTTAAAAGTTCTCAAGTCCCTACGTTAGCTGGTAGCTTCTATCGAACCCAGTTATACGTTCAACAAGTTGAGTCGACCTTATTGTTTAGTACTCTAGATTGTGTTTAAGGGTCAATCATCTTTTTATACTAAATTTGATTTTATGGTTAACAGTGTTTAGAACAATGTAAAGCCAAGACAGAGATGATAGCGATAGCATAATTACAATGATTGATGAATATGCTATGTTGAGCTTATCGACCGAACATATGATCATGATTGCCACTGGTCATATGATAGCGGATGTCGAGTAGAGCACAAATTTGCGGGGATTGGAGTGTCGAGAGACAGAAATAGTCGAGTGCGAGCTTAGCTATCCCGAGTGGGTCAATGATACGGTCCCATTTACGTCGAACCAACTAGGATTTCTATTGATGAATCCTAGGTCTAAGTTAGATGCCTCTGACCTTCATAGTATTAAGTTTCATTATGGATTACTGACTTTGGTAGCATTTTGACTTCCTGAGTCTTTTGAGCGACCGGACTGATCGATCCCAGGATGGGCCTACTTCTACGAACTACATTTCAACCAGGTTCGCGATTTCCAGTTCCTTTCTTCGGTCGACATGTGCTAAAATTTTTCAAGATTGTGCTAAGCCAATTGATGCCCAATGTGTGAAGATTGCTAATGTCGATCGAAGTGCTACGGGATAAGAGGGATTTGGAATTTACCCTAACTACATGAAAAAGCACAACAAAAAATGAGGTTGATGTATACTTACTTCTCGACCTGGTAGACCTTATCTTATTACTGAGCTTACGTCAAACGATAGAGAATGGAAGGATAGGTACTTCCTGGTCAAATGGAAGTTAGTAGAAGATCTGTTTGAGGGTAGATCGTACATTAGGTTGACATGGAATAATGTTGGTAAGTGTTAACTATTGTACCAAATCATACATCGCAAATGCGCAAATCTATATATTAGTATAGTTTCGGCAATTACAAGTGATCCCACAGAGATTGGTAATTTAACTACTATTCTAATTATAATTTAATAAGGATAGAAAAATAATGAGAATTTGATTGATTATGAATCTTAAAAATCTATTAACTAAACTAAATTAAAACAATGTTCTTTTGATGTGAGAAAATATGGAAAGAAAACTAGGTAATTAATGATTCGAACAAAATTACATGCAATCAACTTATTTAACAAAAAGATATCTATTCAGGTGTAGAACTCATTCTTATCTTAATTATAATGATTACCTTTTGGAAGAGGACTTAACTAAGTATTTTTATTACTATTCCTATTACCGTCTGGTCATAGACTGAGCAGATAATATTAGGAACCTATTAAACTTTAAGAAGTTAAAAGACAATACCAATTTAGAGATCAACATATAAATTAAATACCAATTATTTACAAAGAGCTATCTAGATAAGAATTAACATGCAACAACAATGAACTAACCCTTTGACTTCTCAAATAACTATAACTTCAAACCTAAGTCAATTACCATTCTTCATTAACATTAAGAAAGAATTATAATATTCTTCTACTCCTAAATCCATGCCAATTATTATTCTTCATCAACATAGAAGCAAAATTAAAAGATATGCACAATGAGTAAAACTAAACTTGAATATGAATAAAATAATAATGTTGATTACATGAGCAATTGTTGTTCTTTGCATTGATTCTCTAGTTATAAATTAGTTACACATTATGAAAAAAATAAACAATAAAAAAGAGAAATAAGATAGAAAGAACTCATTGTAATCCTCCAAAAACTTCTCTATCTTCTTTGTATTCGGCTGAATTCCATCTTGGCAAAATAGGAATCTTCTTGTTCTTCTTCTCTTTCAAAGTTTCTTGATCTACGATGGATAGAAAATGGGCTTCAATGGTGTATGAAAGAATTAGTGTGTGGAAGGGAAGGAGATTTGATGGGGGAATGATCCCCTTGGTGGCTTGGGAGCCTTATCTTTGGTCCTCTTTGATGCTAAAAACAATTCCTATATAAAGCTTTACCAAATTGGGGTTTTCCTTCTCCTAATGAATCTAGGACTCTTCACTAATGTGCCACAGTGACATGCCAGATCACGCCACATATTGGCAGGCTACGCATTGGTATGAAAATGAGCGTAACTTTATTTAGAAAACTCAAAATCATAAACTGTAAATTTTTTCGAAAACTAGAAATTTAGAGCTTTCCAAAACTATATGGCTTGCAACTCAGTTCATCTTGTGAAATATTTGGCGGCCTTCAGAATATGATAGCTCTACATAATAAATCTTCTGTAGCACCCCCCGACCCGACCCAGCCGGACCGAACCGGGGTGCGCTACTCGGACATTCAGAACTTTTCAAAACTTCATTTTACATTTTAAAATCGTTGTGAGCCCATAAAACATTTTAAACTTTTTACGAAAATCCGGCAGAGTACTGTTTGTTTTTCGGACTTTCCAAAAACCTGTTTTCTACAAATCAATTCAATTCCAATTTCAATAACACTTCAATATCAATTTCGAACAATTGCGCACTCTGCCGTTTAGTGCGACTTATCAATCATAATTTATAAAATAAAACAAACAGACCTTGATATTTACAAACAGTTTTAATAATAAGAGACATAAATCACAAACTAATTGATTACAAAACATTTTACAAAACGTATTTACAAATTTCCTGTATATGCATGCTTTCAGAATATATATACACATAACGAAAATATAGCTACCCAACTGTACAATCTCTGTGACTCGGTCTGCAACTTGCTCTTCCTTCAATCTTTCGCCTCCTCTGGATTCCTGGTACCTACGCGTTAGAAACAAACTAACGCGCTAAGCATAAAGCTTAGTGGGTGTACTAAAAATTCAATTAAATAAATTACAATATAATTATTCTTTAAAGAAACAATAAACCACATTATGAGTTTTATTTCTAAATCACTTTCAAAACAATTAAATTTCAGAATCAAAGCATTAAACACTTTCAATCACTTTAATTTCAATAAGGAGATCAATATACAAATGCTATCAATAAAATCATTCCGTACACTTTTCAATTTCAATCAATTTTGGCCCACTAGAATACTAAACATTCTAGGACTGGAATATGGGTCCACGTGATTGTCCGAGATTGCCCCGCAACAACAATCACTAATATCATCGCGATTGTCCGAGATTGCCCCGCAACAACAATCGCTAGAATCATTGTGATGGTCCGAGATTGCCCCGCAACAACGATCACTAAATCGATGTGATTGTCCGAGATTGCCCCGCAACAACAATCACACAATAATAACGGCGCAGTACTGCTAGGTAAAACCCAGCTGGTATACCAACCTCCTATATCCATTTCTATGTCTAAGTATCCTAGGGCCGTTACAATAAATAAATTTTCAAGAATCACAATATATTACAAATTATAAACGATAGTCATGCAAGCAACTAAATCAAGTATTTTTTTTCACCAATCGTAACAAGCAAAATATTCAAAAACACGATCCAAATGCTGTCTATCGTAAACGTATTACAAATCAACAATAGATATGCAGATCATCAATTTTTCTTCATATAGCATAAACCATTTTCATACGAAAATCGAAAACGAGGAATCGATAACATAAACGAAAACAAAACGAAACGAAATCGAAAACGAAAACTCAAAAGAAAACGGAAATGAAAACGATAACTAAATACTTTTCATAACGATTTCGAAAACAAACGTACACCTACTTGGAATCCGTGTTTTCGTTCGACAAACCGCGGTTCCACGGTTTCTTTCCCTTCTCTTTTTCCTTTCTCCTTCTTCCTCTTCTTCCTCTTTTTCTTTTCTTTTCTTTCTTCTTCTTCTCTCTTATTCTTCTTCTTTTTCTTCTCTCTTTTCTCTCCTTTTCTCTCTTTTTTCTCGGTTCTTTCTCTCTCTGTTCTGGCTTCTCGCTTCTGCGAGAAGCTTCTATTTTTTTTATATTTTTTTCGCTGGTCGCGGCACCAGGTCGCGATGCTCACTGGAGTGCGCGCACCGCCTTCGTCGCGAGCGCGCTCTGGTCGCCCGAATGGTCGCGTTGCTCTCTGCCCGTTTTTGACACTTTCATCGCGAGCAGTCCATCGCGACCTGTGGTCGCGGTGGCTGGTCGCGTTGCTCACTGCCAGGTTTTGCCATTTTCATCGCGAGCAAGCCATCGCGACCTGTGGTCGCGGTGACCAGGTCGCGATGCTCTCTGGTCCAGTTTTCCAATTTTTCATTTTTCACTATTCAATCCGGTCCGCTGGAAATCATAAAATAACCATACATTTAATTACATTTACACCCCCTCAAATAGTAAAATTTTATTTTCACATATTTCACATATATCAAAAATTCATCACCCGAAATCTGGGATGTTACATCTTCCAATTCTCCAATTTTGATCTTTTAACTCCAAAACTATTGCATTAAGCTTAATACATTATTTAGGGATAATAACCTATACAATGCTCACAAAACATATTAACTACCAATTTCACTCGAAAACATCACATAAATAGAAATAGGGATCTAAAACATGTGTAGAAATTGTGTGATCATTAACGTCGAGCAAAAAACAAAACCTTCGCGCTTGTATTTTGTTTACTAATGTACTATTTTTTTTCTTCTTTTAAAAAAAATTGAACTTGAAGAGATCGAGAGCTTAGACAGTCTCGAGCGCACGCAGACGATATTGTCTATTGAACATTTAGAGAGAATTTGGGAGACTATTCTAAGTAAGCTCAATTTGAGGTCGCGCGGCCTATGGCCTCATTAGATGTTGAACAAAAAAGGTACCCATATCTCCTTTTTAAAGATTTGTCGGTGTTTTCTTAGGCTCAACATGGCTGCTGTGTAAAACCCAATTTTTGTCTCATGTTACTAATATCGAGTGTTCTTTCGTAGAGGATTCAATGTCGAACACCAAGATCAGCATCCTCTAAGCCAAAGGCGTTATTAGGTGTAAGAGAGAGAAGATGAAGATTAAGAAGGTTGCTATCTCCCGTCGACTAAAGGTTTTAGGGGCTCACTAGCTCTACCGGCCATGCCGAAGCCAGATGTTAACTAGGGTTGGCCAAATCCTTCTATAGGAGGCCCCGCGTTGACACGGTTGAGAAGATCAAATGGTCTACCTTATGCATTTCCGTGCTAGAGCGTCAACATACTCCAACACCTAGAATATTTTGGGGGTGTTGACCAACTATTTTCCCTAAAGATACAAATCGACTAAAGGACGTTGGCACAACCAAAGTGGTCGAATGGGAGCTCACCAGCTTTTTCCATGTAAGTGTTTGATTTTTTTTTTTTTTTTTTCAACTGAATATATTGATTAAATGTTAGAGATTATAACTTGTATGGTTTTGTTATGTTGTAGGCTCTCTAGGCACATGTGCGCTTAAAGAAGAAACACGTTTCGAGCTCACGGAGAGTGAAAAATCTAAGAGAGACGAACTCACTGCTAAAGAGGGAGAATAAGTCCTTGAAAACCTCTAAGGCGAAAGCGCGGAGGGTGGAGTTAGAGAGCTCGACAAAGGTTGTTGACCTCGAGAAGAGGGTGGTTGAATTGGAGGCCACTGAGGAGAAATTATGGGTTGAGTTCCAGAGGGGCCATGATGCCCTATTTAAGAAAGTCAAGACTATTACCCGTGATACCATGGTGAAGGCCAAAATATACCTAATAAATGAATACAAAAAAGGCAAGGTCAACCTTTGAAACCCTAATGAAAACATCACCGCATAGGAGGAGATTTACACTTTTATAGCCGAGGAAGCCGTAATGGAGGCTAGAGAAGCTGGTAGTGTCTAGTTGAAGGGGAACTTGCCATGTCGAGCCGAGGTTACCTGCTTCAGGTTCCTTAATGTTTTGAAATACCCGAAGTAGAACCTAGTTTCCTTCCTTGAATGTTTGAATCTGAATACTCTTGTTGTAGTACCAAGCGACCATCTTTTGGTAGGTTACTGTACGGATCATGGCTCTATCTCGTTGTTCATTAAGCGCGTCAAGCTCATGGGCAACTTCATGCTGGTTTTAGTCTTCTATCGAGTGTTTGAAAACTAAAAGAAGTCTTGACTTTGCTAACTGCTATAGCTCAGTAGGTTAAACAGTAAAGGTTTTCTCCAATCGAAGTTATGGAGGTTGTGCAATAAGACCATAAGCTCCATAGGAGCTTGTTGACTCATAGTCCCTTCAATTCTTCAAGCCTTTTTTTTAGGGTACCTACAATCGGCTTGTTAGTCTACCCGGCCTATCCATTTGACTTGAGGTAACACGGGGTGGATAAGTTGAGTTGTATCCCCCATTCTTTACAGAAGTCTAGGAAATTGAAGGTGATGAATTAAGAGTTGTTGTCAGTCACAATCTCCTTTGGTATTTTGAACTAGTGTTCTTTTAGATGAAGTTGTTAACTTTGTGGTCTCTTATCCTCTTGTAGGCTTCGGTCTCGACCCATTTGGTGTAAAACCTTTTGTCAGGAGCTTTGAAATTTTTCCTACAATGTACATTCCTCATTTCATGAAGAGCTAATGTGAGAGGATGAAGTTGAATTGAACGAGTGGAAAGTGTGTGACTTGAGTGAAATGTTGGTAATTGTCATGCATTTGCATTTGACTAGTACCCTGAATGGTTGCTATATTCTCCTTCGTGAAGTTCGAATGAGACGTACTTCGATCCTGCTAGGTGTATGCATCGTAGATAGGGCCGAATAATGACCTTGTGTAGAAATTTCCTTCGATTACGCTGAGCTTTGCTACTTTAGCCCAAAGTCTTCGTGCCTCATTACGTTCTACTAGCAGAACATCATTCTTGAGATAGTCAAGGATAGAAGTCATCAATAAGTTGTCAAGTCTCCCTCTTCCTCGTTTTTCCATATCGCGGGCCATTGAAGGTAGATCATTGGGATCAATTTGTCCTTTATGGTATGTATGGTCGACCCAAGGTTAACTAAGTACATCGATGTGTGCGTTCTCCACCATAAGGACTTGACTAATGTTGAACTTATCAAAGGTCGACTAAAATTCTTTCACTAAGGTTACATAAGCTACCATTGTAGTCCTTCGCTTTGTAAGTTCCCTATAGCTGTTAAACTACGAGCTTCGAGTCGCTGTTAACCTTGATTCATTTGACATCATGTTCTTGGCAAGTATGAGTTTAGCTATTAAGGCTATGTATTCAGCCTCGTTGTTAGTTGTCTTGAATCAACGCCTGATTGATTGCTCAATGATGTTACCCTCTAATGATTATAGGACTATGTCAAGTCCACTTTCTTTGACACTGCTTGAGTCATCGACAAATAAGCCCCAAGGTGTTGATGTCAAACCTTTGATCATGCTGAGTAGTTTTCTCCCTGTCTGAGATTGAGAGCTAGGTGTAAAATTTACAATAAAATCAGCAATTACTTAGGACTTAATTGCAGTTCATGGTCAATAGAGATGTTGTGCGTGGTTAGATTACTTGTTAAGTAGACCTGAGAGCTTAGGTTTGTGCAAAACATTCTTCAAAAGGAATGTCATAATTACGAAGATCGGTTAACACTAAAAATATGGTCGCAACTTTCTTACGGTTGTAATGAGCGCCAATGCCAACTTCTCAAGTTGGTTGTAGCGTGTTTCAGCGTTGAGTAAGGACTTCCCGACATAATAAACCGCTATCTACTTCCTTTCTTCTTTTCGAACTATGATGGCGTTGACTATCGTATAGGACATCGCTAGGTAGACATAAACTGCTTTCTTATCCTTAGGCTTGGGAAACAATGGAAGGCGTGTCAAATACTGTTTCAGTTGTTGTAGAGCTCTCTCGCAATCTTTTATCCACTCGAACTCTTTATTCTTTCGTAGAGTCCTGAAAAAATGGTGGCAACATTCGAACGACTTGGAGATGAACCAACTAATTGTTATGGTTCGACCTAGAAGTATATATATGTCCTTGATGTATCTTAGTGAGAGAATACCCATGATTGACTTGACCAAGTATCCTAGGATATCACCTGAAGAGACTAAAATAGCATTTTAAGAGGTTAAGTTTCATGTCATACTTTTTAATGACTTTAAACGACTACCGAAGGTGGTCGAGGTATTGTTATGTGATGAGCAATTTGACGAGCATATCATTAATGTAGACCTCCATTGTCGAGTCCATCTCTTGGAGAACATCTTGTTGACTAGCCGTTGGTATATCGCACTCGTGTTCTTCAGTCCAAATGACATGACGTTGTAACAGAAGCTATCGCACTCGGTGATGAAGGCAGTCTTCTCTAGGTCGTCCAAGGGCATCAGGATGTGGTTGTAGCCTGAGAATACATCTATAAGCTAAGTAAGTCATGATCGGCCATGACATTTACCAACTTGTCAATGTAAGGAAGGTGGAAGGAATCCTTCAGGAATGCTTTATTGAGGTCAGTGCAGTCCATGCACACTCTTCACTTTCCATTCTTCTTTTTTACCACGACCATATTTTCCAACTACTTGGGGTAGTTAACTTCTCTTGTAGACCCTATGTCAATCAGTTTTTGAACCTCTTAATTGAAGACCTTGTTGCTCTCGGGTGCAAACTTTTGTCGCTCCTGTTTAATTGGATGGAAGCTGGGGTTAACTTCGAGGTCGATTTCAGTCATGTCAGCGTGCTACCATGCAAAGCAATCGTGGTCATGTTTTAAGAAGTCGGCCAGTTTCCTCAGATCTTTGAGCTGAGTCTCGACCCAATCTGCACCTTGTGTTTAGTCAGGGTGTATTTGCACTTTATGGAGCTCTTTCACATAGGGTTGATCTTTTTCAAGCCTAAGTGTCCACTATTGTAATTGTTATAAGGTCGAAGGTATCTCCTTCAGAGTGTTCTGGCAGCATTTGTACCTTTTGTTATCCTTAGATCTCTCAAACACCACACTTGGTTAGGAAATGGATAACTCAGTGGTATGTGTAACACCCCCTGACCCGACCCGACTGGATCTATCCAGGGAACGCTACTTCGGTTTTTAAAATTTTTCTTAACTCACCTTATAATTTAAAAACAAACTATTGAAAACCCAAAGACATTACATTTTAAAATCTTTTTTTATAGTGAGCCCATCCAAACTGTTTTGAAAAATTTTGCAAGAGTTTCCTCTGTTTTTCTGATTTTCCAAAAATCCTGTTTTCAACAATAATTCAAACAATATAGTTTCAACACTTCAAAATCAAATTCTCAAACATGTGCGCATTCTGCCGTATAGTGCGACTTCCTAAATATTTTCAAATAAAACAATTCATAATTAATATTTACAAACTTTTGAAAAAGAAAACATAAACTATAAAATGGATATTTACAAAACATATATATAACACATTTACAAACTTCTGTATATGCATGCGTAACTGAATATAATATACAAAACCATATAACTACCCAAAGGTATGGTGATTCTGAATCTTAGTCTGCAGCTATCAGATCTTCAGTATTTTCCTTCGCTGGTATCTCTATTACCTACGCGTGATGAAATTAACGCGCTAAGCATATCGCTTAGTGGGTGTACACTAAACTCATTTATCAAAATCACAAAATAAATTTCAACATAAAATGTAAACATGATATAATATAAAAACAAATAACTATTTAACTCAATTAGTAAATTAAACTATACAATATCAATTTTCTAAATCCGTTTATAAACAATTTATCCAATTTCATTTCAATCCTGGCCCTTTGGTATACTCAACATAATTTTAGGACTGGAATATGGGTCGTTCGACCTCTCAGTGGCTGTTTATCGAACATAACTCCCAACCCTAAGACTGACACTTGGGGATGTTACAGTATGTCTAAGACACCGCTATTAACTGATGGATCCAAGATCTCCCAATTATTACATTGTAAATTGATAGGCTGTCAAGCGCCATGAACTCTATGTTTAAGTTGATCCCATCAACTTAGACTTATAGTGATATTTTCTAAACGGTACTTTTGTACTCACAACTAAAGCCTACGAGTACAGTTGACCAACTACTAATGTTGGCTTCGTTAAGCTGTATTTCCCTGAGAACATATAGAAATAGAACTTTAACATAGTTGCCATTGTCAATAAAAATGCACTTAACAAAACAATTAGCAATGTATAATGAAATAACCAAAGTATTATGACGAGGGTTTACAAATCTTATGTTCGCTGCTGGCGAAGCCAATGACTTAGTGGAACTTCCGGTCCGTAACACGTCGGATGTGAATTTATGGATTCCCAACTTATGGAGAATGTTTGTCCGCAGCTAAATGGCTGACTCCGTTAACTTCGGATCCCCACTGATGATATTAACCGTTCTCTCATATCTTGGTGATTCTGGAAGTGTGAGAGGTTGACACTCCTGTTGTCGCTTGTTGCATTGAGCCATCTTTAAAGTGACCCTTTCGTCAAGAGCTTTGCGACCTCGAATTTAAGGACTATACGAAGTCACCACCGCGAACACGTAGCGTTGGTCGTGATTTCCTATTGGGCGGCGCCAATGGCCGTGGCTGGGATGAGAATGCCTAGCTCCCTGCTCACGACGGGCGTTGCTGCCAATTTTGGCTGGTCCTAACGAGTAACATATGTCAGAGAGAATTGTTAGATGAACAAATGAGAAAAAAAAAAAAAAAGGGTGAATGGAGTATCATATTGAACATTTTTTTTTCTTGGCTTAAGAAGAATATGGCTAATGAAGATTGTTTTTTTTTTTTTTTAGGAAAAATTTCACAAAATTTTCCCGAGTTTAGGTAATATTGATGTAACTACAATTTTTACCATAATTGTACAAACATTCATTGATATCCGTTGACTAACAGGTGAACCAAATATTTACTAACTAATTTAAGGATAATAATGTCTTTTACATAATTTTTTTTAATAGACTTTTTACACACTTTTTAAAACTTTTAAATAAGAGAAACTTATTATTTAAAAGAAGGGTTAATTACACTTATAACCCCTCTATTTCGGTCTTTTTACACATGTTGGTAACTTTACCTTTTATTGTACAAATATTCCCTGAAAAAAGTTGACCAAACCGTTGACTAACCATAAAGTTAATGTGATGTTATTGTAGCAATGGCAAACTCATTTTTTTCCCATTAAACCAATTAAAACAATTAAAATAAATAAAATAAGTAAAATGGATTGGATTAAATTAGTCCATTAGAAAGGAGGAGAAGAAGAAGAATGGAGGAAAAGATGAAAAGGATAAAAAGAAGAAGAAGAAGAAAAGGGAGAATAAGAAGAAGAAGGGAGAAGAAGAAGAAGAAGAAGGGAGGAAGAGAAGAAGAAGAAAAAGGGAGAAGAAGGGAGGAGAAGAAGAAGAAAAGGGAAGAAGAAGAAGAAAAAGAAGAAGGGAGAAGAAGAAGAAGGAAAGAGAAGAAGAAGAAAACAGAAGAAGAAAAAGAAGACGGGAGAAAAAGGAGAAGAAGAAAAGAGGAGAAAAAGAAGAAGAAGAAAAAAAGAGGGGAAGAAAAAGAAGAAGAAGAAGGATGAAGAAAGAAAAAGAAGAAGGGAGAAGAAGAAGAAGAAGATGAAGAAAAAATCTAAAAAAAAAATCTGAAAAGAAGAAAAAGAAGAAAATCTGAAAAAAAAAATCTAAAAAGAAGAAGAAAAATCTGAAAAAAAAGAAGAAGAAGAAGTTGTGTTTGAGTATGTTTTTGGTTGATAAAAAAAATCTGGAAAAAATTGTTTTAGTTGACGATGAATAAAAAAATTTGAAAAAAGAAAAAATTGTTTGGGTGGTTATTATTGGAATTTGATTGAAGAAAAAGATTTGATGAAAAAATTTGGTTATTTTTAGGAAGAAGATGAACAATTTAATTATTGTTCTTAAAAAAAATTATTTTTATATAATTAAATTTTAATTGAAGAAGATGAACAATGGAATTGATTTTTTAAATTTTAAAAAAATTATTTTTATATATTAAATAATTATTAAGGATAATAAAATATTAAATAAAATAAGTATTAAGAGTAGAATGGTCTTTTCACCAAAAATGTTAACTTTATGGTTAATCAACGATTTGATTAACTTTTTTCAGGGGAGATTTATGCAATAAAATGTAAATTTATCAGTATGTGCAAAAAGACCAAAATAGAGGAATTAGTGTAATTAACCCTTAAAAGAAATACTTAGATTCTGAGGATAAATGAATTTTTTTAATTTTTTATTTTTATAACGTGAAACGTTAAATTTTACTGTGGTAATAGATTATGAGAGATGTTGGTGTAATTATAGTATAAATTACCGATGCATGCAATGTTATCTAAACTCGGAGGAAATTTGTACAATTTTTTCTTTTTTTATATGAAGATGGTTTTTTGTTAATATCTCAAGTTTGTTTTTTTTTTTTTAGATTGGTGAATATGGTTGGATGATATTTGATAATTTGGAGATGATGACGTTTGATGATTTGGAGATAGTGATATTATTATAAATGGAAAACGTTTACTCAAAGTGTATTGAATTTGAAAATGGTGGGGAAAGTTCATCTAAGGAAGATGAAGCTAAGCATGTTTTCTAATATTTTTTTTAATAATTTATTTAATCTATTAAAAATTAATTATTTAATTTTTAAAAATAAAAATAATGGGTATTTTAGACTTTTTCTACTTTTGACTATTGACGTAAGATATTCAGGTCATCTCCAATCACACTCTAATTATCCAATTTGAAGATCAAAACCTCTCCAATCACACTCTAAATTGTTATTTCTAAAAAATATCAAATGGAGATTAGAAAATGGATCTCTCAATTTGGAGATCCACTATTCCAATCTTCATTACTTTTTTAACATCATATATTCCACCATTATCCTTCCATCCATTCTTTAAACAAATTTCATTACTCCCATATTCTTTCTAAATTTTTAACTAAACTCAATTAACTTATTATAACTTTTTATTTATAAATGTAATTAGCATAAAAATTATATCATTAGAAATATTTTGTTGAGATCTTTCAAGTGAGTATAATATTTGACAATATTTTAATTATTTTTAAAATTTTCATTTATCACATCTATTTATTAATCAATAACCTAATAATTATTTTATTTAAAAGCTTCAATATATATATATATATATAATTATCATTTAATATAATAATTAACTGAAAATAATTTAATAAAATAAAAACAATTACATTAATACCTACAAATAAAAATATTAGAACTAAAATAACCACAAAATAAGTACATAAAAATTAAATTAAACCAATTATTAAAATTAGGTAGATGAAAAATTTAATTATTAAAAAATTAAAATTAAAATTGTTATATGTAAAATAGTTAGGTATAAATATATTATGAGAGTAAATTATTAAGAAAGTTGGAAAAAATATAATTTAAAAAGTAAAAAAATAATAATATTTTATTATTTGGAGATTGTAAAATGAAGTATGGTTGGAGTTGTAAATTTATGGAGATAGAATATTCTTAAAATATTCTATTTTGGATCTCTATTTTGATGAAAAAAATATAGTACGATCAGGGGCGGACCCCCCTGGCCCTCCCAAAATTTTTGAAAAAAAAAAATTTTGCATGTAATTTTTTTTAATATTTTATTTATATGTTAAAAAATTAAATATATATAGTCTACCTCCCAAATATTATCATCTTGTTCCGTGCTTGAGTACGATTGGAGATGGTCAAATGAAATCTAATGGTAAGAGATTTTCGTATTACAAAATTGAAATGTCAAGTGAGGTTTATATTGATTGTAAAATATTATGTATTTATGTAATTATTAGAAACGTCAAGAATATTTATGCAATTCGCCCCAAATAAAATTCAAAATTTCTGCAGGGGCAGAGTCAGACAAGGTAGGCTGCCAAGGCAAAGATAGAATATTGGCGTACCAACCACCACCATGTTAGTTTGTTTCCATTTTACTTTCGCGCTCATCTCATCTCGCACGCTCAACTCCAAAATCTCGTATGAGGCGATACCTTTAACGACAAACTGATTGTGACGTCTGGCGTAACTGAAAATGAAACATTACACATAAATATATAATTATATATTAAGTTTTTATTTTTTATATCCACGATCGTATATTACTATGCATGGTCTTTAGAATTATAGTCATGGTATCCAATAACTGAAAATCTAACAGGTTTAAACATTTAACAAGATAAACACCTATCCTAAAAAAGAAAAAAAAGTTGAAAAATACACCAAATTTATAAGGTAGCAAAACCAACCTCTTTTTTTTTTAACTAGACTAGTGTTAGGGAAAAAAATGTTATATTATTATTGTGAAAATAAATTATAAAATTACTACATAAATTTAAATGTAAAATCTCATAATGCATAATATTTATTAAATAAAACTCAATTTCGTACTATCTTAATTATGTATAGCTAAAAATTAATGAAGTATAAATAGATAGATAATTTTTTAACTTAAATATTTTTTATTTTTATTTTTTTTACATCAACAACAATTCAAATATGGTTTTATATTAAAAAAAATTGATGTAGTCCATTTGAAAAAACAATCCTAGCTATTGCGGACAATATTAATAGTGGTAGTGTGATGAGTGTATTACTGGACCAATCTAACTACTTATTATAATTAGATTTTGCTAATGTATTCAGGGTGGTAGAGAAAGAGCATGCTTTTATTTTTAGATTTTTAAAATCTAACACCTGACGGATGCAAGAGTTGTAGGAACCTACCGAGATTAAACCATATAACGTGGTTCAGAAAGTGTCTATATATTTATAATGCTAAGGTTTTAACCTTAGTGGGTTGAGGATACTTGTGAAACTCCAACCACCAAAGTAAAGGGGTTCGAGGGTTGTGTATCTCCTTTCAATGTTTGTAATAGGGGATAAAAGTTTCACTATTTATGTGTAAGGAGTGTGCAGAAAGTTTTTTTTCCAGTGTTGTGGTTGGAGGAAATGTGTGAGAAGTTTTTTTTTCAGTATTATGGTGGATGGAGATTTACTCCTAAATGAATAAATAAAAATGGCCCAAGGCCAACTACATGTTATTAATTTTTTCGAATATAATTTTTTAAAACTCAGAATTTATTATTTATTATTTTTTTGACATAAAACTGAATTTATTTAAATAATTGAGAACTGAAATCTAATGATTAAAAATATGTCAAATATACGGTAGAGTAACTCAATATTATTCTTTTCATTTTCTTTTTGACTCCTAATTTAGCAGTTACGTTCCACATGTCGTGACCGAAGCTCCGTCCCTCTGCCTGTTTGCCACCTACTTTCTTGTTCTTCTTCTTCTTCACACACAGACTCTCTCTCTCAAGACTGGAACTCAAAATGAAAACTGGCTTTGTCTCTCTCTCTCTCTAAAGCTAGGGTTTATCTGGTGAGGAGCTGAAGCAGAGCAAAAAAGAAAAAAAGAAAAAAAAAAAAAGAAAAAAAAGAAAAGCTTGAAATATGGGAACCGCAAAGAGGCAGTTGAAAGCCATGCTTCGCAAGAATTGGCTTCTCAAAATTCGTCATCCTTTTATCACTGCTGCCGAGGTCTCTCTCTCTGATAATTTATGTACATCCTTTCTTGAATTAACTGTTGTATTTTTTCTTGTTTGATGTCTTTGTATTTGTTATAAGAGCCGATTTGAAATAGTTGGTCTTTGTTTGTTTGACAAATATCTGACTTATCAGAGATGATAAATTCCGGAATTAAATAATCAACTTTAAAGATATTTTGTTGTTATTATTATTATTATTATTTTTTGGCAGATTTTGCTTCCTACGGTTGTGATGTTGTTATTAATAGCGGTAAGGACACGAGTCGATACGCGGATTCACCCTGCACAACCGTAAGCCATCAGCAATCTTAGTTGTGTTTTTAAGTTTATGCTTCGGTATCACATTTTCATTCTTGCTTGGTTGCTGAATTTACATGATTCTGTTTTCTAAAGATACAGCCACTTAGTTGCTTTAGTCAAAGTTTTACATTGTTCATATTTATAATTTTCTCAGTTTGGCAGCAAGTTAGTATGAAGACTTGGAGTTGAGTGGATTATAGACCCGTCTCCTTAAGAAAACGGAGACTGGTGTCTTCAGTCTTCATTCCCCACTCAATTCTAATCTGAAAAATCAAATTCAGTGCTACCAACCGCATCGTTGATAGACAATCTGATATGCTTTTAGCTTTATTGATGTTTGGGAAATAATGGCATTATGGATTTGGTTAATTGGTGTAGGAACATACAAAAAGATATGTTTGTTGAAATAGGTAAAGGCATATCTCCCCATTTCAACCAAATTTTGGAATTATTGCTGGCCAAGGGAGAATGTTTGGCTTTTGCACCTGATACAGAAGAAACAAGGACTATGATCAACTTAATTTCGATAAAATTCCCTATGTTGAAGGTACTCGTTATTTGTCTTTTGATCTTTTCCTATTTCCAAATTCCTTGTCATATATATTTTTCTACATATTATGTTTCTGATGTGTCTGTTCATGTCTAAACAATAGTTATAATTCTATATCTGCTTGACTGCTTGTATTTTTGTAGTGTGCACGTGCTTGCATGCTCATCTTATGTCTTTCCATTCATACAGCCTATTGAAAACTTGTGATTTACTTTCGAATTTTGTTCCAATTTTTTAGTACATTTTTAAGGAATTTTTTTTTGTATTGCATCAATTACAAGAATTTGTTAGAATTCATGGAATGAAGTGGAATGTTTGAACAATCTAATTGATGCCAATTTAACATTAAAGCTGTTTGAGCAAATAGTAACTAAAATATAGATGTTGGACGGTATCTTAATTGCAGCCTGATGTGTTCCTCTTAATTTTACATTAATTTGAAAGTAATGTAGCCTTCTACGAAGTATAGAAGCCTTAAAATAATATTTCTAGACTACTTACTAGACCGTGTAACTCGTCACTGTGCTTGAATGGTCGAGCAAGAGGTAAATTTGTAGCTTTCACAGGGCTTAGGCTAGGTGATGCCTAAATGAAATTTGTTTATTTACTTTGATTTTTGATACTATAAGTAGATTAGTTGATAGAGCAATGTAATTGAAGCTCGCTGAAGAACCTTAGTTGGGAACGATGAGGTTGTGGTGTTTGTATCTTCAAATTGCAAATGATGATTCTATATTATTTGCTTCCAAAGAATAGAGGATTTTGATCAATTTAATTCCTTTATTTTGAGCTATTTTGTCCATTATCGGGTCACTTAGTTAATTTTGCATAGAGTTCATTAGCAAGTATTATTCCTTAAGGAAATAAATGTTCTTTTCTGAATAATAAAATCGAGTATGGTATGGAAATTGGTCTTTTTAAGTGTTTAGGTCTTCCTTTGGTAGATGGTCTAATAATTTTACCATTTTGGGACTATTTCACAGAAAGTACCTGATTGTATTGAAGAAGCTAATTATAGAATTTTTATGAGAGGCTTTGAAAGGAAGAAAATCCAAATGATTAAATGGGGTTTGGTTTCTAGACCTCTTCAAAAGGAGGTTTGGCTGTAGGTAATTTGATTAAGATGAATTTGGTGTTTAAAAAGTGGTTATGGATATCTCTTTAGAATTGTATGCATTTATGGCATGTTTGGGACAGCTTTTGTTTTGGCTTTTGACAGCAGTAGAAGAGAAGTCTTGAGTTTTGTGTATGGTGGATAGCTCATGGCAGAATAAATACTTGTGATAGTATTCAAAAGAGATGCCCTAATACTTGTCTTCTTCCCTCTTGCAAGTCCCTCTTTAAATGGTTGGTGAATAATGAGTCTCATTCTTTGTTTGAGCTTACTACTTACTAGTGTATTTTGGATGTCAAAGGTTCTTAACAAAATCAAATTTCTGGTATGGTTGACAGCTCATGGCAAAATAAATACTTGTGATAGTCTTCAAAAGAGATACCTTAATACATGTCTTCTTCCCTCTTGGTACGTAATGTGCAAGAATGTTGAAGAAAATCTAAATCACCCTTTTCTCCATTGTACGGTGGCTGTAAAGTTATGGAGTAAGTTAACTTCAACGGTGGGTTTGGAGTGGGCTGCTCCTTGGTTTGTGGTCTCCTTCTTTTTGGAAGATTTCGAAGCTTTTAGGGGAGGAAAGAAAGCTATGATTCTTTGGTATTGTGAAAATTTTGCTGTTTTATGGGTTATTTGGCTAGAGAGGAATAGAAGATTTTCTTATGAAGCTAAAGAGGAGGACAAACTCTATGAGATAAAGCTTATTATTTAGCTTCTCTATAGGCATCCACTTCTGAAGAATTTTGAAACAATTCTTTATTTTTCATTATGCGTGTTTGGAAGGCTGTTGTTATTTGATTGAATCTCTTGTATCTTTGATTTTTGTACAGTTTGTTGTCTTGGTAGATTACTAGTTCACTTTTGTACTTATTTTCTTCATCTTTGAATGAAGTTTTCATTTTCTTCTAAATTAAAAAAAATTGTTACCCTTAACTGTCAGCTCTCTGCCAAAAGGGTGCCTCTCCCTTGTAGTGTTTTGAAATGGCCAATTGTGGGCTTCAGCTCAGGTGGCCAATGAGTGGGTAGGAATAAGGTCGGTCTTAATTATCAATTAGGATTGAATTTTTTTCTTTTTTCAAAGAGAAAGTGGTCACCAAGCTTCGATGTATCTGCCCTTCCTCCCATTTTGTTGACTACTGTGCTTGGTAATAACTTTCATTTTTATTTTTTTTTAATTACCTGTTTCATTGCGGAATTGCACGTCTATTATTATAAGTTTAATGTTTGTATGCCCATCCACACTAAAATTTTAATGTATTACAAGGAATTGAACTTTGTTTTAATGTTTGTATGCAAGTAATAATGACCCATCCATGCTGAAATTCTATTGTATTACTAGGAATTGAACTTTGTTTTGTTTGTGTGCAAGTAAAGACCCATCCACGCTGAAATTTTAACCCAGTTAATGTTTGTATCCCAAGGATTTTCTTGATTTAAGCTGAATGAGTTTCTATCATTTTTACAGCTAGTTAGTAGAATGTACAAGGATGAGCTCGAGCTAGAAACCTATATACGGTCCGATCTCTATGGCACCTGCAGTCATGTCAAGTAAGTTTTACCGTCATATTGTCGATCTGATATGCAGGCAATGTGTGTAACTTAACTGTGCTTGTTATGTGCTTTTGTGATGATATTCAACAATTTTGGAAGAAATTATAACATGATATACTTTAGTAGCTCTTATGTGATGGTAACTAGTTAGTAGTTAACTAGTCTAAAAAATTTAAACTTTAATTTAAAACTTTAAAATGTATTGTAATCAAAATGAAACTTGTTTCAGTTTCAAAGTTTTCCTCTACAATACATCAATTCTTGCCAAATTTCTGGACATGTGCTTCTGGTCTTAATTCATGTGATTAAAAATGAAGTTACCTCTTTTTATTTTATAAGAACAAGAACCTTATTCAAAATAGAGGACCAGGACAAAGTAATGCTAGGAGGATCAGTACTCCATCAGTTATGTATTATACTTCTGGTTTGTCTTAGTTTGACATATTAGTTTTTACTATATTTGCTTCTATTTTTTATTTACTTTTTCAGGTTCTGCATTTGTCTGCATTTGTCTTGCCTTTATCATATGCAGTCTGTTTTCGTATAAAATTAAAAGATATTACCTTTCTAAAAGTTTTCAAATCAATTCTAGTATTTACAGAGCCTGTTCAAGTTTATGATTAGTCTTATTACTGATTTAAAGTGATGACGCTATTAAACTTATTGGCTTTTCATCTTTGCTTAGGAGTTGTTCGAATCCAAAAATTAAAGGAGCAGTGGTATTTCATGGTCAAGGTCCTCACTTATTTGATTATAGCATACGCCTCAACCATACGTGGGCTTTATCTGGATTTCCTGATGTTAAATCCATCATGGACACTAATGGCCCTTACCTCAATGACTTGGAATTGGGTGTTAATACTGTACCGACCATGCAATACAGCTTCAGTGGATTTTTAACTGTATGGCAGTGTGGTTCTCTTCAGGCTGTATTAATATATTTTCATTTTTCCTTTGTTTTGGTCCTTTAGTAGGTATAATTATAAGTTATCTAATATGTCTATGCTGTTAACGGTTTAGCACTGTGATGATTTTTACGGTATCTAAATTATTTTGTTTTAACAAGTATTATAATTTTCTCCCATATTGCTGTCTTTTTAAGTTTTATGTTTATCCATGTTTTCTAGGGCATAGAAGTTGTTAGATTTCTTTCCATTTGTTCTAAATAAAATTTTAACCTGTCATCTCTATGCATCTATAACTAAGTGGGTTATATTGTTTAGATGCTTTTTGGTGGAATAATTTTCCCTTTTTTGGCTTCATAATTTTTTAGGAGAAGTATTAGTATTCTGGTCCTATGTTCAATTTATAATGATATGATTTTGGTGTCTCCCTGTCTGTCTATCTCTTTCTCTCTCTCTTCTCTATCATCTTCATTCCTTTGTTGCTTACTGAAACTGAATTTTAGTGATTGATTTGTCAAATTCTCTAATTTTTCTTTTCTCTATGATATTCTTTCTTATTTATTGTTGAAACCATGGCTGCTTCCATTTTTAATTTGTGAAAAAAGTGTAATTGTGGTTATTAATGCTTTTGTACTTTCTGCAGCTTCAGCAGGTGTTGGACTCTTTTATAATTTTTGCTGCCCAGCAAACTGAAACTAACATTACTACCACAACCGCAGAACCTCCATCATCGCCCTCATTCAGCACACCGTTGTCTCTCAAGCTGCCTTGGACCCAATTTAGTCCTTCAAAGATAAGAATAGTCCCCTTTCCAACTCGTAGTTACACTGATGATGAGTTCCAATCCATTATCAAGAAAGTCATGGGAATATTGTACGTATTTCTGAGATTATATGTTGCTGTCCCTATTACTCTATAGTCTATTAGAATATAACTTATTGAAATAAAATTTGACAAATGATTCTTTTTTTCGTTGACCTGGATCTGGGATGAGCAGGTATCTATTAGGCTTTCTCTACCCAATTTCTCGGCTTATCAGCTACTCTGTGTTTGAGAAGGTTTGCTGCATACTAGATTTAAAGTTCAGTGTCCTGTACAAATTGTTCTCTGCTTGCGTCTTTTCTTGTTTGGTTTGAGCGTTCCATAATGGAAGAATGCTTCCTCAAGTCAAAATCATTTCTTGCTTTCTTATTCAGGAACAGAAGATAAGAGAAGGTCTCTACATGATGGGATTGAAAGATGGGATGTTCCATCTCTCTTGGTTTATTGCATATGCTCTGCAAGTAAGTTTCTCCTTTTGCCTATTGATTGATCGTCATTATTCTTTTGATCAGAAACAGAACTTTATTGCTGAAGAAAGAATACAAGAAACCAAAAAATAAGTGAACTGGGGTCCACAACAAAAATAAGCAAAAACTATATCCTCCTATACTGCCCAGATGACAAAAGCTATGGTGACTGATCATCATTATTGCTTGTACACCTTTGCATTTGTTGCAGATCTTGGATGGTGAATGCATTATTTCTGTTTCGAAGTTTCTATCAATTCAATTTTTTCAATTAGAAATCTAT
This sequence comes from Xanthoceras sorbifolium, assembly GCA_003430845.1. Lineage (NCBI taxonomy): Eukaryota > Viridiplantae > Streptophyta > Magnoliopsida > Sapindales > Sapindaceae > Xanthoceras > Xanthoceras sorbifolium. Next base: position 9,857,530 of record CM010611.1, read on the forward strand.
GAATATTGTTTGTGTGATCTACTGCAGTAATATGGTGTTTGAAATGATTCATGAATGTCTAATCAATTTCTTTTACAGTTTGCAGTTTCATCTGGGATCATTACAGTTTGTACCATGGGTAGCCTTTTCAAGTATAGTGATAAGTCGGTGGTGTTTGCATATTTCTTTTCTTTTGGACTCAGTGCAATTACACTGTCATTTCTGATCTCTACATTCTTCACACGGGCAAAAACAGCTGTGGCTGTTGGAACCCTCTCTTTTCTTGGGGCCTTCGTTCCATATTACACTGTCAATGATGAGGCTGTTTCTATGTGAGTACTCATGCTATGAAAAATCCTGTTCGGGCTGTCTATAGTGAAGAAGAGTTTATGCTAAACTTCATTATTTGCCTCACCAATGGAATTGATTCAACATTTTTTTTACTTATAGGATAGTGAAGGTTGTTGCTTCTTTACTCTCACCCACGGCATTTGCTCTAGGATCAGTTAACTTTGCAGATTATGAGCGTGCTCATGTTGGACTTCGTTGGAGCAACATATGGCGGGTATGATCTGTATTCAGAGATCTTCCTGCCTTCAATTACTTATGCGTTCCCCTGCTTGTATTTCTTAAGTTTTAAACTATGATTGGTGTAGGAATCATCTGGAGTGAATTTTTTGGTCTGTCTCCTGATGATGTTGTTCGATGCTCTGCTGTACTGTTTAATTGGGCTTTACTTGGATAAGGTATATCCTCAAAACTTTGTCTTCGCTTGTAACATTTGTGAAACTGTGTTAGATTATCTTAGTGGTCTTGTTGGTGAAGGTACATAATTGCTGTGTGATACTTACTCTTAAGCTCCTTCAAACAGAAACGTGCTCATTTTTCATAAAGAATTTTCAATGTTGTCTATTCTGACATCGGTAGAGTTAATCTGTTAGTGTGGTCTACATGATTTTTAGTTTAAATTTTCAGTCCTTATAGTGATCAGGATCATGTCTTTTCTCTGAGTGTTCGGTTTGGTCAAATATTCTTATAGAAATTATAGAGAAGCTCCTAAAGAAAAGGTAGGTGCAACAAGTTTAACTCTTTTAAGATTTTGAAGGTCTAGAATTTCTAGAAATGATGAGCAATAATTATGTTTTTCTGTCCTCTTCATCTTTGATGTAACATTATCATAATGTAGATGTTAGTAATCACTCAATTTAAAAGTTTAAGTTATTAGGAAATAGTCCAACAATATCCCCCTCATGTTCATGACTAACGGGTTTGGTACGTAGCTTTAGTTCAAACACGAGCATATAACAAATTCAAATAATAGATAACAAATTAAAATTTAATCGTGTGGAGACTCAAACCAAACTTTCTTGGTAAAATTGGCTCTGATACCATGGTAGTAATTGCTCTTCCCAAAAGTTTAAACTAATGGCTTAAGAATAGTATTTAACCACTCTAACAATAGATATCCAAGGATCTAGTATCTAATTGTATAATATTGTGGTCATAACTGGTTTCCGGAAGGCTTCTCAAGTTGGCTCAGGAAGACGTCAAGTTCCAAGTCATGTTTAGGTTTTTCCCCTATGTCTTCCCTCTATCCATTTCCCCCTTGTCAACCGGATAATAAGAAATAGAGTTCCATAATAAAATGTTATGTACTTTTTTTTAAATGTCTTATTCTAGCAGATTATTCAGTAGTTATAACTCAAAACTCTATTGCCAAATGATCTTTCAAATGCTTACTCCTGTCAAAAAAATTAGGCCAACTTGTTGAACTGAAAGTGTTATTGTGATTCATTGATCCATTCTAGTTATCCCAGTCGTCGATAAATTACTAGATTGTGGAAATGCTACCTCCATTGTTTAACTGCATTTAAACAATACTATTTGTAGATGTAACTTGTCTATATAAGTTACTGAAGTTCTCTGTTTATTATCTCTTAACATAATAGTGTACAGAACACTAGGGTTAAATAGATTCCCTAGTAAAATAAGAAACATAATTACATAAGAATCCTAGTCTAATTACACTTCCTATTTACAGCTAGTTTACATTAAATACAACAATTGTAAACATAGGATAACTCTAGTATTTTATTCCTAGAATTAAGGTTGACTAGAATCACTAGGATTCTGTCACCTTTCCTGACACTCCCCTTCAAGCTGCTCTAAAAATATCTTCCATACCCTAGCTTGAAAGTTAGCTTCTCAAACTGTCTTCTTTGTAGATCCTTGGTTAGAATATCAGCCACCTGTTCAGCAGTAGGTAGATATGGCATACAAATTGACCACTGTCTATCTTTTCCTTGATGAAATGCTTGTCAATCTCCACATGCTTTGTCCTATCATGCAACACTGGATTGTGAGCAATAGCAGTTGCTGACTTGTTATCACTGTAAAGCTTTAGCGGTACTAGAACTTGGATTCTTAGGTCTTCTGGGAGTCTTTTAATCCACAACACTTTACATATTCCAAGGGCAGCTGCTTTGAATTCTGCTTCTGCACTGCTTTTTGCAACTACACTTTGTTTTTTACTCTTCCAAATCACTAGTTTCCCTCCAACAAAGCTACAATATCCGGAGGTAGATCTCCTATATGAAATGCTACCTGCCCAATCTGCATCTGTATAGACTTCTACCTGCAAGTGTTTATTGTTAGTAAATAACAAACCTTTCCCAGGTAATCCCTTTAAATACCTCAGGATCCTCATAACTGCCCTATGATGTTCTGACCTAGGTGAGTAATCCCTTTAAATACCTCAGGATCCTCATAACTGCCCTATGATGTTCTAACCTAGGTGAGTGAATAAACTGGCTAACCAAACTCACTGCAAAAGAGATGTCTGGCCGAGTATGTGCCAAGTAGATCAATTTTCACACTAACTTCTGATATTGCTCTCGGTCGACAACATTTTCTGGCTTAGCAGCTTCCAATTTCGGATTTGGTTCAATAGGTGTTTTAGCAGGCCTACACCCAGACATGCCAATTTCACCAAGCAGGTCTAATACATATTTCCTTTGAGACACAAAAATGCTCTTTTGGATCTAGCAAATTCCATCCCTAGGAAGTATTTCAACTCTCCTAGGTCTTTAATTTCAAATTCTCCTGCCAACAGCTTCTTAAGTCTAGCTATTTCTACACAACCATCCCCAATTATGATGATATCATCAGCATAGACTATTAAGATAGCCTTTTTTCCTTCATTTGAGTGTCTAAAAAACAAAGTGTGATCCCTTTGGCTTTGGCTATACCCAAACTTTCTCACCACATTTCCAAATCTCTTAAACCAAGCCCTAGGAGACTGTTTTAGTCCATACAAAGACTTAATCAGTCTACATACTTTCCTTCTGCCCATTTTCTCCTTAAAACCCGGTGGAAGATCCATGTAAACCCCTTCTTCTATATTGCCATTTAGAAATGCATTTTTAACATCAAGTTGATGTAATGACCAGCCATAATTAACAGCCACAGAGAGTAAGATTCTGATGGAATTTACCTTAGCTATTGGTGCGAATGTTTCTAGGTAGTCAGGGCCATAGGTTTGAGTGAAACCCTTAGGTACAAGTCTGATTTTGTATTTTTCAATAGATTGATGAGAACCTAGTTAGGAGGAGCACAAGACTTAGGGGAAGAAGAGGGGAAATGCAATGGCTAGGAGAGGAAGTTGAAGAAAATGAAGAAACTGAGACAGAAAGTACTGCGACCTAGGTCGCGCTACTCACTGGAATGCGAGGTGCAATATAACCGCAACTTAGGCCGTGACTTCCAAGTCGCGACCCAAGTCGCAGCATTATATTTCAACTTGAGGCAGTGAGCCTGGCGACCGAGGTTGCGAGGCCCCAAAAGCGGGTGAAAACCCTAATTTCTGCACTTTATCTTATTTGTAATTCTAGGGCTCTTTTCCTTTCATGTATAAATAGAACACTATTCCTAAGGTTGTAATATCTATAATCTATCATCTCTCATCAATATTATTCAAGAGTGTTTTCTTTGTCTTGTGGATAATCTCCAAAGACCAAATCGGTTCTTCTTACCATTCTTTGTGTGAGATTAATTTGGGCTAGGGCTAAGGCTAATACCCTAAGTTCTAGAGAGTGAGGAATCCCTAATAAGATGACTAAACTCAACTTCTATCTTGTTACTTTATTGTTTGTGGTGAAATTAGGGTTTGTGGTTCTTTTATTGTTGTTCATGAAGTAAGGGTTGTTGTGCCTTTTATTGTTGATTGTTAGTGAAGTTAGGGTTTGTTGTTGGATTTTGACCTAGGTCCTTAATAATTTGATGCTTTCTTTGAGAGTTGCCTACTTGGTGTTTGATAAAGGTCCTAAGTGAGCATTTGTTTGATAAAAGTCCTAAGTGAGCACTAGTAGAAATTTCAAGATGTCGAATGGTGACAACAATCAAACCCCGATGACTGTTCTAATCGACGAGTCCCACATAGAAGCCTTGGAAGCCGGTCGGTGAAAGATGCGAGCACACATGGCGAGGATGATGAGGATGTTGGAACGTATAGCAGCAAGGGTAGAGCGACTACCGGTGTGAAGGAGATATTGTTCCCGAAACAGTGGTCGAAGATGAAGTCGTTCAGGAGACCGAGCGAACTCATGGGATAAAACTACCATCTATTAAGCTAGAGCATGAGACGGACAAAAAAAACGAACTGGTCAAGGTTCAAGAAATCAAGGAGTTTACTATTGGTGTAATGTCACCCCACACTACCCAAGTAGTTGCAATTGAAGATACCCTTGGACAGAAAGATGAAAACATTGATGGTTTTACTCTAAAGGTGAAATCAATAGATGGATTTCAAGGTGGTGAGGAGGACATTATCATTATATCAATTGTAAGGTCCAACATTGGTGGATCAATTGGTTCTCTATCCAAGCCACAGAGGATTAATGTTGTTCTTACCAGGGATAGGCACTGTCTTTGGATTTTTGGGATTTTGCGGAATAGGAGTTGGCGAAATGGACGGATAAAAGAAAGAGTTTGGGAAGTTCTTGTTTGGGAAGTTCTTGTGCATTGGAGGGGTTTTCCTAAGGATGAGGCTACTTGGGAAGATTATGAAGAAATGGTTTCAAGGTTTCCGAAATTTTCCCTTGAGGGCAAGGGCATTCTTGAAAAGAGGGGGAATGATGAGAACCTAGTTAGGAGGAGCACAAGACTTAGGGGAAGAAGAGGGGAAATGCAATGGCTAGGAGAGGAAGTTGAAGAAAATGAAGAAACTGAGACAGTGCATCCAAAACTTTTAGTGGCAGACTTGAACTCAAAACGGTTATGGGGAAATAATTCTTTAAGACAATTTAAAGGGGTTTTGTGATTTAAAACTCTAGACGGAACCCTATTAATAAGGTAGGCAGCTGTCAGGACAACTTCTTCCCACAGATATTTGGGGACATTCATTGAAATCATGAGTGAGCGACTGACTTTTAAGAGGTGTCTATTTTTGCGTTCTGCAATCCCATTTTGTTGGGGTGTAGTACGACAAGTAGATTGATGATGAATACCTCGTTCAGTTAAAAAAAAAAAAAACTGTGAAGAAAGGAGAAGGCGGAAAGAGAGGTTGAATAAGTCTAAGAGTAATCTGTAAAGAGGAGAAAAATCTAGGTTACTGAGTCAGGAATTTAGCTCTGATACCATGAAGTTTTCGGTTTATTATCTCTTAACATAACAGTGTAAGAACACTAGGGTTAAATAGATTCCCTAGTAAAATACGAAACATAATTACATAAGAATCCTAGTCTAATTACACTTTCTATTTACAGCTAGTTTACATTAAATACAATAATTGTAAACATAGGATAACTCTATTATTTTATTCCTAGAATTAAGGTTGACTAGAATCACTAGGATTCTGTCACCTTTCCCAACAGTTACATATGGTCAGGTGTTTCCAGATGACGTTTTTAATTTGCGTGTAAGATAGAATATACGCTGTCCTGACAGCTAAGTATGCTTTTATACATTTCCCTGTCTTCTTCCTAGGAAGTTTACTTATATGGGCAGCTTGTTCACCCCCCGTTTCTTTATTTTTAATGCAATTAATTTCTGTTTCCTATTGGGGGAAAAAAATTCTGGTCAGGTTCTTCCCAGGGAAAATGGAGTGCGCTATCGATGGAACTTCATATTCCAAAATTACTTCCGGAGAAAAGAAAGCACTATTAAACATCATGTTTCCAGAGCAGAAGTTAAAATTAAGGATAATCTTTCCAAAGAAAAGGTGAGTCTTCTTGCGAAAGATGCTTGTCACATGGAGATGATAAGCTTGGACATGAAGCAGCAAGAGCTTGATGGAAGGTATGTATTATGTGATTAGATGTTCAACTGCTCAAATATTTGTGTTATTTTTTTCTTCACTTTTTATATTTGCCACAGATGCATCCAAATGAGAAACCTGCATAAGGTGTATGCTACGAAGAAGGGGAATTGTTGTGCTGTTAACTCATTGCAGCTCACGTTATATGAAAATCAGATACTTGCACTTCTTGGTGTGTCCCCACCTTCATTTACATTTATCTTCACACCTAATTCCTGAACTTCAGTTGATGTGTGGCTGGATTGGTTCAAGTAACTCTGTGTGTGTGATCGTATTTTATGTAATAAGTATGTTGTAATTTTTTTTAATTTAGCTTTATAATTCAGATAGTTTATCTTTGTTAAGAAGTATCAATCACGTCCTTGTAGAGAGATGAGTAATCTGGATAGAAGATCTTCTTGCTCAGTTAACATTGTATATGAAAGTGGAAATAGAAAGATTGAAAGTAAAAATCTCTGTATATTATTTCTGTGTAAATAGAGAATAGAAAACATCTTATTTAAATACAAACTCGTAGACTAAGAAAGGAAAGAATAGATAGCTATACAAAGTGAAAGATACCTATACTAATAAGCATTAATTACTAGAATCCTACCTATAAGGAAATAATTAGTTACTAGAATCGTACCTGCTCCATGGCAGATGCAATATTCTGGTGATATATTGTTGACCAATTGTTATCGAGTTGACTGATTTGTTTATTGACCTCCAGTTTGGCATATCATATCATGCCCCTTAATATGATAAACTTCAATAATGTGTTATTCATTGATTTGTTTTTTGACCTCCAGTTTGGCATATCATATCATGCACCTTAATATGATAAACTTCAATAATGTGTTATTCATTGTACTTCTCTATTTTTAGTTTCTGTGAGAGTGTTTTATTGTCAGATAGCCATTTTCTTTTTCGTGATTCTCACTTAATGCTTTCACTTCGTAATCTGCATTTCACGCCAATAGCTATATTTGATCCTTACCAGGAGCAAGGATTTGTATATCTGGACATCTTAAAACTTCACCTTGCCTATAGAAATCCTGAACAATGTTTTAATTTTAGTGTACAGAGTACCAAGTCCCTGCTCTATTTTCCTTTTGTTTATTAAAGATAGTTCGAATCAATGTTTTTAGTTTCTAGAGGGATGCCTGTCCTAACAAGAAACTATACAAGAAATCAGCTTATTGGATGCATATGAATTCTACAATTAGACTGTAGAAATTTGATGTTGAAACTGTTTCTTTATGCATTTGAAATAAATTTTGGAGAGTTTGGACTTAATATTTGTTACCTAAGAGCTCTTGGACTTGAATGAGCTAGTTGTAGATTAAGCTTCTAGACTTGACTGAGTTAATTGAAGCTTCACATAATTAATTGTATGTTTGGTTTAATGTTACACAAAGCCCTTTTATCCCGTCACTCCACTCTTTTAGGATTTTTGTTTTAATGAGTTGGTCTTCTTATCTTTTTTGTTATCTAAAGATCAACGCTGTTGAGGGACAATTAATGAGTTTGGGAAAAGTATCTTGAGGATGTATAAATCATTTTTTTTTTTTCAATTTCTCATTAAAGAAAAAAGGGTAATAATCAAATAAATCCTGAACCTTTTTGTTAATTCCAAGTAGTTTGCAATTTTTCTATTTTTAACCAAATTGGTCTTCTATGTTTTCCATAAGTACCAAATTGACCCTTCTTACTAACTTCCGTTAATCAACTTTAACAATTGTAGGGGCATAAATTGTATACATTACAAAACTGTCGTGTCCAGTGTTTGATACAAAAAGACAATAACTGGTGAAGGTGGTCTAGCCTTTTTTTTTATTTAATGTTTTTAATTATTTTAATAATTTTTATTAAATTTTACTATTATTTTATTATAATTTTTGGTTAATTTGTTATATTATAAATTTATATTTACTGTAACTTTAATTTATTTTTTCAAAATGTTAATATTATTTTGTTATTGAATATTAAAATACTATTTTATCCTTTATTTTAATTGAAGTTTTTATTTTAATTTTAATCAATTTTACCGTGGGAGGGACTAATTTGGTCATTTTTGAAAAGTTAGGGACTTATGTGGTACTTATGAAAAACTTGGGGACCAATTTGGTCAAAACTCAAAAAGTCGCAAATTACTTGGAATTAAGAAAAAAGTCTAGAACTTATTTGGTAATTTTCCAAAGGAGAAAAAAAAAAAACTATAAAAATGATTGTTGGCCCTTGTTGGATAATTTTCTTCTGACTCATTGATTTTGTACTATGATCTTGAAGGACACAATGGAGCTGGTAAAAGCACAACCATATCCATGCTTGTTGGCCTTCTCCCTCCTTCATCTGGAGATGCTTTGGTGTTTGGAAAGAACATTCTAACAGATATGGTAAATTATGTTTTGTTTTCAACTTCTATGAATGGCTTTTATATTGTTCCATTCGGAAGATACATTCTTAATAAAGCATTAATTTCAGGTAGATATGCTTTTCTTGCTGTGGTTGATTTGCTGTTAAAATGAGAACACTCTGACCCTTGCTAATTCTGTTAAGAAGATCATAGTGAGTGGTGCAGTGAGCTCTTAACTTGGTGATTGTTGGCTTATAATCAACGTTTAGTTATTCAGTTTAGTTGTCTGACTTGGTATAATTAACAAAATTTGAGACATTAGGATTTCTTTCAAGAGTCAAAATGTGGTAAAAATGGTATGGTAGTCATTCATTTCTTTCTTTGTTGCGCAGTGAGCTCTTAACTTGGTGATTGTTGGCTTATAATCACCGTTTAGTCATTCAGTTTAGTTGTCTGACTTGGTATAATTAACAAAATTTGAGACATTAGGATTTTTTCAAGAGTCAAAATGTGGTAAAAATGGTATGGTAGTCATTCATTTCTTTCTTTGTTGCTCATAATCATGCGGAAAATAAAATCTTAATCTTTTATAGATTTGTTGGACTTTATGTTGGATATACTGTCACATTGGTCTGGAGCCTTTTTAATCTTTTAAAAGTTTGAATAGTTACCAGAAAATCTGCTTTTATTTATGTCATTGGTTAATGCTTTGTTACTTTTATTTCTTTCCCCTCTTCTTTTGTGTCGAGTTGGAATGATAATAGGTTATCAAAATGACTATGTTTTGTAGGATGAGATACGGAAAGGATTGGGTGTGTGCCCACAACATGATATTCTTTTCCCAGAATTGACAGTAAGTAAGAATCATGTTTTATATTTTCAATGCACATCTTCTTTGACTGTATTTATGATTTATTATTTTTGTATACAAGGTATTTAATCATTTGGATTGAACTATAAAGGAAATGAAGCATTGCTATGTGGATATTAGCTAATTTAGCGAGTGCGATCTTGAGTAGTTATATTAGAAGTTTTGGGATTGAATCCACTCATATCAGGTCTGGGCAGGTTTGGATTATAATTCAGATGTATAGACAAATAATATTAATAATGGTGATGTTAAATCTAGTTGTCAATCAACTAGAAGTCAATTGATTGAGTGATTATGGTACTTCCTTTATGTTCTATGCCTAGCACTATAAATTCATGTACCTTGGCTGAATAATATACACAACCTAATTCTCTTTTCTCCATATATCTTTAGTGTTAACATAGTATCAGAGTGCCGATCCTTCTTATAAGCACAACTTGTAGAAATATCTCATATGTGCCGCCGTCTGCAGTGGTAGACGGTGGCACAAGTACATCTATCATCGTGTGCCTTTTCTTTATTAAAAATTTCAGTCTTCTCTCTTAAGAAAAAAGAAAAGAAAAATTCAGTGCTTTGAAGGACATACTATCTCCATACACTCGGCCCAAACAAAAGCCTAGTTTCTTTCTGCAGTGCTGTCACCACCAGCAACCACTCAAAACTGCCCAACCCTAAATCACTGCCTTGCCTTCAACACAAGATTGTTCCTGTTGCTGGAGAATATGGCATTACTCAGACGTACACTCTTCTTCCTAGAATTGAAAGTGAACTGCAGCTGTCTTGTTGGCCACCAAAGTCAAACATGCATTTGTACACACACCTAAGCGACTCAAAGTCAAATCCCCTTCTATTCTGTTTTCATTCACAACTGCAGTAACAAGGTAGGCACCACCATTTTAAATCAATACCTTGCTTGCCTGCCAACTGTGGCGCCGCTCATCGACCGTTGTCAGAACTTTTTGGCAACCCTTTGTTGACTCTTTGGCGACATTATAAAAAAGAAAAAACTCTGTCGAACCATTTCATCGGCACCTCTATCAAGCCGTTTCATTGACCACTCTAAGAATTTGTATCCTTAGCCACTCTGTTAAATTGTTTCCCCGGCGACTCAAGTTGTTTCCTCGGCTACTATGTCAAGCCATTTTGTCTACTCTGTTAAGCCATTTCGTCGGCACTTTGTCAAGTCATTTGGTTGGCCACTGTATCAAGTTAGTTCGTCAACCTTTTGAAATGACTCACTACCATCATTGGAACTCTCATACCTAAACTGATACAAGTTGGAATTATTATTATATTATCATTTTTAAGTTTTTTTTTTTTTTTATCTATATTACAAGCTAGAGCATTGAAAATATATATGCTTTAACTTGAGGGGGAGTGTTAAATTTAGCTGTCAATTAGCTACAATTAAAGTGTCAATTGATTGAGTGATTATTGTACTTCCTTTTCCATTTTAGGCATAGCACTGTAAATTCACGTACTTGGTTGAATAATATTGAAGATTGTAATAAAGAGAATAAAACTCTTCTTTTGCATAAACACCTGTGAAACATATATATAGATTAAGGTAACATGCTACCTTAATAATAGGAATTAGACTAAACTTCAAACTCTAGCTAAGACTCCTAACTTGGGAGAATGAGATAGTCATGATAGACTTCTAGTCATAATAGACTTCTCATCTCTTTATTAAATAAACAGATAATAATAACAGATTAATAATAATAATAATAATCTATAATTCAACACCCCCCCTCAAGCTGGATGATAGATGTCAATCATTCCTAGCTTGGAACAAAGTTCATCAAACACTGTTCTAGCTAATGGCTTAGTTAGGATATCGGCAGTTTGTGATGCAGTAGGCATGTAAGACAGATCAAAACTCCCTTCTTCAATCTTCTCCTTGATAAAATGCCTGTCAATCTCAACATGTTTTGTCCTATCATGATGAACAGGATTTTTGGCAATACGAATTGTTGATTGATTGTCACAAAACAGTCGCATAGCCCCTTCAATTGGCATTTTCAATTCTGTCAGTACCCTTTTTAACCAAACACCTTCACATATCCCATGAGCCATTGCTCGAAATTCTGCCTCAGCACTACTTCTTGAAACTACTGACTGCTTCTTGCTTCTCCAAGTGACTAAATTCCCCCAAACAAACGTACAATATCCAGATGTAGACCTCCTATCAGTAATTGAACCTGCCCAATCTGCATCTGTAAAAACTTCTACTTTCCTGCTAACATTCTTCTTGAAAAACAGCCCTTTTCCAGGTGTCAGTTTCAGATATCTCAAAATTCGAAACACTGCCTCCATGTGTTCTTCTGTAGGTTTATTCATGAACTGACTTACAGAGCTTACTGGGAAACCTATATCAGGTCTTGTATGGGATAAATAAATTAATTTCCCAACTAACCTCTGATATCTTCCTTTATCAACCGGAGCACTTCCTTCAATTTGTCCCAACTTTACCGTGTAATCCATGGGAGTTTCAGCAGGCTTACAATCTGTCATCCCAGTTTCTTTTAGTAAGTCAAGAATATACTTACGTTGAGAAACCACAATACCTTCCTTCGAACGGGCTATCTCCATACCCAAAAAATATCTTAGACTTCCCAAATCTTTTATCTCAAACTCCTTGGCTAGAAAACACTTCAACTTTTGTATTTCTTCATCACAATTTCCTGTTAGAATAATATCGTCAACATAAACAATGAGAACAGTAATGTTACCTCCAGAAGAATGCTTGACAAACATTGTATGATCTGACTGACATTGCATGAATCCACTTAGTTTTACAGCCTTACTAAATCGTTCGAACCAGGCCCGAGGAGACTGTTTTAGTCCATAAAGGGATTTTTTCAGTCGACAAACCAGATTTTTCTGAGCATAATTTGCTATACCAGCTGGAAAATTCATGTAAACTTCTTCTTCTAGCTCGCCGTTCAAGAATGCATTCTTGACGTCTAGTTGATGGAGTTTCCAATCTAAGTTTGCTGCCATGGAAAGAAGAATACGAATTGTATTCAATTTCGCTACTGGTGCAAATGTCTCCTCGTAGTCGATTCCATATGACTGTGTGAACCCTTTAGCTACCAGCCTAGCCTTGAACCTCTCAATACTGCCATCGGCCTTATATTTGACTGTAAATACCCATTTACAGCCTACCGGATGCTTCCCTTTAGGTAACTCTGTCACTTCCCATGTTTTGTTCTTCTCAAGAGCCCTGATTTCTTCATTTACAGCAGCCACCCATTCTGGAATTTTCATTGCCTCTTCTATACTGTTCGGAACTTGAACTGGCAGAATATTGGCTGAAAAAGCTTTGAAAGATGGTGAAAGTCCATCATAGGAGATATATTTGCACAAGGGATAAACTGGTCTATTTCGGCACTCTCTTAGACCTTTTCTTATTGCAATTGGCAGCTCACTGTCATCTTTCTTCTTTGTCTGCAGTATGCTGTTTTTCTGCAGTTCATTTTCTCCCTTTTCTGCACTGTTATTGTCTTCCATTTCTGGCTGCAGCTCACTTTCACCCCTTGTTTCCTCACTGTTCATGGGCAGCTCACTGTCTCCAGGTCTGTTATCAATGGTAGTTTCCAAAAAATTTTCTCGGATTGTTTTGCTCGGTTCAGATTCTTGGTGCTGCTCGATTTGCATAGGGACTCCACATTGCTTTTGAGTTTTCCTGTTTCTAGTATAAACAATAGGAGATTGTGTTTGTAAAGGATAGGATGTTGTTGTGATGTCCGAATTCCTAGGAAAAATTTGAGGAGTTTTGGTAGATTGAAGTTCTAAATTCCTAGGAGATTTCAACAAATCATCAGTGATATCACAATAACTAGAAGGGCAAAACTTATCATCCATTTCCCAAAAACAACAAGACTCAAACTCTGCCCCCTTTTTGTTTTTGTCATAAAAGGATTGAGTTTCCATAAAAGTGACATCTTTTGAAAAATAAAATCTTTTTGTAGTAGGAGAATAGCATTTGTATCCTTTTTGTGTTGGTGAGTACCCAACAAAAAGACATTTGATGGACTTAGGGTCAAGTTTACTACGATGAATTTGAGTTAACTGGACAAAAGCTGTACAACCAAAAACTTTAATAGGGAGATGTGAAATAAGTCTGGTATGAGGAAAATGTTTTAACAAAACATGACAAGGAGTATCAAAATTTAAAACTCTTGATGGGAGTCTATTAATTAAATAAGTTGCTGTGAGAACAGCTTCTCCCCAAAAAAATTTAGGAACATTAGAAGTGAATAGGAGAGATCTTGCTACTTCAAGGATATGTCGATTCTTCCGCTCTGAGACTCCATTCTGTTGTGGTGTCTCAGGACAGGAACTTTGATGAACAATCCCCTCTTGTAGCAAGAACTTATTTAAAACATTGTTAAAAAATTCCTTGCCATTATCAGTTCTGAAAATTTGAATTTTTGTTTCAAATTGATTTTGTATCATCTTAACAAAGTTTTGAAATATTTGACTTACTTCAGATTTTTCTTTCATTAAAAACACCCATGTAAGCCTAGTATGGTCATCAATAAATGAGACAAACCATCTAGCTCCAGTGACATTAGGAACCCTAGAAGGACCCCACACATCACTGTGAATCAAGGAGAATGGACGACTTTGTTTATAACCCTGAGTAGGATAAATTTGACGACTTTGTTTAGATAACCTACAGACTTCACACTCAAACAACTGAGGATTTTTATTAATAAACAAACTTGGTAACAATTTTTCTAGATACACGAAATTAGGATGTCCTAATCTATAATGCCACAAGAAAACATCATTATCCTTATTTGAACTAGGAAACTTAACAGATGAACTAGGAATACAAACTTTACTGGCAGAATAGAATTGCTTGCTAGAATCAGATTCAACTTTAAGTAGGTAGAGTCCTGAGTGCAAATCAGCATTGCCAATCATCCTCCCCGAGTCCGAGTCCTGAAACACACATTGATTAACAGAAAATTTAGCAACACATTTCAAATCATTAGTGAGTTTACTCACTGAAAGTAGACTGCAATCAAGACTAGGAACCAATAAAACATGATGTAATGTCAAGTTTGGTGATATTGTTATAGAACCTGTCCCTTCAACTTTTGACAGTGAACCATCAGCAATCTTGACATTAGAATTGCTATGGTTGGGAACAAAATTGTAAAATAATTCCCTATCTCCTGTCATATGATCTGAGGCTCCTGAGTCGACTATCCAGGGTTTTGGTAGTCCCTTGCTAGCATTAAGAGCTGTCAAAAAAGTACCTTTTTGAGCAACCGAACCTGTGCCAATCACTGGCTGCTGCTGGGACAGCTGAGAATTAAATAGCCGCTGCAATAAATCCATTTGCTCTCTGCTGAAAATATTCTGGTCAGCCTGCTGGTTCTGGAAATTATCGCTGCTGGTTGCTGTATTTCCGCTGCCGGTTGCTGTATTTCCGCGACTATCCTTACTGAATCGTGATTTCCAGTCTAGTGGCTTTCCAAACAGTTTCCAGCAGGTTTCCTTCAAGTGTCCAAGCCTCTTACAATGTTCACACCATGGCCGATTCTTCCTTGACTTGTTATCATTAAAGGAATTCTGATTTCCTTTCACAAATAGGGCAGAACCTTCAGCAGCTGAATTTTCAGTATTGGGTGATCCCAACATAATTCTCTTCCGGCTCTCCTCCCTTCTTACTTCTGAAAAAACTTCTCGAATACTTGGAAGAGGTTTGGTTGCCAAGGTTCGACCTCTTACTTCATCCAAATAAGGATTTAACCCAAGCAAGAATCTGAAAATTCTTTTCTGTTCCAAGATATCCTTGTACATGCTGCTGTCTTCTTGATTCTTCCACTGATATTTCTCAAATAAATCTAACTGCTGCTAGTGTCGAGTTAGATTATTGAAATATTGTGTGACTGTCAACTCCCCTTGACGCAAGTCATACAGATTGCTTTCGATGCCAAACAATTCTGCAGTATTATCACTGCTGGAGTATGTCTCTTTGGCAGCCTTCCAAATCTCTCGAGCAGTTTCATAGAGAAGAAAATTCTCACCAATTTCATTTGTCATAGAATTGATAAGCCATGACATTACCATGCTGTTTTCGGTCTTCCATTGCTTGAAGGCTGGATCCTCTTTCGCCGGTGATTCTGAAATTCCGGTGATGTAGTCGTCCCGTCCTTTTCCACAAATGAACATGGTCACGGATTGGGACCACTGGAGATAGTTGTGTCCATTTAATTTATGACCTGTGATAGGCATGTGAGGAATATGGGAATTATCATTGTTCCCATAACCAGAACCACCATTATTTTGAGAAATAGTTGGTTCCGGATTTGAAGAAGGAGTACTAGTTGAGGAAGTACTAGGAGTGGCCATTCCGTACTTGGTCATTCAATTAGTTTAGGTTTCAGAGGAGGCTCTGATACCATGAAGATTGTAATAAAGAGAATAAAACTCTTCTTTTGCATAAACACCTGTGAAACATATATATAGATTAAGGTAACATGCTACCTTAATAATAGGAATTAGACTAAACTTCAAACTCTAGCTAAGACTCCTAACTTGGGAGAATGAGATAGTCATGATAGACTTCTAGTCATAATAGACTTCTCATCTTTTTATTAAATAAACAGATAATAATAACAGATTAATAATAATAATAATAATCTATAATTCAACAAATATACACAACCTAATTCTCTTGTCCTCCTTATCTCTTTGGTGTTAACAAATATGGTGTTGATTCTTCGTGTTTTACCATTTTATTCTTTATGCATTGCCTCTTTTAAAATTCCAAAGTTCTTTTTTCAAATGTAGTGGTTTTGATGGTTATACATGATAAATGTTACTCTATGTTGCATGGATACGGATACGGGGATACGATACGACGCGATACGAAAATACGGTAAATCTCTAAAAACTAGGATACAGATACGATAGTTATAAATATAATATATATATTTATATTTAAAACATAAATAACTTCATTAATTCATGATTAAACTAGTTCTCTTCTTTTATCTTTCCTTCTTCTTTCTCTTCTCTTCTTCAGTAGCAACTAGTGCTCTTCTTCCTCTTATCTTTCTTTCTACCTCTTTTCTTCTTCAGCAGCAGGTCGACGAGATCGGGTATGTCTTCTTCCTCTCCTCTTCCTTCTCTTTTTTCTTCTCTCTTCTCTTCTTCCACTTCTCTTCTCCTCTTCTCTGTTTTTCTTTAACAGGAGGTAGTGGAATGATTTTGGGAATAAAAGAAAACTTAATCGACAGCCTTCTTAAGTATTGAGTCAAGAGTTATAAATTTTATTTCTGACTCCATACTTTTTTTAAATTACACGATGACCCCTTTTTAAAAAAAATTACAAAACGACTCAAAACGTATCCTAAACGTATCCAGCTGTATCCTTGCCGTATCCTTGTCATATCCCTGGCGTATCCGGCAGTCAAACCTCACCAGAAGTCAATGGATACGCGTATCTTGATTTGGATATGCGTATTCTTGCGTTTCCTAGTATCCAATACGGATATTAGTGGGATATGCTAGGGTTTGAAGTATCCGTGCTTCACTAATGCTACTTCTGTCATTCTTATTCATAATTTATAGAAGAAATTCGTGAATGCGATCTTCTGTCCACACTTGAGGAAATTCGTGCTAGTCTTCTTCGACGGCATCTTGATCTATTCTAGATCAATGGAGGAACATTTGGCACATCTAGAGGTAGTTTTGGGGATACTGGGGCAACACCAATTTTTCATCAAAATGCCTAAGTGTGAGTTTGTCAGATATAAGTTAGAGTATTTGGGTCATTTCATCTCTGAAACAGAGGTGAAAGTAGATTCACGGAAGGTGGAGGCGATGGTAGATTAGCCATTGCTTAAAGATGTGTCCGCTCTAAGGGGATTTTTGGGGTTGACGGGGTATTACAGGAGGTTTATCAAGCACTATGGGCTGATCGGGAGACCGTTGACCAACATACTAAAAAAGACAATTTCGAGTGGACAGATGAAGCAAAACTAGCCTTTGAATATTTGAAAAGGGCAATGACTCAGACTCCGGTTTTAGCATTGCCAAACTTTGACAAAACATTCAAGGTCTACAGTCTACACTGATGCGAGTGGTGAAGGAATAGGGGTTGTTTTGGTTCAAGACAAAAGGCTATTGGTGTTTATCTCCAAAGCCTTTGGTCCCATTAAGAAGACTTGGAGTACGTATGCATAAGAGATGTTGGCAGTGATCCATGCAGTAAAGATATGGAGACCATATCTTTTCTAGGGCGGAAATTCACTATTGTTACGGATCAACAGGCATTGAGGCACTTATTGCAGTAGAAAATTGTAACTTCGGATCAACAAAAGTTTATGGTGAAGTTACTAGGGGTTTGAATACGACATCTCTACCAGCCAGGGAAGGAAAATAAGGTAGCAGTTGCGTTATCCAGAAAAGAGGGTAGTCCAATGATGTGGATTGTGTTTGACGACGGAGATTCAGGGGTGTTGGCCTTGAGTGGCGCAAAGTGGATGATTTGGGATAAGCTGCGGGAGGTCATGAAGATGGATACTAGGACTCAGGAGATCTGCAAAGAGCTTGAGAATCAAGAGGATGGAGTCGAGAGGTATGAATTGAAGAATGGGCTCGTAAAAATTATGTATACGTGCCCGACGTTCCAGGTTTAAGGGATGAAATCCTTACTTTCATGATAGCAAGGAAGGAGGTCATTTGGGATGGTTGGGAAGGGCTTAAAAGTAAAGTGAAGAGTAGCAGTGTGTGATACGTGTAAGAAGATTAAGAATGACTCGAGGCGACCAATGGGACTGTTGCAACCATTACCATTTTGGAGTGAATTTGGGAGGACTTTACTATTGATTTTGTCGAGAGGTTGCCAAGTAGCAAAGGTTATGAGGCAATATTAGTTGTGGTAGATCGTTTAAGTAAGGGTGGTCACTTCATTCCATTACAACACCCTTTCATCGTTAGTGGTGTGGCCAGGGTCTTCGTCGACAATGTTGTCAAGTTACATGGGTTTCCCCGGAGTACTGTGATTGACGGGGAAAATTGTTTATGAGTTCTTTTTGACAGGAGTTGTTTACCTTGCAGGGCAACAAGCTCAAGGCGAGCTCATCTTATAATCCATAGAGGAATGGACAGATAGAGGTGGTGAATCGAACTCTAGAGCAATATTTGAGGTGTTATTGCCACAATGAGCAAGTAAGGTGGAAAGAGTACATTCCGTGGGCTAAGTATTGGTACAACACAACTCGTCATGCTGTAATCAATATGAGTCCCTTTGAGGTGATATACGGAAGACCACCACTAGTTTTGAGTACATATGAGAAGGGTACTGTTGCAAATGATGAGGTTAAGGAATTAGTGACTCGTGATGAGATTATGGCCAAGGTGAAGAAGGAACTCGAGAGGGCTCAAGGTAGGATGAAGAAGTACTACAATCAAAGTAGGCGAGATGTATCTTTTGAGCCTGGTAATTTCGTATACCTCAAGCGTCAACTATATCGACAGAAGTCGTTGAAAAGAAAATTTAATGTGAAGCTGTCACAGAGGTATTATATACCTTTCAAGGTGCTGGAACGCATAGGAGAGGTCATCTATAGGTTAGACTTACCACTGTCATCGAGATTGCATCCGGTTTTTCATGTATCGGTATTGAAGCAGAGGGTTGGTAGTCCAAATCTGATTGCAGAGGAATTACCATCATTTGATGAAGAGGGAAGAATGTTGTTGAAATCGAAAGAAGCGTTGCAACATAGAAGTTGGCAAAGAAATCGACCAAAAGAGAGAGTTTGGCAGGTATTAGTGCATAAGTTGGGAAGACTATGAAGACATGGTGATGAGATTTTCGGATTTTACCCTTGAGGGCAAGGGCATTCTTAAAGAAAGGGGGAATGATGAGGACATTGCTAAAAGGTCGGCAAGACGAAGATACGAGAGGAAAGAAACAGTGCAAACCAGCTGCTGGAAGGGAAAAAAGAGGAATTTCGCGACTTGTGGTGCGACTTGTACAAGTCGCGCTACAAGTCGCGACAATTCGAATAAAAGGACTCAAAAACCAGTGAGTATCGCGACTGGTAGGGCAAAATTGCAGTAACATCCGTGACTTGCAGCTTGACTTGCACAAGTCGCACGCGAGTAAATTCTGCAGTTAATGTTTCCTTTTTTTTTTTTAGGGTTTTGTGCATTTATTTTATTAATTTATTTCTATTTTCTAGTGCTTTTAGTATTATGACTCTATTAGGTATAAATAGCCCATTAAACATTAGGTTTGTATTCATTCAAGTATATTTTTCGGATTATCAATAAAATTGAGAAATATTCTCCACTTTCGGCTTTTCTAAGATTTTAGGAGAGCTTGGATTAGGGTAAGGGCTAATAACCCAAACTCTAGAGAGTTAGCAAACCCTAATAAGGTGACCTAACTCACAACTATCGGGGCAAGTTAGGGCTGTTAGGGGTTGTTGTTGGATTTACGGTTAGGTCCTCAACACATTCTTTAGAGATCGTTATCCAAGACTTTATAGAATGGCAAACAGCTCCATCTCAAATGACTTTGGGTTGGAGTTGGGACTTCAATTTTAGGTGACATTTTAATGATAGAGAATGGCAAGATCTCATATCTATGCTGGCTGCCCTAGAGAATGTCTCCTTCGATCGCCTTTGAGAGATAGAAGGATTTGGAGACTAAATTCTTCAGGATCATATACTTGTAAATCCTACTTCAAGTGGCTAGTTAGCAATTGCTCTTAAAGTAATTTTAAGTATTTCAACTTACTTTGTAAAGCTAAAGTGCCTCCAAAAAGTTTTGCTTCAGTTGTGGCTATGGGGAAGGTTAATACAGGGGAGATTATTGAAAGGAGGTTCCAACACACAAGTCTCTCTCCTTTTTGCATCATGTGCAAATACACAGAAGATTTCCTTCATTGTGATGTTGCCTTTAATTTTGGAGTAGATTATTAAAAGAAGCTAAAATAGCCTGGCGGCTCTTGCTTCTTCAGAATCAAGTTTTTGTGGAACATTTTTGTGCTTTTGCTTGGGAAAGAAACCCAAAACCCTATGGAAGTGCGTCTTACCCTTTTTGAGAATTATTTGGGAAGGTTGAAGTAATAGAATTCTTGAACGGAAGATTGAGGAGAATATTGATGGCTTGTGGGATCGAGTTCGCTTCTTTGCTTCCTTATGGGATTCCGTCTCTAACGAATTTAGGGATTCTACTTTTATCTTTATTCACTTTAATTGGAAAGGTGTTGTGGGATAATTTGTTCTGCTTAGAGTTCCCTTTTGTTTTCTAGACATTATTTTTGTCTTGAAGGCTCGTTTTGTTACCCTAGGTTGTTTTTTGTTCACTCCTAAAGGGCTGTGTTGGTAGAGTCTAATTTTTGTATAGGGTTCTTTTGTTTCATTTGTTCTTTTGCAATAAAATTTTGTTTCCTATAAAAAAAAGAAAAGAAAAAACATTTAATCACCACAAGATTTCTTTCTTGGAGCTAATTACTATTTTTTTTTTTTTGAGAAATTATCAGTTACTCTGGAAGTGAAAAAATGCCATGAGAACAGAACTGAAAAGTTTTAATCAATAATATCATCCTTGAATTATGATACAATCTTATAGGTATACCAATAAAATTTATAGCTACTAATCTCTTAGACGAATCTAATCAATCTCAATTATCTCTCTCTCTCTCTCTCTTTTTTTTTTTTTGGAATTGTTATAGATCTTTGTTAATATTGTAGCTTAGAATTTCGGAGTTTGTTTTCTGGATATTTATGCATTTTTTTTCTATAACTATAAGAAACCGAAACTTATTTAAACTTAAAATTTTTTTAAAAAACAAAGGAGGACCAGTAGTTGTCCCAACAGATCAAGGGCGTTTTCATTGCGAATATGTTCATCTTTTGGTTGTTTTGTTAAAATATCATGCTGGTTTATACCAGGACAATATAACATTGTCAATTTCTCTGTTCAGGTGAGAGAGCATTTGGAAATGTTTGCAATATTGAAGGGTGTGAAGGAAGATCTTCTGGAGAATGTCGTGACTGATATGGTTGATGAAGTGAGTTCCTATCTATATATTTGGATTCTTCTATGCGACACTTACATTGAATTTTTAGAATTACAAATTATGTATGTAACGTAGATCTATATACTAAATCTTCAGCCATCATATGCAATGTGTTCATTTAATTTGCTAGTTTTATAATCTGTAGCTTATGAAGCTCCTAAAGTTTTCCTTCTCCTATGTGAATAGTGGAATATATTCTATTTTAAATTTGTTGATATTAGGACTATTTTTGAGATATAATGGTATAAAAGCTGATGAAAACTGTTGAATTGCTTAAATGTAGCATGTTTTGTACAACCTCATGACTTGTCTCTTTAGATAGAATAGTGTATATATATAAGTACTTTTCAAGTCAGCACCCCCTTAGTTTATTATAATGAGCACCATTTAATAAGGGCCCTTGATCAATTCAAAGCTATTGGATCAATTGAATTAAAAAAAGGTCTTTTAGCAGCAAACTTTGAATTGGAAGGTGCTTAATATAATACACTAAGGGGGTGTTGACTTGAAATTTTTTTTATATATATATATATATATTTTTCTTTTATAGGAAACAAAAAACTTTATTCAAGGAGTATAAAAAGTGAACAAGTAGTCCACTAAAACAACAGATAAAAATAAAAAATAATTAAGATAATTATTATTTAATCAAGACAGCAAGAAATCTCCCAAACTTGATGCCTTCAGTGTGAAATAGGCAGCCGTTGTAGGAAATGGTTAGATTTTATGTCTTCTGATATGACTTATTTAGGTTTCTTTGATATAATATAAGGAGCTTAATGGCTTAGGACACAAGATTCCCTCTACTATTACCAGATTAGTAGAGGGCATGCTTGTTTAATTTTATATTTACTTTTTGTGCATGATCAAGTTAGAACTGCTACATTTTTTAATTGCTACTATTATTATTTTGGGCAGGTGGGTTTGGCTGATAAAATCAACACTCTTGTCAGAGCTCTTTCTGGTGGCATGAAGAGGAAGTTGTCTCTTGGAATTGCACTAATAGGAGATAGCAAGGTGATACAGAAACTTGAGAGCAACATTGTTGTTATTTTTCTATGTGGGAATTTATGGAATTGGTTTATTGTACTTCTTTTGTCACAGGTTGTAATTCTTGATGAACCTACTAGTGGCATGGATCCATACTCTATGCGCTTGACATGGCAGTTAATAAAAAAAAAGAAGAAAGGAAGGATTATTTTACTAACAACACACTCGATGGATGAAGCTGAAGAACTAGGGGATCGGATAGCTATCATGGCTAATGGTTCTTTGAAGTGCTGTGGAAGGTTATTTCTCTTCAACATAATTTTGGCTTGCCTAACTTCCACCCAATATTTCTGTTTGTTTTAATGAACAGGTTTTCCTGGATCAACTAAAAACTCTGAAATGATTATTTTTTTAACAGTTCTCTTTTCCTGAAGCATCGGTATGGGGTTGGTTATACCCTTACTTTAGTAAAGGTTTGACCCATTACTCTTCATTTATATATACAACATCTTGCTTTGCTATCCATTCCAATTATCAGTGCTTATTGTGTTACCCCCTTCTATTTCCTTTTTTCAGTCTGCCCCTGTTGCCTCAGCAGCTGCTGATATTGTCTATCGTCATATTCCATCTGCAACATGTGTGAGCGAGGTATTAATTCTTCCTGACTTGGCTTTTGCTACACAATTATGTAGTCAATGCAGTTTCCTATTTCGGTGTTTCTGTTGTATTACTGCAATTTTTCCAATCCATCTGTTATAATTCTTAAGGAAATATTTATCCGAATATTTATAATGGTTTGAGGTTCACTATATATAAGCTTTCGTTAATGTACTTTTTTGGACTGAAAACACTTATTCGCAGAATATTTTAAATGCAATATGCTAGGTGAACTTAATTATTTAAAATCGATCTACTTTTTGCCTCAAATGATTAATATATTAAGTGTGGAAATCACCCTTTCATATTCAAAATTGAAGAAATGAAATGACTTTTTGGTTTGTCCTAATTGTACTATAGTTAAAGCATCAGTTCCATATCAAAGATTGCCATGGTAGACTGATTAACAAATTGTTGAAATGATGGAATTACTTGATTGTTGACTGTTTCCAGGTTGGAACTGAGATTACTTTCAAGCTTCCCTTGGCATCCTCTTCATCTTTTGAAAGTATGTTTAGGGAAATAGAAAGTTGCATGAAGAGATCAGTGTTTAATGCCGAAAGAAGGGGTAGTGAAGATGCAAATTATCTTGGCATTGAAAGCTATGGTATATCTGTCACCACTCTGGAGGAGGTATTCCTAAGAGTTGCAGGATGTGACTTTGATGAATCTGAATGTATTAACCACGGAAATAATTATGTTGCTCCTGATTTTGTGGCTTCTCAAGCTTCCCCTGAACAATCTTCCAAAAGAATTCCCCATTCTAAATTGTTTGGAAATTATAAGAGGGTCATTGGTATCATTTTCACAATAGTGCAGAGAGCTTGCGGTTTGATTGTTGCTACGCTTCTCAGTTTCCTGAACTTCTTGAGTATGCAGTGCTGTTCTTGTTGTATTGTTTCAAGGTCTGTGTTTTGGCTACATTGTAAAGCATTATTGATAAAGAGAGCAGTAGCAGCTCGTAGGGACCGCAAAACAATTGTGTTCCAGCTTTTGATTCCAGCTGTTTTTTTGCTTTTTGGTCTTCTTCTTCTGAAGATTAAACCACATCCTGATCAACTGTCTGTGACCTTCACAACTTCACATTTTAATCCTCTGTTAAGTGGTGGCGGTGGTGGCGGTCCAATTCCTTTTGACCTATCCTGGCCTATTGCAAATGAGGTTTGTCAGTCCTTAATCATTTATTTGAGGTGTTCTGCCGTCTTTTGATTTTTTTGATAGGCAGTGTTGTTATACTCTTTAAAATTCTGAAATTTTCCTCTACATAAAATTTCATTTTGAGGACATGCAAATTGCAATATTTTCCTTTTGAGAAGCTATTCCTGTTGCAGGTTACAAAATATATCAAAGGAGGGTGGATTCAAAGTTTTAAACAGAGTGCATATGAGTTCCCTGATTCGGCAAAGGCATTAGCTGATGCAGTTAAGGCAGCAGGGCCAACACTGGGACCAACTTTACTTTCAATGAGTAAATTTCTGATGTCAAGCTTTAATGAATCCTACCAGTCAAGGTGTGTTGAGTTAAATTCCCTATTTACTTTGTACTGTTTAAATTTCAACATTTTTATTTGTTTTTATAAATGGTCTTAAGATGTCTTGTTGATATGCAATCCTCACATAGAATTCAAAGTTGAAGTGATTATTTGTTCGTAGATTTTGGAAGAACTCTTTCTGCTTGGACTTCTTTTTGTAATTTATAGTTATTGAATCATGTGCACTGGCTATTAAAAATGAAGAAAGAGGAGGAAAAACCTAAGTTTTTACTTTTCTTATTGCCCTCCTAAACCAGAAAAGTACGATGACTTATATAGGGAGATATGACAACTATTCTGTTATTAATCTCCTTTATTCTAGCACCTAGACTCTAAAACAGGAAACACATTAAAGACTCCTAATATAGATAAAATAGGAAACATCTCCTAGAATAAAGCCCATTAATCTCGATATTTCTACACTCCCTTTAAGTTGGTAAGTAATTATTGATCATCCCCAGCTTGGTAGTTAGGTCTTCAAAGTTTAAACTTGATTCTCCGAAGAGCTTTTGTAAGAATGTCTACAATTTAAGAACTTGTATTTATGTACATAACCTTGATGACCCATTCTTTAATTTTTTCCTTGATGAAACATGTTTAGTTCTATCATGATGGACTAGATTCATAGCTATACTTATAGCTTGATTATCACAAGACATCTCCATAGTCTTCTCAGTAGGAATCTATAGCTCTGAACTCGGCTTCTGCACTACTTCTCGTCACAACTAATTGCTTTTTTCTTTGCCAGGTAACTAGATTTCCCCAGAGATATGTGTAGTAACTTGAGGTGGACCTTCTGTATGTAATTGAACCAGCCCAATCAACATTTGGAAAAATTTCAATGTTCCTCTTGGTTTGCCTTTTGAAAAAACAAACCTTTGCCTAGAGTCATCTTCAAGTATCTAAGAATTCGATGTATTGCATTAAGATGTTCATCAGTAAGATTATTCATAAACCGACTCACCACATTTACTGGAAAGGCAATATCAGGACGTGTATGAGACATGTAAATGAGCTTTTCTACAAGCCTGTGGTACCTTCCTTTATCAACTGGAGAGTCCATCCCCAGTTTACTAGAAGAGTCCATAGGAGTATCTGCTAGTTTGCATCCAAGCATTCCAGTTGAAGATTTTGTTTGAATAATTTTGATATATTCCTCGTTTATTTACGGACAGTATATATGCACAAGAGTGGTCAACTCTTGGCTGTACAAGGATCTTGTTTCTCCTAATTTGGAGAATCAAATCCCCCTAATTTGGGTCTTAGAAATAAGGAATAATAAAACCTAAAGAAACAGCAGAATAAAGTAGTAAGTACTAATTACAATCAACACCCCTCCTCAAGTTGGGCAGTATATATTCATCATGCCCAGCTTGTTACTTAGCTCATCAAACTTATTTCTCGGTAGTGGTTTAGTCAGTATGTCTGCCACTTGTTGGCTGGTAGGAGTGTAAATAAGCTCCAAAACATTTCCATCAACCTTCTCCTTTATAAAGTGTCTATCGATTTCAATATGTTTGGTTCGGTCGTGGTGGATTGGGTTTTTAGCAATGCTAATCGTGGATTGGTTGTCACACATCATCTTAATTGGTCCTTCACAAGACACATTAAGATCAGCTAGTACTCTCTTAACCCACAAACCTTCACAAATCCCATGTGCCATTGCCTTAAACTCTGCTTCTGCACTGCTCCTTGCTACCACAGACTGTTTTTACTCCTCCAAGTAGTTAAATTATCCCAAACAGTAGTGCAGTAGCTTGATGTGGACCTGCGGTCATGAATGGACCCTGCCCAGATTGCGTCCGTAAAAACTGTGACCCTCCTGTTTGCTGCTTTGCTGAACAATAGACCTTTACCTGGGGTGAATTTTAAGTACCTAAGAATCCTTTGAACTACAACCATGTGTTCTTCAGTGGGGTTATTCATAAATTGACTAACCGCACTAACTGGGAAGGCAATATCTGGCTGAGTGAGAGAAAGGTATATTAGCCTACCTACTAACCTTTGAAATCTTCCTTTATCAACTGGTGAACTCCCCTTATCAGCTCCTATTTTTGTGGTTGTGTCAATGGGAGTTTCTGTAGGTTTGTAATCCTTCATGCTTGTCTCTTGTTCTAAATCCAACACATATTTTCGTTGGGATATGAGAATGCCTTTCTTTGAACGGCCTACTTCCATCCCAAGAAAATATCTTAAGTGCCCTAGGTCTTTGATCTCAAATTCCTTGGCCAAACATCCCTTTATTCGTGGTAGTTCCTCTAGGTAATCTCCTATGAGTATTATTTGTCAACATAGATAATTAGCACTGCTCTCCGCCCCTTTTCTGAGTGTTTAACAAACATGGTATGGTCTAAATGGCACTGTCCATATCTATGCTATTTTAACACGTGAGTGAATCTTTCGAACCACACCCAAGGAGATTTTGTAATAAAGACCCATCCGCAATATGGATTTTGTAATCTTCAGAACATGGATTATATGTCTAAAATAATGATGTATCTCCAGTCATGTGATCCGAGGCTCCAGAGTCAATAATCAATGGTCTTGAGTTCTCTGTTTTGACATTAAGAGTACATGAGAATTACGTTTTTGTGCGAGAGAGCCGGACCCAATAATCGAGTTTCCAAGAATAGGTTAGAATTGGCTTATC
This sequence comes from Xanthoceras sorbifolium, assembly GCA_003430845.1. Lineage (NCBI taxonomy): Eukaryota > Viridiplantae > Streptophyta > Magnoliopsida > Sapindales > Sapindaceae > Xanthoceras > Xanthoceras sorbifolium. The sequence goes on from CM010611.1 coordinate 9,884,924, forward strand.
AGCCTCTGTAATAACTCCATATGTTCTTCGTCGAAGGGGACTGATTAGGCAGTTGGAGTCTCTTCTCCAGTGGCAAATGGCCCCAGTTTTCACGGTCATATTATTGTTTGGATGGTTTCCAGTTTGCTGGTTTGCCATGTATCTTTCAACATGTCTCTTTAGTGTGTCCAGGTCTTCTATAGTGGTCACACTGAGGCCTGCCTCTTCATGCCTTGTTGTCATTGCTTGAGAAATTGACCCCTCTAGAGACAAGAGCCGAGCTCTCTGTAGGGGGTGTGATTGTGGAATTTCCAAGCATCACTATCTTTTTACTTTCTTCTCTTCATACCTCGGAGAATGCCTCTTGTATTGGGGGCAACGGTTTTCTACTCAGAACTCTTCCTCGGACTTTATCAAGGTTCTTATTGATTCCAAGAAAGAACTTAAAAATTCGTTCATTTTCGACAACCTTCTTGTATTTGATGTTGTCTTCATTACATTCCCCCGCCAATTTTTCAAAAACATCAAGCAACTGCCAATGACGAGTTAAGGTGTTGAATTGGGTCACAGGAAGATCCCCTTGTCTTAGATCATGAAGCATACTCTTTATCTCGAAGATTTTTGACGTATTGTCAGAGTTAGAATACGTCTCTTTTGTTGCATTCCAAATTTTCTTAGCTGTTCCATAGAACATGAAATTTTCACCAATCTTGTTAGTCATAGAGTTGATCAACCATGACATCATCATATTTTTCTTTGATTTCCAAGTTTTATATTTTGGGTCTTCTTGTGGTGGAGATGTTGCTGCACCAGTAAGATAGTCATCCTTCCCTTTCTCACAAACGACCATCATAACAGACAGGGACCATTGGATGAAGTTCTTGCCATTGAGTTTGTGACTGGTGATAGGAAGGAGGAAATTGTTGCTGTTAAGAGAACCTTCTGGTCCGCCTGGATTGCTGGGAACAATAGCCCCATCACTGGACGTGACTTCAGAATTGGATGTGACTTCAGAATTCGAACTCCACTTGCGGCTGGCCATGCCGTATTTGGTCATCCGAATTTTAATGGCTCAGATCGTGCTCCGATACCATGAAGAAAGAGGAGAAAAACCTCCGTTTTTACTTCCTTTCTTATTGCCCTCCTAAACTCGAAAAAACACGACGACTTATATAGGGAGAATGACAGCTATTATGTCATTAATCCCCGTTATTCTAGCACCTACAAAATAGGGAAAATACTAATAAAACTCTAAAACAGGAAACACATTAAAGACTCCTAATACAGATAAAATAGGAAACTAATCTCCTAGAATAAAGCCCATTAATCTCAATATTTCACAAAAAAAGAAGGCTAACATATAGTTTTGGTCCTGTACATTTCACTGAGGTTTCAATTTAGTCTTCAATTTTCAGTTGGTCCCCTTTGCTTCTTAAAGATCCTTTTAATTGGATCAATTTAGTTTAAAGGAGGACTAGTGTCCTATTTGTCTATTTACATGTGAACGCTTTTGCTGAGTAACAATTTTTTGTTGACGTGGTATTTTATGATAAGTGGTTACATCAATTAAATCAAGCCTTCTGCTTTCACTATCTCAACTGCTACCTCTACATCCCACTTTCTGTTGCCTTCTATTTCCTCTTTTGACGGAGAGGAGGAGGGAGATCATGTAGGGAGGAGGGAAAGATGGGAAATAACTGGAGAACAGGCAGAGGGCGCAGTTCAAATTGTGTAGCATTCTCATCCTTAGTCGTTTTTGCCGAGTTTGATTTCATCTTGTAAAACAAGAATAAACTGACATTGATTCTCTTGAAGTATAGTAATATATGGGGATGAATCCTAATCTAAATAGGAAAGTTATAAAAAAGAAAAAATACAACTTATATATCTAACACTACCATCAAGCTGGAACATAATATATTCAATGCCCAGCTTGGAACATAGATGAAGAAACAACCTCTTGTGCACAGCTTAGTGAAAATATCTACAATTTTGTATTTCAACATCTCGTGCCATGACAGTCCACATAAATGTGCTTAGTTTGTTTATTATACACTGGATTGCTAGCAATACAGGTAGCAGCTTGGATGCTACAGAACATTACAACTGGGCATCTGACATCAATATAGAGACGAGTCCTAATGTAAATAGGAAAGTTAAAAAAAATGAAACAATACAACTCATATATTTAACACCTGTATTTTCCAAAATTGTTAAATTGTATATTTGGTGATAGCACCTGACTAATCAAAAACAGATGGTTCACTAACCCTTTCCTTGTTCTTGCTGTATTAATCTCAATATATATACACTATTATCTCACATAGAGAAACTGAGAAAGTACTTCCACTTGTTGGCAGTTTTCTAGAGTTTGTTTTGTTCTTGAGTCTCTGGAACTTTTGTCGCTGGAATATCATGGTGAACGTGTACAGAATTTTTATTTTGTGTTCTCTGCCTCGTACTAATGTGTTGATATCCAGGTATGGGGCGATTGTGATGGATGACCAGTATGATGATGGAAGTTTAGGATTCACTGTACTCCATAACAGTTCTTGTCAGCATGCTGCCCCAACTTTTATCAATGTTATGAATTCTGCAATTCTTAGGCTTGCTACTCATGATGAAAATGTGACAATTCAAACACGCAACCACCCGCTGCCCATGACAAAAAGCCAGCACTTACAACATCATGTATGCTTCTTTTACATTTTAATATATCTCCTAGTATAATAATATAAGCGGTTATGCTAGAAGCAGAAAGATAATTATGTGGGTTAGCGTTTTAGGTATATCTTTTGTTTCACTGGTAAGTTAATTCTTATGTTTAACATTTTTATGAGAATATTCATTTCATTGGAACCCTCTTGATGTAATACAAATTTTACACCGAGGAAAACCAGAAGAGCTGAAAAAGAATGATATATTGAACTCTTAATGTAGCAAATTTGCAACACATATAAGAACATAATCCTATGTATTTGCTACTTTAGACAATGTGTAAGTTCACATTAAAATTTTGTGGGAAAGGGATTGGGGTTTCTAGTTACCTGCATAATGGAGTTTATAAGTTAAATGTCTGGCAGGATTCCTCCAGAAAAGTGAACTGGGGATCATATGATTTAATCATGAATGACATACCAGATTCAGAAGTCACTCATATCTTTATAAAAGAGGCTGCATGGTTTCTTGTGGCTACATCCTTCATTTTCTTCACTTGCTGCTTTCTTGTTAGGCAACTTTGTGTTTCGCTGTAGTAAGGATACCCTGGCTTTGGTCCAAAAAAGTGATTGACATACCTAATCTTGAATACATGATATACATCTATTATGTAAAGAGTGAAGTATCTTACAAATAAGCCCTTTCTGCTTTACCAAATAAAATTTACCGATATTCTTAAATTTACCAATATTCAGCTTGGATTATCTTGTGAGTTTTGTAATTTTGTAGGATCTGGATGCCTTCTCTGCTGCAGTGATTGTTAGTATTGCCTTCTCATTTCTTCCTGCCTCGTTTGCTGTTTCCATTGTAAAGGTAATCTTAAACTAGTCTAAAATAATTTCTATGAACTTTGTTTAACAGTCAAGTTAACTGTTTTATTATGAGATGACTGAATGATAGTCGCAAGAAGATGCAGTTTTATTAAGAGGTGTATAAATGGTTTCTATTTTTCATGAAGAAGTTATAAAGGTTTTATTTTTTGCGGATTATACTCGAATCCTTTCAATAGATTTCGGATAACCTGATACGTTAACTTTTAACTCATATTTATAGTAACTTTCAACCAACCATTGATTGACATTTAAATGCCATAAGGCCTGTATTTGGATTTCCTAGTAAATTCAAATACAATAAAAGTGATGGGCATCCAAGGATTTTAATGAATTATTGGCTGTCACCACGTCATTTTTTAAACAAACTTGGGTGGCACCATGCAAGCTGCCTTATAGCATTTAAATGTCAATCAATGGTTGGTTGGAAGTTACTATAAATATAAGTGAAAAGTTAATGTATCGGGTTAAAAAAATGTGAGTTATTGTGTATCTGATGATAAAAAGAAGATTGATTTCATGAAAACCTTAAGTTGATCGCATATTATCTATCCTCAATTAAAGTTGTGGAGTTTATTTTTCGGGCAACCGTGATCTTATTAATATGTTGATACTCGGTTCATGTTTATCGAAAAAAATTGCTGTGTAGTTGAAGCCATCCTCTCCAGTTTTGAATTGAATGTTTTTATAGATAACAAGGTCTCTCAACCTGCTTCCTTTGTTGCTCAATTCTCCTATTCTTTCATTTTATTTTAAATATAATCATTACCTTACGTGATGCTAGTCATATATATGTATTCTCATTTTTTGTTATGTCTCTATCTCATGGAATAGATGCCAGTTTTAGCTCATGTAAAAGTTTGTCCAATCTTAAGGTTCTGTGTTACATTGACTATGTATTCTTTAGTTGTATATGGGTAAAACTAATTTCCTTTCTCTTATTGAGCCACCCGTCCTTACCAACTAAACTACATTTATCACTTTGAGCCACCACATGAGTACGTCTCTCAGTTATTTTTATTTCCTACTTTTTGGACTTCTTTTAGATTCACATATGAGTTTTCGAACACTCCTCTCACATGTGAGCCTTGGGTGGCTTTGATTGGCCACCCATATTTTTTATTATTTATTTTTAAGTCGCCGTTTGGCAGAGCTCGAGCCCAGACCCATATGACGTTTGTCAAAAGCTATGATACCATGTTAAAATTTTCATAATTGTTGTATTTTTCATGTGTTTATGAAAAGTGGTATATATTTAGTGAAAGTTTTACAACTCAAAGACTAGTCTATTAAATTGTGGCATCCATCGGTATATATATGATTCTCTTGCTTTTTTAACTCTTCAATGTGGGATTCGTCCCAGCTTTTTTACTCTTCAATGTGAGATTCATTCTATCTTCTTTTAGTTTCACATGTGGGTGTTCTAACAATTCTCTTGAATGAATTTATCTAAAATTGTTAACCACTTTGTGTTCACCAATTACATACATACTTCTTGGCTTTGCTTCATAAGTGCCACTGGCATTTTCATTAACATCATTAATTTGCTTTTTGATGAAAAATCAAATCACTTTTCAAGGTCTTGATTATATTTACATTAAAAGGCTTAAAACATCATTTTTGGTTTATGACACGATTATGTTGAACGATTGTTCTTCCACGGAAATGTATCATATTATCTTATATGAAGCAGGAACGAGAAGTGAAGGCTAAGCATCAACAGTTAATTAGTGGGGTATGGTTTTCTTCTTAAAACTTTGTAAGAGTTGCTAAACTAGAACCCATTATTATTTTGGTGATAATATTTTTTGCTCAGGTTTCTATACTTTCATATTGGACTTCTACATACATATGGGACTTCATCAGCTTCTTATTTCCTTCAAGTTTTGCAATAATTCTCTTTTACATTTTTGGTATGTTTCTGGGATTCCTTAATTGGCTTTATAATTGTCACAATATTTGGATTTTAAATCCTACCTTTATATTAAACTTATGTTTAAATACATTTCTAGATATGATTGATAGTGTACACAAAGTTGTATCCTTGTAGGATAAGATGTTTGTATTTAACTAGGAAAGTTGTAAATACTAGGATTCCCTATACAATTGTAATTAGTCCTAGTCCTAGATTATAGAGATTTTCCCTAACTTGTAGGGATTAGCTAGCTCCTATATATAGTTGTAATCACTGTACAGCTTAATTAATTCAGTTTCTATTATTTCACATGGTATCAGAGCCTAGGGTTTCCTAGGGACTTTAAAAAAAAAAAAAAAAAATTCTGGCCTTCGCTGTCCCTTTTTTTTTTTCTTCGGCCTGCATTTGTCCCTTTTTTGGCCTTTTTTGCCGTTTGTAACAAGTGATTCTCTTTTCAGAATCCCCTCATACTACAGATTCGTGTTGTTCTGTTTCTATCATCATGTCTGATTCTGATGCAATTGAATCATCCTCGTCTGTAATTTCACTCACCGACAACCATTAGCTCCACCGGGAGACTTGCAGAACATTCAACCTTCCTATCAGTTGAATGGAAAAAACTATCTCAAGTGGTCTCAGTTTGTTCAAGCCTTTCGAAAAGGGAAGGACAAATTGAGTCACTTCCTCGGCAACAGACCTCCAATAACTGATTCGAAGTATGTTGCCTGGAATGAAGTAGATTCTATGGTGATGTCTTGGTTGTGGAACTCCAGGGTACCTAAAGTTAGTGATATTTGTATATTCTTGAAGACAACACATGATATCTGGGAGACATGCAGACAAACCTACTCCAAGGTTCATGATGCAGCACGGGTTTATGATATTAAGACCCGTCTGTCAACCATGAAACAAGGTATTCGTTCAGTAATCGAGTATTCAAATATCTTCCAAAACTTATGGCCAAAATTGGATCATTATCAGTGTATTGAAATGAGAAAAAGTGATGATGCTATCGTTCTGAAGCGTTTTATATTTTTGACTTTGATGTTGTTCGGGTCCAAATTCTTGGAAAAGAAGACCGACCTTCATTGAATGAGGCTATGGGCATCATTAGGGGCGAAGAAAGTCGATGAGGAGTTATGTTGGAATCTGTTGAGGACCTAGGTCTAAATCCCCAAATCCCTAAAATGAAACCCTAACCCTAGAAACAGAATTCCCAAGATTAGAGAGATTTGTGATTTAATTAGTCAAGAAGATGAATTAAATCTCTAGAATTAGCCCTTTGTTAGAGAACAAACACTCGCTCAAGCGATTTTCAAGTTCGAATCCCAGAAGAAGCCGAAATAAATCTAGAACGAGTCTTTGGTAAATGCCAATAGACAAAAAAATATATTGATGACTTTGATAGATGATTCAATTGTTACAACCTTAGAGTTTGATAGCTATTTATACTCAATGAAAACCGAATTAAAAAAAAGACTTAAAAAAATAGAATTAAAAGCCTAACAAACAAAATAAAAGACGATGGAAAATCGTAGGAAAAAGTGGCATCATTGCCGCGAAATCAGTTAGTGTCGCGACAAAGAGTCGCAGTACTCACTGTTTTTACTCGAATTTATTTGAGTTCTCCTCCAGCAGCTGGTTTGCTTCTCTTGCATTTTTCGTCTTGTTGACCTTCTAGCAAAGTTCTCATCATTCCCTCTTTCTTCAAGAATGCCCTTGTCCTCAAGGGTAAATTCGGAAATATCATCACTATGTCTTCATAATCCTCCCAAGTCTCTTGCATTGCTTTCTCACACAATACTAACAATTTATTATTTTCTTCATGCATAAATTTCCAATCTAGTGCTTCTAGCCACTTATCTTGTAGCACCATGATCTGTTCATTCATCATCTCCCACTTATCACTAAGAATAAGTTTTCTCTTTCTTTTAAAAACCTTATCAAATTCACCTTGTATGGAACTTATACCACTTGAATTCAAAACTTCATCAGCCATCAGTTTCGCTTTGCAACTCAGCATTGGATGCAACATTGGTAGTTGCAACTGCTTGTTGGGTGTTGACAGTTTCATTAGGCCTGACTTTAACTTGTGAATTAAAAGTTGATAGAATCACCTTTTGCTGTTGTAAAAGTTGCCCAGGCTTCACTTCGATCTTCTTGTTTTCTTGAACCCTGACATGTTTCTCGGCTCTTTTGTCCGTCTCATACCCTGGCTCAATAGGTGATAGCCTTATCCCGTGAGTTCGCCTTGTCTCCTGAATAACTTCTCTTTCAACCGGTTCGGCGGTTGACTATGGTTATTCGGCAGCCGCCGCTCAACCTTCTTCCCCAGACGTTCCAACATTTCTTAGATTCTTGTTTGCACAACCACCAAAGCGTCCAGTCGTTTCACCATGGCTTGTTGTTCAGCTTCCAAGGCTTCTCTGCATGTCTTGTGGTTCAGAACAATCGTCGGGGTCTGATTATTGTCGCTGGTCGTCATCTCATCTAACTCTCAATGAAAGCATCAAATTGTTGAGGACCTAGTTCTAAACCCCAAAATCCCCAAATTGAAACCCTAACCCTAGATACAAAATTCCCAATATTAGAGAGATTTGTGATTTGATTAGTTAAGAAGACAAATCAAATCTGTAGAATTAGCCCTTTATTAGAGAACAAGTCCTAGCCCAAGCGATTTCCAAATTCAAATCCTAGAAGAAGCCGAAAGAAATCTAGAACGAGTCTGTGGACGCCCAATCCTAGCCCAAGCAATCCTCAAGTTCGAATCCCAAGAAAGACCGAAATAGTTGTCTTTGGTAAAAGCCAATAGACAAAAATATATTGATAACTTTGATAGATGATTCAATCGTTACAACCTAGAGTTTGATAGCTATTTATACTCAATGAAAACCTAATACAAAAAAAGAATAAACTACCCTTGAAAAATAGAATTAAAAGCCTAACAAACGAAATAAAAGATAATGGAAAATCGCAGGAAAAGTCGCTTCAGTGCCGCGAAACCAGTGAGTGTCGCGACCCTTATGTCGCGACTCATGGTCGCGATACTCAATTGTTTTTACTCGAATTTATTCGAGTTCTCCTCCAACAGCTGGCTTGCTTCTCTCACATTCTTCGTCTTGTTGACCTTCTAGCAAGGTTCTCATCAGAATCTCAACCTATGGACAATTCTGCCATGGTTAGTAGAGAGGGGCAACGAGGGGGAGAGCAGGATTCTAGTGACCTGAAAGCTTATTTTGAGGAGTCTGAGGCATTAAAGATGGCAAACAAAGCTTCGGTTGTGTGTACTTACTGCAAAGAGCCACGACACAAATGATCGGTGCTGGAAGCATCATGGCAAGCCTCCAAATTTTCAACCAGCCAATAAACGTTGGACAGCCAAAGGAGGACAGGGATAGGCACATGTAAGTACTGCTCAAAAGAGGGTGAAAATATATCCTCTATACCTCATGTCAAGTTTAACACAAATAAGATTGAAAAACTTAAAAATCTTCTCAACATAGAAAAACCTTCAGGTTCAGGTACTTGTTCTATGGCCTTTTCAGGTAATGCCTTTCAGCCCTTCACTCTCAATGCTTCTATCCACAACAGAAATATGGGTAATTGATTCTGGGGCTACGGATGACATGACTAAATCTTCCCATGAGTTTGTTTCTTATAGTCCATGCCCTAGTAATAAAAAGATTTCTATGGTTGACGGTACTTTTGTTACTGTTGATGGGCAAGGAGATTGATGAGAACCTTGTTAGAAGATCCACAAGACAGAGGGTGAGAAGTGAAGGAGTGCAGCGGCTGGAAAAAGAAGAGGCTGCAATGTCCAGTGAGAGCCGCAACCTGGCGTTGCGACTTGCGGTTGCGGCGTCAGTCGCAGTACCCACTGGAGAGGTTGCGATGGGGGAGTAAAAAAGTGAAGTTGGAGGCAGTGAGTGTCGCGACCCACGGTCGCAGCGCCCCTCGGGCAGTTTTTCTGCCTAGTTTCAGCATGCTATTTTTTAGGCTTTTGCTTTATAGTCTTTTTCTTTTTTAGTTTCTATTAATTACCTATTGTTTTAGGAGTTTTATTTGCTTTCCTATCCTTGTGTTATTAGGATTCTACCTAGTATAAATAGTTGTTTTTCATTAGTTTGTAATCATTTATTCAGTTATCAATAAAATTGAGAGTGACTTTCTCTATTTTCGGCTTTTCTAAACTTTGCTAGTTCTTAGGCTAATAACCTAGTGCTAGATTTATCGGCTTTTCTTGAGATTCGTACTTGAGATTGGTTGGGCTAGGGCAAAGGCTAATACTCTGCGTCCTAGAGAGTTGGTGATCCCTAATTAAGGTGATCTAACTCAAATCTATCGTGTGTGAGTTGTTTGGGGTGCAAGTTAGAGTTTGTTGTTGGATCTAGACCTAGATCCTCAACAAAGATATTGTTGTTAACTCCAATATTGTTTTAAGGATGTTTTACATGTGTCTAAATTGTCTATTAACCTTGTTTCTGTCCATAAACTCACAAAGGAATTGAATTGTACTGTGACCTTCTTTCCAACACATTGTGTTTATCAAGACCAGGTCACTGGGAGGATGATTGGACTTGCACCAGGAATGGTTGTTCAATTTCACTTCTTTATGAATCCTATCTTTCAAATAAAAGCAAAATATGGGTACATCATTTACGTCTTGGTCCTCAATGATTTAGTGTCCTTAAACTGTTATTTCCTAGTTTGTTTAAGGGGATTGATACGAGTTTACTTCATTGTGAGGTTGTGAATTAGCTAAACACAAACGTGTTCCATTTCCTATCAGTAATAAAGAATGCCACTTCCTTTTAATATTATCCATAGTGATGTCTGGGCACCTTCTACGGTTCCAAATATTTCTGGAGCTAGGTGGTTTGTGTTATTTAATTGATGATTGTACTAGTATGTCCTGGGTTTTTCTATTAAAAAACAAATCCGATGTTGGTTCCACTTTCAAAACCTTTGTTTTTTACATGATCAAAAATCCATTTGGAGTGGAGTTTAAAATAGTTCAATTGGATAATGCTCGAGATTATTTCAATCAAAATTTGTCACCATTTTTTCAGAAAAAATGACATTATTTATTAATCTTCCTGTGTCAATACACCATAACTAAAACGGGGTAGTTGAAAGGAAGATTGCTCATTTTCTTGCAACAACTCGAGCTTTTTGATATCAAAAACAAGTTCCAAAGATTTACTTATATCAATAAATTACCCTCTCGAATTCTTGACCATAAGAGTCCTGCGCAAATCTTTTCTCATATTTTTTCTGATTTCAAAACCACAAATCATCGACAACCTAAGATATTTGGATGTGTCCCCTTTGGTCTTATTCACTCTCACCATTGAGGCAAGCTTGATCCTAAGGGCTCTTAAGTGTATCTTTATTGGGTATTCATCTACTCATAAGGGATATAAGTGTTACCACCCTCATACAAAATGGTTTTTTGCCTCGGCTGATGTTATGTTTGTTGAGCATGTGTCTTTTTCCTACACCTTATCTTCAAGGGGAGATATCTTTTATAGAAGATAAGGATAGAGATTTATTCTTGCTTGACCTCTTATCATCATCCTCACCACCTTCAAATTCATCATCAGTCACACCACCTTCTAATTCTCCTCCTATAACATCTGTATGAACTCCTATGCCATCTGTGTCTTTGCAGGATAACCAAGTTTTAGGTGCTATTAGCCCACTGCAAGTTTATATTAGGAGGAGAGATCCAATTATTCAACCTATGCAAATCTCCAAACCAGCTCTTGGTATTGAAAAATGTGATGGAACTACTGAGGTAATCCCTAATGGTGAAGCTGATCTTCCTATTGCTGTTAGGAAAGATGTGAGAGAATGTACCAAACACCCTTTATATCCATTATCTCATTTTGTGTCCTATGAGAAACTTTCTAATAGCCACAAAAGCTTCCTAACCAACCTAAACACCATCACCATTCCAAAAACAGTTTCTAAAGTATTAGGTAACAAAGAATGGAGGGAGGCTATGAGAGTTGAGATGGATCCCCTTGAAAAAAAAATACATGGGAGTTTGTTGATCTACCTAAGGAAAAGAAACCGGTGGGATGTAGATTTGTTTTTGTGTGAAATATAATGCAGATGAGTCTTTTGAACGGTATATAGATTTGTTTTTGTGTGAAATATAATGCAGATGAGTCTTTTGAACGGTATAAGGAGAGGTTAGTGGCCAAAGGGTATACCCGAACTTATGGGATGAAACCTTTGCCCTGGTGGCCAAGATGAATATTTTGAGGATTTTGTTATTCTTAGCAGTTAACCGTGGGTGGAGTATGCAGCTGTATGATGTCAAGAATGCCTTCTTACACGGCGATCTTGACAAGGAGATATTCATGGGGGTGTCTCCTAGTTTTGAGACAGCAAATAATAAAGTGTGTAAGCTTAAAAAGGCACTCTCTGGGCTGAAACAATCACCTCGAGCATGGTTTGGTAGAGTTGCTAGAGTTATGAAGGTACAAGGGTATAAACAAAGTCAAGGAGATCATATGCTGTTCATCAATCATTCCAATTTAGGGGGAGTTACTGCTCTGCTAGTCTATGTAGACGCTATAATTTGAATAATTGAGAGAAAAGTTTATTATTATCTTTTCACTTAATTTTAGAATGAGAGATTATAAATATATACATTCTATATCAAGTGGCAGCCAATTTAGCTACCCTTACTCAAATCCCTTTATTGTAGCTAACTAACAAACAATTAAAGATACACTAAACTTAATAGGACACATTACATACTAAAAGTTACTTTCAACACCCCCCCCCCCCCAAGCTGGGCTGTAAATATTATTCATACCCAGCTTGTTACACAAATTTTCAAAGTTAATCCTAGGAAGTGCCTTTGTAAGAATGTCAGCAGTTTGAAGCACTGTAGGTGTGTACATTAACTTCACACTTCCTTCTTCCAACTTCTGCTTAATGAAGTGTGTCTATTTCAACATGATTTGTCTTGTCGTGATGGATAGGATTTTTAGCAATGCTGATAGCTGTTTGATTATCACACAATAATTGTATTATCTTGTCCATAGGTGTCTTGAGTTCCGTCAACAACCTTCTCAACCATATTCCTTCACAAATACCATGTGCCATGGCCCGAAATTCTGCCTCAGCACTGCTTCTAGACACCGCTGCTTGCTTCTTACTTCCATGTAACCAAGTTTCCCCATACAAATGTACAATATCCAGAAGTTGACCTCTGACCTTTCCTGGTGTCATCTTCAAATATCTTAAAATTCTGAACACTTTATCTATATGTTCTTCAGTAGGATTATTCATAAATTGGCTCATGACACTTACTGAAAAACAAATATCCGGTCTAGTGTGAGAAGGATAGATAAGCTTTCCCATAAGCCGCTGATATCTTCCTTTGTCTACCAGTGTGCCCAACTTAGATGTACATTCCATTGGAGTTTCAGCTAGTTTGCACTCGAGCATCTCGGTCTCTCTTAGCAGGTCCATAACATACTTGCGTTGAGAGACAACAATCCCCTATTTTGACCGAGCGATCTTCATGCCAAGAAAATATTTTAGACCTCCCAAGTCCTTGATTTCGAATTCCTTTGCAGGAAAGCTTTTCAAATCGAATTTCTTCCTCATAATTTCGTGTGAGAATTATGTCATCTACATAAACTATGAGAACTAAGATTTAACCTCCAACATAATGCTTCACATTTAAAATATGATCAATTTGGCATTAAGAATATCCAAATTGTTTTACTGCCCTTGTGAACCTTTCAAACCGCACGGAGACTGCTTGAGACCATAAAAGGGACTTCCTAAGTTTGCAAACGTTTTTGGTCCGTGAGTATGCTTCTAATCCCAGTGGAATCTTCATGTAAACCTCCTCTTCTAGGTCTTCATTTAGAAATGCATTTTTTACATCTAACTAATGAAGAGACTAGTCCAAGTTTGCAGCCAGTGAGAGCAATACTTGGATTATGTTGAGTTTTGCTATAGGTGCAAAAGTTTCTTCATAATCGATTCCATAGGATTGGGTAAAACCTTTTGCATCCAACCTTGCTTTGAATTGTTCAATACTCCTATCCGCCTTGTATTTCACCGTGAATATCCACTTGCAATCGACAGTATTCTTCCCTTCTGGTAGTTCTAACGTCTCCCAAGTTCCATTTTTTTAAGAGCCCCGACTTCTTCATACACTGCTGTCCTCCATTTCGGTATTTTGAGTGCTTTATGAATATTGCTAGGTACTGATACTGTTGATATATTGGCAGTAAATACCCGGTAGCTTGGAGATAATCCTTCGTAGGAGATGAAATTGCTGATAAGATACAGTGGCCTATTCTTGCATTCTCTCACACCTTTCCGTAAAGCAATTGGTTGATCATATTCAGACAATATTTTCAGTAGAATTAGTCTTACTGTTATCTGAAATATTCTCACCTGTTGCTTCTGTATCTTTCTTTGATTCCTGGACTTGTGTATTCGGTTCAGAGTCATGGTGTAGTAGTGAATGTGTTCAGTGTTCTTCATCTGTATTTTGTTTCTTTTTTCTGGTATACAATTAACTCATCCACAGCAGGTTGTTTGGAATGTATTTGCCGACTCAGATTATCTTGTGATTTGATGGAATTATCAGTGACAAGATTTTCGGATTGAATGGTAGGTAAAAGAGTTAGAGTGGGAGTCTTTTGTGGAAATGATAGATTTCTGGTAGGCTGACTTTGAATTTGAATTTTGATGGACAAAGGATAATTTTGGATGTTTTCTGTTGAATCAGGAGAAGAGATAAGTTGAAGATCAGAAGAATAAATTAAATTTTGAATTTGATATGGAGTTCCAGTAGGATTAGAAGACTTATCACTTGAACTTGAATTTTAGGATTAGAAGACTCACTTTGAATTTGAATATGGCATGGATAAATATCCTGATAAGTTGACAGAGTCTCCCAAAACTGAAATTCTTGACTATTGTTACTCTCCTTCTGAATTTTAGATTTGGGAAAAAACAGCTGATTTTCTATAAATGTAACATCCACAGATGTATAAAACTGTTTTTGAGTTGGAGAATAACATTTGCACCTTTTTTGAGTAGGAGCATACCCAATAAAGATACATGTATTGGAACGTGGGTCCAATTTGCTTCGATGTAACTGACTGATATGAACAAAAACACTACAGCCAAAAACTCTAGTATGGAGATTAGACAATAATCGGCTATGGGGAAAATGTTGAAGGAAGGTTTGACAGGCAGTTTGAAATTTAAGAACTCTAGAGGGTAACCTATTAATTAGATATGCAGCTGTAAGAACAGCTTCACCCCAAAACTGTTTGGGAACATTAGAAGTGAACATAATTGATGCAGCTACTTCTAAAAGATGACGGTTTTTTGTTCGAAGACTCCATTTTGTTGAGGAGTCTCGACATAGGAACTTTATTGAATAATTCCTTCACTGGAAAAGTAATTTTTTAACACATAATTAAAATATTCCTTGCCATTATTAGTTCTTAAAATCTGAATTTTAGTTTGAAACAGATTTTCGATCATTTTATTAAAATTTTGAAAAATCTGACTCACCTCAGATTTTTCTTTCATAAAAAAAACCGTTAGTCTGGTATGATCATCAATGAAGGAAACAAACCACCTAGCTTCAATTATATGTTCAACCCTAAATGGACCCCAGACATCACTATGATTCATGTAAAAAGGATGTGATTTCTGATGTAGATCTTGTGGATAGAAATGACGAGTATGTTTGGACAATTGACTTATTTGACACTGGAACAAATTGAAATTTTTATTATTAAACAGTGCAGGAAATAATTGTTGAAGATACATTTTGGGTGTCTTACTCTATAATGCCACAACATAATAGCATTATTATTGTTGGTTCTAGGATATGATTGAAACTGACTTTGTTGAGTAACAAACTCTGCTGTTAGAGATTGACTTCTAGAATAATTATCAACTTTTAAAAGGTAGAGCCTGGAACACATATCAATACTATCATTCGTTTTCCTCGAACTCAAGTCCTAAAATTCACAGTAAGTAGGAAAAAATTTAGTAACACAATTCAAATCATGTGTAAGCTTACTAGTAGATAGCAAATTGCAATCTAGATTAGGAACTAGAAGTACGGAGTGTAATATCACATTTTTTGAAATTACAATTGAACCTGTACCTGCTACTTTTGATAATTAACCATCAGCAATTTTAACAAAGAGATTATCATGACATGGATTAAAAGTTTGGAAACTCTTGATATCTCCGGTTATGTGGTCTGAAGCACCAGAATCCACAATCCATGGACTACTCTATTCTGTTTTCACAGTCAATGCATTAGGAAAAATACCTTTTTGGGCTAGGGTCCCGATGCTAAAACCGGCAGTACTGGAATTTTCTGATGTGTGAAGGAAGATCTTCTGTAACATATCCATTTGTTCCTTGCTGAAAAGATTAGACTCTAGTATAGGGAGGATTTCTTGACCAGTCACCATATTCTCACGGCTGTCTCTGCTGTTGAACGTCCGGGTTGGCTTCTAGTCTATCGGTTTGCCATGGATCTTCCAGCAGGTGTCCTTGGTGTGCCCTGCCTGCAGCAGTCAATACACCATGCCCTCCCTCTCTTAGGCTGATTATCACTGCACTGTATACCTTGTGCAACAAGAGCCGAATTCTCAGGTATGGAACTATTTTGTGGTTTAAAGGAACACATCATTACACGTTTTCGACTCTCCTCCCTGCGTCCCTCTAAAAAACTTCACGGATACTTGGAAGAAGTTTGATTGCAAGTATCTGACCCCTGACAGCATCAAGGTGCTGATTAAGCCCTAGTAAGAACTTAAAAATCCTTTTCTGTTTTACAATCTCCTTGTATAATATCCCATCTTTTGGGCACTTGCATTGGTATTTTTCAAACACATCTAGCTGCTGCCAATACTTCATCAATGTGTTGAAAAATACAGTAACAGTCATCTCTCCTTACCGTAGATCATTAAGTGTACTTTCGATTCCAAATAATTCTACTAAATTATTATTATTGGAATAAGTCTCCCTAGCTGCATTCCATATTTCCTTTGCTGTCTCATACAGGAGAAAATTCTCCCCTATATCATTTGTCATCGAGTTTATTAGCCATGACATCACCATGTTATTTTCTGTCTTCCATCTCTTGAAGGTTGGATTCTCCTTTGCTGGCGATAGAGAGATACTGTTGATATAGTCATCTCGTCCTTTCCCACAAATAAACATGGAAATGGACTGAGACCATTGAAGATAATTATGCTCATTTAGTTTATGACCAGTTGTGGGCATGTGCATGAGGTTCGAGTTTTCAGACCCGCCATTATTGTTGGCAGGTTCCGAATGAGAAGAAGATGAAGAAGTATTGGAAGATGAACTAGGAGTATCAACAACATCCTTGGTCGTTTAGAAAAAAAAAAAATTGATTTAGAGAGTGCTCTGATACCATGAAGAATTGAGAGAAAAGTTTATTATTATCTTTTCACTTAATCTCAGAATGAGAGATTATGAATATATACTTTCTGTATCAAATGGCAGCCAGTTTAGCTACCCTTGAAACTTGGAAAAATAACAAAACTAACATGTAGCTGAGATTTGAGTAACAACCTTACTCAAATCCCTTTATTGTGGCTAACTAACAAACAATTAAAGATAGGCACTAAACTTAACATACTAAGTTACTTTCAACATAATTGTTATTGGGTATGACTTGGAGGGAACCTTAAGGAAGTGTTTAGTTCAAGAGTTTCGGATAAAGGATCTTGGCAGGTTGAAATATTTTCTAGGGATTGAGGTTGCACACTCTAAACATGGGATTTTTATATCTGAACAGAAGTATGTGGTGGACTTGTTTACTGGGACAGGGAAACTTGGGTGTAAACCGATGGAGACTCCTATTGAACAAAATTATAGACTTTATGAGGCAACTGAAGATATTATAGTGGATAGGGAGTCCTATCAGAAGTTGGTGGCAAACTAATTTACCTTTCCCATACTAGACCAGACATAGTCTATGCAGTTGGAGTGGTAAGTCGGTTTATGCATAATCCGAAAGAAGCTCATCTTCAAACAGCTCATCGGATTTTGCATTATCTCAAGGGAATTGTGGGAAGAGGAATAGTGTTCAAAAAAGGAGAAAACTTAACACTAGAAGCCTACACCGATGCTGACTATGCAGGATCAGTTGATGATAGAAGATCAACTTCGGGCTATTGTACCTTTCTTGGTGGAAATCTTGTGACTTGGAGAAGCAAAAAACAGAATTTAGTGGTAAGATCGAGTGTGGAGGCAGAATTTAGAGCCATGGCATTAGGAGTTTGTGAACTTCTATGGCTGAAAATCATCCTGGAAGATTTGAAGGCTAAGTGGAAAGGACCTATGAAGCTTTATTGTGATAATAAATATGCAATCAGCATTGCACATAATCCAGTGCAACATGACGAACCAAGCACATCAAAGTTGACAATACATTTTATAAAAGAAAAATTGGACAGTGGTCTGATTTGTACACCCCCTGTGCCTACTAGCAGCCAAGTTGCAGATGTACTTACAAAAGGATTGAGTGGTTCAACATTTCAGATGATTATTGGCAAGCTGGGAATGGATAATATTCATTCACCAGCTTGAGGGGGAGTGTTGGAAGTACACACAGCTGTATCCTTGTAGGATAAGCTGTTTGTATTCAACTAAGGAAGCCAAATTAGGAAAGTTGTAAATTGTAGGATTCCCTGTACAATTGTAATTAGTCCTAGTCCTGGATTATAGAGATTTTCCCTAACTTGTAGGGATTAGCTACCTCCTATATATAGGTGTATTCTCCGTACAGCTTAATTAATTGAATTACTATTATTTCACAGATAGAAGTCTCTTTTCTCCCATAAATGCTCAGATATTGACAGAATAATGTTAGTTGACATGTTAATAGTTCAAATGCTCTGGGTATTTTTGGATATTTGTAGTAATGTCTCAAAAACTCAAATGTTTCATTGTTATTCTACAGTACCTTAAAATTTATTGCTCAGTCTTGCTACTTGTATGTAAGTGATGTATTAAATTTCTATAATGTTGAAGTATCTAATTAGGTATTTTGGTGCAGTAAATGATTCTCACTTTGGAGATAGGTCACTCAATTATGGGATGTAGAAAAAGTAAATTTGATGGCGACAAGGGAGAAGCCACCATGTAGTGTTCACTGTAAAAATTGGGTCTAGAAATGTTCTATGAGCACCAATCTAACAAGAATCTATCTAAAGCACTAGGCGTTGATGGACAGCTGTTTCTTTCTGTTGACGAAAAAGTAAAATAAAAATTCTGATGAATAGGAAAGGAGTTTTTGAGCCGTGCATTTGATTAATTGCCTTTATAAAAGAATCAACATATCTTCTTTGCCCTCAGATCATCACTTTTTTCTGTGGTGCACTGTGTCTTACAGTGTTGTTCACTCTTAATATCATTTTTTGTGCAAGTTTTACTTAAAAAGATAATTTGGGTCTGTAGGTCTTGATCAGTTTATTGGAAGGGATTGTTTGTTGCCAACAGTCCTTCTGTTTTTGGAGTATGGATTAGCAATTGCATCATCAACATATTGCCTTACATTCTCCTTTTCTGATCACACAATGGCTCAGGTATAATAGTGATTCTTTATGTTTCTGTATTTTTATTTTCAAGCCCTCAAGAATAGTCTCTTATGGATGTTGATTGTTTTATTTTACATGCAGAATGTGGTTCTATTGGTCCACTTCTTCACTGGACTCATTCTTATGGTTATCTCATTTGTTATGGAGCTTATACCATCAACTACAAGTGCAAATTCTTTTCTCAAGGTTGGATTCCGATCTTTAAAAAAAATTTCAAGTTAAGAACTAATGACATTGATGGTGACCTTAATTTTTAAGCAATCTAGTATTGAAAAGATGTCCACAGTCCACCTAAAAGATGCAAAATCCAGTAGAATTTCTTCTAGATCTGAAATTGGTATGTGTCTAAAATTGCTTCGTTTCAAGAACCTTATAAGCTGCCATTGGAGACTCATGGTCTCATTATGTCTCATTTTCATCATTTCGTTCTTTTTACTTTTTGGCATAACTATCTGAGTTTGCTCATCTGCACTTTAACTTCTGTGTCTTTGTGGACGCTGAAAATTAGTGAGAGGCAGGAGTGAGTTAAAGATTTTGGCTTAGGTTGTGATTGATTTTGAATAGTTTCTTTTATCCTTGGGCTATTATTCATATACTGCAACTGTCAATTTTGATGGTGAAGAACTTGTTCTGTTTTCCTGACATATGTAATGTATTTTTCCAGAACTTCTTCAGATTATCACCTGGGTTTTGCTTTGCTGATGGACTAGCTTCTTTGGCTCTTCTACGGCAAGGGATGAAAGAAAAATCTAGTAATGGAGTTTTGGATTGGAATGTTACTGGTGCCTCCATTATTTACCTTGGTTGTGAGGTAATTTTGTGATCAAGCTTTCTACATAAAATTCATCTTCTATCATCGTTGATTACGACATTACATCTTTACTGTAGTAGGTTTTAAGATAGCAGGAGTTCATAGTTAGAAATGCTGATGAGAAACATGATTAGCTTGTCAAAGGAGTTATTTGTCTAGACAATGTCCTATATTAAATGTCTACTTTATTTTTCATTTTTGGGGGAAAGTTTAAGCTGACCTTAATATTTTCTTTTCCTATTCCCATCACAGACGCTGACTATCAATTATTCATGCATTGCTGGCAAAAATAATTGTCCCAAAAAAAAATTTAAAGGACAAGATCATAGGGTAAAAAAAAAAAGCTGGAAAGAAAGCAGTGTCCACGCATAGGTGCATACCATATCTGTGTATAGCTATTCATGTAGAAAGGGAAGAAGATTGTAGGGAAAAAAAGAGCCAGAAAGAAAACGGTGTCTATTCAAAGGTGCACGCCTTATGCATGCATACCCATGCATCTATTGACAGACATTTAAATCAATGTTTGATTACAAAATTTCACTTTATAGCAGTTCAATGTACCTGTATAATGTCGGAGCAGGAACCCTATAAAATCATGACTGTAGTTTGTAGTGTTTATCTTTGCCTTGAATTATATATGTGCAACATATAGATTGGCATATATATAAACCTGAATTATTTTTTTCACCTATGACAGAGCATTTGTTATTTTCTTTTAACACTTGGACTTGAAGTCTTGCCTTATCACAAGTGGACTCTAGTGACCTTTAAGGAGTGGTGGAAGAGTTGTAGAAGTCTCCAGTGTGATACTCCTCCTAGTTACTTGCAGCCCCTTCTGAAGTCTTCCTCAGAAACTGTTGCTCTTGACCTTGATGAAGACGTGGACGTGCGGATGGAAAGAAATAGAGTAGTTTCAGGTTCTGTTGATAATGCCATCATCTACTTGCGTAATCTTAGAAAGGTATTTTCATCATATTTCTTTTCCTCAAGTTAGTCTTTATAATGGTGATACTGCTACAAGTTATCACTATATGACAGCAACTGTCAATGTTTTCAGGTTTATCCTGGGGGAAAGGACCGTGATTCAAAAGTAGCTGTACATTCATTAACTTTCTCAGTTCAAGTAGGAGAGTGTTTTGGCTTCTTAGGAACAAATGGGGCTGGGAAGACTACTACTCTATCAATGCTATCTGGTATATTTTAATTCTTTGCCAAAGTACAGTTGTCTATACGTAAAACATTTAATATGCAAAATATTATGTCAACCAAAGATGATTTATAACTTGATTGTTTATCTGTTTAAGCTATTGTAAGGTATTACTTCATAAGACATAATTATTTTTCCTTGATGATTTATTATTTCATTTTACAGTGTTTATCCTTTTTTTTTTTCTTTAAGACTACTACTCTATCAATGCTATCTGGTATATTTTAATTCTTTGCCAAAGTACAGTTGTCTATACGTAAAACATTTAATATGCAAAATATTATGTCAACCAAAGATGATTTATAACTTGATTGTTTATCTGTTTAAGCTATTGTAAGGTATTACTTCATAAGACATAATTATTTTTCCTTGATGATTTATTATTTCATTTTACAGTGTTTATCCTTTTTTTTTTTCTTTTTCTTTTTTGAGGTGCTTATAAACCTCAACCGCCTAATATATCATTGTGAGACAGTGATAATGTTTTTTATATTTTGGATAGTTATGTCAATACTCAACATTTCTTCTACTAGAGTTGGAATATGTGTCGTTATATGCTTCTCATCTTTAAAAATGTATTGTTAGAGAACCCACATGTGAAGTTAAAAGAAAATGGGATAAATCCACATTGAAAAAAATAAAAAGCAATAGAAGGGTAATATATATCAATGGTTGCCGCAACCTAATAGGCTAGTCTTTCGAGTTGTAAGACTATCCACCTATATATATACCTCTTCTCATAAATAAATAAAAAATACAACAATGATGAAAAATTAACATGTACCTACATTTTGATTTGTTGAATGAAGTCTGTGAAAGATATTTTATTCCCATTTTTAATTATATATTTCTTGTGCAGGAGAAGAATATCCAACTGATGGTACTGCCTTTGTTTTTGGCAAAGATATATGTTCAAATCCCAAGGCTGCCTGTAGACTTGTATGTTTTTCCTTTATTTCTTTTTGTGATTGGATATACAATGTCCATTGCTAAATTTGCCATCTATTGCCTAACCTGTTTTCTGACATAAATATTGACAGATTGGGTATTGCCCCCAATTTGATGCTCTATTGGAATATTTGACTGTCCAAGAGCATCTTGAGCTTTATGCAAGGATAAAAGGAGTGGCAGAGTACAGGATAAATGATGTATGTAGATCACTTTAAAGTCTAAGGATTACTGTTGCTTTTTAATACTGCGTTCTTGGTTTGCTTATAACTTCCATAGGCCCAATAGTTGCAAAATTTGGTTCTGTTAGCAAGAGCATTGATGATATTTTCTTAAGTTTCATATTTGCACAATTAAGCACCTTCAACTTACACATTCATACTTGAACTACAAATACATAGTTGAACAATTGTATTAAGTGTGTTATGTACAGTGAGAATTGCATGGTGGACCCCTAATACCTCTTAACCACGTGCAGGTTGTGATGGAAAAGTTAGTTGAGTTTGATTTATTGAAGCATGCTACTAAACCATCATTTACTTTAAGTGGGGGGAACAAGCGCAAATTATCTGTTGCAATTGCCATGATTGGAGATCCACCAATAGTCATTCTTGATGAGCCATCTACAGGTATAAACTTCTCATCGATTCTCATATTAACTCTTCTTAGAAGGGTTCCGTCGATAGTTACTTCCTTAATGTTTTGTAGTCAAATCTTCTTGAAGTTATTTATTAGTTGACAGATCTTCTGTAAATTATTCATTTGTGGACGAGGTCTGCTTCTTGGGTTAGCATTCACTCAAAATTGCTTGAAATGACTTATGGAAGATATATGTTATGTGGTTAGCATTTAGTTTTGTTAAAGAATTTTGAAATTATTAATGCATATTATATGGTTCCATTATTATTGTATTACGTTTGATCTATTACCATTTAAGTTTATCTAGTCTCATAAGCTTATAAATAGACGCCTTATGTAATTGTAATTTGCAACCCAACATTATGAAGAGTTAGGCTGCCCAAATATTTTGTCCAAATAATGTAGCGTGTGACTTGTAATCATTATATTAATTATGAGATAATGTGGTAAATGATGTGTTAGTTAAAAGTCACACGTCATATCATTTGGGCATGATTTTGGGCAAAATATTTGGGTAGCCTAGTCTTACTTCATTATGAAATCCTCTTTTTATTATTTTACATGGTATCCAACAAAGATCCACTTATTAACACAACCTTAAAAAATATATCATTTATGCCGCCATCTGCACGGCGGTGACACCCAAAATTCTCCATCTGCTGATGAGTATATCTATCAGTTCAATTAGCATGATGTATCTCTTTTGAACATCCTCGTTTTATTGGCCGCTCTGTCAAGCCATTTTGTCAGCTTCTCTGTCAAGCTGTTTTGTCAGCCTCTCTATAAATAAATTTCATCTACTTCTTTGCAAATTCAAACTGCTTCATCTCTCTGTCTTGAGTTAGAGGGGAGGGGGGGGGGGTGTTAATGAATCTCGAAATTATAAATGCATATTATATGCTTCCATTCTTATTTTATTATGTTTAATTTATTACCATTTAAGTTTTTTATATCTTATATGACCATATTTATCTCGTCTCATAAGCCTATAAATAGGCTCCTTATATATTTTTGACGTTTTCTAAAAAATATATTGATTGATTCCTTGTAAATACACGGCCATATATATATATATACACACAAAGTACTCCTAATTCTAGTAGAACTAATTTAGGTAATAACTACTTCTAATTTTTAGGGATTACAAATTAGGAAACAAATAACTCTAGGAAACAAGTAACTCTAGGAACTAAATAACTAATTACAATAATCTAGAAAGCTTGCATATCAACTTTTCAAACTGCTTCTTCGGTAAGACCTTAGTGAAAATGTTAGCCACATGTTCTGCGGTAGGTAGATAGGACATGCAAATCTGTCCACTATCTATTTTCTGTTTGATGAAATGCTTGTCTATTTCGACATGCTTAGTTTTATCATGTAGAATCGGATTGTGAGTTATAGCAATCGCTGACTTATTATCACAGTAGAGTTTTAGAGGTGAGGGAATGTGGATTTTTAGATCTTCAAGCAATCCCCTAATCAACATTATCTCACAGATTCCAAGGGCTGTAGCTCTGAATTCGGCATTATCTCACAGATTCCAAAGGCTGCAACTCTGAATTCGGCTTCTGCACTACTTTTGGCCACAACACTCTGTTTCTTGCTTCGCCATGTCACTAGATTACCACCAACAAATGTGCAATAACCAGAAATTGATCTTCTGTCAGTTATACTTCCTGCCCAATCTGCATCTGTATAAACTTCAACCT
The DNA here is from genome assembly GCA_003430845.1 of Xanthoceras sorbifolium. NCBI lineage: Eukaryota > Viridiplantae > Streptophyta > Magnoliopsida > Sapindales > Sapindaceae > Xanthoceras > Xanthoceras sorbifolium. Next base: position 9,909,329 of record CM010611.1, read on the forward strand.
GCAAGTGTCCATTATTAGCAAACAAAAGTCCCTTTCCTGGAGTTCCCTTTTGGTATCTTAGGATCCTCAAAACTAGCTCATAATGTTCTGGTCCTAGTGAGTGCATAAACTGACTTACCAAGCTCACTGCAAATGAGATATGGGGTCTGGGATTTTGTTAGTTTTGGGAAGTAAACTTTAACCAACTCAAAGAATGGTCTTGTACTTGATCCTGGTAAATGCAGATTCACAACCATGGTCAGTACCTCTCTACATTTTTGTTTCACAACCATGGTCAGTACCTCTCTACATTTTTGTTAGGATTTATGGGGGAGAGAGAGAGAGAGAGAGAGAGACAGAAAGGGATGCAGAAAACAATAGATTGCATATGATATCTCCAACTATATATTTACACACACACACCCCACAATACTCTTTCACCATTTGTGACAACAAGTTGGAGCATCTCAAGTAGGAGCATTCATGAGTATCATGCCTAATGATATTTGTTTTTTTCAACAGTCAGCTGTAATTTAAAAAAAAAAAAAAGAATGGCAAGCTTATTTGTAGCATGCATATTGATTGTGAGATGATGTGTTGATGATGTGGTAGTTACAACTCACCTTGCCTCATTGTTTGATCAATAAATTTGGACAAATTTTTTATTCGTGTAGCATTACTCTTAAAAGATCTATGTTGTCATTTAAGCATTTTTTTTCTTTGTGAAGGCATTGTCAGCATTGTTTGGTTTCCATCAGCTCAATTTATAGGCCAGGTACTGATTATTGATTATTTCAGGCATGGATCCCATTGCTAAGAGATTCATGTGGGAAGTGATTTCCCGTTTATCAACTAGACAAGGGAAGACAGCAGTGATTCTTACAACCCATAGTATGAATGAAGCTCAGGCATTATGCACCCGAATTGGGATAATGGTATAAACTGACTTCTTGCCATACAAGCTTGGGAGTTGAGACGGATGTAATTGACCTTGACAGTTATGTTGTCTATCTTATTAGGTTGGAGGCCGGCTAAGATGCATAGGGAGCCCTCAGCATTTAAAAACGCGATTCGGAAATTATCTTGAGCTAGAGGTATTCTTCATATATGAAACTTAGTTTCCGATTCATTTAAAATTTAATTTCTAAACCCCACTTTGTAGATACTGACATACAATTTACAAATTTAGGGCCTGATCAGATATCTTATTTTGTTTGCCTGTCCTCAGATTAAACCTGCTGAAGTCAACTCTGTGGATTTGGAATACCTGTGCCGATTTATTCATGAAAGGCTTTTTGATATTCCTTCTCATCCAAGAAGCTTACTAGATGATCTTGAAGTTTGCATTGGTGGTATTGATACCATTACATCAGAAAGTGCATCAGTGGCAGAGATTAGCTTGTCACAAGAAATGATAATTAAAATTGGACAGTGGCTTGGAAATGAAGAAAGAACAAAGAGACTCGTATCTTCAACATCTGTTTCTGATGGGGTTTTTGGTGAACAGTTAGCAGAGCAGTTGGTTCGAGATGGTATGAGTAATCCTTGTACATTTTGTTTCATTTCCTTATTTACTTCTGATATTTTTACTTACTCTGAGGATTGAATGCATTTAGAAACTTAAAAGCTTTCATTTCACCAATTGTGTATTGACATTATAAAATTTTCCACCTTTTTCTTTTTTTCTCTCTTTTATCAAGAATCAGACAAAAGGATTACTGCTATGTAGAATAGGTGCATGGAAGTTCCTTATTGAAAAACAAAAGGGTACAAAGAATTGAACCAACCATTGTCCACTACAAAGCATACTGTACTTCTATAAAGAATCGAAATCTGAAACAAAGAGTAAAAACTTTGGAAACCTTAAAACAGTAAATAAGCAATACTAGACAGCACTAGAGTCTGAATTATTGGTATGGGAACTTGTGAGTTATAATAATTCACGAGGATATTCCCATGCATTATTACCCCCGGTGACGTTATGGCTATGACTTTCATGACTTCAGTTTTAGAAAATTATTGGTGCAGGAGCTTGTGAGTTATAATAATTCACAAGGGCATTCCCATGCATAATTGCCCCTGGTGACCTTGTTATGGCTATGACATTCATGACTTCAGTTTTAGTAGTCTATTACATTACAACATTCACGACTTCAGTTTTAGTAGTCTATTACATTACACTAATTATCAACAGTATTTTTATTCATTTCTTTTTTGTCAATATATTCAAAGTGTCTTGATATTTCAAGCAGTCTATTTGTTGTTTATATACCAAGTTTTGCATATACAAAATTAACAAGATTTGACTATGCCAACTATAGGCCTTGTTCCCGTTGTCATCTGCATGAACATGCTGATATTATAATAGGTCCGGAGTGTGTTTTTTTTATCATTTTCATTTTATTACCACACACCATTATGCACCAGTACTATTTAAAGTGAATCTGCATCCAGTGTTGGTGTTAGGGGGATTGATCCTGAGACCTGAGTTCTTGTCACTTCAACCAACAATTTTCTTGAATTGTTTGCCAGTCATCTTTGACATATTGTTTTCTGTTTTAGTTGTAAATATACCTAGGAAAATGATTTATGCTTCTTGTTCTTCTCTTTTCTTGTTAACTATAGTAATGATTTTCTTTTTTTGCATTTTCTGTGCATGTTTGGTTTCAACATTGATAATAATTTTCGCACTGTCATTTATTTCTCTTCTTCGCTATGTATTTGACTTAATATTTTGATTTTCTGTAGGTGGTATACCATTGCCAGTATTTTCTGAGTGGTGGTTAGCCAAAGAAAAATTTTCGGTGATTGATTCTTTTATCCTTTCATCTTTTCCTGGCTCAACCTTCCAGGGTTGCAACGGGTTAAGCATCAAATATCAGGTAAAGTCAATACCGCGTGGCTCATTTATAGATAATAGATTCTTGCTTCGATACATGACACGAATAATTGTGTTGCCTAATAAACTTTAATATTGTTCTTTTAGATGTGCTGAAAATTAGAAAACTTGAAATAGAAAATCCGAAAAATGACTGCCTTGGTATGAAGTATTTTGTTTCTGAAGAAATATGAGAGAAGTTTGTTTTTTATTTCTTACTTTGAACAAAGTATGTACAGGGTAGATGTAGAGAGAATAACAATATCTGCCGCTAATCAAGTAATTACATCAATCTACTCCAATAATTGATACACTAACTGGGAAACAATCCTACCTAAGAATCAGACAATTATTCCTAGAATAAAGCTTTAACAGTTGACTGATCAGCTCGTGATTTCCAAGAACAGAATCTCAGAAATTCTACACTCCCCCTCAAGATGGGTGATAGATATTGATCATCCCTAGCTTGAAACTCAACTCTTCAAATGTTGTTCGAGATAGAGCCTTAGTAAGAACATCGGCAATCTGAAGATGAGTTGGAGTGTAATGTATAACCACGGTCCCATCATTTAGCCTTTCTTTAATAAAGTGTCGATCAATCTCCACGTGCTTGGTTCTATCATGATGAACTTGATTGCAGCTTGGTTGTCACAAAACATGTCAATAGGTTCGGCTGCAATTCCTTAAGAAGTCTCCTTGGCCAAATCCCCTCACAAATCTCATGAGACATCGCTCTGAATTTAGCTTCAGCACTACTTAGGGCAATCACTGATTGCTTCTTGCTGCGCCAAGTTACCAGATTTCCCCATACGAAGGTGCGGTACCCAGTTGTAGATCTTCGGTCAACTATGGATCCTGCCGAGTCTGCATCAGCAAATACTTCAATCTTCCTACCAGTGTCCTTCTTGAAAAATGGCAAGGTTGCAAAAAGCGTTAGGCACTAGTCGGGCGGTGACCCACTGCCTAGCGCCTAGGATGCTTTAGGGGGGATTAAGCGGTCTGCCGGAAGTTGGCAGCCAGCCGGCTGAAAGCAGATCGGATAATATTTCAAGTAATTTTCAAATTCAAACAAAATCTAACCAAATCAATAAATTTTCAACCAAACTACTAAAGTCAATCAAATTCTAAATTCAAACCAAATTCAATCGCATCCAAATTTGAAATAAGGCAATAACACGAATAAAGTAGTAAACAAATAAGTGCATAAAGTACGGAAATAAATTTCTAGTTCTAAAAATCTCTAAATTAAACTTCAAAACTCTAAATAAGTAAATAGGAAATAGAGAAATACCAAGAAAGCATCTCACTGCCGACAAGAGAGGAGGAGGTCACGGCCACCGCAATGTTGACGGCGACGGGAAGAAGAAGGTTGATGGTAAGAAGAAGAAGATGAAGGACACTGCCACTGGAAGAACAAAGAAGAAGAGAAGAAGAAAAAATATAAAACATATCCCCCAAAACGACGTCATTGCATTCCTGTCTACAGTTTTTAGAATCAGTTAGCTCATGATTTCTGATAACAGAATCTCAGAAATTCTACAGTTTCATTATTTATTGCATATTACAAATGTTAGCAATAAGACGAAGCATATTACAAATGTATTAAAGAATAGGAGTGGCGGTTGATGTTGTAGCGGTCTGCCGTAGGGAGCATCGTAAATATGGATTAAAATTTAAGTCCCATTTTTGGTGTGAGGTCTATTATTAACTAGATTTTAAGTGGGTCCGCGGAGAGTAGGCCTGCTTGTATGTGACACAGTCCATTTGTTTTCACATCGGAGATTCGAGAGCTCATATGTTCTTGATCCTCTTCACCACAACCCCCATCAATAAAGTGGGTTGTCACTTAAGGCTCTGCTACTAGTGAAATTAGATGTAGGTCTAATATCTAAGAATGTATCCTTATCCTTAAAACCCAAAAAGATAGGAGTAACACTTATGGCCCCTGATTCCACAAGGAGCAGTGTTCAAGAATGTGTTAGGCGCTAGGCGTTCGGCGGCCTAGCACCTAGCACCTAGGCAGTTCCTCAGTGGATCAACTGTCAACGTGTTGACCGCACCGTTGACCACCTAGAAAAATGTCATGTATGACCTGTATTTAACGATTTATAGGTAATTTGATCAGCCCGATGATTCAATGTTAGGCAAAACATTGCTCTTCCAGGCCTATTATTGGGCATTCTAAAACCAAAATAATGATCAGAAATCTCTGGAAGTTTACTATACATGATTGTAGGAAATTTTAAGGTATAAAATTGAATTCTAAGTTACTAGGAAGTACAAAAATAATAGAATTAAGCCTCTCTTTCTAAGAAATTAATAATATGAAATGGAAAAAGATGAATAATAATATTTGGACAATGGCTAAAATTTTATAGTGGTAAAGTCCCTTTGAACTCTTACCATGCCTGAGCCTGACTAACAGTGTGCTAACCTGAGTTCGATTTTTCAAAATTATTAGCTATGGTATGGACAGAATGTATGTATTGCTAAAATTAGTCTCTCATATTTAGGATTGTTGTCTACTTTTCACATAGTAAATGATCCTGAATTTCACTGCAGTTGCCATTTGAAGAAGGTCTCTCATTAGCAGATGTTTTCGGACACCTAGAACAGAACAGGTGAGAATACGATGATGTCTTATAATTCTTCCTTTTCCTATAAATCAGGCTTATGAAGTTGACTATATTTTGAAAATTCTGTCAGAGATAGACTGGGAATAGCCGAATACAGTATAAGCCAGTCAACTCTGGAAACCATATTTAATCATTTTGCAGCAAACTCGTGAAATTCCATCAACTTTTGCATACTTTAAACAATTGAGCGAGCGACTGATGGATACCCGGGTGACAGTCCTGTGCTTCTGCCAGGTAGTTTCTTTCATCAGTAGAAAGACCTCATCTTACAAACAGTCTCGCCAATAGAGTTATCTTTCAGTTTCCATTTGATTCCATCAACTGGCAGTGAGAAGTCGAGTATTGTAACTGATGTCCCAGTGATAGGCATATTATCTCAAATCAGCCCATATTTTTAAGTAGGCATCAAATGGTTGAGGCCATCTGTAAGAATTAGAAACCTGCGTGTACATAATTGAATTTCTGTGTGTAAATTGTAAACGGTACAACAGGCGCGATATTTTGGGCTGATGATATTATTATTACATGTAAGTGGAGAAAAATTTAACCATTCAACCATATGATATCTTTCCACATGCCATTTGGTAAGTGGGCTGGTATATGGACGACGATACCCTATCTAAGTTCTTCTCTTTAAAGTTCTTATTAAAATAATTATTTTAAGGAGGGATATATGAATCAAACTCATAATTGTTTGTTAACCCTGAGTATGAGAAGTTTACTGTTGGCCGTTGGGCAAATCTCAACTGCATCTTTTCTCTTAAGTATTAAAAAATCTCTCCATAATTTTGCACAACAGTATGAAACTTGATTTCGGATGTGAAACTAACAAGAAATGAAAATAATTAAAGTAGGGAATAAGTGCGCCGGTAAAATATCAAAGAAATGTAAATAAAATAGAGAACTTAAACCAAAGAGTAATGGGAAGAAATCTGAAGGATTTTGTCATTCTAATATGTTGGGTGTTTCTACCTTGTTTACCATAAGGTCAAAAATAGCTTTGAAGTTTTTCCAATCCCTCGTCAGCACATAGGGTAGAAATTCTGTGTAATTTTAGGATGACAAAAATGTAGAAATGGGAGATGGGTCAATGCCCAAACTTTTGAACCTGTATATGGACAGACTCATTGAATTTTAACTTGACCTAACCCGATTCTCCTATGATTTGTATCAACTTTTAAATATGGAGAGGGCGAGTGATGAGTTCTAATTTTTTTTCTGAAAGTGGAAATAAGCACTCATTAGTCATTACTCGAAAGCAAGAAACCAACTGCTCCAACTGAGACTTGCCAACAACTTTGACATAGCTAATTATACCTGATTAATATAAAATAATAATAATAATAAACAGGGGGGGAGAATTTAGATTAGAAAATTACATCGTTTATTTACTTACCAAAGAGGTATCTATGTGAAAATAGCCACGCAAAAAAAAAAATTTAAAAAAATTATTACTCGTGTCAACTTTTTTTTAACCAAAAAAACCCTTAAAAAAATAATACTAAAGGTCTATCCGTAGACCTCCATTGTTGGAGGTTAGAAGTCTACCACATACCTTCATTGTTGAAGGTCTGCAACAGAGCAAACCTCCAATAATGGAGGTTCGTAACAGACCTTTGCATACCTCCAACCTCCAAATGGAGGTTGTAAGCTTTATTCAATCCTAAATGTGAAATTAATCATAATAAGGATTGAAAACTGAAAAATATTCAGAATACTAACCTCCTGCCATTGATGCAACAAATGTTATATCTCTGGTTTTCCTCTGGTTTTTGGTTCTTTCAGAACTCTTATCACTCAAATTTGATGGTGTAACTGAAGTTGTTGTTGAGTGATGAGTTTGGGGACCAAAACCATTATTTATAGCCAAGTTACCGAGGCTCCCATCAAGTCTCGAATTGTTTATCGACGGTGGAAGACAATTTCCATGCTTGTGAACTGGATGAAGGTGGATCATTTCCATCATGTGGATGAGTGGAGACAGCTTGGAATGAATGTGGAGAGTGGACCATATCCAACATTCAAGTGTGGAGAGTGGACCACATCCAACATTCTCCTACTTGATCCACACTTCTAACTTAATGTCTTATTATATACCCATCAATAATCCATACTAAGGAATAAATACAAGAATCAAGGCGGTAAGTCCTCTAAATAATGATTATTACCTTCTATGTATTACTGTGTATTCATTTCTTTATACTTTATATGGCAACAAGTTTCTTAATGAATAAACCCTATGTTTATTCTGGTCCAACACAGATAAATTTCTCAAAATTAAATTAAGGTGCACATAAATATGAGAAAAAACATCATTATTATTAAGAGTTTCATTAAATAACATTGTTAATACAATGAAAAACTACATAATGGAACCAAGTCCCATATTAATTACATGATCCTTGAATTTCAATGGTGGCATGCCCTTAGTCAAAGGATCAGCGATCATCAATTCAGTGCTTACGTGCTCAATAACTACTTTTTTTTTTTTAACACGATCCTTTATGGTTAAATATTTAATGTCGATGTGTTTACTTCGATTCCTACTTTTGTTGTTCTTAGCCATTAAAACAGCAGCTGAATTATCGCAATACATTATCAATGGCCTAAAGATGGAATCCACAATTATAAGCCCAGATATGAAACTCTTAAGCCATACACCATGCGAAGTAGCCTCAAAACATGAAACGAACTCGGCTTCCATAGTGGAAGTGGCAGTTGAGGACTGCTTGGCACTTCTCCACGATACAGCTCCATTGGCCATCATAAAAATGTAACTTGATGTTGATTTACATGAATCAACACAGCCAGCGAAGTCAGAATCCGAGTAGCCAATTACTTCCAGATTATCCGTCCATCAATACATAAGCATGTAGTCTTTGCTTCCTTGAAGGTACCTCATAACTTTCTTTGCAGCTCTCCAGCAGTCTAAACCTAGATTACTCTAATATCGTCCCAACATTCCCACAACAAATGTAATGTCAGGTCTTGTGCAGACTTGAGCATACATTAGGCTTCCGACAGCAGAAGCATATGAAATTTTTTTCATTTGTTCCCTCTCAAGATCGTTCTTCGGACATTGATTCAAATTGAACCTATCACCCTTCACAATGAGAGCAACACTTAGTGAACAATCTTTCATCAGGAATCTCTCTAAAATCTTATTAATATAGGTTTTCTAAGATAGACCTAAGATACCTCGAAATCAATCTCTATGAATCTTAATGCCAATGACATAAGACACTTCACCCATATCCTTCATATCAAAGTTTTCAGAGAAAAATTATTTCACCTCATGTAGCAAACCCTTATCATTGGTTGCTAGCAGAATATCATCCACATATAAAACAAGAAAGCATATTTTACTCCCACTGACCTTCTAGTATATATATTGATCCATAATGTTTTCTACAAAACCGAATGAAGAAATTACATTGTGGAATTTCAAATACCATTGGCGGGATGCTTGTTTTAAGCCGTATATGGATTTCTTGAGCTTGCAAACCAATTGCTCACCATCACTAGAGAGGAATCCTTCAGGTTGTTTCATGTAAACCTCCTCCTCTAGATCTCCATTAAGAAGCACCGTTTTCACATCCATTTGTTGCAGTTCAAAGTCAAAATAGGCTACTAATGCCAAAATAACTCTCAGAAAATCTTTCTTAGACACAGGAGAGAATGTCTCTGTGTAATCGATTCCTTCTTTCTAAATGAATCCCTTAGCAACGTGTCTTGCTTTGTATCTCTCAATGTTGCCCAATAAGTCTTTCTTTGTCTTGAAGACCCATTTACAACCAATGGCTTTCGTACCATTAGGCAATTCAACAAGGTCCCAGACTCTATTACTCTTCATGGACCTCATCTCATCAATCATAGCATTGTACCATAATTCTGATTCTTTACAACTCATGGCTTGTGAAAAGGACTCGAGATCATTCTCGACTCCAACGTTATAGTCAGATTCTTGCAGATACACAACATAATCACTGGGAATTGCTGACCTCTTAGTTCTAGTAGATCTTCTTAATGTCGTACCAATATTTTCTTGGGAAATATGTGGCTCAACTTGTCGTTCAAAAGTCTCAGGAAACTCTTGAACAACCTGATCTACTAGAATGTTGTCAACAGCTTATGGAACTTCAATGATTGGTTGTTCAACACCAGTTTGTACTTGAGGGGCGTTGTGAACAATAACCAATCTATCACCTGAAGTGGAAGGTTGAGATACTGAATGATCGATTTCAGAAACTATTTTTCTGGTTTGATCGCTCCCACTGATCGGTCATATGCAAGAAACTTAGCATTTCTTGATTCCACAATCCTAGTGCTATGAGATGGACAATAAAATCTGTAACCTTTAGACCTTTCAATATATCCAATAAAATACCCACTAATGGTCCTTGGGTCCAGTTTCTTCTCTTGTGGATTATAAATTCTCATTTCAGACAGGCAACCCCAAACGCGCATATGTCACAAACTCGGTTTCCAACCTTTCCATAATTCAAATGGAGTTTTAGGAACAACTTTGGTTGGAACCCTGTTTAATATATACACTGCCATCTTAAGTGCTTCAGTCCACAATGATTTAGGAATATTAGAGCTGCTAAACATACTCCGCACCATATCCAATAATGTTCGGTTTCTTCTTTCTGCTACACCATTTTGGTCCGGTGAACCAGGCATGGTATATTGGGCAACAATCTCATGCTCTTGAAGAAACCTTGCAAATGGTCCAGGTGCTTGTCCACTCTCGGTGTATCCACCATAATATTCTCCACCTATATCTGATCTCACGATCTTAATTTGCTTCTCGCACTGTTTCTCTACTTCAGCCTTAAAGATTTTAAAGGCATCTAATGCTTCGTTCTTGTTATGAAGCAAGTAGAGATACATATATCGTGAGTAATCATCAATAAAAGAAATGAAGTATTTTTGACCATATGAGTCCATGTCTAGACAACATATATCAGTATGTATGATCTCTAATATGTCATAACTCCTATTAGCACCTTTCTTTGACTTGTTGGTCTGCTTTCCCTTTATGCAGTGGAACAAGTCTCAAAATCAGTAAAATTCAGAGTACTAAGTACTCCATCATTTACTAATCTTTTAATTCTTTATATAGAGATATGACCTAATTTCTGGTGCCATAATGTAGAGGAATCCTCATCAATAACACATCTTTTACTTCTAGTTTGAACTGTATTGAATTATAAGCGGCATTGTTTTGTAAATTAATACAGTAAAGACCATCAGATAAAGTACCATTCCCAACGCAATCAAATTAATAGAATAAACTGAAAGATATTTTAAAAAATTAAAGGAATATCCAAAAGGTACAAGTCTTGAAACTGAAATTAATTTTCTTGAAAAATTTGGAACATAAAAGGTTTTGTCCAATTCTAAAACAAAGCCACTACTCAAAGTTAAATAGTATGTTCCAATAGCCTCCACATGTGAGCCCATCTTGTTTCCGGATAAGATGCTTTGCTCACTTCCCACTGGCTTCCTTAGGTTTTGCAAACCCTGCAAGGAATTCGAAATGTGAATTGTTGAACTAGAATCAATCTACCATGTGTTAATACTTATATTAACCATATTAGATTCATAACAAACAAACTAGATTTGATTACCTTTGTCATCAAGCCATTTCTTAAATTTGGCGCAATCCTTCTTCATGTGTCCCTTTTTTTTACAAAAGAAACACTTAGATTCTTTCTTAATATCAGCTTTGGGAGGTATTTTACCTTTCCCTTTCTGATTGGCTTGAATCTTACCCTTTCCTTGTGTAGCCAGTATCACACTATCACTTTGCTCCATTAGAAGCCTCCCTTCTTCTTGAACACACATAGTCATTAATTCATTGATTGACCATTTATCCTTATGTGTGTCGTACGAGATTTTGAATGGCCCATACTGTTATGGAAGGGTGTTCAAGATATAGTGCACAAGAAAAGATTCAGATATATCAACCTCAAGTTTCTTTAATTTAGCTGCAATATCCCTCATTTGCATAATATGCTTGCGCACACCTTTGACACTAGTGAGCCTTTGGGATGATAACTTCATAATTAGAGTGCTTGCTAATGCCTTTTCTGAAGTGACAAATTGCTCGTCAATGCCTTTTAGCAAGTCTTAGACATTGTCTAACTGATCCACAGAACCACGAATACTATTAGAGATTTTGGTCTTAATGAACATCACGCTGAGGCGATTAGATCGCTCCCATTTTTTATAAAGCACGATGTCTGCTGCAGAACTAGTATCCGTGATTACAGGTGGTTTATCTTTCCTAATAGCATAGTCAATATCCATCCACCCTAAGTGAATAAGAATTCTCTCTTTCCATACTTTATAATTATCACCCTTTAATTCGAGAATATCACATCGGATATCAGAAAAATTTGTAGGTTGTGAAGCTGCATAAATTAAAGTTTATATACTTATGTTAAATTGAGAACTAAATAAAGTTCATGTTTTACTAATGTAAATCATGCTTAAAAAATGAATCTAAATGACATAAAAATTGCCTATGAGCCAAATTTTTAATTCAATAAAATTCATTATACTTTATAATAGAATTAATTAAATTATTTACTTAATTCATAATTCTAAAGGGTACATTATGATTATAATTTAATATTTTCTATTTTAAATAAACTTTATGATAAAACTATCAAGTTACTTAATTCATAATTCCTGTGGGTAAATTACGAATAACTTGATACTTTATCCTAATCAATTTTCTAAATATAATAAAAATTCCTGTGAAATTTTTTTTTATTATATTACGAATAATTAATTACAATTAATGTCTAAATTTTTCTTTATGTGATCCTAATTAATCGTAATATATAATTTTATTTGATTAAAAATGCTGTGGCTAATCTCTAATTAACTAAAATTATATGGATCACTTTGACATTATTTTCTTTTATGCTCAAAATTTTTAAATTTATGAGAATATTCCTATATTGTATGGTTTAATCATAATTTACTGTATATTATGTTAATTTTATACATTTATCTATTCTCATAATAAAACTTAATAATTACATAATTAAACTTAATATTATGTAAAAACAATAATTCAAGCATAAAATAATAACGTAATTTCATAAAAATAACTAAAACAAACATGTTATTATTATGCATAATTAATAAATTTATAAAATTTAATTTATCATAATATTGCATATATTATCATAAATATACATAAAATAACATATGCAAAATTTATAATAGGCATAACACAAAAATAAGGCCCAAGAATTAAATTATGCAAAAAATGTTTATATAAAATAGCATTTTGCAAAACTAAATGAAAGAAGGGTATTTTCGTAAAATGGACAGACGTGAAGGTAATATTTGTAAAACTGACAAAACTGAAGGACCGTTTTGTAAAACGGCACAAGTAGTTTTATCAAAACGACACAAAAGACTGCGTTTTGATCATCTTCAACCTTCAACAGGGTGACACAGACCCGGTATCGACCCGCGGACCCGAAAACAAAAACCGGTCAAAAAACACTCCTCCAGCAGCCGAAATCATTGTTTTTAATCACAAAATTCATAGAAAATCAATATACTAATGATTTCTAATATGTTTTTGCATCAAAAACAACTAAAACATGAAGTTCAATAAACTTTCGGCAAAAAAAAAACAGAGTCAAACAGAGCATTTTCGAAAACATACCAAGGCAAGAATTTAACCAAAGCTCGATACCAAATGTAAGCTTTATTCACTCCTAAATGCGGAACTAATCATAATAAGGATTGAAAACTGAAAAATATTCAGAATACTAACCTCCTGCCATTGATGCAACAAATGCTATATCTCTAGTTTTCCTCTGGTTTTTGGTTCTTCCAGAACTCTTATCACTCAAATTTGATGGTGTAACTGAAGTTGTTGTTGAGTGATGAGTTTGGGGACCAAAACCTTTATTTATAGCCAAGTTACCGAGGCTCCCATCAAGTCTCGAATTGTTTATCGATGGTGGCAGACAATTTCCATGCTTGTGAGCTAGATGAAGGTGGATCATTTCCATCATGTGGATTAGTGGAGATAGCTTGGAATGAATGTGGAGAGTGGACCATATCTAACATTTAAGTGTGGAGAGTGGATCACATCCAACAGAGGTCAGTCCGCACACCTCCATTGTTGAAGGTTTGCAACAGTCCTCCAACAATGGAGGTCTCAGTTAAAAAAAAGAAAATTTTCTTTTATCTTTTTTTATTATTTTTTTTCAAAAAATGTAACAATTATTATTTTTCAAAAAATCAATGTTACATGATAGATCAATTTTACATCAATTCAATGTTATATACTGTTTCAATTTTTCACCAATTCAATGTTACATGCAATTCAAATTTACACCAATTCAATGTTACATGGCAGTTTAATGTTACACAAAATCAAGTATACATGGAAGTTCAATATTACATTTCAGTTCAGTTTTACACCAATTGTCGGCTTGTATACTTGTGGCGGTTTGGTTCTCAAAGAAATAGGGTTGGTCGATCTCTTGCCAATCGTCTTCTCGAACACATCACGAGTTCACAGTGATTGGAAAAAAAATAATTTGGAGCACAATTCATATCTTATGTAAGCTTACTAATGGACAATAAATTACAAGCAAGTTTAGGAACATGAAAAACAAATTTTAATGTGATGTGCTTGGAAAGGACAATTAACCCCTTAACAACAACTAGTGCAAAGGTACCATCTACAATCCTAACTTTAGATAACTAGCACAAGGATTATAAGATGAAACAATGAGAAAGAAAGACCAGTTATATGATCACCTGCACCTGCATCAATGATCCAGATAAAAGATCAAACCAATTCAATAAACTACGGAAACTTGGGGGGAGAATAGGTTTACGCCAAATTTTTGCTTTACAAAAATTCGACTATAAACCTTAAAGACAATGTAAGGTCATTATTTTAATTGGCTTTGATTCCGTGAGCAAACATTTTTTGTATATAATTCTTTGTTAGCCTAAGTTAGAGCGTGAACTAAGCGTATTAAAGATTCGGAGAATTCATGCAAAAGTGTTGAGCTTCTAAGATGACTCAAGAGAATGCTTTAAAGTAATTTTGTTATTATTTTGTTTATTGTAAACATGTTATATTCACACACACATATAACATTTTTATTGTAAGGTTATTATTTTGTTGACTTTGATTCTGTAAGCAAAATATGTTTCTATATAAATCTTAAATAACTTAGTTTGAGTATGAGTTGAGCGCATCGAAAATTCAAAGAGATCATGCGCAGACGACGAGCTTCTGAGATCACTCAAGAGAGTGCATAAAGGTAAGTTTTGAGGAATCGAAAATTCTCTTCACTCTTGAGTTCGAATAAGATTCACACACACACATATAACATGTTCATACATTTGCATTAAAGTGCTAACATGTTGATTTAATATTTTATAAGCGTGGAGTCTTAGTTATTTTGTTTGGTCTAATTTTAGATTTTATTTTCAAATATTTTATGTTTTTGAAAACCTAACCTTTGAATGATTGAACTAACACAACTTTTTAACTACACATCCAAATGGATAATGAGTTCCAAAACATGTTTTAATGAGTTCCTAAATTCTTTTGGGTAATTTTTATGAATTTGGAAGTAAGGAAGCTTTTTGAACTTCAAAGTTTTATCCTTTTAGAAAGTTTCTTTTTAGTGTTTTTTTTTTCTTGGGAAACTAACTCTTTTTCCTTAAAGTGTCTTGGAAATCCTTCTAGTAGAATATTTTATATTCCTAATAGAACTAGTTTTTTCATAAGAGTCTATAAATAGTGAAATTATACTCTCAGGTATTTTCTCATAAGAGTCCATTCATTATTCATAACTCTCAGGTATTTTTATTTTCTCTCACTTATTTTTATTATTTATTACTTTATTAAGGTTATACTCAGTGAGAGGTTAGAGTGTTGTAAGCTAGATTATACTTTGATATTGTGCTTAATTATTCTATTTTATTCATAACCTGTTTTCATCTTGCAAGTTATTTAATTGTTCATGCATATTGAGCACCTAGATCTTATCTCAATAATCTTGAGGGGTTTTGATTCTTCGACCTAAAGAATCAAGAATTATTGCAATGCGGGGAGTCTGTGAGCAGCATCCGGGTAGGTAGGATTGGGTTATAGCAAGAGTCGTGTAAGCAATAAGGGTAGTGTTTACATTCGCTGTTAGTTTTGGGTGGAAGATCCAACAAGTAGATGTAAACAATGCTTTTTTAAATGGAGATTTGCATGAACTTATGTATATGGAGCAGCCTGCTAGATTTGTTAATTCTAAGTATCCTAATCATGTGTAAGTTGCACAAAGCTCTCTATGGGCTTAAGCAAGCTCCAAGGGCTTGGTTCAACAAACTTCATGATGCCTTGCTCTCTTGGGGGTTCTCCAACTTATATTCAGACATCTCTCTCTTTGTCAAGAAGCAAGGAAAGTCTTTGTTGTATGTTTTGGTGTATGTGGATGATATACTCATCATAGGGACTGATCCAGCTCTCATACATAACACCATTGTTGATTCTTAACTCTAAGTTTGCTTTGAAGACTTTGGGGTTAGTAAACTACTTTTTGGGTTTTGAAGCCTATTGAAACAGTCAAGGGATCTTTCTTACACAGTCCAAATATGTTATTGACTTGCTCACCAAAACAAATTTGCTGAATTCAAAGCCTTGCACCACTTCACTTTGTTCCAGCATCAAATTATCTAGCGATAGTGGCCAAACTTTTGCAGATCCTACCTTGTATAGAAGCATCATTGGGGCTCTCCAATACCTCACCTACACTCGTCCACACATCTCATTTGATGTCAATAAACTTAGCCAATTCTTGACTGCTCCCACAGATGTCCATTGGCAAGTTTGCAAGAGGATTTTGAGGTATTTGAAGGGGACTCTAAGTGTTGTTGTGATTTTTGTTTGAATTTATTTTGTTGAAAAACAGGTTTTGGAAAACCCGAAAAACAAAGGAAACTCTGCCGAAATTTTTGACAATTTATTTGATGGGCTCACAATGGTTTGAAAATTTAAAAAGTGAATTGAGAAAGTTTTGAAAAAAAAAAACCGGTAACGCTCCCTGGATCGATCCAGTCGGGTCGGGTCAGGGGGTGTTACAATTTAAGTGGTATCAGAGCGCGGTTTAGGCATTTCTGGACCAAAAGAGTCTGTATATGCATGCATTGTATAATGCTACCCATAGGAATGTGTGACTCTAATCTGCAGACCTCTCTTCTGTCTGATATAGGATAAAAGAAATGGAAGAAAGGGGTGATAGACCAGAGACTCCCGCCAGCGTGGCTGGGGGAGCATCTAGGGAATCCGTAAGTCCGAGAGTGGCGGATCCTGTACAGCTAGCATTTATGCAACAGATGGCTGAGTTCTTCCAGAACGTGGCCAGAGCAGCGCCACGAAGATCAGCCATAGAGCGACTGGCTAAACACAGACCCACGGATTTTCATGGCAGAAAGGATGAGGACGCATCTGCCGTAGAGTACTGGTTTGAACGGACGAACAGAATATTAGAACAGATGCACTGCACACCTGAAGAGAGGTTGGAGTGTGCAGTATCCTTGTTACAGGAGGATGCCTACCAGTGGTAGACCTCCATTATACAGACAGTGCGACCAGAGGACAGAACGTGGGATTTCTTTCAGAAGGAGTTTCGGAGAAAATATATTGGTCGCATCTATTTGGACAATCTGAAGAGGGAGTTTATCAACCTGAAGCAAAAACAGATGACAGTGACCGAATATGAGAGAGAATTTGTCAGGTTGAGTAAATATGCACGAGATATGGTGGCGACAGAGGCGGATAAATGTAGGAGGTTTGAAGATAGACTGAACGATTATATCCGCCTATAGGTTGTGTGAAATTCCTAATTTGTACTTAATGAATTGTGAATATATATAACTAGAATGTGGATTAATTGAGGAATGTTACAGATGGCTGCCTTTGAATTTGAAGATTTTACCAGACTAGTCTCGGCAGCTCTGAATGTTGAACGAATTAAGAAGGAAGAGCAGGCCAGAAGAGATAGAGGGCAGCAAAGAAGAGGGGCAGGGCCATCCAGCTCATATCAGCCCCAGAGCAAGAAATTTAAGGGACCGCAGCCTAGTGGTCCAGTGCAATCACAGAGGCCTATACCCACAGCTAGGCCTGGTCAGTCTGCAACTTCCGTGGCCAGTACCCCTAGGAGTACAGTGAGGGGACCAGCCCCTACTTTGTGTGACCATTGTGGAAGAAGACATCCTGGGGAATGCTGGAAGCTTACCGGAGCCTGCTTGCGGTGTGGATCTCATGATCATTTTCTGAGAGATTGCCCACAGATTAGATCTCCGTAGCTAGAGAGGCCAGCCCCTACTACTTCCAGAGGTAGGAGGCCTAGTCAGGCAGTACCTGAAGGTGGTAGCCACAAAGGAGTGTCAGAGTCAGTGGCAAGACCTGATAGTCGAGCTCCTGCACGAGTTTATGGTGTTAGAGATCAGGAAGACAAGGATGCGCCTGACGTGATAGCTGGTATTATTTCTATTTTTGATACTACAGCTATTGCATTGATAGATCCTAGTTCCACTCATTCCTATATATGTGATGCCATGCTGAAACACCGAAACCTGGAAACTGAACCTACTGAATATGATGTGTTAGTCAGTAATCCGATAGGTCAGAGTGTAGTAGTGAATCGTGTGTACAGAAATTGTCCGATTCGGATACAGGAGTGTGAATTTCCAGGAGATTTAATGGAGTTGCCATTCCATGACTTTGATGTGATACTAGGCATGGATTGGTTAACTCAGCATAAAGTAGTAATTGACTGTGAACTGAAACGAGTGACCCTCCGAACAGCAGATGGTGCAGAAATCACAATGGTGGGTGAAAGGAGGGATTTTCTCTCCAATGTCATTTCAGCCACTGCCGCTTGTAAACTGATCAGAAAGGGGTGTGAAGCATATTTGGCACAGGTGGTTGATTCCAGAAAGGGTAATGCTAAAATCCAGAAAATACCCACTGTGTGTGACTTTGTAGATGTGTTGCTAGAGGAGCTTCCTGGTTTACCACCTCAGAGAGAAGTGGAGTTTGTGATTGATGTGGTACCAGGTACGTCTCCAGTATCGATAGCTCCCTACAGAATGGCCCCAGCAGAATTGAAAGAACTGAAGATACAGTTACAGAAATTGCTGGATAAGGGCTTCATCAGACCCAGTGTATCCCCTTGGGGAGCTCCAGTGCTGTTTGTGAAAAAGAAGGATGGGTCATTGAGATTGTGCATCGATTACAGGCAGCTGAATAAACTTACTGTCAAAAACAAGTATCCGTTGCCGAGAATCGATGATCTATTTGATCAGCTGAGAGGAGCCTGTGTCTTCTCAAAGATCGATCTGAGATCAGGTTATCATCAGTTGAGAATAAAAGAGTCAGATATTCCGAAAACTGCATTCAGAACCAGGTATGGACACTATGAATTTGTAGTGATGCCATTTAGGCTGACTAATGCACCTGCAGCCTTTATGGACTTGATGAACCGGGTATTCCAACCATACTTGGATCAGTTTGTGGTGGTATTTATCGATGATATCCTGGTATACTCACAGACGGCAGAGGACCATGACAGGCACCTCAGAGTAGTACTGCAGATTCTGATGGAGAAGCAACTGTATAGCAAACTGAGCAAATGTGAATTCTGGTTGCCTGCGGTTTCATTTCTGGGTCACATTGTGTCAGCAGAGGGTATTAAGGCGGATCCTAAAAAGATTGAAGCAATAGTGGAATGGAAGCCTCCTAGAAATGTTATAGAAGTCAGAAGTTTTCTAGGCTTGGCAGGTTATTATCGACGGTTTGTGAAGGGGTTTTCCTCCATAGCAAGTCCATTGACTAAGCTACTGCATAAGAATATCAGATTTGAATGGACTAACAGATGCCAGGCAGCTTTTGACCGATTAAAGGCGATGCTTGTTGAGGCTCCAATCCTGATTCAGCCTGTCTCAGGTAAAGACTATGTGATTTATAGTGATGCCTCACATCAGGGGTTAGGCTGTGTATTGATGCAGGAAGGCAAGGTGGTTGCATATGCGTCCAGACAACTGAAAAATCATGAGCAGAACTATCCGATTCATGATCTGGAGCTTGCAGCCATAGTCTTCGCTTTGAAAATCTGGAGGCATTACTTATATGGTGAGAAATGCTACATATATACAGATCACAAGAGTCTGAAATATCTGCCTACCCAGAAAGAGCTTAATCTGAGATAGAGACGGTGGATGGAGTTGATTAAGGACTATGATTGTGTAATTGACTACCATCCAGGAAAGGCGAATGTGGTAGCAGATGCGCTGAGCAGTAAAGCACTGTTTACTCTGAAGGCTATGAATGTGCAATTGCAGCTGAATCCAGATAATGCATTGGTGGCGGAATTGGTATGCAGACCTAGTTTGATTCAGCAGATTGCAGAGAAACAGAAGCAAGATGCTAGAATCCAACTGATATGTGAACAGATCTCAGGAGGGAAGCATTCGGATTTCTCAATCAGAGCTGATGGTATTGTGTGTTTCAGAGACAGGATTTGTATTCCAGATGATGAAGAATTGAGAAAGATGATCTTGATAGAGGCACACAGTAGTTCGCATGCGATGCACCCAGGTAGCACAAAAATGTACAAAGACTTAAAAGCCCAGTATTGGTGGTCTGGTATGAAGAAGGATGTGGTGGAATTTGTTAATAGATGCATGACCTGTCAACAGGTGAAAGCTGAACACCAGGTTCCATCAGGATTGTTACAGCCAATAGCAATACCTGAATGGAAATGGGATGGTGTCACGATGGACTTTGTCACCGGATTGCCACTCACCCGGAGTAAACACGATGCAGTATGGGTTATAGTGGACCGACTGACGAAATCAGCACACTTTCTACTTGTCAGAACTGATTATTCCCTGGATCGACTGGCAGAATTGTACATCAGAGAGATAGTCAGATTGCATGGAGTGCCTGTATCCATAATATCAGATAGAGATCCGAGGTTTACATCCAGATTTTGGAAGAAGTTTCAAGAAGCCTTGGGTACTCGACTGAGTTTTAGTACAGCCTTCCATCCGCAGACAGACGGCCAATCAGAAAGGGTAATTCAGGTGCTTGAAGATATGCTCAGAAGTTGTGTGATTGATTTTGAAGGAAGTTGGGCGGATCATCTCCCATTGATTGAATTCGCCTACAAAAATAGTTACCAGACGAGCATAGCTATGGCACCGTATGAGGCACTGTATGGAAGGAAATGCAGGACTCCAGTCTGCTGTACAGAGTTAGGAGAGGACAGGTTAGTAGGCCCAGACTTGATTCTACAAACTGAGGAGAAGATGAAGATTATCAAGGACAGATTGAAAGTTGCTTCTGACCGACAGAAATCATATGCAGATTTGAAAAGGAAAGAGATAGACTATGAAGTCGGTGAGAAAGTGTTTCTGAAAGTATCTCCGTGGAAGAAAGTGCTTCGATTTAGTAGAAAGGGTAAGTTAAGTCCTAGGTTTATTGGCCCATATGAAATTATTGAACGTGTGGGACCAGTAGCCTACAGACTAGCTTTACCTCTAGAATTAAAAAAGATTCATAATGTTTTCCACGTGTCTATGCTGAGGAGATACAGATCTGATCCTTCCCACAGAGTTCAGGCCGAAAGTATTGAAATCCGACCAGACTTGACATATGAGGAGGAACCAGTGCAGATTCTTGATCGGGAGATTAAAGAGCTAAGAAATAAAAGAGTGCCACTGGTGAAAGTCCTCTGGAGGAACCACAATGTAGAAGAAGCTACCTGGGAGGGCGAGGAAACTATGAGACAACAATATCCGCAACTGTTTAATTGAGGTAAATTTCGAGAACGAAATTTCTTAAGAGGGGAAGAATTGTAACATCCCGGATTTCGGATAATTAATTTTGACTATGTGATAATAAATTTTGTGATTTGAGGGGTGTAAATGTAATTAAAAGTATGTTTCCAGGTGGACCAAATTGAACGGTTGAAAACGATGCACGAAAAGAAGAGTGAAAAACTGAGACAGTGAGTATCGCGACCAAAGATCACGATGAGCTGCTCGCGATGAAAAATGGTGATTCTTGACAGTGAGCATCGCGACCACAGATCGCGATGAACTGCTCGCGATGAAAATATAAAATTCGGGCAGTGAGCATGGCGACCACCATCGCGACCAAGATACCGCGACGTGTGATCGCGATGAAGGCGATGAAGTTGGTCCAGCGAGTACCGCGACCTGGTCACCGCGACCACAGGTCGCGACGACCGAAAAATTTTTTAAAAAAAATAAGCTTGTCGAGGAAGCCATTTGACAGACAGAAAAACAGAAAGGGAAAAGAGAGACCGAAAGAGAGAGTGAGAGAGAGAAAAAGAAAGAGAATAAAGAAAAAGAAGAAAGAAGAAGAAGAAGAAGAAGAAGAAGAAGAAGAAGAAGAAGAAGAGGAGGAGAAGAAGAGAAGAGGAAGAGGAAGAGAAAAGGAAAAGAGAAAGAGAAAGGAGAGGAAAAAGAAACCCTAGAAACGCGATAGTCGAACGGAAACGGTATCCAGGTTGGTGTACCACTGTTTTCAAATTCTTTACAAAAAGCATTAAGTATCTTTAGTTTGTATCTGCGATTTCTTTGAAGAATATTGTTATTATGTGTTTATAATATTTTTCTTGGAATGATTTTATGTTTTTTATCGTATTTCGATCGTATTTTGATTACCACGATTTTATTGAAATTATTCGAGTCAGACTATTGTATGAATATTGTTTACTTTTCATGAAATCGTATATGTATATTTTAGGAATATCGTTTGAATTGTATATATATAGTTATTGAGTTGCCCATGGATTTGTAAATTACCGTGAATATTTGAAAATGTGTTATCGAGACGGCCCTAGGATACTAAGACATAGCAATGGATATAGGAGGTTGGTATACCAGCTGGGTTTAGTGAGCAGTAATGCACCGACATTGACATTGCTATTGATGATTGATTATGTACCTCCTCATGGATTCGTCCAGGGGTAGGGAGACACGTACCTCCTCACGGATTCGTCCTGGGGTAGGGAGACACGTACCCTCCTAAGGATTCGTTCCTGGGATTGGGAGATATGTACCTCTCTAGGGTCCGAACCCTCGGTCCTAGAGTAGGGAGATACGTACCACTCTTAGGATTCGTCCTAGGGTGGGAGCTATGTTCGACAGACAGTCACTGTGGTCGAACGACCGATATTCCAGTCCTGGTATATGTTAAGTATTCAAGAGGGCCAGAAATGAATGATTTGGATAATATATATTGATAAGTGAATTTCGAAATCGATTGTATACGTTTATGCTTTGGTTTTACATAAATTATATATGGTAATGAGTGTTCCCTTGAAATGATTTCAACAGTTTTATTTCTGTCACTGATTTGCATCATAAATGAATTGCTTTGAACATTTTTAGATTTGATTATATGGTGATATTTCGTTTTATTATGAAAGGTTATTTTTGATTTTAATACTTGAGTTAATTACACTCAACCTACCTGAGGTTTAACTAATTACACTCGAAATCAAAGTTTACATTAATTGACACTGACCTCCCCTCCCGTTAAGTTTGACTGTTAAAATAAATGGTTGACCATCCAAAAATATTAAAATGACCAAAATACCCTTAGTTAAAAAATTAAAAATATAAAAAATAAACTTTTTTAAAAAATAATAATGAACTAATTACACTCAATCTACCTAAGGTTTGGCTAATTACACTCTGAATCAAAGTTTGCATTAATTGACACTAACCTCCCCTCCCGTTTTGATCGTTAAAATAAATTGCTGACCATCCAAAAATATTAAAATGATCAAAATACCCCTGGTTAAAAAATTAAAAATATAAAAAATATACTTTTTAAAAAAATTAATAATTATATAAAAAAAATAAAAATAAATTTTATCTAAAACAATTATCTAAACAAATGAATCTAGTCCATTTTTAAAAAATATCTAAAAAATTTGTAAAATAATAATTTGAGATTTGTAAAAAAAAAATCTAGATCCAATCTAGACCGTCTATCAGAACCATCATATCTGATGAACGATCCAGATGGTATCTTGATCAATTTTTTTTTAAAAAAAATTAAAAAAGTCCAGATTTGATCTGGACCGCCTCCACCATGGATAGATCTCCATAGATGGAGCTTCCATCTCTCCATAGAGTTCCCCCTGCCACCGAAAGGCTGAGGCGGGGAGGTTCGGCGAGGGAGGCGAGCCTCCCCCACGACAGGGACGCCTTCCCGTTGGCAAAATGGGGCGGCGTCCCAGTCGTGGGGGAGGCGAGACCTCCCCACGACGATCGGGGGAGGCTCGCCTCTCTCGCTGAGCCTCCCCGCCTCCTCCTTTCAGCAGCGTGGGGAACTCCATGGAGAGATGAAAGCTCCATCCATGGAGATCTGTCCATGGTGGAGGTGGTCCAAATCAAATCTAAACTTTTTAATTTTAATTTTTTTTTTAAAAAAACTGGTCAAGATACCATCTGGATCGTTCATCAGATCTGATGATTCTGATGGACGGTCTAGATTGGATCTGAATTTTTTTTTACAAATATCAAATTATTATTTTATAAAATTTTTAGATATTTTTTAAAAATGGACTAGATTCATTTGTTTAGATAATTGTTTTAGATAAAATTTATTTTTATTTTTTTATTTATATAATTATTATTTTTTAAAAAAGTTTATTTTTTATATTTTTAATTTTTTAACCAGGGGTATTTTGGTCATTTTAATATTTTGGATGGTCAACTATTTATTTTAACGGTCAAACTTAATGGGAGGGGAGGTTAGTGTTAATTAATGCAAACTTTGATTCCGAGTGTAATTAGCCAAAACTTAGGTAGGTTGAGTGTAATTAGTTCATTATTATTTTTTTAAAAAAAGTTTATTTTTTATATTTTTAATTTTTTAACCAAGGATATTTTGGTCATTTTAATATTTTTGGATGGTCAACCATTTATTTTAACGGTCAAACTTAACGGGAGGGGAGTTCAGTGTCAATTAATGCAAACTTTGATTCCGAATGTAATTAATCAAACCTCAGGTAGGTTGAGTGTAATTAACTCTTAATACTTAAGTTTAGTGTACACCCACTAAGCAGTATTGCTTAGCGCGTTAGTTTTGTTTCTAACGCGTAGGTACTAAAGATACCGAGGACGGAAAGGACTGAAGAAGCACAAGCTGCAGAGAAGAGTTCAGAGTCACTACAGTGATTTGGGTAGTTATAACATTTTATATATTATATTTGGATTAGCGTGCATATACAGAAGTCTGTAAATTTCGAAGAGTTTATATATGTGTTTTGTAAATAATCCTATGATTTTTGTTTTTCATTTTTAGAATGTTTGTAAATATTGAATTCTGAATTTTTTTATTTTAAAACTGTGGAAAAGTCGCACTAAACGGCAGAGTGCGCATTTGATTGAAAATGATATTTGAAGTGTTGTTGTGATTTTTGTTTGAATTTATTTTGTTGAAAAACAGGTTTTGGAAAATCCGAAAAACAAAGGAAACTCTGCCGAAATTTTTGACAATTTATTTGATGGGCTCACAATGGTTTGAAAATTTAAAAAGTGAATTGAGAAAGTTTTGAAAAAAAAAAAAACCGGTAACGCTCCCTGGATCGATCCAGTCGGGTCGGGTCAGGGGGTGTTACAGGGCCTCTTGTACCAATGATAGGAGATCAACTAGTGGTTATTGTGTCTTCCTTGGCAATAACCTCATCACTTGGTACTCTCGCAAACAAAGAGTTGTTGCTCGCTCAAGCACAGAGGCTGAGTATCGAGCCCTTTCTCATGCCTCCACAGAAGTGTTATGGTTGGCAGTTTATTTCAGGAGCTTGATGTCAGTTTGGTTGGCACACTTGTACTGTAGTGTGACAATACGGGAGCTAATTCATTGGCTCATAACCCTATGTTTCATCAACGAACGAAGCACATTAAAGTGGATGTGCACTTCATACATGAGAAAATAACAGCTGGGAAGCTTGTTGTCCAGTTTGTATCCATTGTTGACCAGACTGCAGATTTGTTTACTAAAGCACTTCCAGTTGCTCGTTTTGAGTTCTTAAGGGACAAACTCAACTTGGCTGTGACACCCCAGTTTAGTTTGTGGGGGCATGTTAAGAATACACTAACTGAAGCTGGTTTAACAGCTGAAATTTCTGCATTGCATGCTTTGCATGACCAGGAAACCTGTCGGGCAAGCAATCGAAGATCACAGCCATATAGTGCAACTCCAGCTCTTCATTCAGTGTATCAACAACAGCAGTTATCCTAGCATTTATTCTAACAGTTTAGTTAGTTAATTATCAGCTGTTAATAACTGATTTTGATGATGTGGAAGTTTGGTTGGCTGGCCTTGATTTAAGGAGAATTAGTTAGAAGTTATTTAGAGCTTCATTCTTTGTATATAAAGCTAATTGTATCTTGTATCAGTTAGTTAATGAAATACAAGTTTTCCAGAATCATTTTCATAGCTATTTTCTCTGTTTTCTTTATGTAAAATAGAGCTTGTTCTCACAGGCCTTTCATTGAACAGTTTGGTACTTTTAACAAACACTTGTTCCTTAGTCACTTACACTGATTTTCTTAGTGTTTACAGGAGGTTGAGCTTGCCTTGATTGTCTCTATGGATTTAGATTTTGCTGTTGTTGAGACTTTACTTGTCGAGTCGGTTGAACTTTTGATGTTGACCCCTAACAAATGTGGTTTTGCTTGAAGAAGCGGTTGACTTTTCATCAAGGTAACCAAGACCTCTCTTGTCGCCATTCATCTTGCCAAAACTTAGAAAAGCTATCAATTTCTTGGCTCCAACGGACAATCCCTTAATAAAATCTTTTGTATCTTCAAGTTCCTTCTCAAACTCCACTTGCCTCTTTTGAGCAAGACGCAATGCATCTTCTTTTTCTTTCAACTCTTTGCTCATGGTTATGATCTTCTCATCATTTTCTTAATTAAGAGAGGTTATGATCTCTCTCTACTTCGCAACATAGGAAGGGTCATCATTCTTCTCAACTTCTAAGGAAGATATCTTCTCTTTCAAGAGACATTTTTGCTTCTTCAATTTGAAGTTCTCCTTGAAAATCTTGTTACAAGCTTCTTGTAGATTTTCTTGGCTTCATCATCACCCGACTCTCTAAAATATGCTTACTTTGATTCATTTTCTTGTTAAGTCGGCGAAGTTACTTACATACTCTTTAGTGCCGAAAGAGTTCTTTCTTCTTCTTCACTAGCTTCACTGTCACTCCAGGAGGCCACCATTGCTTTGCCTCTCTTTTGGTTACTTTTCAAGTTTTCATAATCCGTGGAAATGTGGCCAAAGTTGTCGCATTCATAGCATTGAATCTCATTCTTCTTTGATTTTCCTTAATTGGGATCAAGTTTCTTGAACCTTCTTAATTAGTTTCAAATTTCTTGAAGGGAAATCTCTTCTTTACTTCTTTCCCTTTTGAGGTATCTTCTCTATTCTCTTTCTTCAAGAACTTCTTAAACTTCCTCACCATGAAGGCTAACTGTTTATCCAAGCTATCGTCATCATCAACCGCTTTAAGAGTTCTATTCTTTTGCTTCTTGGTTGACTCAAAACCCACTTCATATGTTTGGAGTGAACCAATTAGCTCATCTAGCTTCATGTTGTCCACATCTATCACTTCTTCTACAGCTGTCACTTTGGGTTGAAACCTCTTTGAAAGAGATCTTATAATTTTACGAATGATTTTTGCATCAGAGTATATCTTCTTTAATTTGTGATATCTAATAACCTCATTTGGAATTCTATAAAGGTCTTGTCTTCTCTTATTCGAAGACCTTCATAGAATTGAACGCGAAGCACCCTCTCTCAACATCCCACTCATGTTGACACAAACACAAACATAACGGATCAACCTATACGTCTAGGCACCTGCTCTAATACCAATTTAAACAGTGTTTACGTGACAATTAACAACCTAAAAGGGGATGAAGGTTTATGCCTAATTTTTAAAATTAAAATTCCTCAAATATACACAGCGAAATAACACAAGTAAAATCAAGTAAGGATAAAGCAAATTGACACTAGATTTTTACATGAAAAACCTCAACAGATAAAAGCCACGAGACCAACCACCATTGGCCACTTTCATCATAAAAATTTACTACATGGTAATTTAGTTACACCCTCAAGTTGACTCACCTAGTCACACTGCTTTTGGATCAATAACCTAAATCTACCTACTCACGAGCCTTTTATAGTAAGTCTTGACTCTTGCTTGTCCAACTGTTACCTTTGGTTAACAAGACTTAAACTCAAATTAAGAGAGTAAACAATATCTAAGTGTTTGGCATGAATATCACATGCAAAATGTAAAGAATAATAGACAAACAAACTATACAATCTAGGATTGAACAAATGAGTAATAAATCATAGTCACTACTAACCCATTTATAATAAATCTCCAACAACCAAAAGACAAGACATAAATAATGTCTAATGGTAATATTAAATGTAAGTCAAGAAGAAGATAGGTACTTACAGAACATGACTTTCACTTGGACACAAAGATCAAAGATTCTTTTAACATATGAAAAGCATGGTCTAGGGTTTTAAGAAAGAGAGAGAATAAAAAGATTGAGAGCTTTTGAAAGTTCTGTCTTGGAAATTTCATGGTGGCTCGCTTTCTCACTTCTAGAGTCTTAGAAAAGTAAGTGCTCCTATTTATATTGGATACATAAATCTCTTTAAAAAACTTTTGACTCAATAACCTGCTAGAGTCGATCGTGAGCCAAAGGTCGCGATTTTCCCTCGTGAGTGGTTGCCAGTAGTTACTGAAATCCACACGCAATTACCAGATCGCTCTTGAAGGTCGCGAGATGCAAAGCATAAGATTTTGCAATACAAACTCGCATGCCAATGGTGGCTATCATTAGTCACAGTCCAAAGCCAGAAGCTCACTGGAATGGACTCACAATACACAACCACGAACTTTGAATGGTGATGCAAGGTCACAATCCAATCCTGGAACCCGTTGGAGAGGACACGCGAGACATAAACCACGATCAAGGGTTGCATTACAGGTTCAAGAGTCACAACCAGAAGCTACAAGAAGCAATTACGACCAGCCACTACGAGCGCACCATCGCGCCTTAGAGTCATGGGTGAGAAACCAGTAAGGTTCTCAGATGTGGCAAACTACATCATGCTGACAAACACAAAAAGTCCAAAGACTCGAGCATGGACATTTCCATATCAAAGTGGGAAACGAGTGAGACAAAACAACATGCAAACACAATGATATAAGAAGACTGAACATAGTTTGCATGCAGCTAAAATGCATTAAGATGCAAGTGTAACATCCCTAATTTCGAATAATTAATTTTGAGTATATGAATATAATATTTATGATTTGAGGGGTGAAAAATGTAATTAAATGTATGTATAGTTTTATGGGTTCCAGGTGGACTAGATGGAGCGGTCCAGAATAATGCATGAAAGAGAAGGAAAAAGTTGGCAATGAGTACTGCGACCAGGAATCGCGATTAGTCGCTCAGCGGTGAAAAATGGTGATTTTAAGCAGTGAGTACCGCGACCAGTCACCGCGACCAGGGATCGTGCTGACTAGCTCGAGATGAAAATGTGGATTTTGGGCAGTGAGCAACGCGATCAACGACTCGACCAGGTACCGCGATGATTGATCACGATAAAAGCGGTGAAATTCCTCCAATGAGCAACGCGACTAGGTGGCGCGACCACAGGTCGCGATGACCGAAATTTTATAAAAAAAAAATAAGTGGGCGGTGAAGCTTTTGGAGGAAGCAACCAGAAAAGAAAGAGAGAACGTGAGAGAAGGGAAAAGAAAGAAAAAGAGAAAGAAAAAGAAGAGAAAGAGAGAGAGAGAGAGAGAGAGAGAGAGAAAGAAGAAGAAGAAGAGAAGAAGAAGAAGAAGAAGAGAAGAAAAAGAAGAGAAGAGGAAGAAGAAGAAAAGGAAAGGAAGAAAAAAGAAGGAGAAAGGAAAAAGGAAAAAGAAAAATTCAGAAAGGAAACTGTCGGAAAACGGTATCCAGGTTGGTGTACACTGTTATTTTAAGTATCTGTTTTCAGACTTAAATTGATTAGTTGAAATTTTAATAATTCTTAAGTTTTGATTGAATTAATTTATGGATAATATTTGAACATGATTTTGAGCTACAGAATTATGATTATGTGAATTTAATGATTTTACGTTTCGTTTTCTATTATTTGATATGTTTTTGAATATATTGTTTTACAAATATTGATGAATATTGATTTCGGATTAATTGGGAGAATTTTTGGTTATACGAAATTTATCTGAGAATTGAATAATTTGTAAAATCTGTAAACTCTGAATTATAATTTTATGGCCCTGATATATGTATAGGAAAATATGGATATAGGAGATTGATATGTCAATTGGGTGTATATAGCAGTACTGCACTGATACTCATGATGCTTATGATGATGATTTTACGGATACCATTTCCTTAGAAATGGGAAACCGACTGTGAGATACGGATACCATTTCATTTTGAAATGGGAAACCGACTGTGAAATTGAAGGATACCATTTCATTCTGAAATGGGAAACCGACTGTTTATATAGGGATACCATTTCTTATGAGATGGGAAACCCGACTGTAAAACCCATAATCCAGTCCTGTAAACCCTGTTATGTGTATCAGGGGTTCAATTAAGAACTGAAAGCCAGAAAATAATGTGGAAATAAAGAAATGTTATTAAGATTGAAACCCAGGAACTTTTGAAATACTTTATTTTATATAGTTTCAGTAATTGAAATATAATGGTTGTTTATATATATATATATATATATATATATATATATATATATATATATATATATTTCTAAATTTAAGATTTATTATTTTAAATTATATTGCCATTTATTTTAGTGTACACCCACTAAGCATTATTGCTTAGAGCGTTGATGTTTATCGCGCGTAGGTAACAGAGATACCGAGGAAGGAAAAGATTGAAGAGAGAGTTGCAGATAGAGATCCAGAGTCACCACATTTTGGGGTAGTCATATATTTTTGTATATTACGCATGCATATACAAGAATATATAAATGTGTTATATATTTATGTTTTGTAATTAATTGATTTATGATTTCTGTTTTTCATTTTCAAAGGTTTGTAAATATTGAATTATGAAATGTTTTGTTGGAATACGTTTGGAAGTGGCACTAAACGGCAGAGTGCGCATTTGTTTGTAAATGATTTTGAAGTGTTGTTTATTATACTGTTTGAATTTTTATTTGAAACAAGTTTTGAGAAATCAGAAAAACAGAGGAAACTCTGCCGAAATTTTGAAAATAAATTTCAATGAACTCACTAGAAAAGCATTTTAAAAATACAATTTATTTGATTTTCGATGGTTTGCAAATTATAAAGTGAGTTAAGAAAAGTTTTGAAAATCCGGTAACGCTCCTTGGGTTGATCCAGACGGGTCGGGTCAGAGGGTGTTACAGCAAGGGTATATATATACATATACATATATACATATATATATATATATATATATATATATATATACACATATACATATATATATATATATATGTCACACCCCAACCCGAAGGTTAAGACATGATCTTACTTACTGTCAAATAACTTGCAACTAATCTTAAGATAAGCTTGAAAACAAATACAACGTCCAACAAATGTTCAAATAATATAAACAGCGGCCTAAAATAACAAATAAACTCCTAAAGCCTAGGGAACCGAGAACTAGTCTTTGCCGAAATGCGAATCCATGCTATGCGCGAATCAAAACCTCAATCGTCTAGAATCACAATGGACTAAGTGAGTTGGATACTCAGTAAGCATACTAAATATTAATTTTTATTTATCAAATCAAAATAACATTCAAAACACAAATAATAAGAGTTATCATATATCGAAAATCACAAACTTAGCATATATCAAAATAATACTTGGATCCCTTTACTCATCACTGCATAGTAGAATTTGTACATAACACATATCACATATTGAAGCCAAAGTTACCCGTCGGCAACTAATGTATACAGGGAAAATGCAAGTGAGGATTAGTTTCTTAAAAACACAGAACACTCAAGCCCGAAGGTAAGAGCCAGACCCTCGTTGTGATCATCAACGAGTCCTCCCACGTGCACAAATACATCAACATATAAATGTGAAGACTCTTTAGTCCTCAGAGTGCCCTAGAATCACTTCCCATATACCACACACATAACAAATCATATAGGGCTCCACACAAAAATTATAAGGGTACCTACTAACAGTAATAAATAAAAGTATGCTTAGTCAAAACATATTTTATGGTACTATATATTCACATACTTTCAAAGCATAACGGTTGCATAAAACATATTTCAAAATCACACATAAACATTTTCATCTACATATACCATTGTGATTCCTGTTTTGAAAATAAAATATTTAGTATGCTTACCTTTCAGCAATCCAAGCAAGGAAACAAATCCTCCAAAAAGACAACGATTCAAGCCTTAGCCTAAATCACATATCAGACTCAAAATAATATCCTAGGACTGAAATATAACTCTCAAAATGTTCCCCAAACCAAAAACTCAATACTAGATCTAACCAGTGATGTTTTGGAAACGGAACAGTGTCCAATGTTGGATTTGTAGTAAATTAATTACAAGTTAAAAAACTTTAAAACTTTGCAGAAACCTTCTAAACATACATATCTCCGTATATAAAAATTTTCAGAATTTTATCAAATTTCAAACTACCTTAAAATAATTTATTTATTGGAGTATTCTGATCTGCCTGACAGTGGGTAGTTCGGAACACTATATAATGCCGAATTTTTTAGAATTTCTACAAAACTCAAATTGCTATAAAATTTTTGAATAACATGACATAAACATATAAAATGCCAAAATAAAAGTTTCAAAACTAAATAATACATATGAATATTGTTAAAGTATTTTTAATTTTACATTTCTACCCTCTGTGTACTGCTGGACAGATTGCAGAACCATAATTGCGAAATTCATATCGTCTTCAAATAAACTCTAAAATTTACGAATCTTTCCAGAACTC